>OX336389.2:1292040938-1294440938 GCA_946902985.2 Meconema thalassinum
AACGACCCTCAGTAATCTCACAATCTCACAAGCTCCCAGCAGAAGACAGGGAATTAACCAAAAATCTCGCCACCAACGAAGCCAAAAAAATCCTCAAACGAGAGGGCGATAGCAATAACATTCAAAACAACAAACAACTCAAAGAAATAAAGTCGTTGAAACAAAAAATAAAAGAACATGACTTAATCATCACAAAAGCAGATAAGGGAAACACTACAGTAATTTTGAACAAAACAGAATACATTGAAAAAACAGTCGAATTCCTAAACAACAACGAAATCAAGGAATTAACAAAAGACCCCACCAACAAATTCCAAAAACAAATAAAAAGTGCGCTAAAAGAAACAGAATACATACTGACCAAAGCCGAAAAATCAAAACTAATAAACATGAACCCGAAAATACCGTCATTGAGGGGACAACCAAAAATACACAAAAAGGAATGCCCAATGAGACCAATAGTCAATTGTAGGAATGCCCCTAATTACAAAATCAGCAAAGAGTTACTAAAAATCTTAAAATGCCGTCTTTCCAACGACAAAAACAACTCTGTAAAGAACACAACAGAACTAGTAACAGCATTGAACACCCTACAAATGAAACCTAGCTTCAGGCTAGTATCCTTCGACGTAACTAACATGTACACCAATATTCCGATTAATGAAGCAATCAACACTATCGAAAACAACTTAAAATCCAACAATTCGGTAAAAGAAATTGAAGAGATTGTGAGATTACTGAGGGTCGTTCTCACCCAAAACGTGTTTCAATTCGACAATAAAATATACACACAGAGAGAAGGCCTAGCAATGGGATCGCCACTAAGTGGGTTAATCGCTGACATCTTCATCAATGTACTAGAAAATGCGTTCTTAGAAAAGACTTCAACAAAGGGAATAGTAATATGGAAAAGATACGTAGATGATGTAATTTGCATCTACGATACTGAACTAACAAGCGAAGAAACAATTCTCCAATCCATTAATAGCCTTCACCACTCTATCAAATTCACTAAGGAATCCGAAATAGACCGGAAAATAAATTATCTCAATATAACTATTGAACGTAAAGACAACGACCTTTCATATTCCATATTCCGGAAAGCAACACAAACCTCGCATGCAATCGACAATCAGTCTAATCACCCCAGTACGCACAAACTAGCGGGTTTCAATTCAATGGTGCACAGAGCTTTAAACATACCTATGTCAAAAGACAACTATAATAAGGAAATAAGAACTATTATGCAAATAGCAAAGGAAAACAACTTCTCGCCAAGCAAAATAAATCAAATTATAGCCAAACATAAAAATAAAGATAAAACGATTCCCAAACCGGACAATAATGAGAAAAAATTTGCGCGTTTCAACTATGTGAATGCGAATACATATAAAATCACCACCTATTCAAAAAGCAAGGCATAAAGATAGCTTTCACGACGTAAAACACAACCGCTAGGCACCTCCTAAATAGTAATCTAAATAAACGTGACCCATATTCAAGGTCAGGGGTATATTCTATAACGTGCCAAGACACCGATTGTCAAGCTAATTACATCGGGCAGAGTGGGAGGCGAGTAGACACACGTTATAATGAACATAGGAATGCGATAAGATACGGAACACATTCAGCCGTGTGCAAACATATGTGTGACGCAGGGCACAGCTTTACCAACATAGAGTCGGACCTTAAAATAATCCATCACGAATCGAAAGGCAGAGCTCTTGACATAAAGGAAGCAATCGAGATACACCTAGCCAAACGAAACAATCCCAACAATCTAAATGAACACACGTTCATGGAGAGCTCACCCCTCTTCACGCTACTAAAAAACACACCCTGTCGGAAACAAAACACAATTTAGCGACACAGCCAAGCTAGATAAAAAGGGGGGAAATTAGGGGGTTATTAATAGGTAAATGTTATCTGGATCAGGTGTACGATGTACTTTTCTTCTGCAATAAACCAAGGCCCATAATAATTGTACATATTGTAAATATTTTCACCTGTATTTCAAACATAGATATTGCAGCCTAAGTATAATGGATCTGATGATGATCGCTTGACGATCGAAACTGGTCATCCTAGTGTTTTATTAATCTCATGTAATTTATTTCAGGATTAAGGCATAACCCATCTCTTTTGGGTACATTCGTGTTGACCGACTGAAAAGCACTAAACTCTTACTTTCTTAATATGTGAAAAATCTAATCAATTCAAAGTTCATACTATTCTTCGGATAAGGGCCAAAAACTTATCTCAATAAAGCATTTTAATAGCACCAACCATTGACCAAAGGGGTGAGAAAAATGGAATTTCGTGAGAAAAAAGTCACACCTCCCTCAATAAGCACTTGTCAAAACCGTATAAACTGGTCAGTATTCATCTAAATAATACCTAAAAGTTTTGTCTGAAATAATGTTTATATTACCCACCCTTACGCCAAGGGATGAGCAATATGTTTTCGGAATTATAAGAAGATGGTATGCTAAATATGTGGAGCGTTTTTAGGTATACAACAATGGGCAAATCTAGTGAATTCGAAACATTTTTCTTTACCCGGTGAAATCTACCTCCGCCTTCCGGCGTGCCGAGAGGGATTTGTTTCTGGTGTCGTCTCCTTTTCAGATCTGGGTCCCGAGGTCACCAATAAGGTCCCTCAAGTAGTGATCCACAAGGGTAGAGGGAGGATCTCCTTAAGAAACCCGGATACTGGAAACTACACTATGTGATGCAGACTTAACCCACAATGTAATAGTATAATTTGTGACAGATAGACCCAGAAAGCCCGCTTCAACACCGACTGACTCTCTTGTCACGAATAATGATGCATTATTGTTATGAAGTCATTACCCAGCTGTTTGTAGTTCAAATTCAACACACTCAGCAACACCCAATGCTGTTTGATGATCAAACAATCCCTATCTGTTTCCATTTGGCAATTGGTTGTGTATTCAAGGCAAACAAGAGATAGCCTATTGTACATGGGCTTATAAATTAATCAATATTACGGTACATTTGAAGAGGACTCAGCGCGAATGAATTTCAAATGTTACTATTTTTATTATTATTATTATTATTATTATTATTATTATTATTAAACACCAGCAAATTTTCCAGATTTGCAAGTATTTTTTGAGGTTGACCAATATATCCCCGACGTCAATTTCCCGACATTACGTAGGCTATCGTACGCTATATACTTTTGAAATCGATTGCCTCTGGAATCTCGGGAAGGTCTCGACAAGGTAGAAGTATTGATTGGATGTCCCTCACCCTTCTTCTTATCTAGGAAGAAATCTTAACACAGGTTGGTTATGGGGAGGTCGGTGGTGTCGTGACTCAGTGACTCAGGTTTCTTACGGCAACTACAACTGTTTTAAACCAGGAAGTGTTAGTTAGGGATTGCAGATCTGCTTGAAGCCCTCATTCTCCAATAAATAACACAAATATAGGAGGATTGTGTAACGAACACTGCCCTGAAAGCTGATACAGTATATCCCATGACAACCCAATGGAAAGGCATTTTAGCCTCCTTGTTTTTCATCCGCCATGATCGTCACCAACTATACCAAATAAATTCTTCGTGTGTTGTATTGAAGTGGCTAGCATTCTTGGCTATCACCCCCTGAGGTCCGGGTTTGATTCCCGACTCTGCCAAGAAATTCAATTCTGGTCTGAGGGTTGGATCGGGGTACACTCAGCCTCGTGAGGGAAAACTGAGAAGAGTGGCGGAGTTCGATTCCCGCCTCACCCATCCTAGGAGTGGTTTCCCGCAGTTTCCCACTTCCACTCCAGGTCAATGCCGGGATGAGCCTTAACTAAAGGCCACGGTCACCTCCTTCCCAATCCTAACTTAATTTCACACACACACTACTACAGCCACCACAATAACACAGGTTATCAGACATTATAAATCATAAATAAATCTCTACTTAGTATAAAACAAAGTCCCCGATTCTTGGTGTCACGGGTAATCTCGAGAACCGCTGGATGGATTTTGATGCGGTTTTCACCATTCTGTAAAGGATATCTCGAGGAAGGTTTCTGTTGAAAATAATTTATTTATGATCAAACGAAGCAAGCAGTAACGATTTCAGTGAAAAAGTCGAAAAAACCTAGAGTCCGTGCGCTTTTTAAGCTTACGCTGGGCAAACCGTTAAAAATATCAATATACTACTGTTTGAGTGTAAGAATTGTTCAGCATGAAAAGTTCTACAAAATCGTCCGGGAGAGCATATCTCTGTCTTCAATACATCACCCACTATAAGTGTGTTTACGTTTTCACTTCTTCCAACAATCTCTATTCAATTACAGAGGCGACAGTTTACGAGCTAGCTAGGGTCGAGCCTGTCACTCCAGTTACAGCTTAGCTAGCGGGCGAGCCTATTGCCCCAGATACAGCCAGCAGCAAACAGTCGAGTCGTGTTGAGTTAAGACTTCTGAGAAGAGTGGTTGTGTTTGGAGTTTCCCTGGAAGTGCAACTCGGCCTTTCTTCATTTCGCCAGTGAAATTTTCGTTCCGCAAAATGCACAGCCAAGTTAAGATTGGACGGAAGGGGGATTTGTGTTTCATGCACCTCGTCATTCTTAAATTACGTCTGACAAGAATTCGTTGCACATGCTTCTCCATGATAATAAAATTAATAGTCCAGTCAGTGATTTTAACCCATAATGTTGAGACGTAAAACGGATATAGGTCGTAGTTCATTGACATAAAAAGCGCTTATCACGTAATGCATTCATAACAGTTCCCGGGCGAAGCCGCGGCGGATTGCTATAGTTATATATATACAGTATATAGATACACTCTTGTACCTGAGGCTGACGAGTACGGTGGCAACATACATTATTGTTATGTATTTTACATTTGAATTGACAATTGAGCCTCTGTGGACTGCATGTTAACAATGAATTTCATTTGTACCTAGTTCTTATTCTTCTAGCGGCCTTGACATCCTTCCAGTATTTCTTGAGTCCATGGATTAGTGTATTCGTGCTTCTGGTAGAAGAGGCTTTCTCCGTTTCCTGGGCTCAGATTCTACGTACTTTAAAATGTTGAAAGTTTTTAATCATTTGTCGAAATTCATATCTGTCGTGGATTTTCGTTTCTGGAATACCAATTTGCCTTTCTCACATTCTTGGAACCATCTGAATCTCGTTGCCTTTGGCTTTGTGAAATTCCAGATTTTCTTAGTCGGTCATCACTTATTATTACTATTATTGTTAGAATTACTAACTATCCGCCCCAGCTTCGTCCGGTATCTTTAACGGTTTACCGAGCATAAGCTTAAATGACGCACGGACGGCAGGTCCCAGACGTAATTCAGAAAAGGCGGGGTGAACAGCGAAACTTCAAACACATAGGCTATACTCCTCTCTGAAGTCTTAAATCGACATGACTCGAGAGTTTGTTGCTGGCCAACGCTGGGGTGATGGGCTCACTCGCTAGCTCGTAAACTCTCTCCGAAGCTAGAATTTAAATTTCTACTAAATGAGATTGTTGGAAGAAATGAAAACGTAAAGCCACTTAATGTGGGTGTTGTATTAAAGACAGAGATATGCTGTCGGGGCCTTTTTGTAGAACTTTTCATGGTTAACAATTCTTACATTCATAGTATATATCTTAAACGGTTTTCCCAGCGTAAGCTCAAAAGGCGAACGAATGGCAGGGTTTTCTTTGATTCGATTCACTTACATCGATAGTGCTCGGCTTCGTTAGGTCATAAGTGAATGTTTTTCTACAGAAACCTTCCTCGAGAAATCCTTTACAGAATGGTGAAAACCGCAGCAAAATTCAACCAATGGTTCTCGAGATTACCCGTTACATCCAAGAAATGGGGACTTAATTTTATTCTAGCCTATGCAGGATTACTATTACAGTATTATTTTATCAGTATTCACGTGGTGTTATTCATATTTTATTTGTACTTATTTCATGTATAAAATGCTTTAGTAAAAGTTATTAGCTTAAATCATAACTTGGAATTGAAAACACACAATGACAATAACCTGTGATCTCACCAGTTGTCTTATTCTAAGCTCTGTACTATTGTTTCAGGGGCTGAGCTGCGGACCAGTATTCTGTGACCATATGGGTGAGTGTCCAGTTTCAAACTTCACTGAGTCCAGTTTAGTTTGAATCAAGTTAATTCATAGGAACCGTGCCACTGCAATCTCTCTTGTAGGAAGTTTGGGACAAGTAAGATGTAGAATAGAGGTCTTCTCATTTACCTGGAAACACAAGCAAAGCTTACAAAGGAGTTTCCTTCGAAATTGAGAACATTATGTGGGGGTAATAACATATTCCGATTGTTTTGAATTAACGAATGCACTTTTGACGGAGTGTTATACATGAGTTCTAAATTCATTGTTCTGTAGAAACGTATATTTTGTGTAGATATGCATTGCTACAGTACAATGATTTTAAAGCTAATTTTTCTTTATGTTTATCGACAGGAAAATGAACCTAATATGAATTGTTCTGTTGGTCGGCACATTCACATACGGCTGGGAGGCGTGACCAATCATAGGAAAATTGCGAAATATGAGCAGTGTGGGATACGAGGTGGTGCACGTTAAAAGAGAATATAAGCTATCGAGAGCCCAAGAGGTGTAACTCCTCTCGGAATAACAGGCAAGTCAAACCTTTGTGGCCGACAAACGCAAGGCTCACTTCCAATGCTTCGCACACACTGACCCTGAGCTACAGTATGCCTGCTTGCCAGGGTATGCGGTTAGACAGACTTCTCTGCGATTCCCAGAGGAGTTAGGTCTACACCACTTGGGCTCTCAACGGCTCGTATTTTAACCCCATCAAAGATGTACTAGTTGCTTTCATTTTCCAATATTACGAGTAATGCAACATGGCAGGTTTTTACTCATAAACAAAATGTATTGCACAGAAGAGGGTTCTCCTACAAATTTCGGTATTATATCGAATCACCCTATAAGCTAGTATTATCAGGGGGTGAGACTGTATAGTAAATTAGCTGATAATATAACAACGTACTGCAGGTAGGCTTTCAAGGCGAACGATTCTATGTACAGGTTTTCTGGGTATGTGCATATAACTAATTAATAATGAATTTATACGTGTTATCACTTGACGCTCGCCATATTTTTCACAGGCTTCGTCCTCCAAGTGATATTTTCTCACTTGATATACGAAGGAAATTTCGAAAGTAAGTTTCGTCATTTTTTCCTTTCCCAGGGACCCTTTATTGCCAAACTGACACACACCAAGGTATAATTGCACTATTTTTCGACATATTCACCACCGTCATTGAGACACTTGTCGTATCGTGCAATCAGTCTGAAGAAACCACTCTGATAAAACTCGGTGCCCTGCGATGCAAGGAATTGTCGCACAGCAGCTCCGGGGTCAGGTTTCTCGGTACCCATCTTGTGGACACTTTCCGGTAACCCAACACATCATGGAGCATGTGAAGGACCCGGGCACGACCAATACGCTGTATCTGCCACCGTTATCTGCCTGTCCGCTAACACCATCTCCTGTACTCCAGCAATGTTGCGTTCATTCTTGGATGTGGAGGGACGCCCACTTCGAGCTTAATCCTCCACACTCTGCCGTCCTTCACTGGACATGCAACACCAGCGACCAACCAAACGATATCGGGCACGACGGTCTGCTGTTCCTCTCTTAGTCGGCGCTGTGCGCATGCGTCGTTCTCCCCTCCGCTGACGCCTCTTCCTTCGCTGAACCAGCCACGGGTGTGGATTCTTATGGCGATTTTTTGTGTCACTTTGTGTACCATCTGCTCGTTCAATGAAATGGTGAAACTTACTTTCGGAACTTCCCTCGTATTAACTCGCAATAGAGTTACAATTACCAACATCCGACGTCAACACACTGAACGCTCCTCCCATCTCATTCATGTTGCAGCATGTGGACTCAGGCACATACTACGAAACTCATTTTGCGCGCATCAGAGGTTTTGTGCCATGAGATGGGAACTGCGCTATACAATGATTCCAGTAGGAACGCTTTACTCAGCGATACCAAAATTAGATCTCCAGTCATATATTTGGCACCTGTTTTGAGGTGTTAAAAGTCGCTCATTTCAACACCACACGGGCTGGAGTGAGGAATGGGGAATTAGTTAGAGGCTAAGGAAAGAGTGTATGTGTGTCAAAGAGAGCGCAGCCGCCCCCTCCTCTACCTACTTCACAACATTTTACGGCTGTCGATGCGCTACTCAAATGAGCACACTTTTAACAACCCCGAAACAGATACTAAACATACGATTAGGGACAAAATCGTGGTATCGCTGCAGTCAATTGTACCATATCTCAATCAGATCGGACACTCCTAGTTCAAAGCGTTTCCTTGTCAGGTACATTATACTGTACTAGCCTGCAAGGTAAATTAGATTAGATCTGGCCCTCTCTTTCATCTAACCGAAGTATAGCATCAAGACAATACAAGTATGAATGAAATTGTAGTACTTACATCTACAAATAAAACAGTTATACAATACTAATACAATTCCAGGCAAATGCCGGGACGGTTCCTTTCAATAAGTCCACGGCTGATTTGCTTCCAAAATCCGTTCCCTGGCCCGTCCTGTAAAGAAAATTAATGGCCATTGGCTGCATTAATAAAATTATTAATACTAATATGATTTTGATAATAATCTTCATCATCTTATTATATAATACACTAAGGTGTATGTTTCACAAAACTCAAGCTCCTAAACCAGAGGGAGTTGGAAGGTGTGGTATGTACCAAAATCTTCCAAATCGTCTTACTAGTACAGAAAAAATCTTGCATTTCTTGATAAGTCAAACAAAATACACTTATTTGTTAATAAAGTGCGCTTAAAGAAAGAAAGAAAGAAAGAAAGAAAGAAAGAAACAAACAAACAAGACGATAGCCCCTGCCAGAACTGTGTCGCGTCGAGCCTTCATAACAATTAAGCCGGGTGGGTGGTCTATCCACATGGGGTGCCCAAAAGTAACCGATTGTGCATTCAAAAGTCAAGATAATGATGATAATTTGGTGTTTTCATGGTCCTAACATTGAGGTTATCGGCCCAAGTAAGTCAAGAGTACTCGTTGGAGAATAAATACATAAGGAATGGAAATTGCGACTTTCATTTAGGCTAGTTGTAGCCAGCGGAAATGACGTGGTCTGGGAAACTAGAGAAATTTATACCAAGGACGGTCAATACGGCGGAGTTCGAACTCACTCTTCTCTTGATGGCCATGCGTGCTAACGCGCGTTACTACATTGGTTGTATGGATTCTCGCATTCCCACATTCCCTAATTGCCGATTGATGCAGGATTTGATCCCCAACCTCTTTTCAGTACGTGAGTCACACAGTCGGCTGGGAAGACTTAAAACAGTTTTAAGAAACTGTAACAGCATTGGATGACCTGCTGGTTGGAAATTGTAATGCTAGGTACTTAATTCATGTTCCCATCCAAGTGATTAATTTTGCCTTAATATTTATGCCAGTTGCTTACTAATTTAATAGGTGTAATTCGTTATCTTTCCGAACAGCCGAGGCCCCATTACAGTTCAAAAATCTCGTTATTTCTAAGTCTCATTCAAAAGCACGCATGTTCGGTATTTTTTTGTAATTATGTATTTGTAATCGGTGGCCATTAAAATAACGCTTAATGGTCGGTGTATTATGCATCTGTTATCTTAAATTACTCGTGTTATAAGATCTGCATGTTCCTTTAAAAACAGTTGTGCTAGTACCGTCACTGCACCAACACGGGTCCCCCCAGGGGCTCACATCTAGTGAGGCGTGGGTTGGCGACCATGGGACCCCAGCTGAGTCCGGCATTGCTTCCACTTGTGCCGGGCTCCTCTCCGTCTTCTTTCCTGTCGACCTCCCTTGGTCACCTCTTGTTCTCTTCCGACCCCGACGGTATTAGGTTATCCGAGGCCTAGGGAGTCTTTCACTTTCCCGCCTTAATTGGCCCTTGTCTCATCTTTCCTGATACCCTCCTTCTGTGAGGGGTCAGCCTTCTTTTTATTTTCCTTTTACCTCCTGCCCTGTGCTCAAGGCCCTTAAGGAGGCAGGGTGTATGTAGCCCCACCACTTCTGGTGCACCGTAGATAATGCTACACCCTCAGGGGCTCAAGGCTGGTGAGTTCGGGAGTTGGCGACCCAGAGGGATTCCTGAGCTGGGTCCGTTTTCCCCATTTGTCCCTTACCTTTGGGGCGGACCTTCTCCTCTCTCCCCTCTCCCCTCCCCACCCCTCTCCTCTCCTCTCCTCTCCTCTCCTCTTTTCATTATATTTACTTTTCTCTTTAAGATTCCCGCACTATTTTGTTACTTGATTCACCGTGTATCTAAATTCCCTTCTAGCGATTTTCTAAGGCATTTTTAATCTACGTTGCTTTTCGTATGTTTTTTCGATCTAAATTACATCTCGCGATTGTTTTCAACCTCAATTGCATTTTGTAAAGATTGACAATCTAAATTGCTTTTTAGTAAGTCTTTCAATATGGCGAAGGGACCTTGGTGAGTATTTTGAATTTCAATTGCATTTTGTAAGTATCTTCAACCAAACCGCATTTCGCACGAATTTTGAATCTAAATTGCATTTTGTTTGGCGGGCATTTTGCACATATTTTGATTCTCAATTGCATTTTGTGGGTATTTTGAATCTAAATTACATTTTGTCAAGTATTTTCAATCTAAATTGCTTTTTGTAAGTATTGTCAATCCCCGTGAGTCCTTTGAATCTACCGTACATTTTGCAAGTATTTTCAATTTCAATTGCATTTTGTAAGTATTTTGAATTTCAATTGCACCTTGTGAATAATTTGGATTGGAACTGGGATAGGGCCTATTTCAATCTGAATTGCATTGTGTATTTTCAATTTCAATTGCATTTTGTAAGTATTTTGAACCTCAATTGCATTTTGTACGTATTTTCGATCTCATTTGCATTTTGTAAGTATTTTGAATTTCAGTTGCATTTTGTAAGTATTTCGACGTTACATTGCATTTTGTACGTATTTTGAATCTAGCCTACGTTTTGTTGGTCTTTTTCAATCTATTCTTTTTGTGCATCTTTTCGTTCTAAATTCCCTTTTGTAAGACCATATTGTGAGTTGTTTCCATGTGAGTTCCATTTTGTACGTATTTTCCGTCTCACATAAATTTGTTCTGGTTTCCATTTCATTATCATTTTCGCTATCACCCAGATCATTAGGGGCCGATAACCTAGATGTTAGGCCCCTTAAAACAACAATTATCATCATCATCATCATCATCATCATCATCATCATCATCAACCAACACGGGTCATCACACAAAGGCACATCAAGTACATGGAGCAAGCCCATATGTGACTACAGACTAATACGAGGGAAACATACTAGTGTTCAGTATCGTTTGCAGGATATGCTTGCAGTGCATTAATACCATACGGGATGCCAGCAAAGAAATGTCAACCTTCCTGATAATGTTAGTTGGGCGGCATAAAACAATATTATTAGGGGCAGCTGATTCACCTGGTATATAATCAGTTAATCACTTTCTTGTAGACACGATGACTACCGTAATTTTGCACCAATCACTTTCATATTTAAACTTCAAATATAACCTTTCAACATCTCAGCCGAGTTCGTAATGGGCACAATTGGACCAAGGGGGTGGAAATGGGGGGATTTCTTCATCGAAAAAGTGAAAAATCGCTATAATTTTATCATCATGTGAAAAATCGAATCCATTCAAAGTTCATACTATTCCTTGGGTAAGGGCCAAAAACCTATCTCAGTCAAGTATTTTGATTGACCAATGGGGTGATAAAAATGGCGTTTTGAGAATAGAAATCATACCTCCCTTATTAGGCACATTATCAAAACCGTTTAAAATGCCTAATACTCCTCTAAAAATTACCTAAAACGTTTGTCTGAAAGAATGTTTGATATGGGTGTTACGAGTGCCAAACAACTTCGCGCGTGACTCAGGCCGCCCCAGGCTATCCCTGACTGTGTGTTACCAGCACCTTACGCAACGGGGTTGTAAGAACAAAGGGCATGGTCCAGAAGGTTCGTGCCCCGCCTAGTATTGGAAATCTCGAGAAGGTGTGAACCCTGGTCTACTCTAGAAACATCGCTGAGTCATCAGCCCCGATATATAAAGAGCGATCCTGGCCGGTGAGGACGAACTGAGTTTTGAGGAGTGTGTTCTTACCAATGCGATAGAGGTGTTACGGTGACGTGAGAATTGCGAAGCAGTGTGTATTCAAGAAAAGTGAGTGACAGACTGCGGCTTGTGTACAAGAGGAAGAGTTGTTGTTACTTTTAGCCGAGGACACCAGTCTCATTAGTGAGGGGATTAACTGCACGAGCAAGTGAAAGGGTGAGTGTGCTCCATAAAGGAGGAAGCTTCTGTAAGACAGCTAATTGTTTCTACTTGCTTATTGTGTGGTGTAACTTTCTGACCTGCAATAAAGCTAATATTTCTTAAAAAGGACCATTTGTTTGTGGTTTATCTACTTTGATCCAATTAACGAACTTGCTACTAGGGGTAGCACGTAGCAATATGATACGCCAAGGGACGAGCAAAATGTTTTCGGAATTATAGGATGGGGTCTCCTGTATGCTAAACATGTGAAACGTTTGTAGTTATACAACAATGGGCAAATGTAGTGAATTCGAAACAGTTTTCTTTGCCCGGTGATATGTACCTCCGCCTCCCGGCGTGCCGAGAGGGATTTTTTGAACATGTTGTGCAAGTCTGTGATGTACATAATTAGCCACCCTGAGAATACAAGCACGAACCGCTACTGCTTTTTTTTAGCGTATGGCTTTAGTGCCGGGAGTGGCCGAGGACATGTTCGGCTAGCCAGTTTTGTAGCTGCTTCGAGGTGGACACCCAATGGGTGAGCCACACGTACCGTCGCGTGTGGAGTGTTGTCTGAGTAGGAAAGTCTGAATGTAAGGGCAAGGAGTTGGAAGGTAGCGGCTGTGGCCTATAGTTAGGGACCAACCTCGGCATTTGCCTGGAAGGAAGATGGGCGGGGGGATTCGAACCTCCTCAACTCCCGGATGTGAGCGACTGCCAGCAGTCATGCCGTATCGACCACGGTTAACTCACCCACCGCTACTGATAGACTAGTAGTTATCATTCTTATTATCATCCTCATCCTTGGTGGCCTATAAGCTAGATATTATGCGCCTTACAACAATCAACATTATATCCAATATACTAATGTTTTTGCTATCTTTTTTTCGCAGTCTGCGTGCTTATGATAGACGATCACATTGGGAGTAGTATCATTAAGTAATTGTTTTGCTAGTGGACGGTGATCAATGTCCCTAGTGGTGGCGCCACGCCTTGTACGAGAGCTTTATTACCACCAATAAACAGAACCTCGCTGTGGCTCATTCAGAGCATCCCCTTTAATAACCCCACTTGCTTTCTCTAAAGTCGCCCTTGCTGCACATTCCAGGAATGTGTGTGATACTATATTGGGAAGGTTTCATGTGGGGAGGAGATTCCATTCTTGCCATCTACGTCAGGATTCTCGTCAAATTTTACCGTGAATTAAAGCGGGGTCCATCAAAGTAAGCCTATGGCGTAGTTATGCGCGTTAAATCATGTACCACGACCCGGATGAGGAGCTGCAGAAAGTCCGGAGATCGGAGATTGGAATGCGAGCAGCTATGTGGTCTTCCCACACTGGCATACTGTATATCGGGATAGTTCCTTATTTCAAGTCCTGGGTCCCCTACCCTACCCTCGTCCCTAAACATCACCACCGAAACACAGGTTATCAGACAAATTCAACACACACTAATGTACACGAGGATGTTGACAAAGATGTTCCAAACCACTAAAATGAACAAACAACAAAACCATGAAAGTGACGAGTCACACAACTTTCTACAAAGGCAAATAGGTAAGTCCTTGTCCCCTCCCGTTTTCAGCTACAATAATAAACATCAAGGGAAAGAAAATACACCCTGCATTTTAAGTACCTTTGGCCATTATTCTACATAGTCACTACCACGGTTCAGGCGTTTGTCCCATTGCAGCACTGGTTTGGATATGCCACTGTCATAGGATTCGATCGGTTGAGCGCGGAACCACCATTCGACAGCATTCTTCACGTCGTCGTTGGAAATAAACATCTTTGATTGCCAGGAACCTCTTAAGTAGTAATCACTTAAGGGCGAGATCTGGACTATATGGTGCATGATGCTCCATAACCTCCGATCCGAATGACTGCAGTTCGGCGCTGGTCCTGTTAGCCACGTTAGGTCTGACGTTATCGTGAAGGGTAACCACATTATCCACGATAATCCCCTGGTGATTTAACTAATGGCAGCTCCCAGACTTTGTGGTCCTGTTAGCCACATTAGGCCTGGCATTATCGTGAAGAGCAACCACATTGTCTACAATAATCCCCTGGTGATTTACGATATGACAGCTCGCAGACGTTGTGGAGGTCCTGTTAGTCACATGGGGCTTGGCGTTGTCGTGAAGAACCACGTTATCCAAGGTTATCCTCTGGTGTTATTCCTGATGGCAGGTTGCAGACGTGATGGTTCAGAACCCAATCCGTCTGATTTTACAGCAGTGGCATCTCCAAACAAGTATTGCGGTGGGACGAATGCCTGATCCGCGGTGTGATTATGTTGAAGAATAGACTCTAAGGACTTATGCACTGCTGGTATTGTGATTTCCTTGTAAGTTTATTATTGTAGTTGAAAGTAAAAGTGTGGAAATATTTTTCAATTAGCCCTCATAAATAACGATGCAATTACTTTATTTTCCTCGAGGGTATCACAACTGGAATGACGTCAGTGATTACCACGGGAACTGAAGCTGATGGTGTTGCAGGTTCCTTTTCTGCCCGACTTCTTATGGTAATGCTTAGCTGTGTTTCAACCAAGACACTTAGGCATTCACTCCTTTGTTACAAAAGAGCAGCCAGGTAATACGATTTTATGGTGAAGAAGGCTCAAAGTTAGCAACACTGTTACGATGGCAGAAAGTACAAAATGGCCTCTACACATTAAAAAACATGTTTAAATAGCAGCTGTAAAATACAAAGGTAATGAAAGTGGGGAGAAGTTCAGTATGAGGTGCAAACAAAATGCTTTTACTGTGTACACACAGTGAGGGTCCTCTCTATAAAACGGAGCCTCGCAGAGGTCGTGCTGCGCACAGGTCGCAATGAGTCACCTACAGAATTTTAGCATGTACCGCTTACAACAGCGGGTCGGGAAGCCCTGGATGTTGTCATGGCATTTATTAGCCAATTTTCATTTATGAAAAAATAGGCTTACGAGATGTGTGTGGGTTTCCCTCTAATATCTTTTAAACGGCTGGAGCGATTTCAATGAAACTCGGTGAGGTAATAGCACCATTTTGACCGACCCCAACCATGCACTTCAAATTTTATTACGTCTCACCAATCCAACATGGCGGGTGTGCGAAATATTTCACCGGCATTCTATATCTCCGAAACTATTACCGATATCACCGTGAAACCTTGTACGGTGATAAAGGGCACTACTAGAATTTCACCAATGAGACTTTCAAAAACCTTATAACTACAAAACGAACATGGCGGCCAAGCGAATTTGAAACTTTTAAATAGACATTTTTTCGCGATTTAACCATCCAAACGCAATGAAAGTTGGCACAGCAAATGTTTATACACAATGTAGTGCACTGGCATATAACTTAGTTCAATTGTTTACATAATCGCAAGATGGCGGCTGTGCGAAATATTTCACCGGCATTCTATATCTCCGAAACTATTACAGATATCACCCTGAAACTTTGTACAGTGATAAAGGGCACTTCTACAATTTCATCTATGTAACTTTCAAGAACCTGTAACGTATAAAACGAGCATGGCGGCCAAGCGAAGTTGAAACATCCTAATATACTTTTCTCGCGATTTAACCATCTGAGCGCAGTGAAATATGGTACAGTAAATGTTTATACACATTGTAATGCACTGGCATCTAATTTAGTTCAATTGTTTACATAACCTCAAGATGGCGGCTGTGCGAAATTTTAAAATTAAGTTTTTATTTCTTGTAGCTTATCGTAATCATGCAGTCGAAGTGAAAGTTTGAATAATGAACCTACGCAATGATTTTAATTTAACGGTACATAATTATATGGCCTATACATATAACAATCCAACATGGCCACCATCCGAAATATTTAGTCGGTTCTCAATATCTACGAATCTATTACAGCAATCAATAACCTAGTGGGCACAAATCCAACATGGTGGCGATGCGAAATATAAATATTTAAATGGACGTTTATCGCGATTTAACCATCAGAGTGCAGTGAAACTTGGTACGGTAAATGCTTATACAAATTTTAATCCACTGGCATATAATTTATATCAATTGGTTTCATAACCACAAGTTGGCAGCTGTGCGAAATTTAAAAATCTCGTGTTTGTTTCTTTTGTCCTATTCATGCGATTGAAGTTTGAATACTACACAATAATCTTCATGTATTAATCCAACATCGCGACCATTCAAAATACTGTATTTAGACGGTTCTCAATATCTACGAATCTATTAGAGCAATCATACTGAAATTTTGTATGTTGATAGAGGCAATTAACAAAAGTAGATATATGACAATAGGCTGTATAGTTCTTCACGGAACTACTACTACATTCGCAAGATACCTTAGTTGAGATAATTAAGACTTGTTCCGAAAAACTGTGATCGTATCCCGTGAACATGGTTAGGTATAGAACAAAACATCAAATTTTCCTAGTGGAAACTTATCTTCTCAAGAAGTTTGCTGTAAATTTGTTCGTAAGTTTCCGCGCTGTGCGATTTTTACTTGCGGGGGAACCTCAAACAAAAGTTATACAGAAACAACGAAATAACTGCACTAATACGAAATGTCAGTGAGGATGAATCGCAATGAGTGTATTAGAACTTCCATTGTTGGTGCAATGTGTGTTTAGAAATTGAAAGACAGCTTTTCCAGCAACTACTCTGAAATTCATGTGTGAAATGATTTTTTTTAGCGTATGGCTTTTAGTGCCGGGAGTGTCCGAGGACATGTTCGGCTCGCCAGGTTTGTAGCTGCTTCGAGACGGACACCCAATGGGTGAGCTACAAGAACCGTTGGGGAGGAAAGTGGGAATGTGAGGACGAGGAGTTGGAAGGTAGCGGCTGTGGCCTATAGTTAGGGACCAACCCCGGCATTTGCCTGGAATGAAGACGGGAAACCACAGAAGACCATCTTCAAGGTTGTTGGCGGGGGGATGTGAACCTCTCGCCTCCCGGATGTGAGCGACTGCCAGCAGTCATGCCGTAACGACCACGGCTAACTCACCCGGTTGTGTAATGATGATTATTAAATACATTAAGAAGCGTAAATTTATAAAACTAGTTGGGCACTACGCTGCTGCTAGTGCCAGTGCCTTGCTCGACACGCTTCTACACACAGAGCCCCTGCTGTCACACGGCGCCTGCGAGACTCTCGTTATATACAGTAGTAGGTTGAGGGATGTCGGTCAAGAGTGGACAATGGAAGAGGTGATGAAAAATTCTACTGCGAAGCCACACATTGACCTACTTGATAACGGAGCAAAGGCCTGTAACCATATACGTTGGCAACATCCCCCAATCTTACCCTCTCATATTTTAACATTCTCCTGTGTTTGTATAACGAAATTTATATCCATAAAAGTTAAATGTACAGGACTTTCCTTTTAAATGTTCGCTGTTCGCGGGGACTTCTCAAGGGAGCGCTCTCCTTCCAGCATAACACAGCGCGCGTGAAAGCAAACTGTGGTAAAAACTTATCTCTCAGTGGAAACTATCTGGCTTCTCAGAACATCAATAGCTTCTTTAGTGCAACCATGATTAATTAGAAAAAGAAAGTTGTGTGTCAGTCACAGGCGGAGGGACATGGAACACTCACAAAAGCGTATCGAGCTGCTGTACCTTGGGTTGATTTGTGGGGCTTTAAGTGTAACAGTTTGGTACTGCTCTCTGATGAAGTTAGAGGCATAGAAATTTTCACTGCTGCGTTGTTAGATTCTATGTGAATGTGTCGTTCAGTCGGTCAGCCCATATAGGTGATCTCAACTATCTTGTTATAGGGGATCCCAATCATCATTTACTGAAAAACGATTCTATCAATAGGTTACTTAGGCAACCCTGAAAATGGATTCTAATATTTAACTATTTGAAAATACCATCCCGGTAAGTTTGGAATTATAAATTGGAAACCACGGAAAATCATTTTGACGGCCGGCGGTAGGGTTGGGAACCCACTCAACTACAGAGTCCACAGAAACTCTTGCCCATGGCATTAACCTACACCTTTGAGCGCTCGGTGTACGTTATACTGAGTACTTAAATGAAATGACATTAGGAAATTGACTAATATTCTTTTGGATGATTTCTCGTGCGATTGCTAAACATGTCGTGGCATATGTTCTGTCGAGTAAGCGAGCTGGCCATGCTGTATAATTTTGCGTATGTGTTAAGGGACACTGGGACTGAAGTTTTCATATTTCTGTAATTATCAATGGATATTGTTCTAATTTTACACACATCACTCAAATTCTAATATACACTATACTACTGATTTACACTTTTCTATCTCTAACTGTCTAGGAGATATGATTATTTTATATAGAAATTATGCAAATTTTGAAAATGGTCCTTGCGTTAAACAGATAGAGGTAGCTAACTTATCATGACTTTCCCATATAGATATTTAGTATGAAAGCAATCCTAGTGATTGGTTTTGAGTTCATATGAATATTTGTTGAGATATAAATTAACTCATTTCACATTTTTTTATCCCATTAATTGCCCATTATTTATAATTAAAATATTTTTAATGGCAAAAATAAGAATACTACAGTAAACTAATCACTGAACTTATGGATGCATTAATATAGAATATGAATACAAATTTGCAATATTATAGCAGCAAATCTAATGCGCAAGGACCAAATGTTGTATCAAAAAATGGGAAGCCGCGATAAATGGACTTTTATAAAAATATGCATATTTTTTGGTTGTCAGCTTTCAATTTTAGGTAATTATCAATGGATATTGTTATAATGTTACACACAGCACTCTAATAGCAATATACACTAGACTACTGATTTTCACTTTTCTATCTCTAACCGTTTAGGAGATATGATTATTTTAATATGAAAAATATGCAAATTTTGAAAATGGTCCTTGCGTTAAACGGATAGAGGTAGGTCATTTATCATGACTTTCCCATATAGATATTTAGTATGGAAGCAATCCTAGTGATTGGTTTTAAGTTCATATGAATATTTGTTGAGATATACATTAACATATTTCACAATTTATTTATCCCATTAATTGCCTATTATTTGAAAATTAAAATATTTTTAATGGCAAAACTATAAATACTACAGTAAAACTAATCACTGAACTTATGGATGCATTAATATAGAATATGAATACACATTTGCAATATTATAGCAGCAAATCTAATGCACAAGGACCAAATGTTGTATCAAAAAATGGGAAGCTGCGATAAATGGACTTTTATAAAAACATGCATATTTTTTGGTTATCGGCTTTCAATTTTAGGTAATTATCAATGGATATTGTTCTAATGTTACACACAGCACTCTAATAGTAATATACACTAGACTACTGAGTTACACTTTTCTTTCTCTAACCGTTTAGGAGATATGATTATTTTAATATGAAAAATATGCAAATTTTGAAAATAGTCCTTGCGTTAAACGGATAGTGGTAGGTCATTTATCATGACTTTCCCATATAGATATTTAGTATGGAAGCAATCCTAGTGATTGGTTTTAAGTTCATATGAGATATAAATTAACATATTTCACAATTTATTTATCCCATTAATTGCATACTATTTGAAAATTTAAATATTTTAATGCCAAAACTATGAATACTACAGTAAAACTAATCACTGTGCTTATGGATGCATTAATATAGAATATGTATTAAAATTTGCTACATTATAGCTACAAGTCTGATGCATATGGGGTGAATTTTGTTTCAAAAAATGGGAAGCTCAGAAAAATGCACTTTTATAAAGCCATGCATATTTTTTTAGTTATCAGCTTACCTTATCAGCTAAAACTGCCCAGAACCATAAGTTAACACCCTCTTTCTTGCCTTTCTGAGCTCCTTATTAGGAAAATAAGTACAGAAATACTCGCGTCAATGTAAGTCCATGAATAGGGGGCGTTTAAATACCATGCACTAGACATTTCAAGAATTCGCTGGACCTTTAAATATGGCGGAATTCGGAAAAGACTATCACTAAATTATCCGCTGGAGTCAGGGGCATAATTATATCAAAGAATAAAAAAATCAATATTTTTGCGATTTCTGACAAAAACTCAGTCCCAGTGTCCCTTGCTGGCGTATATTCATTTATGCGTAGAATTTTACGAATGTGCTAGGAACATTAATTTCATCTAGACGATGATTTGAAGACGTAACTGACCGACTAAGGACAGCCAAACGGAGTGACGAAAACTGATTCTTATACCTTTACATTAGAAATGTCGATGATACACTAGTCAAAACAATGCAATCTTGAGTTTAAGTGGAAAACGTTGCTCCCACTACATATTTTACATAGGAAATCGTCACAACTCTATATCGGCCGCGAGATGGGACTTATGTAGATTTTCCGTTGGAAGAATCACGACTGGGTCTTATATTGAATAACGTCACATTTCACTTGAGGTCTGTCTATACTTACCCAAACCTTATATTATATTAAGTCATTCACCATCATAAGAATAACCTCTTTTACGAAATTTACATAGAAACTCGTTCTCAAAGAATGACAATATCTTTAATTGGCTCTCCTGGAAAATTATACATTATGACGTGTCTCACATTCCTCGTGAACCATTAAGGTGCTAAAAATTCAGCTAAATATAAGGATGGAAGCTTGTTGTGTCACGTGACTGTACATTTTAAACCACGGGATCTTTTTTATGGAATCTGAACCACCGGACGTGACATTTCTCTTCGAATATCTGTGATGTAATAGCCGGGAATCGAACCGCCTACCTTGGTGGGAGACAAGTGTATTATACTCCCTATTATCCGTGCACGACTTCTTGCTTTGTCCAGTCTTGTTTTGTAGTAGTAGTAAAGTGTAAGTTCCGTAAGGAGGTGGGGGTAGGCTTATTTCAAGTCTGCTGGAAGGCAAGAGTGCTGTCTGTTTTCCATTGAGGGATCCACTTAAATGGTCAACAGCTGTTATAGTTTCCTCACTTTCCTGGTTAACGAGCGGCGGCGACTCAAACGTAAGGCTAACCATTGTTCGCTACTGACCAATAGCTGACGGTTGTTGACCAATAACATGCTTCCTCTATCACTTCACGTGGACTCTTAAGTCCCGCCCTGGTGGCTACCTTGTGTCTCCGACAGGTATCAGTGTCCAATGTTGCACATCTGCACATAGTTCTGTCCAGTCTCTCTGCTTGCCCTCAGTGGCTACGGTGAAAATTTGACAACGCTGTGCCGCACGCTGGGACAGCCTTGGCCCTAGGTGCCATGGGATGTAAACATATCAGCCCAGCTAGATTTCAAAGGCGAGCCGCACGTTAACCAGGAAAGTGAGGCAACTATAACAAATTGTCATACAGAAAGATACAATACGTTGTGGTATGAACAATGTCCGGTGTAAAACGTGAACGAGTAGTACTAATAGAGAACCATTACAGGCTTCATCAGAGCACAATAATGTGGGTGAGTTATCTTTATAAATGTATTATAGCCTACTTAAAAAAATAATGGAAGGCATTGAGCCTCCGTGGCAGGCAGCAGCACGCCGGCCTCTCACTGCTGGGTCCGTGGTCCAAATCCCGGTCAGTCCATGTGAGATTTGTGCTGGACAAAGCGGAGGCAGACAGGTTTTTCTCAGGGTATTCCGGTTTTCCCTGTCACAATTTCATTCCAGCAACACTCTCCACTATCATTCCATTTCATCTGTCATTCATTTAATCATTGCCTCAGAGGAGTGTGACAGGCTTCGGCAGCCGGCACATTTCATATCCTCGCCGCTAGATGGGGCTTCATTCATTCCATTCCCTGACCCGGTCGGTCGACTGGAAGCAGGCTGTGGATTTTTTCAATGGAAGGCATTCATCTTGCAATAAACTCATGCTTTTGGATTATCCGTGTTTTCCGATTATCCATGCTATTCATCCCGGTCATTAGCCCGGGTAATCGAGAGTATACTGTAACTGGACACCACGCTCCTTCAATCCAAAATGTGACAGTTCATTGAGTTTTTTTTACTCTAATTTGCTCGCCTCGGAATTAAGATGTAGTTGCTGGCTTCCTACTCTTTGTGAAAGGAAGCTATAATAAAGATCTTTGGGGTTAGGAAGGACCTCAAGTTCAACACCTAGATGGCGCGGCACGGCACAGTTGCGTGTGCGTGGCGTCACGTCAGACTTCCAAGAATTCTTCAAGATCGTGCACGTACACATTACAAGAGCACCGAAACGCCCTTCTACAGTACTCGTATTCCATCAAAGAGCACGCTGGGAATACCTAAGCATAGAGGTTCCCAAACTGTGGCACGTGAGGTCAAGAGCAAATAAAATCATGAACCGTTTGATTTAAGAAACGGCATATAATACATGCTGTTTGCTTAAGGGCTCCACACACGCTACGTTTTGCTTGTCGGCTTGGATGCAGTCTCAGTGTAAAACTGAGCGTGTGTGTCAGTAAGTCGTATGATTTATTAAGCATGGACGGTCTTGGGCATGGTTTGAGGGAAGAGACTGTGGCTGCTTGAAATGTTCCCGCATGTGCAAGCAATACACCTCGTTGCACAGTGGCTAGCATTCTTGGCTGTTACCGTGGAGACCCGGGTTCGATTCCCGGCTCTGCCAAGAAATTTAATTCTGGTCTGAAGGCTGGAACTAGGTACACTAAACCTCGTGAGACAAAATCGAGAAGAGGCGGGTTCGATTCCTACCTCAGCCATCCTGGAAGTGGTTTTCCGTTGTTTTACACTTCTACTCCAGGGAAATGCCTGACCTAACGTCAGGCCACGGCTGCTTTCTGCCCAAATCCTACCTCGAATACAAATACACACACTAGTACAGACATCACAATAACACAGGTTATCAGACAAATTCTACACACCCACGTACACGGGGCTACATAATCAGGATGTCGCAAAGCCCCTAAAAGAACTAACAACAACAACAACAAAATTGATTCTTGCCTGAGCGCTGGAACGGGGTACACTCAGCCTCGTGAGGCAAAACTGAGAAGAGGCGGGTATGATTCCTAACTCAGGCATCTTGGAAGTGGTTTTCTGTGGTTTCCCACTTCTACTTCGTGGCTATTTCTGACACATAGTTCACGAGCTGTGCCCCCCCCCCCCGTGACCATACTCATGGTTCTCCAGCTCAAATGTCCTCGGGCCGGCTCTGGGCTGATACGCGGTGTGTGCGCGGGCTAGTTGTCCTGTACGAGGGAAATACCTATATTTTGTTGGTGAACTCTGACGAATTTCAGCTTGGCCACTTACCAGAGCAAGCCTGGCGAGACAAGCAGGCTGGGTTGTGAGGAATCACGGAGTTTGAAATCATGGTCTGATCGAACAAGCTCTTGTGGGACCAGAGTAGTAACTGGAGGGCTAATTGGAGGCAACAAACCCCCTCTACCGTAATGAACACCATGACAGATCAATAGCAATTGAAAATGTAGCTTCATGAATAATCTGACATCACTAGTCCATTATCATTCCTCTGCAACATCATCAATTGAGCCCCAATTGGTTTGTGTTCCACTCTTAGTTGATGGAGCCATCTGTCTGTGTGAGTGTGAACTAGTGGATCAACAGGTGAGCAGCAGGCGCCAAGGCTCAAGCCGCCTTACGAGTGATGCCTTTAAAGTGCTCGATACTTCTTGGCTACTTTGTCGTCATGCTTTGGCTCGTTTCTTTCGAATAATAATAATAATGATTATTATTATTATTATTATTATTATTCTATTTACCGACCACGGTGGCCGAGAGAGCTAACGCGCTAGCTCGTGCCTCGTTGGCAGCGGGAAAGCATGGGTTCGAATCCCACCTCGTCCATCCTGAAAATGGTTTTCGTGGTTTCACATTTTCACCACCAGGCAAAAGCCGGGACGGTTCCTATCAACAGGTTCACGGCCGACTTCTTTCCAACATCCCCTCCCTGACCCAAGTTAGCGGTCGCCTGCCACCATCCCCAGTTGTATCTTCACACAAAGTGTGTTCAGCTCCCAGACACCGTCCTTGCTACGGTAGATGAATGATCCCTCGCAGTGTACGTGGGTGATGCTGAGCTGGAAGGATAAGCGATCAAGAAATTATTATTATTATTATTATTATTATTATTATTATTATTTTGTCCGCTTCCTGGCGAAGAAGATAGGCCACTAATCAGGTCCGGAAGACCACGGGTTCGATTCCTGGGACGGTCATGGGTTGTTTAATTCATCTGGCTGGGTATTTATAACGTCTTAATTTCATCCTCATCACGTCGTGCAGGTTGCCTATGGGCGTAAGACCTGCACCAGGTCTCTCAATTGGCCACACAAGATTCGTTACTTTCAGTATTATTAATATTAGTGCATGAGGTTTCATCTATACTAACATAATAAAGCTTAACGAGTTTGTTTGTTTGTTTGTGTGTTTAAACGCGCTAATCTCTGGAACTACCAGTCGGATTCGAAAAATTATTTTTGTATATGATAGCCAGATTCGAGAGGAATAGTTTAGGCTATGTAGCATTAGGCTACACCTCTCAGGTAACCTCAAATATTGATTTTTGTTCAGTAAGTCGGAAGAACAAGCGCTCGTTGCCTGGAAATGCGGGCTGCATCACTTCGCCCCTACCAGTGTTCTAGTGCAGAATTGCGCGAGCTGCTTATAAATTGCAGTCACGGGGAGTAATTAGTGCAAAAAGATTTCTTAGGCCCCTTAAAACAGTTACCATCAGGACAATAGTATGCCTCTGTATAAGGACGATGGTGTTAGTGCGGTATACTGAGGTTATCATCTGCAATAAGCGTTGGTGCTTTCCGATCCTTATCCTTGAGCGCTCCAGTTCTGTAGTAGTATTCATTATCATCCATAAAACAAATAAATCCACCGGGCGAAGCCGGGCACTACTGCTAGTTTCTTTAATAAAGCCACTGTAAGGATTTTGAATTATTTGTCCTTTACAGAACATTATTATCGCGTGGGGGAAATTTGGCAGTTACCGAGGTCCTTCTTTTTCATCGAGGCGTATAATGATAATAATAATAATAACTTATGAGAGATGTGAACATATCCGCTAAGCGATGATGTGGGACACTTAAGCTTGTAGTATCGTGCTTCTTAAAACTTTACTAACCAGCTCGGCTTAAATGCTCCTTTCTCTCTGCCGCGCGAATGTTCCTAAAGGACGCTCATTGTTCCATTGTTCCAGTAGAGGTTCTGCGATGGTCAGTGAATACCTCAGAATGCCGAATGAGCCTCTTTGTGTGTGCACATGGAGTGACGAGCGTGGTTGGCAAATTAAATAAACAACGTAGACTTGATTTATACAAAACAAATAAACACTGAAGAAAGAAGAGAGACAACTGCACTTTCTCCCCTTCCGTTACTTCTAGGCAGCGTCTAGATAATTTTTGATAGTACAGTTAGCGATCGAAAAGTGGAGAAGGCAGAATCGCAGACACAAGGAATTAAATTGTAGTGGAGGGATCAAAAACACCCAACGTGGAGATTAATTTCACTTCCGCGCTGCAGCTACGTAGGGTGTAAGTAAGAGCCCTCAGGATTAGGGAGCCAGTAGTCCACGTGGGTTGTATGTTGCAGTAAAACCTGCCTAAACCGGACCCTTTATAAACTGGAAACCTGGAGAAACGGAAAACAAAATTTGGAACGGAGGTATTTCTTATGTAAATTAACACTGTAAACCGGAAAACTGCCTAACTCGGAAACGGAAAGAAATTTCGGAACTGTAGGCACAAATAATCTGACTAAGGCAGATTATCTATAATACAAAGCTATGTACTAAATTTTGAGTGCGACTGTACTTGCACCAAAGTTCTAGGAAACATTACCTCCAATGTTTCCTTAAGGATGCAGCGGGTATGCTACATTTCACAACATCTGTAAGCTAATGGAATGCATCGTTACTTCCTCCAGTCCTCTTGTGATACACACTGTTTCCTTCTGACAAATGAGAGTAGAAGAAAGCAATGAACTTGAGTGATCTTTTAGTGTTCATTTTACTGTGTACTGCAATTACCTACGTACTGTAATTCAAACATAAGACACTTCTAAACATAAGACACTTACACTGCAGGAGAGTTATTGAAGAACACGAGAAAAACAAACGTCCGGCTAAAGAATTAACTGTGTTGTATAAAGTGGGTAAACTCATTTCATAGTAATCCTATGCGATAATACAATATTTATTTGTAGTGTATTTTGTCTTATTAAAACTCAACCCTTTGTAAAACGGAAAAATAAATCCGGGACGATTGCGTTCCGCTTTAGACAGGTTTTTCGTAAGAAGGAGCCCTTAGAACTAGAACGTTCTCCTTAGTCGTTAGTCGTGGAGTGCGCATTATCCTTATGGAACTCAATATAGGCTACAGTACATAACAGGATGATGTAATTATATAGTTCTACCTGTTGAATTCTGGATTTACAGTATAGGCTACATAACGAACAGTCTATTAGGTACTCAACTCGGAGACTGGTTGGATCTACAAAAAGCATCGCTGTAGGTTAGGCCTATGTGGGTAGAATCCTACAAAAACCCAAGCCAGCACTACATTGAGGAGTACTAGGCAAGGCGAGGTAGTTTGTCATTGATTTCCTCAGTACTAATCCTATGAATAGAGCATTTCCTAGCATCCACAGGCACTTATTGCCATTAGTAGACTAGGCACTGCCTATACCTCAGTACCTTCCATGTAATCACAGCCATGAATGAGACTGAGGCATTGGTGGAAAACCACATTTTGCTATAGCCTGTACCAACAGACAAATACTGCATTCATTGAGATATGATGTAGACTTGTAGTGAATACAAATCACTGGTGTTATTTCACAATAACTTTGACAGGATAAGACGGAAGAAGACACAAAATGGTTGCTCCCAAACTAGAATATCTGATCACCTTACTTTTTCTACTCCATGATACCTATCAGCACCATGCATTTTCACTCCTGATGTTAGAGGTTCGAATCCCGGTGACAATTGGGTGAAAATTTCACCTGGAAAATCATGTGCTTTTATTTCCCGTCCAAACCCAATGTGATCCTGGTTGATAAAAGGATGCTCAGGACTCGTGTCTCTTTACTGTGACGTCACAAGATCTTCTCGGGGCGAACCTAGTAGACACAGCACGAACTTTCAATATTAACTGAAAAGTTTGAACGTTCTAGTGCAATTCGAAGAAAGGAAACTTATTTTGTTAATGGAGTGACGTTAGTCCTAATTATGTTTATTTGTAGCAACTAACAGACCGACAGCGGTAGCTACGTTCGCTAAAGTGCAGCGCTAGGCCATGGGCCAAGTTACATGTGGACTCGGTAGACGTGGGTTTGAATCCCGCCGTCGGCCGTCCTTGAAATGGTTTTCCATGGTTTCCCCGTTTTCCACTCCAGGCAAATGCTTGGACGGTACCTTCTGACAGACCACGACCGCTTCCTTCCACATCCATGCCCAGTTTCATTCATCTTCATTCATTTCATCTCTCATTAACTCCTCTCATGAGGTTGGTGTCAGAAAGGGCATCCGGCCGTAAAAAGCACCCACCACGTAGAATTTCATCGCATCTCATCCCCAACCCCGTTTGGAACGGGAATAATTAGGGGTAGACATGCAATTGTAGCAGCTAACAAAATTGAGAATGAATAGTACGAGTAATGCTGTACTTTATGAAACTAGTAAACAAAGTTATTGTATTGCATGAATTATTGTGTCGCAAAAGAGCAAACCATTTGCGAGTCGTTGAGATCAAGAAATGTGTAAAGTCATCTCGGAATGACAGGCAAGTCCAACTTTTACCTCTGGTGTGGTAAGAATAGCTGAGGATCAGTGCGTGGAATGAGCGTTATGTCTATCGGCCTAAGAGGTTAGACTTTTGTGTTATTCCGAGATACAGTGCGTTTGCTTCTCCCTGCGGCCGGGCGATTCGTTCATATCCCCCGACGGAGCGAGCAGCAGTAATGCAACAATAGTAGTTTCCGTAAAACAGTCAGTTGACGCTTGTATGTGCAGTGTTGAAGACGTTTCGTTTATCTCTAGAGTTTTTTTTTCGGCGGGGGGGGGGGGGGGGGGGGGGGGAGAACCAGTTTCGTCCAGTTAACACCCGGGTTCAGTCGACCACAACTGGTGCTAGAGTGAACACGAAACTGCTTGAAGTCCCAGCCAGGAAGACAACCGGATAAGTATCAGCCTGTATTATTACAGTATAACCATAGTTGATTTTTACAACCATATAATCACCTCAAACAGACGAACTCCGGATTCTATCACCATTTTAGCATTTCACCTAACATTAGATATACTATATTTAGCACACACCGACAGTTGCATTACCAATACTGCAACTAAATAATTGTACATATTGTAAATATTTTCACTTGTATTCTAAAACATAGATGTTATAGCTTAAGTGTAATGGTTCTGATGATGATCGCTTGACGATCGAAACTGGTCATCCTACTGTATTTATTGATCTCATGTAGTTCATTTCAGGATTGGGGAATACCCCAGCTCTTTTGGGTACATTCGTGTTGACCGACTGAAGAGCACCAAACTTTTGTTATCTCTACAGTGTACAAAGCGTAGTGCTGTGTATAAGACGGGTCATAGGTGTAATGTAAAATCCATTTAAATGGCAAATTAAGAGAAATTCCCGCTTGAACAAACAGTGTTCATGTATGACACGTATGTAAAACTGGAGTTACGCAGAGCGGTGTGTAGGCAATTTAAAGACAAATTCCCTATTATTCCAGTTCCAAATAGAGAGACTGTCCTGAAGGTGTTTTGTTAATAAATTACAGACAAGGGGAACCCTAAACACTGCATGTCCTAAGCCAAGGAGAAAGGTCCTGGTGGAGGAAAAAATCGTTGGAATTAATGTATCATTCTCTCACTCTCCAAATATGTCTCTATAAGAGGCTGTTCCAAATCCATGAGTTTGAGTATGCGTACACGCGAGTACTCAGCAGTGATGCTCGGAGCACGGTTGGAGAGGGACTCGGGGTGATAGCCAATACGTCACTGGGCGAAGGTCATAGTGCAAGTCCATGCTCTTCCTGCCGATCTTGATGTATCCACCGCTTAGTAACGGCTGCCCCTACAGCTGAGCTGTATTGAATATTGCAGGTTTACTCACACAAGGCGGCGAGTACTCGGCTGCTCACGGGCGAGCTGCTCGGCTGGAACAGCCTGCTCTAAAACGTTGCACAGCAAGTAAGTGCTTCGAAGACCTTAGTCCATAGTCCATACGGCTACTAAAATTTTAAAACTGAAACCATACAAAGTAACTGTAGTCCAAGAATTACGACCCCTTGACAATGAGAAACGAATCACTTCTATAATTAGATTTTACACAACATTGATGATGGCATTGTTGATCCGCAGTTAATAATTTTCTCTGATGAGGCATTGTTTCATTTTAAATGGTCACGTCGCGTCACAGAACAATAGATACTGGAGCACAGAATACCCCCATCTGGTTCACGAAATCTCTAATGTTTGCATGGGAATCGCCCGGCCGCAGTGGGAAGCGAACGCACTGAACTATATCTCACGCCACTCTTGTTATCTATGGCCCCCCAGGGGTTCACATTTAGTGGGACATGGGTTGGCGACCACGGGACCCCAGCTGAGTCCAGCTTTGCTTCCACTTACTTGTGCCGAACTCCTCTCCGTCTTCATCCCTGTCGACCTCTCTTGGTCAACTCTTGTTCTCTTCCGACCCCGACGTTATTGGTGTATCCAAGGCTTAGGGAGTCTTTCACTTTCCCGGCTTAATTGTACCTTGTCTCGTTTTTCCTGATACCCTTCTTCTACGAGGGGTCAGCCTTCTTTTTCATTTCATGTTATCTCCTTCCTTCTGCTGAAGGCCCTCAAGGAGGTAGGGTGTACTTAGCCCCAGCACTTCTGGTGCACCCTGGATATTGCTACACCCTCAGGGGCTCACGGCTGGTGAGTTCAGGAGTTGGCAACCCCGAGGGATTCCTGAGCTCGGTCCGTTTTTTCCCCTTTTCCACTGACTTTGGGGCGGACCCTCTCCTCTTTCCCTTTCCTATCTGCCCTCCATGGCTCTCCTTCCTTCCAAGTCCCTCAATCCTCATTCTTCGAGGGTTGAGGGCATTTCTGTTCTTCCTGTCCTTCATTTGCTTTATACTTTATTTCTTTACCATTTCTTCTTCTAGTATGTACGTCTGTAGTTAGTATTAGTTACAGTTTTTCATTCTCATCTCATCTTTCACTATCACCCAAACCATTAGGGCCCCTTAAAACAACAATCATCATCATCATCATCATCATCATCATCATCATCATCTTGTTCTCTATGGCTCATGTAGAAGTGCAGGCTTCTGAGAGCTCATGAGTTCGTGAAGCTTGCGCCGTGTAGATGCTGCCCACCTAACTGAAAGGACAGTACAGGTTGCCTAGTTTAGAAAGGAAAGGAGAGGAAAGCTCGAGCATCCCGAGTCCTACTTAAGATTGGCACAGAGAGAATACATCAATTTTATGACATAATTACTGTTATTCCGTGGGTGAGGGTACTTTTATTGCTTAGGGGCAGGGCCGTCAAAAGGTTTTGCTCGTTTGTGAAATGAACTCGATTAACTTCCTCGTTCATGCTGGCTAAGAGAAACCTGTAAATAGCCTGGTCGGATGTCCTTGCACATTAATCCGACCCCGGCCGATTAAAACTTTCTTCAGCGTATCCCAATTGTTTGGACCAGACACCACATGGCTCTACAGGTGAAAATTCCACTTTGCAGTCACCGGAATTCGAACCTCGGCCGCGTGGGCTAGTTATTGTTAGTTATTGTAGTTTTAAGAGGAGGAACTACGAAGTCATCTGACCCGGCCGTTTGGGCGAAAGGCAAGCAGCTACGCCACTGCGCCATCACTTCCTCTTACACACACACACACACACACACACACACAAATTATGAAGTAAGTAAGAAAGAAAGGGATAACTTGCGCGTGGAGGATCTGCAAGATGTGAGTGATTGATATTACTACTATTCAGTCGGTCTACACAATGTAATGCCAATTGCTGGGACATGCGAAAAAAAACATGAAAAAAATTACACGATAAAAATATATATTTGTTTTGGACCACAGAAGAGGGAGAAACCTTTTGACTTCCTTTCAGAGTTGCCAAACTCTCAATCCTGAAAATCCCAACTTCCCACTCCGAATGTTTCTTTTCACAAGAAAATATCCCACGTAAAAAATAATTTGTTCAAAACAAATGTTTAATGAATAAACAAATGTGCTCCAGGGTCTCGATAATGTGTTTCTAATTGCGCTAAAATTGATTTTAACGAAACACAAAACTGTCTTGTTAACTATCATTATCATACACTTAAACATTCACTTAATACACGTTTTTATTCATTTAAAGGTTGACATGTTTATCTTTCCCTGTATAAGTCTTTGATTTTTTTAATGAAGATTTCACAAAAACACAAAACATGAGTTTTAATCTCCAAAAACACACAGACCTGTCTGTTATCGCACAAGCAGCAGTTGGCGATTGTAATATACAGTAATACTCTACTTCCGTGAAAGGTTTATTTTTGTTCTATCGGCATATATCAATCGTACCTATTGTGCACGTTTACTGTGCAAACGAATCTTTTTATTAACGGCAGCTCAGCTGGTGATATGACATCGGCCAAATATCCCAAACTCGCTCCGCCAGTGACAGTTCAGTTGCCGCATATGTACGGCAGCCCCTCATCCCTAAATATAAATGATATGTAGCCTCGTTTTCTTCTGTGAACGCTTTCTACTTGAATATTGCTCCCTTTTTTTTTTTTTTTCAATATATGTCATAGATACACATAAAGGAATGTGGATAGTTCCGCAAGAGCCTAAGATACGGATCGTGCACGTGAATGTGGACAGTGTACTGAAGCGCATCAATTATACTGTCTATTGTGGGCGAAAATCAAGTGCCCACCCGCATTGGTGTTCCCCAGTAGAAGCAACGGAAACCCTCACCCAACCAAATGTGTTTCGAACATTGAAAGCGCAACAATTTCCATTCTACAGTTCCTACTGCCGTTCAAGGTAATTTGCAGACCGGCGCGGCGTTGTTAAGGCTGCTGCAATTAAGTTTCAGCTCACAATGTTACGGATTCCTCGAGGTTGGCCCCGCGCTAGGACCAGTAATAGCAAGGAATGCTATTGTCAGTTCCCGGAAATAATTCAAAAGTGGCCGGAAACTGAGGCTAATGATCATTCCGTTGAATTTGAAAAAAACTAAAGGGGCCCCATTCCTCAAACGTGCAACAATCAGATCTTTGGCGCATATAATTTGAATGCCAACAGCTCTGTTCTGGTATTTCAAAGAGGGAAAACATTAAGGAGAGTGTCATTCACAGTAAAGCCGTACTGAGCGAATGAAAGCCAAAGGTAACGCCTACAGTTCTGGTTGTCCATGACGGATAATTAAGTCCATGTACGACTATTTGCATATCCATGAAAAAAAAAAGAACCAGTTCTACAACAGACATGCTAAGTTATGTTGGATTAGGAACCTCTGGAGCGGCAATGCTCATCGCCAAGATTATGTTCGTGGCAGCAGCTGCAAGACTTAAGACGACTCCACAGGACATAATAAAAACCTCATAGCTCAGTGATGATGTCCTTGCCATTCTCTCTGCTGCCAGAAAAGAAAGGCGGAACATCGTATTCAAACGTCAGCCACCCAACAGCTCCAGACCTTGTGTTTTTCAATGCTCATATGGCAATATTTGGGTGTACTCTTGTGACTTCAAAAGACTTAATTGAGTGGTGTAGGCTACATTAGTCTATATATAGCCCTGCTATTTTTCCTGTGGTCATTGCCATCATCTGAAAAGTGAAGATTTTGTTCTATTACTGCCCTTCTTGCATTAATTATCAGGGACACAGGTGGCTTCATGATGTATTAATATGCTTCTATGTTAAGATCGGTAACAAATGTATGCCATGTATTGGAACACTGACAAATGCTTACGATATTTTGGAACTCAATTCAGCTTTCTACACCATATTTTGGAGCAGAGAATGTATTTTTATGCCATTCATTCAAGACGTAACAAACAAACAAACTGGTTGAAAAAAGTAACGTGAGGGCATACTTGATCATTATACACCGCGTCGAGGATAAATACAAAGTTTTAGCCGAAGATTAAAAACGTACAGGCAGAAACAGCCGTGGTGTTGGGGTAGCGCACCTGCCTCGCACTCGGTAGCCCCGGGTTCGATTCCTGTCTCTGTCAGGGATTTTAGAAACTGACGTGAGGGCTGGAACTGGATGCACTCAGCCTCGTGAGGACAGTTGTGTAGCTGTCCGGTCACGGAGACCAAGATTAACGGCCGAGGGGACCCGACGCGCTGACCTCGCGTCACCCCATAATCTGCAGCCAAAATGGCTGGGTAGTGGTTGCTTGGTAGGCCCAGTCCCTTCATGGGCTGTAGCGTTAAGGGTATTTTCTACCGGCAGAAAGACAGTTATATAGCGACAATACGAAAAGTACACTTTTCAAGGTGGAAGTCTTTTCCGACTACACGAAGCATCTTCAGCTGCGGCGCTACGCATGTAGAAAGGAGTTGTGCACGCGTTTTAAGCTCTTGACCGCCACTGAAAAAAATATCGTGATAATTTATCATCTCCTTTACAGCGATGTGCTCATATGGTCAGATTAGTGACAAGAGTTGTTCGTACACTATTACAACAGTATTTTACTTAAGGCAAAATGGACTAGTGTAATTACTTGGGTTAGGAATTTGCCCACGTTAGATGTACGGACTGAGTGAGAGACGAGAGCGTAGATGTGGAGGAACATGGAGAGGTGGGTTCGTGAAATACCGGTGAAGCAAGAGGGTGGAGCCAAAGATGAAACAACTCGGGTACAAATGATGAGCCTCCATTACCAACCGCAGTGGAGTGAAGACAATGGCTTCAGTCAGGCTGATGAAAACATTGGCGTCACGTATGTCTTAACTTAATATCCGTATGCTGGTCTATCCCTCCTCACCTTCACCATACGTAAGGACATGGCGTACTGGCTCATCTATGAACAAATGTCCCCGACTCATAACTCTGAGAGTAAATGTCGACTCTCCTCCAGGGATCAAGCTTGACACTGCTCCAAGCTATTGTTGAATGTGGATGATTGCCGACGTTTTCAGCGTCTTATATTTTGCCTGTGGATAATATGATTGTACGTTATTTGCAACTGTAACTAATGTATTTTATGAACAGAACCAACATCCTATTCGCTCACTGTATGGTCATTAGAAAGCTACATACAGGTCCTACCAAAATTTACGGACACATGTGAGAAACACATATTATAAACTAACCATAGCCTATCACTTGCTCTCTGTTACATGACACTTCATTCTTGGCAGGTCTTACTCCATCTTCCGAATAATTCCACCTTGTTATTATCAAACAAATATTTTTTGTTTCAGGTCTCTTCATGTTTGCAGAGGCGCCCTTGTCTTCTCATGGTGAGTAGCGATGTTGATTTATTTAGAGGTTTGGGCATCGTGGTCATTCATACCTGTGTGCTTGGGTGTGTATATATATATATACATCATTTGTCTGATAACCTATGTAATTTTGATGTCTGTAGTAATGTGTATTTTGTACTTGAGTAGAATTGAGAAGGAGGCAGCCGTGGCCTCTAGTTAGGAACCATCCCGGCATTTGCCTGGTGGGCAATCCACCGAAAATCACTTCTAGGATGGCTGGGGGTAAGAATCGAACCCATCTCTTTTCAGTTTTGCCACATGAGCAGAGCGAGAATCAAACGCGGACCTCTGAGGTATAATAATATAATATCGTATGGCCTCGGGTGCCTGGTGCAAGCTTTGCTATTTAACACGCAGAGGGTAGCTTGCATATCGAATTTCGTTGTTCCTTGACTATGAAAGTCAAGGAGGTTAGATGTTAGATATCTAAGCTCCTTGAACACTATAGCGCTTTCTAGTAGAGAAATGAGGAACTTTGTGTTGGCGGAAACTCCCGAGATTAATTTTGCCACTATGAACTCGGCCTACTGAGTTCAAATGGGTTCTTTGACATGCCAACATCGTATGACATGCGTATCGTATTTTTGCCACCTTTCAAAAAAAAATGTATCACTTACCACGGCCAGGAGCGAACCTGCAATCTTGGGGTTAGTAGACCGACTCACCCACCGTGGCAAGCACCTCTGAGGTGACAGCCAAGTATGCTAGCCACTACAACACGAGGTGGTCGGCGAGCTGCGATCAGGCAATCTCCAATTCTGTGTCGTGTCTACACTCTCAGGAGAAGAATCGTCGTATTACACTGCAGTTTCCTGTAATCGAACTCCTCTCACCACGGTGGACCGGGTTCGGTTCCCAGTCAATGGTGTGAGATTTTCAAAGTGAAATGCCATGTCCTGTGGTTCGGATTCCACGTACAGAGGAGATCCCGTGGCTCATGATCGCGAGATTAACGGTCACGTGAAACTACGAACTTCCTTCCTTTGTACCCGTGCTACAAGGGCCGCTTTAAAAGTAGCACCCTTGTGTACAGGATTTGGTGGAAACATAAGCAGTCCTTAAGAATTTCATTTTAAACAAAGTCACCCATTGATTAAATGCCCATGCTGACATTATGTTCTAAATCTGAAAATGACAAACTGTATTCTGACGTCCTCACCACGTGGCGAAGTATTTATTGCAGGGAAGTCCATAACAAAGCACAGGTCACTAGCCCACAAATAAACATCAAACGGTCTCTTTCTTTGGGTTGTATTGTCCACCGCCCCTCAAAATATGATTGGGAACACTTGTATATAAATACATTTTTTGGAGGTTACTCGATTCATTTCTTCGAGTTTTTGTCTGGGAAGTATGTTTCAACAAATATTTCAAATCTAACAAAGTGAACTTGGGGTCACAATTGCAAATCCTATTAGATGTCTAGCCTTTTATAAGACATCATAAGTACATTCGGTTTTACAGTATATTCATGTCTTGATGGGTCTTTTAAATTTGATTTTTTTTTCTTCTTTTCTTTAGGTAATGACCCAGTGTGTTGTGTTTTTGGAGCACTAGATTTTCGGCTCCCTCGTACATACAAGTGTTCCATGTGACCAAACAAGTTGATTTGTTCTTATTGTATATGTTACGCAATCTAGTTTGATCTCGACAATGAATATTAATAATAATTTTATTAAGGGCCGTTTTCACCAACTCTTCACTAACGATTATTTAGTTAATTCCCATTTAACTTAAATACGAGATTTAATGCTTGATTATGTTCCATGCATTTCACGAGGCCATTCCGGTTCGCAATTACTTAAATAAGATTTACGGCTCTCGCGCATGCGTAGACTCGGTTTCATATTGGAGAGCATGGCGGGCAGAACAAGAAGCGTCTAGCACTGATCGTTGTTTGCGATGCGCCCTTGATACTTTCTGGAACATAATTATAAAGGAAGGGAAATGCAGAAGACCTTATTCGTTTCAAAAGCCTAAAATGATATGAACAAAGTATTTAGGAGAACTGGCAGTTGTGTGAATGGACAGCTTAATAGGACGTGCTTACCCAGTTGTCCTCGTAGTAAGCGGTTGAGGTGCAGACTTTCAATTTATTATGCAGCGCTGGAAGAAGTTCGAATCCCCTTCGGTTGTTTTTTATTTTTTTATTTCCGTATTCGTCTTTCTTGGTATTAAAACGTAGTAATGCGTGTGATCTTTAATAATTTCATTGTCATAAACATATTTTATATTCATATGGATGAAAGTACGTGTGAAACTCGGGAACAAACCACCATTGTGGAATGCGCAAGGCACAGTTCAGCTGTTTCCCACCACTTTAAAGATGCCTTAGAGAGTTGAGTGGCCAGATTTGGCCATTTAACGTAATTCCTTGTTAGTGATAAGTTAACGAGCGTTCCTGTTTGGTGAAATGCTCGTGCTAAGTTAAATAACCTTTATTGATGCATTAAGAGATAATTGACGTTGGTGAAAACGGCCCTAATGCAGCCAATGACCATTTATTTTACTTTCAGGACAGGTCAGAGAAGGGATTTTGGAAGGAAATCGGCCGTGGACCTATTGTAAGGGACCGTCCCAGCATTTGCCTGGTGGTGACATGGAATATTGGAACCCCGCCGTCACATCTCTCCAGTGACCGCACTACTGTGTGTGTTGATGAGCATGATTGGTGGGACCTATGACGTGGCTATCCATAATGAGGGAATGGGGGTAAAGCCAGGATTGATTACAATCGATGATGCCGTCCGTAGTGTACAAGCCGACTTATGGTAGATGGTGGAGTGAGGAATAATTACCTAGATAGCCAATGGACCCAGTTATGGAGAGTAAGATAATTCGGGGTAGATCTAGAAAAGGGTGGTTGGATTCAGACTGTCACAATTTTGGGATGAAAAATAAAGATACAACTCTGTCTTTTTCGAAATATCAGTACCAAAATTATGAAACATTAAAACATCAAAATTATTATCAATTTAAGAATGAAACAGTTCGTCAAAACCTTGTTGCGTAGTGGCTATCATTCTTGGCTGTCACTGCGGAGGCCTGGGTTCGATTCCCGGCTCTGCCAAGAAATGTAATTCTGGTCTGAGAGCTGGAACGGGGTACACCCAGCCTCTTGAGGCAAAACTGAGAAGAGTCAGGTTCGATTCCTACCTCAGCCTTCCTGGAAGTGGTTTTCCATGGTTTCTCACTTCTACTCCAGGGCAATGCCGGGATGGTACCTAACTTAAGACCACGGCCGCTTCCTACCCATATCCTAACTCAATTGCAATTACACACACTAATACAGACATCACAGTGACACAGGTTATCAGACATATTCAGGGTGTCTACCGGTAACGAAAGTAACGAAAAAGTAACGAATTTTACAAATGGGTAACGAAAGTAACGAAAAAGTAACGAATTTTACAAACGGGTAACGAAAATTTTCTGAAGGCGGGTTGAATCATTTAAACTCGCACCGCTAGGCTCAGAGATTGCGAGTTTCACGCAAGCGGCGCCGTGCCTATTGCATAGTACTAAGCTATATCTCTCAGTGTCCGACCTCAAGGAAATACATACAGAGGATACCTTGAGCGGTATACATCGGTTCAACGTATATTTTCGGCCTCAAGAAGTCTTAAGTTTCGTGTGAAATATTTTTCTGTGTTACTGTATTAGGAAACCTGACTTTTCGCGAGACGTTTATTCGCGAATACTTCCGAAACTAAGAAGAAATCTCTCATTTCTGTTATTTGGAAACTATGTCAAATTGAAGTCCAGAAATAACGCGAAACAATAATGTCGCAATCTTGCGAAATGTTACCGTTTCGAAAAAAATGCGAAAAATCTTCGAAATACATAGAACTTATTTAAAAATATGTCAAGTAAATTTGCGACATTCAGTATGGTTAATTCTAAATTCCGTTATAAGTCGATTTTTCCTTCGAACTTTCGTTCCATCGGATATATAATCTAACCGATTATTTCGCTAACTTGTTGATAATTCGTGGTTCTCAATCTAAATAAAACTTGCCCGCTTGCAATCCTCTCAGAACAATTCGTAATATTCGATACCGTACCTACTTCGAACGTTCATTCTCCAAAATCGCATCCTCAAGACGGCCGGCTGACCGCACGACTTGCCTGCGGGAATCTCGTTAAAACGGACCGATATCGACGTCAGTTGCGTAAAATCATAAAACCCGTCCCCTATCGTGAACTTGTGACCACGAGGACTGCGGGAATCCTGTCAAAGGTGATTGGGCACCCATCACGAAACCTACTTGCCACTTTTCCCATGACCGTATACTTAAAAGTGTGCGGGTAGTGAGAAGTGCATCAACCCACATAAAAATGGCAGCCTACGTAGCATCGACATACTAAATCCTCCTCGTGATCCACCCTGAACTCATGAACTCCCAACTACAGCATAGGGACAGAGGGAATCACGGCGCCGACCGAACAACATGTTCATAACTACGCGTGAATTTTAACCATGCCCAACCTTGAGCTTGCCTCCGCCATTCTATCAGGACAGATATACAGGCATGGTGTAACTACAATGGTGAGGCGGATCGCTCCCTCTTCCTTGCGCGGATGACGTCACAACGGGGGCATTGCGTTCGGTGACACAGCACGAAGTACATGTATTTGATACGGCTCTGGTCTCAAGTTGAAGGCATAATTAATAAATAAAATGTATTATAACACTCAATATACTTTGTATTGTAAACTCTGATAATAATGTTGGTAATTATGAATGTGCCGTACCTCTAAATAATATTAATAGTCCAATAACGAGATCAACTATTTTCTTACATTGATGAATTTACACATTTTGCGATTCAATTTTCTCTGTGAATTGCCGAAACTTATTTTTCTGTTTAAGCCAAGCAACCTAATATATGTTCGGGTTCGAGCTAAACAGTGAATAACCTCATATGCAATATTAATATGAGGCAATTTTTACAAGGTCCTGCTGGTTACTTCGTTGAATATAAACATATCATTTGATAGCGAAATGTCATGAAATTTATGAAACTCAGCGTCCATTGTTGTTTCAACTTCCATATGTTCATTAGATGGATACAAACGATTTCCCCTTGAAATAAACTGGAGCCAATCTGGGCCTTCATTATTGGGTTAATGTTCATGAGATACAAAGTACAGGGGACTACATGACCGCGTTGTCGCAGCGCCTAAACTGAGGAACCAACCAATGTTCTTGAGATAATGTTCGCAAATTTTTGTACTTATCCCTGAATCTTATGTGCTACATATCCTGTACTGTATTTTAAACCTTCATGGTTCATTTCACCTTTAAAATCTGAGACATCAAATTCATCCAAGAATTCATTCTGATGATCGGTCATTTTAAACAAACTCATATTCATTTCCACAGTTTCGTAATTTGATTCAATAAATAAACTGGAAACTAGGTTTTCTTAGTCAGGAGCATCCACGATATCAGTAATATGTTCGGCAACATTCACTAACTTCACTAACACAGTCTGCGAGAAACAGGTAGGCCTATCGGTTTCTGTTTCCATTGGTTTAATCAGACACTTTTCGTCAATATCCTCCTCTGTATTTATATTTAAAGTAAACACTGAAGCAGAGGGCTTGTCCAAAATGTACCGTCTCAATCTACAGTTTATTTAATATCCAGAGGATATGGGTGATCATTGGAGCCTCCCATTCCTCTAATATATGTGAGAAGGTTCTCCAAAATATCTTGATTTAGACGATAAGTTATTATGTACGCGACTTCTTACATCGGCTTCAAGCATCTAAAAAGGTTAACTAGATACGTGTTGCTGAGTAGAATTCCTTTTCGAAATGGGAGTAAGGCTTTATGTCGGCCAACTTTCATGGACGTTATCAACTCATTGACATTATTTAGCACACTGATTTGCTCGTCTAAATCAGTACCAAATGCATTTCCTTCAGAATGATGATGATGATGATGATGATAATAATTGTTGTTTTAGGGGGTCTAACATCCAAGTTATCGGTCCCTAATGGTTTGGGTGAGAGTGAAAGATGAGATGAGAATGAAAACTATAACTAATACTAACTACAGACTTACATACCGGTACTAAAAGAAGAAATGGTAAACAAACAAAGGATAAGGCAAATAAAGGACAGGAAGAAAAGAAATACCCTCAACCCACGAATAATGAGGATTGAGGGACTTGGAAGGAAGGTGAGCCATGAAAGGCGGATAGGAAAGAGGAGAGGGCCCGCTCCAAAGTCAGTGGTAAAATGGGAAAAAACGGTCCCAACTCAGGAATCCCTCGGGATCGCCAACTCCCGAACTCACCAGCCGTGAGCCCCTGAGAGTGTAGCAATATCTAGGATGCACCTGAAGTGGTGGGGCTACACACACCCTGCCTCCTTCAGGGCCTTGGGCAGAAGGCAGGAGATAACATGAAAAGAAAAATAACGCTGACCCCTCGCAGAAGGAGGGTATCAGAAAAGATGAGACAAGGGCCAATTAAGGCGGAAAAGGAAGAGACGCCCTAGGCCTCGGAAAACCGTCGGGGTCGGAAGAGAACAAGAGTTGACCAAGAGAGGTCGACAGGAAAGAAGACGGAGAGGAGCCCGGTACAAGTAAGTGAAGCAATGCCGGACTCAGCTGGGGTCCCGTGGTCACCAACCCACGTCCCACAAGTTGTGATTCCCTGAGGGCTTTCAGAATGACTCCCAAATTTGTTTTTAGCATTAATAAGCCAAACCAGTCATTTATTAATTTTATACATCTAGCAGCTTCTTCTCAGTCAATATTTTCATCAAACCTTTCCCTCCACACCATTCAAGAGCCTTTGATACCTGGTTTGAAAGTACTTGAGCTGCAGGCCGAAATTTTTGTCTCTCTGATCCCTTTAAGTCTAAATGATATATGCTAATTTTGTGCGCAATAGTGAGTTCAGAAGAAGACATAGACATTAGTAGTTCCAAAACATTCCTTGCTCACCTTTTTCCCATTGAGCAGTACACATCCCTGTTCTAATTACGGACAAATCTAACAACTGATTTCTCACAAGTTTCAATAACTGAGGAATGTTTGCAAACACAAACCGTTGCTTGGATGATTGAAGACACATTCCTTATTATGCCGTTGACAGAGATTGAAATACAATACTTTCATTAGCAACGTACACACCTGTCAACATTAACATCATTATTTCAATCGACTGCGGATTCACGCGCCTGACTCCCGCCTTTAGCCACAAGTCACGGCTGCTCCCGTTGTGACGTCATCCGTACGAGAGAGAGGGAGCGATCCGCCTCACCATTGTAGTTACACCATGTATACAGGTAGACAATCGTTGAACGGCCGGGTGCGGCGACGATTGCATAATATATCGAGGACAACGTAAAACGGCCGAGTGCGGCAGCGATTGCGTTACATCGCGATATTTCTCCGCATTCAATGACGAGGACAACTGTATTCTTGTCAAACGGACAGCAAGTGGCGCCGATTGCGTAATAATGCTATATTTTCTTGTGCCCGAACTCAAGGACAATGGAAATCTTGTCGAATGACTAAAAGTGACGCTGATTATCTAAATCGCGATTTTTCTCCGTGTTCTCTCGTGAAAACTACGGGAAGCTCACCAAACAACTGAGACCAGCGCCGATCGTGTAACATCTCGATATTTCTCCGCATTTGACTGCGAAGACAGAATTCGGTGACGATCGTGTAACATCGCATGCATTTCTTCGCGACCTACCGTGGGGACGAAGGAAATCTCGCCAAATGGTCAAGAGCTGAGCAACCTCTTGGTACCGTAATAATAACATATTGTGGACAAGACGACATATTAGCTGAAACAACTCGTTGGATATTAAATATCTAGTACATATTTATTATTTTTAAAATTTTTATAACATCATGTGAATTTCATTTAAAGCGGCTTCGGTGGTGTAGTTGGTAGCATGCTGAACTGCTGTGCCCAAGATAGCGGGTTCAAACCCGGCCGAAGTCGTCGGTTTTTTTAAGGGTTAAAAATCCTTCAGTATGCCTTCCTTCGGAGGGGAAGTAAAGCCGGCGGTCCCATGTCATGGATTTATGGCATGTAAAGGATTCTTCCACAGACTTAACTTGCGTGAAGCTAAATTGTTAGGTTATATTTCGTCGGAACGCTCTATCAAAGTTCCAAAGTTCACCACTAGGTATCATTGATATCTGGTAGCAACTTGAAATTGAACGGAACTTGTAGCTCACCCTAAGGGTGTCCGTTGAAAGCAGCTACAGACTCAGACGAGCTGAACATGTCCTCGGACACTCCCGGCACTAAAAGCCATACGATAAATAAAAAACTTCTTTAAAAACAGTTCATTGTTGTTTTTCTTAACCGCGTGATGTGCGCCTATGCTTGTAGACCGCAGACGTAACTTGAATTCAAAGGTAACTAAAATTAACTAAAAGGTACCTAAAAAGTAACTAATTTTTACTTCATCCTTACAGTAGACACCCTGATATTCTACACACACACCCAAGTGCATGGGGCTACATGACCACGATGTCGCAAAGCCCGTAATGAATCAACAACAAGTTCATCAATGTATCTGACGGGGTAACATTTTGATTAAAAGAGCAAAGTTGAATAAATTTCAATATCGCAACATTTCAGTCAATTAGGAATAACTGCGTAGTGAACAGAACACGGACACCCGTAGTTGGTTTGCTGAAACATCACTGTAGTTAGAGCAGTACTGAATGATATGTTATATAATTACAATTAACCGACTATTAAGCAAACATTCTGTCAGAATAGGGAGAGTCATTTACTAAAACAAAGTGTACTATCGAAGTGCACCGAAGGAGTGGTCTTTCAGAACCATTGCGGTCAAAACTGACCCTGTGGAGCTTTCAATAAAGGTACACATCGAATCATTTATCCCTTATTTCTAATGCACCGAATTGATTTGTATTTCTGGTTGCATCATAGTACTTTATACATGGAAGAAGCATTTTCTGAATCAAAGCTTAAAGGCCATTATGATTCAGCGCTTACAAACAGGCGAAGCAAGAATCAAGTGAGTGTCGGCTATCTGGAATAGCAAGAACCAAAGGTCTCCTCCATCCTGGGTACCTTGTTCACCCTATCTGAGTTAATATGAACCAAAGACCTCCATATTAGGTGCCTTGTTCACCCTTTCCGGGATGCATTGTTTACATCCTCGAGCAGCCGCTATCAACGTTTTTGAGACCGTGAGAACCTCGCTATTGCCATTACCAAGTACCCAAGCATCATAAAATCGAATGTAACATAATAATAATAATAATAATAATAATAATAATATCGTATGGTCTCGGGTGCCGGGTGCAAGCTTTGTTATTTGGCGCCCAGAGGGCAGCTTGCATGTCGAATTGTGTGGTGCCTTGAAGCGCGATGAAAGTCAAGGAGGTTAGATATTTAAGCTCCTTGACACTATAGCGCTTTCTAGTAGAGAAATGAGGAACTTTTGTGTCGGCGGAAAATCCCGAGATTAATTTTGCCATAATGAGAACGGCCTACTGAATTCAAATGGGTTCTTTAACATGCCAACAACGTATGACATGCGTGTCGTGATTTTTGTCGCCTTTCAAAAATCACTTACCATAGCCAGGAGCGAACCTGCAAGCTTGGGGTTGGTAGACCGACACGATAACCACTCACCCACCGTGGCAAGCAATGTAATAATAATAATAATAATAAGAAGAAGAAGGCAACAAGCATGCAACTATTTTCCTTTTCGTCTCTCTCTCTCTCTGAAGTGCTGAAATAGTAGGGATTCGCCGCTCACCAGGCATGCTACAACTGCTTGCATGATTCATGCAGATAAGATACATTTACGTGTGGACAGTCAAGTCGAATCAGCATCTTTCATGTTACTCATAAAACAGGGTTGCCCAATTATTTTTACTGTAGATTAAAAATCTATATCACAAAATGATAAAATTTCTGACTGACAAAACTTGTAATGAAAACACTATTATTCTTATTCGTGCAACAGAATTTGAATTGCAAAATGGATATCTGGGGAGCTGGTGCTCGCGGGCACCAGGTTGTGAACGCCTGCTCTAGAAACTGAAAATTTATAGACGGCCATCTGGTTTATGTGTTTTCATAATCTTGACAAATTTTGCCCTATTCGCAATGATTTCTCGACCAAATCAGCTAACATTAGGGCATTTTGCGTTTCTCTCTCTGTGTGTGGGTGAAAGACGTGACGCAGGTGACAAAAAATATTAGCTAGTCGTGTTTTGGAGTTCTTCTTGTAGTAATTGTGTTGAGATTGGTTTCAGTTGACGAGGGAGGGGAGCACAATGAACAATTAACGGAAGTAATACATCGTATGCCTGGCCCCATCATTAAGGCGCTGTAATCAACTCCGCCCACACCCTGTAGCTAATTCCAAGAGAAAATGTCAAGGTCGAAGCAGACTGCTCCAAACATTAGCTCCAAGCATCACTAAAATGCTCTCAAACTTATGGAAAATGTTCAACGACTCAGAGGACCGCATGAGGACAACTACTGTACAGCGTTACCCAGATTGTGGGGAATACGTGGCCAGCTCATTGACGCCCTCAGCAACATTACCTTGGATTTAGGTCTTGGGGTGGTACGTCTCAGATCAAACAGCTGATCAATTTATTATCCTCATGAGGTGTTCCAGCTCTCATGCCAATTTTTAAATTTCTAGCGCAGCCGAGAATCGTGGCCGTTAATTTTGCGATCATAAGTCATATGTGGAATCTGAATTGCAGGACGTAACATTTCACCTCAAAAATCCCAAATGCAATAACCAAGAATCGAACCTTAAGCGTTTTGATGGGAAGCAGATTGGCCGCTCCGCCTCTCCAGGAATTGAACACGGGGCCTCGTAGAAAAGATGTAAATGTGTTATCCCTACACCACTAATTAACAGGGTTTCGCCCAAGGGGAATTAAAATACCACTGGTAGCACATCCCCAGGGTAACGCATTGACAACATGTTGCTCAACTACAAAAATGCATTCTTTCCCCTCTAAGTAGTATCGGATGGCTTCTCAAAAAATCGGCCAAACACACATTTCTTTATTTTTATAGAAGGGTATTTTCTGGAGTTTCACATATCTCGTTCAAGCAGTTAACAGAGATACACACACCTTTACACGGAATTTTCTACCCCTGGTTTCGCCCCTAACAATACATGAAACCGACAACAACTTAACATTGAGTCTCTTCATTTTTACAGATATCACGCATAAAGTAGGCTACACGTTTGTTACTCAGCTGGTTTCGAAAATGCAACCTATTTAACCCTTTTTCTTTCACCCCTTGAAATCAAAATTTCGTAATTCCAGTCTTATCTTTTGCCAATGAACTTGGGCAGCCTCCATGAAAAATTTTAAGTTTCTAAGTCCAGAGGTTAGAGAGATATGGGGATAAGTAACACTTGCTTTTATATACAGTAGAGAGACAAAAAATTCTTAGGACGCAGGTACCTATAATCGTCGAACAAATACTGGTGAATTTTGTAAAACCGAATGTGAATTCTGTTGCCTATGAGAACATACGGTACCTCTACTCAGTGTAACATATTGGTAAAATAAGTTACGGCTTATATGACTATGAAATTCACCCTGTACGTCTGAGACACGCAGAATTTTCGAAAATTCGGCCGAATATGTATTTTTTATTCTTTAAGAAAGGCATTGCTTCTGAGTTTCTCGTTAAAGCAGTTTTAGGATATGTGTTTTTTCAACCCCAATTTCATCTTCAAAAACACAACAAATATAAATAATCCTTGAGAAAGATATTCTTCCTAAGTTTACCGCTCAAGCAGTTACGATGCACACACCTTTGAGTAATTTTCAATCCCTATTTTCACCTCTAAAATACGTCAATTCAAAACATTCCTCTAACTCGTGCCTCTTCGATTTTACCAAGATTCACATTTGAAACTCAAGCATTTTTTAAATTTATTTTTGGTAGAAAACCTGTTGTTTAACCCCAATTTTTCATCCATTAGAAATTGAATCTCCTAAAATCTCGGTTTACCGCGTGCCTGTAAACTCCATGAAATACTCTTTTAAAAGGTTAAGCTACCGAGATATTGGGATGACTAGTAACATTTGTATTTTATGTATAGCAATGTTATGCTCTGTCTGGAAATTAATTGATGGACACACCCCTGATATATTAAATGAGTTATTATGATGCACAGGTGTGTACGCTTGTATCAAGACAAGCAAGCTTGTAATTTGACATGGCTTATAAACCTTGAGATCGTAAGCTTTAGGACCTTTATAGGCTACGTGAATTCCGATCCGCTGGACGTGACTTCTCACTTATTAACCAGAAATCGACATTCGCGTTTCTGCAGCTCTCACACGTTATCTGTAGACGTGAGAATGAATCAGCGGTAGATCTAACCAATCATAAACCGACATTTTAAATTGGTTTATATGAAATGGAGTCTGCCAACATGTTTCCCACCTGGTGAGTGCTATTTGTGTAGGCATGGTGTAAACCAAGTGCGGGTTTCCGGTAGATTTCGTTGCAATGGGTAGGCCTACCATGTTGCGACTTACGGACATTTTCCACATATCTTCGCGTTTCACATTCCCCAGACCCCAAAACCGCAGTCAGTTCAAAACTTTATAACCTAACCTAACCCCGTGGCACTGCAGCCCATGAAGGGCCTAGGCCTACCAAGCGACCGCTGCCCAGCCATTGGCCTGCATATACTGGGGTGACACGTGGTCAGCGCATCGGGTCCCCTCGGCCGTAATCATGGTTTTCGTGTCCGGGTCAAAACTTTATATATAATTTATATACTGTACATACTGCAGAGTGGTTCACCAGCCCCTTATTATTATTATTATTATTATTATTATTATTATTATTTTGAAAGGCAACCCAACTAACTCGTATATCATAGTCATCATTAGTACCAACTCCTTTGACGGCCTTAGTACAACTTTACCGTTGAGTTCATGCTCGCGAATATAGTAGAAATCATTGGCGGCAGTGTTATTCCAATGACCTCAACTATAATGCATGTTTAAAACGATCACAGCTCCAAATAACACCACCTTACGTTTGGACAGGAAGTGTCTTGCGAGTCTACGAATAGATTCAATACGTGCCAGCAAAATACCATGGCTCTCAGTAGCTAAGAGAGACCGGCTCCGTGGCTAATTGGTTAGCATGCTAGGCTTTGGCCTGGCTTCGATTCATGGCCAAGCCATGGGGAATTTGATCTTCTGTGGTTAATTCCTCTGGCTCGGGGACTGGGTGTTTGTGACGTCTTCGTGTACAAAGAAACCAAAGAACTCGAAACAAATAGAGAGTAAACAGGGAAGAAAGTAAACAAAAAGAAGTGGCTAAATCATGCTTTCCTGCTTTTGCGTCAGGCAAGCAGCCTGGTAGCATGTTCGATCCCCGAGCTGGTACATATTTTTTTCGCTTAATGCCGTTCACAGTGGATGTACTATGGCCGCATATCTACCTGTTCCAATGAGTGACTTTATTATTTGGTCCTAAAAAGGACCTTTTTATCCGATGGTACGTAGCCAGGTTGGACGACGACATAATGATCTGTAGATCGAAAGCAAGGTAGGGTAGCAAGTGTTCGAAATGTTGACCACCTTGGTTTTTTAAGGAAAAATCAGACTCACTCAGGCCACCGCACGTGTCACGTCAAAGCCCTCTGTAACGTCGGGTTGTAAACCATTCCTCATTCTTACGCTGTGTCAAGTCAACGCCATCTGTAAACCATTCCTCATTCTTACGTTCGACAAACTTAAAACCGTATCAATATTGATCCACTTATGAGAAATACCGCAGTGTATTGAGTTAATTCCATTGTTTACATGACTTTTCTTTCTAAAGATATGGTAAGAGAGAAACTGAAGTTATTAGAAAGGAAAGCTACTAACTGAATGAGCGCCTGCTGGATTAATTTTCAGGTAGGATTATTTTTATACGAGTACAACCAAAATAAAGTGTGTTGGCATGCTTGTGGAATTGATTTTTAAATCTTTATCATCTACTCGAGACCAACCTATGTCATCCTGGAAGTGTTTTTTGTGGTATCCTACTTCTACTCCAGATAAAATGCTGGGATGGTTCAAAATTTAAGACCACTCCTACCGTCAGTTACAAATACACAAACTACTACTGACCCCATAATAACATAGGATATTAGACAAACTAAAACACACACACAAGAACACAAGAAATTTGATGATCAAGATGTCCAAGCCCCTAACGTTTAAAAAGAAATCTACCCAAAATGCAGTGGAAACGCACGTGGCTAAGCGATGCGATTGAGCTGACCGTGGGTTCAGCGAGCACTTGCACATTTCTAAGCCATCACAACAGAAGAAAAGAAAATGAATCTTATCCTTGAACGTGACAATTAATATTTCTAATGTCCGACGACTAAACAATTGTATTCGGACAGGGAACAACGTTTTAGATAAAGAGAGTCTACTGTCCAAAGCAAAAGTTCTTACAAACTATCTTTCTGATGCATTCTGCACTACTTAACAATGGTGAGTCTCCGTTGCAGAAATGGTAACGCGTTGGACTCCCGATTGAAAGAATTGGGGTTCAATACTTGTTAGGTTCCTGTTCTAGATTTTTTCTTGAGTTTTATCGTCTGTGTCGACCACTTCACCTACTTCTTACTACGGAAATGATACGAGAGATCACAGTTGATTATTGCGGAGGGGGGCACTAGTACTGTAATATAGCGAGAGAACATGCTTTTTAGGTTGGATTCCATGAACGTTTCATAGTGTTCGAATGTGGTATTACACGAAAAATCTTAGTATGTACACGTCAAATACAGTTGCCTTCTTTTTGTTTAAATGTAATAACAAAATAATACCGAGGGAAATTCTAAGGTATACGTATACTTCGATGTGAGCACTGGCGATTAGGATTTCCTTCGATATGTTATGTTAAAATCCATGTCAGAGCTTTTAAATCATTGTTTAAGGTATTCATTTAACGTTCTGTCGTTACATGTTACGTGGCATAACCTACTACTTCGATTGAATTCTCTTCATAAATTAGCAAAATTCAACGTACTCTTCACAGGAATACATCGTAAGTGAATAAATGTGGCAATGTTGTTTTTTACGTGTGGCTTGATATTATATCCCCACTAAAATGGAGCACGCGCTGACGTTCAAAAGAATATGCCTACAGCTGGATTCGAAGTACTATTTGCCCAGTCTCACATACCACGTTAGATCCGACTTTAACCGCCTCAGCCACGAAGACAACGTACTCATTTTGCGCTACACGGGTACTAGTTAACTATGGGCGTTCCACCTCAAGCGTTAATATCTGTGTCAAAGTCTTCAATCATGTTTTATAGTATTTCTACTATTACAGATCACGTGGCGTAACCTATTAATTCGATTGCATTGCATGTACGTGTGTTCTTTAAGGAACAATAAATCACATGATCGTAGAATGTTCCTTAGTATTTGGCGCGGAAGTGATTACGGTCGTTTTCCCTTTGCTAGGCCCATGGCTCAGTTTATATTGCTGTCACACAGGCAGGGTGCAGAGCAATATCGACCATCGGGAGAATTGTAATGTTAGTTGGGTTTCAAAAAACTAATTAATAATGGGCTGGTGAACCACTCTGTGTATATGTATATCACTTTCTCGTGGACACGATAACTACCGTCATTTTGCGCCAATCACGTTCAAATGTATACATTATATATAACCATACACAATCTCGGTCGAGTTCATTAATGCGCAAAATCGGACTGAGGGAGTGAAAATGATGGTGTTGAATAAGTGAAATATTGCCGAAACTTTCCTAGTACACGGTATGTGTAAAATCGATTTCATTCAAAGTTTGTAGTACCCTTTGGACAAGGGCCATAAACGTATCTCGGTATAGTTTTTTGATAGCACCAACCATTGACCGGAGGGGTGGGAAAAATGGAGTTTTGAGTGAAAAATCATACCTCCCTAAATAGACACAATATCAATACCGTTTGAAATGGCCAATCGTCCTCTAAATATTACCTAAAACTTTTGACTGAAGTAATTTTTGATATGACCCACCCTTGCCCAAGGGGTGAGCAAAATGTTTTCAGAATGAATATAAGATAGGGCATCTCGTATGCTAAACATTTGGAACTTTTGTAGGTATACAACAGTTGGCAAATGTAGTGAATTCGAAATAGTTTTCTTTGCCCGGTGAAATCTACCTCCGCCTTCCGGCGTGTCGAGTGGAATTTTTAAATTATATATTTATAAATCGTCTTGGTTTTTAATTACGTGTGATTCTAATAACAGCTAGAACTTATTTTTTTATTTATGTAACTGTAAAATTAGCCCATTTAAATAGTTTAACCCGATGAGTAGGGAATTACACCCTGGGAAATTTCCTCGCAAATGGCTAATCTCCTTCCTATTGTTAATTCCCATTACAAAGGTAAATTCCCTTCCAAATGCTAGTAGGCGTTGACCCTTGGAGGTGGACAGCTTATGAAGTTGAGAGAGTGCACAGTGTAGATGTGTTACTTTTTGGTTAAAAACAATTTTTAAACCTGTTTTAACCAGTTTTTATTGTTCGAATCAGGTTTAATTTCAAATATTTAGTTGAAATTAATTTAAACCAGTCGTGGCATATTATTAACTGTGTACGCTTATTCTCAATTCAAAGAAAAGGAAATAATGAGTTAAGACTGCCTCAAGATTACGTTATATGGCAAATTGAAAATGCTGAATCACAAATTATGAGATTATGAGAACTCCTGTCACCAGTGCACTGATTTTATAAAGAAAGGTCGCTCCTTTATTACAATTCTAACAAACTAATCGCAAAATAATTAGCCACTATTACACAATATTAAAAAATAAACCTTTAAATAGAGTTCAAAAAACACTAAATGTTCATCAATTATGATTTACCACGATTGATTTTAACATCAAAGGATCAAAAAGCTCTAGGGAGTGTTTCACCTAACTTTGGGACCTGAAGTACTTTAAAACCATATTGGAAAACTGAGTTCACAGGAACGTTTCCACGTAAGGAGCTTGCAGATTGAATAATACGGCTTACAGTTACCATCAAAACAGGTGTTTACTTAGCGCATACTATTGACACGTCTGGCCATGCTCTCCCTTGTCAGTTATCTAGCAGATGTGGCTGTTAACATCATTCAGATATGTGAAGAGGACGCATATGGCCAAGTTCGTTCAGTTGTTACAGATAACGCAGCGACCATTAAGTGCCTCTTTTGCCTGAAAATTATGAAGATGTGTGTGTCATCACTTATGGATGCTCGAGACATGTATTATATATGCTAGGAAATGACACTATGTTTCCAAATGCAAGAGAACATTCGCTAAATGTAATATAGGCCTACTACTTCAGAAACAACCACTTTGCCAATGCATGTTACCGAAAACCTGATGCCACAAAACTCCCAAGTGAAGTGCGCTGGAATACCACAGTATATGTCTGGAGACCGGAGAAAATCGTGAAACTATTAATTAAACAGTGCTCACACGCGTTTCTAATTTGTATTTAAACGGATATGCTTAATAATTTGAAGCCTATTACCATTGCCCTTGATGCCGTAAAGAAAAGCTGTACTATTCCTGAATCAGTACATGAGTGGAAGGATATTCAATCGGAGTTTGAAGCTTTGATTTTGAAGATCTGTCCCACTGAATTTCAAAAACAGATATTACAAGGCTCTAACACCAGTTCTTTTCTTATCTTACGTGTTGGATCCAAATGAAAAGAATTCGCTGCTGGATTTCATTCAAGAAGAAAAGAAAGCATTTGAATGTGCAAAGTCAATGTAAAGTTCACTTCTTGCATAAATCGTCAATTCATTTCAGCGCCTCGCCTCGAAACTACTTTTTGAGAAAGGTCACAAGACAGGTACAACCTACGAGGGGTGGAAAAGCCAAAATGACTACACTAATAAGTGTAATGGCGTATGTTTTCTAATGAGTGGTGAAAAAGTCAAATGAATTACACTAACTTTAATGGCTATGTTTTCTTACGATTGGTGACAATGTCAAATAGGCTATGTACACTGATAATTTTAATGGCTAAGTTTTCCCCATTATTGAACAGTCATTTACAGCACAAGCTCCTTCAAGAGGCGGTGAAATAATATCTGTATCTTTTCGATTAGTGCATTCAAAGGAACGCAGTTGATTATGCACATCGACTTGCTCTAAGTTTGTGTTTAGAGTATTTAATAGTGACGAGCAAATATAAACACTAAACAGGGAAGAAAATTAATTAGTCTTTATACATATTCAGTCATTTGATGTTTGAATCATTCGTAAATAATAATTCATAAACCTGGAGTGCCGTTTGAGCTCATCAAAGGTTAAATAATTGTTATATTGTTTAGCCTAATAGCGAGTAATTATTTTGTGCGTAATTTATGAGCACTGTAATAATTAAGCGACATTTCTATATGAAATGACTACACTGGCAACTGGAGTTCTCACAATGGTATCATACCATAGTTTAATTTGGGAGTACATTTTAATTCTGAGTTGATATTCCTAAAGGGGTAAGAGACGTTTTCTTCATTTTTATGTTTTTAATATTTTTAGCTTGTTAATATCAGTGTATTATATGAGTTATTTTGTCTCCTGCTGTGGGCAGTGGCCTGTAGAGTGCATTAAGTGATTAGCCTAATGTATGAGTTGAGTATAAGGGTAAATAGTTAACACGGAGCCACAACTGGTTTAAATTAATTTATGATACATTATTGAAATTAAACTTGCTTTAGAAAGCTGGTTTAAACTGAAAAGAGCTGTTTCTTTCCAACCCTACTTGTAGATTGTGTTCTCTCTTCGTTCATTGTCATCTTGACTAGCAACAGAAGTGTGCACGTTGCAAACAATATCATGTAAGCAAATAATATAAGGAAAATAGCAAGGTTTCATGTGGTAGAGTGGTTTTCAAGTTTAGTTTTCATGTAGAAAAACAGCCAATACATTAAATTAAGAATTTTACCTGGAAACAATGGATTCATTTGTTAAAAACAAATATTCTGGTAAAACCATGTGTCCTTACTTTGAATAGATTTGATTCAATTTGTGCGATAGTTAACGTGATGCGTTTAATTTTTATTTGACTTTTATTGTATAACGATGCTAATTTTTAACAGATATGAGCCGATAAATACAAAATACCAACTTTTACATTTCATATCAATGTGAAGATTTGAACCCATTCTTTCAGTGTTGCCTATACAAACTGTCATTTGTAGCTCTTCAGTCGGTCAACATGACTTTGTCCAATGCATTAAATGGGGCATCCTAAATTGCCCCATTTAATAGTGATAGTTAACTAATACATGTAATTTTTTCCAGCAGTATATTTACATATTTATACATTGTACCCGGCCCATTCATTGGGCAAATTGGTGTTGACCGACTGAAGAGCTAAAAATGGTTTCATATCAATATTGTTCATAAAATGGAACCGTTTTTAAACATATCAGCTGATAGATTGTTCCAGACCTGAACGTGTATATCATTTAGCAATATTATTCAGTCCGAACGGCTGTTACACTCCATCTTGATGTTTCTGGCTCACCACCATTCTCCTATTTTGGCCAGACAGGCGTCTCAATTTTAATTAAAGTTACGTCTTTGTGGGAGGTCGCGCACCATAAAGCTCCAGAAACCTTTATAAAAGTAGTTGATTGCGTCAAGCACTACTGAAATTGCAGTACTGCAGTGGCGGCAATATTAAGTCACGTGGACATAATATCCGTTCCTTTCATTAGGGAAGGAACAGCCTTGTAAAATAGTTGCTCTTTGCTAACCTATATCCTACCTGCAATTTTCGTGCTGACGTTCAGACTTCATGTTTATTCTCAAAGCTCCTGTAATAGTCGTAGGATTTGTTCTGAACGATGTGTTCATTGGAATTCCAAAAAATTGCATTTTATAGTTCGTGAAATAACTTGATCCCCCAAAGAATTAACACAACAACATTATCTATTTACTAAGCATAATCTATTTACCAATCCAATGAAAGCTTTGTTGTTGTTAATTGATTTAGGGGCTTTGCGACATCGTGGTCATGTAGCCCCGTGCACTTGGGTGTGTGTTGAATTTGTCTGTTAACCTGTGTTACTGTAATGGCTGTATTAGGGTGTGTATTTGTAAGTCCGATGAGGATTGGGAAGGACGTGGCCGTGGCCTTAAGTTAGGAACCATCTCGGCATTCGCCTGGAGTAGAAGTGGGAAACCACGGAAAACCACTTCCAGGATGGCTGAGGTAGGAATCAAACCAACCTCTTCTCACTTTTGCCTCACGAGGCTGAGTGTACCCCGCTCCAGGCCTCAGACCAGAATTAAATTTATTGGCAGAGCCGGGAATCAAACCCGGGCCTCCGCGGTGATAGCCGAGCATGCTAGCCACTACGCAACGAGGCGGACTCCACCCACCAATGAAAGCGTGAATGTTTCTCCTCTACTACTCGGTAGTGTTGGGCGGTAGTTTTGTGTGTTTCTATCCCTTATTATTCCCGTTTCTACGAAGTCGGGGATGAGGTGAGATGTGTTTCATCTAACACTGGATTTTATGACTGAATGCCCTTCCTGATCCAATCTCATCAGAGGAGCTAATGAAAGATTAAATACATTTAAAAAGGCGAGGTGTTGGATGGAAGTTGCCATGGACTATTAGAAGGTATCGCCCCGGCATTTGCCTGTGGAAAACTACGGTAAGCCGTTCCAAAGATGGCCAAGGGTGGAGTTCGTACTCACTCTTCTACAGATAGCTTGGCCGTCATGTTCTTGCGATGTGCCTTAGTTCTCATAGTTACCCCGGTTGGTAAGCTTGTTTCGTAAAAATGAGGGAATGATAGGCTATTCCAAAACAGCGGAATATCATGTTTTCTTAATGCCTCAGAATGTTGTCTTCAATAAGAATAAATCGCTATTTCCTCACGTGTATTATGTCCCACAACTGCTACTCAGAAAGTCCATGGCGTTGCCACGCGCGTTAAATCGTGCACCATGACCGTGTTGGGAAGGTGCAGCAAGAAGATTGGAGGTTTGTAACCCGGCGCTGGAACGGATACCGTGAGTGTGGTTCCCCACTCTCTCCACGCAAATTCTGGGATTGTAACTTAATTCAAATCCCGGGGCAATTACCCATCCCCCACCAATGGTTCATCAGACAAATTGAACACACACCCAAACACACGGGACTTATGACCAGGATGTCCCAGGGCTATACAATGAATCAACAAACAACACATCAACTGATCGACTTGAGGACGCCGCGGAGCGTGAATTTCTTTGATATAATACCTGCTTTATGCCTATAATTTATTCGCACAATGCGTTCATAATGCCACTTCATTAGATTACGAAATGTCTAAGCGCACATCTCGATGCATGAGGCCTTCATCCTGGATTTTTTGAAGTGTACTAAGAGCAGCTTAATACAATTATTGTCGCTTCTGTAGAATTTCTCTGCTAGAGGAATCCATTCTCCCATAAACGGACTACAAGATTGGTAATGCCGTGAAGCGAACAAAGCTTGGCCGCCCAGTGCCGTGCTCGTGACATGGTACTGGGAGATCGTGACCCGTCTGGATAGAACCTGCGACTGCAGCCTCTAGCTTCCCTTCACCCAAACTACAAGTCCAAGCAGGCTTCAAGTCGATGGTTCAATTTGTTATGAGAATTACTTAAAAAATAAAGGGACTGATGGCCCGGATTTCTTCCAAGTAGGCTCTAAATCAAGCACAGATATTGATTTGTTGAATGTAACGTTTAACTAGCATGGAGTGAAAACATTTTGGTTTATCGGAAGTAATTTTCGTTACATTAAGGTAAAATTAAACTGCAAATAGGCCTACACCGATACTATGGTGGGCCAAATTAGTTGTAGTTCCGCTCTCAACCTTCAGTATGCCGATCAAGGACACTCAAGATCAAATCTCTCCACTGAGTGAGAATCATAAGTCCATGATAATATCGCAATTCCTTATTGTCGACGTTATCGATTTAATGGAAAACCCCAGGCTCATTCAAGCCGCTGCACGTATCAAGTCAAAGCCCCCTGTTAACCCGGAATGTGGACCATTCCTCATTCTTACGTTCCACAAATACAAAGTAGCATTAGTTGATCTACTTATGAGGAATACCGTATTGAAGTTGTTAACATGGCTTCTCTCGCTAACGAAGAAGATAGGAGATTGAAGGCTGAAGTTATTAGGAAAATAAACTAGTAAAGGAACGAGTTCGTGCTGGATGAATTTTCATGCAGGATTATTTTTGTATAAAAATTAAAATGTACTGACATGGTTGTGGAATTGATATCTATAAGGTGCGTTCAAAAAGTAACGAGCCGGAGGCATAATTACAGAAACCAGAACCTGTATGTTAGAAGTATTGGCCCTGGCTCTTGAGGCACTTGTCCCACTGTGACACGAGGCGGTGAATGGCTGTCTCATAAATTTCCCTGGGTTGCGATGTGAACCAGTTCCGCACGTACAGCTAGACGTCGACGTCCGAGGTGAATCGTTGGCCCCGCAGATCCCTTTTCAGGGGACCAAACATGGCGTAGTCACAGAGAGAGAGATCTGGAGTGTATGGAGGGTGGCCGAGAACCTCCCATTTGAATTTCTGCAGGAGTGCCGCAACTGTATTGACCGTATGAGGTCGTGCATTGTCGTGGAGCAGAATGACCCCACGGGTGAGATTGCCTGGTCGTTTTGTTTTGATCGCTTGGCGAAGGGTGGTCAAGGTTTGCGAGTAACGCTGGGCATTCCCTGTTGTCCCGTGCGGCATGAAGTGTATCAGAAGGGGTCCATCTTGATCAAAGAAGAACGTCAGCATTACCTTTCCTGCACTCGTGTGGATGGCCTTGCCTTTTTCGGGTGGTGGTGACGCTGGATGCTTCCATTGGAGGCTTTGTCGTTTGGATTCTGGTTCGAAGTGATGACACCATGACTCATCTCCAGCCACCACTCGCGCCAGGAACCCACCACCTTCCCTCGCATAGCGCTGCAGATGACCAAGACAGTGGGCCATTCGACATGCTTCCTGGTGTGGTTGAAGACTGTGGGGCACCCATTGGGCACACACTTTGCGCAAGTGCAGTCGTTCCTTCATGATGGTGTGCACACTTCCAACGCTCAATCCGACCACGGTGGCTATGGCGTTCACTGTCACTCGGCGGTCCTGGGTAATGAGTGCATCAACCAGCTGGACGTTGTCATCGGTAATGCAGGGGAGTGCCCAAGAGCGGGCATCATCGGCTAACGACACCCGTCCTTCCCTGAAGCGCTTGTACCACGCCTTGACCCTTGCAAGGGACATGCAGTGTTCGCCGTACACTTGTGTGACATTCGGTGATGAATGTCCGTTCCCCCTACTCCTTCCGCTGTCAGAAACCGAACAACACCTCTTTGCTCTTCGTTTGACGCCTCCATGTCACTGTTTGCAAAGCGACTGGCAGCGTTGGACGATTGATGCATGCTGCTGCTCGCTTTGTATCGTCACGTGACGTGCACGTGTGACCTCTAATGACGGGCTGTGACCTGCCACGCTCTGGTCGGAACCACACCTCGTTACACACGCCACGATTAGCCGATGTCACCGGTTTGCGCATTCCAACCTCCGACTCGTTACTTTTTGAACGCACTTTATAAATTATAATCATCAGGGCCCAGAGTTTGATGGCATGTCATATTTTAATTGGTTCGCCACAGACATTGCTAACGTATACAGAAATCCTGATCATAGTTTCCACATTTTAGAAATGCTAATTTATTTTTCGGTCATTTATTGGTCATTTTTTAATTTTTTAGGTTACGGTATTTGCCAAAAGTATACATCACTATTCGGTCATTTTCTGAAATGTTGAGTTTTTTTTTCATGTTTCTAAGGGCTTTGATGCATTTTTGCGTGTGGTATTGCATATTATCGGAGCTTAAGAGTGAGGATGAATACGGAGACATGAGAACGAACCATCACAACTCATTGTCTATCAGAAGACTAACGTAACTTAGTTCAGTCCTTACTTCTTAGAAATATCCACATTCCTGAAGACACACCGTGTCGGAGGATTATAAATCAAGTTTACGGATATGCGTATTGAAATCGTATTAAGGAAAAAAACTATTATGGTGGTCGCGTGGAATTTTAATATTGAATTGCCCTTTCTGGTGACGTAATCATCCTAGTGGAGTGAAACATATGTAATTCAATTGTTTAAATATTACAAGACGGTAGCATTTCGAATTTCTAATCTTAGGCTACTGTATATTTATATTTTCCGCGTCCTACTACAGTTATCCTGGTGATATATGATAGGGCATCACACGAAAACTTTATTTAGCCTGAGATAGAGATTTCCTGTAAACTATAATATATGAAAATAGGCAGTTTAGTTTTTTTACATAGCTACATATTGGAATTTCAAACAAGGTTGCCGATTGACATTCGGGACTTCATTGTTTGTATTATAAGCAAAATTGTGCACTGCATTTGTATACTTGATGCCTACATAAATCATTCTGTACAATTAATACTTTTTTTTATTTGAGCCATTTTTATGATAAGTTGTTGAAATATCGTCGATATTGTCAAGATTTGCAAAAAGTCACGATTGTATTTTGCGTCCATTTAGAGCACAGATGCAAAAGTTTATATGGATGGAGCGCGTTGCTCGCGTGCCAGAAAGGAGGATATCTTAAAATCTTAAAATGTAAAATATAGAAAAATGTAAAAATTAAAATCAAAAATTTAAAATCTAAAATGTAAAAAAAGAAAATCTCACATGAATTTAATTTAAATATTTAAATTAGGTTTCTTTGCCACCGCTGGGTCCGTGGTTCAAATCCCGGTCACTCCATGTGAGATCTGTGCTGGACAAAACGGAGGCAGACAGGTTTTTCTCCGGGTACTCCGGTTTTCCCTGTCAACATTTCATTCCAGCAATACTTTCCACTATCATTTCATTTCATCTGTCATTCATTTAATCATTGCCCCAGAGGAGTGCGTCAGGCCTCGGCAGCCGGCACAGTTCATATCCTCGCCGCTAGATGGGGGCTTCATTCATTCCATTCCTGACCCGGTCGGAGACTGGAAGCAGGCTGTGGATTTTCATTTTCAAATTAGTTTTCTTTGGGTCTGAGAAATTTTGGGTTAATGACCTTGCAGTTTAGTACTTTGACAAAATAAATAAAAAATAATAAAAATTAAATATTAAAATAAAGAAATTTAAAAAATAATTAAAAATTATATAAATAAATTAATAAAAATAATAATAAATAATCCATTTAGCAACGGTATACAGTTGACGTATCCACGGTCTGAGGGCGTGGCGGCCATCTTGCCCATTAGCCCCTGTGTCAGCTATGACTGTCCCCATAAGAATAACATAGGGCTGGTTGCGCGTGGTGGCCATCTTGCCCATTAGCCCCTGTGCCAGAACCGGTCTTTTTATCCTACTTGTATTGTACATTCATTGTTGATTCTATGGACCTACTTCACCTCCGCCATCGACCTGTTACCGACCTCTGCTTTAGACTCTGCGCTTTTTGATGTGTAACATCTTTCCACTCGGCTGCTGGATATTTTTGTGGGAGTGATTTTGAAAAATGGGACGGAAGTGGATCGGACGGAAGTGGATCGGACGGAAGTGTGTATCGCTGGATCGTATCCCTCCTGGACATTCATCAACACACACAAATATTTTTTTACACGCTAATAGTACATAACAATTCCAAGACTCTCTTTTTTTTTCTTCACTGCCTACTTGATACATCTACTCTCGCACTGCCTTCTTGATTGTTCTCGCACTGCCTTCTTGATACTCTGCTGCTAATCATATCAATATGACTAATTTTAACAGAACCCATATGAAATTACGTGTTGGTCTGTGAATCAAGGGGTCGGGGAACTGGACAAGCCTTTCATGATCTACTGCTGTGCACATTGCATTTACTCGCAAGTTGGCCTATTTATAAGGAATTTAAGGTTATGAGCGGTGTCTCTTCTATTAATCTAGTTGATCCATATCGTATTCTTTATTTAGGCTAGTGCTGGTGGAAGCTACAAATCATCTAATCAAATGAGTTCCGTATTATAAACTACAATATCTGTAAAACACTCCCTTTTACAATATATTAATATAAAATACCGGTGTATCAACAATTTCACGTGAGGTTTCTTCTATGTCAGATGTTACACATCGTATGCGACTACTGTAAGGCTCGTAAAGTTTTTTTATTTCTTTTTTTTTTGTCATGTTTTAGTTTCAAAACGCAATTTTATTTATTGGCTTGAATGTTGTTGCTTCCTTTAAACCGCCCGCATCGCATCGCGCCACGCTTCAGTAGAGGATGTGCTGCAGTTTTGTAACACAGCTTGGGATGGGAACTCAACAGGGGGACGTAATCGATTAGTGAGTCAAGCGCTGATAGCCATGACGTCAGGGGTTCAACATGACACAGCCAACACGCTTTCTAGTTTCTTGTGGTATTATGACTACAGGCAGTGTTGCCAGTTTTAGGGATATGTCGCTAAATCTGGGGGATTCGGAAATCATAATGAGAACAACATTCCGATTAGCTACTTTTGCACAGTTTTTTCTTGAACTTGGGGGAGGAGCTATAGAGTATTTTAAAAATAATAAAATGACATACAGTATTTTATCAAATGTGTGTGTGAGAGAGAGAGAGAGAGAGAGAGAGAGAGAGAAGAATAAAGAAAGGAACGAGAGACAAGACTTACAAGGGAGGTGTCACAACCGTGAAGATACTGATTAATATCACTAAATACGATGATGATAGTCACCGATTTGCTTTTGAGTCGTTTTGGCGTTATTAAGGTTTATGGTGTATGAACTTCTTGCACGCAGAGCTAGACTGCTATTCTCTCATACTGAACCTTATGTCGCTTGATTAGGGTACAAGAAATTAAATTATGCTTTTGAAAGTCACATAACGGTTGTGAATCACCATGGAAAGAAATTCTGGTTGATTGCTGCAATAGCTTCAGAAATGTTGAGTACCGGTGATGATTGTACGCTCCCGCTATGATGGATTGGTGACACTTCTTGATATTTGATAGGAATGGTCGGGGTTTGACGGGGCAATTATAAGTCCTTGTCTATATTTATTGTAATAGCTCCAGGTAATCAACATTTATCAGGGATACACACACGGATAAAGGTGATCTCATAAAGCTATACCTTATATGATAAAAACTGCAGTGATTATTATTATTATTATAATTACTATTATTTTATTATCATTATCATCGTCATCATCTTTTCCTGTTTGACAGACTTTCCAAAATTCTTGTAAATGCATACAGAAATGAATTTTTGAAATGAAAATTTACGTCAGTGGTTTAGGTTGTGCACTACATTACGCACTTACTTGGGATACTTTCCTTCTGATGTCGACGCTGACAACTTACTATGGGTATAACACATTATTTTTTAAACTGCCGATCTTGAGAATTACCAGGAATTTTCACCATGTGAGTCGTGCTGTAGCGAACATTCTATGTGGGATTTTTTTTTTTCTGTCACGCCCCCCTTCTGAAACATGTAGCGCCCCACCCCCCTATTCTTCTTTTCCTTTCTTAGCACTTCTCATTGGCTACTTCGCACACAAAAACCGGATCACAAGATCGACAGTATTTACTTCTGTCTAATCACTGCAACTACCAGTTACAATAATATTAACACACAATTTACTATTCTTAGAGCACATCAAGGTTCAACAACGTTTTGTGAAAATAAGAAATGAAATGTCGTTACTTATATCAGTTTATTGCGAATACGGCTAACCACTTCCACTGAATACGCACTAGAATTCACCTGTTCACACAATGTCAAAAATAGAAGAATCTATTCTTGTAAGGAAGTGGCGGTCACATTGTCAAGCGGCTTATTGTCATTAGTGGTTGTTTAGGGATGGCGGATGAAAGGGTGCTGTGTGGGAAGTGTTACTCTACACCATTTCTCAGAATTCCTGCTGGTAGGATCTACTGGTCAGTTCTTGTGAAATAGTACGAGTTTATTAGTATTGTATGGTCGTGGGAGCCTCCTGCCTTATGATAGGTTCATGGATATGATAGAAATATTTGTTACACAATATGAAATATAAATATTTCAATCAGAGCCTGCGACTCCCAGTTTGTGGACCTCTGACGTAAAGAAGTGTAAACATTATTGGCCAAAATCGTTAATGTTCAATGAACTTTCAACATGTTTTCAATGTACAGAACGTGTCATACGAAGACTTGTCAAAATCATTTCAATGTGCCCTTCAAAAAATGCATTTGCATGAATTTCCGAGGTCTAGTGTAAAACTGCATACACATTTAGATAAGTGATATCTGAGGTTTTTATAGTGAGCTCATAAAGAAAAATTAAACACAGGACCGAATATTCAAAATTGAGAATAAAACTTACCTATGTAATTTTCACTCCATCAACGAAGTCTGTTCGTCATTTCGGATAAACACATACAGGTAACAACCATTCCACTGGGTGCAACATCCCTTGTTCAACCTTTGGATGTATTCCTTTATCGTCAATGGAAGAAATTCGCCAAACGTTTTTGTGGACTTGTGTTACTCGACAACACTGATATTGACCTCCAGACACGCAACGCTATCATCAACCTTCATACGCTGATCCATAATCAGTTCAGTGCCCACATATTCAATAACATGATTTTGCATACATGGAGAAAGCTACATTTCCAGTTGAAAGGGATGCCTTTGAAGCACCTGCCAATGTTATCTGGGACACGAACTATTCAAGGTGCTCAACCTCCAACAGCACTTATGCATCCTTCATCCAGTGTGCTAACCAGATCTCTACTTTACGATCCAGAAACATGGCTAGATATGTTCAAGGACAGTTACAATTAGTGGAATAATAGTAATTATTCATGACTTTCCTGTCCTATTCATTCTTAAACCCGTAACTATCTAGACACACAACACGTCGGCTGACCGCTATAGACAGCTAAACTTGGTACAATACACATTGGTTACAGCTGGCATCGTGGTTGCTTTTGTACCATTATTAATCAGGCACTTAGCGAATGTTCCTACCCAGACATTGTGACATGAACCGCGTGAAATCGTGAGCACTGAATCCAACTTTGATTCGTTAAATGATCGCCTCTTTTGTAAGAATGAAAACTACAGATCAAAGTTATCTTACTGTGGACGCTTTACAGCTTTTCGCTTAGTAGAAATTAGTTCAACTGGAGTATGCTGTAAAATATTTGGTCAAGTACGATGCCGATCGGATTCTCTCCAGGATAACAGTTGTTTTGTTGTTGTTGTTGTTGTTGTTGTTGTTCTTCTTCTTCTTCTTCTCTTTTTCTTCTTCTCTTCTTCTTCTTTTCTTCTATGTACAGTGTATACCTTAAGAGATAACACTGTGCACATTTCCAGCGGCAGCAGTCCTACCAACTACCTAATAACTCTCCCTGCGCATTTGAGCCGTAGACTCTCAATATCTTAAATCCATGCAAGGGAACAATTTCAATAACACTGTAGTGCTATAATAGGCTTCAATATTTCAGGTATATTTTGAGCAACTTATAAATGTGAGTGTTACTAACTTCATTACGTTGATAAAATTGTTCTAAATTGGTCTAAATAGATCATTGGTATGAATAATCACTTTCAAGAATCGTTTTTCATGATGACAACAGCCGTATTCACAGAGCTGCACCCATTCGTGACTGGTTTGATGAACACACCTCGCCTAACCTGCTAAATCACCCGATCTTAATCCCATAGAGATGTGTGGAACTATTTCCAATAGCAGATATCAGCATTCCCACAATTTGGTGGATTTATGGGATGTAATAATCAGTTAGGTCCTTCAACTAGATCTGGCATACAGTACCTACAGACATGTGAAGCTTTGAATCCATTTTTGTTTTTAAATGTTGCCTGTACAAACTGCCAATTTATACTTTTCAGTCGGTCAGCACGCTTTTTTTTTCAATTTGATTAGGCGGGGTAACTGTAGCCTATGTTCCTGAAAAATTACATTATTAATATTATTCACTGATAAAGAATATAGAAACATACCTAATGATTCTACACCGCGAGGTAAAGGGCATAACTCTCGACATTAAAGAGTCCATAGAAATATACCTGTAGCCAAGAAACATAATTTGGAATACTTGAACGAACACATGTTTCTAGAAGGATCCCCACTAATCGTGTTACTAAAAAAAGTAAGACCAGTCTCTTAACGATGAGATGAACCGACGATGAATGCATATGGGAAGGAATAACTAGAGAAACATGTTATTTGAAGAGAATGCACTCTATGTCTATTCTCAACAAACCAAGGCATCACGCAGGCAGTTTTGTAGGATCCTATTTCACTTTGCAAGCTTCACCGGTTGCAAGCATTTGTGGACTTTCGTCTACGCTGCGGCAAGTGATTTAAATGGTCTACAATAGTGATGAGAAAGTTCCAGATTCGATAACATACCTCAATTTGCAAAGTCATTACAGACTCAATATTGTCAGCATTATCATCTAAGTTAGGAGCAGTCATAAATTTTGTCAACAGAGACCGGTTATCGCGTTGCAATTCAAAATAGAATGACGCCTTCAGGCAGATGGTGGTGAGAGAAATGTGACGTAGTGTCTAGTTACAATGGAACACCTGTGCAACGACCGTGCCTGTTTTGGACTACTCCAACGGATAAGTAATCATAATCATAGTAGAAACTAGTGTACATGCTGTAATATATTGTATTGTTATATCGCTGAACTATGCATACGTTCATAATACACACGCGTATATAAAACAACATGGACTAGACTAAACATTTTTAAAGAAGGAGTTGCACTGAACCAAACGAGTTAAACTAAGTATAACAAGAACACATTTTTAAATATTATACAAAAAGCAGACCATGCGATAACTCTCGCTTGTCTATTAACCACCCGCCCGGCTTTATTGCCATGCGCGCTCGACGCGACGTAATTCTGGCAGGGGCTATCGTCTTGCTTATTTGTTAACAAACGCACTTTTTAAACAAATTGCCGATATTTATATATATATTAATGTTTAAACTTCAACGCTAGTGATCAGTATCTGATGATGACCACGTGATGGCCGAAACGCGTTATCCTAAATTCCCCCCTTTATCAGTGGAATAATATTAATACATGCTTTTTTAAGGAATAGTGTGTTATACACATAGCCCGCCTAATCAAATTGGACAAAAAATCGTGTTGACTGACTGAAAATGAAAATCCACAGCCTGCTTGCAGTCTCCGACCGGGTCAGGAATGGAATGAATGAAACCCCCATCTAGCGGCGAGGATATGAACTGTGCCGGCTGCCAAGGCCTGACGCACTCCTCTGGGCCTGACTAAAAAATCTAAATTAATAGTACGTGCAGAAGCTTGTGGACTCCTTCCTCGCCGAATCAAGGCTACATCACGTTCCCAGAGGGTGAGATTATTTGTGACAACATGCGGCTGCGTACTCATTCCACATGTATTGATATTTGTAATCTTCCTTCGGTGGGTCAGTGCAAGATCGTGGTTCGATTCCCGGCCGAGGGCAGCAAAAATCCACGGCACTCCGAGTCGCATTATTACATTTTGTGTGTACAAGACAAAAGTCACTCAGTAGATTTCAGGCATTTGCTGCCAGATGTCAGTGCTAAACACAACGTCGACATTGGAAATTATATCTCCTCAGTGTGTCCAACTCAAAAAATCTACACCACGGTAGCTGAAGTCCTGCGATTATTATTATTATTATTATTATTATTATTATTATTATACATTCATTTCACCACATAAGTGGGACATATCAACATATCGTCGGCTTGTTTGCAAGACGGTATGGCTAATTCTCTTAAGGTGGCACATCGAGAAACGAGCGAACAATGGAACAGGTCTCCAAGATGACGGCCTTCTGCATGGTGATATGTAGACCAGGATGTATTCCCAATATTTGTAGATTGCGAGCCAATAATTTGGGGATGATGCCGGTAGAAGAAATTATTATGGGCAGAACCACTACACTTTCCTGTCTCCACATTTGCCGTATTTCGTCAGCCAAAGGCAGATATTTGGTGATCTTATCACAGCAGGTTTGTTGCAGATTATGGGAATTGGGCACTGCAATATCCATTAGGAAGGTTCTCTTCTGCACCTTGTCCACAAGAACGATATCTGCCCGGTTTGCTGGTATGGTTTTATCAGTAATAACTAATCGGTCCCATAACAACTTGTGACTGGGATTTTCCAAAACGGCGTCAGGAACATACTGATAGTAAGGCAAAATATTATCAGATAATAAATGCTTTTGAGCAAGGTGTTGGTGCATTATTTTGGCCACTTGGTTGTGCCTTTTCATGTAATCAGTACAGGAGATTGCTTGTTGAATTGTTTCCGGTTCTAGTTGGCATCTTCTGCATTTATCATCCTGAATATTTGCCTTAACTATATATTTAAGGTAGTTTATGGTAGCCACAACTTGATCCTGGATTGCAACCATGAATCCTTCAGTCTCAGTGAATAGGTCCGCATGAGTCAACCAGCTGTTCGACGCATCAATGTCGATATGTTTCTGGTTGAGATCATACGGATGACGACCGTGCAGAGCTTTCTGCGTCCACTGCTGAAGCTTATTATTATTATTATTATTAACAATACTACTATTTGTCAATTCTAGGTTTTCACCAACATATTGTATAAGCCACCATTGAATGCATCTCCATCTCTTGACACCATTGCATTTTTTTTTTTAAGCCATTGGTTGCGGTACAGATATTTGGGGAGAAAATGTGATTAGTAGTTTTGTCATTTACAACATACCAGATTACTTTTGAAATTATAGATTGCAATTTTATATTGAGTTGTACAAAATGTTCTCCTTCTGTTTAGGATATCGGGACGTCAGGGGATGTCCAGGCAGAGGGCTTCTGTCTCCACCTGTTTCGTGAATCAGGTATCACACCTCCATTACTATACCCTTTCTCTGTTCGATACGTGTTCTTGTCCCTTTGGTGAACTTAGTGGGAGGAGGGGCTGTACATCAAAGTAACATACAAATGTGACAGTTTATTCAAAAACTTTCAATCATCTAAAGTTTTGGTATTGCAGAATTATAGATACTGTAACGTTCAATATTTTCCTATTCCGAAATAGTCACTAATGCTTGTTTATGTGGTTGTGTTTAAACTAACTTTACAATTAGGCTGAGCAGGGTTGTAACATAAAACATGTGTTTTTCTTAAGCGGGTACCGGTATTACACTATCACAGAAATTTTATTAAATATTTTATAAAACTGAACTTTTATAAAAGTTATATAAAGCAATCATCACACCATTACACTACATACCATATTTTATCATAGTTCAGCAAAATCGACGAAGGACAGTTCCTTGTTGACTTAACTGAATTGCGGTAGTTGAAATTCTGTAATGGCAATACTGGTATATAAAGGAAACGGAAAGATACAGCAAACGTCAATGGGTTAAACCATGGGTCACTCACGTGACAAGAAAGATATTTATATGAGTAAAATCGTGCTGCAGTACTAGGACTTGAAAAAATATGATTTTGATGACGTTCTAAACAACCACTGCCTGAGCAACGAAAATTGAAAAATACGAAGTAATAAAGTACGCATAAGGTGGTATTCGATCCCAGCTCCTCTCGTACTAGAGTTGAGCGCTCGACTCATTCCACCAACTAGACACTTCCTTGATGCGTTTGGTTACATGTACCGTATTTCAACCTATCGGTAAATATTAAGTGCTTATTTACACTCGCTTGTAATACCATAAGTGAAATCTGATGAATATTATAATACAAATATTATATCATAAAATACACTACCATTCACGTCTCTTTTCAGCCTATTTAACTATTTAATCCTTCTTTCCTTTATGTACAGCGCTTATAGCCTCTGCTATATTTACCTACACCTTCTATTTATTTATGTTTTTACATATATTATATTATATTATATTATATTATATTATGGAAGCCTCCGTGGCTTAGGCGGCAGCACGCCGGCCTCTCACCGCTGGGTCCGTGGTTCAAATCCCGGTCACTCCATGTGAGATCTGTGCTGGACAAAACGGAGGCAGACAGGTTTTTCTCCGGGTACTCCGGTTTTCCCTGTCAAAATTTCATTCCAGCAACACTCTCCACTATCATTTCATTTCATCTGTCATTCATTTATCATTGCCCCAGAGGAGTGCGTCAGGCCTCGGCAGCCGGCACAGTTCATATCCTCGCCGCTAGATAGGGGGCTCCATTCATTCCATTCCTGACCCGGTCGGAGACTGGAAGCAGGCTGTGGATTTTCATTTTCATATTATATTATATTATAACATTATTATGTAACATTTCATGCATTTCGCACTCTGATATGAGCATCTTTGTCGAGGTAATATTCCAGCTGTTAAGATCTGCCATTTTGGTTTGAATCTTTTATGAAAGAGAGCATGATACTCATATATTTTATAAACCCTTGACAAATTTCTTTGATAGTGAAATACAGGGCTTTGGCACGACTCTCTAGCTCAGCTGCCTGCTGGCCAGCTAGGAGTTACTCGGTCCATTGCTATATATATACATATACAGAGCATTTTTTCAGGGGAAACGCTGGGGTACGCGTACCTCTTGAACATTTGAAAACTGTTTAAGAAAATAATATTGCTACATTTGTATCTAGTCCGGCAAATATAACATCCGACTTGAAAGTTCATCGATCAGCTGGCGTCAACGCGCTGTTCACAACAGCTGGAGGAGACTTCGAGTAATCCTCGATTTAAATCTATCTATAAGGTGCGTTCAAAATGTAACGAGCCGGAGGCTGGAATGCGCAAACCGGTGACGACATCGGCTAATCGTGGCGTGTGTAACGAGGTGTGGTTCCGACCAGAGCGTGGAAGGTCACAGCCCGTCGCTAGAGGTCTCTGCAAATTGCCGAAAATTGCAATTTTGTCGACTACAATTGAGAGTACCCCTTAAATTTTGTTTAAAAAAAGGACTGTATATATATTGTGGTGCGGAGGTGATGCGACCTGAGAGTGGACCAATAGGGGTGTGACAGGGTAGTCAGATGGAGCCTAGCATTGAGCTTCCAACGGGCGTCCTCGCCCCATGGGCCATGGGCTCGAGCTGGAGAGGCTTGTCCAACGGAATGTCTTTAAATTGTATACGAAATGCTCATGTGTGGCTCGCAGTCATGATTGTAACTATTCGCTAGACAGGGATACGTATGCATCTGTCCTTCACTGCAGTGGAACGAAATGGAGAGATAGAATGATGGATGGAAGGGCCAGCAGATTCATCCAGTGAGGTTTCTGATCGATTGGCCGGCCGGGTTACAGCACCCCCGAACCCAAGACACGAAGGTCTCCAGGATGGGAGCGCCACGTCGGCGCGCTGATTTATATGACTTTATCCTCTGTCCCGCCGCTCGTCGGTGGGTTGTTGGCGACTTTCGACCAGCTTTTTGGTTGATCCTATTATGATTGTCTCATTTAGCCCTCCGCAAATTCTGATCTGTTGACGATACCTGTATTAAGAAAAAGTTTCACAAGATATGTGGCAGTATTGGTCACTGAGACCCTCCCACCTGTGTTGCTGTAAACTGGGACTATACTTATTTCTGTCACCGGCAGAGTACTTAGCTAGACCAATTCATGTGTGTGAATATGTTTAAGATGTGATGTGCTTTCCATATTATAATAATAATTATTATTGTTATTATTATTATTAATCAGTTTGATGTATAATGCAACATCTGAAAAGTTTGGATGCTACAAAATGCTAACTTCTGTTTTTTTAATAGGCTACTCGGCCTATATGTCATAAACTTTACATATAGGTTATGTTTTTCAGTTCATTTGGTGATAATATTCCATGACCACCTCGTGGTATAGTGGCTAGCATTCTTGTCTGTCACCCCAGAGGTCCGGGTTCCGATTCCCGGCTCTGACAAGAAATGTAATTATGGTTTGAAGGTTGGAACGGGGTGCATTCAGCCTCGTGAGATAACACTGAGAAGAGGTGTGTACAATTCCCACCTCGGCCATCCTAGAGGTGGATTTCTGTATGGTTTCCCTTCTATTCCAGGCAAATGTCGGGATTGTTCCTAACTTAAGGCCACGGCCGCCTCCTCCCCAGTTCTATCCTCCTCAAACATAAATTCACACACTACTAAGGAGACTACAGTAACGCAAGTTATCTTACAAATTCTACACTCACCCAAAGACACGGGGCTGAATGACCACGATGGTCAAGCCCCTAAAAGGGAACAATAATAATCCATGATTCATGTTTCTATGTTGCAGGGATGGTGTTTGAACCTGTCATCTTATCATGAAGATTTGACATGAAACCGGAAATTGCTGTCATTATCAGGTGATGTTCTTGTGACTTTAGGTGGCCTCTGGCTAGTGGGAACGAAGATCACCTTCTGTGTCCCTGGCAGGCCTGAATCGTTGCTCAGCCTTGTCTTTAATAGCAGGTGAGCAAAGTTTCAGGTGTGTCAGTGGCACTGATTTGCATCATCTACTAGCAGCAATACCTGGAAGGACAACAATAAGACTTCTATCTGCCAGAAGGTGGTCCTTTTTTCTAACAAGGCAACATCGTGGTCTGGTGGGAACTCAGTGTACATGTTAGCCAGATCGCCAAGAAGGCAACCCTGATAGTATGTCTATTTCATCCCTGGAGAGGGCGAAATTGTGCGTGTTAAGAAATGGACTCGAGAATTTGAGCATACGTTTAACGTGCCAGTAAACCTACTGGTACTCAGACCTTTGGAAGGAAAATACATGTCTTTAACACTTGAAGTTTGCGGATGTCGGAACTTCTAAGGTTTGGCCAAGTGAAACAGGTTAGAGGGTATACCCCAAAGTTACTAGATGGGGAACAATGAGCCTTGATGTATAATCCACGGGGCTGCCAACCGTTAGAAAGGAGATGGGGAACTAAAACAGCAAAATATCGCACATGAATCTTGAAAATCTAATAACACTGAAATCAGAATGGAACACTAGTTGACAAAAGAGGAAACAGGAGCAGCCAGACATACAACAGGGCCTATGGACACTACCCCACAAGATGTAGAGTAGATCTTGAGTATGGTCAGGGCACTACATTATAGGAGTCAAATTATCATGGAAAATCATAGAGGGACACAAGAAATGAAAACAAGGGCTCTTATAAGCACATTGCCGACATGGACGATAAAATATGATGCAAAGCTGTTAGAAAATACACATTTAACATATTTTTTATACTATAAACTGCACTGAAATAAATGAATAATCATCATCTTGCACAGTTTCCAGCCACTGGCCGGGTCTGTTTGGAACACAAGCCTCTCCAACGTCTTCTGTCCTCCCACCATCTCTCAGCCTCCACCCTTGTCCAGTCTTCTCCTCTCTTCTTCACGCTTTCTTCCACCCCCTTCAGCCACCTGTCTCTCGGTCTTCCTCTCGGTCTCTTTCCTTCCCACTTCGTTTCGTGTATCCTCCTGGGTATCCTCTTCTCCTCCATTCGTTTTACATGTCCATACCATCTAAGTCTAGATTTCTCTATACCATCCTGTAATGGTTCCTCCTTCATTAATTCTCTGGTCCTCTCATTTCTTATTCTGTCCATCTTTGTAGCTCCAATAGTGCTTCTCAAGAACCTCATCTCACTGGCCTGTATTTTGCTCTTCTCCCTTCCTTTCATAACCCAGGTCTCCGAGGCATATGTCAGGATAGGGACATAGTACGTCCGATATATGATCTTTTTGCTGTTCTGAGGGACATCCTTGCTCCATAACATGCTTCTCACACTCCTCCGGAATGCTTCTGCCTGTCTCCCCCGCTCATATATTTCTCTATCGTTTCTTCCATTATCTTTTATCAGGCTTCCCAGATACTTGAAACTCTCCACTTTCTTCAGCTGTTGCCCACCAATTGTTATTCCCGTTGTGGTTATTTCCTTCTTCCTTGTTGTGATCACCATCTCACTCTTATTTATGCTAAATTTCATCCCATATCCTTGTATTATTCCTTCCCACACGTCCAACTGTTCCTGTACCTCCTCCTCCTCCTTGTTTCCCCAAATCATCAAATCATCTGCAAACACCATTGCTTTCATCTTTCCTTCCCCAATTACTTGTGCCACTCGGGTCATTATGTCATCCATCACCACAATGAAAAGTAACGGTGACAGTGCACTTCCTTGTATCAGGCCGTTTCTCTGTTTCAACCAGTCCGATCTCTCTCCTCCCATTTTCACACAGCTCACGCTTCCCTTGTACATCTCCTTTACCCTCTTTATAGTCCATTTCTCTACTCCTCTATCCTCCAGGGACTTCCATACTTTGTTTCTGCATACACTGTCATATGCTTTCTCAATGTCCGGGAAGGCCGTCAGTAGATCTGTTCCATACTCATAGTGCTGTTCTTGTAACTGCCTTACAGCAAAAATCAAATCCACTGTGGACCTTCCTGCTCTGAAGCCATGTTGCTCTTCCCTCATCCCTTCTTCTATCCTTGTCCTAATTCTCCTTTCCAAAACTTTCTCAAAGATCTTTGCACAATGACTCACCACTGCTATTCCCCGATAGTTTCTGCATTCTGTTCTACTACCTTTCTTGAAGATCGGGACAATTATTCTTTTTTTCCAGTCCTCTGGGGTCTTCCTTTCCTTCCATGCTGTCTTCATCACTCGGTACAACCATTGTATCCCCACCTCTCCTGCTGCTCTCACCATCTCCACACTCAACTCATCCACACCCGGTGCCTTCTCTCCTTTCATCTTCCTCACTGCATCTTCCACTTCTTTCCATTTTAAGTCCTTTTCTGTCTGCCGTTCATCTTCCTCTTCCCCGATTTCTTCCTCCTCGCCGTGGTTTCCATTTGGGTTCAGAAGTTCTTCAAAATATTCTTTCCACATTTTCTTCAGTTCTTCCCTATTTTCTATCTCTTGTCCCCTTTTGTTCACCATTCTAACATAATCCGTAGGATCCTTTCGCCTCTTATTCTTTACCACCCCATACAGGACCTTTTTTGTACCTTCACTATCCTCCTTCATCATCTTTGTCCACTCTTCCATCCACTTTCTTCTCTCCTCAGCCACTACTCTCTTCGCCTCCTTCTTTCTTTCCTGGTACTCTTCCCTTGTCTCTACCGTCCTATTTTGATACCACCTCCTAAAGGCTCTATTCTTTTCCCTCACTATATCTTTTGTCTTCTCATTCCACCATGGTGTTTCCTTCCACCTCTTCTTACTACTTGTCCTCCCACATACTGCTTCTGCTGCACCTACTGGTGTCTTCTTAAATCTAGCCCATTCCTCTTCCATCCCTCTTTCTTCATCTGTTGGAATTCCTTCCTTTACCATTTTGAGGTACTCGACCCTTCTATCCCCTTCTTTCAGTTTCCATATCCTTATACGTCTTTCCTGGTACTCAGTCCCTTTCTTCTGCTTACTCCCTCTCAGGTTCATTACCAGCAATCGATGGTCGCTATCCAGGTTCTCCGATGGTATAACCTTGATGTCCGTGATGTTGTTATTTAGTTCTTTCTCATGCAGTATATAGTCGACCACCGACTTCCTGGTCAAGTCATCACTGTACCATGTGATTGTGTGGCTCTCTCTTTTCTTGAACCAGGAGTTCCCAACTAGCTGGCTATTCCTTTGGCAAAAGTCCAACAGTCTCTTTCCTTCCTCATTTCTTCCGCCCCAACCCTCTGGTCCTATAACACTCTCATAACCTTGTCTTTCTCTTCCTACATGGGCATTCAGATTCCCAATAACAATCATATTTCTTCCTACCAGCTGCTTCTGCAATTCCTCTTCAAACTCCTCCTTCTCTTCAGAGGCGCAGCCTACTTGTGGAGCATACACTTGCACTATTTCTACGGCCTCTCCCCTCAGTGCTACTTTCACTTTCATCATCCTATCACTTATTCTCCTCACTTCTTCTTTTAAACCATCTCGTACTACTACTCCCACTCCATTCCTCTTTCCCTCTTTATTCCCACTCCAGTACAGTCTATAGCCTTTTCTCAGTTCTCTCCTTCCTTCCACTTTCCACTTTGTTTCTGCCAATCCCAATAAATCCAACTTCCTTCTTTCCATCATATCCACTATCTCCTCCACCTTCCCCGTCAGCGTTCTTATGTTTAAAGTTCCAAATCTTAGTCCGTGTGTACAGCCGTGTCGTCGTCTATTATATCCATCATGTCCGAGGCTCGTTCCATTCTTGAAAGCACTTGGTTTCATTTACTACTGGCTTGCTGGGCCTATCGTAGCTTCACCAGAGCCCCGTTAGCCGTCAGTTTTCAGGGTTCCTGTAGGACCTTCACAGCTACCGTAACGGTCCCGGGGCACAAGTCCCCACTGTACTTCGCCCCTACAGGCGATCCCCTACTTTGTGCCGTTGCTCGTCTCCCACGACGTGGACGAGGGATTGGACTTATGGGAGACGAAATAAATGAATAACATGTTTAATTCGTCATATAATCATCTTCATAATCTGAGCAAATAACAGCTATGATTACAATGGTTATAAAGTAACTCTTATTTTAATTAATATTTGCGATATTTAGGTTGCTTGTATTGTATATCGATGTGGTTATTTTCTTCATAAATGGACCAATGTTAGGCTGTATGAATTAAAAACACACAAACGAAAAATTAGTCCAACCTCATAAATTTAAACTTCCCTCAAACTTGACTGTATGTTAGGAAGATCTAGTGATGTGTCATTTCTTCCATGACTGACACTTCTTCAAAAGGATTCACCTAACTAATTAGAATTGAGGGTCTAATTTCCTGCTATGAGAACAAACAACACACTCGGTAAGCACCTACATAATAGCATCTTAACAAAGAAAAACCTGCGTTCAAAATCAGGTTATATTTGTTCACATGCCAAGATGAAGGATGTAAGGCTAACTATGTCGGCCAAAGTGGAAGACAGTTTGAAACGCGTTATAAGGAACTCAGAAATGCAATAAAAAAACAAATACTCACCTATCTGTGAACACATGTATGACAACAGCCATAGGTTAAACAACATAGAAACAGACCTAAAAATTCTACACCATGAAGCAAAGGGCAGAGCTCTCGGCATTAAAGATCCATAGAAATATGCCTAGCCAAGAAAGATAATGTGGCGAATCTCAACGAACACATGTTTTTTTTAGAAAGATCCCCACGTTTTACGCTGCTAATTAATGTAAATCGTCACTTGTAACCATAAAAGGCAATGAATGCATATGGGAAGGAATAAATTGGGAAATATGTTATTGGAGAAGGATGTACCCTGTGCTGATTCTCAATATGCCGAGGCCTCAAGCAGGCAGTTTTATAGGGTCCTATTCCATCTTGAAGACCGGTTGCAAACATATATGGACCTTTGTCTAAATTGTGGCAGATGGGTTCAATGGTCATGAGAATAGTTCCAGAATCCATAACATACACCACGTTTTTAAAGATATTCCAGCCTCAGGTACTTTTAAATCAGGTTAGTTACAACTTCTGCCAACATATACCGCGCCCAAGGACGTTCAGGCAGACGCACTCAATAGCGAGTCAGTCGGGATTATGCAAGCTTAGCGCGCACTTGTACAACTAACGTGCTGTTGAATCTGGAAAGTAACCATTTGCTTAGTAGAATTCAAAGTGCTTGCTCTAATTTTTTATATTGTGTTTGTTTAAACTGTATAGGCTACACGTGCATAATATTGATACGTACGGTAGTTTACAAACCTACATAAAAGAAACTAACTTTAAATAACGAGATTAAAACTGTGAATTGTAACATAAACATTATACAAAGTAGGCTATTATAAGTCCACATCTAATAATGAAAATGAAAATCCACAGCCTGCTTCCAGTCTCCGACCGGGTTAGGAATGGAATGAATGAAGTCCCCATCTAGCGGCGAGGATATGAACTGTGCCGGCTGCCGAGGCCTGACGCACTCCTCTGGGGCAATGATTAAATGCATGACAGATGAAATGAAATGATAGTGGAGAGTGTTGCTGGAATGAAATTTTTGACAGGGAAAAGCGGAGTACCCGGAGAAAAACCTGTCTGCCTCCGTTTTGTCCAGCACAGATCTCACATGGAGTGATCGGGATTTGAACCACGGACCCAGCGGTGAAAGGCCGGCGAGCTGCCGCCTAAGCCATGGAGGCTATAAGTCCACATCTAATAATATTATTTTTATATAAATTTGAACCTCAACCCTAGCGATCAGGATCTGATGATGACCGCTTGATGGTCGAAACGCGTAATCCTAAATTGTCCATTATTTAATTGTGATTATACCGTAACTATTACATGTGATTTTTTCAGGAGTATTTGTAATATACAGTATAGGTATATATATTGTATATTGTACGCCCACCCAGTCATATTGGGCAAATTTGTATTGACCGACTGAAGAGTTAAAACTGATAATTACCTGAGTTTTCATGATCTTTAAAAAATTGTCACCATTATCATAATCTTATTAAGTGATTTCTTTTCTAGGTCTACTCGAAGTTCCCCTCATCGCCTGAAACTTGCTTTAACCTGTGCATTCGACAAGGTGAGCAAAGTTTCAGGTGTGTGGGTGGAGCAAGGAAAACTTGCTGAAATCATTGCTATTATTCGATATTATATCATGTGCTATTTCTGCCAGATCTCACCATTAGATGTGCCACGCAGCAAGATATCGGATAAATACAGAATGCACCCACATATGTCTCAAACATAAGATATCAACAGTTCTTGCATACTTCGACCTGGTCATCTCATCGCAAATATCTAGTAATAGGCTTACACCTAGCAAAATTATATTCAAAGAGTAAAACAACTGTTTGCATTCCTCAGAGGAATAACAACACTGGCCATGACTTGTTGATATGTATACAAATAATTGCCTTTAAGAAACCTGTAGCTAAACAATTAATTACAGTTGACTCTCGATAATTTGACACTCGTTAATTTGGATCTCTCAATAATTTGATTTTCCCCCCTGTCCCTTGAAAAATACTCGATAAATTGAAAAGAATCAATATGATTTGGTCCCCTCGGTAATTTGAAGTTGTAGGGATGGCTTCTTGCTCGCCGAAATTCTATAATTTGAAGTCGGTGATTACAGTATTGTTATCTTGCACAGACCTGTCATTTGTTTACATCAATAATGAGATGTATGAATGAGTTCGCAGTCTGGAGTCTTCTTTCAAACGTTAAAGTGTTTTACAGTAGACTATAATGTTTAATTTGTGAAATGTTTAAGTATTAAAATGAGTTCAAGAAATAACAAGTGTCTTTCCATAAGAGAAAAAAGCGTGTGATTCAAGCTGTGGCGGATGGACAATAAAAAAAAGATGCCGCCAAACAGTTCGGATTTCACCATCGACATTCTCAGCTCTCACCACTATCGGAAATTCATTGGACAATGATAGATGGAAGTCGCTCACTCAAAAGAAAATTTCGCACTTTTTTCTTTCTTTCAAAATGAACACTGCTGTATAATTGTACAAATGTTGTGAAATAAAAATCAGTACGTAAGTACGAGTACAGTAATAAAAACACGAAAATCAAACTCTTGTTTATTTGAATTCTTCCCTCCCTCCTCCCTCTTGGTTGTTTGAATTGAACTCTTATTATTTTGAATTCTCGGTAAATTGAACTCTTTCTCTGGTCCCTTGAGTTTCAAATTATCGAGAGTCTATTGCATATTGAATCTGAAGATGGTCGTTTGACGAACGAAACATATCACCCCTACTTTAATACAGTGAATCTTTATTGTTCAACGAAATGTTTTTCTTCACAGCGGTGTTATATACAGTAAGCATGGGTTATTATTATTATTATTATTATTATTATTAATGCTATTATTAATATTATTATTAATGTTACTAATATTTACCATGAATTATACAGGGTGATTCTTTTGTTGGAGCGGGACCGGCGGCCGGCTGCCGGGCGCGTGCGCCTTCCGCCAGCCAACCGAGCTCGGACCGCGGATTGCGCGCAGGTGGAATTTTTAACAAAGTACATTAATTAATGGTAAATTCACCAGCAAATCATGATTAAAGAACTTACCTATCCACAGGAGATGATGAGTGTGCTCTCCTTCAGCTGACAGACAGGCGTTGTACCGTGTAAATAAATTAGCGTTTACACGTTGTTATTCCCTTCTGTTTTGAGGGATATCTGCTGCAGTATATTGTTCTCCAGCTCCACTCGAGTACGGGTAATTGATCTGTACACTTTGTATTTTAAATTAACCCACAATTGAACACCAAACGGGCTTAGGTCCGTGCTTGGATTAATTACAGTAAACACGCAGGTGGTTATAGTAGCCACATAATGTAACGACGTAACTTCCAAAGTTACTGTCTGTCAGCTGAAGGAGAACATTTTTAGTAGGGTATCATCTGTGAAAAGGTAAGCTCTAACCTTTAACTGGTGGCGTGAGGTCATCCAGATTCCCAAGAAATAAAAAGAGCATCTGTGCTTCTTCAATTAAATCTTGCAGCTAATGTTTATGTTACCTTCTTATCTGTGAGCTGACACTACATACCCTCGTTGACGAAAGTTTAGTGACTTAATGACTTTAATGACCCTGGGTAGCTCGCCTCCGTCTCGCGCAACCCTGCGGGCCAAGATCGGTTGGCTGGCGGATGGCCCGCGCGCCCGGCAGTCGGCCGCCGACCCCGCTCCGGCAAAAGAATATCACTGTATAAGAAATATGGAAGGGCTATTGGAAACGATCAAGCCTCGCATACATATTTTATGTTTCACTGGCACAACATACATCTACATTTCGATTTTACAATAGTAACATGTTTTACAAAGATATTTGCAATATTTACATATTTAGAATATTAATAATAAGATTAATATAGTAAGTCTCACGTAGCCTACGCACTTTCATTACCTCAATCACTCCATACATTTATTCATTCATTTCATTCGGATACTCATTCATCAGTGTGACAATCAATCACTCATGAGCGATATGCCAATGACAGTCGGCAAAAGGGGTCAATAGCATCGGAACCTGTAAGGGCTTTCTAAGGAAAATCAAATCAGTTTGTTTATTTGCGCATTGTACTTTTTATGAAGACTTGAATTTCCGAAGATGCAAGTTCTTGGCATCATCTGGCCGTGTGTTCCATAACCGCGAAGAGCGGCCGTAGAAACCTGCCATGTGGCATTGCTACGAGCGAAGGGCGGAACGAGAGTTACGCCTCGTCCTCTTCGAAATGAGCGATATGCCAATGACAGTCGGCAAAAGGGGTCAATAGCATCGGAGCATGTAAGGGCTTTCTAAGGAAAATCAAATCAGTTTGTTTGTTTGGCTATTGTCTCTATAGATGGAAATTTTGACAAAGGGGAAGGGGAACGACGAGCAATTAGCGTCTTTGCGGGGCAACTTGTCCGTGTTTTCCGCTGTAGTGGGATGCCAAGCAGATAAGCCGCACGTTAAAGTTAGGCGGACCATGCTGAAGTAGGCCGTCCGTAGAGGTCTGGGTTAACAACCTCTGAGATTTCTGTACAAGGAACCGAGAACTTTCGAGGTCTTACATCTTGCCTCTTCACTTTGCATGTTCCAATATAGGGTGCCTGAGTTTGTAACCCCTAATAACTTTCAGCTTGTTTCGAGAGCATAATCCATTGGCATCCCTGGCTGTCGAATTTTTGTCAGCCGGTGGCTAGAGGTGGGCGTAGACACAATCGATGTTGTTTGGTAAATTTAAGGACTATGTTGTACTGAATAGTAACAATCTGTATAGAGCTCGTGCGCATAATGTTATTTTAGTTGCTGGCGCTCGTAGCGGTGACTTGTGTAGTCTTTTAGGGGAACGGTAGTAGCTTGTGCAACTACAAGCACAAGGAAGAACTCAATGTTGAAATATCGTCTCTAGATATTTGTGTAGGATTTCGAGAAGTTCAGTGGGATGCATCGTATTTCAGAGCTTCTACTTTAAAGAAGGGTGCAAAACTCTGTGACAGTCATCATATACACACATCAAAAAAAGTTTTGCATCACCTCGGTTCCCAGATCTCCGGCATATAGACGTTGACTGTGTATATTGTATCCAAGATACAGTCCCTTTGACTGTTCATAGATGTCACTAAAACTGCTCAAAGATGTAAACAACCATGCATGAGCAGGGCCTATTAGACGGAGGGGGTACGACAGCCGATCAGTTCCAGTCATTCCACCAGGACGAAGGTACGCTGCTCATGTTGTCTGTAGTTCTACCATGCCTAGAAGGTCAATACCGCAGTTCGATCGCGTCCGCATTGTTACTTTGTGTCAAGAAGGGCTCTCAACAAGGGAAGTTTCCAGGCGTCTCAGAGTGAACCAAAGCGATGTTGTTCGGACATGGAGGAGGTACAGAGATACAGGAACTGTCGATGACAGGCCTCGCTCAGGCCGCCCAAGGGCTACTACTGTAGTGGATGACCGCTACTTACGGATTGCCGCTCGGAGGAACCCTGACAGCAATGCCACCATGTTGAATAATGCGTTTCGTTCAGCCACAGGACGTCGTGTTTCAACTCAAACTGTGCGCAATAGGCTGCATGATGCGCAACTTCACTCCCGACGTCCATGGCGAGGTCCAGCTTTGCAACCCCGACACCATGCAGCGCGGTACAGATGGGCCCAACAACATGCTGAATGGACCCCACGGAATTGGCATCACGTTCTCTTCACCGATGAGTGTCGCATATGCCTTCAACCAGACAATCGTCGGAGACGTGTTTGGAGGCACCCTGGTCAGGCTGAACGTCTTAGACACACTGTCCAGCGAGTGCAGCAAGGTGGTGGTTCCCTGATGTTTTGGGGTGGCATTATGTGGGGCCGACGTACGCCACTGGTGGTCATGGAAGGCTCCGAAACGGCTTTACGATACCTGAATGACATCCTCCGACCCATAGTGCAACCATATCGGCAGAATATTGGAGAGGCATTTGTCTTCATGGACGACAATTCTCGACCTCATCGTGCACATCTTGTGAATGCGTTCCTTCAAGATAACGACATCGCTCGACTACAGTGGCCAGCATGTTCGCCAGACATGAACCCTATCGAACATGCCTGGGATATGTTGAAAAGGGCTGTTTATGGACGTCTTGACCAACCAACCACTCTGAGAGATTTACGCCGAATTGTCGTTGAGGAGTGGGACAATTTGGACCAACAGTGTCTTGATGAACTTGTGGATAGTATGCCACGGCGAATACAGGCATGCATCAATGCAAGAGGACGTGCTACTGGGTATTAGAGGTAGTGGTGTGTACTGCAATCTGGACCACAAATGCTGAAAGTCTAGCTGTATGATGGTACAACATGCAATGTGTGGGTCTCATGAGCAATAAAACGAGCTGAAATGTTGTTTGTGTTGATCTCTATTCCCTTTGTATTTAACGGTTCCGGAACTCTTGGAACCGAGGTGATGCAAAACTTTTTTTGATGTGTGTACTAAAAGCATACTACAACCTATTCTTCGCCAATGTGAGAGGAAATAACCTTCTTGTGTTTGAGAGAAACAAACATCCATCAGCCGCCTTATGCTGTTAAAATTAATGTAAGCATATGTTTCTCTTTCTATATAATAACATAGCATAATATTTGTATCTATTGCAGTTTTAAGTGTTTTTACAATTAATTTACACAAGATTAACCGTTTTACAGATTGATTGCGGTAGAAAGGTTAAATCAGCTGAGTGCGATTGCAAAGCCGGATTTTCACAATGCTGCATTGTGTATTTATATTAATACTGAGAGAGATTCTTCCCAGACTTCCTCTCTGCAACAATGGGAGAAACCTAAGAACATTATTGCGAAGTATTGTAAAGGAGGAAATGTAGAAGAAATACTAAGTGGGCCATCAAATAAGCGACCAATTTATTACGCGTCGGAAAGTGATGAATCCTTAAGTAAGAAACAATTAAGTCAACAAAGTCAACCCCTGGCACTATCCAGCCCATGACGGGCTAAGGCCGACCAAGCGACCGCTGCCCAGCCATTTGGCCTGCAGATATTGGGGTGACGCGTGATCAGCGCGTCGGGTAAGTAAGAAACAATTATATGAACAAATTAAGGTCATAGACTGTGCTTTCTCGAAGAATTTGAAAGCCGAGTGTGAAGGTGAATCTTTCTTTATCTCCACTTGCATTGTTCAAAACATCGTTGAAAGCGCCGTAGAGATAAGCGAAAGGGACTTCTTATTTCAGTGTCTTAACCAGTTGGACAAACAAACAGCTAATAAACTCTTCTCGCTGACGTTCGATCGAAACAAGCAGTTTTATAAACAATCTCGGTACATAACCAGGACTGTCAGGATCTCTCGAAGGCATTCCATTCACAAAATGCCGACTACAAGCACGCGAGTTATTCGTGGGTTCCCATGGATTACCATCATTATTTCATCGTTTCAGTGCCGCAGTCCAGGCATTTCTCCTAATTTCATGCTGCTTTTTATTCGGAAACACAAAAAAATTAGTTCCGGGAGGACAGTTAATATACGTGAAGTTGCAACCAACCACACAACAATTTTTTCTACTGTTTTGAGAGCCTTGTTGCATGTCGAAGTTGAATCAAGCATATACAAGACCATTTAACACAGGCACAGACACTCGACTGAGACTCCCCCTGACTGTTTAAGTGACTTGCCGCCAGAGTGTAGCACACATCATGCGAACGAGGTCTATAGTGAAAGGTACGTGCTTTAGAAGTAAACAGGAGTACAACGTGTTCGGCAACACCACTTGCAAATCATCTGATATGCGTAAACCTGTGAACCAGGAAACCTCACGAGCAGACGTGACCAACTGGTTTCCTGTGCAAACATCAAGAAGTGTGCGACGAGTAAACAAGGTAATGCGCAGTTATTAAAAGGGACGTTATGGAGGTGAAGGTTACGCAGGCAGGTCATAAGGCCGATTTCACGGAGAGGGAAGGATCACGTCAACAGCAGGATAGTCCCTTCCCCCCGTGAGCACGCGACACTTGTAGCGCTGTTGCCAGAGTGGATACCGTCAGCGGCCTCCCACAAGGTGATTGCAGTAACATCATTTCTTTGTTCCATTATTCTACACAACATAACGCATACACAAAGTAACAGGACGTACGATTAGCCTGCTAGACATATTAAAATGGAGCAACTAAACCGATCTATCCCACTTGGAGAGAAGTTTCGCCCTAAAACTTTCCCATACGGGAGAACGCGAATCAGGCAAAAGCCTGGTCAAAATAGTTACTGTGTGGAAGCAATTAAACTGAAGGCAGTGTGGGATAGTGGGCATTGAAAACACAGCACTAGAAACCAACAAATTAGGTAACAAGGTGTTATTGCTATGTAGCAACAATGCAAAACAAATTTCTTAATTAACATCTTTGTAAACAATTACACATAAGTGATTAAATAGTGATGACTAGAAATAGAGCAATTTTCACGGGCTTGATTCATGAACCCTTTAAAATTAGAGTTTTTTGTTGCATTGAGATTATCTGATGAGAAGATGCTCTCATGTAAAATTATTATTTATATATAAACTTGACGATGTGCTGAGATTAAATGTTTATAAAACTGATGACTTATCTTTTAAAGGGAAATGCTGGTGGAGCCAGCTCCATAAAATATCCTGGCAGGTTGAGTGACGCAGAGTACGTGTCCCTTTGAAAGGAGGCGTCCGTGGCCTCAGAGGAAGCGTGCCATGAGAAGCAGATTCCAATCTGCCATTCTTCTTCTCAGAAATGCAAGACACCTTTAGTGTCTGGGCGAAAGTATTTTGTTCGCATGCAGTCCAGAAGACGGCCGTGGCTTCAAGTACCTGGACGAGCTATCCAACTCTTGATGTGGTTAGTTGAATAACAGCTGACAGCTGCCTCATGAAGATGTTTCCCAAGGCACAGCAGACCTGGTGAAGCTGCGAAATAGCCCAGCGACTATGAATGAAGCGTTGAGCGGAGTTGCCACCCTTGTGACATGACGTAGCAGTTGTGTAGCGTTGTGCCGAGAAGAAGAGTGCTAAGATTTTGTGATCAGAAGTGCGATCAGAGAAGTGATCCAAAGTGAAGTAAATTAAGGTGTTGATCTGAATGTAGAACTGCAACAGGCAGCGTCTTTTATACAGTGGTCATAGAAACATCTAGACGGAAGAGACCGCCAGACCCACGAGTCCTGCCATTGGCTGAACGAAGGTCAGACTGACGTCACTCGACACTGACATGCAACAGGCCGCAGAGCAAGCCAGTAGATGCCCTGTGTGTCGGGAGTATGGATGGCTTGAGAGAGCGAGCGACTGAAACACTCGAGGTGAGAACTTTAGAAAACTGAAGCTTATAAATAAATCAATAAATTAATTATGATACAATAAAGTATTTAACATATAAACTTGTTTTGAAGTTTTTCGGGACAAAGAAAAAGCGAACAGTAAAACAGGGCTGTCGCGAAGTATACATATACGCAAACGTATACTGTCACAAAAGTGACCACCACTAAACTTGGGCTCACATTAACGTTTTGACCCTCTGAAAAGCGACCTAAACAAAGAATCTCCCATTCTTGAAATTGATGGTGCTACAGGGAAAGAAGATGGAGAAATGATCAGTGGGAAGACACAGTATTAGCCTTTCTAGATACGAGTGCCAGCGGTCAACTATTCTTTGTTTACTTGTGTACGGTTGCTTGAATGACAGGTACTGTCGCGCGGGTTGGATATAATTCAGCTTCAGTAGTCCTGTCATCGTTCTACTCTCCGTGGTGACATGTGTACCTCTTACGCTTAGCTGTGCTATTGCGAAACACTTGGAAACGCACCATTCTTAATTCCCCATTATTATTAATTGTTCCGTTCACAATTCACAATATAACTTGTCTAACACAAGTAGCGCGCACAATACTGCCTAACGTATGTGCATACGGCACTCTGTCATCGCTATATCCCCCTCCTCGTTCCGCAAGGTTCCTGCTGCTATAAACAACAAACGCTTGGCGAAGCCAAGTTCAGCGGCACTCGTAAGTCGAAAGGCTAATACCTGATGTTTCACTTGATATTGGAAAGTCATCTTATTGTCTTTTGCAGCTTTTCAGTCGGTCAACATGATTGTGCTCAAGGAATTGGGCGGGTTACAAGTTATAAATATGTAAACACACTCCTGGCAAAAATTACATGCATTAGTTATCACTAGGGCTCGGATTTTTAGGTGCTAAAAATCGTTTTTTTAATGTATTAAATATTTCTGAAATATATGACAAAAAAGTAAAAATATTTAATTATAATTTAGTTTATTAATGCCAATATAAACAATATGCAGAATTCACGAATACAATTTATGCTATGCCTCACTGACTGCTGAAGAATTGTAATGGATTCTTAATTAGTGCCCCATGTTGGTAGCGCCAAATGTAATGGTTTCTTTCGCCCTCTCGTTGAGCGACAAGTGTAACGTTTTGCTAGCCCCTAACGTTGAGCGTACAATGTGGCAGTTTGGCTAGCCCACACTGTTGGGAGATAAATGTAACTGTTTACCTTTGCCTAAGCTATGTTGTTTTAATGGGCGCCAAGACCTCAATGCAATGTTGAAATCTAAATTTGTATTTAACAACGTCTAGCTCTGGCAGAACACCTTCAAGACCCTATTCACTCAGATCGTGGTATGATTTGATCATTAACCCAACAAACAATTGTATCAGGAGAAGGAATTGGTCTATATCTAATGCTACCTACTGAAAGCAAAGATTGCATTGTAAAAGAAATGAATTTATTATATAAAACAAGTATAGCAAAATTAATAATAATAATAAGTACAAAATTTAAATTGGAGCGTTGTGATTTGAATATTACCGATAGAAAATTACGTGAAAACGGAGTCTGATAAATTGATTTTACTCTTATTTCCAAGCTATGAAGTTACTGAAATATGAAATGTAAAACAAAGAAAAATGAGAGATTGCGTATTTCTGCGTCATTTGCGCTTACCATTGGAAATTGCCAAGGCATTTCCCTCGTACTTGCTGATGCTGTGAGCTTCCCACAGTCTCCTGGACGTCGTCATCTCCGTCGGAATTTGATGATATTCTGGTAGATTAGATAATTCTATGGTCCGTACCTCGGACCCAAACACTCGTACAACCGCACTGGTTAAGTTTTGCAAAAGTTAGTCTTCAACTCCACTGAACATCGGAGCGACACGCACTTGCAACCGTACTCCGCAAGTTCTACACAGATAGTCCGTTCCACGGAACATCGGAGCGTCCCCCGCGTATAACCATACTCCGCAAGTATTTCACAGATAGTCCCTAACTCCACTGAACATCGGAGCGCCACGCACTTGCAACCGTACACCGCAAGTTCTACACAGATAGTCCTCGTTTCACGGCGCGTCGAACGATATATGCACCTGTTGGCTCCCCCCACCACGGTACCGTCTTCTAGCTTACGTTGTCTCCCCTGATTGGCTGAGCACGCCGCCAGTTCCCCTCCTCTGCCTCATTACACTCGGCGCGCGAGAGGGAGAAGTCCTTTTCCGTCCCAACAATTCGCCTTTTCTAGACCTTGCGACCCAGCCTTGCGTAATACTTCTCGACAGGAATCAGCTTGTATTCGAATTCCCAGTGAGTCATGTCTCTCAAATACCCTAACTGACAAAACTCCGTAAAATTCCGTAATCACATAATTTTCTATGATATTGTCGTTCGTAATAATTTGCTTGATAGCGTTTTCTAAGACATAGAAAACCTATCTGAATGCTAATAATTTTTATAAAATGCTCCGAAAATACCTTAATAATAATTATAATAAATTAATAATAATAATAAATTAACATGAAAAATTCTCTTGGCTGAACAATTTGCCGCGTAAATAAATATAGAATGGCTTCCTACTGACTTATGCCAGTTGCATAAAACCCCTCGAAAAACACGTTACAGAATTACAAGACACAACGAGATACATCTTAAGGTTGTCCATCACAAATGACCGACGATTATCGCGATACACTTCTTCTGAAGGCGCGAAACTGCGGCAATATGTTTCTTGCCCTCGAGGTGTGGTGTAACTTGAGATCGCTGTTCAGCCTTGATTGCTTTCCCACATGGTTGGCAGAACAGAACGCCCCCATCTGAAGTAAAATTATCCTTAAATTCTGCAACATACTACTGCAGACGGTAACTTGTAGTTGCTTTTACTTTAGGCATCCCCGGTTTCCATAGTGAGTGGGACGGGGCGACAAGATAAGAAAGACACAGCTGCAAGCTGACATACGCTCTGCATGAAGATTAGATTGCTCACAGGTCCTTCCCCGTTGAAGTAACACAGAACAAAAATGCAATAAACTGAAAGATCTAGCATACTGATTTTAAAAAATGTAAATATTATGTCCTTTTATGTGCTTATAAGTGAAAAGGAAGAATTTATGTATTTATAGACAAAATGTTAAAAAGATTTATTTACATTAAAAAAAAATATTTACCTAAAAATCCGAGCCCTAGTTATCACACTTAAATGCGCAAGTGTGATAATTGACTAATACTGTACCTGTGGTTTTTTCCAGGAGTGTGTTTACATATATATGACTTGTAACCCGCTCAATTCTTTGTGCACAATCGTGATGACTGACTAAAAAGCTGCAAAAGACAATTTGTATAAGCAGCACTGAAAAGAATGGCTTCAAATCTCTACAAGTCATCTTACTTCCAATTCTATGCTAATTGCTAGCAAATAATAATACCTTCACCAATACCCAGTAAACTGATTATGAGACGATGAATACACAGCTTTGAAACATGTACGCCACTCAATGCAAAACGTTTTCAAATGTCCGAAGACCAACGCAGATATCAAAGCACTGGTAATTATACCGTAATGGCTTGTTGATAAGACACAAGCCACAATTCATTAAGAAGTATTTCTCCCAAAATTCCAGGAAGTGATAATAAAACTGCACACTTTCCAGCTTTATACACTGTTGGTAAATGTATCGTTAATTCTTTAGGGACTTTGCGACATCGTGGACATGTAGCCCCGTGTACTTGAGTGAATATATAATTTGTCTGATAACCTGTGTCACTGTGATGTCTGTAGTAGCGTGTGTATTTGTAATTCAGGTGAGAATTTGAGTTGGAGGCGGCCATGGCCTCAAGTTAGATACCATCCCGGCATTTACCTGAAGTAGAAGCGGAAAACCACTTCCAGGATGGCTGAGGTTAGAATCAATTTAGCCTCGCGAGGGTGAGTGTACTCCGTTCCAACCCTCAGACCAGAATTACAGTACATTTCTTGGCAGAGCTGGGAATCGAACTCGGGCCTCCGCGGTGACAACCAAGAATGCTAGCTGCTACGTAATGAGGCAGACAAGGTAAAAATATCACAACACCTTGAAGGAGGCTTTACATAATGGATATACTGAGAAAAAATAAAATGATGCACATACTGCTCGAGTCCAAGCTTCGTGAACCTGAGAGGAATGTGGATTTGCGGACGATAAGGATTGATGTGGGGGGTTCCCGGTCCGTGCATAGTGCAGAACCAAATACATTGGTCGGTGACTCACTCACTCATTCGCAACACCACAGTGGTTTAGGCAACGGGCCTATGTTAGCAGTATTGGAATATACATGCCTTCCAGATAATATGGCGGACTGTTGACAGGCCCTACAGTACATTTACTGCCTCCCACGTTACCTCACCGCTCAAGTTCACAGAGCTTGGAACCGAGCAGTATCTTATTCAATGTACTGTATTCACATTTTTCTGCAAGGAATTAATACAGAACCAGTACTGAATCATTTTTACTCTCGTGTTGAGATCAAGCACAACTCTTGCTTTCGAAGCCATAATGACCACTGCCGAACTATGTCAGTAATGTAAGTTTAGAAGTGCTCAGTTAAAAGCTGAATTATTCTATGGTGATTGACAAGTGCCGATACAAAGGCGTTTGTTGATTGCCAGATAATTAAAGCGAGCATTGGGAGAAGCTTGGGGAATAGGAAACAAGCAAATAGTTCAAACAATATGTATTATGGAATAAGCGCTTATGGATACATGCAATGATTACATTTTCTGATTAAGAGCTCTAGTGGTTCCAAAGTACCAGGTATGGACCCCTTCTGAATCATCCATACTAGTACGCAGTGTAGCTCGCACTGACTCTGGCATGCGTTCATAGAGGTGTCGAATACTGTCTTTGAATGCATTATTCCATGCCTGCTCAATCTGTTCGCACAACACTGTAATAACAGTTGTAGGTGGATGACTCGTCCCATGTGCTCGGTTGGAGACAATTCCGGCGATTGTGCTGGCGAGGGAAATTCCTGCGCTCCGTGCAGGCCTCGTTTTGTTGCAAGGGTAGTGTGTGTGTGAGCAAATTACCTTCTTGTTTCAAGAACGGCAGAAGGACAAGTGGTACAACATTCTGCTTTTACCAACCGCTGGCCAGCGTTCCCTCCATAAACACCAAAGACGAACGAGAGTTGTAGCTTATCCCACCCCAGTACATATAACTGTATGTCATACATGAGAACGACCATCACTTGCGTGCAGGCAGAATCTGCTTTGATCGCTTCTTCCATCGTTCAGGTGCTTCTCTGATGGCACTATCCATGTCGATGTTGTGACTTGAGTGGAGATGGGCTATTACAGTAGTAGACGTGCCCAGCAACCGGTTCCCAATGGTCCGTGGAAACATTTCTGTGGCCAAATTTGCTATAGCAATTACATCGTAGTATTTACACAACATTGCAGTCTTCGCTTGAACTCATCAATATGTTTGGGGCAGTTAATGAGTTCCAGTTATCAATACCAAGATTAATGGAAGAATGTTTTCCATAATGTGTACGCTGTGGTCATGTCAACGATGTCGTTCCAGTACCTCAACCTGGAATTCAATTTCTTGGCAGAGCCAGGAATCGAACCTTGGCCTCTTGGGTGGAAACCAACTATGCTAACCAATACACCACGAAGAGTACAAGTGGTAGGCCAATATTTCTAGGTTTGTGATTCCCAGTGGTCGGCTGTATCTATTATAGTAGTATGTGGAGTGAAATGTACGGTGGATCATCTGGTAGAGGGCGTGGCATCAAATTTCCACATCTATTTGGAAATGCAATCTTATTATAACGAGTGACATGTTTTGATCTTTATTATTTGCATAAAACATGAGAGAAGAGCGACAATTAACAACAACAAAAGTGACAGTCAGTCTGAAAGACTAGACTTTGTATCATTTTAAATGCTACAAATGCTGAAAAATGCTAGAAAGGCTGGAGGCTTCTCGCTTCGCTCGAAGCCAAAGACTCTTGACATGTTAGAAAATTATCTGCATAATACTCATCTTGTTTATCTTGTTTCAAATTACGCGCGAACGGCAAGTGCAAACCAAGGTCAAGCGCGCGGGATGCCGTAACGCTCACCAGAGCGCGCGGGGACGTGCCCCTTCCATCCATTCTAAAAACACTTATAGTGGGCGATGTATTGAAGATAGAGATATGCTCTCGTGGACTTTTTTGTAGAACTTTTCATGCTGACCAATTCTTACGCTCATAGTATATTGATATTTTTAACGGTTTGCCCAGCGTAAGCTTAAGAAGCGCACGGACGCCAAGTTTGTTTTTGACTTTTTCACTGAAATCGTTACTGCTTGGCTTCCTTTGATCATATAAAAATTATTTTCTACAGAATCTTTCCCCGAGATATCCTTTACAGAATGGTGAAAACCGCATCAAAATCCATCCAGTGGTTCTCGAGATTACCCGTGACATCCAAGAATCGGGGATTTTTGTCTTATACTAACGAAGTAGAGATTTGTCGGGGAACACATGCACCAAGCAGTACTATGACGTCACACACCTCAGTGCATCTGGGTGCATTTCGTCCCGTCACTGTAACGAAACGCCAGACCCCATGAGCGTAACGACGAAGTCGACAAGATCATTTAAAATGATAAAATATTGGAAGTGGCAAGGCAATTTAAAATATCCATCAATAATTTTGAAATAGTGTGGAGTGTAGGACACGACGTATTAAATAATTACTTCCTATCGTTAGAGCCCTGCCCGGATAAACAAAACGCACGAATGTTATCCGCATCCGTACAACTGTTATCCGCATCCGCCTCGCATCCACACGACTTTTTCCCGCATTCCCACGTTTGTTATCCGAATGAAAGATTAATGAAATAATATTTTCCATAATTTGTACGCTGCGGTCATGTCAACGATGTCGTTCAATTACCTCAACCCGATATTCAATTTCTTGGCAGAGCCAGGAATCGAACCTTGGCCTCTTGGGTGGAAACCAGCTATGCTAACCCTTACTCTGAAAATTTAATTTTGATAAAGCATATTACTAAAGCAACATATTTAGACATTTGAGGAAAAGTCGTTCCCTTAGGCTTTGTATGTCATGCGCTATGTTCAAAATGAATGTTATGCAGCCAGAAATGCAACCCTTTCCTGTTCGGAGTGTTGATTATGCTTTAATGACATAATTTGAATGAGGTTATCTTAAATCATCATCTTACATGGTGGCCACTACTCCTGGAAAACCTCGAAATCCTGGAAAAGTCCTGGATTTTTATTAAATCTGTGAAACTCCTGGAAAACTCCTGGAAAATGAAGAAAAATTTGAAAACTCCTGGAAAATAGCCACTGTTAATTAATTCTTCTTCTGCGCGAATGGGTCTCCTAGGACCACGCGGAATCAACACTTCTTGGCCTTGAGGTTTGCCCAATAACTCTTCATGCGCAACGATTGAGCTAGTTGCTGCGACCAGACGTGTCTGGTAGGTCTTTTCTCTTCTGCCTCAAAACCCCGTGTATTAGTAATTTTCCTAATTTCCTCTCGATCCTTGAGATTGGGAAAACCTAATTCAGCCAAATCCTTTTCCGCCTGTTTGTACCAATTGGACCTTGTTGCCTTTTTCTGCAAAAACGTATATATTTTATTTGTTAACCTAGTTGGGTCCATTCTGTCCAAATGTCCAAAAGCTATAGAAGCAAGACTACAGAAAATGGAAACTGCTTTCCATTTGACAAATTGGATCCTTCACATACGGATTGTGTCTGTGATTTTAGTGATTTTTAAATAGATGTCAGCATTAGGTTTCGGAAGGTGAATTCCATCTTTAATTCTTGGTCCCAAAATTTTTCGCATGATTTTGCGTTCCTTAATCTCCAATTGATTTCTCAGTGTTTTGTGTTGTAGATTAAGTGTCTCGGCTGCATAAAGGGCTGCAGGCAAGACTACTGTTTTATAATGTTGAATTTTACAATTCCAAGAGAGGCATTTTTCGTTATAAACTTGTTTTGTCAAATGGAAAGCAGTTTCCATTTTCTGTAGTCTTGCTTCTATAGCTTTTCTTTCGTTGCCAGTTTCATTGATCCATTCACCTAAATACTTGAAGTCTTTCACCGATGCGGAGTGTACTCGGAGAAGTTTTAATATCCGTCATAAATTTTGTTTTGTCAAAAGAAATCCATAAGCCGATTTTTACTGCTTGCTCTTGGAGTAATTCAAGTTGTTTCTGGGCATCGGAAATGCTTGGAGCAATTAACGCCATGTCATCCGCAAATGCCAAACAGTCTAGTGTTATCCCTTTGAGTTTTGGTCCTAGTCTATGGGATGGTGCACCAGCTCGTCTCCATTCCCGGACAACTTTTTCGAGCGCACAATTAAACAACAATGGAGATAATCCATCTCCTTGACGCACCTCTGTATCAATTGAAAATTCTGCCCTCAGTCCTCCCATAAATTTAACCTTTGAACTTGTATTCAAGAGGGTATCTTTGATGATTGATGTTGTCTTGCGATCTAATCCAAATTCTGAGAGTACAGCAACAAGGGATTCACGGTCAATGCTGTCATAGGCCTATGCAAAGTCAACAAAAGTAATGACATAATTTTTGTTTGACATTTTACGGAAGTAAGACATTGAGTTTTTCAAATTGATGATTTGCTCAGTACACGATCGGCCTTTCCGGAGCCCACCTTGGTATTCACCAATCTGCGGATCCAGTTGAAGATAGGCACGGTTCAAAAGGGCGTTGGACAAAATTTTGTAAGTTACCGAGAATAATGAGATCCCTCGGTAATTGCTTGGGTTCGTTTTGCTACCTTTTTTGTATACTGGATGGATGATCGCCATCTTCCAATCTGGAGGAATTTTTTCTGTTTGCAAGATTTCATCAATAATTTCTTTGAGTTTGATGATGAGGTTTTCACCTACATTTTTCCATAGTTCTGCAACGATCTAGTCCTCCCCCGACGCTTTGTTGTTTTTCATGGATTGGATTATTTCACGAATTTCCTGTAGGTCCGGTGGTTCCGAGTCAGGATTCCGTAGAGTATGACAAAATTGAAATGTTTCCTGAGTTTTCTCACAATTGAGTAGTTTACCAAAATAATCGCAAGAAGCGCTCAATTTTCAGAGTTGGAGTGGGCGATGTTCCCATGGTTGTTTTGAAACTGGGTGGTGAATATTTAGTTAATTTCTGCTTGAATGTTCTATAGTAATTTCTAGAATGATGTTTCTTGAAGTCCTCTTCTATATCTTTTAATTTAGTGTTTTCATGTTTTTTACGAATCACTCTTAGCGATTTTGTTACTGTTTTTCTAACGTCTTGAAGATATTGTAGCGTCCTTTCATTCTTGTTGCACATCCAGTTCTGCCATGCTTGTTGTCTTAGGTTTATGAGGTGGTCACACTCATCGGTCCACCATGCATGTTTCCGTACCCTGGTTGGAGGTGCAATTTTTTTCAGCCGTTTTTAGAAGTTCAGCTTGAAGTTGCTGCCAATTCTGTGGGGTTAACTTTTGTGTCTCTTGCGTGAATTCCATACTATTTTGTATAAGATGGACATCATATCGACCGGGTGGTAATTTAGGAGCGAATTTCCTCCTTTCTGGGATAATGTCCAAAGAGAATTTTGTGGGGTAATGGTCAGAGTCCAGATCTAATCCCTTGAGGACTTTAAGTTTCATGATTTCCGTCGTGTTGGAATGAGAGATCAGTACATGGTCCAACTGAAATTCACCCAATAGTGGATTTGGTGAAATCCAAGTCTTAGTTTTTGATGATTTTTTCTTGAAAAATGTTGATTTAAAAAATAGATCATGGTTCCTGCATATTTCTATTAGTCTCATGCCATTCCTGTTAGTTTGTTTGTGACCTGACCATTTACCAACCCAGTATTTATACTCTTTTTCTTTGCCAATCTGGGCAATTAATTATAAAAAGCTTTCCATCTTAAATCATACTCACGCTGCGGATTTGGGTGAGCACTCTATCGTTAACGAAAGAAATTTCCTCAGGCTACCTGTTTCTGTGTGGGAGAACACGCAATAGTATTTTTGTAAAACATATTGAGTATAGACAACTTCACCGCAATAAAATTGCGGCATTCTTTTCTCTTTTTTTAAGTGGATATTTGAGTCACAAAAGGCTTTTTTAAAATAACAATTAAATAATTTGTGTGTAGGCTTGTGTATCAATAACGCAATCACCACTAATTTTTGTCAACATCTGTAAAAGTAAACCAAACACAACTGCCTTATTTCGGTCTTGAAGTAGGCAACCGATAAAGCCCCTGCCCCCCGCCGGGACTCGCGCTTATTTTTAAATCTGGAAAAAATGAGAATTACTCCTGGAAAATTCATGGAAAATCGTTGACCGATTTGAGTGGCCACCATGATCTTACTTTTGTCATGAAAAAAAAAAAAAGACAACAACGGAAAAACATGTCATAAACATCCGGACCCTAACAAGTTCGGATTGTGTTATAAAAACTATCCGCAAATTTTCTCCGAACATTATCCGCAGCTTATCCGTACAGCCATGCAAACTCGATCCGCATGGCAAAAAATTTGCGGATATCCGCATTCGCGCAGTGCTTTAGCTATCGTCTGTATTATTCTGTGTATTCCTATATTTCGGGGTGTGATCCCCTTCTTCCCTTACTCCAATTTCTGGGTATTCTGGAAATTTCCTTGTGTTCATTAAGGGTTCATACAAATACCTCATCTCACCCCCACCCCTTTTTGTATTGCTACCCAAGATGTGGAGCAAACCTTGTTCGGGGTGTGATTTCGTTCTAGCTCTGCTTTCATTTCCATTATTCTAACGCTTTTACCTAGAACCCGGAACATCCCACTGTCAAGCAAGCATTTAATTTGAGTGACGAGAGAGAGAGAGAGAGAGGGGGGGGGGGGGTGGCGGCAAGCAGGGCTGGTTCCCCGGGGCCCGACTCTCCCAGGGGGTGCCGCCTTCCTAGGGGGAAGGGGCCGATCAGGCAGTGATTCAATATTGCCTCTATGTGACTTAAATTTGCTACTGGCAATCATTCGATGAATGCAATGAACTGGAAAGGATTGAAAACATATTCTGTCAAGTGGACAACAATTTCGTTTACAAAGCACTTGTGGGAAGAACAATAGTCTCCGAGAGGTCAACATGATGCGATGTATTGTTCTCAGAATAAACATGAAGACAGAGCATTCCTTTATACTAAATTTAGCTTATTCGGGCGAGTTTATGGCTTATGCACCAAAACTTCAATTAATACATTATTATTATTATTATTATTATTATTATTATTATTATTATTGAAAGCAAATTAAGATATGCTACATAAGCTTGGGGAAATCAAAACACAACTTTAATTAATAATCTGCAAGATAGCCAAAACAGGTTCTTTAAATATTTCATTGGTATCCCTTATTTTAATATTAAAGAGCTGTTTCAAATTACTGTACTGAATCTCTACTACCATGATCCAAGATTCAGGCATAAGGTCTCTCACAACATACAAACAAGAGCCATAACAAGTACTAAATATCTAAAACCTTTATGTATATATAGCTGTGGTTTCAAGAGACTAAATTATATTATACCATCACTACTTAATGAACTTTTTTTTTTCGTGTGGCCTCCTGAGAGGCCGAAGGCAAGTCTTTCTAGTTGATGCCCGTGGGCGACCTGCGCGCCGGGATGAGAGATGGAATGGATGTAGATGACTAAAACTGGGCAAGAATGTGGAAGGAAGCGGCCGTGGCCTGTAAGAAGGTACCGTCTCAGCATTTGCCTGGTGTTGAAAATGGGGAAACCCATTTCAAGGACGGCCGACGTTGGGGCTCGAACCCACGCGTCTACCGAGTCAGCAGAGAGCTTGGCCCCATGACCTAATGCTGCGCTTTAGCGAGCGTAGCCACTGCTGTCCGTACTTATGAACTACCACCTGGATTGTCGAACATTAACAGCAAACCACTTGTTATACGTCGCATTAAAAACTGTTACCTAAATAAACATTAACTTATAACATAAACGTATTATTATAACTACTATAAGTGTAACTATTTGTGCTTTTAATTATATATATTAATATTTTTCTCATTATTACCAAACATGTTAAATCAAATTATATATAACAAAGATAAGAAAAGAAGAATATTAAAACAAAATAAAAATCAATAATTATATTTAAAATATACAGTATAAATATAAAAAAATGAAAAAAAAAACCCCATATTTTTGCATGCACTCTTGTATTGAAATTCAATCTGTATATAAGTAGTCGCCTCCATGGTGTAGTGGTCAGCGTGCTTAGCTGCCACCACGGAGGTCTGAGGTTCGATTCCCGGCTCTGCCACGAAATTTGAAAAGCGGTATGAGGACCGGAACGGGGTCTACTCAGCCTCGGGTGGTCCAAATGAGTAGAGGGGGTTCGATTCCCACCTCAGCCATCCTCAGCTGGGATGATGCCTAACGTAAGGCCACGGCCGCCTCCTTCCCTCTTCCTTGTCTATGCCTCCGATTCTTTCCGTCCCGTCCCATCCCTCATGAGGCCCCCTGTTCGCTTTGCAGGTGAGACTGAGTCCGTGGGAAAAGCCTATCTGAAGGGTAAACTGACTACGAAAAAAAAAAAAAAATACAATGTTATAAATAATAATTAATAAGATGAAATAAGAAAGAATATGGAGGAAGTTGGGGTCAGTCCAAATGAGATCTGGAATAGAGAGGTGTTTCGAGGTACGATTGATGCATTCAAGGGGTTCCAGGAAAAGCAAAGGAGAAGAGCCAAGAACATCTTTTCGGAAGAAAGGAAGAGAATCCACAGTGAAAGAATGATGAGTTTCTGGGAGCAGAAAAAGGACTAATCAGCAAGTCAATTGTTTCCCGTGGTCCAAAGTAGGCCAAAATCGAACAAAGAAGAGAATTAATAAGTCTCACAGATAATCTGTACTGAATTTGCCGTCAGATTCGTGAGACATATCACATTAATGTAATATCAATAGTATTAATAAATAAATTTAAAAAAAAATATTATGCGATCTCGAAATTCTGGAAAATCCACTCTCAGGATGACTGCTGTCACGCTGGGATTCAAACAACCTAGGTACTTGGGTTCGTGTGCGAATCATTCCTGATTAAGTAATTTATTGAAAAACCTACATTACCATTCGTATTAGAGTTGGGAAATGCATCCTGAGACTGAAACTAGGGTAACATTCCAGCATTTTTCTGGACTGAATGTGTAAAAAGAACAAAACAAAGAAAAACAAGCAGGGAAGAAAATTGGTAATTAAATATGGCCCCTGAACTTCTCATGGAACGTCAGTGGTGTGCATGGCGATAGAGGAATTAATACGAGTATATTGCTCTCAGGCAAACGTACAAATTTTCATAAGACCGAAACATTTCAACTCCGCTTAACCTAGAAGAAACGTAAGATGAAGTATTGTCGAATATTAATAAAAAATACAATATTGTTTTGAGCTGCAGCAGTGGCTGTTATTATTTGACGTTTCTAAGCTGTTTATTCCAAAGAGCAGCCTAGATCTGCAAAGCACTTACCTTTCTCAGGACGTGAAGAGATATTTTCCCTTGCGAATCAAGCCGTTTATCTAAAACTTCGAAATGACTCCGCGTGGGACGAAGACGTGGTAGAGTAAACCTCACCGGAAAACAGGATTCGGCTTCCCGTCATCGGTCTAATTCTTAAGTCTTACTCTACTGTTAATAATACTGGTTTGTTACTTCATTTGGGGGCTTGCGACATCATGGTCATTTAACCCCGTTTACTTGGGTGTATGTTAAATGTGTCTGCTAACCTGTGTTTCTGTGGTGACTGTAGTAGTATGTGTATAGTCGCAACGGCTAACGTATCCCTAGTTGGCGCCCTTTCATCCCCCAAATCCTGATGCAGTAAACCCGCCCAAGTGATGATGAGGATTGTGAGTCACCTACCTTCCTCTCGACACCATTTAGAGGCCGATAACCTAGATGTTAGTCCCCTTTAAACAACATCATCTTCTCGACACCAGATGTCCCGACTGTTCCCTCGTGGATTAAAGGTATTGTGGCATAGTTGTCTCTTCTTAATTCGACTATTGTATTTAAACATGTTAGTGTTCATTTTCATGACGAAACATCATGCAAATCAGATATCATAGCATAAACTAAGTAGCCTATATTAATACCAGTGTATTTCCTTGTTTTCGTGCATTGGCTGTTGTTCTTAATTCATTTAAGGGCTTTGCGACATCGTGGTAAAGTAGCCCCATGTACTTGGGTGTGTGTGGAATTTGTCTGATAACCTGTGTCATTGTGATGGCTATATTAGTGTGTGTAGTTGTAATTCAGATCAGGATTGGGAAGGAGGCGACCATGGCCTTCATTTAGGAAGCATCCCAGCATTCTACTGGAGTAGAAGTGGGAAACCACTTCCAGGATGGCTGAGGTAGGAATCGAACTCTCCTCTTCTTAGTTCTGCCTCACGAGACTGAGTGTACCCCATTCCAACCCTCAGACCGAAATTAAATTTCTTGGCAGAGCCCGGAATCGAACCCAGACCTCCGTGGTGGTGGTGGTGGTGGTGGTGGTGACGACAGCCAAGAATGCTAGTCACTCCACAAGGTATTTGATACATCGCCTGATACGCAATGGTATCAATTTTAACCGATAGGCTACCATCCTCCAGCCGCCAGCCACCAGCTGCTGCAACAGGGCGGTGTCTGGTCTGGAACGACCACACCACAGAACAGTGTCGCCAGCCTGTAAGTTGTGCACACTGCAAGAAGTGCCCAAACCCCAACAATCCGCCGAAATGCAACCTGTCAGTGTAACGAAGCGCATTCCACGTTGGTCCGCCTCGTTGCGTAGTGGCTAGCATTCTTGGCTGTCACCACGGAGGCCCAGGTTCGATTCCCGGCTCTGCCTAGTAAGGCAAAACTGAGAAGAGGCGGGTTCAATTCCCACCTCGCCCATCCTGGAACTGGTTTTCCGCTTCTACTCCAAGAAAATGCCGGGATGGTTCCTAAATTAAGGCCATCGCCGCCTCCTTTCAAATCCTCATCTGAATTATAAATAAATCTACAGCAACATTCCACCTTTCATCCCAACTGCAAAGGTAAACTCGCTCCTTGAACAGACAGACCAGAGAGCTCATAGCACCACACAAAACCATCAATCCCTCAACTCATCAGGCTGACTCCCAATTCCCTCCATCTGCCATCACCAATCCCATAAAACTATATTTCCCTGTCATCGCCAAAGTAGGAGAAAAGATTCAAGGTGAAATACAGTACTTTCCACTCTGAGATTTGCTGACGACATTTTCATATTTTACGATCCACAAATGGAAAGTCTCTTAACAGATAGGGAAGAAAAAGTTGAGAGATGGAAAGCTTACATACAGTGTTTGTATAAGGAAAATGAGATTGAGAATCATGTACTGGAAAGGGAAGAGGAAATTGATCAGGGTGCGAAAGGAGATTTAATATTGAGATCAGAATTTGACAGAGCATTGGAAAACTTAAGCAGGAACAAAGCACCAGGCATGGATGATATACCAATTGAGTTGCTACGCTGCATAGGTGATGATGGTCTGGTCTGGTCTGGGGCCGATAACCTCGATATTACGCCCCTTGAAACAACAATTATCATCATCATCATCATCATCATCTGGTTAGGTTATTTCTCTTGGTGTGTAGGATTTATGAGACAGGTGAGGTACCCTCCGTTTTCAAGAAAATTTTTATCATCCCTATAACAAAGAAAGTAGGAGCTGACAGATGTGAAGATTACCGTACAATCAGCTTGATTACTCATGCTTCAAAGATCCTGTCTAGAATAATTTACAAGAGGATGGAAAGCCAGATAGAAACGGAGTTGGGTGAAGACCAGTATGGTTTGAGGAGAACTGTAGGAAAAAGGGAAGCTGTACTGAGCCTTAGGCTGATTTTAGAAGGTAGAATAAGGAAAGATAAGAGAACGTTCATGACATTTGTAGACTTAGAAAAGGCTTTTGATAACGTTGATTGGGCTAAATTGTTTGACATTTTGAAAACTCTTGGAATAATGTCCAAGGGTGCTCGACAGTATATACAGGAACCAGACAGCAGTAATTCGATCTGAAGGACATGAGAGAGAAGCTGGTATTCAGAAAGGTGTAAGGCAAGGCTGCAAATTATCACCCATACTTATCAATATTTACATTGAACAAGCAATGAAGGAAATTGGAGACAAATTTAAATGGGAGTGAAGATTCAATGAGGAGTAATTTCAACTCGGCGATTTGCTGATGACACCGTCATCTTGACGGACACGCCAGAGGATTTGAATGCGTTTTTGAACGGTAGGGACTCCGTCTTGAGGAAAGAGTTCATGATTAAAATCAATAAATGTAAACCAAAAATATTGGAATGCAGCCGAAATAAATCAGAAATCTCTAAGGACATCAAATTGGCAGGTTAGAAACTAAAGGAAGTAGGAGACTTCTGTTGCTTAGGAAGCAAAATAATCAGTGATGGACGAAGTAAAGAAGATATAAAAAGTAGGTTGGCTCAGGCAAGGCAAGCTTTTCTACAGAAAAGGAATCTGTTGACATCGAATGTAGATATAGGTATTAGGAAGTATTTTTTGAAATCCTTTGTCTGGAGCGTGGCACTATATGGAAGTGAAACTTGGACTATTGGTGCAGCAGAAAAGAGGAGAATTGAAGCGTTTGAAATGTGGTGTTACAGGAGAATGATGATCAGATGGGTAGATAGGGTAACAAATGAAGAGGTATTAAGACGAGTGGGAGAGGAGAGATGTTTCTGGCGACTGCTAATGAAGAGAAGAGATAGGTTGGTAGGACATTTACTAAGACACCCAGGAATAGCAAGCTTAGTTATGGAAGATAGGGTCGAGGACAATAACTGTAGGGGTAGACCAAGGTTAGAGTATGTCAAACAGATTGCCTCGGATATAGGATGTGATAGCTATGTAGAGATGAAACGATTAGCTCAGGACAGGGAGGAATGGAGTGCTTCATCAAACCAGTGAAAAGACTGAAGACTCAAACACAACACACCGATCCACCAGAGGATTTAAATGAGGGTTTAAATGGTATATGGACTCTGCCCTTGATGAAATAAATCATGATGATAATAAATGTATAACAAAAATAATGGAATATAGCCAAGAGAAATCAATAACTCTATTGACATCAAATTGGCAGGTGAAAAGCTGAAAGAAGTAGAAGACTCATGCTACTTAGCAAGCAAAATAAGCAGTGATGAACTAAGCAAAGAAGATATACGAAGTTGGTTGGCACGGACAACGAAATCATTTCTTCAGGAGAGTAATCTGTTAACTTCAAAATATAGATTTTGGATTAGAAAGTCATTTTTGAAAGCCTTTGTCTGAAGCGTGACACTCTATGGATGTGATACTTGGACTATTGGTGCAACAGAAAAGAGGAGAATAGAAGCATTTGAAATGTGGTGTTACAGGAGAATGATGATCAGATGGGTAGATAGAGCAACAAATGAAGAGGCATTAAGACGAGTGGAAGAGGAGAGATGTGTTAATGGCGACTGCTAATGAAGAAAAGAGAAGCTTGATAGGACACATACTAAGATACCCATGAATATTACCCGTCTGACGAATCCTTGTCGGCGGAACATGTGTGAACTACAAGTTATCAGCGGCGTGACGCAATCTGTTTAGCCGAAGATACCGGTACAGTCAGCACTATAATATATCGATGGTTCATTGTGACATGACCTTTGCGTTTGGTCGGTTAGGTATTTCAAAACTGTGTTCTGTGCTTACGCAATCTACTATAGTGCGGGACAAAGCATTGCAAGCATGAAGGTCACGCGTAGTCGGTGCGGTGGTATCCTATACGTCAGGCTGTTCCAGCCGAGCAACTCGCTCGTGAGCAGCGGCGTACTCGCCGCCTTCCGTGAGTAAACCTGCAACATGCAATACAGCTCTGCAGTGGGGGGCTGCCGTCACTTCGCGGTGGATACATCATGACTGGCAGGAAGTGCATGAACTTGTGCTATGACCTTCGCCCAGTGACGTATTGGCTCTCACCCCCAGTCCCTCACCAACCGTGCTCCGGGCATTACTGCTGAGTACTCGCGTGTACGCATACTCAAACTCATGGATTTGGAACAGCCTGCTGTACGTGCTTGCATCCAGCACGCGACTGAATGTACGGTGCAATAGCATGGCAACACCGCCGCGCCGGGCGCGGGGAGGAGAGAGGAGCGGAGGGCCGGTTGACCTTCAGGCCTACAATGCTGTGTCCCGCACTATAGTGTCAATAACACTTGATGCGGAGTGTACATTCCTTCCCTCCTGCCTCACACAAGCATTGGCGTGTCGCGTAAAACATTAGATAGCGCACTCACTTCAAAACGGCAAAGACTTGTCGGACGTGTCATAGTAAACTTAGTTATGGAAGGAAGGGTCGAGGACAAGAACTGTAGGGGTAGACCAAAGTTAGAATATGTTAATCATAATTATTATTGTCTCGGATGTAGGGTGTGATAGCTATGTAGAGATGAAACGATTAACTGAGGACAGTGGGGCATGGAAAGCTGTATTGAACCAGTCAAGAGACTAAAGACTCTCACACCATCGCCAATCCATTCTCACTCAGCTTCAATGAGCAACCCAATAGATCTCCTTGATGCGGTCCTATCCCTCAGACGCCAGTCCTATCACGTATCAGGTATTACACCTTGTTTCCCGTTCCTAACAACCGATCATGGTAGGCCTAATCAACCCAAGTGAGACTCAATGCAGAATAAATCTTCATTTCGTGGTCATCGCGAATTTTTCGAGATTCACTGCTAAACCCACGAAGTCTATGTGGTCTTAATCAATGATACCGTACTTTTATCAGAGCGTGCCATGCCAGCACGCCAGAGGTCTGCATCGAACGCGTCTGGTCGGGTAACGTGTTGAAACAGCCGAGTCACGGCCCTACTAAGCATAGTTCTCAACCGACTGGGTCTGCACCTGTCTGGACTCGTCCGAGTCGTGCCGACACCCACCTTGATACCCAATTCAGGCAGTGGTGTGGGACTACTGTAATACTTCTGTGTAAAGCAATATCCCAGACTTCCTGGCTAAGAAAAGAACTCGAGTAGGAGCTACTGTCAAGTATTGTACGTAGCTTATAACTAGAGCCATGCGCGGATAAACAAAACCTTATCCTCATCCGCACGACTGTTATCCGCATCCTCCCCGCAACCGCACGACCTTTATCCGCATCCGCACGTTTATCCGAATCTACTGGCATTACAATAATAGTTTTAATTATATAAGGTACTAGCAGGTACCCGCGGCTTCGCTCGCGATCAAGACAATGGGGACGATGCATTATTGCTGATAATAAGTCTATTCTATTACAGCAATCTCGGCTACAGGTGGGTCCATTCTAATTCTGAATATTCTGATACATACAGTATATTGACATGAGCAGCAAAGTGGGAATTTTATAGAGTTGTAAAAGTCTGCAGGGTACACATTTTAGAATTGCGATTTTGGTTTTGCCACTTCTGCCGAGACATAACGATTTTGTTGTCCGGATACTCGCGAGAACGCCACATACGGTTGCCCATGGGAAAAAATGGTTTTGTCTAAATGTACACCTGCTGCTGTTAAGTGTGTATCATTGCGCTTTGTTAATAGAAATTGCGAGTATTGTTTGAAGAGGGAACTGCACTCTTGCACACTGGAATGGCAAATCTATCGAAATATGGGGAAGTAAAAGTATTTTTCCTGAGGCTATTCTGGGTGTAATTTTGTCACACTTATTGATGATTTGAACGTCAACATGTCGCTATTAATAGACCTATAGTAAAATATCTCTCACCTTGGCCGCTGATGTACATTATGCAGTCTCTTCCAGTGTTACATCCCAGGGATAGAAATTCTCCAACAACCCTTTTGCCTCACATGCCTCTCTAAGTAATTAAAATTCCCGATTGTTGTTGTTTGGGTCTTCAGGTTTTTGACTGGTTTGATGCAGCCCTCCATGCCTCCCTCTCCTGAGCTAATCGTTTCATCTCTACATAGCTACCACACCCTACACCCGAGGCAATCTGTTTAACCCTGGTCTACCCCTACAGTTCTTGTCCTCAACCCTCCCATCCATAACTAAGGTTGCTATTCCTGGGTGTCTTAATATGTGTCGTACCAACCTATCTCTTCTCTTCATTAGCAGTCGCCAGAAACATCTCTCCTCTCCCACTCGTCTTAATAGCTCTTCATTTGTTACCCTATCTTCCCATCTGATCTTCATCATTCTCCTATAACACCACATTTCAACCGCTTCAATTGTCCTCTTTTCTGCTGCACCATTAGTCCAAGTTTCATTTCCTTATAGTGTCACGCTCCAGACAAAAGCTTTCAAAAATAACTTCCTAATACCTAAATGTATATTCGATGTCAACAGATTCCTTTTCTGTAGAAATGCTTTCCTTGCCTGAGCCAACCTGCTTTTTATATCCTCTTTGCTTCGTCCATCACTGGTTATTTTACTTCTTAAGTAACAGAAGTCTCCTACTTCCCGTAGCGTTTCGCCTGCCAATTTGATGTCCATAGAGGTTTCTGATTTATTTCGGCTGTATTTCAGTAATTTTGTTTTACATTTATTGATTTTCATCATGAATTATTTCCTCAAGACGGAGTCCATACGATTCAAAAACTCGTTCAAATCCTCTGGCGTATCGGCCAAGATGACGATGTCATCAGCAAATCTCAACGATGAAATTATTTATCCTTGAATCTTCGCTCCCACTTTAAATTTTTCTCCAATTTCCTGGTTATTGTGTTTTTAGAGATCTTTGAAATGCCTTGCCCTCGCACTTGGTGTAGATGCATTGTCAAAAGAAAACATTCCATGTTACGAACATGAGCTGCATAACCTGTACCGAAAGCCTATTCTGAACAGCAGTTCCTTTAACTCAGATTTGCCAACATTTTATTGTATCTTTCCATGTGGTAAATCTCAGTACCTCAACATACAGAAGAGTGCTTTAAAAATCACGTCTTTGTAAATTTTGGAAGAGGTAGTGAGTGTGGTTTTTGCCGGAGTGGATTTTCGCTCGTAGAAGTTCTTATCAGTAAAAAAGACTGGTTCACAATTTTGTACGTGCACATTGAGGTATGTGACGGCGGGATGCCTTAAGTGTTACGGAAACGGCAATAGCCGCCACAGAGCTTCGTTGCTACTGACATAACGAACAGACTGATATTTGTACTTAACTAAACGGGATTTGTGAGCCCAGTGTTTATGAAATTGAACGTAGCTATATCGCTACCTTTATTTAGTAGCTGCTACTGTAGTGTTTAAAAATTAAAAGTGGTATTAGAAGGCGCTTTCCCTATTTTTTTTACCCCCTGGCACTACAGACCACGAAGGACCTAGGCCTATCATGCGGCCGCTTCCCAGCCATTTGGCCTGCATATATTGTGGTGACGCGTGGTCAGTGCATCGTGTCCCCTCAGCCGTTAATCTTGTTCTTCGTGACCGGGGCACTGCCTCGCTATCAGACAGCTACTCAATTGTCCTCACGAAGCTGAGTGCACTCCGTTGCAGCGCTCACGTCAGTGTCTAAAATCCCTTGACGGAACCGGGAATCGAACCCGGGGCCTCCGGATGAGAGGCAGGCGCGCTACCCTGTTCTTATTTTGTATATATATATATATTGAAAAAGATAATAAATGGATTGGCATTGCCTCCTACAGGGATATATAGAAAATCGGATGTCATACCTTGAGGTTCAGTTGCCATGGAAACGGACTGGCCATTTATCAGAGTGAGGATAGTTTTCTGCGAATATCTTTGAAAATGTTGGTCTTAGGGCCTTAAAATGTGGTTTTCGGTGCCCCGTAGGGACGTACCGAGTATTGTTTCTTACGTCGAGGGGCGTAAAATGAGCTTTGTCCGGTCTTTATGCGACAACTTCGATATTTTGTCCCGGTTGAGTATTTTTTGGTGACTTTTCAGTTATGTTGCCCGTTCCACGGGAACAATGATTTTTCCGGATGAAAGGCAGCCTATATGTTATCCCAGGGTATAAGCTGTCTCAATTTCATCCAAATCCGTCCAGCCGTTTTAGTGTCAAGAGGTAACAAACTAACACACAGACAGACAGACAGACAGACAGACTTTCACAATTATAATATATATATAGGGATATAGGGATTAAAGCAACACATTTAAGACATTTGAGGAGAAAGTCGTTCCCTTAGGCTTTGGTTGTCATGTGCTATGTTTTAAATGAATGTTATACAGCCAGAATTGCAACCCTGTACAGTTCGGAGAGTTAGTTGTGCTTAATGAAATAATTTGAATGAGATTAGAGTAAATCATCTTACATTTGTCATGGAACTAAAACATAACGGAAAAGTATATGTCACAAACATACGGGTCCTAGTAATGATATTCAACAAGTTCGGAATGTATTCTAAAAATTATCCGCAAATTTACTCCAAACGTTATCCGCAGCTTATCAGCTATCCGCACAGCCATGCAAACTATATCCGCATGGTGAAAAATGTTGCGGATATCCGCGGAAATCCGCATACGCGCAGAGCTTTACTTATAACATAACTGTAACTACAAACAAAATATATTACATAATACCCTGTAGACTGTTTTATTATTGACAGTCATCCCAGATGTCCGGGTTCGATTAATTCGGGTCTGAGAAGTTGAACAGGGGACACTCAGCCTCGTAGGGAAAACTTGAGAACAGGTGTGTTCGATTGCCACCTCATCCAATCTTAGAAGTGGTTTACCGTGGTTTCCGACTTCTACTCCAGGCAAATGCTGGGATGAAGCCTAACTAGTACACAACTACCTCCTTCCCAATCCTAACTTCAAGAATACACACACTACTATAAACACAATAATAACACACCTTATAAAAAATAACACACACCTAATAACGCGGAACAATGACCACGATTCCCACGACAACAACAGACTTATGTTACATCATGTGGAAATAAAGAAGAACGTACGCATTTTCAATTTGCCCACCATTCGAAAGGCAGTCGTAAAATGAAGGTTCCTATATCAGGCATATGGCATAAACGCAAAGACTCTAGAAAATGTAGATCACAGCGGTGTTACACATTGTTATTCACAGCAACGACGCATCCTTACTTCATACATGACCGAAACCCTTAAATCCATTTCATCCCGTCTAGACCATACTTACAACCCTCTTCGTTCCATATACTCGCCAATTTTCTATTGGATGAACCAATCACTGAGATGGACCTTCAAGTCGTACTGGCTACCATCAAGCACAGAACAGCACGCATCCATATCGATAAACAACTTTTGCGCCCGATCATAGCCACACTAGGAGCCCTACAAGGTTCAGATTTGTCACCACTACTACACTACTGTATATATCCTCTTCACATCCTGCAACCATCACACCGCTACAGCTCTTAGCTGCGTTTACACTAGCGAAACTCCCCCGCGCGAAATAATGTCGCGAGGGAATAGCTCTAGTGTAGACGTGCCCCCACCCCTGAGTAATTGCGGGGTGAGGGCCCTCGCTGCGAGCCGGTGCTCAGTCGGTTTTTGTCCGCGCATGACAGGGTTTCGCACGTCGAGTTTCGCTTAGTGTAAAAAAGTGACAGTCAGTCTGAAAGACTAGACTTTGTATCATTTTAAATGCTACAAATGCTGAAAAATGCTAGAAAGGCTGGAGGCTTCTCGCTTCGCTCGAAGCCAATGACTCTTGACATGTTAGAAAATTATCTGCATAATACTTATCTTGCTTTATAGTACTTTACCTTTTACAAATTACTCGCGAACGGCAAGTGCAAACCAAGGGCAAAGGAAGGTCAAGCACACGGGATGCCGTCACGCTCACCAGAGCGCGCGGGGACGTGCCCCTTCCATCCAAATCTAAAAACACTTATAGTGGGCGATGTATTGAAGATAGAGATATGCTCTCGCGGACCGTTTTGTAGAACTTTTCATGCTGACCAATTCTTACGCTCATAGTATATTGATATTTTTAACGGTTTGCCCAGCGTAAGCTTAAGAAGCGCACGGACGCAAAGTTTGTTTTCGACTTTTTCACTGAAATCGTTACTGCTTGGCTTCCTTTGATCATACATAAATTATTTTCTACAGAATCTTTCCTCGAGATATCCTTTACAGAATGGTGAAAACCGCATCAAAATCGATCCAGTGGTTCTCGAGATTACCCGTGACATCCAAGAATCGGGGATTTTTGTCTTATACTAACGAAGTAGAGATTGTCGGGGAGCACATGCACCAAGCGGTACTATGACGTCACACACCTCAGTGCATCTGGGTACATTTCGTCCCGTCACCGTAACGTAACGCCAGACCCCAGCGTAACGACGAAGTCGATAAGATCATTTGAAATGATAAAACGGTCGCCGTAGTTGCGCGAGGATGATTCAAGAACAGTGCTTGCAGATCATCGAGCTCTACAAAAATTGAGTTTTATGCAGAATCCAAAACACAAAAACTATTTCAATCGCAATAAAAGAGAAGATGCGTGGAAGGAAATTAGTTCTGAACTAAACTTTCCTATTTCTGCAGCGAAAGGGAAGATGAAAGCGCTACTGGGATCATACCGAAGCGAAATAATAATTGTTTGCTCCCCCATCGTCGAGGGCGGCGATTTTTCTTCTTCTCTTTCTTTATCAAAATTGCCATTGACATGACGGAAAACGCGGCTGCAGCTGGTGGTGGGTCAAAACAAGTTGCCATGTTGGCCGCTAAACCAGAACTGAAGGCGATTAGTCCTACTGGCGCAATTTTTAGCTCTGAATTGCGCTCTGTTTTGGGTAGTGCGAAATTTCACTCGAAGCGAGTAACTTTCACCCGAGTGACTTTCACGAGGGTGTTTCGCTTGTGTAAACGCAGCTTTACAGTTGGCCAATCACACGACCATCGTCGCCCCATATGTTCTAAGGTATACACGCGCAACCTCACAGCGATACTTTCGTAGACTGGTGCAACCTCTGGCATCTCCGTCTAAGCCCAATAAAAACCCATACCGTCCTCAAGAAACGTCCTCAGGTGCCAAACTGCATCCCATGAACCTACGCCTAAAGCTTCAGGAGTAAAAGCTCGCCCATCAACCTACCATCAAAACTCGGGAGTATTATTTGATGAACATTTCACCTTCAAGCCACATTTCACTTCACTACGCAATAGATATTTGCTCATACGCTGATAACTTCCTCTATACCATGACTGGGGGTCACGCGTTACTAATAACAGATAGACTACCTTTAAGAGTAACGAAGTAACGAAATTGCTCGTTGCTTTTTCAAGAGGGAGCAATCAGTTATCAGTAGCACGTGGGAATGGAACCAACAACCTTGCATTATGGATTTGAAAGATTCGAGTACCTGCGCCTATCTGTTCCTCGCACTGGTGCCGTAAACGTTTTAACCCTGGCATGCCTCTGAGTAGGGCCCTCCCTGCAGAGGCCGTGCCGCGGACAGGTCGCAATGACTCGCCACCAGATAGGCTATATAGCATGTACTGATTACAACTGCGGGTAGGCAAGCCCTGGATGCTGTCATAGCATTTATTACATACGCAGCTGGCAAGCTACCTTAGTAGTTATAATTATGACGTGCTGTGAAGTACTGTAACCTATCTCGTATCCCGTGAACATGGTTAGGTATAGAAAAAAAACATCGAATTTTACTAGTGGAAACTTATCTTCTGAAGAAGTAGTTTGTTCGTAAGTTTAGCGCCGTGTGATTTTTACTTGTGGGGGAACCTCAAACAAAAGGTATAGCCTAGGCCTACAAAAACAGTCCGCATACGCTGTAGGCTCTCGAGAGCGAAATAACTGCACTGATACGGAATATCAGTGTGTATTAATTACAGCGAGTGTACCAAAACTTCCTACGTGGGTGCAACGTGTGTTTAGAAATTGAAGGACAGCATTTCCAGCAACTACTCTGAAATTCATGTAAGTAATTATGATTAACAAATACGTTAAAAAGTGTAAATGTGTTGAACTAGTTGGGCGCTACGCTGCTGCTAGCACCCTGCTCAACAGGCGGCTAGTCACAGTGCCCCCTTCCGTCACACGGCACCTGCGACGTTCCGTTCTGTAGAGAATGTTCTCACCGTATAATAAGTTGGGGCTCGAAGGATAATGCGTTGTAATGTGCACAGTGTCTCAAGCCAACAAACGTAGTCGTAACTCAATTACTTGTCAAGATATTTCAATTTTAGCAAAAGGTAAAATTTCTTCGCAATCATTTTAATGCATAAGATTTCTTCCAATTATATTAATACTAGCAACCCGACCCGGCTTCGCCCGGGAACAGCTATGAATGCATTACGTGATAAGCGCTTTTTTCCCCAATGTCAATGAACAACGACCAATATCCGTTTTACGTCTCGGCATGATGGGTTAAAATCACTGACTGGACTATTAATTATATTATCATGGAGATGCATGTGCAACAAATTCTTGTTAGACGTAATTTAAGAATGGCGAGATGCATGAAACACAAATCCCCCTTCCGTTTAATCTTAACTTGACTGTGAATTTTGCGGAACGAAAAGTTCACAGGCGAAATGAAGAAAAGCCGAGTTGCACTTCCAGGGAAACTCCAAACACAACCACTTTTCTCTAAAGTGTTTAACTCAACAAGACTCGACAGTATGCTGCTGTCTGTGTATGGGGCAATAAGCTCGTCCGCTAGCTAAGCTGTTACTAGCTCGTAAACTGTCGCCTCAATAACTGAATGGAGATTGTTGGAAGAAATGAAAACGTAAAAACACTTATAGTAGGCGCTGTATTGAAGATAGAGATATACTCTCCCGGCCTTTTTGTAGAACTTTTCATGCTGAACAATTCTTACACTCATAGTATATAGATATTTTTAACGGTTTGCCCAGCTTAAGCTTAAAAAGCGCACGGACGCCAGTTTTATTCGACCTTTTCACTGAAATCGTTAGTGCTTGACTCCCTTTGGTCATAAATAAATTATTTTCTACAGAAACCTTCCTCGAGATATCCTTGACAGAATGGTGAAAACCGCATCAAAATCCATTCAGTGGTTCTCGAGATTACCCGTGACATCCAAGAATCGGGGACTTTGTTTTTATACTAAGTAGAGATTATACGCCAATCAGTATAATTTAATATAGTATAATCCCCTTCCGTCCAATCTTAAATTGACTGTGAATTTTGCGGAACGAAAAGTTCACAGGCGAAATGAGAATTGCACTTCCAGGGAATGGCGAGGTGAATGAAACTCAAATCCCCCTTCCGTCCAATCTTAACTTGACTGTGTTTCACAGGCGAAATGAAGAAAACCCGAGTTGCACTTCCAGGGAAACTCCAAACACAACCACCCTTCTCAGAAGTCTTAACTCAACAGGACTCAACGGTTTGCTGCTGGCTGTATCTGGAGCAATAGGTTCGCCCGCTAGCTAGCTCGTAAACTGTCGCCTCAGTAATTGAATGGACATGGTTGGAAGAAATTAAAACGTAAAAAACACTTATAGTGGGCGATGTATTGAAGATAGACATATGCTCTCGTGGACTTTTTTTGTAGAACTTTTCAAGCTGAACAATTCTTACACTCATAGTATTTAGATATTTTATAACGGTTTGCCCAGCGTAAGCTTACAAAGCGCTCGGACGCCAGTTTTTTTTCCCGACTTTTCCACTGAAATCGTAACTGCTCGGCTTTCTTTGATCATAAATAAATTATTTTCTACAGAAATCATCCTCGAGATATCCTTCACAGAATGTTGAAAACCGCATCAAAATCCATCCAATGGTTCTCGAGTTTACCCGTAACATCCAAGAATCGGGGACTTAGTTTTATACTAAGTAGAGATTAACGGTCACGTTAAACTACAAGCTTCCTTCCTTTTATACTAAGTAGAGATACGGTACGATAAGATGAGGCTATCTGATAGCCGGAGCACAGTGGGCTGGAACCAAGAATATGGGACACGAATGATTCCTAATATAAAATCGCGTACAGGAATTTGAATATTATAATTAAATAGGAAGTAATGGAACACCACGCATATAAATTAAACGAAAATTGGCAGGCAAAAGGAGCCTATCGAAATGGGATTCCAACCATCTAAAATTAATTTCTTAAACAAATGTCACAAGCGTGCTGCCCGCTAGACCACCATTAGATGAGAAAAAGGTATCTATGTAACGTGACTTTATAGCATGTATATAAGCTTCAGGTACGGTACCTGAAATCGCCGAGCATAATTTGACTTTCATAACTTCGAGCGAAATCTGTCTGCAAAAGCTGTGTTGCTAGAAATATTACACATTCTTAAGCGTATGAGTGGTTAACTGGAAGCAGGATATACTGTAGTTAGCCATTCGTACGCCCTTCCATCACTGGGGCATTGGGTACCACCTGGCGGTCGAAAGTAGAACTTCGCTAACTTTCAGTACTCAGCTTGCCCAGATGAATGACCTTGGCGAAATGAATATTCGCAACTATTATCATTTTAAATGATCTTGGCGACTTCGTCGTTACGCTGGGGTCTGGCGTTACGTTACGGTGACGGGACGAAATGTACCCAGATGCACTGAGGTATGTGACGTCATAGTACCGTTTGGTGCATGTGTTCCCCAACAATCTCTACTTCGTTAGTAAAAAACAAAAATCCCCGATTCTTGGATGTCACGGGTAATCTCGAGAACCACTGGATGGATTTTGATGCGGTTTTCACCATTCTGTAAAGGATATCTCGAGGAAAGATTCTGTAGAAAATAATTTATGTATAATCAAAGGAAGCCAAGCAGAACGATTTCAGTGAAAAAGTCGAAAACAAACTTGGCGTCCGTGCGCTTCTTAAGCTTACGCTGGGCAAACCGTTAAAAATATCAATATACTATGAGCGTAAGAATTGGTCAGCATGAAAATTTCTACAAAAAAGTCCGCGAGAGCATATCTCTATCTGGTGAGCGTGCGACATCCCGCGCGCTTGCCCTTGCTTTGCCCTTGGTTTGCACTTGCCGTTCGCTAGTAATTTGAAACAAGAAAAATCAAGATAAGTATTATGCAGATAATTTTCTAACATGTCAAGAGTCTTTGGCTTCGAGCGAAGCGAGAAGCCTCCAGCTTTTCTAGCATTTTTCAGCATTTGTAGCATTTAAAATGATACAAAGTCTAGTCTTTCAGACTGACTGTCACTTTTTTAAAACTCAAGTGACAGTATCAAATAAGTTGGGGCTGAATAAATATAACGTAACGCGCATCGCGTCTCAAGCCAACAAACGTCATTGTAGCACAATAACTTGTCAAGACAGGATTTGGTGGTCCAGCCCCAGCCGGGAGTGAGGAGTAGACTTGCACTGAGCGATTTTTGAGTTACGTCACTATTGTTCTCAGCCAGTGATATGGTAAATGTAAAAATTTGCGTCTTGTCATGGATAGGCATGACACCTGTTATAATTGTAAACATGAGCAATTTGGTGAATCCAGCTGTCCACCTCAACATCTTGGTCTCAATAACACCTAAGCGACGCTCTGTTTCGGTCGTTGTCGGCCAACACTCGCAACTATACATTGCGACAGGGCGGATGACAGTGCGATAGATTTTGACTTCCCCTTTTATCCTACGATCGCAGGTGACACCAGTAGTTGTACGACACTTCATCCAAGCTGAATTGATTCTCACATTGACCTCAACAAGACGATCATCATTAGTGTTGGCAGAACCATGATAATTGTATTTCATTTTTGTCACCCGTGGCATGTCTTCTCCATCTACTTGGATGGTTCCTGTTTCTTGATTATCTGATGTCATGTACTCCCGTTTTCCTTTTGTTTAGGGACAGTCCATATAGTACAAGTCTACCATTCCAGGCTTGGGTCTGGAGCTCCAATTCTTGTTCGTTTTCATAGGGCAACATGACATCATCCGCGTTAAGGAGGGTCCATGCTCCACGGTAGCGGCCTTTGCAGATCTGATGTTGCAGTGTCCATCACTAGGGTGAACAGGAGCCGTGACAAGGTAGAACTTGGATAAATAAATAAACAAATGAACGAACTTATACTTTAAAATAATATTAAAATTAAATAAATAGTCTACAAATAAAACAAAATACTGTACTTGACAAAATAATTCTGTGCTACAAAGGGATAAATATAAATATTCATGCAATTCGATCCAGAAGTTTTGATGCCAACCCGTATACAAGCTTACAAAAATCAAACTGAGGGTATGCTCGGTCATTATACACCTCATCCAAGATAAATGATGTACAAAGTTTCAGCCGAAAATTGAAAATGTTCAGATAGAAGGCTTACTTAATTTCTTGAGATTAATTCGTTTGAACAGGTTGGCATTAGAAAGGACATTTGGCTGTAAAAACCACTTACCACACAGAGATTCATCTCACCTCATATTCACCCTTGCAGAAAGGGGAATAATATGAGGAAATGCCTGTAAACATGGCATGCAATAATAACACAACATTACATGAAGAATTAATTAATATTTGCTATTTAAGGGAGATTTACCTGTAGATGATGGTGAATATTTGCTGTACAGGGGATGCAGGGGCGGTGGGAGTAAAATCAAATCTATAGCATTGGATTTTATTCCTTTCGGAATGAAAGTCTGTAAGAGACACTCGATTCTTTTCCGACGGGAATGAAATTAAACACATAGAATTCAATTGTATTCTTTTAGGAATGAAACTCTGAACGAAACATTTAATTCCACTCCGGTGGGAATGAAATTAAATCCATACAATGTAATTCGAGCGAAAATTTAATTCTATTCTGGCTGGAGTGAAATTAAATCCATACAATTTAATTCTAGTGAACATTTAAATCTATTCCGGCCGGAGTGACATGCAATATACAATTTACAGTTGAATTGTATTCCTCTCCGACTGAAACTCTGAACGAACATTTCATTCTATTTCGTCATGAATAAAATTAAATCCATAGAAACTCTAAATTAAATAGAGCGAAAATTTATTGCATAGAATTACGGTGTATTCCTTGCAAAATGATACTCTCAATGAAGAGCCTCTCTTATTCACTCCTATGAAATTCTGGGACATAAGAGTTCACAACTGAGGCATCTTTCTCAATTTTTGCTCATCGGATCATTATTCACCTATTATAATCTAATGAAATATAGACTTGTGAGATTATCTTTTGTCCGTGTGGGTGTGCTTATGTGTGCTCAAAGGGCGCAGCGGTCAATCAGTTTGCCTCGCACCAAGGCGGACCGGGTTCGATTCCCTGTCAATGCATGTGAGATTTTCGAAGTGACATGCCATATCCTGTGGTACGGATTCCACGTAGAAATGGAGGTCACGTGGCACATAACCAGGAGATTAACGGTCACGTAAAACTACAAGCTTCCTTCTTGTATGTGAGTACATGTGTGTGTCCTGATAAAATCTAACCAGCTAGAGCGATTTCAATGAAACATGGTAAAGGATTAGTATTACCTCTTCCAACTGCGACCGTGCCTTTGAAAATTTAATGTTTCACCAAATCGACATGACGGCCGTGCAAATTTTTCACCAGCATTCAATATCTCCGAAATTATTTTTATTATTAATCATTTGTGTACTAAATCCTAGGTTTACTATAGATAAATATTGTTTGAGTTAGACATTGGCATCTTAGGCCCATTGAAGTTCCACTTTCATCCACCTACTGCGCTCCGGCTGTCAAATGGCCTTATCAACAATTTCCAAAGCGGTGGATATACCCACCTGAGTTTGCAAGCAGATTCCATTACATCGTCGAACTTTGTATACACAGAAATTCTGTAAAACTGGTCCGAGTCTCAATCTGTCTGTAGAAAAATATGTTTTGCTTTGTGCTCAATTTCAAATAAATACATTTCCAATAACAACATGCTCCTTTTCTTTTCTTAATGAGATTTGTGCGCATGTTTCATAGCTCTTACGGTGAACTGCGAAAGTGGGGTGGGGGCATGGTGGTGGGTAGCACCATTGAGCCTCGTGGATTTTCACAAGCCACCAGCTGAAGTTGAAGGTCACAGAGCCAACAGAGCCGGTCCAGACCAGATAATCGTGGCCTCAGGCAGGCCACATACCTGATGGGGGCGGCAAGGCCAGATAAACGCGGCCTCAGGCCACATATCCGATATTGGCAGCTACTGCCGTCCCCGGAAGGTAATTCCACCACCCTCAAGGAGTAGTCTTGTCCGCCATTGGCCAAGTCCAGGAGGAACCCAGCTTCTTGACCTCCTTCCTCTTTGCTCCTTGAGTATAGTAGGGCTGGTTACAGAGGTCTTCTTGTCCTCTCCTTTGCAGGCGGAGGACTGGAGGCTGCGCCCGTGGTTGTTGGTCAGCGACCCGAAGTGTTAAGCCTACCTCCACTCTCTTCTCAAACCCATTAGCGAGCGCTGACTGGATTCTTTGAGTTTAACACAATTAACGCTGTTCGACATTTCCCTCGTGGAGAAAGTGAGGGAAGCTCGACTGCACTAGAATGGTCACGTGATAAAAAGGCAAGATAAATCAGTTGCTAAAACAGCTCCTCAAACTGACCCAGGTGAAATGCGACCGCGAGGAAGATCAGCAAAGGTCGACATGCACAATGATGGCTTAAAACTCGAAGATGACACCGACACACTGAAATGGAGGAGATTTAGCAAAGCAGCGGCCTCCCTGTACGGTGGGATAAACGCTGGGAGAGAGAGATTCCATTTACTTATTTCCTTTATGTCAGATATAGTTGAAGTAATTAGGAAAATCACTTCTGTCCTCCCCCCCCCCCCCCTTGCCCCCCACTTGATCCCCACTTCTCTTAAACCCACCCTCGGTTTGTATGAAATGGTTTACCAAAATGTTAACTGAACACCGAAAACGAAGTTAGTCTAATTATAGGCAATGTAACAGTTATTTTTCACCAAACGCAGCAAAGGAAAAGGAAATTACTCTAATATGCAAATTGTTCTATGAAGAGATAGTTAACATACCTCTTCTGAGCAAAACGATGTTAATTTATTTAAATTATACTTTTCTCAACTGGAAAATCTAAAAGCATTTTTTTTTTATTTGCTGTTGTACAGAAAGAAGCTAGAGTCTCCTTATAGATAAAGCATTCGAGGGATATGTTTATCAAAATACTCCAGAATACCAGAAATAAAATTGAATATGCCAATATGGGTTAAAAATCAGTATGTCACCACAATACAAGGTCTGCTCCTACTATCACAAGTGACGTGTCTAAACCGAGGGAGCTAAATTTAACTCAGAGTAGATACAAATAATGACTTAATATCACTGAATGCAAAGGTGATAGTCCCATGGATTGCTTTTGAGCCGTTAGGGACTTGTTAAGTTTTAAAATGTGGTTGATATGACCTTGTTGCACGTAGTGTTAAGACTTGTTAAGAGTTATCTCTCAATATGTTTTAGATTCAGACACACGTCAACCAACATAATGTCAAGTTCGACGTGCAATATGGGGCAACAAATAGAAAATGAAGTTCATAGATTTGCCCATGGTTTGAATAACCTCAAAGAAATTTTACTATTATTATTATATAATACGCTAAGGTGTATGTTTCACAAAACTCAAACTCCTAAACCAGAGGGAGTTAGAAGATGTAGTTTGTACCAAAATCTTCAAAATCATCTCAATAGTACAGGAAAAATCTTGCATTTCTTGAAAAGTCAACGGAAATATATGTGTTTGCTTATAAAGTGCTTTTAAGCAAATAAACAAGACGATAGCCCCTGCGAGAACTGCATTGCGTTCAGCCTGCGTAGCACTAGAGCCGTGCGAGCAGTCTGTACACATGGGACGCACACGACCAATTATGTGAGAGTACTCGCGCGGGTCCGCTAATTAATATTATTACCCCCAATAGTAAGTACAAGTAGTTCATTGAGAAATCTTTGCCAGCTAAGCAACTCAAAATATTAAATTTGATGTATAGTATGGGTACAAATTTTATGAAATGGGCCCTATATGAGGACAGGTTTTGAATAATTAAGGGTAATACACCATGTACATTTTACTGTTGACTAGATATTTCAGCATTAATATATTGTTATGTCCCGATGTCGGTTCTAGGAGAAACAGTATCGGACATTCGACCTCAGTTCAAGCTGGTCAGAAAGAACCTCGCATCCTCGCTCTAGAAAGCTGTGGGCTCATGTCAAAAGAGGTCACTTGCGCACTGCATCGGCGGAAGCCAGACCATCACAGAGGCAATTGCCTGCCAATCGGGAGATTGGGCACGTTGGTTCGTCGGTTGTTCATTGACCAAGTACTTGGAAGCACCATAGCTAGCAAAACTGAAGGAACAGGTGAGAACCCAGTCTTTCGATTTTACTTCAGGATTAAATTATAATCCATTCAATTCTTGTATCCAAGGTGGTAGATTCCTTTACTCCCACACTGAAGGACCTGGGCGTTAAACTTTCCAACTCTTTCATTGGGGAGTATTCCCTGAATCCTGGAATTAATTCCCACTCCCATTTCCTTGTATAGAAGGGACTGTATTGTAATCCCTATCAGAAGCTATGCTCCTATTACATGATCTTGCAGAACTCCTGATCGGCTTATGACGTAAGTCCGTGCGATCAGGGGGGAACATAACTATATCTAAGTTCCTGGAGCAATTATTCTAAACGTAATTCTAATATCTTCATTTTACATAATACGCACCCGTGAACAGATCAAACACATATTTCGAGGTGTTTTACTAGTTACTACTCCTCAATGATCTACTTTTACAAATATTCAACAAAAATGATCTTAAGGGAGATTCAAACCTCATGCCTTATAACTACTAGCTCTGCCTAACACCGCGCGGCTAACTTTACGCATGTGGCTGGTTACATAGCTGAACCGGAGATGCAGAATGAGAAACTACCAGTCGCTCTGCATCTAACAAGTAGCCTACACATTGATACTAATACATTTTGAGCCGAATCCAGCTTTCCTAATTGTAGCATCTCTCTTGTCAGAATATCTTAAGTGTACCAGACCTGTAGTAGTGTTGGAATTACGACAACTCTGTGAATCCAATTACAGTACAAGCAATCATTCTTTAACATGTAGCATTTAGGTTTGAGAAGTATGCATATTAACGTATAAACAACTGCAGTTGTGCAACAAAACAACCGGAAGCATTTGTATGTTGTCTTTTCAAATATTCATTCTAAAATCCCATGACAGGCAAGCAACATTCTATATTATTAGGTTCATAGTGAGTTTTCGTTAGCCATGTGGGATAGCCAAAGTTGAAATCTACACTATCAGTAAGAAGCGGGTCGTAACCTGGGTAGAATCAGGCAGGATATGGTCGAATTGGACATATCTTAATCACGAACAGAACGTCCGTGACTCGCAAGTCTTACTCAAGTCTTAAAGAGTCGTGGAGGACATGATGAACCAGCCCTTAAGTCCTTGATGGTTCGAGCCAGGGTTGGAAAATGTGGCTGCACTCATATGACTGTGTGTCAGAGACGAATGAAGCCAGGCATTACAACCCTTGATCTTGTCCTGCCGCCACTGTAACACTTTTCAATGAGGCTCAGAAGGCGAAGATCACCTCGTAGTTTAGCAACTAGCATTCTTGGCTGTCGGTCTGGATTCAATTTCCGGCTATGCCAAGAAATTTAATTCTGGTCTGAGAGTGGAACGGGGTACACTAAACCTTGTGGGGCACCTCAACCATTCTAGATGTGGTTTTCCATGGTTTTCCACTTCTACTCCAGGCGAATGCCTGGATGATTCCTAACTTAAGGTCATGGCCGCCTCCGTCCCAATCCTGAAGTGTATTACAAATACACACACCAATACAGCCATCACAATAACAATGGTTATCAGACAAAATTTCCACACACCCTTGTATACAGGGCAAAATGACCACGATGTCCAATCCCCTCAAATTAAACAACAATCACAACATGAGAATGTTGCAATGGACACAGTGTATTCCAGAATTGACAGTGTGGAAAATATATTTTGACCTCATCAACAAGGACAATTATTTGTCTAATATAGGCCATGTGAAACATTGAACGTGCAGATGGATTTAAGAGAAGGGGAGAGAGACTGAAGTGGTTTTCCTAGTTACTTTGACTAAAGACAATCTGTCTGAATTAAAATAACTAAATAAATGCGTGTTAATGGAACGTGTATCTTGCAATCCATCAAACCACTCTCACAATGTTATTGTTAATATTACTAGGTAGTTAGATATCTCATTACTACAGTCGGTAACTACAGAGGGAAGTCATGGAGAAATTTGAAGAATTTTCTTTTGACTGAAAAATGAAAAATCCAGTAATTCTTCTCGATTTTTGCCGTGTCTTTTGCTGGGTTTCGCCTAGGTGCATCAAGTAAGGCTCTTCAGCGGGCTCTTGGTGACCCTGACAGGGCCGCCGCTGGGGTACATCCCTTCTTTGATTGGTAGGGATTGGTTGGAAGAAATAGTAGTAAATTGGTGGGATGTAGGAGAAAGACTGGGAGAAGTCAAAAGGAAAATAAATGGGAGAGTTAAGGTGATCAAGGAATCAGAGTATTGTCCTGAAATTAAAGCATTAATTGCAAAGTATCCAGAAGTATTTTCAAGTGATCCTACTAAGGTAATAAAAGGGTTTAAAGCTAAATTAATGCTCAAAGACGATGCTGTCCCAGTACGTTGTAAAGCCTATGATATACCTTATTATGCAAGACAAAAAGTGACAAATCAGTTGAGACAGATGAATTGATGATGGTAGAATGGTGCCTGTCAAATTTTCAGAATGGGCATCACCATTATTTCCTGTGCTGAAGCCGGATGGTAGTTACCGACTATGCGTAGACTATAAGAGATCTCTCAATGTAAATATCAAAATTGATCATTATCCATTGCCAAACGCAGATAATGTATTTGCTAGTTTAGCAGGAAATAATATTTATTGTGTGTTAGGTCTTAGTGAAGCATATTTGCAGCTAGAATTAGCCGTCGAGTCACAGGAATGTCGTACCTTAAGCACACATTTAGGATTCTTGAGACCAACGCGCCTCATGTATGGTGTGGCTCCCGCACCTGCCGCCTTTCAAGAATTCATGGATGTGTTATTGAGTGACATGGAGGGAGTGACATGCTATATTCATGATGTTCTCATTGGGGCAGTAGATTTTAAGTCTTTACTCTGTAAACTGGTGGAAGTGTTAAGATGCTTCCAAGAACACAATGTTAGGGTAAACTTAAAGAAATGTTAGTTCATGAAAGAAAGAGTAGAATATTTAGGACACGTTATTATGAGTCAAGGAATTGAAACTACTCCCAAGAGAGTAAAGCCAATCGTAGAAGCTAGAATTCCCACAAATGTACAAGAGCTGAGATCATGGTTGGGCATGATAAATTTTTATAGAAAATTTTTGCCAAATCTTAGCACCTTCTTGCAGCCCTTGAATGAATTACTAAAAAAGACAGTCAAGTGGTCTTGGTCTGATGAGTGTAATACTCGTTTTGAAAATAGTAAACTGCTGCTGATAGGGAGTAATGCACTCATGCATTTCGATCCTTGTAAACAATTGGTACTCTGTTGTGATGCGTCACAATATGGACTAGGCTGTGTCCTAGCTCATGGAGTAGATGGAGTTGAGCATCCTATTTATTTTGCTTCGTCAACACTCTCCAAAACACAAAAACAATATTCACAAATTGAAAAAGAAGCATTGGCTATAATGTATGGGTTAACTAAATTCTATAGGCCTAAGTATTTAGCAGGGAGAGAGTTTATGTTAGTTACAGATAACTTGCCATTAAAATCCATATTGTCACCTGAAAGACCCATGCCAGTAGTAGCAGCTGTCAAATTACAACGTTGTGCTACTACTTTAGCAGCATTCAAATACAAAGCAGAGTATAAGAAAAGTGAAAATATGGGACTCGCAGACATGTTGTCTAGATTTCCCAGTCAAGATTAAATTGTAGAAAGTGTAAAAAGCATAATAACTGAACTGTCAGGGTTATCCATAAATGCTGAAATTGTAGCAGATGTTACTCTTAAGGATCCTGTATTGACAAAGGCTATTGAGTTGACACAGTCGGGTTGGCGTATCACAGCGTAGGTCTGTCCCTCCGCTCTATGCCGAGCGAGTGTCTAGAGTGTTCACTCCATAGGAAATTTCCTGCTGCTGCTGGTGATAATAATAATAATCCTAAATAGTAGCAGCATACATCAATTCTCTTCATTGAAATACAGCCAACAGTAATGTAATGTAAATGTGGTAATGTAATTATTTTTAAACCATGATGGGTTTAAAGTTTGCCATCTGTAACACATCAGGGACTAACATTTTTAACATACATTACTGAGAGCATATTACTCCTAACTAGGGCCCGGATTTTGATGATAAGTCATCTTTTTTCTGAGTACAGGGAGACGATGCTGAGTGGTAATTAAGTGTATTCTACAATAAATATGTTTAAAAGTCATAAAAATGTATTTTTCTTACATTTTCCAGAATAAAGTCATTTTCGAACATTTAGGTGCATTTTAGGTAATTTTTCATGTGTTATACGTTTATAGGTCATTTTTATAAATTGAATATGGTTAACTTAAATGCTCATTTTAAAGTTATGTTTTTAGTACCTGTATTTCTAAACATGTCAGCGTTAACATTCTTGGACTAACCCATATACTGTAGTTCTGCAGTGCTCATCTGTTTTCATTACCCGTTTCTTATCTACGCAGCTCATTTAACTTTTCTTGACGATGTATTTGTGTGTACAGTTTGCGTCACCAATTTCTTCACGCGCACGTGAGTATTGCGTCAGTCTGAGAAAAGAAACGGCGTATTCCCCTCAGCGCCATGTGGTTTGTGTCAAGTTTATCTTTATTAGAAGTGTTGACAGCTCTGACACAGCTCTGACCTCTGATTGTTCACTCAGTTACCCAGCAATTATAGGACTTTTAAGGTGTGCTTGTGTTGTAGGTGTGTGACGTTTTGTTGTGCAGTGCAATTGAATTGCCAAAACAAAAGCAGTCAACTGCAAGCTTTTTAAAACAGTGTCAGATTTCGGTGAAAACATATTCTCAACTGATGGAACTATTTTGTTCTGTAAAGTGTGCGAAATTAAAGTCGCTGCAGATAAATGGTTCACGTGTAACAACATGCCGGGCGCAATAAACATTTGCGAGGTCTTGAAAATGTGGAAAAAAGGAAAGTGTCTCAGGTACTGTTAAAATAAACTGCTTCGACATCAAATAACAAGTCATCTTCCTTTTATAAAGAATTATGTGAAGTGTTTGTTAGTGCTAATATTCCACTAGGGAAACTAAGCAATCCTAAATTAAGTGATTTCCTCGAACACCACACTGGTCATACTATTCCAGACGAATCAACATTGCATGAAACTACCTATCAAAATGTTACAAAGATACGTTAAACCGAATACGTGAATGGGAAAAAAATTAACGTATCAATTAACGAGACTACGGATTCAGAGGACGTTATGTAGGAAATGTAGTGATAGGGACCCTAGAAACAAACAGTGCCGGGCAGACTTTTCTGCTGACCTTAGAGGTTTTGGAAACGGTTAACCACACTCAGATATGCAAACTGTTCGATAAATTCATGTGTTTAATATGGCCTAGGGGAATACAACATGAGAATGTGCTCCTCTTCCTAACATATGCAGCACCTTACATGGTAAAGGCAGCAAAATCTATCAAAGCATTTTACAATAAGATGGTGCATGTTACTTGTCTGGCTCATGCTTTTCATCGAATTGCAGAAGAGATCCGATCAAAATTTTCAGAAGTAGATAGACTAGTTTCCACAGTAAAGAAAGTCTTTGTCAAAGCACCATCCCACACTAAATATTTCAAAGACAAGGCCCCTGATGTAGCTTTTCCCCCCGCACCAGTTTTAACATACTGGGGTACCTGGTTGACTGTATGCATATACTATTGTGACAATTTTCAGATAGTGAGAGAAGTAGTGAATGGCTTTGATAGGACAGATGGCAAGGCTATTGGGAGTGCACAGGACCTGTTTTCTGATCTTCAAATGAAAGGTAAATTGGCATGCATAAAATCAAATTTTTCATTTTTACCTCCAAGAAAGTGGCATGGTATTGGCCAAGTCAACAGCGTTAGTCAGAAATGCTGAAGGTTGTATAAAACACGTAAAAGGTGAGATTGGGACAGAGTCGGACAGAAAATAAAATTTGTAATGGACAAGAATAAAGGGTATCAGACAGTGTGTCAAATAGCCAGTATTTTGTCAGGAAAAACTTCAGAATGGACATTTTTGAAGAGGTTTTAACAGCCAGGGACATAGTGTTTATCAAATATGCTCCTATTACATCAGTGTAAGTGGAGAAAAGTTTCTCGAAATATAAAACAGTATTAGCTGACAACCGACATTCCTTCACCTTTGATAACTTGAGGATGACGATGGTGATGTATTGCAACGCTAACTAAGGTACGGTACGTTTAGTTAGCAATATACTTTTTCACTTTGTAGTAGAAATGAAAATGACATATTGTTAATCTATTAATTAATACAGTGGAACGTGGCTAATTCGAACTTCTATAATTCGAAATCTTCTTTAATTCGAATTTTTCTCTTGGTCCCTAGCATTTTATATACAATCAATGCTAAAAAAATCGTGGTTAATTCGAATTATATTTTGGATAATTCGAAGTTTTTAGTGTAAAAAGCTGATCGGAAGCCAAACAGTTGGGGCAGTTGGATCAGTTCCCGAAAAAAACTGTTCCGAGTGCAGCCCAAGCAACAAACCACATTACAGAACTTAGGCGTTTTTTTGAAAGTAGAAATGACGTAAGTGGTTCTGTTTTCCGTTCCTTAAATTTGTTAGATTCTTTTGTGATGTCTGAGAGACTTGATTGTAGGAAACAGGTAAAAATCTCAAACTATTTTGAAAAAGAGTAGATTTCTCTGAGACTTAACTAGATTGCTAGATTACTACTGTCATTAAATAAGTGAAGAGTACGTTTTGGTTTTATTTTTCATTTGAAACTTTTGAGGTTATTCACAATACAGTCTTTATAAAGTACCGTTGTGTGTTAACCTGCTTTGTTGAATGTAAATCATTATGTAAACATAATACAATATATTTTCTCTACCCTTTTCAAAGAACTTTCTTAATTCGAATTTTTGGATAGTTCGAATTGTTTTACTGGTCCCTTGAGGTTCGAATTATCCAAGTTCCACTGTAGTTAATTAATAGTTAAATAATTCTACTAAGAATGTTTGTTATTCGAACCATTATTCGTACAAGACAATCATGAAATTGATCATTTATAGGTAATTTTTTTAAATGATAATTTTTAGGTCATTTTTTTAAACAAATGAAGTCATTTTAAGAGAATTTTAGGGGCATTTTATAGGTAATTTTTCGATAATTTTAAGGTTATCAACATCCGGGCCCTACTCATAACCACTAGAATCTTTTAATCCCTTAATCTTTCATATCAAATCCTTAGTGTGATATGGACACAGGGGTTTAGTTGTTTTTTTTTTTTTAAATCGTTTATCCTCCCTGCTCGGCTTCACCCACGGATCTGCGAGGGATGATTCCTCTATCGCCGCAACGACGGTGTCTGGGAGCTGAACATAGTACTTTGTCAGCAGATACAACTGGGGATGGTGACAGAACGATCGCACAGGCGACCGCTAACTTGGGTCTAATATAATAAAGGAAGGGTCAGGAAAAGGATTTTGGAGAGAAGTCAGCCGTGGACCTGTTGATAGGAACCGTCCCGTCTTTTGCCTGGTGGTGAAATGGGAAACCACGAAAACCATTTTCAGGACGGCAGAGGTGGGATTCAAATCCACGCTCTCCTGATGCCAGCAAGGCACGAGCTAGCACGTTACCGCCCTTGGCCACCGTGGCCAGTTTGGTTCTATCTGCAAGTACCTTAGTTACTGGGTTTTGTATAACTGTTGTAAAATAGTGATGAATGAAACCTCATTTGATTATTTACTTTTATTGATATTATTCCTGTAGTTGACGTTATTAACAGTTAATTAGTGGTTGCTACTGTTGGTTCTCTGTAATAGGCCTATGAATTATCCAGTTTGATCTCAAACTTTGACACCTTCATTGTGAGGTTTGAAGCCATTTTTCAGTGTTGCCTAAGTAAACAAAAGTTTGGTGCTTTTCAGTCGGTCAACACGAATGTACCCAAAAAGAGCTGGGTTGTGTATTTATTAATCTCATGTAATTTATTTCAGGATTAGGGCACAACCTAGCTCTTTTTGGGTACATTCGTGTTGACCGACTGAAAAGCACCAAACTTTTGTTTTCTTTGTCACCTTATTAAATATCATATTCCCATTTTTTATACTAATGCAGCCATCAAAATAACACAGATAATCAGACACAAATTCTACACTCGCTCAAGTACACAGGACTAAATTACCACAATGTCCAAGCCCCTCAAATGAAACAACTATATTACCACCCTGAGGCCAATTTAGTTCCTCCTACCAACATAACCTTCGGTTTTGAAATGATGATTTAAAATTGATTTTTAAAATATTTTGTAAGCTAGAGCAAATGGCAGCATAGAGCAGCCATGTCTGGTTTGTCCTTTATGCAACTGTTGACTTGCCCGTGCTAGTGTACAATGACATCTGACGGTTATTGAAGCAAGTTTTGTAGTCCTACACTCTCTCTGCTATGAGTGACATCCACGCCACCATAGCTGTTCCCTCTCCTCAGCATGCTACAAACTGCCACAATGTTAAGTGCTGGGGACTTCTCTGCTATAGTAGAGCAAATTTAGTGATCTTGCCAGAGCACTGCCATTATGGTTTTAAGACCCATTGTCAACATACTGTAGCTTAAAATTTAGTTATTAAGATTTATGTATAGTCTGTGTTGATGAAATAGCAGCTTATGATAAATAACAAAGATCGATGTACTGTAACACTTGAGTGCTTTTATTTGAAGTTTAATACACTACATTATAACAATATTACACATGTGCTCTAAGCCCAACACAAGCATGGGAGATGGTAGAGTTTGTTTCCACAGAGTGTACACACAAGACTAGACACTGCCTTGCAATCCATGGTGATTAGGCTATGCTAGCGCTCTCGGCAACCAGCTTGGAGTATTTGAACCTTGTGGCAAGCGCTCTCCAACACCCCTTCTCACTGTCATAGGTTCGTATCATTGTAGATCCAGTTGTTCCACAATGTTCTGGAATGGTTCTCTAGCCAAAGGCTTCGTGAATACATCTGCCAGCATCTTGTTGGATGGACAATACAGCACTTCTATGATGTCCTGTTCTCGAAGATCCCGTAGCTGGTGTTATACGTCAATGTATTTGGTGCGAGCCCCAAACCGATTCGACTCAATTAATTTAATACAACCTTGGTTATCTTCATACATGGTTGTTGGACCAACAATTGGTAAACTCATGTCCATAAGTAATTGTCTGAGCCACAGCAGCTCCCGAATGGCAAATGATGCTGCAATGTATTCTGCCTCCGTAGACGACATGGCAACTGACGTTTGCTTCTGGCTTGACCATGCTACAACTGCTTCGCCAAGAAAGAAAACATAACCACTTTTAGATTTTCTGTTGGTCTTGTCACCAGCCCAGTCAGCATCCACATAACATTTGAGCTCTGTGTTTTTAGTTGAAGATAAACGAAGTGTCTTGTGTATTGTAAATGCGAGATACCGCATCACTCGTTTTACAGCATTCCAGTCCTGTTGAGTAGGCTTCTCCACTCGACGACTAAGTAGACTCACTGCGACTGCGATATCTGGTCTGGATACTGTGGCTATGTATAGTAGAGACCCTATGGCTTTCTTGTACAGAGTGTCATTTGGTAACTCTGCACTTGCAGTCACTTCACCAGACAAGAAATTGGTTTCCATTGGAGTCGCAGCTGGTTTTGGCTCCGATAAGCCATGATCCTCCAACAATGCTGCGATCTTTGCCTTTTGGTTTAGCAAAAATGTTCCATTTTCCTATCGTTCCACTTGAATTCCCAAATAGTAACTAATATCACCCAAGTCTTTGATGTCAAAATAATTTTGCAATTCTGTACCAACTTTATCAGTTAAGTTTGCAGACTGACGGCTACCAGCAGATCATCGACATACAACAGAATGTAAGTGATGCTTCCATCTTCTTCTTCACACCACAGCCTGTGGGGACATTGGAACATGTTGCTACACAGACGGAATCAGCTGACAACTCCACACTGAATCCCAGAGGTAACAACATGGTGACTTTCAACAGAGGAGAGACTGTAAGCAGCATAGGATATGAATGTGAGACTGAACCAGAAACTCCACAATTTCCACGAATTTCCTTGTTGAAAGCCTAACTGGGATAATGTCTCTGTAGTCGTCTTGTTCCAAACGTGTGCCGATTTCTTTAAACCATAGAGACTTTTCCGCAATTTCAGAACTTTGCTCTCTTGACCTGGTTCCTCAAAACCCTGTGGCTGTTCCAGATATAGTTCCTCTTTTAATTCACCGTTCAAATAAGCACTTCTCACATCAAGATGCTCAACGTGAAGTCCCCTCTGTGCAGCTACATTGAATAAAACTCGAATAGTGTCATGCTTCACCACTGGCGCAAAAGTTTCATCGCAATCGTCACCATATCGTTGAGAAAATCCTCTGGCTACCAATCGGGCCTAGTAGGTATGAATATGACCGTTACCATCCAATTTTGCCTTAAATACCCACTTACAAGAAAGAGTCTTCTTCCCTGGTGGAAGCTCCGTTAATTCCCATACACAGTGTTGATTGAGACAGCTTATTTCTTCTTCCGCAGCAGCAGTCCATAACTTTTGTTCACGAGGTGACATTTTGAGCATTTCGTTCCACCAGATCCACGCAGCAAACTCACTACTTCCATAATTGCGTCGATGTGACTGCTTATTGGTCCACCACGATAATGTATTCTGGTGTGATTTGACTGCACCTTGTATAATACGTTAGCTTCTTTGCTGGTACACCCCTATTTGGCAATTCAAAAACTCTTCGTGGAAATTGTGGAGTTTCTGGTTCAGTCTCACATTCATCTCCAATGCTGCTTACAGTCTCTCCTCTGTTGAAAGTCACCGTGTTGTTACCTCTGGGATTCAGTGTGGAGTAGTCAGCTGATTCCGTCTGTGTAGAAACATGTTCCAATGTCCCCACAGGCTGCGGTGTGATTTCATTAGCTCCTTCTTCCGGTGCACTGCCTACCGAAGCTGGATGTTTGGCAACACTCTCTGTTTCCCACACCGATCTGCTGATCCAAATCTTGGCTGTCTTTGGATCCAGAATCCAATAGCCTTTGGTGTTTCCATCATAGCCAATCAGGACGCCCTCTATTGCTTTGTTGTCCCATTTCTTTCTCCTTTGTTTGGGTACAAGTGAATAGACCTTAGATCCAAACACACTGAATGACCCAGATCTGGTCTCACTCCTGTGAACAATTCAACTGGAGGTTTGTTGATACTCCGGCTCGTTGATTGATTCTGCAAATAAGCTGCGGTCAAAACTGCTTCTCCTCAGAAGTGGTTGTTCAGATCAGCATTCAACAACATGCACTTTGCAGATTCTGTCAATGACTGATTCTTCCTCTCTGCTATGCCGTTTTGTTGTGGAGTGTAGGGGACTGTGAGCTGATGTTGGATCCCCTCCTTCCGCAGAAAGTTCTCCAGTTTTTATCATTTTAAATGATCAAGTCGACTTCGTCGTTACGTTACGGCAACGTCACGAAATGTACCGAGAATGCACTGAGGTGTGTGACGTCATAGTACCGCTTGGTGCATGTGTACTGAGTTCACTGGTGAGCTCTGGAGTTACGAGACGGCAACGACACGGCAAGCGTGACCTCATCCAGCCAGCTCCCTCCTTTCACCGCGCGCTCCAGCTGCTTCATGACTTGTAACTTTCTAGCGTTCTGATTGCTTCTTGATCATCTAACATGTCTTTTCAGCATTTGTAGCATTTAAAATGATATAAAGTCCAGTCTTTCAGACTGACTGTCTCTTTTGTGAAACGTATTCCTTGCCATTGTCTGTACGAATAGCAATCGGCTTCCTTCCAAATCTAGTATGCTTTGCAGCAATGTAGTCTTCTACGACGCTTGCCACCTCATCCTTGGATTTGACCACAGTAAAACGGGAGTAATCGTCAATGAGTGATAGAAAATACCTATTTCCACTTGGCGTTGCTGTCTGCATGGGCCCACAAAGATCAGAATGAATGAGTCGCATGGGCTCCTTCTCTCTGGATGTACTCGCAGAAAATTTTGCTTCGATTAGTTTTCCCTTGATGCAGTCTTCGCATACTACCTTCTCCGAACATGTAGACACTTGGATTCCTGTGGCCAATTCCTCATTGATCAAACGCTTGATTGCAACCAGATCCCGTTGTCCCAATTGTCGATGCCACTGGTGTAGGCATACAGCTTCTCTCACCACATGAACTGATGAACTTGGTACCACAGTCTGAAGTCTGAATAAATTCCCATCGTTCCTTGCTTCTTCGATGACCTGATGTTCTTTGTAGATGCTGCATGTGTCATTACCGAACGTCACTCGGTGACCTTGCTCTGTTATGCGCCTCACCGAAAGTAGACTATCATCCAACTGTGGAATAAACAGCACATTTTTCAATAGTACTTCTTGGAGGTGCCCGCTAGGTACCTCACAGTAAAATTGTCCATCTACGATTCCAGCAGCTACCACGGATGAACCATCAGCAAGAAAGACTGTAGCACTTGTGTCACGAATACACATGAAAAATTGCCTATCATTCGTCATATGACTGGTTGCCCCTGAATCTATGCACCATCCTCCAGTAGGCCTACTTGCAGCATGTTGTTGATCCAGTGCCTTAAATGTGGCATAGTTCTGTGTGTTGCATACCTTAACCTCAACCGATGATCTTGCCGATTCTGAACCTGCTGATCTCTGCTGTTGACTTTTCTTGAATTGATAGCAATCTGCTTTTAAATGGCCAAGTTTATTACAGAAGTAACATGCCCGTGTATTTTTGCCACCCTTATTTGGTTTTCTGCTTGAATTTTTAATTGTCCCATTTTGATGAGCATGACTAACCTTAGTTGAGCCTGCGACCGCCCACTGTAGTGCAACCTCTGAATCACAATTTCCAGGCACACCAGCTTCGGCACGCCATTGGTATTCGTCAAGCATTTTCCCAGTCACATATTCCACTGTTACATCTGCCCCGTCATGGCCCTCGAGTGCTGTGACAAACCCTGAATAAGCTTCTGGAAGACTCACCAGCAAAACCTCAACAATCTCATCGTTTTCAAGTGGCCTACCAGATCCACGCAGCAAACTCACTACTTCCATAATTGCGTCGATGTGACTGCTTATTGGTCCACCACGATAATGTATTCCGTACAGTTTACGTTGTAAATACAACCTGCTTCCGAACGTGGTTCTCTCGTACTTTCTCTACAGAGCCTGCCATGCATCATATGCATCGTGCAAATGTGCAAAATGAATAAGGTGACTGTCCTCAACACTCAATGTTATGTACGCTAAGGCTTTGTTATTTTTCTTCTGCCACACCGCGTTAATTATTTCAGGCTTTGGTTCACTGACAACTTCCCACAAATCATCTCGCACTAATAGGGCACGCAACTTTGTTTTCCAAAATATAAAATTTCCACCATTTAACATTGGAATATTCAACTTGACACTTTCTTGAGCCATTTTGTAACCGCACACACTCAAAGCACACGATCGTTAGTTAAACAGACTTGTAATCCACTTATGCGCAGTTTGCCGTAGACAGGGCCTCATAACCTGATGAAATAGCAGCTTATGATAAATAACAACGATCAATGTACTGTAGCATGTGTGCTATATTGATTGTAAATTATTAATTCCTTGTACTGTGTTTTAGCTGCCCTGTGGTGTAAGAGTAGAGGGCCTACTTCTCACCAAGGGGGTCCTGGGTTTGATTCCTGGCTCCATCAGGGATTTAGAAATCAATATGAGGACTGGAACAAGGCACACTCAGTCTTGAGAGCACGATTGTGTAGCTGTCTGATCAGAGAGGAAGCATCCCAGTCAATAAATCCGAGATCAAAGGCCGAGGGGACACATTGCGCTGCCTACAATCTGCAAGCCAAATGGCTGAGCAGTGGTCACTTGGTAGACCAAGCTCACAGGGTTATTATAAAATACTTAATCTTAATTTTCTAAGCATTTTTCTCAAAAGAAAACTTCAAGATGATAAAAAAAAAGAAAAACATATACAAAATATAAATGTTATTTTGATTCTGCTTATACACTAATACTAAGGCAACACTGAAAAATGGCTTCGAACAAGATAATTATCCACTAAGTTTGACTTTCACCCCAGACTCTACAATAAGGGTTCATTCCTTTTCCTACCCTAACTGGCAATGTCCAGGAGATATGTGATTATAGCCTTCAACTGGGGATCAGTCTATCACTCAGAAAACCTCTGACAGGGCCTCATTTCCGTAGGAAGTAAATTGAAATAGGCAAAGAATCGGGAAGAAAATGGCCAAGAGTTGTGGAAAAGCATCATTTTCTTCAAGTGGGAAGGTTGGAAAGCAATTTTGGGAGATTACAAACTACCTGATTTGCAATTCCAAGAAACGTCATATAAGTTGTGTAAGTAATTTTTTAAAAATTATATATTAAGCTCTTTCAATTGAAAATAAATAATATTGAACAGGCATTATAGATTGCATTTTATAAAGACAATATTGGGATCCAAACTCCCGTGGAACGACCTTTTGGTTCTCACTCTGATCATTGCACCATCCGGTCTCTGCCACTCGCTTATGAGACCTGGGCATTGATCAGTCCCAGAATACCTGAATTTTAGTATGAGCTATAAGTCATAAAATATGTACAGTATTAAGCATTATATGGGATACATTCAAATGTTAGCAACTCAATATGGGAGAAACAATCAAGTATGACTAATGTCATTGATATAAATGGGATGTAGGACTATTATGTTTTATTCATGGCCAATGGATATCATTCTTTTATTTTCCTACATTTCACCTCAAGAATTGTGCCTTTTATGGCATGCTGGGTGGTAGTGCTGTCTTTTGCTTCATATACCAAAATTTGATGTTGCTTGGCATTTGGCATATTAATTTGCTTTCCTCCAGTAGTTTCATTTATAAACCATTAGTATACATATTTTTAGCCTATTTTCATTTTATGAAAAAATCGGCTTATGAGTTCACCTTTTGTCCATGTGTGTGTGCCGCCTCCCTCGCCCCCCCCCCCCCCTACCCACCCAATAACTTCTAAATGGCTGGAGCGGTTTCAATGAACCTCGATAAGGTCATAGCACCATTTCGGCCAATCCCGACCGTGCCCTTCAAATTTTATTACGTCTCACCAATCCAACATGGCGGCTGTGCTAAATATTTCACCAGCATTCAGTATCTCCAAAACTATCACCGATATCACCCTGAAATTTTGTACGGTGATAAAGGGCACTACTAGAAGTAGAAGAGACTTTCAAAAACCTGGTTACTACAGAACCAACATGGCGGCCAAGCGAAGTTGAGACTTGATGAGCTTGCCATTGGGTAGATAATGCAGGCTATCTCATTGTGTGAAAGACAAAGACAGGCTAGAGGTGGAAAAGTCTCAGTGTCTCAACCACACATGATTTCTCTGAGCAGTATGTGTATGGGAAGTACTGATTGTATGGGTTATAACTTGACAGATATGAGAGTTGGAATACAAGGAAAAAAGTAGTGGTGAGCAATATTTGCCTGGCTCGTAGATTTAGGAGCTCACTAAGCAGTAGTCTTGCGCATAATAGTTCGCGGCTGGGAGCGATCAGTTTAGTTCGCAGCTCCTTAGCGAACTAGTTCACTCTTTTAGTCCGTTAGCTCCCATCTCGAATTCCCTGAAAGACTGATCGTTTGCTCGCCTTGCTACTGCCACTGCACACGCTCTTTGTTTGTTATAGCAGTCTGTCATCATTGATTACTCGTCACCAGTGATTGCTCATCCACATTGCTCTCGTTTCAAGCAATCTTGTAGACTACTGAAATAACAGTTACTGTGCTCGCTGCACGTGCAGTTCGTGTATTAGATATTGACATGTTGCGTGTGTAGTGATGTGTTTTACATTTTGATATTCGAAGATAAAAAAAATACAAAAATATGAGTATTGAAACATTAGTGAAATGATCCATATGGATAATTCGATAATTTCTGATGTATCTGTTGGGTCCATTTCTTTTACAATTCTGAATTTTGACATGATGTTGTTCTTCACTGCTGCAAATATTCCGCTTGCTATTTGTCTTGTTTTGAAGAGAGTGTAGATGGTATACCCTTGGATCTTTAAATATTGTATGTTTTCAGGTGTAGTGTTGGCTTCATTGATTAGAAGGATGTCTATATCTCTGTCTATCATGATTTTCTTTACTTCCAAAAGTTTCATTGTTGATAGACCACCTGCATTCCATTGCAGTATTCTTACTTCGTGTTGTTTTGCTCTGAAAAGAGCAGTTTTATTTGTTTGCATTTGTTTGCTCATGTTTCTCTATTCTGGAACGTTTTTGCCAAAATTGTTACTCGTTTATCACCACCCAGGGGACACGTACAGCTTAAGGTATGCTGCGGACGTGAGTAACTTCATCCCCCAATGCAGATTCTCCGGTCTGGGGCTACAACTACACAAATTCAGCTGGTAAAACAATAAAAGACCTTATAGAGAGTAGCTCTCTTGAGCTATTATATAGTGACAAAGACCCAGCAACATTCATTCACCACTCTGGTTCCTTAACTAACCCAGATCTCATATTAGTCTCAACAGATCTTACAAACCACAGTCATCGATCAGTACTCGAAGATCCAGGCAGTGGACATAGAATGTCCCTTCTTACTATTACATCATACAGTGAACCTGCCCCAAGTGCAGACCAGAAGATTCGGTGGAACTTTAAAAAGGCAGACTGGGAAAATTTCAGAAACAAACTTGAAACTAAAATGTCGGAAATTGATCTTGATGCACCTCCTAACATCATCCTGAATAAATTTACTACAGCCATAAAAGACATAGCCAAACTGTGCATACCCAGAGGTGCCCAAACAAAATATAAACTTTTCTGGTCAGATGAATTGAACAATCTTAAGTCCGCCAGAGACAAAGCAAGAAGAACAGCTGAACTTACTCAGGATCAAAATGATGTACGGAAATGGCGACAAGCAACAGCAAAATTAAAACAAGCAATAACAGTATCAAAAAGAGAATCTTGAAACACATTTTCAACAACAGTTGACTATAGGACAGACAACAATAATGCTCACAAACTTATCAATTCTCTAAACAACAAACACGTAGTCACTCCTTTGAATCCTATTATGATAAATGATAAGGAAATTACAGACTGTCATAAAATAGCAAACCACTTCTGTAAACATTTCACTTCAATTAGACTATCAAAACCGAAAAAGAAAGAAGACAAGACTCTCAAAAAAATAGTCAAAAAATTCATGAATAATAATGCAGATGATATCTTTAACAATAAATTTTCAATGGAAGAGTTAACATTAGCAATAAAGAACACACAAGTCAGAAAACAACCAGGACCAGATGAGATATTCCCAGAATTCATAAAAAATCTAGGTCCATCTGCTCTAAACATACTGCTACACATATTCAACAAATTTTGGACATCAAATGATAACCTACCTAAAGACTGGACTAAAACAACCATCATTCCAATCTTAAAACCAGGCAAGCCAAAAAACCAAGTCCCCTCGTACCGACCTATAGCACTTACCTCCATTCTGGTAAAAATTCTAGAAAGGATGATTACAAATAGACTCAATTGGTACTTGGAAACAAAATCTCTTCTATCAGAAGAACAAGCAGGGTTTAGACAAAACAGGTCCCCCTCCCACTAAATAATGAGATTTACACAAGCTGTTAAAGAAGCCTTTAACAAAAGGGAAAGTGTTCTTGCAGTTTTCATCGATTTTAAAGGAGCCTATGATACTGTACGGCGAAACATGCTGCTAAAGAAACTTATCAACTTCAAAGTAAATGGATGTATGTTAAACTGGTTTTCAAGATTCCTTTCACAAAGAATGATCAATGTTCGTTACAACAACAAAACTTCAGGTTGCAAGCAATCAAAACTAGGCCTCCCACAAGGAGCTGTATCAAGCACAACTTTATTCAATGTGTACATCAACGATCTTCCAAAAACAATAAAGAAAGTAGGTAATGTGAATATCAGCATGTTTGCAGACGATGTTATCATTTGGACCACAGCACGTAACAGCCCAAACCAGCAAATGCTTCTTGAACACAGAATGAACCAGGCACTTATAAAACTCAAAAACTGGACTGAAAACAATAATATGGAAATCAATACTTCCAAAACAGTATACCAGTTTTTCTCCCTGAGACACCACAATCCAACTTTTAGTCTCAAATTTAGTAATCAAGACCTTCCAAAAAGTGAAAGTACAAAAAGTACTTAGGTATCATCATGGACAAGAAGCTGAACTGGACCAAACACATAAAACATGTGGAGGATAAGGTAAGCAAACGGATGAATTACTGAAAAGACTAGCAGGAGCTACTTGGGGGAGCACTCAAGACACACTCAACAAAACCTATAATACTTACATCAAACCTATCATAAAATATGGCAGTGAAGTACTCTCTACAGCACCCCAGTCAAACATTGACCGCCTCGAGAGGTGTCAGAATAATGCTCTACGAATCATAACAGGTGCAATAAAAACCACACCTATAACCGCCTTGCAATTATATACCCACAACTTACCAATAGAAGAAGAGATGAGACATCAAACAGCCAATGCATATCTCAGTATACAAAGACTACCTCAAATGACATGGATCAAAAAGCCAGTTTCTAGCCCCAATCTTAAAACACAAAAAGATCCCTTAAGTCTCGCCAAAGAATATATCAATAAGAGCAATCTGCAAATAAAACTTGAACCACTCTGTATGCCAGTCAACCCCATTGAATATATACAAGTGACTACAGATCTTACTTTGTTAGAAGAGGTCTGCAAGAAAGACTCTTCACCACAAGATCTAAAACAACTGGCCCTCTGTACAATAGAAGAAAGATATCCATCTAATCAATGGCTAAAAATATTTACAGATGGCTCACAAGACAAAGAAAATAGAACTGGAGCAGGAATACATTCATCTCTCTTCTCACTCTACTTCCCAGTAGGCCAAAACAAAACAAACTTTGATGCTGAGATAAGAGCAATTTCACATGCACTCCATCAGTTATTAGGCAGAAACATTAATTATCAAAAATGTGTTATCATTACAGATTCAAAAGCAGCCATCCAAGCCATCTCGTCAAATTACAAGCCCCAAAATAAAGAACTGAAAGAAATTTTTTGTATGATAAAAACCCTTCAAAGACTCCACAAACAGTTCTCATTTCAGTGATTCCCTTCTCATGTTGGAATAGCAGGAAATGAAGAGGCAGACAGATTAGCAAAAAAAGGTACCACACTACAACAACCTGTCAGTCAGACTGATTTTATGTCAGCAAAAAGGATCTTGAAAAATACTATCAAAAACAGGTATGAAGAAATGGCAAAGAAAACAGCAGAAACCAAATTATGGAAAGACATTGATGCCAAATGGGATCAATATAAATTAACACCAAGAAGAGAAGCTGTAGCCTTCTTCAGACTTAACTCTGGCCACGACTGCCTTGCAGCTCATCTGAAACGAATCAACATCCTGAGATCTGAAGAATGCACACTTTGTCACGAACCTGGAAGTAAAATGGATAAGGGGCACCTGCTACATTGCAACAAACTTGATGTGACTGCTAGAACTTCAGGAAACCTCACACAACTCTATTGGAACGCAAGAAAGCTGATGGATTGGAATCCGGGCTAGCCATAGGAAACAACACATTAGTGAAATTCCTTATTCCTTCCTTATTTCCTTTTATTCCTTGTAGCTACAAACTTCTTCCATCTCACTCTATTGTTGGCCATCCTTTTAATTAAGGTCCATGTCTTTCCTTCTAAGAAAATTCTCTTTATAAAGCCAAAAGTCGTAATTTGTTAACATAAGTGAAATACCGGTACCGTACCTAAAAGAAAAACAGTATGGACGATGTGTTCATAGAAGCATTCACTTATTATTCTCTTTATTTTTCTTCTCGCATGGGACCGATAACCTAGATGTTAGGCCCCTTAAAACAACAATTATTATCATTTTTCGCGTATATTGGCGCGTCACCATCCGATTCCATTTTCTACTTGTCACTAGGTGATGATAAGTCATACCCCCCCCCCCAATTTTAGTTTCATTTCTTACTTGCTTCATGATATTCATTATTTGGCTGCTCTGAAAACGTTGGGTACATTATCTTTATGGCATGAATGGGAAGAATAGGTTTTTTAAGTTCAGAGTTTTTGTCCATAGAAGTATGCTTTTCTTTGTGAATCATCATCATAATGTTCATTTCTTAAAAACAGGTAAAAAGTAGTTGTATCACCATGTATCGACAAATATAAATAGCAACCAGTTCATTAAAATGGTAATCTTAATCCAGTTTGCCCATTTTCTAAATAATTGGACATATTTTCAAATAATCCAAAATGACTAAGTTAAATAAAACTGTAGAATTGTCGCCACATCTAAATCAGTTAACTATCTGTAACTTCAATTTATGAACCTCCACTGTATTACATTACAAATATAAGGTAGTTATTACCTATTAGCGTGTTAGCACTAGTAGTGTGTTATACTGTTATTATTATAAACCGACATTGAACATTCGCTGCGCCAAAATTTGACAATCTTGCCACTAACAATAGATACACTCAATCAACTGGGGCGTGGTGGCTCAGCGGTCTAGCTGTATGCCTCTCACCAAGGCGGTCCGGGTTCGATTCCCGGTCAATGCATGTGAGATTTTCGATGTGAAATGCCATGTCCTGTGGTTCGGATTCCACGTAAAAAGGAGGTCCCGTGGCTCATAATCACAAGATTCACGGTCACGTAAAACTACAATCTTCCTTTTTTTACTCAATCAACTGAACTGACTGAACGAAACAAAGCGCATGTGATTGTGCAATGGGTGGTGACGTGACAAGCTACGGCGGACCCACGCTCTCGCGCTGTTACAAGTCGGTCAGCGGAAAAAGATCGAACGAACTAACAAGCGAGGGAATTGGGAACTAGTTCGGTAGTTCGTCTGTGGGACCCGCTCTTCTGAACTAGTTCGTTCGCGAACTACACAAGACTACTAAGCAGAGTTCTTGTTTGTTCCATGTGATGGGGATGCCCTGACCAGTGAGTGTGCAGAGGAGAGGCAGACTCGTCTGATGCAGATCTATCTACTGGGAATTCCAACCTCTGGGTGAGGTTTGCTATTCATGTGTTGAATATTCATTTTCCTATTGAAATTATGTGTATGCTTATAAATTCCAACTGCCTCTCTGTATAGTCCAGCGTGGTAGTTCATTGTGAGCTATACATGTCGGGAGTACAAATTAGTTTGGTTAAATAAGCATTTGTTGATGTTAAGAAATTACCGTACTGTTTGGAAGTGAGGAATTGGTGTGAATTCTTGAGTAATTACCAGAGGTGTTTATTATTGAAAATGAAATACGGTAAGCTATATATAATGGAAAAGTGTGTTGTTGTTTTTGTTGCTCAAATCAGTTCATTGGAATAGAGGTCGATTGTAGACCCTATCTCCACGTGGAAATATTTATGCCTGAGTAGGAAACTTAGAGAGTTGAGCCACTTATCTGTTCAGATTGCAGTGGATGCAATCATGTGTTTAAAATGATAGGAGCTTCAGATTATGAAAAATTATATGTTATTGCAACTCAACATAATTGATTACTATTACGAATAGTTCTTGTACTTGAAACATCCACAAAGTACTCTACTTAACATGAGCGTATTATTTAGGTGACTATTGTTGCAAGTCCTAGAGTAAGAATAATGGCTCATGTTCTGTGTATAATACCAGAGCTATTTGCTGCATGTGTTTACTTTTTGAAAAGTCTGTAAAAAAAAGAGCCTCTTATGAAAGACATATTGTTGAATACTCTTAATGAATGTTTATTAATGAAGTGATCCTATTGTAAGGATAACGATTGGACAATTACAAAAGGGCATGGATAATTTATGTAAAATAACATCTTTGAAAGAGTAAATATGTAATATGCGGTGTTTGATCAATAATATATCAGTGAATTTCTGTAAAATTTTTGTTTTGATTAGCTAGACATAAAAATCCATCTAATTTGTATAGATCTAAATATGTCTGTGTGCTCTATTACATAGTCATATGCCAAAGGCATTAAAAGACAATATAAAATAGGACTATGTTCTTTTAATTGAGATTCATTTATTTATGATAGATTAGGATGATCCTTATGGTATTTAGTTTGATAGGCTGCATTTCATACAGGCTAGTCCAATGTGGCTATTATTCGTAACCCTATGGATGTCAGGAGTGTGTTTGTTTTCGACTTATTACCATATTTCTTAATAACACTGTGAGCAATTTAAAAAAAAATCTTTGGGTTCTGTTTCTTATGGTTTTGTAAAATTTCCCTCTTACCCTTTTTCGTGGGACATGAGGACAGTGTGGAATTCAACAACTTGGATAATTCTAAGACCCAGGATGCCCCGAGATCGGGATTTCATACATCCACTGTATTCTGGTCCCTCGCATGTGGACGGTGGTCCGGTGGTGTGCGGTGGTTCGCTATTCAGCACTGGTGGACTGGTGGTCACAATATATTTTGAACTTTCTGAACAATTTAGTGTTGTTCACATTTCAAAGGTACAAAGTAGTTAGCTTTGCTATATTTGTCTATGAGAATAATTATTTACTTTAGTTTATTGTCCAATCCTCGTTTGGTACTCACCACCACTGAAGCGAAGGCTGAATATTTAAAATTGAATATTCTCACTTAATTTCAATTCAATACTAATACTTTAATTTAACCTACTATCCCTCCCTTGTTTCAAGTATGTCGCCTTTGAAGCGGACTTGTTTTCTATTTATATTCTCTATTTAGTTCTTTATTTAATAGCTATTGAAAAAAATGAAAATGAAAATCCACAGCCTGCTTCCAGTCTCCGACCGGGTCAGGAATGGAATGAATGAAGCCCCCATCTAGCGGCGAGGATATGGACTGTGCCGGCTGCCGAGGCCTGACGCACTCCTCTGGGGCAATGATTAAATGAATGACAGATGAAATAGAGATAGTGGAGAGTGTTGCTGGAATGAAATTGTGACAGGGAAAACCGGAGTACCCGGAGAAAAACCTGTCTGCCTCCGCTTTGTCCAGCACAGATCTCACATGGAGTGACCGGGATTTGAACCACGGACCCAGCGGTGAGAGGCCAGCGTGCTGCCGCCTAAGCCACGGAGGCTTTATTTAATAGCTATTACTTAACTTAATTTGTAAAGCTGCTTTAATTTGGGATGGATTGAGGCATTTCCCTTTAATAGTGTTACAGACGTCCCTCTTGGCTTGCGGTCTGTGTACATATTAACAGCTCTGAACTTGGAGACAGATCTCAGCTTGCTGCGCTACGTCACACTTTTGGCTGATTTCAATTGGTGGATCACCTCCACACCACGTAGTCGGCTGTCCGCATGATGTGTCCCTTTTAAATTCCATAGTGACATGTGCTAGTCACTATATCACTTTCTTCAAGATGGTTCCCACCTGCTATATAAGCTAGCTTCCTCCATCCCCTTAATAGAAGAATATATAGGTGCAGAAATGCGGTAACATCATTAAAAAGGAAACTCAAAGCTGAATATTACACACAAAAGCTAAACTTGTATGATAAGAAAACATGGGAAATTTTGAATGAGATTATATATAACAAAAGGTATAGCTCTAAAACTTGCACATCTCTCATATTAGATAACTAGCTCATCACAGATCAACAGGAGATTGCTAACTCATTCTATGACTATTTTACATGCATAGCCAGCAATCTTGGATCATAAATAACTGATCAGGGTTGTACAAGTCAGAATGATAACTGCCAGAATCACTCTTTCTATATGCAAAAGATCATGTTGAAGTTAAAAGTATAATTAAGAATTTTAAAAATAAAAGAAGTTGTGGTGTAGAAGGGTTAAAACGTTTGATTATCAGCCAATAACGGTGCATTTGACTATAATTATAGCCCTGCGTGGATAAACTAAACGTTATCCGCACCCGCACGACTGTTATCTGCATCCTTCCCGCATCCGCACAACTGTTATCCACATCCGCACGACTGTTATCTGCATCTGCCCCGCATACACAAGTTTGTTATCTGAATTTACTGGCATTACAGTAATATTTTTTTAAAATTAGATCAGGAATTAAAGCAACACATTTAGACACACGAGGAGAAAGTCTTTACCTTATGCTATGTATGTCAGGTGCTATATTTAAAATGAATGTAATACACCCAGAATTGCAACCCTTTTCAGTTCGGAGTGTTAATTATGCTTAATGACATAATTTGAATGAGATTAGCTTAAAGTATCATATTACATTTGTCATGCAAAAACATAACGGAAAATTATATTTCATAAACATCCGAGTCCTAGTAATGATATTCAACAAGTTTGGATTGCGTTCTTAAAAACTATCCGCAAATTTACTCCAAACATTATCTGCAACTTATCCGCTATCTGCACAGCAATGCAAACTGTATCCGCATGGTGAAAAATTTTGCGGGTACCTGTAGGTTTATTTGCGGATATCTGCATCCGCGCAGGGCTTTAACCATAATTAATGAATTTATGACTAGTGGAATAGTACCCACAAGCTCTAAAAATTTCAAGTCATACCAATTTTCAAAGGAGGAAATGCAAGTAATACAGGGAACTATAGACCAATATTTATACTACCTATTGTTTCCAAAGTCCTGGAAAGCATTGTAAAGGTGAGGCTAGTGACGTTTCTGCAGAATAACAGATTATTTTATAGAGCACAATATGGTTTTAGGGAGAACTCCAGTACAGAACTGGCAATTACTGATCTTATTTCAATGCTTCTCTCTTAAACTTTTGACACAGTATATCACAAAATTCTCTTATCAAAATTAGAGAATGCTGGAATTCGAGGTGTTGCATTAGAGTAGTTGCACAGCTAACTTAGTGGAAGAAAGCAATATGTTCTCATGAATGGCTATCAAATCACGGAAAGAGCTGTATCATGTGGGGTTCCTAAAGGGTCTATTTTGGGCCCTACAATGTTTCTAATGTATATAAGTGATCTAAGTAAAGTTAAATTATAAGATCAAATTATGCTTTATATGCAACAAGACCTGAACACAATAATGAAGTGGATCAATATTAATACAGTAAATTGAATATGAACGTCACAAAAACGAAATACATGATAATAACTAAACCCTAAATGAATAATATTAAACATAAACATAAATATAGCAACAACACAACAATAAACAAGGTCAAACATTTTAAACATATGGGTCTAATCATTGATAAATATCTAAGCTGGGTAGCACACGATTGTATTGCGAAGAAGATAGCCCCAGCATCTTCTAATCACAGTATGTTACTCACTCATACACAGTTGTGACAGATCTTGGATCAGCACAGACACTCCTCATCTGTTATTATTGTTATTTTAATTATGTCATTGTTATATCATGTAATTCATTATTTCACTTATGGTCGTCTGCATTATTGTTTCATATATTATGTTATTTATAACTAAAAGGGATATGTATGTTTTAAATTAGGTAATTTTGTCGGAAAGTGCAAGCTAGGGATTACTAATAAGCAGCCAGGCTATGGACTGATGGGCTTGTGTTCATTATGAAGCAAGTATCACTACGGTGTATAACGTCTTTGATATATATGTATTCCTTTCACTCGGAGTGGTTATATGGCAAGAAGGATTATATGAAGACTGGATACGCTGTAACTTAGCAGCTCTCGATGTACACGGACACGGACCATGTTGAACTAATGCAACATAGATTGGAAATCTAGTGTGATCTAGATGGTGGTGTACGAACTTCTTAGTCTATGGAATTTCGAATACAATTTGTTATGATTTACGTGTCCTTGGATGATTGTTGTATTCTGTTGAGAGCAATGAAGTACGGTATATCTATGACAGAGGCAAGTTGGTTGAATAAGTGGATTATTTTAAAAGATTACGGAAGACATACTGCAAGCTTACAGGTTACTTGAAATTAAATATCGACGTATTATTCCCTACCAAATAAATGGAAATCACTTACTCCTGCAATTAAGGTAAAAGCACATCCAATTACACTCCTATCATAGCCTTGGTTAGCCTTGGTTCCGACTCGTGTTCTCATATTTCAATTTGTCTGAATATAGTTATTTTCTTTTCCTTTCATCGTATTCTGTGGCATTATTTTTGCTATTTTCTTTATTCATTCACATTTTGTTAAAACGAGAAAGGGGTGTATTGCCATAAGCGAGATCCATTGCTTATACCCTGGGAGGAGAGAGATCTCGTGTTTTACATTTTCTCATTTATATGCGTGGCGCCCAACATAATAACCCAATCACAATACAATCACAGAGTGACACACAACTGTGTGGATTGTTGTTGTTGGTAAACCCATTTAAAGTTATAAATCATCACACAGTCACTCGCAGTATCAAAATGTTATTTGGACTCGGTGTAAAATAACAGTCCTTCATGATCTAGTGGTAATACGAAATAGAACGATAAAACTACAGTATATATAACCTACCCTTTAACACACACAGTCGAGATTTATACGCCAAGAGTAAAAGAATGCCATCAATGTGTGCAGGATTAAGGTCAGCAATACTAATTCACAGATTTAAACTAAACAACGTTCTGCATAACAGTGACTACACCCAAAATTCAGACATTCATACTTATAACACCCGACAAGCAGATGACTTAGCTCTTTTTCAAATCCACTCGCATAAATTTGGTAATTTTAGCTTTTAAGTTCTCAGCCATTCTTCCAAGTGATTTAAAATCAATTTCTAATCTGTCGACTTTCAAATTTAAATTGAAGAGAGTGCTTTGGAATCAGTACCTAATAAAGTTGGTAGCCAAATTTAGTTATTATGTTTCATTTCACTCTGTAAATTTTCTTTCAGTAAGGTAAATACAGTGTTACTGTAGGTCTAGTAACATTGTTGACAATTAACTTAATCAGGCAGCTTATAAGTATGTAAGGTATATATGATGTTAAAATTGTAGTAGGCACCAATACATTTGTATTGTATAATTCTTATGTAAGAGCCTCTGGCTCGTTGAAATTAATTGTTCAATAAGTGATTGATTGATCTGATTTCACCCAACAGACTGCACGTTGCTACGCCCGGCCAAGGCTTTCCCCGTTCTTCAAGGACCTCTTTGTTTTTTGCCATGTGATTGGCAACACATCGCCCAGAGGATTTTAACTACCGGTAGTCTTCAAGGCAATTTTTAAAGTACAGTATTCCTTTACCTCAGCGCTTTTAACAACCAGCAAGAACATGAACATGAACATCTGCAGCAAACACCACTCTTCGAAATGTTTCCAGTTTGCAAACTCAACAGTGAAATACTGTAGCACAAAATTAAAATATGCATCTCATGTACATTAATCATGCCTCTGTATATCAGACTGCACATTTAAATAGGGTCTCTGAACCTACTCTGCATAACCTTTCTCTTTAAACTGCATAAAAGATATCAGCCTCCCTGCCTTAAATGTTTGCCTCTCTTACTGCAACCTTTAGCTTCTTTAGGCAAAATTAGTCTCTTTGTTTGTTGTCAATCTCTAAATATTGTAAAACCATTAGATTGAATAAATTGTACTGTGACTTGTTCAATAATTTCCTTGCATTTTTTACCGTTGTCATTTCCAATTCCATTCTTCTGTTTATCTTGTTATCACCACAACCTGTTACTCAAGCATGGACTTGTCCTTGCTTCGTTTGCCCCATTGTATTGGCTACCCGATACAACCAAGTGCGAAGAATATGAATAAACAAGCATTTTATTAGACATAGACCTTAATGGATACAAATATGATGTTTGCTCTGAGATAAGAAAGCCATGTCGGAAATTAGGTTTAGTAAAAATAAAAACCCTGTGGCTCTACAGCCCTTTGAAGGGCAAGCAACAGCTACTCAGTCATTATGGTCTGCAGATCTGCAGACTGGTGTGCTCAGCATGACCTGTCCTCACTAGGCTGGGTGAACCTGTACCAGGTCTCATGTCACTGGGAAACGGGAATTGAACTTGGAACCTCCTACGTAAGTGGCATGTAATGTAGTACTATCAGCTTTATAAACAAATTGAGGAGTGGTTTCTCCAAGCTTGTTTAATACAAAACTTTTCAAATTTTGAATCATGCATGGCAATGTCGTAAAGCTCATAATCGTGTGCAATCCACTGTCTCATCATTTGATTCTTGATGTGTATAAAGGTATGGGCCCCATTAAGCAGTCCCCTCAATATTTACAAAATATATGTGTTGATTTATAAAATGATTAGGTAGGTACTATATAAGCAAAGTTTATGGGAAGAGAGGTCAAGTGGTGAAGTCAACTGATTGCAAGTACAAACACTTTCTCAGCGGGAATGTCCTGATAAATTAGGTACCGTATAGCATGTATTTACCTTCGGATACTCGCGCGGGCTACAGGAGTAGCCCAGTGATTTATTTTGTTGTAGCGCAGAGTATATTTTTTGCTAGGAATATTGAGAATCTCTGTAGCTGCCTGTTGATGCAGTATTTGACAGACTGGTATGATTCCAACTGAACCAATTGCACCAAACTGACACCAGATGCATTAAAAGTCGTCTGGGCTACAATAGTAGCCCGCGCGAGCATCGCTGTTTCAGAATTGAACGTGCAAAGGAAACGTTGTCTCACAGGAGGCGGTCATGTGGATGACTTTCAAATCAGTCAGTGTTTAGATGAAAGGAATGATAGGTTGAGTGTGGTGGAAATAAAGTAGGCTGTTGCTTCTTGTGTGGACAAGGAACAGATAAATCAACAAGGAACAGATGCGCAAAGCGCAATGAAGATCTTCTCGGATCATTGTGTCCATCTGCACAGAATGCTTGAGTGACATTTGTTTGAGCATGCTTATGGATTTCCTGGGCTATAGATAGTAGCCAAAAGGGCAAAAGTAAACTTCAAAACTTCGAGAAAAGATAAATGAAAATACTGAAATTGTTCATAATAAGTGCTGATTTTTTAAGGAAATTATCTCACCTAGTTTTGTTTTTGTTTAATTCCAATCCAAATATGCACTAATGTAAGTACTTAGATTTACATAAAAAATAATTTAACAGTTCTAGTTCCATTAGTTTTATTTCTGTTGCAGTTTTACCAAAGATGTACGATAAAATTGAATTTTCTTCTTAACTTTGTATTTTCTCTCCATATGAAGATAAATGCCTACACAAAATCTTCAGATTTAGCTTAGAATACTTATATATACTACTATTTATCATATTATTGAAACTGAACACCGAAAATAATGTGTGCCAGTCCATCAGATTGAATAACTGTTTGGGCTACATATGTAGCCTGTGCGAGTAACGCTGTATCTATTACTAGCGCAAGTGTCCGAGGGTTAAATTAATTATTGTGTCTTGCAATCACCAAATGTACAGTATTACAAGGGGCCGTACATGAGCTGGTACGTATGACTAGGAGTGCCGCGGATATTTCCTGCCCCTACAACATGCGGGCCAGCAAAAGGGGTATAGTAGCCTATCTCATCAAAGTGTGTCTTGCAATGACCAAAAGTGCAATGAAACGTCGTTTATGATAATGTATTGTCGGCTTGCAAGTAAGTCAAGGAACACGTTCTTGAGAAGAAGAGCCTTGAGTATCCTTACGTACAGCTCATTTTCTCCTGAACTTGTTCTCGGACTTGTAAGCCGACGGTTTGACTAACAGTCATTTGCCTGATGGCAGGTTTCCTCATGGTCAGTCTCTCCACCTTATCCGGTCTTTAGCTGCACGTTTCATCAGCTCATACGATTTATCAATCTTGATTGAATCCAGCATCTGAAACCTTCTTCTTCCTCGTCGGATTTTCCCTTGGACTGTCCCTTCTATTGTCCTTTTCACCAAACCATCTCCTCTTATGCAGTGTCCAAACCAATTAATTTTTCTTTTCCGTATCTTCTTTAGCATCATTCTTTCTTCTTCTACTTTCTTTAATACTTTCTCATTTCTCACTTTGTCCTTCCAACTTCTTCTCCCCATTCTCCTCCATAGCCACATTTCGAAAGCCTTTATTCTTCTCTCGTCTTCTTTCCTAAGCGTCCAAGTTTCCGCTCCATACATTGCTACACTCCAAACAAAATATTTAACTAATCTCTTCTTTAGGCTTGCTTTCATTGCTCCACAAAATAATTTTCTTTTCTTACTGAAGGCTTCTTTCGCTATTGCAAACCTTGCTTTTATTTCTATAGTGCTGTGGACGTTTCCTGGCTCCTACACCATGAGGGCCAATTATAGATTCTCAGACTCACGCAATTCTCCATGCTCCAAACAATAACTCATCATTGCGCCTATAAAATCCACTAAGTGTAAATGTTGTTCTGTTCCATTATTTATTTCATTGATATTTGCATTATAAGTTTACATTGTGGTCATTCATCCCTGTGTGTGGTGTGTGTGTGTATATAGAATTTGTCTGATAATGTGTGTTATTGTGGTGTCTGTAGGAGTGTGTGTATTTGTAATTAAGGCTGGGATTGGGAAAGAAATGGCCATGGCCTTGACAAACATTGTCGTATAGCAGATTATAATAGCACAATGATAAAATGTTACATGCGTGGGAATGGTCACACTCTAATGGCTCATCAGTGTAAACAGGAACATTTTGAGGTTACTTGACTTATGCATGGATGCACCCAACATTTTGTATTGTTACATCATCTGATGATACAAACATAACCTGTGCGTTTCCTACAGCGTGATACTGTGCCCAAATCCAGTTGTCCAGAGTTGAGAGCACAGGCCCATATGATAAATTCCAAGCGGAGGATTTGAATAGCGTGCTCCGAATGTTCTAAGAAGGAATTCGAAGCTTTGTGCAGCCTACAGAACAGCAAGTGACGTAGCAGGTTGTCACAAGCGAGGCTATATTTTGGATAAAATATTTTCAGATTGATTGGAAACATGGGACTAATACCATATTACTGGCACGGAAAAGGGAAGAAGAATGTGCTATGTTTGAAGAAAATCGAACCAGCGGAAGCCAAGATATGAGAAGTTTAAGGATTGGGGACATATCTCGCAGTGAAGTCAGGAGTCCGCCTGGAGAGTATAAAACGGGCGAGGACCAAGGCACATTATGTTACTTCGACACAGCGCCTAGTCGCTAGTTCATCGCATGTTAATTCATCACAGCGCCCAGTCGCTGATACATCATACGTTACTTCGCCACAGCGCTCAGTCGCTAGTTCATCGCATGTTACTTCGTGAAGCACATGGTTGCTATATTTGACGTTATACTTAGAAATAGCACATGGTTGCTAGGACTTAGTGCGTTTCAACAAAACAGTACATTGGTTACTGGAACTTCAAAAAGTGTTGGAAATTATTTCAGTGAACTTAGGATTTTTCGTCAGTTATCACTCAGGTGATAGACATTTTGTGGCAGAAACATTGGTAAATATAAAACTGCTCACGGACATATGATAGACTTAATCTATAAATTTTCGACAGTCCACAAATATTATTATTGGATTATTTTTATATCCAATTGCCAGAAGCAAGCTTTTGTCTTGGTAACTAAACGACCAACCAAGATTATATGTCAGTCCTTTTTCAAATACGTTTCTTGCACGTTTCAGTTCAGGGACTTGAACATCAGAACTGTTACCGATGCTGAATAAGATTGTCAGTGTATTCAACTGTACTGAATGCATCACTGTTGGGTCTTGTTACATCTGGTATTTATCATCATGGATCAATTAGATCTTACCCCTGTCAAGAATTTAACTACAGCTGTTAAAGCAGCCAATATGAACAGTTTTCATCAAGATTATCAGGCAACGAATATGATTACCGCTATGTCTTGGTAGACAAATTGCGGGTATACAATGGAGGCCGATACAAGAATTTAAGTACGTGTCCAAATGGGGACTAAAGACTGGAATGGTCTGGTTTTAACCAGATTATCTTCAACATCAAGATCTACAAGAATGTAAGCTACATTTTGCATTATTTTTATACGTAGTTAGCTGGAATTCTCATTTTTCATTTTTTCTTATCAACACAATATTTTCTTTGATAATTTGCTGTTGCAAATGTTTATGCGAGGCATGGGAAGCCTTGTTCTGAGTATTTTCTATATTCAGACATGAAGATTCAATGATTTGAATCAATGGACGAGCATCACGAGCATTTTATTTGATTTTTGTGATTTTTTCTAATCGCGGTCATCAGCCGTCGTAACTGTAAATTTAAAAATAAATTTAAGTTGAGGAATGGATATTTTTCCATGTTTAAGAAATCGAGTTTGATCTTTCTCGAATAGTTTATTGAACGTTAAATCCAGTTGTGGAATTAATGATAATAATAATGATGATTTAATAATAATAATTATTTTTCTGAGATAATAATAATTATGATTTATATTTTCTAATAATCATATCATGTAGTGTGAATTTATAAAGTGGATATTTAAAACAGTTTGCTATATCGGATACTTGTTTTTCCGAAGGTTAGTGGTTAAACGCTCGCCCACATTCTACTAACAGAGTAATTCATTGGAAGCATTTCACACTGCATTATGCAGTCAAATCATGTAGAAGACATGGAAAGTGATGATACGGGAAACAAATAGAATGTATAAAACAGGGTTTTACTAGAGTTTATATAAATATAAATCATTTGGGTAACGTCATTTGAGAGAACGTTTGACCAGAAATAGACACGATGTGAAATTATTGATGTTTAATATGATGGTAAAATTACAGTAAACTCATTTGAAGGAGCTTACTAGCTTCTAAATCTTCCAGTTTGGATAACAAGCAAAGGCTGGATTATTATGTATAATTTGGGAAGAAATTATTGTGCGTGGAAATAGTTAAATGTGCCATTCTGATTGTGCAATTAAGTCGCAGCAATGATGTTGTTGTTAAAATGAAGCATCAACCATTGTGAAGGTTGGATGACTTTGATAAATTTGTTGGGAATTGAAAATATTGTTACAAGCGACACTTTCGACGAATTTATAACTAAGGGTTATTTTATGGAGCCATCATAGTTAATTTTGATTCTCGTGTTCTATAAATTTTTCCTAGTACTTGTTGACCCAGATTTTGTTATTTACATCAAACTTTCATTGTGAGGAGACTTTACCGTTGCCGAATGCTAATTATGATCATGTGATTTTTAACACATTTAAATAGAATGGGCCGATGCTATAAATAAATTAATAGTGTCATTTAATGAACAGCCACTACCATTTAAAGGATATTTGTGATCCTATTAAAAATATAAATACAGGGTGTTTCAAAAAGAATATACGTATTTCGTATGCATATATTTATTAAACTTTAAGACATACGAATATGAAACTTTACACACATATTTAGGAACCTCTCAAGTTTAGATTACAGATGTCCAATATGTCCTCCATCAGCGACACGAACAATATCACACCGATATTGAAATATCTCCCATACTCGGGCAAGCATATCCTTCGTCACTGAGGTGGCAGTACGGATCTTGTTCTTCAACTCTTCCAGGTTCTGTGAGAGTGGTGGTATATAAACGTTGTCTGTAACGAAAACCCACAGGAAGAAGTTACAGGGTGTCAAATCCGGTGACCGTGGAGCCCAGCTGAGACATGCTACGTCGTCAGCTCCTTGACGACCAATCCAACGGTTCGGTAGAGTTTCATTCAGATATTCACGCACTTGGTGACTCCTGTGAGGGGGTGCCCCGTCTTGTTGAAAAATGAAGTTGTGTTCGTGCAGCCTCTGAAACAACCAGTTTTGTAACATAGCGAGATACTGCTGACCGTTAACCGTGTTCCATCAAAAAAGAATGGGCAGTAAACAGCTGATCGGGATATCGCACAAAACACATTGACTTTGGGCGAATCTCGTACATGTTCAATGTCGGCATGTGGGATCTGTAGGCCCCAAATTAGAACATTGTGTTTGTTTACCTGACCACTAACATCACTGAACACTCCCGACTGGCACGACAAGTTTATTTTCAAGGACTATGTTGGCGTCGTTGTGCCATTATGTTGTCATGTTCACCACGAGACTACACTCCGCTCACTATAACAGGGCAAACATGACGAGGGCGGCCGGGACTCTTCCCTTTACATACTCATCATGTATCTACAAACTATCGATACCATCTGCGAATGTTCCACCCATTCGGAGGATCAATTTGGTACCTCAACCTGAAAAGTCTTTGCACTGTAATCACGGAATTGCACTTCGCAAACTCGAGAACACAAAATGATTTCTGCTGCCATTTTAAACATATGACGGTTACCAAGCAAAACAGAAACAACTGACATCTAGAGGCTATTAATATAAACTAGACTATGTATTTGTTTCTCCAATAGCCGAGCCGAGGCGCAGCGATCGATAGTTTGGACAAAATAATACTTTGTAATACGTATATTCTTTTTGAAACACCCTGTATTACTGTATGTAAAATAATGAAATGATTAACATTTTCATATTCTGTCAAAGAATTGCAACTTTTGATAATAGTATTTGTTACTATTTTTGTAACAATTTTCTAAATACTATTTTCAAATATTTTATTTGAATGATTGAATGGTTAAGTTAATATTTAAAGAATTGATGTTTTGTTAATAATAATTTTTGACCATAAATTGATAGTCGAGTCATGCACTCAGAATAATTATTTTGGATCGAGAACAGATGGTATAATAAATTTTCTGTTTAATATCGAAGTTCTTCGAATCCATGCTCAGATGTCCATATAAGTTGATGTTGTGTTATACCCATTGTTATGACTTTAAAAAATGAACCAATTTTTGGAATATTAATTACTGGAAGTGATAGTTATTTTCTGCAACATTCGAAACCAAGAACAAAGTGAGTTTCCTACATCGAGTGAAACCATTTAATTTCAACAAGTGAATGCTTATGATTTAGGAATCAGGCTGGACAATTTAATTTGCCCTGAAGAACCTACGACTGTAAATATTTTAATTTGAACAAAGTCAACAGGACTGACATTCTGGCTCTTGTTCAAATATTAAGTGTTCATGTGTTGATAACCCTGTATATTTTTTGTATATAAATGTATGATTCGTCATGCATTCATAATGCTATTCTGGCATTATTTCAAGTCAATTTTAACATTTTAATAAAATGAGATTATTTTACGAATTGTGCTATTTTCAGAGTCTCCTTCTATCCTTATTGTTGCATCGAGCCAAAAATCAGTAAAGCAATTTTTTTATTGTGTTATAGTTGTCACTTTAACCCATATGGCGCCCTGGGATGTTTAGATTCTCGTGCTGACTGATTTTTGGTGAAATGCATATGTGGTCGTTGGACTTCGGTCTAAACGGACACAATACCAACCTGCATTTTAATCCATATAGTTGGTTCATGGATGGGTTTAAGGGTGGGGTGTGTGATGCTCCACCCAAGCACATCCTATATACTTCTGAAATCTGAACAGATAATTCGAAACTTACCAGTATTAAATTGGATAGGAATTGAGAGTTCTCTGACGATGTAAAGTGTATTCTTAAGCTGTTAGAAAAGCTGGTTCTTATTTAATGCTGGTGTTCTTCTTCTTGATAAGCGTTTTGAAAGGTCATTCAGGAAGTATAATATATTCATTCTTTTTGTTTTACAACAAGCTGTCTTTATATTTTGTATTCAAAATCTACACGGTCTATCTTGTATGTTTGAAATGCTAAATCAGTATTATTTAGTGATGCATTTACCTGAGAGTTTCTTCCTTTTACTCTTCTTTAGGATGTCAATGATGTCTTCCTAAGGAGACAAAATTTCAGCCTTCCCCCTGCAAAGAGCTTGACTTTTAATTAGTCTCTGTCTCTCAATGGAAGGTGAAAGATTCTTGACAAAGCTCTAGAATGTTATGTTGAAATGCCTGTTAGGCAGCCGGTTCGGGTTCGGTCTTGGGCCTGGGTGTTTTTATTGTCCTTATTTCTATGTTCAAATCATCTACTCAACATTTCATCATATACATTAGTGTCCAAAAGTTAAACATAATCACTAAGCGAGGCCATACAGCCTGATAGGAATGTCAGACGGACTGCTGAACAAACGGAAGCTGAATCACACACCGTATGTCACACAACTTGTCCAAAAAACGGTGTCAGAAAGGTTCTGATAACTAAGGTACACGTTTGACAATAACTAACAAACCTTGGCAATGTCTTCCACAACAAAATATGCTGTTAATAGGTTGTATTTTTACCCCTAACGGCCGCACATGCTTCACAGCGACGTGGCATGCGCTCTATCAGATGGTCCAAGAGCTCTTGTGGCAGTCGATCCCTTTCCTCCTTGGTGGAAGCTGACGGGATGCAATTCACCTCCCCAATGCATCCCAGGCATGTTCTATAGAATTCAGATTCGCAGACCTCGCTGGCCAGTCCATGCGATAAAAGTCTTCCCCAGCCGGAAATTCATCCACCAGAGCAGCGCGTTGTGGTCGGGCATTATCATCCATTAAGAGGAAGTCTGGACCAACCGCACCTCTGAATAATCGAACATGTGCTCTCAGTACCTCATCCATGTATCTCCGAGTATTCACAGTGTTTGTCGGACCACCCATGAAGATGTGCAGGTCCGTACGCCCATTCTAAATGATGCTGCCCCACATCATGATGCCACCACCACCATACTGGTCCCGTTCCACGATGTTCCTGTGGTTGTATCGGTTACCCGGTTCTCTCCAGATTAATGTGCGACAGGTATCGTTCTGGAAACTGAAGCAGGATTTATCTTTGAAGAGCACTTGCCTCCATTAATTCATGGTCAAGTTTCAACGTTAACGGCTCCACAGTAAACGGGCCCGTCTCTGTGCTGGAGAGAGCGGGACGTACACCGCTGGACATCTGGCTGTTCTGAGCCTCTGGTACACAGTTTGCTGGGAAATGGGAACCCCAGAGACGGCTGCAAGCTCCGCCGACAATTGTCTTGCAGGTGCATTCCGATTTCGTTGGGCGGTTAAGGCCAGATATTGGTCCTGCTGTGGGGTGGTTACTCTTGGTCGACCTAGAACTGGCCTATGACTAACATCTCCTATGTCTCGAAATCGTCTCTCCAAAGCCTGGAAATGACTTTTTGTGGCCCATTCAAGGATAAGGCAACTTCGGTCTGTGTCTAGCCTGCTTCCAGGCGGCCGAGTATTCTACTCCGCAAAACGGGGTCCAAATGGCGTCGTTGTGCCATTATGTTGTCATGTTCACCACGAGACTACACTCCGCTCACTATAACAGGGCAAACATGACTAGGGGAATGCGGGGCCCAAGCACTGGCTGTGTTTACCTTGTGGTTACGCCGCTAGTCAAAGCAGCGAATACTCCTTTCCTATACAGAGCGAACAAGTAAGGTTGGTAGGTGCATATGTCGAGCGATTTGCGGTCTATTCCCTGTTGCCCTGCTTATTCGTAACTTATGTAAAACTTTTGGACACTAGTGTATCATATTAACAAGAGGTATCAGACCAAAGTTGGCATGAATAAAAAAGCACTTCAATCAATATGATCTAAACATAAACTGTGTCTGACTTTATGGTCGATATGATCAAAAGCCTAAAATTATTTTATAATTTTTGTTGGTATATTGGCTTTCACAGCCAGTGAATTAAAAATCAGTAATTTTTCTAGGTTTGTGCCGTGTCTTCATATGGAGGTTATGGCTGCTTGAGGTTTTAGTTCTCGCAGAAAAGAGGCACAGGTGCGTTTCATAAAAAGGGAGGTAGCGCGCAAATCGCTACTCCTGTGGGGGTTTGGGCGGGGACATCAGGAGCCTGCTGATGAGCCAGCTTGGTGTCCTAGGCGAAACCCCCCACAAGACATGGCACAAACCTAGAAAAATTACTGAGTTTTAATTCACTGGCCGTGAAAGCCAATATACCATCTTTTTGGAAGCCTTCATAGGGAGGTTATGTCTGCTTGAGCTTTTAGTTCTCACAGCAAAGAGGCGCAGGTGCGCTTCATAAAAAGGGTGGTAGCGCGCAAATTGCTACTCCTGTGGGGGTCCGGACGGGGACATCAAGAGCCCGCTGATGAGCCAGCTTGGTGTCCTAGGCGAAACCCCACACAAGACACGGCACAGACCTAGACAAATTACTGAGTTTTATTTTATAATTTTTTTACAAGTAATTTACCAATTCAAATACAAAATTAATGCTTTTCGGTGAATCAAAATGATTGCACCCAATTGTAATGGGCGTTTCCCTAAACCTGAAAAAAATCTACTTGAGATTAATAAATACATTCACTTGGATGACCAGATTCAATGGTCAAGCGATCATCATCAGATCCTTTACACTTAGGCTGTTAAATCTAGGCCTACAAGTATGTGGGTGATGGTATGTACAATATAATTATGTATGGCCAAGTGTAAAGGATATGATGATGATGATTGCTTGATGATCGAAACTGGTCATCCAGTGAATTTATTTATTAATCTCATGTAAAAAAAAAATCAGGTGCAGGGAAACACCGATTACAATTAGATACAATCGCATTGACCGACTAAAAAGCATTAATTTTGATTACAGTAGAGTCTCGCAAACTCGGCACTCGGTAACCCGGCACTCCGGATTTCTCAGCCACCCTGACATAGGAAAAAAATCATGACTTTTGTTTGTTTTTGTGTTTCCGTACAGAGCGTTATTATGTTTTCTTTCGTCTTCTCCGCTTTGGACATTCTCTTTCTTTGCCGTCTTCGTGACGAGACTTCAAGAAACTGGTTTCGAAGCAAAAGAACATTACTTATTTTTTTTGCAAAAAAGTAGATGGTAATTTTCATTAAGTGAAAAAACTATTTGTGTACAGGATTTGTTTTGTACATATACTGTACATATACTGTACAGTGTACATGTTATAAAAATACCGGGTGAGTTAGCCGTGGTCGTTACGGCATGACTGCTGGCAGTCGCTCACATCCGGGAGGCGAGGAGGTTCGAATCCCCCCCGCCGGCAACCTTGAAGATGGTCTTCTGTGGTTTCCCATCTTTCCCCCAGGCAAATGCCGGGGTTGGTCCCTAACTATAGGCCACAGCCGCTACCTTCCAACTTCTCATCCTTACATACAAACTTTCCTCCCCAGACAACACTCCACACGTGACGGTACTTGTAGCTCACCCATTGGGTGTCCGCCTCAAAGCAGCTACAAAACTGGCAAGCCGAACATGTAAAAAAAAAAATGAAAAGAAATAAATTGTAGGTTTAGTTTTTAAAATTTTCTTTTATAATTTAATTGTTTCCCTTGATTTTTATGCAGTACAGTAGTACTGAACTATATATTCAAGTACTGTAATTTTATTGTAGTGGCTTAATCGTTTAATAACTTGTGTTTCCGTTAAAAACAAATAAATGTACTGCATTGCATTACTTTTAAACCAAAACAAACAGCTTATTTTTTCTTTTTAACACATTTCCCGATAACCCGGCATTTTCGCGAACTCGGCCACCCTTCGGTCCACATTAGGCCGAGTTTGCGAGACTCTACTGTACTAACGCAACACTGAAAAATGTCTTCCAAAACGATAACAATTTAAATACCTTGTAAAACTACAAGTGTTCTTGCTTTGCTTACATATAGTGGGGCAAAATGGGGAGGATCAGTCTGGTCAGGCAGGTGCATCCTGCAGCCCCTTCAGTGGCTGATAATGAACGGATGTACCGACACAGTAACCCAAAATCAGAAGGAATCTCCGTCAATCAATTCTTGTATATTCTTACACAATTAAATCGGGAACATGTTTCGGACCCAATAGGTCCTTCTTCTGCCCTGAACTCCAAAGGTTCACAATCAATCAATAATAACAACTAACATCAACATAATACTAGTTACATATGCTGTACATAAAAACAAATGAACCCTGAAAACGACAAACTAAAATATGTTAAAAACACACATTAAAACACTGTAGTAATTAAGCTAATGTTTTGTTGCGTCGTAGCGTGACGACTTAGTCCTGTTGAATGATTGACCACGTGAATTTTTCATGAACAGACTTGAATTTGAGTTACACTGTGGAATGTGATATGTCATGTTGACAATCAAATGGGTTTTGCCCATGTGACTTATGACAGAGGCTTCTTCTGTATGGAATATTAGAAGAGAATAAATAACTTGATTTCCTTGTGCAGACTCTATCCAAAAGAAAAGAAAAATCAATTAGAATGATTAAGTCCATAGAAATGAAATTTAAAAAAGTTATTAATAAAACATTTAGAAAACCTTTAAACCCTGCTGCTCTTAAAATGCAAACCGACTTACGCCTGTTGCAAAGTGAAGAATGAAGGAGAAAGGGCTTGCGATTCTGGACTGTCTATCTTGAAGTTAGCTGCAAATTAAACAAATTAACTGTGTATAAGAAAAATGAAAAATATCCCGAAAGGAAAGAAAGTTGACGAAACTAAGTGTGGTGTGAAAACGAAAATCTAAAGTTACCTGGTTCGATGTTGCCTGAGTGTAGGTCACTAGTGGAGTACTGTGAATTCCAATATGGAGTTAAACGATGCAGAGATGTACCAACACAGTCAAATGCTTACTGTGATTAAATATCATAGTCGCCTTCCTCCTCCTGTGGTCGCTGCCGTTATAATGTACCGCAGCTACTATGTTCGGCGACAGTATTGTTGGCCCCTGGCGCAGAGCGAGAGCGATGATACGAAATACAACGTTGCTGCATACGGGCAGTTATTCCCACTGCAACATCAAATATCACGTGTGCTCGGGCAAAGTTTCAAAGTAGGGGGGATTTTCAAACAGTAAGGATGAAGAAATAATCATTCTGAATACACAAATATTACCTGTCTACACTGATTGGTTCACATTGTATGGCCTGTTAACGAACGTGACGTTTGTAACTACTGTATATATTAAACTATATAATCTTCTTATCCCTTGTTCTGTCTCCTTGGCCGGTGTGAGATGCTTACTTATTTACCTTGCGCCGTGGCCGCGGTGTTAAATCGCCCACCATGGGATGGGAAGCTCCAGCGAGGCCAGAGATCGGATGTTCGAATCCTGGTGCTGACAGCGGCTATCCTGAGTGTGGTTTCCCCGGGTTTTCCCCATACTCCTTCTGGGTTAAATGCTGGGATAGTACCTTATTTCCAGTCCAGGGACACCTACCCCATCCCTGTCCTCAGTACTGCTACACACGCTACTACAATCATCGTAGAAACACAGACAAGTGCATGGGGCTGATTACCAAGATGTCTCACCCCATAATATGAAATAACAGCAGAAAACATAACAGATGTTTATTTTGCTGTGGCATAAATTTCATGGATGCCTTTCCTGGCTCTCCTTTCTTTCAAGTCCCTTAATTCTCATTCTTCGAGGGTTGAGGGCATTTCCTTTCCTCCTGTCTTTTCTTTCCCCTATTTTCTTAATTTTGTTTTCAATTTCATCTTCTAGTATGTAACTATGTAGTTAGTTTTGGTTTAGTTTCATTTCATTTATATTTTCACTATCACCTAAACCATTAGGGGCCGATAACCCAGATGTTAGACTCCTTAAAACAACAATTATCATCATCATCAACTATCTGAACATTTGGAATTTTTGGCTTAAACTTTGTTTGAATACCATCAGTTAGAATTTTGTTTGTTTGTAATAGATTGGCGCCAAAACTACGGAGCAAATGACATACAATTTCGTAAGTAGGAGGCAACTCCGAAATATCACTAGGCTACAAATGTTTTAGCATGAGTCCCTCATGGGTCCTGGGGTAATTTTAGGAAATAGGCACAATATCGAGGTTGTCGTGTAAAGACCGGACATAGCTCATTGTACGCCACTCGATGCGAGAAACAGCATTCGGAAAACCACATTTGAAGACCCTAAAACCAGCAGTTTCGGAGATAATCCCATAAAATGCTTATTTAGCTCTGATAACTTATGAAGGAATGGCAAGCCCTTAACCACGGCGACAGTATCTCAAGACGTGACATCGAACTGTACAGGGTGTTTCTAATCTGAGGGATATATCAACACGCTGAAGAGACTTAGGAATTGAGCTTGGGACTGTCTATGTAAGATGCAATCCAATTTCAATTATTATCTAAAACAGGATACGAAAATCAGGACTCTCAGTAAGGCTATTGCGCAATTCATATCCCCCCCCCTAAAAAAAAAAAAAAAAAAAATATATATATCAGAGATTATTGAAGTATGAAATGAGAGGCATGATAAAGGTGCATTAGTAACATGGGGGAGCAGGATTACTGCCCACCGTCTGCTTTGTCCAGTACAGATCCCACATTGAGCTGTTGGTAATCAATTCTGTAACCGAGGAGTGAGAAGCTGGTGATAATCCACCTAAACCACGGAGGGATCTCTTTAAAAGGGATATAACACTGCTAAACAACACATTCTATTTCATTATATGCATTCACACTACCGGGTTGCTCACGGTAAACCAATCCGTTCTTCCTCGCTTTGTCCGACCTGGCACGTAATAAAGGTCAAGGGATGAAGTGTTATTGCAACATCTCTTAGTATGAGGAAGTGAATTGAGACGGACCAGCAGGCTAGCTTTCTTCAGATCAACCCTTCAGATATTCAGCGGTACGTGTGTTGCACTTTGACAAGGAAGCAAATACTGTATAACTACCACGTAACAAGGCGGTGCAATCTACCAGCTGAGTAGCCACGCTGTTTTATACCAAGATGATTGTGAGAGACTGTGATATTTTTGGTTTAATTCGTGAGAATTTTGGTTATTATTTTTAATGTACCCACAAGTACAAGGTGTCCGGGTTAAAGGTATAATAATATCAAATTTAATGATTTGAGAAATAATGGAGATATTTATTGGCGGTTTGTTTCTACTACTAGGGTAACTCAAAATGTTTTCTGTGTTTGCTTGCGGTGGTACCACATGCGCATGCGCGTAACTGATTGTTCATGAGAAGCGCGCCAGTAGCCAAGTGGACTCCACAGCAGAAAGTGTTCTGTGTTCTTTCGCTCGCGGATCTAAAATCCTTTACACTAGTACAATGTAAATTTTGGCGTGAGTATGGACTGTTACCAACTGATGATGTTCCCACATACGTAACAATCAAAAAATGGGATTTCTTGAATCGTGAGTTCCCAGATCGCTGGATTAGGAGAGGTAGCCCATCAATTGCTTGGTCCCCTAGAAGCCCCGACATTACGCCACTTGATTTTTTCCTGTGGGGGTTTGTCAAGAATCAAGTGTACCAGACACCAGTTCGTGATCCACCAGATCTGCGTCATCGCATTTGTGCAGCTATTGCAAATGTTATGCCTACAATGCTGCAGAAAACTTGGATAGAAGTGGAATACAGATTAGGTGTCTGTAGCACCACTAATGGTGCGCATATCGAGATGTATTAGGTATGCAAAGAAACATTTTGAGTTTCCCTATTCGTAGAAACAAACCGCCAATAAATATCTCCACTACTTCTCAAGTTATTAAATTTTATATTATTATACCTTTAACCAGGACACCTTGTAAATTAATTGAGCAATCATTGTTCTTTACTCATGTCAAGTGTTTAAATGTGTTTCAATTACTTTTCTGAAATGTTCACTGGACTCTGTCAAGGATGTAATAAATAATGAGACAATTGATTAGCAAAATACGGAAGAAAAGTGGGAGTACAGTATATTGGAATGAGCCCATTGTAATATGAAAAGTTAATGATTATTTTGCCATAAAAAGAGGATCAACCCCGTGGAACTCCAAGGTGAATAAAACTTTGAGTGATGAAACTAATATGCTTGTTAGTGCTAATGGGTCCAAAATGTAGAGTCATGAATAGTGTGTGACACAGAAGTTTTTACTTCATTCTTAGCTGCCCGTTTATTTGAGGTTGCTGGTAACGTCTACCATGGGAGTTTGATTCTTATCTCAAACAATTTTTAATTTACAATGCCACTACTCTTCATATGGATTCTTGTTGTGTGTTCATTTATGTCTTTAATTGTCCTGGTGTAAATACGAGATAAATATGATATGGGATTAATATTACAGCTACCTTATGTTGGAGTTAATGTTCCGTCACTGTATTTGCATTACTCTGCATTTTCTAATCATAGTGTATCTGTTCATTCCGGAATGTTCTTGATGTATAAGAGTATATACAGGGTCTTTCATATAAAGTAAGAACGGTGAGTGGCGGCTTTGTTATCCACTGCTGCAGTGGCCTTGACTGAGCTCGTGGCATGCCACGGCCCCCTGCTGTAGTATTGAAAGCGCGTGCATAGTATATACTGTACTCGACCTAGCAATAAACATGCAGGTGTTCAGTCGCCAGTCTGAACCTCAGATGTTAACATGAGACAGTTATTATTACAACATCGTATTTTTGTACGTAAAACTTATTTTAAGTACGAGTCGGCTCGGCGGGTACGTGATGCATTTGTTCAGGAATTTCCTGATGAAGTGCATCCTTCACTAGCACAGATTAATGTAATTGTAAATAAGTTTGACACTACTGACTCAATGTTCAATAAAAAGCATGAAATTAAAAATCAGAAACATTACATTGGCAGAACTCACCCGCGTCAGCCAGAAAGTGGTTACCAGATACAATGCCTGTATAACCCAGGAAGGACGACACTTCCAGCATCTTTTAGAAGGTAATATTTCATACAGGATTGTACACACGCTTAAAGCAGGGGGCCGTGTCGCGCCACAAGCTCGGCCAAGGTCACCGCAGGAGCGAATAACAAAACTGCCGCTTGCCGTTCTTACTTTATATGAAAGACCCTGTATATGTAGGCCATTTATTTTTTGTAGTGACTGTATTGTTGTCATGTCAAATAAACTTTTTTTTCCTTTTTTTCTTGAATAAGGTGGAGTTACTTACATCTAGCGGTGGTGTTTTCAACTTCTCCAAATTTAATATAGATTCTAATAGGTTATGGGCCCAGATGTCTCTGTATGTGCATATATAAAAGCGCGATGGAACTGTGCACGATTGAGAAAAGTACACTTGCGATGGACTATTATGAGGTTATGAGCAGACAGTGGCTTGCGTGGTAGATCATTATATTTGGTTTCAAAATTTGTGGTGTATTAAGCAATGCCTGAACATGATGGAATCTCTAAACTTAAATTGGACAATTGTTGTGCATGGTCATGACAAGTTCAGTCGTTTTTAAGTTGAGGCGGTTGAGGTTATGCTAAAAAAAAAAAAAAAATACACGAGTGAAAATAAATGATTTCAAATAATGCTTCTCTGGACCAAAGTGTGTTATGTTTGAATCTTCAGTCTTTTGACTGGTTTCCTGCTGCCCTCCGTGCCTCCCTGTTCCTGAGCTAATGGTTTCATCTCTACATAGCTACCACATCCTAGATCCGAGGCAATCTGTTTAACATATTCTAACCTTGGTCTACCCCTACAGTTCTTATCCTTGACTCTTCATTCCATAACTACAGCTGAGATGTCGACACTGCAAGAAATGTTTGACTGAGCAGGCCTCCTCTCTCCAAGGCAGGCTGTCACGTTTGCAATGTGTACTTGTGAGAGCTACGGATTTAGTGTCGTGTGTCAATGGTGAGTGTACGGTAAGTCATCTGTTAATCTATTCAGAATGATTAGACGCGCTGGAATAAGCTCGGAACCGGGCACTATTGATAGCTTGTTATCAAATCCATTTTTTCAGAGGAATATTGAAGAGAAAACAGAAATTGTTAAGAATGGCAGGCCCTGTCCAACACTGCCAGATTTAAAGACACAGCACAGGAAGAAAACAGAGAATATGTATGTTCGTTCTCTGTATGCACTTATTGGCAGGGTCCAAGAAACTGAATAAACTGATTTGTTTGCTGCATTTACTATTTTCTGCTGATAATAGTGGCTTAGACAATTTAAACTCATTGATATGTCCATTACAAGTCATGAGAAGTCTGCAAACCATACGAAGTGTTTCTTGCAGTTAAATAGATTTTGGAGTATAGCAGACGCAAGAAGAGCTTGCCGTAGAATTCTGCACAGATCTTCGGCCATGTTCGGGTGTGCTCGGTAGTGGCATACAGCGCCCCTCCCACTTTGCGGCAGTAGCTCGCTAGCAGCAGTTCTGAGCGGATCGTCTGCCTAGGCTTGGCAGGCTGAACTGGGACTGGGGTTCAAGTGAGATCTCAGCGCGTGTATGTAATGTCTTACACAGTAATAGCCTAAAAGTACTGTTGAAGATGCAGGAAACAACAAAAAGATTAAGAATGATCTAATCGTAAAATAGCAGTAAACTTACCTAATGATCTATTGCTAGTGCACGTCTTCTGAAAGAGGTTGAAAGCCGCTCATATCTCCTTCACTGTCATCTGTGCTATTGGCGCCACTAACACGCTCTCTGTCACTATCACTATCGTCCCCCAGATTAATGATTATGCGGTCTGATACTTCATCCATTTAGGGGCGTGGTGGCTCAGCGGTCTAGCTGTATGCCTCTCACCAAGGCGGTCCGGGTTCGGTTCCCGGTCAATGCATGTGAGATTTTCGAAGTGAAATGCCATGTCCTGTGGTTCGGATTCCACGTAAAAAGGAGGTCCCGTGGCTAATAATCACAAGATTCACGGTCACGTAAAACTACAATCTTCCTTCCTTACTTCATCCATTATGTGATCACTGTCAATGTACTTCTTCTCAATGTCTATTACGTGCCTACACTGACTCAACCATTCTTCTGTTCCAGTTGACGCAATTATTTCCATGAGCAATGTTCTTGCATCATCAAGTTTGACAGTAACATTCTTTTCAGCTACATAATTTTTAACATCAACCCAAATAATTTCGATAGGATTCAAGTCAGGGCGGTACGGTGGTAGACGCAAGATCGTGTGTTCATAGGTAGCAAGCAGTGTATCGATTTGATACGTCTTATAGCGTGGTTTATGGGATGTAATCAAAGCGTACAGTTGAGGTTTTATCATCTCTGTAGAAAATGGAATACCCTTATCGGTCAACCAATCCTGCATAACTGTTTTTCGGGAAGATGATGTAGGTGCGTGCTCACATTGGACATTATGGTATGAGGCATTGTCAATCACGACTACAGAATTGGTTGGCAAATTGGGAATTAATTTCTCTGTCAGATATTTTTCGTAATTTCTATAGTTCATCTCATCGTGATAGTCCCCTGTTGTTTGGTTGGATTTGAAAGCCAACAAAGCATTTGGAACGAAACCTGCATCTGAACCGGCATGTACCACTATTAATCTTTGCCCTTAGATAGGTGACTTCTGTCCATGAAGAGAACCGTCACTCCAAGCACTTGGCTTAGTGTGCGAACTATGCAAATATGTCTCATCAGTGTAAACATTAGGCCTACCCTGTTGTCGGTACAGCCTTATGCTCTGTAAGTACTGCATACATAGGAGCCTTATGACAGGCTTCTCCATAAATATTCTACGCATGTCTTCTGTCTTCCTCCATCTAAAGACTAGGCCTCGAACTATCTTGCTTAAGGTTCGTACACCGCCTTTAAAATGTATATCCTCTTCCAGTTTCCTACGGATCTTTTCTAGCGTTGGCCTCTCGCCTTTGGTATTGTGAAAATTATGAATTGTACGCCTGACCACACATTTATCAAAATCGTCTAACTTACACTTCTTGACAGATTTTGGTCTTCTCTTTCCAGGCGTTGAAAATGAATCCACCTCACCACTTTCAATTCTTTTGGTGCCTTGTATTATAATCCGCACCGACCTTTCAGACACACCTGTTGCTTCAGCCACTTTATTTTGAATTGCGCATAGCTTCCCAGCGAGATGTGTTTTGTTATTCAAAAATTTATACACTTAATAAATAACTTCCTTAGTTTGATTGTGTCAAGTTTTGGCACTCTCTAATTTAGAGCAAAACGGTGGCATTGCTAAGTACTCTAAATATTATATACAATTTTCAAGGCTTTAGGTATTCAACAAACGCACTTTCAGCTAGGTAATATACATAAAATAGTATTAATACACACACACACGTGTGATGCCTCCTGCACTCCACGCTTGGTTTACAGCTGTAGACCGCGTCTCGGAGCGCATTGTTGAAGAATGGAGTGAGCAGTGAGCCCGGTAATGAGCATTCGGGGGACACACAGGAGCCCCACAGTGAGCATTAAAATACGCCGATTGATATTGGTCTCTGCGCATCGTTGAGTTTCGGCAAGCTCTTCTTGCGTCTGCTCTACAAGGATCGACCACCAGCTGGATGAACAGAAACGCATCAGTGACCAACATCACAATGGAAGGGTAAAGAAAAGTTGTGACATGCTTAAACAATTGTTTGGCGCAGTAAGCCATTCAGCAAAACAGGAACTACCATTTTGCGGACATGACGAGTCTGCTACTTACTATACATCGAACTTCTACTAGTTGTAAGTAAATATGATACTCTTCTGGCAGCTCATCTGAACTCCACCATTTTCTCCAACGATGCAATCGAAAATGATTTAATAGCTGAAATAAGTTCACTAGTTTTGAGAACAATAAAGGAGGAGCTTGAACAAGCAAACTTCGTGGCAATTATGTTGGACGAAACGTCCGATATTATTAATAAGTCACAGCTTCCTACTTTACTCCATTTTGTAGATTAAAGTGGTAAAATTCAAGAGAGGTTTCTTGGTTTTACATAATTATGTTATTGAAGATTGCACTGCTGGAGCCCTCTTAAATCATGTTCGTGCTATTCGAGTTCAGTTGTGAGTAAAACCTTGTGGCTCAAACATATGATGGTGCTGCTGTCTTAGTCGATCATGTGAATGTTTTCAAAAACTAGTTCAAGACCAGTATCTATGTGCGTCGTTTGTGTATTGTTATAGTCACCTTCTGAATTCAACACTACAGTGGTCTGCTTCAAAAATCAAAGAATGTACAATTTTCTTCCAATCAATGTCAGGACTTGCTGCTCTTCGAGATATTGTTTAGAAGTTGCCAAGAGTAGCACCATCGGGATGGAGTTTTGTTTCACGTCTTATTAGTAGTGTGAAGGAATATTAGATGTTGGTGGAATTCTTTCAACTTGTAATGTATACTTCAGACGACTGGGATGAAGACACTACATTGAAAGCACAAGGATTTTTGTTCTTCTTACTTAAGTTCAACACTAGGTTTCGGCAGGCAGTGTTCTCCAAGATTTATTCATTCCCGATACTGAGTTCAATATTTTACAGACCATAAAGTCTGGATATATAATACTGTGGCAAGAAGGTTGAGGAGCTCTTCTTAAATATCCAGTCCATCAGAGATGAAGACTTTGACAGTTTGTGTGGAAATGTTGATACTGAAATAGATGTTTATGTTCGACGATGTCGAAATGTAAATATTATATGTCAGAAAACTGTACTATAATGAGGCTCATTATAGTACAAGTTTTCATTATGGGACAGTTTCTCCCACCAATCAGAGCTCAAGAAACAGTTGTTTGACTAATTAGGTAAGGATAGCATCCCACCTGCGCTGAGTTCCAAGGCCTTCTAATTTAAAGTTCACCTCGTGGCGTAGTGTCATAGTAGGGTAATCGAGGAGGCCATGGTCAAATACAAGGCATTGTCTGTGTCCCATGCGCTCTGTTCAGTACATAAAACTGGCAAAATCTCGACAGATATTTATGAATATTTAAGTTAGAACATAAAATAGTTATAATAATTATCGTCGAACATAAACAGTCGTATGCAACTCGCCTATAATGGTAATTAAGACACTCGTATAGAAATTATAAAACTCGCATACGCTCGTTTTATAAATATGCTCGTGTCTTAATTATTGCCATTTTAGGCTCGTTGCATAATGTACTATTATGGAGGACAGCCGTGCTCTAAAAAGCGTGTAATAAATGATCAACCAGAAAAGTCAAAATATAGACAGCTATTCACTGAATTCATTGACAACAAATTTGTCGAAATAGGAGAGCGTTTAAAATGCATAAAGAAATGTGTGTTCTTCTCGCTGCTAGATTGTGATTTATTTGAGAAGCACAGGAATAAGTTTCCAGACAGTGATGTTACTACCCTAGCAAAAAACTTCAACAGGCAATCAAAAATATTTATGTTGATAATCTGGCTCGAGTGAGAGTTGATGGTTGGATGCTTCCTTGGTTTAAATTTGTTACAGGAGTGAGGCAAGACTGTGATCTTTCACCTTGACTATATATTTTGTATATGGATTATTTGCTGAAGGGCATAGACTGGCTGGGTGGGACTCAGTAATCAAGCTAGCTAATGCTATATTTAATAGCCTAAGTGTTAAGGATCTGATGATGATCGCTTGACGATGGAAACTGGTCATCCAAGTGTATTTATTAATCCCATGTAATTTTTTGTCAGGATTATGGAAACACTCATTACAATTCTGTACAATTGTGTTGACCAACTGAAAAGCACTAAATTTTGATCACTATGGCAAAACAGAAGAAAATGGCTTCCAACACGATAGTGATAGTATAATGTAGAAGAGGAATCTCACACTAGTATTATGCAGCTGTATTGTTCTAAAACTAACATTTGTATTATTTAATTCAATTCAGAAAGACAATTTCTTTTCTTAAACCATGAATAAGGCTTCAACTCATTATATTGTGCTTTACTGCTGTTCCCCAAGAAGCAGATGTTGAATGACTCCTCAAACACTATACTCGTAGTTCAGAAACTGCTACAACTGCGCACCTACAAACACATGCATCGTGTAACAGCACCATGATCCGAATTAGAGCTTAAAATATATTCATTGTTCAAGATTGAGGCCACTTTTATTTTTGACAATTATACACCCGAAAGCCCAGTGAATCAATGAATCATTTTGAAGCTGAGGGATGAAAGAATGATATTTACTGTCCACGTCCACTGCATGATGTTGTATGGCTGGGGGCACGTTTGCACAAGTTTGTCCTTAAAATTGTCAGCATGGTGCCATTCAGCTTGGTCCAGATCATGAATGCAGTATCATAGGAAGTCACGTGAAGTGTCATTAGAAAGTGTAAGAATTGCTTTTTAGTCAGTGAGTATGTTAATGTGCCCAATTAAATTTGGCAAGGAATAACACTTATCTACTCACATCTACTAACCTGGAAAAAGTATCATAGACTAATTATATACTGTACACTTATACATTTCTCGAAAAAGAGGGGTTAATTTGATGAAATGTTTCATTCTACATGTGCTATGCATGAACCATATTTTGATCAATCATAAATCCATACTGAATGTGAACCATGACGACTTTATGGAATGTAATAATGTATACCCTTACGTGCTGCTAGGTACTGAAACCTATTGTCGTAAAATGAAGTGTTATGAGTCCTAGAGGAACACGCTTTTATAACATCCAATTATATTAATATTTTTAATTTAAAAATGCTTCCTAATGAACGATTAATTGTGCCTTAAGAGGTGAGTTTTATAGCTGCTGCATATAACCTAAAATGTTTGTGCCTGGGATATAAACTAGAAGTCTTTTCGAACTGAAACATCAGCTAGTCAATCAGTCAAACAGTCAAATTAAATGGCCAAGCCGAGGCTTGCCAGAACTAAATTTTACGATTTGCCAGGAATAAGTGTTTGATGAAATCTTTTATTTCTCTTGTTAGTTGCAGCCCTTTGAGATCTGTACAGTTAAGGCATGGGAACCATATGTACGAGTTTTGTGGAGATCCTTTGTGAGGTAACACTATTCCTATCGACACTTGGCATACCATACAATCCAACTGTATCTCAGCTAGATCCTAAAGAACATCCAAATATTGCATGTAGAGTCACTTTATGATATTGGATAGCTGCAACACAACTAACACGAAGATCTTCGTGTATGATAAACAAATACAGCTAAGGAATCGAGGAGTTTTACTAAAATTGTGTTTACCATTGGAGATTACCTTTAAAACGTCAAAAACAAGAACAAAATCTTCAAAGTTGCAGCAAACAAAATGAATGAACACAAGATTCCGCACCCAGAGATCCGTTATCGCAGCCAAGTGAGGCAACTGGATGTGGCGGGGCCGAGTCAGTGATATCGACATGGACACGGACACTTGGTATAATGCGGGTCATGAAGTAGTGGATCTATCTGTCTAGCCACTAGCTCCTGCCACTGTCACCAGCCCAACAATTGTTCGTATTAGCCAACCAGTGTCTCTCAGATGCCAGTGGTTAGAAGATGATGCGATGATGCGTAGACCTAGTATTTGTGAGAAACATTTCTGAAATCTATATAACTTATATAAAAATCAATGTTATGTGATAGTTTGTCTGTATGTATGTCCCCTATGCGTTCATATACCATTCATCCGATTGCGATGAAATCTGGGTGAGTTGTTGTGTTCACTCCAGGGAAGGTTTCTGGCTACAAATTATTTATGTAACACCAATCAGGGTGAGTTGTTGTGTGCACTCCAGGGAAGGTATCTGGCTACAAATTATTTATGTAACACCAATCGGGGTGAGTTGTTGTATGCACTCCAGGGAAGGTATCTGGCTACAAGTTATTTATGTAACACCAATCAGGGTGAGTTTGTGTATGCACTCCAGGGAAGGTATGTGGCTACAAATTATTTATGTAACACCAATCAGGGTGAGTTGTTGTGTGCACCCCAGGGAAGGTATCTGGCTACAAATTATTTATGTAACACCAATCAGGGTGAGTTGTTGCATGCACTTCAGGGAAGGTATCTGGCTACAAATTATTTATGTAACACCAATCAGGGTGAGTTGTTGTGTGCACTCCAGGGAAGGTATCTGGCTACAAATTATTTATGTAACACCAATCAGGGTGAGTTGTTGTATGCACTCCAGGGAAGGTATCTGGCTACAAATTATTTAAGTAACACCAAAGGGTGAGGGACTTAACAGGAACCCTTAAATCCCACAGTAGCCCAATTGCACAATCTGTATAGCCTACTTATCACACAGCAACGCCAGGTGTGAGAATGGCTTGCTGAGTGATCGCGAGGGGACATGAGGAGACTGTCAGCAGCACCCCGTGTTATCTGGTATTGCTGTCTATTCCAATACAGTTCATGCCATGGTTTTTGACCGGGGGTTCATTATTATTATCTTCCTTTCTGTCTTTGATTGGCATTGCAACGCATGCCGGGTATAGCTAGTAATATATAAACATAATACCAGTTACTTTACTTACCATAAACCTGTCTTTCCTCTTCAAATGTGAATAGTACGTGTAAACAGCAGAATTAGCGTAGTCATATGAAGGTGTAAATAAAGACTCTGATTACTTTTTTTTTGTCCTATAGAAATGTAGTTCTATGTAAAACCCTGCGTCTAGTCGTACTGAGCCCACCCAATGTTTCATTTTTATAAGCTAATATTTTTGGATAAAACGGTTTGTGTATATGCAGTTATGTATTTAATGTAGGCTATATGTATCTGAATTTGCAAACAAATCTAAGAGCAAAATCATGAAGCCTGAAAGAGTATTCTTTAGTGATGCATTTCCAGAAATCAATCTCATTAGGAGCTGTGGGTGATCCACAATGTTCTTTTGATGAAGCATGAAGTGCTGGATGGTTTTGTATGTCTAATATTTTGATTTGCAGGAGCGGAGACTATATATATATACATCAGACTTCAAAATACAAAACAGATTTATAAATTTATGTTACTCATTTCAGAAATTAGCAAGAAAAAAATGTTTTTTCTTGGGATACTGGCTGGCCACTGATTGGCTAACAAGCCTAAGGTTGACTGCCCTTGCAATGCAACATCTTGAAAAAATCCACAGCCTGCTTCCAGTCTCCGACCGGGTCAGGAATGGAATGAATGAAGCCCCTATCTAGCGGCGAGGATATGAACGTGCCGGCTGCCGAGGCCTGACGCACTCCTCTGGGGCAATGATTAAATGAATGACAGATGCAATGAAATGATAGTGGAGAGTGTTGCTGGAATGAAATTGTGACAGGGAAAACCGGAGTACCCGGAGAAAAACCTGTCTGCCTCCGTTTTGTCCAGCACAGATCTCACATGGAGTGACCGGGATTTGAACCACGGACCCAGCGGTGAGAGGCCGGCGTGCTGCCGCCTGAGCCACGGAGGCTTTAATGCAACATCTTGCTTGTTATAAACACACACCTCCAACTTGGCTCATCGTTCAACAATTATGTGTAGTAGCTCTGCATCCAGATGGACTGAATTAAATTCCTGGATCTGCCAGGTAGCATTTAAATCCTGCTATAGGGGTAGGAATAGTACTTGGCCCCGTGAGGTGGGTTTGAATCCCACTTTTTGATACCTGTAAGTGGTTTTGTATGGGTTTACATTTCAATCCCAGACAAATACCAAAATGGTACTAGATATATCTTTCTCCTTCCCAAACTTAGCCCCGTTACAAGTGCACACCAGGCGCGGATTCAAGGGGGGAGTGTCACGGGGGTCATGACCCCCCCCCCCAAACAGAGACCAAATTTTTTTTGCAAACTCAAAAAAACGAAAACACAATAACCAGACAAATAAAACTTAATGAATTTTAACTGAATAACATTGTTTTTCATTTTATTCAATACTGAAAATATCTTTATTGCAATTATTATGTTCTGTTACAACTGTACATATTTACAACTTCATACCTGTTATATAAAAACGATTATTTATATAACAAAATCAACTCGTCTATTTTGTTTAGCAAACCTTGTGATTACCTTATCGATGTTTATAGTGATGTCACGATGAATGTGCAGCAACGCACGGATGGGAATTGGGGCTTTTTTCGCACCAAAAAATTTTGCCGACGTCCAAACTGCAAGCTTGGTTGGCAATTTAAGCTGTGACTTTCTCCCTTTGTCAGTACCAACTCGACTTGCCGAAACTGTAACGTACCATGATACTTTTCTCGAAGCTCGATGTAAAAGTCGCAAAACACGCCGTTGCTATTTGTACGAATACTTTTGGTGCGCTAAACGCATCAAATTTCTATCCATGTAGCTTGCAAAAGATTGCTCTGATTTTGTATGTTTGTTTATTTTGTGATTGTGTTTTTAGTGATACCATTTTTCTTAACAATTTCGATTCTCTGACCCCCCCCCCCTCCCCCAAAGCCACACTCTAGATCTGCACCTGGTGCACACACTAGTACCATAAATGGGATAGATGATCATGATGTCCCAAACCCATAAATGAAACAACACCAGTTCATGCACTTCACAAATGGTCAAATGAATAGTTGGTCACTAGAGACCTCAGACACAGTGAGCTTCCTGATATTGCTGTAGTGTTCAAATGATCGCTGACGTAAGAATAGGTATGTGCACCTGAGGAGTGAAAATTTACCAGGCTACTGACATTACAACAAAATAATGTGCTTAAAATTACATTAGAAACAGTAGTCACAAAAATTTACAATTTATGAATATATTGTGTTTTTTTAGTTGATTATCAAATTGAACATCACAAGACACTGGGAGAACAGTTGGTTGAGCAAGAATCCCCACCACCTGACACGTGACTACATTGAAATTATAATTAATAATTTATAATTCCAGCGACGGAATTTTTGTCGTGGTGGCATCAGTCGTGGGTTATAAAAAGGATTTACGGTAATAATGGTCCTTATGTTCATAATATTGATTAATCTTTAAATTGATTTATTTTAAAATAAAAATCATTATTTTACAGATTATGTTAAAAATATATCTATGCATAGTTTGAATGGATTTGAATAACAGGAAATCATTGCTGTTCTCTCAGACAATGGGAAGTGATACACGACGGAGGTCTGCATTGGACAAGTCTGGTCGGGTAATGTGACGACACAGCTGGATCTGTACCCTACTAACCGGGGTCCTCACCCGACCGGGTGTGCATCTGCCTGGACCCGTCCGAGTTGCGCCGATACCCAATGTAAGCAGGGCCTCAGCCTGAGTGCAGTGATTGTACGAGTTGCATATGACTGTTTATGTTCGACGATAATTATAACTTTATTTATGTTCGAACATAAACATTCATAAACATCTGTCAAGATTCCGCCAGTTTCGTTTACTGAACAGAGCACATGGGATGCAGAGAATACTTTATTTTCGATCCTGGCCTCCTCGAGTACCCCACTATGACACTAGCCACGCAGTGACATTTAAAATAGGAGGCCGTGGATGTCAGTGCAGGTGCGATGCTATCCTTACCTAATTGGTCAAATAGCTGTATCGTAATGAAAATCTTGAGCTCTGATTGGTGGAAAACCTGTGTCATAATGAAACTTGAACTATAATGAGCCTCTGTAAGATGCAGTTTTCTGACATATAATATTTATTTGTCGGCATTGTCAAACATAAACAATATTGCAAAACATACATTCTATTAACACACTGTGTGGACTTATTTGCATAATTTTGAATGAAAGACAGAAGGAAAGAATGAGACAAATAAAATCGTAAGCTTTTCAATTTGTCTATCAACCGAAAGGCAGTGGTAAAATAAAAATGCGTCCTGCACCAGGCATAGAAGTTAAGTTTCTAGGAAATAAAAACACTGCAGTGTTGTACTACTAAATCTAGCAAACTGTCCACATAACACATTGTTGTTTGGTTCCCTTCAATAGTTCTGGTTTCATAACACTTCCGTAGTTGCTGTTAAAAAACAAAAGTTCATCCTATCCTTGATCAAAATCAACTCTTGTAGCAAAACATATTTTTGCTATTCCCACTACTAGCACTGCTAGCAAGCGGGTTTTCAGTGGTGTTGCGAACATAGATTAAATTGTCTCAAAAACCAAACCAAACCCCGTGACGCTACAGCCAGGGCCTACCAAGCGACCGCTTTCCCAGCCTTTTGGCCTGCAGATTATGGAGTGAGGCGTGGGCAGCGTGTCTGGTCACCTCAGTCGTTAATCTTGGTCTTCGTGACCGGGACGCTGCCTGATGTCAGACAGCTACTCAGTTGTCCTCTCGAGGCTGAGTGTACCCTGTTTCAGCCCTCACATTAGTTTCTAAAATCCCTGACAGAGCCGGAAATCGAACCCGGGGCCTCCGGATGTCCCGGAAGTAGGCCTACGTTTAAACAAAACAAAAAGACGATAGTCCCTGCCAGAGCTGTGTCGCGTCAAGCCCGCATAACTCTAAAGCCGGACGGGTGGTTTATACACATTGGGTGCCCACATGTAACCGATCGTAACAATTGAACATTCAAAACAAAGAGAATTATCGGCAGCAGTGACGAATTGCACTCTGATTTCATAAATATCGACAATTTGTTTAAAGAGTGCGATTAAACAAAAAACAAGATGACAGCCCCTGCCAGAACCGTGCCGCGTCGAGCCTGCATACCAATAAAGCCGGGAGGATGGTTTATACGCACGTGAGAGTTCTCGCATGTGTCAGCCGATTATTTTTATTATTATTATTATTATTATTATTATTATAGTGTCCTCGGAAATAGAAAAATCAAGAATTTTTTTAAAGATCTAGAGGAGTTCCTTAATTAGCAAAAATTTAATGGACTATTGTTTGACAGTCCTATCTAATTTTTCTTTTACACTACATACACACATTTTCATTTCAGGCTGTTTTGCTTTTCAGCATCCAGTCTAGTCTGCAAGCCTCTGTTTGCGAACAAATCACCTCCCGAGGCTTACTCATGACATTTTTAGTAGGTTTAGAAAGTATAAGTGAAGCAGGTTGCTAGCCTTACTTACACAGGACCCAATGAGTATCATGTCACAATGTTTTAAAAAAATGTCTCTTAATATTTTTGGGTACTTTAACTTATCTGTCCTTCTTAGGTGGTGCAGGTTTCTCCTCCTTCCTTTGCCATTTCAACAAAATCTGGCCCATGGTTTTGGGTGCGAAATTATTCTCTAGTTGGATTATTTTTACTTCTTTATTTAAGTTGTCTTTATAAATCGCAAAAAAACCAGACGTTTTACAAGGGTTAATTTATATTTATCACAATGTACTATAACGTATTTTATGTTTGACGATGTCGAAATGTAAACAATCAATCAATATTTATTGTCATTTAACAACTTATCGTTGTATTAGACTACGTCACATTGTTAAAAATACATTTTCAATTTACAATAAAATCACAAAGTTATGTATAATATATTACCAGCTTACTGAATTCTATAAAATAAAATAAGAATAAAATAACACGAATACAGTAAGAAGAAGTTGATCTTCTATAGTCCATCTGGGTAGAGTGTAATTTTCTCTTCAAATTCGACCAAAGTGTAAATACTGCTGATAATGAGCCATCGCTTAATGGATGCTTTGAAAATGTTTATAGACTCCTGCTGTAGTTGTGTTGGTAGTTTGTTGAAGATTTTAATTCCATAGTATTTGTAGTGGTCTTGTGTTTTCTTTAACCTGACATGAGGTGTATCTAGCTGGTTTCTTATTCTTGTGGTGTGTGAATGCACATCCCTTCGATTTTTATATACACTTAGATTTTCTTTAATATACACTAAGCTATGGAATATGTATATTGATGTAAGAGTCATAATTCCAAGTTCTTGGAAGTGATTTCTGCAGGATTCTGTACTAGGCTTGCCTTGTAGACATCTTATCGCCTTCTTCTGCCATCTGAAAACATCTTGTGCCCCTGTTGAGTTTCCCCACAATATTATACCATAAGTTAAATGTGAATGGAAAAATGCATAGTATGCGAGAATCATCTGATTAGCACTAACTGATTGTTTGAGTCTTCGCAATAAAAATAAGACTCGTGCTAATTTTGTACATAATTTTTGTGTGTGAATGTCCCAGTTTAATTTAGAGTCTAAATGGATTCCCAACAACTTAACAGAGCTGCATTCATGACTACTTGAAGCCAATTTGATTAAGTGAAAATAGATTTCTTCTGTTTTGTTACTGTTTAGAAATAGTTTGTTTACCTTTATCCAAGAAGTTGATTCACCTAATAATTTGTTTCTTTTCTCTTCAACATTATGTGTCAGAAAACTGTATCATAATGAGGCTCATTATAACACTATTTTTCATTATGAAACAGTTTCTCCCACCAATCAGAGCTCAAGAAACAGTTGTGTGACCAATTAGGTAAGGATACCTTCGCGCATGCGCTCAAAATCCAACATATTTCTGTGTTGGCACGCAAAGTGAATGGTCTCTGCTTTTGGAGCGCCTTGGCCCACGCATGCGCTCTGTTCAGTCAGCAAAGCCAGCGCGCCCTGTTCACTAACTGAATTAACTGAATCCCACAGATATTTATGTTAAAACATAATAAAGTTATAATTATCGTCGAACATAAACAGTCGTATGCAACTCGCCTATAATGGTAATTAAGACACTCGTATGGAAATTAAACATACTCGTGTCTTAATTATTGCCATTATAGGCTCGTTGCATAATGTACTATTCTGGTGGTCAGTCCCATGTATGTGTATGTGTATACAATTTGTCTGATGACCTGCAATATTGTGGTGTCTGTAGTAGTGTGTGTATTTGTAATTGAGGTTAGTATTGGCAAGAAGGTGACTCTATCGCCTTACGGAGGCACCACCCAGGTATTAAAAGTGGGTAAGATGGGAATCAAACCCACCTCTTGTAGATTTATGACATGAAAAAGAACCTTCCACTAACTACACTTGTGTGAAGCCAACATTTGTAGGTTAGGTTTGAATAATGCTCTTAAGCTCCAACGTTCGTCACCGGGCGCTGGCTGTGATGGCATCTAGTAGTAGCGAAGTTCACAGCTAGGTGTCGTGGATGGTAGCATTTGGTGGCGAAAGTAGGAACTACTTGAAATTACCATCAGCAGTCCTTACTTGAATTAAAAACAACACACACTAATCCAGTCATCACAACATTAACACCGGTTATCAGACAGATTCTGCACACAACCAAAGTACATGGGGCTACATGACCGCGTTGCCGCAGCACCTAAAGGAACCAACCAGTCCCAAATGAAAATGTATGCATGTAGTGTAAAAGAAAAAAATAGAAAGGGCTGTCCGAAAAGAACAATAATTTATTTAATTTTTGCTAATTAACAAATTCGCTCCAGATCTTGAACCCAACTTCTTGATTTTTCTATTTCCGAGGATACTATAATAATAATAATAATAATAATAATAATAATAATAATAATAATAATAATAATAATAATATTAATAATAATAATAATAATAATAACCGGCAGACACTTGCGAGAACCACCCATCCGGCTTTACAGTTATGCGGGCTTGACACGACACAGATCTAGCAGGGTCTATCGTCTTTCTAGCCTATTTTTATTTATGAATAAATAGGCTTATGAGATCACCTTTTGTCCGTGTGTGTGTGTGTGCATATGTGTGTGTGTCCCTAATAAAATCTAAAGCTGGAGTGATTTCAATGAAACTTGGTGAGATCATAGTACTATTACGTCCGACCCCAACCGTGCCCTTAAAATTTGATTACGTCTCACTAATCCAACATGGCGGCTGTGCGAAATATTTCACCGGCATTCTATATCTCCGAAACTATTACAGATATCACCGTGAAATTTCGTATGGTGATAAGAGGCACTACTAGAAGATCACCTATCACTTTCAAAACCCTGGAAATTACAAAACGAACATGGCGGCCAAGCAAATTTGAAACATTTAAATAGACTTTTCTCGCGATTTATCCATCCGAGCGCAGCGAAACATGATACAGCAAATGTTTATACACATTGTAATGCACTGATATCTAAGTTAGATCAATTATTTACATAACCTCAAGATGGCGGCTGTGCAAAATTTTAAAATTAAGTGTTTATTTCTTGTGTCCTAATAATGCGATCGAAATCAACGTTTGAATAATGAACCCATGCAATAATCGTCATCTAATATTACATAACTCTATGGCCTACATAAAAACCAACATGGCGACCATCCGAAATATTTAGACGGTTCTCAATATCTACTAATCTATGACAGCAATCAAACTGAAATTTTGTATACATAAGTTCACTTACCGGTATGGGACTTTCAATAACCTGGTGAGCACAAATCCAACATGGCGACGACATGAAATGAAAATATTTAAATGGATGTTTCTCGTAATTTAACAATCCGAGCACAGTGAATTTGGTGCGGTAAATGCTTACACAAATCTTAATCCACTGACATCTAATTCATTTCAATTCATTTCAATTGTTTTTCTTAACCACAGGACGTCGGCTGTGCGAAATTTTAGAATCTCGTTTTTATTTCATGTGTCCTAATGCATGCGATTGAGGTTTGAATAACACACCTACGCAGTAATCATCATGTAATAGTACATACATAACTCTATGGCCTACACATATAGAAATCTAACTTGGCGACCATCCGAAATATTTAGACGGTCCTCAATATCTACGAATCTATTACAGCAATCAATGTGAAATGAAAATAGGCTATATAGTTCTTCACGGAACGACTTGTTTTTTGTTTAAACGCACTTTATATAAACAAATAAATATATTTCCGTTGACTTTTCAAGAATTGCAAGATTTTTCTGTACTATGGGGATGATTTGGCCGTCCCCGTAGTATTGGAGTAGTGTGTTTGCCTCGCATCCGTAGGCTCCGGATTCGATTCCCGCCTCCGTCAGAGATTTTTGAAACTGACGTGAGGGCTGGAACAGGGTGCACTCAGCCTCGTGAGGACAAGTGAGTTGCTGTCTGACAGTCAGGCAGCGCCCGGGTCACGGAGACCAAGACTAACGACTGAGGCGCCCGACGCGCTGGCCAGGCGTCACCCTATGATCTGCAGGTCTGGGCAGCGGTTGCTTCGTAGGCCTAGCTAGGCCCTTAATGGGCTGTAGCGTCACGGGGTTTGGTTTGTTTTTTGAGACGATTTGGAAGATTTTGTTACAAACCGCACCTTCTAACTCCCTCTGATTTAAAAACCTTGAGTGTTGTGAAACATACACCTTTCCGTTTTATACTATACAGGTTGATTCTTATTAACGTTTAAAACTCTCCATAGCGACGTAGATGGCATTGAGACAAGTAATTTGATATAGTACACTTAGGGTCGCAAGTGTCCGGAAATACCTTAAAAGTGAACCACAACTGTTAAACATAAGACGTCATCAGGTGACGGCTACGCTCGAGCGGTCAGGCCCTTGCACTCTTACGCACCCCAAAGCAGACGTTGAATGTCATATCACTCTGGATCGGAGTCTGCGCGTGCGACTCGGGCGCGTGAGGTTCGAGATTCAAATCCGGGGCCCATCCATCAGCTTTCTTTGTTCTCTCTCTTCTCCTTTCAAGTGGAAGTAGATTGTTTGTAGACACGGAACCAGATTGATATGATATTCAACGTTTGCTTTGGTGTGCGTAAGGGAGTACGGACCTGATCTCTTGAGCTGAGCCGTCACCTGATTACGTCATATGTTTAACAGTTGCGGTTCACTTTTAAGGTATTTCCGGACACTTGCGACCCTAAGTGTCCTGTATCAAATTAATTGTCTCAATGTCATCTACGTCGCTATACAGAGTTTTAAACGTTAATAAGAATCACCCTGTATAATAGGCTACAGTATGATGATGATAACACTTGACTAACACCTATTTAACTGCCAAGGCTCTTACGACTGTGCCATAATTTCACTAAGAGTGTTTTTAATAATGTGTCTGTAAATGATTGACGTTGATATCTTGTATTTAAGTACCCTCCAATGCCAAGATTCAATTCCGCACCCTTGCACCCAGGCGTGCGCACGTCTTCTGGCTGTTCGAATCCACGTTGCGTATTGTACATAAATCTGTATTAATAGCAAATTTGCACAGGTATACTGACGACAAAGAACCAACAACCTTGCAATCATAACCGTAAATAATCTTCGTGCGGAAGTTTTACAATCAAGACAGTCGTTAGGTTCAGCCGCATTTCCTTATAGCAAATAATAAGACCCCCAGGGGCTCACATCTACAGTAGAGGGACGTGGGTTGGCGACCATGGGATCCCAGCTGAGTCCGGCATTGCTTTCACTTACTTATGCCAGGCTCCTCTCTGTTATCTTTCTTGGTCAAATCTTGTTCATTTCCGACCCCGACGGTATTGGGGTATCTGAGGCATAGGGAGTCTTTCACTTCCCCGCCTTAATTGAGTCTCATCTTTCCTGATCCCTCATTCTTCGAGGTGGTCAGACCTCTTGTTTCCTTTTCATTGTATCTCCTGCCTTCTGCTCAAGGCCCTCAAGGAAGCAGGGTGTGTGTAGCCCCACCACTTATGGTGCACCCTGGATTGTGCTACACCCTCGAGGGCTCACGTCTGGTGAGTTCGGGAGTTGGCGACCCCGAGGGCTTCCTGAGCTGGGTCCGGTGTTTTCTCCTTCTTCCATTGATTTTGGAGCGCCCCTACCCTCTCTTCTTTAACTTTCCTGTCTGCCTTTCCTGGCTCTCCTCTCTAACAAGACCCATAATTCTCATTCTTCGAGGGTTGAGAGCATTTCCTTTCCTCCTGTCTTTTGTTTCCCCTATTCTTATTTTTTTCCATTTCCTCTTCTAGTTTGTAAGTAAGAAGTTAGTTTTAGGTTTCATTTCATTTCATTTACATTTTCACTAACACGCAAACCATTAGGAGCCGATAACCCAGATGTTAGGCCCCTTAAAACTACAATTATCATCATCATCATCATCATAATCAAATATTAAGTCTGAAAGACACTAAGCTGTATTATTATTATTATTATTATTATGTGGCTGAGTCGTTAGCATCCTAGGAATTGGCACGAAGGGTCCCGGGTTCGTTTCTCAGTTGGACCGTGGGGGATTAAATCTCCAGTGGTCAATTTACTCGGCTCAGAAACTGAGTGCCCGTGCGTCTTCGTCGTTCATGTCATCCTCATCACGACGTGCAGGTTGTCCACGGGCGCTAACTTGAAAGACATGCACCAGACGTATCAGGACGCCACATCATTTCTATTATTATTATTATCTCGTTATCGACTGTAGTTGCAGTACATTCCATTATTGCTTCTTTTAGGGGTGTGATGGCACAGCGATCAAGTTAGGCTACTTGCCTCCCACCAAGGCAGACCGGGTTTGATTCCCCGTTAATGCATGTGGAATTTTATAGGCAAACTGTCACGTCTAGTTGTTCAGATTTCAAGCAAAAAGTAGGTTCAATGGATTGTGATCGCGTGATTAAGTGGTCACGCTAAACTACAAAGCTTCCTCCCTTTCTTTCATCAAACACATTTCAAATGATTGATGCTTCGATCGTGCCAATGGTTTAGACCAGTGGTGATTGGATTTGCTGTTTTACAAACAGATGCCCACTTAAGGACCCACATAGCCCCTCGCACACAACAAAATAATTATACTTTCCAGGAAGATCGGCGGGTTGTTTTATTTAAAATACAGGACAGAGACTGCATGGTATTAGGTGGTGGTTTTCCGGTCCCGTGAGATAATACGGTATTAAGGTCTACTTGCATTATAAGAATGTTTAACTGCCCTTTAACAGGAGAGGAAATCGACAAATGAGTCTCTGGAATTTAAATGTAAATCCTCATAGACCACTGTTACCTGTAACTGAAGATGGGCAAAATACACTTTTCACCTAAGCCACTTTCATAAAATATATATAGTGTTATCTTCAGCTGTAAGGCTGATATGTAATTCAGGAGGATGGACACATTTTGAAGCCTCTTTTCCTTGTTGAATAAAATTTAATACGGTAATAGCTCTGCATATTTATTGGCCTAAATTGGCAGAACAAACATTGCCTCTATTCCAACAGAGAAGCATTTGCTATTTCAATGATAAAGTTTACGTCCCCATTTCATACATTATGCCTGTTCTGTTACACAACCGTACTGCAGAAAGCTGAGGAAGAAGACGTTCTCCATGTAAGCACAATTATAAAATTAGATTGATGACAAAAAGATACCCATGCCCATTTATGATGGCATTATTCTCCCTGTTTAAAATATCATTTCTCAGGCTGGGAGATCTTCAATTTCCTCTTGAGTTGATCTAATCCAAAGCCTTCTGGGATGTTCCATTTCCTCTTGCGTCGATCTAATTCTAATGCAAAGCCTTCTGGGAGATATTCCATTTCCTCTTGTGTTGATCTAAAGCAAAGCCTTATGGGAGATGTTCCATTTCCTCTTGTGTTGATCTAATGCAAAGTCTTCTGGGATATATTCCATTTCCCCTTGTGTTGATCTAATCCAAACTTCTCTGGGAGATATTCCAATTCAATTTCCTCTTGTGTTATAATACAAAACCCTCTGGAAGATATTCCATTTTTTCTTGTGTTGATGTAATGAAAATCCTTCTGCGAGATATTCCATTTCCTCTTGAGTTGAACTAATCCAAAGCCTTCTGGGAGATATTCCATTTCCTCGTGTATTGAACTAATGCAAAGCCATCTGGGAGATATTCCATTTCCTCTTGTGTTGAACTAATCCAAAGCCTTCTGGGAGATATTCCATTTCCTCGTGTATTGAACTAATGCAAAGCCTTCTGGGAGATATTCCATTTCCTCGTGTGTTGAACTAATGAAAATCCTTCTGGGAGATATTCCATTTCCTCTTATGTTGAACTAATCCAAAGCCTTCTGGGAGATATTCCCTTTCGCTTGTGTTGAACTAATCCAAAACCTTCTGGGAGATATTCCATTTCCTTGTGTGTTGAACTACTAGTAGTCTCCACATAAATTATCCTAAGCTTCCCTCTTAGCCCTAACTCACTTCAGCCAGGATTAGGAAGGTAATAGGCAGCCATTTCAACATCAATCGAACTAGTTCAAATGGCTGAAGTTCAGGAAGGAAATTGGGGCATGTTCTCACAGTCATTTTTGCCAGGGATGAGCATAAAGGACCTTTGATTAGGAGATAATGATTCCCTCTAAAACCTAAGCCTCTTCCAGTAAGATGACAGTTCGATCTGCAAAATAGGAGGAAAGACAACAACATGGCCCTCCTAAATTCACATACTGTACATAATAAATAAGTTTGCATCAGACCAAAGAAACAAGAGGATTGAATAACTAAAGTGCTTCAAAGGCTGTGAAACAATAAACACAGACGTAGAACAGCCACAAGGAAGTGAGTGAGTGCTTCGTGGTGGTTTCCGAAGAAACTTAGATATTTTATACTCCAATTAAGCTGATCGATATTAATTCAAATTTCAAAGAAAATGAAATTGTTCTGATATTCCATAGGAACCTTGCAGTAGACTTTAATATTATTCGCACAAGAGAGACTATAGCCTTTATGACAATGCACTCACAGTCAGAAGAGAAGTAAAGAAATATGAAGATATGAAACCCACAAGGTATCTACCAATTGCCAGTTACACTGTCAAGCACTCAAAGGTCACAGGATAGCACAAGTTTGTCCTAAGGAATGTTCACATGTTTGGCTGCAGCCCTTACGGCAAGCTAACCAGAAAAGAATTGGTGAAAATAGAAAGAAATCTTTAAAAGATACAGTCAGTCTGAGAGACTAGACTTTATATAATTTCAAATGACGCATGCTACAAATGCTACACATGTTAGAAAAGCTCAGGAGGACTTCCCGCGCGGGGAACGGAGACCGGGAGCTGCTCTCTGCTGCGTGACGTCACGCACTCGCCGTATCCGTATCGCATAACGCCAAACCCCAGGAGTAAACTCAGACTCAACAGACTCCATTACCCTTTAATTAAGGCTTCCCGCGCGGGGAACGGAGAGCGGGAGGTGCACTCTGCTGCATGACGTCACGCACTCGCCGTCTCCGTATCTCATACCGGTAAACCAAAGCATAACGATGAAGTCGACAAGATCATTTGAAATGATAAAAACGTAGATTTGGGGCTTTGACCCCTCGATAAATCCTCCTACTTTTAAGTGGGCCAACGGCCTGGCCATGTTGAAACACGGGATCCCATGAGAACTCCGCAGTTAAGCAACATTGGGCGTGGTCGGAACATGGATGGTATACCGATTTTAGGTACTGCGCGCTGTTGGCCAACATAAGGAGGAGCGGAAAGGCCCTGGCCACCCTATCGCACGTAAACTCCGGCTGAGGATAGCTTCTTCAGAGGCTCGGACCTGCCTTCGGGCAGAATACCAATTACATTTAGTTTTAAGTCATACACAGCAAGAAGTTCACTACATGGTCAGAGAGGTGACATAACTGAGTTGCATGCCCAGCTGCTCGCAGTGGCCTCCGAGTGCTTCACTAGGAATAGAGTGCCACAAAATTTGTTACAACCACTTATCCTGGGTAGCTCATAGGCCACCATGTAGTAGGAAACAAAGGAACTGTATAATTGTACCAGTTATAGTAAATTTAAATAAAATATTATCAGTGTCGACATTGTTGTTAATTATTATTCTACATGGGAGATAAGAGGGAAATGGTAAGGATACCTAATGGAAAGGGCAAATTTTGAAAATTGGATAAAAATGGTTATGATAATAATTTTGAAAATTTAGAAGTTTATATCTGGCAGCAAGGCCTGTATTTCCTTGGAAATGTGTATGATCACTGTACAAGATTTATGATATACACATGTCATAAAATTAACATCGTTACATTTCTGGCATCAAGTGGAGGAAGAAAAGTGGTGGGAAGATAGAATTCGACGGAGAGGTCTCATAAACACAGACCCGGCAATAGCTGGAACGGGATTTGGATATGTATGTACATATTGTTTGGCTCTTTTAGCTGTATAATTCCCACTTAGGCTGAGAAAAAGATAAGCACCAGAACAGCACTATGGCTGAAATTATGTTCTGCACAGCATAAACCCAAGAGCACAGTATATATCTAACCCTGTAGTACACTGTACGTATGTCTACCCCTTATTATTCCCGTTATTAACGGGATCGGGGATAAGATGCGATAAGAGTCTATGTGGCGGAGGTTTTTTTACGGCCGGATGCCCTTCCTGACACCAACCTCATGAGAGGAGTTAATGAGAGATGACATGAATGAAGGTGAATGAAACTGGGCAAGGATGTGGAAGGAAGCTACCGTGGCCTGTCAGAAGGTACCATCCCAGCATTTGCCTGGAGTTGAAAATGGGGAAACCATGGAAAACCATTTCAAGGACGGCCGACGGTGGGGCTTGAACCCACGTGTACTGAGTCCACAGAGAGCGTGGCCCCAACGCTGCGCGTTAGCGAGCGAAGCCTAACCCTCTAATACACTATACGGTACTTTTTTACGTGAATATTAACCTTCAAGGTGGTTCGACGAACACATGTGTTGTAAGCTAGGAGCAGATTGATAGGTACATGCATATGAACTATGCTATTTATGTAGTCTACTATATACCTGCATGCCATCTGCTGGTTGTCAATACAAACATTTAGCACACCTTGCAACACAAACAGTATTTTTCTATGTAGAGGACCTTCTTCTACCATTTAACGACAGTGTACTGGCATAAGGAGAAATTGTTTAGCCATCGGTATTGTACAGGGTCATTATCTATGTGCGCGCGAGTAAACACCGTAAGGTAAGCCGTCTGTGACTGGCGCAGATAGCGGGCGCGCGTTCGCGGTTCAGCCGGTGGTTGGCACCCTCGCTGACTCATATCGTTAGTTCACACGTGTTTTGTCATTCATATGGACGTGCATCTGCAAAGCTTAGACGTTAGTGTTGCACGCTTAGTGAGTATTGTGTTTACTGTGATTGTTGGTCATGCCTAGACACCAATTCACATTGCGCGAACGTGTGTATATCCATAATTCCTATTTGAAAAGCAGAAAATCTTGTTCTGAAACGAGACGAAACTTTCGAATCGATTTTCCAGGAAGACCTGTGCCTAATGCCAGTACAATTAGGAGGCTCGCTAAACGATTCAAGGGAACAGGCTCCGTAAATAATAAAAGAGTTAACAGACATTCTTTCATCAGAAGATGTCACATGTGTGTTACAAGAGAAGGAGGGCATTTTCAGCATCGCCTATGAGCACTGTAAGTACACATTGTTGAACATGTTTGGTAAGAGTGTGAAAGTGCAAAGCTTCCTCTCGGAATAAAATGTTGAATGAGACACTCGATTTTGTTCCGAAGGGAATAAAATCAAGTCCAAAGAATTTAATTCAATTCTCCTCGGAATGGAACTCTGAAAGAAACATCCTAATGTGCTTTGTGTTTATATGATGCAATTCATGAGCAGATATAGGGCAGTAGTAGTGATGAGAATGATTCAAGTTATGGCGAAAGGATTATTAATGATGATTACATATGGCAGGAAATACAGTATGTGTGCCATATATAACCATATTGATATTAGAAGTAGTGTATTTGTAACAGTTCTAGCACCTCCACCTCCACATTCCTCCACACAAGATGGCGGCGACGCGATATCTCTCGAACCCCTGGTAGGATTTTAACAAATGAGGTGTCGTTGAACTCGGGCTGACACCCCCTTTCCAATGGATAACATATTTCAACCCCAAAATAAATTCCACCCCTACTAGGGGGTGAAATTGTAATTTTTTAGAGAATCTCGCTTTCCAAGTGCAACATGTGAGAGTTTGAATGGCAATATGGAATTAAACGTTATTAAACACAAGAGACATGTGTACGGTGGATAAAGATGGCAGCTGTAGTGTAACCTAACCTAACCCAACCTAACGGGTCCTTGCGGACAGGTCATTGTGGACGAGTCCTTGTTGACAGGTCCTTGTGGACGAGTCCTTGTTGATGAGTCCCTTTTGACTGATCCCTTTGGACCGGTCCCTTTGGCCTGGTCCCTATGGACTGGCTCATGAATTTATTTAAATTATGTCAAAGGGCCTAACTACATTTTGCGTGTAAAGCAGTGTGTTGAACTGACGTTGTTCGCCAGTCCCCACTACTATAATGTGATAACGATATGAAAGGAAAGTGACGAACTACATGTGAACATACAAGGGATCTAACTTGGTGGATGGATGTGTCATTTGTAGTTGAAAGAGAATAATACATGTTCTTAAGATGTTAAAACTGAGGAGATGGTACGTGCAGTAAACCGACTTGTTATTTCCTGTGTCATATTACAGATATGACAGAGAGCGCACAGTTCTGTTGCTATGACTAACGCTGCAGTAATTTGAAACCCCAGGTGTTCATTAAGACAATGGGTGATGATCATGCAAAATTAGCAGTCATTGGATATTACACAGGTGTTCCTTCCGGTGTCATGTTGCTGACATGGCAGAGAGCGCGCATATCTGTTGCTATGACTAACGCTGCAGTAATTTGAAACCCCAAGTGTTGATCAAGACAATGGGTGATGATCATGCAAAGTCAGCAGTAATTGGATACCACACAGGTGTTCCTAGTGTACTTTGGACTCTCAGCTGTATTGGGAAAGGAATTGCAATGATCTGCAAAAAACTGCTGACACGGGCGATGAGAATTTATATAAGAGAGGTGTCATATATTTCCCTACTGTCAGTCTTTATTACTCGCTTTGAGTGAACAGTGCTCTATTACTGCTCAAGAGTTGTAAAAAGCCTTTTTGGTAGAAAATCATTAAATTATTTTGCAAGGTAAGTACTTATTATTAATGGATTGTAGTCTTTTATCACTAATTGATGTTGAAGTTATTGATTAGAATGTGTTTATTGATTGATTGATTGATTTGTTTACAGATAATTGGGTACCTGTAGGTTACCAGATTCCCACAATCTGTTCATTCAGTGGCAGCAGTTGATAAATTATAAAAAGGTAAGTGGTGTAACCCACATATATAGGTTTGTTGTAAGTTACTTTAAGACGATTCATTTGTATTACAACTAAATCCTCATGAATAATTGAACAGCTATGAAAGTTAGGCTTGCTTATTAAGTTGCTCGCACCATACCTTTTACCATCATTCTCCCACTTTGTTATCAGCTTTACATCAATTCGCCTATCAACATTCTCCATAGTCTTTCCAAAAACACTATTATTCATGAGTTTACAAAAATCTTTTTCAAACGCGTTTGTTGACTGTGTTCTTAAATTATTGTTTAGATCAATATACGGTTTGAGCCATGCTGACTGATGAAATTGCAATACGCGATGAATTTTAGTTAATTTCAATCCATGCTGTAGACACTGTTTCAAGTTTTGATAATGTATTACATATTTACATTTATCATTCACATTAGCAATTAACATTTTCGTTCGTGATGTGATGTACGGAGATTTCATAGTCTCAGGACAGAATGGTAAATCATTATGATCATCATGTATCTCTGTAGGGTACTCAAGATTTACCTCTAAAATATATCCTTTATCATCGTTATCATTTAGAGTGTTAACATGTAAGACATCAATTTCAGATTGTGTCAGCCAGCGAAAATCTTTCAGTGGTAGATATTGACTCATAGCCCAACCATATTGGTTATTTGCATCAAGGTAGACAATATACTTTGACTCTTCACAAGGGTTGTAGCTAGGCATGTATTTATTATTCGCTTTAGAATATCGCCCACTACATTGGCATAATCCACCTCGAATTGATGATTTTATAAAATTGATCATGTCTATATCAGTCATTAATTCTAAATTTACTTTCGTTTTTTTTTCAACATTGAACTGAAACTTAACCCAGGAGCAGTGAAATACTGACAAGGATCAAGGTCATAAGTTTTCATACAAACATTCCGAAAATTTTCAGAAACATCTGCTAATAACAACACATCTGTCTTCAAATATATGTCTGAAAATTCTTCTAAAGTTTGAATGTCGAACTGTGTCCATACACGTTGTGCATGTAAATATTCCTGATCACTAATATGACTTGTGTTTAAGGAACTGTAAAATGCATCTTTTGGTGGTAAAGAACACTCCTCAAGACGTTCCACACAGTTAATATATTCATAAGGGAATATACCCTTTTGACGAATCAAATTAAAATCATCTTCTTTAGGAAAGACACGTTGAATTTCATGAAACTGATCTGATTTTAAATTACTAGCCAGCTTATCAAGACTACTTGGCATAAAGCGGAATGAATCTAAAAATCGCAGTTTTATCGTCTTTTTATTGACAGTTTTGATGTATTTTGTGAACGATATGTATTGTTCCTTATTATTTGCAATCACATCAATTTTCACATCTGAAGCTCCAAATTCTTTAACGATAAAGTGGTTATCGTATTTGCTACCGTTATGTAGAATGACTGGAATGAATTTACTTATTCTATACTTTAAATTACATTCTTGGTGAGCAGCACCACGATAGTTTCCTGTTAAATGGTCATGATCGCGAACCCTGTCCGTATATAAACATTCACCACATATAAAACAATTAGTTTCAGTTTCAAAACCCATTTGCTGTGATGATGTTAGTGGCTCCATTGGAATGATCGTATTTAAAATAGAGGATATATGGATGGCATCTTTCTCAAGTCTTTCCATAAAAACTTTAGGTTCATCAGGTCCTCTATAGAGCTCAAACTTATTTAAAGAGTCATCATAACTACATTTAATATAGTATGCAAAGCTAAAAGGTTCATGAATGTGAGTAGTGTTGGTAAAAGGTTGGGCTGGATTCGATGAACATGTATTAAATGGTTTTAGCAAAGCCTCAAAGTCAGCATATATAACAAATGGTACTCGAAGCTGTTTCTCATAATCCTTAAATTTCAGAATGTTATTTTTAGGAGTAGGTAATACCGTACAAACATGATTACATCCCCATTGTTGATGTTGAGTTAGTTGGTCCTCTTTTCTAAAATATAGCAAACAGCCATCACACAACCACTTTTTACCATCGCATTTTGATAGCTGACTACTAACAAGTCTACTGAAATGCTTTATCCAGCAATAGTGAGCGTTTTCACCTTTAGTTATGTACAGTAAATTTACATGAGCATCCTTTTTTCCCTGAGTATTATAGAGGACCTACTATACTCTTATTTTCAATTCCATAAACATTAATACTTACATTGTTCAGCTCTTCAAAACGTTTAATGTCTTTTATCGCCATAGGAAATTCTATTTCTTTTAAATCTAACACTGAGGAATAGTGAGGATAAGATGACGTTCTCTCCACAGCCTTTTCTGCTGGATGGAGAGCTGAGGTTACAGCCCACGCAAAACATGCATGGTCACTATTCATAATGTTTACACAAGCTTTCTTTCGTTTAATCCATGCAAGTAAATCAATATATGATGATGCTCGAAGGGGATTATATTTATTCATGTTGGTTTCTAAATAAAGTACTTCAACCAATGCCCAGCCCGACTCCCTTTCCTGGAACTCTTCACTCTTCACGATGGTAGCACTTGAAATATTTTGGTATGTATCACTAGTTTATTCACTAACAATTACGTTTTTTGTATTAAAAGATTTGATATCCGTAATTTCACCTTCGCTCCCAGTTTTTACATAGAGTCCAAAAAGTTCAAAATTCATTTTAATTGTTTTATACTCTAATAAAACATTACCTACCAAGCCAAACACAGTAGGTTAAACATTTTTAAAAAATGATTCAATACTTTGGGTTTTTTCTTTACTATAAAGTCTATAACTAGCAATTCGACTTTTAAATGCACTACCAATTTGTTGAATATTTCCAGAATTTCTTTCATGGCAAGCGTTATTTTTATGATGAATACTGCGTAAATGTCCATGAATGATTGAAGAAGGTATATCAATATTACATACATCACAATGTGTTATCGAAGGTTCACCATTCTTCTTTCTTTTTGTTGCACACCTATTTTCACAATCTTGACAACGTTTACGCTTTTGAGCATCACATTCGTTTAAAGGTTCCGTGCTAGTTGATGGTTTTACAGTTTTTAATTCCTGTTGTTCACCATGCACTTCAACCGTGTGGGATTGATATCGCTTTACAACAGAAAAACCAAGATCACAAACTGAACATGAAAAAGGTGCTGAACTGACATGCTTTAAATTTACATGCCGTCCAAGACTATCCTGTCGGTTAAATGTCATAGCACAATGACTGCACACAAACATTTTAATGTCATGTGTAGCATTTGCGTGTCGTTGAAGGTTGTTAGGTCTTGAAAATTGTTTCTTACAGTCACCACAATTGAACATGATGATCACTTTCGAAATTACCTATAAAAGAAAGAAATCATAAATGTTAATAAAAGATAAAACAAAGTAAAATATAAATAGTTTAATTACATTCCAGTCAATGGTTATAGCAGGGTATTTAAATCGATCATCTGTGAACTCCTAGCAAGTCTAACTTCATGTAGTTATAACTGGGGTTACTATATACCACTGTCACTGACACCTAGCGCTGAACATTGGAACTTGATAGAGTGGTAGAAACCAGCGGTCATCAGTTAAGTGAGCTAGGTGTGACGTCATAGCCAGTCTTAAAACAAGTCTAAACTTGTAGAACATGTCACGTGATAGAAACCAGCAGCCACCAGTTAAGTGAGCTAAGTGTGACGTCATAGCCAGTCTTAAAACAAGTCTAAACTTGTAGAACATGTCACGTGATAGAAACCAGCAGCCACCAGTTCTGTGAGCTAAGTGTGACGTCATAGCCAGTCTTAAAACAAGTCTAAACTTGTAGAACATGTCACGTGATGGAAACCAGCGATCACCAGTTAAGTGAGTTAAGTGTGACGTCATAGTCAGTCATAAATCAAGTCTAAACTTGTAAAACATGTCACGTGACAAGGTTAAGTTAGGTAAAGTTAGGTTATGTTTGGTGAACTGAGGTTAAGTCTTTAAATATTCCCTCTGTCACTGACACCTAGCAATGAACATTCGGACTTAATAGAGCGGTAATCAAAATCTAACCTACAAATTTAGCATTACACATCATGGTCAAGTAGTTCCAACTTTTGACTGCCAAATATACCATTTTCACTGACATGTAGTGGTGAACATTGGAAAATATCACTCTAGCTGTTTAAAAGTTATTAGAGGGGCACTTACCTTTTTATAATTTATCAACTGCTGCCACTGAATGAACAGATTGTAGGAATCTGGTAACCTACAGGTACCCAATTATCTGTAAACAAATCAATCAATTAATCAATCAATCAATCAATCAATCAACCAATCAATCAATAAATACATTCCAATCAATAACTTCAACATCAATTAGTGATAAAAGACTACAATCCATTAATAATAAGTACTTACCTTGCAAAATAATTTAATGATATTCTACCAAAAAGGCTTTTTACAACTCTTGAGCAGTAATAGAGCACTGTTCACTCAAAGCGAGTAATAAAGACTGACAGTAGGGAAATATATGACACCTCTCTTATATAAACTCTCATCGCTCGTGTCAGCAGTTTTTTGCAGATCATTGCAATTCCTTTCAAATACAGCTGAGAGTCCAAAGTACACTAGGAACACCTGTGTGGTATCCAATTACTGCTGACTTTGCATGATCATCACCCATTGTCTTGATCAACACTTGGGGTTTCAAATTACTGCAGCGTTAGTCATAGCAATAGAACTGTGCGCTCTCTGCTATGTCAGCAACATGACACCGGAAGGAACACCGGTGTAATATCCAATAACTGCTAACTTTGCATGATCATCACCCATTGTCTTAATGGACACATGCGGTTTCAAATTACTGCAGCGTTAGTCATAGCAACAGATCTGCGCGCTCTCTGCCATGTCAGCAACATGACACCGGAAGGAACACCTGTGTAATATCCAATGACTGCTAACTTTGCATGATCATCACTCATTGGCTTAATGAACACCTGGGGTTTCAAATTACTGCAGCGTTAGTCATAGCAACAGAACTGTGCGCTCTCTGTCATGTCTGTAATATGACACAGGAAATAACAAGTCGGTTTACTGCACGTACCATCTCCTCAGTTTTAACATCTTAAGAACATGTATTATTCTCTTTCAACTACAAATGACACATCCATCCACCAAGTTAGATCCCTTGTATGTTCACATGTATTTCGTCACTATCCTTTCATATCGTTATCACATTATAGTAGTGGGGACTGGCGAACATCGTCAGTTCAACACACTGCTTTACACGCAAAATGTAGTTAGGCCCTCTGACATAATTTAAATAAATTCATGAGAAAGTCCATAGGGACCAGGCCAAAGGGACCGGTCCAAAGCGATCAGTCAAAAGGGACGCATCAACAAGGACTCGTCCACAAGTACTCGTCCACAAGGATCTGTCAACAAGGACTCGTCCACAAGGACCTGTCCACCAGGACTCGTCCACAATGACCTGTCCGCAAGGACCCGTTAGGTTGGGTTAGGTTAGGTTACACTACAGCTGCCATCTTTAAAAAGCCCGCCCTCTTACAAAAGCCATGAGTGGGCATGTGTAAAAAACAAAAAAACAAGCATGTTAATTCATATTGGCTATCCACCGTACACATGTCTCATGTGTTGAATAACGTTTAATTCCATATTGGCATTCAAACTCTCACATGTTGCACTTGGAAAGCGAGATTCTCTGAGAAATTACAATTTCACCCCCTAGTAGGGGTAGGTTTTATTTTGGGGTTGAAATATGTAATCCATTAGAAAGGGGGTGGCAGCCCGAGTTCAACGACACCTCATTTGTTAAAATCCAACCAGGGGTTCGAGAGATATCGCGTCGCCGCCATCTTGTGTGGAGGAATGGGGAGGTGGAGGTTCTAGAACTGTTGCAAATACACTACTATTAGAGATAGCCCACCCAATTGGTTATAGGTAGGACAGCAGTTAATTCTAAATTTATATCTACAAAATGCCGTCTATGGGCGACTTGAGTGTGAGTGTTTTGGAGTGTTTGTTGTTTTTTGATGATGCGTTAGTGAATGTTGCAGTGTTTTTGCCAGCATGTAAAATTGAGAGATTTTTCTCAAATTTATTACAGCTGCAGGGTAAAACTTGACAATGCACAGGGTTGTGTCCTGATTGCGGTCATTCCAGATTGCGTTCACCTCATTAGCAGCCCAGGTTTCTGCCACTTTCATTTTAGGGAAGAACCACAGTATAGACATTCCAGCATCCAGATTGCGATCACTTTTCTTGGGAGACCGGTCCTTGGTTCCTGGTTCTTCCCGACTGACTCATACCTTCCGTATGTTTTGTGGATAACAAGAGGAACCTGATACTTCACTACCTATCCTAAGAATACAGTTCAGTTTTCAGCTGAGCATACCCCATAAAACTTCGCTTAAAAAATCAAAACCCCTCCCAATCTGACGGCACCTCGTAAAGCAATGATTATAACATTTTCAGTCTTAAGAATAGAAACTTTTCAGGATCGGAATTAACGACCTTGTAACGGGAAATTTTATACTTACAGGGCATAGTTTTTAATTTCTGCCCCTCCTTTCCCATTTGAGGCGCGAGATATTTATTTTTAGATTAGGTATTGTATATCGTGGAACATTCTTTTCATTACCTCAAAAAATTCGTCTCGTAAAAGTAATTTGTTCTGCGTTTGATTCTAAATCCCCTTTGTAATCAATGTTTGTCCCCGCCCTCTCCTACACACAAAATCAAACATTTGAAGTTCTAGGTTTATTAACATTCCAGATTTCAAATCTGTGACTTTCGATAAGTCAAAATCAATAAGTTCACAGTCAAAATGTAGTGTATCAGGACCAAAGAGAACTGACACATGACATGCACCTCAACATTGGCAAGAGGGGTGGAAGTGAAAGATGAGGAAATCCCCAGGGAAGTTACAACCGGACCGGTCTCCCAAGAAAAGTGATCGCAATCTGGACGCTGGAATGTTTATAGCTCTTCCCTAAAATGAAAGTGACCGCAATCTGGACTACTAATGAGGTGAACGCAATCTGGAATGACCGCAATAGGGAAGACACCATGCACAGGTCTGCCAGGAAATGACAAAATGGTACAAACTACAAAAGCATACACTGAATTATGAAATGCATTTTTACGTGAGCCAACAATCCATTATACCTATTTACTCCTTTTTCTATAAGTTATATTTTTTTAAAGTCTTATCCATTGCAATGGCAATGACTCCTATCCAGTATTATTTCCATGACATGAAGATCAATATGTGATTAATGAAAGAACAGGTGTTGGACGATTGGGGGAAGGATTCAAATAATTGCGTCCTTGTATTCATCAAACTTTATTTTGCAAAATAATCGCCTCCGATATTTATTACATGAATTTATTTATTTAATCGTATGGTGAGTACAACGAGGAATTCCTAAGTCCATGTCCAAGTTCTTCAACCACAGAGCAGCACTTTCTGATAGATCAAACAGGTCGCTGGGGCTTCCGGAGTAGGCATGAAGAGGGCAACGCAGGATGACATGGTCCATGGTCTGCTCCTCTTCACTGCATTCACACATTGGAGAATCAATCCAGCCCCACTTATGGCGCAAGAAATTACAGCGCCCATGCCCAGTTCTCAGTCTGTTGAGGCGACACCATAGTTTTCTTGGGAGGTCAAATCCATTCATTTTCCGAGTTGAATTTATCTCATGGGCATTAGTACCAGATGTTGAATTTGACCACTCTTCCTGCCAGCTCCGGTTTAGGTTGAAATTGTCCCTCAAGAGTCGGCCGGCCAATACACTTGCTGGCCTCCTCGATCGAAGTCGTTGTGGCGATGGGTAACAAAATTCCTGGTGAACTAGTAAAGAGGGAGATGACCGGATATTCTTTGCTTCTCTCAGCAGAGCTTCCTTTCTCCTCAGGTGCGGTGGTGGGATATGGCTAAGAATGGGTAACCAGTGGCGAGGTGTAGACTTGACAGTACCAGTTATGCAGCGCATGGTTTCATTCAGCTTAGTATCTACTTTATGCACATGTGCACTTTCCAGCCATACAGGGCACAGTATTCCGCTGCAGAGTAGACAAGACTAATACCCGTTAATCGTAAGCAGTCAGCCGAGGCTCCCCATGAACTACCACAAAGCTTGTGTAGGATGTTATTCCTTGTAGTGATTTTGTGAGAGAGCTTGGTGAGATGTTCTTTGTAGCTTAAAGTTCTGCCCAGGGTGACTCCTAGATATTTCGGGAAAGGGTTGTACTTTTGTTTATCACCAAGGAATAAAACAGATGGCTCGTAGTTTGCGAGTCTGTTGCTAAGATGGAAACATGAAACCTCAGTCTTAGAAGCGCTTGGGATCAATCGCCAAGACTTGAAGAATATTATTCAATTACATGAATGACAACATTTCACTGGGAAGATAGCAGAGAATGAAATTCAAAAAAGAGATCTCTGCTTATATATGGAATATAATAGAGAAATTCAGTCTTCAGGACCTGAAGATGGTAAAGTGAACGAAATTTTATATTTCACTCCGGAGCAGGAGTGGAATTAAATTCACCCAGCTAATTCAATACTATTCCGGCGTCGAGTTAAACCTGGAGAGAAACATATAATTTCACTCCGACAAGGAATGAAATTGGGAATGAAATATTGAATTCTATTCCTCTCAGAATACATCTCGGAATGAAATTCAATTCAATTCCGCTGGGAGTGAAATTATATCCATTGCATTGCATTTTATTCCTCTCGGAATGAGATGTTGAATGAGACACTCGATTTTGTTCCGAAGGGAATAAAATCAATTCCAAAGAATTTAATTCTATTTCTCTCGGAATTACGGTTTATACCTCGCAAAATGACACTCTTGATGAAGATTTTGTCTTATTGAATCCAATGAATGATAATGATCGTGTGGCCTCCTGAGGGGTCGAGGTCAGGTCTTTCTAGTTGACGCCCGTGGGCGACCTGTGCGCCGTAATGAGGATGAAGTGATGATGAAGACGTCACATTCACGCAGTCCCCGAGCCATGGGAATTAACCCCAGGATAATAATATCCTTCATGGCCCGGTCGGGAATCGTACTTGGGACACATAGCCTGGCGCGCTATTTAGCCACGGAGCCATTCACTCCAAAGAAATTCTGGGATTCAATGTTTATACCTGAGGCATTTTTCTCAATGTTATTTCACCGGATTATTAATTTGAACCTACTTTCATCTTATGAAATATAGACTTAACAAGTGTTTAGTGCTTTTCAGTCGGTCAACACGAATGTACCCAAAAGAGATGGGTTATGCCCTAATCCTGAAATAAATTACATGAGATTAATAAAACACTAGGATGACCAGTTTCGATCGTCAAGCGATCATCATCAGATCCATTACACTTAGGCTATAAAATCTATGTTTGAAATACAGGTGAAAATATTTACAATATGTACAATTATTTAGTTGCAGTATTGGTACTGCAACTGTCAGTGTATGCTAAATGCAGTATATATGTTAGGTGAAATGCTAAATGGTGATAGCTATCCGTAGATTGTACTTTAGAGAGATTATATGGTTGTAAACTATGGTTAAAGTATAAAATTTTAGGCTAACTACTTATCTGATTGTCTTCCGTACTACAGCTACTCGCAGTTTTCGTGTTTACTAGAACTCACTGTGCGGTCGACCGCCCAGGTGGCCTCACCTGCAAAGCGAACAGGGACCTTATGAGGGATGGGAAGATTGGGAGGGAGAGGCAAGGAAGAGGGAAGGAGGCAGCCGTGGCCTTAAGTTACGAACCAACCCGGCATTCGCCTGGAGTAGAAGTGGGAAACCATGGAAAACCACTTCAAGGATGGCTAAGATGGGAATTGAACCCCCCTCCTCTCATTTGTGTCTCACGGGGCTGTGTGTACCCCGTTCCAGCCATCATACCACAAGTTAATTTCGTAACAGTGCCGGGGATCGAACCTGGACCTCCAGGGCGACAGCCAGGAATGATAGCCGCTACAGCAGGAGGTGGGCACTTTAAAAGGAAGGCAGCCTGTAGTTTTACGTGACTGTAAATGTTGTGATTATAAGCTACGGGACCACCATCCGAACCACAGGACGTGGTATTTCACTTCAATGATCTCCATTTCATTGACAAGGAATCGAACCCGGTCCGCATTGGTGAGAGGCAAGCAGATTGCCAGTTCACAACCACGCTCCACTCCTCTTTCGAATTTTACCGCAAGAGCTATGCGACTTACGCAGAAATCTCATTAAAAAGAAAAACAGCACGTTGTTGTTGGAATTGTATTTACTGTATTTGATAATAATAATGATATTGGTTTTACGTCCCTTTTAAATACTCTGGCTTTTAGAAACGCCGGGGTGCCGGAATTTTTCTCCGAAGGGGATCTTTAACGTGCCAGTAAATACCTCGCATTTGCGCACCCTCAAATGCCAACTGACTGCGCCAGGATACGAACCTGCAACCTTGGGCCCAGCAAGCGAGAACGTTACCGCTGAGCCACGCAGCCAGTCGTATTTATTTCAAATTGAGTGAAAATCAACAGCCTGCTTCCAGTCTCCGACCGGGACAGGAATGGAATGAATGAAGCCCCCATCTAGCGGCGAGGATATGAACTGTGCCGGCTGCCGAAGCCTGTCGCACTGGGGCAATGATTAAATGAATGACAGATGAAATGAAATGATAGTGGAGAGTGTTGCTGGAATGAAATTGTGACAGGGAAAACCGGCGTACCCGGAGAAAAACCTGTCTGCCTCCGTTTTGTCCAGCACAGATCTCACATGGAGTGACCGGGATTTGAACCACGGACCCAGCGTTGAGAGGCCGGCGTGCTGCCGCCTAAGCCACGGAGGCTCAATTCAAATTGAGTACAAAGCAAAACATATTTTTCTACCCACAGTTGACAGGTTGAGACTCGGACAAGAGCTTTTCAGAATTTATGTGTATACTGTACTAAGTTCGACGTAATAATGAAATTTGCTGGCAAACTCGGGTTGGTAAATTATGAATAAAGCCATTTGATACCCAGAGCACACTAGGCTGATGAAAGTTGAACTTATATGGCCAGGATTTGGTACACAAATGTATGTCCATCCCTTTTTTTATTCAGGGGCGTGGTGGCGCAGCGGTCAAGCTCTTGGCCTCTCACCACGGTGGACCGGGTTCGATTCCCGTTCAATGCATATGAGATTTTCAAAGTGAAATGCCACGTCCTGTGGTTTGGTTTCCACGTAACAGGGAGGTCCCGTGGGTCGTGGCTCATGATCGCGAGATTAACGGTCACGTAAAACTACAAACTTCTATTTGTTTTTCCTTATTATTCAACGGGGTCGGGGTTGAGATGCGATGAAAGTCTATGTGGCGGGTGATTTTTAAAGCCCGATGCACTTCCTGACGCCAACCTCACGAGAGGAGTTAATGAGAGGAGTAATGAATGAATATGAATGAAACTGGGGAAGGAAGTGGCCGTGGCCTGTCAGAAGGTATCGTCCCAGCGTTTGCATGGCGTTGAAAATCGGAAACAGAGTCCGCAGAGAGCTTAGCCCCATGGCCTAGCGCTGCGTGTTAGCGAACGTGGCTACCGCTGTCGGTCTATTTGGTATACAAAATGATTCCTAATAACAAATCCTGTCGGAGATATTGAATGCTGGTGTAATTATTCGCGCGGTCGTCATGTTGAATTGGTAAAACGTATTAAAATTTGAAAGGCACAGTCGTGGTTAGACGAGATAGTACTACGACCTCACCAAGTTTCATTGAAATCACTCAAGCCGTTTAGATTTTATGAGGACACACACGTTCACACATACACACACACACACAAACACACACACTCACACACGGATACAAGGTGATCTCACACGTCTACATTTCAGAAGAAAGTATGAACATTACATCACAGAATCTCACTGTAGTGAATGGCTCCGTGGCTAAATGGTTAGCAACTACCGGGAGAAGCAAATAAAGCGCCACATCGACCAAATTAGGCCATTTCCAGGAATACGGCCAAGCACAGAGAACCAGGAACCGACCGGTGACGAACCTACCGAAATTCTACCTAGGCCACAACGTGTTCGGTTCTTCCCAGCACCAGCCGAGAGGATGCCACAAATGAACCGTGGAAACCGAACACCAACACTTGCCACTCCAGTTATACTGCGCAGGTCTACACGCAAACGCCGCCCACCATTAAGATTTTCACCATAGACATAACAAGTTCAATTTAAAAGAGGGAGGAACTCGAACTCACAGATATGTATGTTCCAAATAAATTTCACCCTCAACAGTTGGTAACACAGACTCAGACTCAGTTATCGATTATTCGACCTCACCAGAGCCGTCCTTGTTGTGCACTGATCTGTACATTGCTTGGCTTCCTCATATTAAATTGCCATATGGTTGTTCGGTTCGTGGAATTGTCAATCGCAGAAAATACGTAGCTTAGAAAACACAACATTTTCAAATTGAATTAAAGCACGTTTCACGACCGCTTTGCGTTAATAATGTGAATCGTTCGTTTCGTTATCGTTTTACCCTCCAGAGTTGGCTTTTCCCATTGACTAAGTGAGAGATCCCACCTCTACCGCCATTGAGGGCAGTGTCCTGGAGCTTGTGACTCTGACACAGGGGATACAACTGGGGAGTGTGACTAGCACTTGACTCAACTGCTAAGTGAACAGGGTTGTGATGAGGGGATGGGAAGAGTGGGAGGGATAGATAAGGAAGAGGGAAGGAGACGGCCCTGGCCTTATATAAGGTACTGCAGTAGGATATATAGGCCGAAGCTGGCACAGGGGCTAATGGGCAAGATGGCCGCCACGCGCAACCAGCCCTATGTTATTCTTATGGAGAGGTCATTCAGAGCTGGCACAGGGGCTAATGGGGAATATGGCTGCCACGCTGTCACAAGGGGAGGTCGGCCGTGTAGTTACTAAATTGAATATTCATTATTATTATTAATTTTATTAGGTAATTATTGATTGACAGCTTGCCACGGTGGGTGAGTGGTTATCGTGTCGGACTACCAACCCCAAGCTTGTAGGTTCGCTCTTGGTCGTGGTAAGTGATTTTTGCAAGGTGGCAAAAATTAAGACACGCATGTCATACGATGTTGGCATGTAAAAGAACCCAGGGAGAGGTCGGCTATGTAAATGCTAAATGGAATATTTATTATTATTATTATTATTTATTATTATTATTATTATTATTATTAGGTAATTATTGATTGATCATGCACAATCAAGACCAGCCTTATATTGCCCCACTTTATGGTGTAGTGGCTAGCATTTTTAGCTGTTACTGTGGAGGCTCGGGTTCGAGTCCTGGCTCTGTCATGAAATTTAATTCTAGGCTGAGGGTTGGAATGGGGTACACTCAACCTTGTGAGGCAAAACTGACAGGAGATGGCTTTTGATTCATACCGCAGCCATTCTGCCTAACCCAACTTCACCTAACATAACCTAACCTAACCTAACCTTACCTAAACTAACCAAATCCCACCTTACCTAACCTAACCTAACCTAACCTAACTTCAAAGTCAGAATGTGCAATACATCTATTGTTTTTTATACCCTCATAAATTAGATATAGAGAATGTCCACCACGATTTAGATCCTCGAGCACACTTTATGACATATCATTAAAACGTGTAGAAAGGAATGTCTGAAAATTTTCACTAACACATAGTACACGTTCACCATACATTGTGTCCACTTTTTGAATGTTAATGATACGGAAAAGAGTATGCATTGGTAATTCAGTGAGCTTTTTTTTTCTCTCTAATCAACAGTTCTTCCCCCATAGCATTGAGAATATTTATTGTAGTAGCCCATAAAGAAACAAAAAAAAAATCATATCTATTACAGTTTAGCTATAAGTGACCAGAACCACTATAACATTTTATTCTAATAAGGAGATTTCCAAAATGATAAGAAAAAAGAAAAAGCTTACCATAATGATGGATTGTGTAAGTAAAAGTCTTTTGCTGCTTGATGCCACTACTAAACTGATACTCATACAACAGACAAGTGAGTTCATGTTTCGCTGACGTAATCGTATGTTCCCACGCACTTCCTGTGTGTTGCACGCGCCGTAGTGGCAAAATTTGAAACTAGATGAGATGATTTGCTGACGTAATCGTATGTTCCCCCGCACGGACACGCAGGCCCCTGTGGACGGGTCCTTGTGGACGAGTCCCTGTGGACGGATCCCTGTTGACAAGTCATTGTTGACAGGTCATTGTTGACGGGTCCTTGTTGACGGGTCCTTGTTGACGGGTCCCTGTGGGCGGGTCCTTGTTGACGGGTCCTTTTTGACTAATCCCTTTAGACCGGTCCCTTTGGACTGGCCCATGACCCCTAATGCTATCATGAAATTAAACGTTGTTCCACATGAAATGCATGTGAAGAGCCGATTGCTACTATGAATTAACATGATTTTTGATTTTTTTGTTTTTACGCATGCGTACTTGTTTTTTTGTAAGCGGACGGGCTTTTTTGAATAATGATTCATAGATGAGTTATTTTTTTTTAAATTACTAAAAGATCCGAAACTAATAGGTCATTAGCTTTTTAATATCTCATGAACCAATAAGGCTAGGGACTTGTATGAGAGGTCGTTGGACTTGAGGTGACATTCTGTTGTTGAATGTATTATTTATTTTTTGTCTAAAGGGCCAAACTACACTTTTGTTAATATCTCGCTAAATAATAATCAGAGAGGGTCAAGTGAGGTGTCATGGGACTCAGATCTAATACAGCATGGTCATTGACTTATGATTTTATAAACTAATCATCGTAGAGTGTCAAGTGAGGTGTCATAGGACTTAGAATGTTTAACCCTTTCCCATGACCAATGAATTTACACCAAAAATCCCAAACAGCAAGGTCATTGACCTAAGATTTTATAAACTAATAACCGAATATCAACATGCGAGGTGTCATAGGACTTAGAATGGTCAACCCTTTCCGATGGCCAATGAATTTACCCAAAATACCCAATACATCAAGGTAATCGACCTGAGATTTTATAAACTAATAATCGGATACGAACATGTGAGATGTTTACCATGCGTGATGAAACATAGCTAGGTAGAGAAAGAATTAGTGTAGGCTACATGTATGGTGACTGACAAGTCTTTTACCATTGAAACTTGTTTTTCAGATCAAACTGCAGTATAGAGAGAGTATAGGTTGCAGGTATGGGTTAATAAATGAGAAACGGTGTACGCAAACTCTGATTTATCAAGAATTAAGAGTAGACTATCTTTAATTGATTGGTTAAAAATGATAGCTAAAACAAGAAAATGCTCAGTGGTTACCGAGACAAAATGGTCGCTACACACAACAAGCTTTAAATACTTGAGGCTAATAATCTATACACTCACACACTCGCTTGTTCGAAACTAAACTGTGTTGATGTCAGTGCTCAGACAGTAGGCTGATGACGAAATGCATTGCTAACAGAAATATAATCATTTCCGGTTGTCTAATGTTACCAGCTATCCATTTTTTGTGTTGCAGTGGTAAGCACTTTTAGCTCTTGTACTGGTGGTCTTAACTCGATTTCCAGGTCTGAGGCCTAGAACGAGTCAAACTAAGAAACAAGGGCATGGTGGTGCAGTGGTTAAGCTGTTAGCCTTTTCACCAGGGTTCGATTTCAGGTTAATATGCATGTCATAAACATATTAAACAAAACAAAAACAGAGATAACGTTTAAAACTGATTACATTTGTGTCTTTCAAATTATTACTTGGATTACAAATACAAAGGTGAACTGGGTTTGATATACAGTTAATGCTGTCTATCACACACTAGACTGTAAGAAAGCCAAAAGAGCTAAAGGCGTAAGTAGAGCAGTGGTAAAATTGCTATATGTAGAGAACTACCTAGCGATTTTATGAACTGGCAAAGCCATATCGCATAAACAGTGCAGGATACAATCCAGCAATCAAATTTGTATCTTGTGGAACAGAGGAAAAGCACTTACGTGAGAAAATTCAAGTTCATGTGTAATATGACCTAACACACAAGTGTTCACCTGTGCACGTGCACGATAAGAGCTAACAAGTCACATTCTGTTTAGTTCGTACGTAACGTTAGGGCTAATGCACACACCCTAGTACGCGAGGCACATGCCATTTGAGAGCAGGTGAAGGGATCTAACTTGATGGATGGATGGATGTGTTCTAACGAGTCATTTGTAGTTGAAAGAGAATAATACTTGTTCTTAAGATGTTAAAACTGAGGAGATGGTACGTGCAGTAAGACGTCTTGTTATTTCCTATGTCATATTACAGACATGGCAGAGAGCGCACAGTTCTGTTGCTATGACTAACGCTGCAGTAAAACCATAGATAGAGTGTATTGTTTAAGGTCACTCTCTTTCCGTACATAGTCAAAGATTGTTGATGGTTAACAATTGCATTAATAGTGGGACATGGGGATAGCAATTAAGAAAAACAGACAATACCCATACACAATTTTTATTTATTTAATGTAAGTACTTGTACAATAGTTATATACAATCTACAACTCTCTATTGTCTATTACTATCTAGTCCTTTTCAATCCACTTGCATATCAAGGGCAGATGGCTTTGTAGTTCAGCCCCTTAAAACAACAACAACACTACCTCTTGCATAGTCTGTGATGTTGATGACTCATGAGACGTGGAACATGGATTAAACATAACTTTTACAACAGGGGTTAAACGTTGCTTAACAAACAATGCACTATTTTGAGTAGCAACATCTTTCTCTTGTACTAACTTTTTAGCATTCTGATGATTTTTTGTCAACACCATCAGTGTTTTGTCTGGAGCACTACATTGATGATCACTCACACTTAAAACCACACCATTTCTACTTTTCATATTGCCTCGACATCTTGTTGACCTCTGTTTTGAGCATCGCCAGAATATTATTCCTTTTACATTTTGTCGTCTATAGTTATAAGAGTAGCCTTTATAGAGTACACGTTGTTTACCTCGGTTAGTTGTAGTAAGTTCCATAGTAGCAACTAACCTGTTAGTATGATTTGCACACTACAAAGGTTATAACTGCCCTGTTAATAGCATGATTTAGCGTTGGCTTTTATATTTAATATGCACAGTTTGAAGTGACAGTAAAAGTGAGAGCAAAGTGGTAGAAAATATTACATGTATTGTTAAGAAATAGTTTAAGCGGTTATTGGGATCCATTACATAATAATTTTGGCATGACGAAGCTCATTTTCTATATTCAACAGTTCTTCCTCATATTTAGTATAACCAGCCTGTTTACAGGCATGCAAGTGCTGAAACTGCTGGATTAGCTTACTGGGATTGTTCCAATAAATACATTTAACAAATGACTTTTTAGGGGTAAACAAAGCATTACCATAATCTTTATCATTATCATCCTCAGCATTTTTATCACTATTATTATAATCACCATCATTGCGATCAACATTATCCTCAACATCACTAAAACTATTCATTTGCCTTTGTTTCTTTTCCACGGAGACCTCTCCCATAGTCTGTGTTGGCTTTGATAGTGTTGAGGGTTTCTTAGACGTTAACAACTGTCCTAACATGACTTTTTGAGGACATGATAAGTACTTTTGAACACACACTGCACTATCTTGAGTAGCAATATCGTTTTCTTGAACTTGCTTTTTTTTAGCATTTTCATGATTTTTTGTAAACAGCAACCGTGGTTTGTTTGGAGCACTACATTGATGAACACTCACACTTAAAACCTTTCCATTTTTACTTTTTAGATTGCCTCAACATTTTGTTGACCTCTCTTTCGAGCATCGTCAGAATATTATTCCATTCACATTCTGACGATTATAGTTATAAGAGTAGCCTTGATAGAGTGCACGTTGACTACCTTTGTTGGTTGTAGTAAGTTCCATAGTAGTAACTGACCTGTCAGTATGATGTTCACACTACAAAGGTTACAACTGTTCTGGTGATAGAGTGACTTACCATAAGCTTATATATTGGCTTATGTTTTGGCTTTAATGTTGGCTTATGTATTGGCTTTTGTATTGGCTTGCGTATTGGCTTTTGTGTTGGCTTACATATCGGCTTTTGTGTTGGCTTATTTGACAAATTATTTTTCTACAGATGCATGTACTAAAAAGTATGTTGATATATACAGCTTACGATGTATCAAAGGAGATTATGACATGCAAAATAAACGATGGCTTGTGTGTTGGTTTTTATGTTGGCTTATGTATTGGCTTTTGTGTTTGCTTTTGCTTTGGCTTTTGTATTGGCTTATGTATTGGTTTTTGTGTTGGCTTATATCGGCTTTTTGTGTGTAGGTTTATTTGACAAGTTATTTTTGTCAATGTATTTAGTGGAATATTTTCTTGGTTTTGGAAAGTATCTCAAGGAAAGGAAATATTTAAAGACTTAACCTCAGCACACCTAACATAACCTAACTTTGCCTAACTTAACCTTGTCACGTGACATGTTCTACAAGTTTAGACTTGCTTTAGGACTGGCTAAGACGTCACACTTAGCTCACCTAACCATAGTCCCATGGCAAGAGAGCGATGAACCTATGCAAGAACATCAGCGCTGGTCACCCGCCTGCCCCTACCTATTGAACCCAACGGGGTTAGGCTGACTGGTGTCGAACGTGGATCTCTGAGATAAATTGAGCTCAGAATAGAGATTCCAGCAAGGAACGAACACGAGATCTTTTGAGGGAGTTTAAGCTATAAAAACCCCTAGAGAAAATACATATTAAATCACTGTTGTGGAATGAACTAATTCTGACATTATTTGTTAATATAATGCAGGGAATAATAGCAGAATACTGCATTTTTGGGCTGTATGGAGTATACTATTCTGGACTTGAGCACAGAAAGTTTGAGCGCATGACAGTTGTCAAATGACTCTGGAATAGGGGCGTAGTTTCTTGGAGCCGTGTCACTCTATGTGGCCTACTTATGTCGTCTGGAGCAGGTCAGGAGGGTAAAATATTGTCAAGTTATTGCCCGTTTGAGAATAGAGAGGCCAGTGGAGTGAGAAGATACCAGCGTAATTTAATGATTACTCGTGATTGGAGTAACTCAGAGACATGAGGTTTGCACCTATGCGAATGTATAGACGGGAGGCTAATTATCAAGCCATTAAACATTGAAATCGAGGCAGATTTAATGGAACGCGCAGGGACACAGTAGGTTTGTGGTTAGCGGCGAGATCTGACCATGCCGCCGGGGATTTTTAGGTGACGCCGCGTGGGCACACGCTGGCAAAGGCAATTAATATTAATTAATTGGCCGATCGATCCTCGAGCACGCATACAGATCTGTGACCAGCGAGGAAAAAGGAACCATATAAACGTTAATTCAAGACCAGAATCATACTGTGAGAGAAGATGACGCTGCAGAGAAATTCTCGGTCTACTTTTTCTCTCCAAACGGATATAAGGGCTGAAAGAATGACAGAGGCGGTCAGTTGAACCATAATTGAGCGCAGGGAGCACGTCACCCGAGCTCAGAGAACAGACGCGCGGACTTTAACATGAAGAGCCCTGCAGTAAGGCATTTATTAATCACAATTATTAAGGACAGTCGGGCCATACGTTTATAGTCGGCATTACGAGGGACTATTATCGAGCACGCAGGAAAGGTACCGTGTGATATACAAGGTAGGACAATTGACAGTGGTAATCCGTACAAGTACAATGTACAATGGTTGAGTGCAGTATGTAAACTATTGGTTAGACATATCATAGGAGGTCGGATTGCGCAGATATAAACTTTGTTATGCGATTGGTGTAATTTCGCAGGGATACCACTGTAATTAATGCTCAGGACGATATGCAAGCATATTTATGCGATATCCGGAAATTTTTCTAAGGATAGAAATTGATAGACAGATGGGGGACTGATAGGAATCCTTAGGCGGAGAATCGAGACTTTCAGACGAGATACGGGAGAATTGGAGGAGAGATCTTCAACGTCTGCATTTCTGATATTTTGCCCGGAAAAGTCAACCACTAAGAAATGTACATAGTGATCGTGTGATTGTAGTGATGATCATTTAAATATATGTAAAATTAATAGTGTAACAAGTGCTATAAAGTGTTGTGTGAATAAGGAAGCGACAGCTTCAACATGGAAAAGCAAAGTGCCGTGTGTTTTGTAAGGCAAAAGTTATGTATAATGTGTGTGAGAAGTGTAAGAATGCCTTGCTAATTTGCATATAATGGCGGGCATTACTGGAAGAAATGCGTGGTTGGAGCCACCGGATTAGCCGATGTAAGTACCCAAAAACCATGATTTTGTAGCAATTATAGTCCACTGTATGTTGAGTGATTTCAAAATTTATAGTATATGCCAATAAGAGTCAATTTTAGGAGGTAGAACCTCAAGTTATTATTGTTGTGTTGATTTTAGTCAAGTTGAGAAGTCTTTGTGCATCATTGAATGGATAAATCGTTACCACTATTGTAAAATGGCAATTCAGTTATATAAAAACTTAACGTAACGAACACGGATGTTCGGTTATTAAAATGGTTACGTTGTGTCGGGTTATGGTAATGTAGGTCAGTAATAATAATAAGAAGAAGACACATCAGGGAAAAATGGTTGTAAGCAAAATATATATGCTAATTGGAATATTTATCTATCCAAGCAGTAATATTATACATGAAGAGCTAAGCAAAAACAATTTAATATCAGAGTATATTATGATGATGGAAATAAATATGCATGAATCTAGGAAATGGAAGAGTTTAATAGAGAATTGAATTTGCAGCTTGTGAATAAGCTTGTGAGAGTAATTGATAGATTTATCTTACTAATTAAAGGACGGGATGATAGCACTATGGTCAGGGGAGCCAGGTAGTCTAATCGACGTGTGAAATCTCGTATAGCCTAGGGCATACAGAGATATTTATTATTGCCAGAGCGTACTTAGTGGCTGACCCTAGCTCTGTGGATGGATATGGAATGTTCCGGGTTCGAATCCTGTCGTGTATGGGAGGATAACAATGGAAACCTCAGCATGACACCTGATGTCGACCGAGAACTAGTTATTGGATAAATTCAGCTCCTGGAAGCGAATTTTGGCGGTAGGATGTGCCTGACCGTGACATTTAATAAGATGCCGGCTAGCCAATTCGACCAGTGATTTATGAATCTCGTTCCTTCATGTAATGTAATGGACCTGTTGAGGCCAGTTATTAATATCCTAAGGTTAGGAATAAATGTTTAAACACGCCCATAACCTATCTTGCATACAATTTAGTTTAAATCATATGGGATATGTAGGTCATTGAGACTGCACTATTGTATTTAAAGTCACAAGTTACTGCTTGGAGGTAAAGAGAGAAGGGAGTTAGGGAGAGACAGAGCACGTGGTTTTGTGACCGCCTGACTCATTCCCATTGTATACAAGTAGAACCGAGGGGGAGATTTTTAAACGACCCTTGAAGGTTGACATTTAGAATGGACAAACTTTGAAACCCTGTTTGTAATAAAAAGAGTCGTTGTTGTATTGTATAATGAATTTGTGTGGTTTGAAACACGTTGTTAATTAAGGATCGTTCTGATAACGTAATACCTGGCAAACTTATGAGTTGTTGAAAGTTGCATTTTTATACTGACAGTGTCACTGTGTTCTAAAGTTCGACACTAGATGCCATAGGCTATGCCCACGCAAGGGTAGCATAATATACCATCCGACACAGCGGTAACGGAATTTTTGAAATTGAAATCACAACGGCATACAGTGGAACTGTAGAAAAGGGGACTGCAGAAGGGAACTGCAGAACGGGGTATGATTACAACTAATTGTGGAGTTGCAAGTAAATTTGATGTGCAACCCATGAATTGGTTAATAGACGTGCAGTGAAGTGTAAGGAAGGATGGGAATCGCTATTCAGCAGTACCGGGCGGTCATCGGCCGCTGGCAGGCTAGAGTGAAGTGCGATTTCGGTGTCGGGAAGGTGATAGCGGGCAACGTCACTGAACAGATGGGGGTTATGGCGATGGGGATGGTAGCGCTGGTTGTGGCGACGCTACTATTAATTGGAGGAGTGGAGTCAAACCCAGGGCCTGGTCAGCTGGGATGGCAAGAAATGGAAAAAATGAGGGAAATTGTAAAGGAAGTGTCACAAAATGACCAGATCCGGGACATTCTTCGTGAGCAATGTAAGGAATTTAAGGAGATGAAGACATGTATAAGAGAAGAGATGGGAATAGTGACAGAAAGGCTGACCGAGAATAGTAGAGAGATAAAAGACCTAAGAGAAAAGGTGAAGATATTAGAGGTGGAGGTAAATGAATTAAGGAAGGCCAAGCTGGATGAGAGAAAGAAAAACGTCTTCATTTACGGAATAAAGGAAGATGTCAAGTAAAGCACCGAGGATCTAACATCCAAGGTGCTCCGAGTGATTAGTGAAGGCATGCGGATAAACATTGGAGTCTCAGAGATTGACAATATGACCAGGATAGGCCGGGGAAGGGGCACGAGGCCCGTGAAAGTGTCATTAGTTTCATCGCTGATGGCTCACAGAATTCTGGCGAACACAAAGAACCTGAAAGGGGAGAGGATATGGGTAAGGAGAGAAATGAGTAAAGAAGAGGCAAGCGAGCAACGGACCTTGCAGTTTCATTTAAGGAAGGCAAGGAGCTCTGGTCTCAAGGCTTATGTAAAAGGCCTGGCGGTTAGCGGCAACAACTGGGATCGGATTTGGACAGTGGCACAACTCCAGGATATGGAGAAGCAACAACAACATGAGACAGTTAGACCTAGCAACCTGATGGAAGCAGCTGTCGGTTCAGAGGGAAGTGCGGTGATGATTCAACAGAGAGCATCGACCTCCAAGTCCAACACGGAAGTGGCGCGAGCAGGAACGACTAACATCAGCGCCAGGAACACCGGACAAGTGCGTGGTTTGCAGAAAGGTGAGACTGTCAAACAACGAGTTACTAGTCTAAAAGAACTATGGGGCAAGAAAACCTTGACAGAGCAGTTTAATGTGGAGAAGGAGGTCATTTCTTCTCCAGGTGGCAGTATACTAGAGCTAGAGAAAGCTAGAGTTACTCGAAGTAAAGCTACCGCCAGCGATGAGGGTAGGGGTAAAAAATAACTAAACTGGAATATTGCTAGCGTAAATATAGAGTTTTTTTTAAATAAGAGCGGGAACGATGTAGTTTTGACCCTAATAGTAGATATGCAGATTGTAGGATTTGTTGAGAGTTGGCTCCCTGTAGGTTGCGAGGTTAAAATAGATGGCTTCAATATATATACAAAACCTAAGATTAGGAAAGCTCGTACAGGTAGATTCCCGGGGGGGAATTTTTGTTTTAATTAAAGAAGAGGTGAGGGAATTATCAGAATTTATTAGTTCAGAACTGGAAGAAGTAGTGTGGGTAAAAGCAGATATTAGGGGGAGGGGGAAAGGAACGGTATGTTTCGGCTTTGTCTACAACCCTCCGGAGAATTCCCCGTATGCAAGAGAAAGCTTTTTCGATGAGTTAGCTATTGAAATAAACAGAATTCAAAATATATATGAAGAGGCAGAGATTGTGCTTTTAGGGGACTTCAATGCGAGGGTTGCAGACAGAAAGCCCCTTTACAGCAAGGGGGTTGCCGAGGCCGTATGTGGGGATAGGCACAGCAAAGACAAGGAATGTAATAAGAACGGAGAAAAGATTTTGGAACTATGTGGTGCAGAAGAGCTATATATATTAAATGGTGTATGTGTGGGGGACGAAGAAGGTAACCTTACGTATATAACAGAGATTGGAGGAAGTGTAATAGATTTAGCAATATGTTCCAGAGGAGCACTAGCCCTAATTAAGACGTTCACTGTTGAAGAATGGGGGGAATCACACCACCTACCAATTGTCGTCAACATGCAGGGAGCGGTGACAAAATCAAAATCAAAAGGGAACCCACAAGTTAAAGCTATAGAGAGAAAAGTAAATAGATTCAGATGGAGGGAGGAAAACTGCAGAGAGTTCCAGAACTACTTCCAGGGAGAAAATTTTGAGCTGATAAAGGTAGGGATAAGTTTAATGATCAGTAATGATGAAATTGAAGGGGTAATACGTATGATTGAGAATGCAATTATGATGGCCGGGCGGAAAATGCGCGTGAATGCTAGATGAAAATTAGGGAGAATTAAAGGATGGTACGATGAATCTTGTAGAAGGAAGAAAACCGAAGTTATTAGGGCACTGAAGTTATACAAGAGAGGAGGGGATGATACGATGAGAGTAGAATTTTGTCGTCTAAGGAAAGAATATAGGGAACTGCTCAGCAAAATGAAAGATGAATGGCAGGGTAAGGAAGCTACAGCACTAAATAAGGATTCTAAAGCTAACGACTCTAGCAAAGTGTGGAGCAGGATAAATTCTTACTGTAGGGGGAGCAGAAGTGGTGGGGGGAGCTCTATTAGTGATGAAGTATGGATTGCATATTATGAGAATCTGTTAAATGCTGAAGATAATTGGAGGAAGAGGGATGAGTTTGGCGTAGGTTAAAACGGTGATGGACAAGTACATAAGAAGGAAAAGAGGTAAGCTGTATATCACAGCTATTGATTTGGAGAAGGCGTTTGATTCAGTGAGCAGGGGAGCTGTCATGGCTAAGCTGGGAAAAATCGGGGTGTCACATAAAATGATACGAGCAATTGAGAATGTGTATTCCGAAGTGAAATGTGCAATTAAAACTAAAGATGATGTAATTGTAGGAGAGATAACGTCTAATATAGGATTAAAACAGGGATGCAAATTATCCCCGGTGCTTTTTTTTGCTATTTATCAACGATATTTTCGATTCAAAGGGCTTTGAGCAACGGTCCAACCCTTGCTTGGACAATTATGATATCCCGGGCCTAGCTTTTGCTGATGACATCCTTCTGCTTGCTCTAACACCCTATAATATGCAATATAGTATTGACGATATTGTGAGATATTGTGAGGACTGGAACTTGAAAATTAACCCGAGTAAGACCAAAGTTATGGTCTGCAAAAGGGAGTTAAACTGGCTAAGAACGAAAAGTGGGTCATGTATGGGTCGCAGTTAGAGACGGTGAAAAAACTTGAGTATCTAGGGACGATATTGGCGAGCAATGGTAAATGGACCGAACAAATTAAAAGGGCAAAATCGAAAGGGCTAGCGGCATTGGCGAATGTTAAAGTGTTAGAGCGTAGGTTACCGAATCTTGACTACAAAGTGTATAAGAATGTGTTCAACGCACTCATCGTTTCAAGAGCACTCTATGGAGTGGAAGTATGGGGTTTAGAGGAAGGAACGAAAACCCTGGACAGTATTGTAAGTAGGTTTGCCAAGATAATTTTGGGGCTACCTAGTTGCACGGCGAATTGTGGAGCGAGAATGTTGTGTGAGGATGTAAGCATTAGACAACATATCATAAAAAAGGTCATAAAGTCTTGGATTCGTTTAAAAGCAGGTGGAGGGAGGGAAATGCTTAAGGTAGCCTACCTGCACCAAATGAAGCATCAGCAAGAGGGCTACTGGGTGGACGGGGTAAGAAGTGTACTGGAAAGATTAGGAATGGGTTATCTATGAGATAGGGACTTACAAAGAGAGGAAGGTAGGGTGTGCAAAAAAGTGTGTAGAAGGGTTAATGACGTAGAGTTGCAGGTGCTAAGAGAAGAGTGCACCAGTAGGAGAACCTTAACGGAGTTCTGCGAAATAAGGAACTTTATGAGCATAAAGCCTCAATGCCTAATGAAAAGAGAAATGAGAGGGATAATTTGGTGGTTAATGGGGGTGTATAAGAACAAAGCGTTGAGAGAAGTAGGAAAAGAGGACATTTGCCTGTTTTGTGGGAAGGTTATGGGTGCAGCGCACCTGATCAGGGAATGCAAGGAAATTAAAATGATAAGAGCAAAGTTTGTAGACAAAGCAGATCTAAACAGAATAGAAAATGAAAATGAGTATCACACTTTAATTAAATTACTAAAAAGGGAATGGGGGAAAGCAGGTCAATTAGCAAAATATTTTAATACCATCAGGGCAATGTGGAATAAGAAAGCGTCGGATGAGATTCAGAACAAAGATGCATGTAAATTAAGCATTCATGTACAGGAGACGGCTTCCTAAGCTATAAATCTCGTTAAAGCCTAGCAGAGCCTATCTGTATTAACAATGTAGCCTATACGATTACTACAGTACAGCCACATATTGCTGTCTGTAGATTTTTCCTGTGAGTTTGATGTTTTTTTTTTTCATACTACAAAACTTATCAGACTCTTACAGTCAGTAAGGGCTCGATAGGGAAATAAAAGTAATTCTTTCTGTGATGTGTCTCCCATGGAGAACTGTCTAAAAATGAAGAACACTGTGTCCACATTTATGATTAAGAAAGAACTTCGTGCAGTCTCCATCAGAAAAGTTGCCCAGTGATATTTTGAATGAAGATAACTACTGCAAAGCATTATTAAGTTTTGAAATAACGTGGAAGCTATGAAATGCCGAATGAACATTTGGTTTAATTATCTAACGCCATACTGTAAATTTATGTTACATATGTGTTTATTGTCTGTATGTCACGATATGACTCTCTGAGTTAAAGTGACAATTAACAAGTAGATTTGGTTTAAATAAATAAATAAATAAATAAATAAAAAAATATCTGAATTGGTTAATGCATGGTAAAGCATTTTGGTGGGAAGAGAGATACAAAACACAAGTGTACGTATAATGTAAATTAAGAGGTGTTGAGAGTAAACAATTAAGATTGTGGAATTAAAGAGGTCACAACAGGTGACATAAGATTATAAGTATAGTTTATGTGTAATTTACCTGTGCATCAGCGCTCTTGAGAATGAATTGTGATGTCAATCTCATGGTAAATGAATGAATAATCATTTGGATTTGTTGGGAGAAAGTGCGAATATTGGTGGATTGTAGGAGTAATTTTGCATTGTTTGTGTTATATTGTTGGGATTGTGTTTTTGTGTGTTTGAAGCCATGATTTAGAGCTGAATTAAAGTCTTTAGAATAGAGTTGTGCTTTATCATTGTAGAGTTGATACCTTTTAGTCTCAGATCAAAAATATGCAACTGCTCAGTGGGTGGACGGTACACGCCTGAGGACTGATGCTGGCTGGAGGCAGAAGCATGTTTTCCATGGAAATTACTCTCATGGGTACATGAGATTTGATGTCCTGTACAGTGATTTGAGCTAAAGGTACGACTTAAGTCGGTCAAGGTCTGATGTAAACAACTCTATTGAATTAACGAATAAAATGAATTCGGGGGATGACCGCACCTAACCTTAGCTAAGCTCCGATACAAACAATATACATTTTGATAAACACCATATATTTACCATGATCCAGGTAACATGGAGCGGTATTATTCTATCGTGGAATCGCCTAATTAGTGCAATATGTATATCTTGGCATTGCACGACCTGACCTTCATTTATAAAACATGGTAAAACCACCTATATATTTATCATGTCGCTGAAGTTGGGACCAGTTTTAAATACAGGTCACCATAGGCGCATGTGCTCGTATATATTTATCATGGCGCCCAGGTTAGTGGAGCTTATGGGATTTAGGGAAACCCCATAGATTTTATATGGTATTTCATGGGGAAAACCATAATAATTATTTTTTTGCCTCAAACTGTGTTTGAGTGATTTTTGAGTTCAGTAGGCTTTTGAAGTAACGCAGAATCTCTCTATTGAGAAGAGAATTACCCAAGGGTGTGAGCGCTACGCACCCAAACCACAATTTATCCTAAAATCCAAATTTTAAGTACAATCTTACAATATGTGTACAGTGTCTTGTATTTCTCTTCAAAACGAATCCACACATGTATCCAGGAAGCCTGCCTATATCTCAAAGTGAATTGTAGTACGAATGGCTGGTACGGAGGGAATTTTGCAGGGGATTGCAGAGCTAAAACAGAATTTTGACGCTGTTAATGAACAGAATAAGCTGGAAGCCAAGGCTTTCCAGGATGAAATAAACAATCGTTTAGATGCCAATCAGGAGGCAATTAATGCAAATCAGGTTGCAATGAATAATAATCAGGTTAAATTGAGTAATCGTTTAGATGCCAATCAGGTGGCAATTAATGCAAATCACGTTGAAATGAATAAGAATCAGGAAGAAATAAATGCTAAGTTAGGTCAAATGCAAGAAACAATTAAGACCGAGGTAACTGAAACCGTTGTAAGCATTATATCAGAAATGCAGGTTAAGACCGATAAGCGTTTCGAGGCGATAGAAGCCAAACTTGAAAGTAATTTGCAGGCATGTAAGCACGCGCAGGATGAAATGAACAGTAGGTTAGATGTGCTGTCTAATGACATTAAGGATATTCAAATCCAAAATGAGGCGAATCTGGAACGCCAAGCAAAACAATTTTCAGAATTTACTAGAACGGTCGATCAGAGATTAGAAGAGAATGACAGCAAATGGGACGAATAGTTGAAAGGTTATGCTAGAGCGATTAACGGTGATCTAAAGAAGCAGGATCAGAACATATTAGATCAATGTCAGGAAATAGGAGAGATTAAGGCTATCGCTAACGAAAGTAAAGAGCTGGTAGGCAACATAAAGGGTCAGATGAGCAAAGTTCATCAAGAACTGGACCAAATTCAAAGCGACATTGTTATCGTTAACAAAAGACAAGAGGAAAACAGAGGGGAAATCGCTAAGGTCCGGAATGAAATATCAAAGGTCAATGGACATATCCAAGAGGAAATTAAAGGGTTGAGATAAGAACTCGAAGTGAGAGAAGGCCAAAAGACAGAGGCAAGCGACAAGACCCTTGCTCAAATAAGGGAAGATGTAGAGGATGAAATCTCCCATATCAAGCAAAGCCTGAAGGAAGATAAGAAGAAAATATTTCAAGTGGCAGAAGAAAACAGGGATAGGCTTAGCAGAATAGAAAGAGAGGTAATCACTCGATTGGAAAGAGCAGAGATGCGCCACAATCAAATGGAGACTAGGATAATAGCACAGGAGGAAACCCTAATGAAAGATCCTAAGTCAAGTGAAGGCAGCGTGGAAGATTTGAGGAAAACCATGTGGGCAGATTTAGAAACCCAACCTATAATAAGGAATGCTACAGGCCCAGGCGAAAGTACATATATGACGCCAGGAGCACCGATTGCAGCTTCTACGCCGCATGAAAACGCTATGCACACCCAAGTTATAAATGTAATTGGAGCAAGCGAGGAGAAACCAAGAAAATTTTCAGGTAGCCATTGTAATATGACACCGAAGTATTGGTTGAAGGATGTGTTCGAATATCTGAACGATTGCGGATACCACAAGAGCGCAGGCTACGAGCCATAGAGAAACTAACGGAGGGAGAATGTGCGTTATGGTTTCGCAGTTTCCTTTATACCTTCGATACTGTCGAGGAGTTTCGGGAAGCTTTTTTGAAGAGATACTGGGATCCGATGACCCAACAGAATTTACGATTGGATTTGTACTCGAAAAGATACAGCACCAACAATCCAACGAAGTACGCTGAATTCTTCATATCTCAGATGTGTCGGTTTAAGGAACTTGACCAGAAACCTAGCGAGCTGGAGCTATGTATTGCTATTGCCAAGCAACTTCCTTATGAAAACCAAAGGCTGCTGATTTCAGCAAATGCAAAAACCGAAATGGAAATGGAGGCAGGTTTTAGGCAACTAGACCTCACAACATCCAATACTATGCGTCAGAATCGAACCGTGGAACCGGTACACGTGACCAACACGCAGACTGGCCAGTACAAAGCTCCGAAAAATAATAAAGCTACTTGCACTGAAACGTTAGATTCCAACGGACGTCAATGGGAACATGAACCCAGAAGATGGCAACCGAAGTATAAAGGGAATGCTGGTAGAGGAAGAGGAGGCCGAAATTCTTGGAATCAACAGAATACAAGGGGTAGACCGTACCAAAATAATGGAGGTAACAATGGCCAAGAAGGCAACAATCTGAATTGGAGACCCCAGGAAAGAAGGCGTAACTTTGATGACGAGGTAGAGGAACGTTATCACGCTTCATTGCAATACCTCAATGAAAGGGGAGAAGAACCCCAGAAGCAGCAAGTCCGCTGGCAAGAAGCTATGCAAAATAGGACGTCACCAGACAGATATGGAGACGGAGCCAAAAGTTTGGAGTTACAGCGCAGTGAACAGGAGAGAAGAAACTCTAAGGGGACGGGCGCTGTAGAAAAAAAACTCCAAAAGTAGAAGAATTTGAAAATGATGGATGGAAGGCGGTCAACATCATTAATTGGATAGCCAAACCGGAAGAATTAATCGAGGATACAGGAGGATCACAGGTCATGATCAAAAGAGAATTGCCCATTATTATAGTAAGAGTGGCAGGGTTGAAGATAAGAAGTCTGTTAGACACGGGTTCAACGGTGTGTCTTATGACACAAGCTTTGTATAATGAGATAGCGCAGAGAGAAAATGTTTTGAAAATACCTATCTCAAGTGTCAAAATAAAAGGTGTCATTCCTGACAAAACGATGATATGCAAATATCAGGTATTCCTAGATTTACAGATAGGAGGCTCTATTCTTTCACAGAGTTTTCAACTAGTAAACAAATTGCCTTTTAACCTTATTATTGGGGCAGAGGTTATAAGGGAATACAGAGTGGTAATAGACCTATCACAGGACAGAGTTATGTTCCGTGTGAACGAGGAAGCCGAAGGCTTAGAGGTCTCACTCAAACAGAATGAACCAGGCACAGATGAACAAGTATGGTATACATACACAGACATGGCTGAGGAGGAAGTGTTAGCTATCGAGCAGTTAGAAGATGAACTGAAAACACTAGCCGCAGACATGGAGAAAGATCTGGAACCCGAACTGAAAGAACATATTTCGGAAAAACTAGAAGAAGCAAAAATTGGTCCAAGAGATAAAGAAAATTTGAAGAAATTATTATTGGAACAGAAGGAAGTCTTTGATTCGAGACCTGGTCGTATAAAGAACTTCACTTATGCATTCCAAGTTAACGACTGGACACCGTTTAGGCAGAAACCCTACCCTATAGCCGAAAAGCACTATGCTAAGGTCAGAGAAGCAATTCAGGAGATGTTGGAGGCCGGTGTTATTGAGAAAACACCTACGCCTTATGTAAGCCCATTGGTAATCGTACCTAAGACAGACGGGACTGTCAGAGTATGCCTGGATTTGAGGCATTTAAATATGAAGGTAATACCGGAGTTCGACAAAGTGCCACCTATTAAAGAAATCCTCAGAAAATTTAAAGGGAAGACCATATCTACAAATTTAGATATTATATCGAGCTTTCACCATCTTGAATTGGAGAAGAAAACTAGTCTGTTGACAGGATTTATGTTTGATCAACATACATATACATTTTTAAGATTAACTTTTGGTTTGAAAACAGCTGGTTCAGCTTTGATAAGAGCGTTAGATCGCAATCTATCGGATGATGTTAAAGAGAGTACCATCAGATATGTAGAAGACATTCTACTCACATCAGAATTTCTGGAGGAGCACATGAGAGACCTGAAGAAGTTGCTGGATAACCTTCGAGAAGCTAATTTTAAGGTTAATATCAAGAAATCGCACTTCTGTCAGAGGGAAGTTAAATTCCTAGGGCACGTTATCGATGAAAATGGAGTTAAGCCAAACCCAGAGAAATTAGAGGTAATTCGAAATTTTCCTCGACCCACGAAAGTTAAGCACGTCCGACAGTATTTGGGAGTAATTGGATTCTTTGCTAACCACTGCCCAAACTATACTACAACTGTGGCACCCCTGCAAGTCCTATTGAAGAAAGGCGGCAGGTGGAATTGGACGGAGCAATGTCAAGAAGCATTCGTGAGGTCAAAACAAATGCTTTTGGAATATGTGAAGCTGGGATACCCTGATTATACCCAGAAGTTCATAATACAGACGGATGCATCACTTGTTGGGATAGGAGCGATGCTGTTCCAAGAAAATGTTGGTAAGCCCGAGGAGAAAGTTTTTATTGCCTTTATAAGTAGGAGATTGAAGGCCCATGAGAAAAAATACACGATCACAGAGATAGAGTTGCTCGCAATTCTGTACGCATTGCAGTACTGGCGCAAACTCGTGTATGGCTTTCAAATCGTCCTCAGAACAGACCAGAAAGCTTTAACATTTTTGTTAAAGACGGATTTGTCTAGCCAGAGGTTGACAAGATGGTCCCTGTATATTCAACAGTTCGATGTGGAAATAGAGTACTGTCCAGGGAAAGAGAACGTAATACTGGACATGTTAAGCCGATATCCAAGAGAAGAGGAAACTCTAGCTGTCCAGATTGAAAATCGAGATCAGAAGACCTTAGATGACTTGAAGAATCTTACCAACCTACAACGCGAAGATCCGTGGTTGAAAATGATGATTGATTACTTCGAAGGACGCTTAGCAAGGGGAACTGCAATATACAGAGAGGCAGAGGCGTTATCAACAGACTACATATGGTACAATCAGATGCTACACAAGTGGGATGATGTAGACCATATCCGTCAAAGAATTGTTATTCCTGCATCTTTGCAGAGGAGATTGGTGTGGCTAGCACACAGAGCGTTTGGACATCCCGGTATTGATAAGATAACTGCTCTACTGAAAGAAGCATTCATTTGGCCGAAGTTAAGAGAAACTGTAAGAAATGCTATTAGGACATGCGATTTGTGCCAAAGGGTAAAGCCAAATCCCTTTTTAATGAGACAACGACCCATTCCGTTGTTACCAGAGAAGCCAAGGCAGCTAATGAGTGTAGACAACTTAGGACCACTGACTAGGGCACGTAGAGGCAATAGACATATTTTTGTAGCCATGGATGTATTTTCAAAAATGGTGGTATTATGCCCCATACAGAAGACCAGCTCGAAGCAGGTATTAAAAAGATTGAAAGAGAGAGTTATTCCGATACTTGGGAAACCGGATAACTTACTCTCGGACCACGAGAGCTGCTTTACTAGCGCAGAATTTCGTCGGGAATTGGCAAATTTAGGAATTAGGCAGATTCTATCTACCATTCGCCATCCTGAGGCTAACCCCGTTGAACGCGTTATGAAAGAGATACAGAAATATATGAAAATTTACTGCTCTGAAGAGAATTGGAAATGGATCGATATCTTGGATGTAATAGAGTACTGCATACATAATACTGTGCATGAGGCGACAGGTCAGGTGCCCGTGACTCTACATTTGGATCAGAGACCGGAGAGGCCATGGACTGGTGTTATTCCATTACCTGTAGACGCGCAGCCAGGACGAGAATTGAGGATCCAGCGAACCTTCGAATATCTCCAAGCACAGGCAGACAGACGCCAGAGAAGGAATCGTGCGAAGCGATATCACAGACCGCTTCTCATTGGGGAGAAAGTTTTAGTTCGGAGGCCAGCCAGTTCAGATCCAGAAGCACGGAAGCATAAAAAAATCAATTTCGGATATCACGGCCCGTTCGAAGTTATAAGAGACCTACTGAATAATGCATATAGAATAAGGCATTTAGAAACGGGAAACGAGGTCGTTATGAATGCGGCCAACCTCAAAATTTATCATTCACCAGAGGAATTTGATGAACAAGAGGAAGCTATAGCAGCGCACACCCAAGTGGACGTGGACAGCAGAGCTGGCCAGGCAGTCAGGCTTGAAGGCTCACGCAGCGGGACGGAAAGGAAGACAAGCAGCTTGCCCAGAGAAGGAAGCAGACAGGCGGAATGCAAGTGTCTACGACTGCTGTACAAAGAAATGGTCGAAGTCGCTGGGGAGGTTGAAGCCTTGAATGAAACCCTCCGCCAGGAGAATGCACGCCTAAGGGCTGAGCTCAGAGTGGAAGGGGGATGCAGACGGACTCACTCGCAGGCAGACGAGGTGAAGGACCGCTTAGTGTAAACAAAGACGGTCGGGACAGTCAGCCGGTGACTTACAGAAGGTCACTTGCAATTGACTTCTATAAGTTTTGCAAGGGGAATATGAACCCAACGGGGTAAGGCTGACTGGTGTCGAACGTGGATCTCTGAGATAAATTGAGCTCAGAGTAGAGATTCCAGCAAGGAACGAACACGAGATCTTTTGAGGGAGTTTAAGCTATAAAAACCCCTGGAGTAAATCCATATTAAATCACTGTTGTGATATGAACTAATTCTGCCATTATTTGTTAATATAATGCAGGGAATAATAGCAGAATACTGCATTTTTGGGCTGTATGGTGTATACTATTCTGGACTTGAGCACAGAAAGTTTGAGCGCTTGACAGTTGTCAAATGACTCTGGAATAGGGGCGTATTTTCTTGGAGCCGTGTCACTCTATGTGACCTACTTATGACGTCTGGAGCAGGTCAGGTGGGTAAAATAATTTCAAGTTATTGCCCGTTTGAGAATAGAGAGGCCAGTGGAGTGAGAAGATACCAGCGTAATTTAATGATTACTCGTGATTGGAGTAACTCAGAGACAAGAGGTTTGCACCTATGCGAATGTATAGCCGGGAGGCTAATTATCAAGCCATTAAACATTGAAATCGAGGCAGATTTAATGGATGCGCAGGGACACATTAGGTTTGTGGTTAGCGGCGAGATCTGACCATGTCACCGGGGATTTTTAGGTGACGCCGCGTGGGTACGCGCTGGCAAAGGCAATTAATATTAATTAATTGTCCGATCGATCCTCGAGCACGCCTACAGATCTGTGACCAGCGAGGAAAAAGGAACCATATAAACATTAATTCAAGACCAGAATCATACTGTGAGAGAAGATGACGCTGCAGGGAAATTCTCGGTCTACTTTTTCTCTCCAAACGGATATAAGGGCTGAACGAATGACAGAGGCGGTCAGTTGAACCATACTTGAGCGCAGGGAGCACGTCACCCGAGCCCAGAGAATAGACGCGCGGACTTTAACATGAAGAGCCCTGCAGTAAGGCATTTATTAATCACAATTATTAAGGGCAGTCGGGCCATACGTTTATAGTCGGCATTACGAGGGACTATTATCGAGCACGCAGGAAAGGTACCGTGTGATATACAAGGTAGGACAATTGACAGTGGTAATCCGTACAAGTACAATGTACAATGGTTGAGCGCAGTATGTAGACTATTGGTTAGACATATCATAGGAGGTCGGATTGCGCAGATATAAACTTGATTATGCGATTGGTGAAATTTCGCAGGGATACCACTGTAATTAATGCTCAGGACGATATGCAAGCATATTTATGCGATATCCGGAAATTTTTCTAAGGATAGAAATTGATAGACAGATGGGGGACTGATAGGAATCCTTAGGCGGAGAATCGAGACTTTCAGACGAGATGCGGGAGAATTGGAGGAGAGATCTTCAACGTCTGCATTTCTGATATTTTGCCAGGAAAAGTCAACCACTAAGAAATGTACATAGTGATCGTGTGATTGTAGTGATGATCATTTAAATATATGTAAAATTAATAGTGTAACAAGTGCTATAAAGTGTTGTGTGGATAAGGAAGCGACAGCTTCAACATGGAAAAGCAAAGTGCCGTGTGTTTTGTAAGGCAAAAGTCATGTATAATGTGTGTGAGAAGTGTAAGAATGCCTTGCTAATTTGCATATAATGGCGGGCATTACTGGAAGAAATGCGTGGTTGGAGCCACTAGATTAGCCGATGTAAGTACCCAAAAACCATGATTTTGTAGCAATTATAGTCCACTGTATGTTGAGTGATTTCAAAATTTATAGTATATGCCAATAAGAGTCAATTTTAGGAGGTAGAACCTCAAGTTATTATTGTTGTGTTGATTTTAGTCAAGTTGAGATGTCTTTGTGCATCTTTGAGTGGATAAATTGTTACCACTATTGTAAAATGGCAATTCAGTTATATAAAAACTTAACGTAACGAACACGGATGTTCGGTTATTAAAATGGTTACGTTGTGTCGGGTTATGGTAATGTAGGTCAGTAATAATAATAAGAAGAAGACACATCAGGGAAAAATGGTTGTAAGCAAAATATATATGCTAATTGGAATATTTATCTATCCAAGCAGTAATATTATACATGAAGAGCTAAGCAAAAACAATTTAATATCAGAGTATATTATGATGATGGAAATAAATATGCATGAATCTAGGAAATGGAAGAGTTTAATAGAGAATTGAATTTGCAGCTTGTGAATAAGCTTGTAAGAGTAATTGATAGATTTATCTTACTATTTAAAGGACGGGATCATAGCACTATGGTCAGGGGAGCCAGGTAGTCTAATCGACGTGTGAAATCTCGTATAGCCTAGGGCATACAGATATATTTATTATTGCCAGAGCGTACTTAGTGGCTCACCCTAGCTCTGTGGATGGATATGGAATGTTCCGGGTTCGAATCCTGTGGTGTATGAGAGGATAACAATGGAAACCTCAGCACGACACCTGATATCAACCGAGAACTAGTTATTGGATAAATTCAGCTTCTGGAAGCGAATTTTGGCGGCAGGATGTGCCTGACCGTGACATTTAATAAGATGCCGGCTAACCAATTCGACCAGTGATTGATGAATCTCGTTCCTTCATATAATGTAATGGACCTGTTGAGGCCAGTTATTAATATCCTAAGGTTAGGAATAAATGTTTAAACACGCCCATAACCTATCTTGCATACCATTTAGTTTAAATCATATGGGATATGTAGGTCATTGAGACTGCACTATTGTATTTAAAGTCACAAGTTACTGCTTGGAGGTAAAGAGAGAAGGGAGTTAGGGAGAGACAGAGCACGTGGCTTTGTGACCGCCTGACTCATTCTCATTGTATACAAGTAGAACCGAGGGGGAGATTTTTAAACGACCTTTGAAGGTTGACATTTAGAATGGACAGACTTTGAAACCCTGTTTGTAATAAAAAGAGTCGTTGTTGTATTGTATAATGAATTTGTGTGGTTTGAAACACGTTGTTAATTAAGGATCGTTCTGATAACGTAATACTTGGCAAACTTATGAGTTGTTGAAAGTTGCATTTTTATACTGACAGTGTCACGGTGTTCTAAAAGTCGACACTAGATGCCATAGGCTATGCCCACGCAAGGGTAGCATAATATACCATCCGACACAGAGGTAACGGAATTTTTGAAATTGAAATCACAACGGCATACAGTGGAACGGTAGAAAAGGGGACTGCAGAAGGGAACTGCAGAACGGGGTATGATTACAAATAATTGTGGAGTTGCAAGTAAATTTGATGTGCAATCCATGAATTGGTTAATGCATGGTAAAGCATTTTGGTGGGAAGAGAGATACAAAACACAAGTGTACGCATAATGTAAATTAAGAGGTGTTGAGAGTAAACAATTAAGATTGTGGAATTAAAGAGGTCACAACAGGTGACATAAGATTATAAGTACAGTTTATGTTTAATTTACCTGTGCATCAGCGCACTTGAGAATGAATTGTGATGTCAATCTCATGGTAAATGAATAATCATTTGGATTTGTTGGGATAAAGTGCGAATATTGGTGGATTGTAGGAGTAATTTTGCATTGTTTGTGTTATATTGTTGGGATTGTGTTTTTGTGTGTTTGAAGCCATGATTTAGAGCTGAATTAAAGTCTTTAGAATAGAGTTGTGCTTCATCATTGTAGTGTTGATACCTTTTAGTCTCAGATCAAAAATATGCAACTGCTCAGTGGGTGGACGGTACACGCCTGAGGACTGATGCTGGCTGGAGGCAGAAGCATGTTTTCCATGGAAATTACTGACATGGGTACACTATTCAGAATGGATGTGGGAAATATACCCTGTATATACCTAACCATAGACCCATGGCAAGAGAGCGATGAACCTATGCAAGAACATCAGCGCTGGTCACCCGCCTGCCCCTACCTATTCACATAGGTAAGAAACGGGTCAAGCTATGCTTTCGACCACCGAGTTTCAGCTACTTTTCAAATATTTGGAAAGTAGGCTATATTTTGAAAACTAATCATCCTATAAAGTCATATATGGACTCAAACCAATGGCTTTTATATCCTTAATCGTTAGAACAAAATATGGAATTTGCATATTTTTCCCAAAAATGATCATTTTGTAAAAAATGGACTATATTTTGGAAACTAGGAATTTTACAAAAAAGTGTGTTCGACATAAATGACAGGTATTTACCCCCTCTACCCTCAAACCAAGTCCCAGATCTCTGGGACAAAATCCAAAAATCTTTAATTGTGAAAGTAGGCGATATTTTGAAAACGTATCATTCTAAAAAGTCATATATAGACTCAAACAAATGATCTTTAAGTTCTTTAACGTTAAAACAAAACTTAACATTTTTTAATTTTTTTCTTAAAAAGTCCAATTTTCAAAATTGTCTATATTTTGGAAACTAAGAATTTTACAAAAATGTTTGTTTGACGTAAATGAAAGGTCTTTACCCCCTCTACCCCAAAAATAAACTTCAGGACCCTAGGACAAAAACTGTGCAGTAGTGTGTTTTGGCCGGTTCACGGCCCTCCACCTCCACATTCCTCCACACAAGATGGCGGCCGTAGCTTAACTTAACCTAGCCTAACCTAACAAGATGGCGGCCGTAGCTTAACTTAACGTAGCCTAACCCAACAAGATGGCGGCCGTAGCTTCACTTAACCTAACCTAACCTAACCTAACTTAACCTAAACCTACGAGGTACGATCAAAAATTTTTCAAGATGTTGGTCATAGCTTAACTGAACCTAGCCTAACCTAACCTAACCTAAACCTACGAGGTGTGATCATAAAGTTCCAAGATGGCGGCTGTAGGTTAACAACCTAGTCTAACCCTACGAGGTGTGATCAAAAAGTTCCAAAATGGCTGCCGTAGCTTAACTTAACCTTCGATTGATCCCTGTTGATTGCCCCCTTTTGATTGATCTCTGTTGATGTATCCCTTTGGACTGGTCCCTGTCGACTAGCCCCTTTTGACGGGTCCTTTTTGAAGGGTGTCATTTTTTTTACGGGTCCCGGAGGACGGGTCCTTGTTGACGGGTCCCTGTGGGCGGGTCCCTTTGACATAATTTGGATAAAATGCATGGGCCAGTCCATAGGGATCAGTCCAATGCATACTTAGAATAGTAACACTAAGTCACATACCAAATTTGAAAACAATTGGATGAAATGTAATTGATTTTTTACTAATTATATTATCAAAATATACCGTGTGATCAAAATGCTCCATGTGCATTAGCAATTGTGTAAAATGCTTGATATTTTGATTACATATACATAAAACTATTCTAAATATTATAACATTGAGACATTTCAGGAAAGTGATACATGTATGCTGCCAGATTAATTTTTTTCTTTGTACGCCATCATGTTATATGAATTTTGATAATTTTTCATAGTTTTTTATTTTTTGGTGAGTAATTTACAAAGTGGCTGGAGATATTGCAATATTATCTTGCAACACATGTGTTTCTGAATATCCAGTGATTTTTGTAGTGAAATTGGTGAATACCTTATGCGCATGGAGCAATTTGATTACCTAAAAACGTTGTTTGGAGATAAAAGCATTTTTATAAAATCACATGCTATATTAACCAGTTTGGCTCACCCAATGAAACTTTTGTGGAAAAAATCAGAAAAATACAATGTTTTGTTGTAGAGATAAAGAGCATGGAGACCTTTCGTTTGAGGTAACCTACGACTTTCTAGGATTTCTATTTTTAAAAGTATAGCCTACTTTCTATGATTTGCCTTTCACCTTCTATTTACGCAGAGGAGATTTAAAAATGTCGCAGAGCCTTTAAAAATGGCGGTGCATGAAGACTGTTTTACTGAAATGATCCACAGGGGTCCATAGGATATATATATTGGAAAAACAAAAAACAGTTATTTTGTCATTTTTTGGCTAAAAACTCAGCCCTAGTGTCCCTTAAAAAATACACTCAATCTATGGTTTTACTGCAGCGTTAGTCATAGCAACAGAACTGTGCGCTCTCTTCCATGTCTGTAATATGACATAGGAAATAACAAGACGTCTTTCTGCACGTACCATCTCCTCAGTTTTAACATCTTAATAACAAGTATTATTCTCTTTCAACTACAAATGACTCGTTAGAACACATCCATCCATCAAGTTAGATCCCTTGACCTGCTCTCAAATGGCATGTGCCTCGTGTACTAGGGTGTTTGCATTAGCCCTAACGTTACGTACGAACTAAACAGAATGTGACTTGTTAGCTCTTATCGTGCACGTGCACAGGTGAACACTTGTGTGTTAGGTCATATTACACATGAACTTGCATTTTCTCACGTAAGTGCATTTTCTCTGTTCCACAAGATACAAATTTGATTGCTGGATTGTATCCTGCACTGTTTATGCGATATAGCTTTGCCAGTTCATAAAATATCTAGGTAGTTCTCTATATATAGCAATTTTACCACTACTCTACCTACGCTTTTTGCTCTTTTGGCTTTCTTACAGTCTAGTGTGTGATAGACAGCATTAACTGTGTATCAAACCCAGTTCACCTTTGTATTTGTAATCCAAGTAATAATTTGAAAGACACAAATGTAATCAGTTTTAAACGTTATCTCTGTTTTTGTTTTGTTTAATATGTTTATGACATGCATATTAACCTGAAATCGAATCCTGGTGAAAAGGCTAACAGCTTAACCACTGCACCACCATGCCCTTGTTTCTTAGTTTGACTCGTTCTAGGCCTCAGACCTGGAAATCGAGTTAAGACCACCAGTACAAGAGCTAAAAGTGCTTACCACTGCAACACAAAAAATGGATAGCTGGTAACATTAGACAACCGGAAATGATTATATTTCTGTTAGCAATGCATTTCGTCATCAGCCTACTGTCTGAGCACTGACAGCAACACAGTTTAGTTTCGAACAAGCGAGTGTGTGAGTGTATAGATTATTAGCCTCAAGTATTTAAAGCTTGTTGTGTGTAGCGACCATTTTGTCTCGGTAACCACTGAGCATTTTCTTGTTTTAGCTATCATTTTTAACCAATCAATTAAAGATAGTCTACTCTTAATTCTTGATAAATCAGAGTTTGGGTACACCGTTTCTCATTTATTAACCCATACCTGCAACCTATACTCTCTCTATACTGCAGTTTGATCTGAAAAACAAGTTTCAATGGTAAGAGACTTGTCAGTCACCATACATGTAGCCTACACTAATTCTTTCTCTACCTAGCTATGTTTCATCACGCATGGTAAACATCTCACATGTTCGTATCCGATTATTAGTTTATAAAATCTCAGGTCGATTACCTTGATGTATTGGGTATTTTGGGTAAATTCATTGGCCATCGGAAAGGGTTGACCATTCTAAGTCCTATGACACCTCGCATGTTGATATTCGATTATTAGTTTATAAAATCTTAGGTCAATGACCTTGCTGTTTTGGATTTTTGGTGTAAATTCATTGGTCATGGGAAAGGGTTAACCATTCTAAGTCCTATGACACCTCACTTGACACTCTACGATGATTAGTTTATAAAATCATAAGTCAATGACCATGCTGTATTAGATCTGAGTCCCATGACACCTCACTTGACCCTCTCTGATTATTATTTAGCGAGATATTAACAAAAGCGTAGTTTGGCCCTTTAGACAAAAAATAAATAATACATACAACAACAGAATGTCACCTCAAGTCCAACGACCTCTAGCCTTATTGGTTCATGAGATATTAAAAAGCTAATGACCTATTAGTTTCGGTACTTTTAGTAATTTAAAAAAAAATAACTCATCTATGAATCATTATTCAAAAAAGCCCGTCCGCTTACAAAAAAAAAACAAGTACGCATGCGTAAAAACAAAAAAACAAAGAAACATGTTAATTCATAGTAGCGTTTCATGTGGAACAACGTTTAATTTATCATAGCATTAGGGGTCATGGGCCAGTCCATAGGGACCAGTCCAAAGGGACCGGTCTAAAGGGATTAGTCAAAAAGGACCCGTCAACAAGAACCCGCCCACAGGGACCCGTCAACAAGGACCCATCAACAAGGACCCGTCAACAATGACCCGTCAACAGGGACCCGTCCACAGGGACTCGTCCACAAGGACCCGTCCACAGAGGCCTGCGTGTGCGTGCGGGGGAACATACGATTACGTCAGAAAATCATCTCATCTAGTTTCAAATTTAGCCACTACGGCGCGTGCAACACACAGGAAGTGCGTGGGAACATACGATTACGTCAGCGAAACATGAACTCACTTGTCTGTTGTATGGGTTTCAGTTTAGTAGTGGCATCATGCAGCAAAAGACGTTTACTTACACAATCCATCATTATGGTAAGCTTTTTTTCTTATCATTATGGAAATCTCCTTATTAGGACCCGTCCACAGGGACCGGCGTGTTCGTGCAGGGGAACATACGATTACGTCAGCAAATCATCTCATCTAGTTTCAAATTTAGCCACTACGGCGCGTGCAACACACAAGAAGTGCGTGGGAACATACGATTACGTCAGCAAAACATGAACTCACTTGTCCGTTGTATGAGTATCAGTTTAGTAGTTGCATCAAGCAGCAAAAGACGTTTACTTACACAATCCATCATTATGGTAAGCTTTTTTTTTCTTATCATTATGGAAATCTCCTTATTCGAATAAAATGTTATAGTGGTTCTGGTCAGTTATAGCTAAACTGTAATAGATATGATTTTTTTTGTTTCTTTATAGGCTACTACAATAAATATTCTCAATGCAATGGGGGAAGAACTGTTGATTAGAGATAAAAAAAAGCTCACTGAATTACCAATGCATACTCTTTTCCGTATCATTAACATTCAAAAAGTGAACACAATGTATGGTGAACGTGTACTATGTGTTAGTGAAAATTTTCAGACATTCCTTTCCACACGTTTTAATGATATGTCATAAAGTGTGCTCGAGGATCTAAATCGTGGTGGACATTCTCTATATCTAATTTATGAGGGTATAAAAACAATAGATGTATTGTACATTCTGACTTTGAAGTTAGGTTAGGTTAGGTTAGGTTAGGTAAGGTGGGATTTGGTTAGGTTAGGTAAGGTTAGGTTAGGTTAGGTTAGGTGAAGTTGGGTTAGGCAGAATGGCTGCGGTATGAATCAAAAGCCAGCTCCTGTCAGTTTTGCCTCACAAGGTTGAGTGTACCCCATTCCAACCCTCAGCCTAGAATTAAATTTCATGACAGAGCCAGGACTCGAACCCGAGCCTCCACAGTAACAGCTAAAAATGCTAGCCACTACACCATAAAGTGGGGCAATATAAGGCTGGTCTTGATTGTACATGATCAATCAATAATTACCTAATAATAATAATAATAATAATAATAATAATAATAATAATAATAATAATAATAATAATAAATAATAATAATAATAATAATAAATATTCCATTTAGCAACTACATAGCCGACCTCTCCCTGGGTTCTTTTACATGCCAACATCGTATGACATGCGTGTCTTAATTTTTGCCACCTTTCAAAAATCACTTACCACGACCAAGAGTGAACCTGCAAGCTTGGGGTTGGTCGTCCGACACGATAACCACTCACCCACCGTGGCAAGCTATCAATCAATAATTACCTAGTAAAATTAATAATAATAATAATAATAATAATAATAAATATTCCATTTAGTAACTACACGGCTGACCTCCCCCTGTGACAGCGTGGCAGCCATATTGCCCATTAGCCCCTGTGCCAGCTCTGAATGACCTCTCCAGAAGAATAACATAGGGCTGGTTGCGCGCGGCGGCCATCTTGCCCATTAGCCCCTGTGCCAGCTTCGGCCTATATATCCTACTTACTGCACCCTTATCTGGATGATCCACCAATATCCCAGGCTGGAAATAAAAATGTATTGTAGCATCTTGAAGTCCCGGCTAAAAACAACATGGTGCTACTTGGCGAAAACACTCAAAATAAGGAACAGGATTTTTTTACGCGGAATGTGCTATAGTAATTTATTACAGAAGAGTAGGGTTCTCTGTCTACTCAGGAACAATGAGAATCTACGAAAATTTCGGGCTTAAGGATGCGGATTAGGTCCCTCGGGAACTTCCACCCTACAGCACATTCCTCTACCATTTAACTACAAAGATAATGCCAATTTCCTATAAAAACAGTCAGGGAAACTTAACAACGTGCCTGCGTATTTAATATCTAAACAATACACGTTTCCTATCATAGGCATTGATTATCTGCCTTAACAAAATTAAATGAAATGAAATGGCCAAATGCCCTTGCTTCACAAGCATCGAATACATATTCGTTTCGTATAGAAACTATAAAAACATTATTATTACAAACGCTTTGATAAGCTTAAATAAAATATGACTTAAATAGCAGCAAACAACTGCTGTTCCCTAGGTAACGGGAGTTTGATAATAAGAAAAATGTTATTATGTTAATAATAAAAAAAAATCCCCTTAAATAAATAAATAAAGTTACCACTGACGTAGATCTTCGTCATTACAAAAACTATTCATTACTCTATACAATTATCTCCCACCTCCTATCACTCAAATTCTTCGCATGGAAGCGATAAAAATCTCTAAATTTAAATTACAAATTAAAACTAATAATGCGCGTAAATGTAATTAGAAACCTATCTTTAAATTCTTAATATATTTTCTGTACAACATAAATACGAACATTGTAGTTCAGCAACTACTTAATATAAAATAAAATATGTACAACGCTTCAACTTCTCTCCCCTGATAATAAAATATAAAATTGTCATACTATTCCTTTACAGTCTCTCAACGGACTTAAGAAAATACTTCTTCACTCTACTATGTCTCGTTCGTGGTTTCAGTGACAATCTGGGATTCTATAATCCATACAATTAAGTAGAAATACAGTTCAAAGACCTCCTATAACTTGTCTGTCAATAATAAAAATACTTAATAAAAATACATATTTCCACTACGTCGAATAATTACTGTAAATTCAATATTTAATCTTCTTCTTCTTCTTCGTATCCCTTATGCCTTTAAGCGTCGGGGTAGCCTCGTTCTGTCCATCTCTGCCACTCCGATCTATTTTCACACAATCTCTTCATTTCCAGCATTGTTTTCCCTCGCTTCTGTCCGATTTTCTCAATTCTGTCATCCCAAGTGGTACGGGGTCTTCCTCTTCCTACTCTCCCTTCCACTCGCATTTCAAAAACCTGCTTCGCTTTTCTCTCTTGTTCCATCCTCCTGACATGTCCATACCACTTCAACTGACGTTCCTCAATCACCATACTTATCGCCTTCTTTTGTCCTGCTTCTTCTCTGATTCTCTCATTCCGGATCCTATCCCTTCTAGTCCTCCCCACTGCTCGCCTTGTATACTTCATTTCAGTGGCAGTGATCTTACTGAGATGCTTGTCTTGCAGTGCTAAACTCTCTGTGCCATATAGGGTGATCGGGGCCATAACCGTGTTGTAAATCTGCATTTTGGTCTTGATGCTTATCTCATTCTTCCCTACTATTGTATTATTCATCTGATAGTAGGCTGAGATGGCTTCTTTTAGTTATATTGAGTACCTCTTGCTCTATTTTCCCATCACTACTTAATATGGTGCCAAGATATTCAAAAGTTTCTACTTTTTCGAGAGGTCTTCCTCCACAAATTATGTCAAGTTGTTGTTCCTGTCTGTCCAGTTTTGAGACCCACATTACTTTGCTTTTATCTGTATTCACTACCATTCCTTTCCTTTCCAATTCTTCATACCATTCCACCACGGCCTGCTGAAGTCTTTCTGGTGTATCAGCAATCACTATTATATCATCTGCATAGAGGAGTGCTTGCAAGTACACAGGTCTTAGTCTCCACATACCGAACTTGGTCCTATGGGTTCGCCGCTTACATATTTTTGTTATTTCATCCAGGACGATATTAAACAGTAGAGGGCTGAGGCTATCACCTTGTTTTACTCCTCTCTCCATTTGGAATTCTCCAGACATTTCACCATCTATACGAACTATTCCCACAGGTTGCTGGTATACACTCTTCACAGCATTTAACAGTCTCATTGGTACCTTCTTCGCTGCCAGTGTCTCCCATATGCTCTGCCTCGGTACAGAGTCAAAAGCTGCCTTCAGGTCTAGAAACGCAAGGTACAGGTCACGGTTTTTGGCAATGCTCTTCTCTATTACTGTTCTAATTGTGTAGATGTGATCTTGTATCTGACGTCGTGGCCGAAAAGCTGCCTGCTCCTCTTCAATGTCATTTTCCACCACCTTCCTAAGTCTCCTTTCCAGCACCCGAGTGTAGATCTTGAACGCTACAGATGATAGACAGATAGCCCTGTAATTATTACAGTCGTAGCTGTTCCCTTTCTTGTGCAACGGGATAATTAGATTCTTCTTCCATTCCTCTGGTATTCTGTTCTCTTCCCACATTCTCCTAAACAGCTTAGTAAGTTGCTTCACTATCTCAACACCTCCATATTTGATTAACTCTGGAGAAATTCCATCAGGACCTGCTGCTTTCCCAGTCTTAATTTGTTTAATTGCCATTATGACCTCCATTTCTTCTATTTTCCCTTCTATTTCTGGATTTTGCACATCTTCATGTGGTCCATAAACAATCCCATCCTCTTGCTCTGCCGCATTTCTCTGGAACTTCTCCTCATAGTGTCTTCTGCACACTTGAAGCACTTCTGCCTTCTCTGATACTAGGTTATTCCCATTCTTGATTGTCCTAGTCTGCTTTCCATACTTCCCTCTTATAGACTTAATGGTTTTCCAAAAGCTTCTTGTATTCTTCTCTCTAGCTTTGCTTTCAACCATATTCCCAAACTCTTCCCAAGATTTTCTCTTAGCTTCCTTCACTACTCTTTTCGTTTCATCCCTTCTTTTGATGTATTCTTGCCTGTTTTCTTCCGTAGGACATCCTATGTATCTTTTCCATGCTTCTTTCTTGCTCTTTACCTTCTCCTTCACTTCTTCATTCCACCAACTTGTTCTTTTCTTTCTGGTAACTACCACTGCCTTTCCACACACTTCTTCTGCTGACTTTAGCAACACTGATTTAATGTCATTCCACATGTCATTGATTTCTTCACTTCCATTAGTTCTTATTTGCATCTTCTCCTTCACTAATTCTGCATACTGGGACCTCTTCTCTTCTTTTTGAAGTTCCTTCAATTGGATCACCCCAAACCTTTTGGTTCTTGGTTGGATTGGCCTCTTGAATCTGGTGTCCATTACCAGTAATCTGTGATCTGTAGCTAGTTCTGCTCCTCGCATGACCTTCACATCCATGATGTTATTCCGTATGCCATGAGGGTACATAAAGTAGTCTATAACACTCCTAGAATTTCTACCTTCAGCCTCAAAAGTTATCTTATGTACTTCTTTATGGGGGGAAAATGAGTTCCCCAATAACAATTGATTTTCAATGCAGGATTCTCTAAGTCGCCTGCCATTTTCATTCAGCGTCCTCTCTCCACCATGATTGCCCATGCTTCCATGTGCTATTCTTTTGTCCTGGCCTATTCTTGCATTTAGGTCCCCTCCTATCAATTCATGGCGTCCATTCGCAACCTCTTTGTCCACGGTCCTTTGGAGTTGAACATTAAACTCCTCTTTATCGAGTAAGTTGGTGTCTTCTGTTGGGGCGTATACTTGTATGAAGGACACTTTCATCTCTATGTCAAGGTTAATAACCATTATTCTCGAGTTTATTGGTTGCCATCCACTCACTTTGGTTTCAGTCTGCTCGCTGGTGACTATGCCCACACCTTCCTTTGCCCTACTGTCCATCCCAACCCCAGAATATCTCAAAATATACCCTTCTTGTAATCTCTTCATTCCACTTCCTTTCTTCTTCACCTCACTAAGTCCCAATACTTTCAGTTTATTACTTTTCATTTCCTGTATTAACTCTACATCTTTTCCAGCGATTGTCTTGATATTCCATGTACCAAATCTCATATTCCGTTTCCATTGTGTCGTTGTCGTCGTGTAGATCCGTCCAATCCGAGGCTACTGTTGTTGCTTTGAATCATTTCTACCCCCACATGGGTGATTGGCCCAATGTGAAGTGGTTTGTTGGGTTGCCTTCCCAGCCTCCTTATTTATGTACCCAGGAGACAGGGTGGCCCAGTTATACCCCCAGGCACTGGGTACCCATTTTCGTCGCCTCTTACGACACGCATGGGCTACGGTGGGACAATTCTAAACCCCGGTCACCATTTAATAGATCTCAGTTTACTCTTAGTTTCAACAAAGATCCATTAAATCCTATAATTGCCTTCAGATTTAACTTCATCTAGGATCCGCTGTCCTGTGAATTTCAAGGAGTTTCAACTATGTGAGACTATTGCAATAACTTCCAATACTAAAATAACACTGCATCTTCATAAAAATCCCATTTCAACTTCAAATATGCGCGAGTCTGTCATTACAGACAGTCCTTCAACAGTTGACCAATGGCTTCACAATTGCCCATTGTCTTACAATAAATACCTCCGTCTGCTACGGGAATAATAAATCTCACTCACAGAGATGCTTCGCAGTTCCTTCCAAAACATATTACTTCTCAACTCACTTCTCATGAAGAAATTCCTTTCATAGTTACAACAATCTTAATAAAAATATTTAATTAACTACTGGTTCTATCAATGAATTAATTTAACAGGTAATACGATAAAATACTAGTCTTCAAATAACAATCTTATCTCTTTGCATCATTCACCTTTCTTTAAAAGCTTTCAATTAGCTGCAATATTTCTTTAAATCTTTCTTCACATTCTTCTAACTTCAAAATACGCTGTAATTCGTATTTGCTTACTTGACATTGTATTCCTTTACATATTCTTCCTTTAATATATCTCTCACAAAACTTCAATACTTTATAATAGTTAGTCAATAAATATTTATCAACGAATCTGTCTAATAAGTTCTCAGATCGTGACTTGCCATAGATCTCTACATAAGATCTTTAAGAATTACGAGGCACGTCCAGAAAGTAAGTTCCGTTTGGTAATAAAATAAAATTGCGTACAGATACAGAAAAAATATTTATTGCACAACGTTCTACACCTCTTAAACTACTTTTCCACATAACTGCCGAACTTTTGCAGGCATTTGTCATAGCGTGGCACAAGTTTTTTTTGATACCTTCTTCATAGAAGTTTGCCGCCTGTGTCTTCAACCAGTTGGAAACATCTTCTTTCAGCTCGTCGTCATTGTTGAAGTGTTGACAGCCAAGGAAAGACTTGAGATGTGTGAACAGATGAAAGTCGCTAGGAGCGAGGTCAGGGCTGTACGGAGGGTGGTCAAACACGTCCCAGCCAAATCCCTGTAGGAGGTTTTTCGTCACATTTGCAGTGTGTGGTCGTGCGTTGTCGTGAAGAAAAACAACACCTTTTGACAGCAACCCTCGGCGCTTATTCTGTATTGCGTGGCGCAATTTCCTAAGTGTCTCACAGTAAGCATCTGCGTTGATTGTTTGACCACGCGGTAAGAAATCAATGAGTAAGATGCCTTTCCAGTCCCAGAACACTGTGCACATCATTTTCCGAGGTGTCAAGATTTGTTTCGGCTTAACCTTTGCTGGGGATGAAGTGTGCCCCCATTCCATTGATTGCCGCTTACTTTCAGGGGTGTCGTAAGAAACCCAAGTTTCATCTCCTGTGACTATCTGTTCAGAAATTCTTCGCCGCCTTCATAGTAACGGGTCAAAAACTGAAGTGCACTACCCATACGTTTCGTTTTGTGTTGCTCCGTAAGAATCTTTAGTACCCAACGTCGGCAAAGTTTACGAAAGTTCAGTTTTTCGGTAACAATTTCATGAATTAGTGATGGTGAGATTTGGGGGAATTCCATAGCGAGAGCACTAATTGTAAACCTGCGGTTTTCCCGGACCTTGTCATCAATCGCGTGAACCAGTTCTTCTGTAACCAAAGATGGACGCCCACTTCGTTCTTCATCGTGCAATTCACTACGTCCTTCATTGAACTGTCGGACCCATCTTCTCACCATTGAATCACTTATCGCATTTTGTCCATACACTTCGCAAATTTGCCGATAAATTTCAATTGGTTTCACTTTCCTAGCATTCAGAAAACGAATCACAGATCTGATTTCACAAGCGGCGGGATTTTCAACACCGACATTGTACGAGTAAACATGCACAACAACGCGTACGTGGCTGACAGCGCTCTCCAAATGGCGCACGTTTCTTCTCCTTGATAGAGAGCGTCTACCGCGCATATACGGAACTGCGCTGCAGCGGAACGTACAACTAGTTTAAGACACAGGCGGCACACGTCTATGAAGAAGGTATACAAAAACTCGTGCCACGCTACGACAAATGCCTGCAACATTTCGGCAGTTATGTGGAAAAGTAGTTTAAGGGTTGTGGAATTTTGTGCAATAAATAATTTTTCTGTATCTGTACACAATTTAATGTTATTACCAAACGGAACTTACTTTCCGGACGTACTTCATACATTCTTTCAAATATTTCTCAGTATAACGCTCTTGGTTTAAATTTCCATAATAATTATTGTTGACAAAGAAAAACGATATTAGGCCTATATAATTCAAAAATTGACAAAATGTGATATGAACACATTTAAACTTTGCCATAAAAATATTCTGAACTAAACTGTAAAATCTCTCCATTCAAATTTCGAAAGTCGCAAAATTCGCAAAATTCTAAATAATAATTCCAAACACTCAAAATCGACGAAAAATATGCATTAACATCCGCATGATGTAATTATGAGAATATAACGTCGCAAATTACAATAATATCATTAAAATGTAGAAAAATGGCATCAATAAATAGTTTTTCGGATATTCTTCAAAGTCTACAATAATCTACAAAGAGGGATATAAATCGTTGGTGCGAGGACTACCTGGTGTTGCGTTAAAGATGACTAGAAGTAGGCTTCCTTCGCCATCCTTTAGAAAAGGGTTGTTTCTAATAGCATAAGACTGCATGATGTAGTTTGTTCTGCTCCGCCCTCGTAAAGAAGTTCCCGTGCGGTCAGTTCCGGGATTCGAACTCGGTCATCATCGTGTTGCCGTTCCATCCGCCGGTGACTCTTCTTGTGTGAGATGGTATAGCCCTTTCTCTCTTCGGTGCCGGGCACTCCCTGGCCACCCTCGTACAGGAATTCTTCTTGTCTTCTTCGCCAAAGGTCCAATATATATCGTCATTTTAGATGTTGAAATGACTCGTAAATGTAGAATTTTCTTCACGGGAGAGATGAGATGTTAATCTCCCCGCGAGATTGATGTTATGTCATTTCGAATATTCTTGCTGCCATCATAGTTCTGTTCCCATAACTTTTTAGTCGCTCATCATGACTGCTGTAGATTCGTTAAGAAATTCCTCCCTCAACATCAGGAATTTCGTCATATTTAATTCTGTAGATTGGTTTAAAATACCTTCAAATATTATTCTTGTTGAATGTCGACTTTATATGTAGACTTGCACAAAACTAAGTGCCTTCGATGTGAATTTCTATATGCTTAGTAACAATGTCGAGCTACTTGTCGAGACGTCTTTCTCCGCTGAAGGTGTAATTAATAAGAAGCCGCGATTCCTCTCTCATTTTTCCCTCATCAAATTTCCAAGCCCGCGTCCTCTTCAGATCATGGATCTGATTGGTCGCTCAATGTCGATGATCATATTAATCCTTACTTACGTAAATAATTAGTCGCATTTCTAATATAGTTCTTATTTATTATTTAATGTATTCTCTGATATTATGATGTTTTAAAATCATCCTGGGTAATTAGCTATGCTCATTACAATGCTGGCACTTGTTTTAGTAAGGCCGCTTCTCATTGGCTGCATGTCGCGTGCCATTCTCGCGTCTACCCCTTCCATGTTCCAGACACGCTTACAGCTCGCGTCGGGGTTTGGCTCTCTTCGGAAATGCTCGAGTTTCCTCGCGCCTGATCGTCCGGTCTCTCTTTGTACGACGTAGTTCGACTGCAAGTTACTGCACGTGGCTACTAATTTCCTCATTGGCTGGCTGAATTAACTGAGTTAACTGGGCGATGTAACAAACATTACTGGTTTTCTGGTCGACTTCCAGAGTCGTTATATTTTAGCATGGGACAATTTAGAAAACTTTGAGGAGATGAATAATTCTTGGCTCGCACCCATATAAGCGTACAGTACCATCCCAGCATTTGTCCGAAGACGAAGTGGGAAACCACGGAAAGCCACTTCGAGGATGCTGAGGTGGAAATCGAACCCCCTCTACTCATTTGGACCACTCGAGGCTGAGTAGACCCCGTTCCAGTCCTCATACCACTTTTCAAATTTCGTGGCAGAGCCGGGAATCGAACCGCGGACCTCCGGGGTGGCAGCTACGTATGCTGACCACTACACCATAGAGGCGATATAATGGAAATCAATTACAAATATTACCCTCAAACGACAACCGTCCTCCATGTTTTATTTCTTACAACTTGGCGCACAATATGGTAGCATGTGATATACTTCAGTCATAAAAGCAGGTGTACTGACGAGGATGAACAGAATCATACAGGATTTTGTGCCAGCCATCACAACAGCTTCCTTGCCAGCGAGTGTCGTGTAATACGGGCTTTTAATAGCAATGAACAACTGATTATTCTGTGGTATTCAGTATAACTTGTCATTGTCAGAGATGAAAGTTCCCATTCTGTAACAGAAAAGATGACAAGCAAATATGGGCATGATCAATATTTTGCTAGCAGTTATTTCATTTCTTCAGGTATTATATAGGATCAATTCAGATTCAGAAGAGGAAGGAGTACCAGAGATGTAATTCGGTGTCTGCGGATGATGGTAGAAAGATTTTTGGAAGTAAATAGAGAAATGTATGTTTGTTTTGTCGACTGGGAAAAGGCATTTGACAGACTTGACTGAAGTATGCTGATGAAGATTCTGAAAGATACTGGTATATACTGGAAGGATAGAAGGTTGATAAAACAATTGTATATGGGCCAGAGAGTGGTAGTTCCGAGTTGAAGAAGAAACTGAAGAGGTGGGTATTGAAAGAGGTGTGAGACAGGGTTGCTGTATGTCACCAACACTTTTCAATATACAGTATATGCCGAATAGCTAATCAATAAGGCATTAGAAAAATCAAAAGGACTGGTAGTAGGAGGAGAAAGTATAAAAGCCATCAAGTATGCTGATGATGTGGCTGTTTTGCAGAATCTGAGGAACAGCTCCAGGTAATGATGGAGAATATTTTAAGTGTGGGTAAAGAGTTTGGAATGAAAAGAAACATTACCAAGACCAAAGTAATGAGAGTCGGAAAAGAAGAAGACACATGTAATGTAACAATAGATGGGATGGTATGAGAACAGGTACAATCATTCCAGTATTTAGGAAGCTTGATAACCTCCAGCGGAATTTGTACGGAAGAAGAGAGACGCAGAATCCCCATGGGGAAGAGAGCTTTCGGGAGAGTGAAAGGTTTATTAACAGCCAGAAGCATACGGATCAAACTTAGGAAGAGGTTTGCAAAATGTTTTGTGTCGAGTGTGGTGTCTTATGGTTTGGAAACATCGACAGTCAGACAGAAAGAATAACAATATTTCGAAAGTTTTGAAATGTGGTTATGGAGAAGAATGGAGAAAGTGAAATGGGCCTATATAATGAGAAATGAGGAGGTGCTAAGAAGGGTAGGAGAGGAGAGGAGTTTCATGAGGATGATACAGAAGAGGAAACAATCTTTGGTGGGTCACATACTACGTAGGAATTGTCTACAGGGCGATTCTTTTGCTGGAGCGGGACGGACAACCGGCTGCCGGGTGCGCGCGCCTTCCGCTAGCCAACCGAGCTCGCACCGCGGATTGTGCGCAGGTGGAAACCGTAACAAAGTACATTAATTAATGGTAAATTCACCAGCAAATCATGACTAAAGAACTTACCATTTCACAGAAGATGCTGAAAATGCCCACCTTCAACTGACAGACAGGCGTTGTACCGTGTGAATAAATTAGCGTTTACATGTTGCAATTCCCTTCTGTTGTGAGGGATATCTGCTGCCGTATATTGTTCTCCAGCTCCACTAGAGTACGGGTAATTGATCTGTACACTTTGAATGTTAAATAAACCCACAATTGAAAAACAAACGGGCTTAGGTCCATGCTTCGATTAATTACAGTAAACACGCGGGGGGGGGGGGGGTGCAGGAGTAGCTACATAATGTAACAATGTCTGCCTGTGAGGTCAACCAGATAAAAGAACAACTGTGCTCTTTTAATTAAATCTTGCAGCTGTTGTTTATGCTACCTTCTTATCTGTGCGCTGACACTACACACCCTCGTTGATGAAAGTTTAGTGACTTAATGGACTTTAATGACCCTGGTTAGCTTGCCTCCGCCTCGCGCAACCCCGCGGACCGAGCTTGGTTGGCTGGCGGAAGGCGTGCGTGCCCTGCAGCCGGCCGCCGGTCCCGCTCCAGCAAAAGAAAAGTTTAAGGAAAAAGAGGGGGAGGAAGAGGAAGGTTTGGAATGTTAACAGATGTGAAGAGGGGAAGAAGTTACAAGCAAATGAAAGAAGATGCTCAGGACAGAGAGAAATGGAAGACGTCCAGTTGAAACCATCCTGTGGACAGATCTACTGAAAGAAGATAGACCTTACGTGCGAGGAATATACAACACACAGTAAAATTATTATACCGGTACTATGCTGTTTACGAACACAATCAGACCACCTCATGGTGTAGCGGATATCATGCTTGTCTGTAATCCCTGAGGTCCGGGTATGACTCCGGGCCCTGCCGAGAAATTTAATTCTGGTGTGTGAGGGCTGGGACGGGGTTCACTCAGCCGTGTGAGATAAAACTGAGAAGAGGTGGGTTCGGTTCACACCTAAGCCACATTGGAAGTGGTCCTCCGTGGTTTCCCACTTCTACTCCAGACAAATGCTGGTTCCCAATCCTCATTTGACATACAAATACACTCACTAATACAGCCATAACAATAGGACAGGTTAACAAACAAATACCACACACACTCAAGCACACGGGGCTACATGACAACGATGTAGCAATACCCCTAAATAATTAAACATCAAAGAACACAACTTACACTCTTATAATTAAAATACGTCAAACGATTGTTAATAGTTCCAGGTGTTTCAAAATTTGTTGAATTAAAATTATACTCTGGAATTGTGATTTATACTCCTGGACGAGAGCCCTCGTATAGAGTAAATGTTAGCACACGAGCTCTTTGCTGTATGGCAACCCTATTAGAATAGGCCTACTGGACACCAAAACTAATTCCTGCTGAAAATTATCATGAATCATCTACTCAATGCAATGATAAAGTTCCATATTATTGATCTAAAAGATTAATTTTTGCCGTTTAAGGCAGCTGTAGAAGAAACTAAAACCTAGACTAAACAATAGACAAATGAACTACTGTATTTAGACATCGGATCGAATAATGCAACGGCAAATAGGCAAAATGGAAACACTGGTACTGGGTTTATGCTTTCAGTGACTGCTAATTGGTCTAATCGGCAAGATTAGGTATCTCGATATTTCGGTGACTGGGAGATTAGGTGTCCCAATGGTTCCGTGACTGGGAGATTAGGTATCCCAATGGTTCAGTGACTGGGTGTTTAGGTGTCCCGACGATTCAGTGACTGGGAGATTAGGTGTTCCGATATTTCGGTGACTGGGAAATTAGGTGTCCCGATGGTTCATTGACTGGGAGATTAGGTATCCCAATGGTTCAGTGACTGGGAGATTAGGTGTCCCGATGGTTCAGTGACTAGGAGATTAGGTGTCCCAATGGTTCAGTGACTGGGAGATTAGGTGTCCAGATGGTTCAGTGGCTGGGAGATTAGGTGTCCCAATGGTTCAGTGACTGGGAGATTAGGTGTCCCGATGGTTCAGTGACTAGGAGATTAGGTGTCCCAATGGTTCAGTGACTGGGAGATTTGGTGTCCAGATGGTTCAGTGGCTGGGAGATTAGGTATCCCAATGGTTCAGTGACTGGGAGATTAGGTGTCCCGATGGTTCAGTGACTAGGAGATTAGGTGTCCCAATGGTTCAGTGACTGGGAGATTAGGTGTCCAGATGGTTCAGTGGCTGGGAGATTAGGTGTCCCAATGGTTCAGTGACTGGGAGATTAGGTGTCCCGATGGTTCAGTGACTGGGAGATTAGGTGTCCCGATGATTCGGTGACTGGGAGATCAGGTGTTCCGATGATTCGGTGACTGGGAGATCAGGTGTTCCGATGATTCAGTGACTGGGAGATTAGGTGTCCCGATGATTCGGTGACTGGGAGATTAGGTGTCCCGATGATTCGATGACTGGGAGATCAGGTGTTCCGATGATTCGGTGACTGGGAGATTAGGTGTCCCGATGATTCGGTGACTGGGAGATAAGGTGTCCCGATGATTCGGTGACTGGGAGATCAGGTGTCCCGATGTTTCAGTGACTGGGAGATTAGGTGTCCCAATGGTTCCTTGACTGGGAGATTAGGTATCCCAATGGTTCAGTGACTGGGAGATTAGGTGTCCCGATGGTTCAGTGACTGGGAGATTAGGTGTCCCAATGGTTCAGTGACTGGGAGATTAGGTGTCCCAATGATTCGGTGACTGGGAGATTAGGTGTCCCGATGATTCGGTGACTGGGGGATCAGGTGTCCCGATGATTTGGTGACTTGGAGATTAGGTGTCCCGATGGTTCCGTGACTGGGAGATTAGGTGTCCCGATGGTTCAGTGACTGGGAGATTAGGTGTCCCGATGGTTCAGTGACTGGGAGATTAGGTGTCCCAATGGTTCAGTGACTGGGAGATTAGGTGTCCCGATGATTCGGTGACTGGGAGATCAGGTGTCCCGATGATTCGGTGACTTGGAGATTAGGTGTCCCGATGGTTCCGTGACTGGGAGATTAGGTGTTCCGATGATTCGGTGACTGGGAGATTAGGTGTCCCGATGATTCGGTGACTGGGAGATTAGGTGTCCCGATTGTTCCTTGACTGGGTGATTAGGTATCCCAATGGTTCAGTGACTGGGAGATTAGGTGTCCCGATGGTTCAGTGACTAGGAGATTAGGTGTCCCGATGATTCAGTGACTAGGAGATTAGGTATCCCAATGGTTCAGTGACTGGGAGATTAGGTGTCCCGATAGTTCAGTGACTAGGAGATTAGGTGCCCCAATGGTTCAGTGACTAGGAGATTAGGTATCCCAATGGTTCAGTGACTGGGAGATTAGGTGTCCCGATGGTTCAGTGACTAGGAGATTAGGTGTCCCAATGGTTCAGTGACTGGGAGATTAGGTGTCCCGATGGTTCAGTGGCTGGGAGATTAGGTGTCTCAATGGTTCAGTGACTGGGAGATTAGGTGTCCCAATGGTTTAGTGACTGGGAGATCAGGTGTCCCGATGATTCGGTGACTGGGAGATCAGGTGTCCCGATGATTCGGTGACTGGGAGATCAGGTGTCCCGATGTTTCAGTGACTGGGAGATTAGGTGTCCCAATGGTTCAGTGACTGGGAGATTAGGTGTTCCGATGGTTCAGTGACTGGGAGATTAGGTGTCCCGATGATTCGGTGACTGGGAGATTAGGTGTCCCGATGATTCGGTGACTGGGAGATTAGGTGTCCCGATGATTCGGTGACTGGGAGATTAGGTGTCCCGATGATTCGGTGACTGGGAGATTAGGTGTCCCAATGATTCTGTGACTGGGAGATTAGGTGTCCCGATGATTCGGTGACTGGGAGACTAGGTGTCCCGATGATTCGGTGACTGGGAGATTAGGTGTCCCAATGAGTCGGTGACTGGGAGATTAGGTGTCCCGATGATTCGGTGACTGGGAGATTAGGTGTCCTGATGATTCGGTGACTGGCAGATTAGGTGATAGGAATACGATTATAAAACAAGTAGTTCCGTGAAGAACTAAAGCCTATTTTCATATATCCCACTTATGTTAATTGCCACTATCAACATACAAAATTTCAGTTTGATTGCTGTAATAGATTCGTAGATATGGAGAACCGACTAAATATTTCGGATGGTTGACATGTTGGATTTTTATGTATGTAGGTCTTAAGAGTTATGTACTGTTACATGAAGATTATTGTGTACGTGTAGTGTTCAAACTTCAATCGCATGATTAGGACACAAGAAGTAAAAACAAGATTTTAAAATTTTGCACAACTGCCAACTTGTGGTTATGGAAACAATTGAAATAAATTAGATGCCAGTGGATAAACATTTGTATAAGCATTTATTGTACCAAGTTTCACAGCACTCGGATGGTTAAATTGCGTGAAAGGTCCATTTAAATATTTATACTTCGCCGCCATGTTGGATTTGTGATCAAAGAGGTTATTGAAAGTCCCATAGGTGAATCCAAGATATTGGTGATCGTGGCGTTTAATCTTTTATAGTCCTAGCCCTTGTAGACTGGTATGTCGCTGCATAGCTGACCCAGATAGTGTTGGCTGTCAGAGCTGAGCCATTGTGTCGTAATAATAATGGTGTGTCTGATCCTTCCAGGGCTTGATGGTGTATGTGTAGTATCGAAAACAGGGTCTGAAGGGGTATAGTGATATGGGGCAGATAGTGTAGTTTAGGAGGTGCAGCCCTATAAGATCCCTAGGGGATCATAGGGATGCAACAATATTGTTGCTCCTCTACCAATTGTTGCGCCTCCACCTGATAGCACGGATTTAAGCCATAGGCCGATCAGGTGCTCTCCAAGATTATGTACCAGGATCGTTATCGTGTCCTTACCGATTACAGCACAGTCCCTACTACACAAGGAAATGGGAGTGGGAGGAGATTTAGAATTCAGGGAATGCTCCCCAATGAAAGAGATTGTAAGCTGAACTTCCAGTTTATACAGCAAGGGAGTAAGGGAATCGGCCACCATGGATACAAGGATTGAATTGATTGTAATTCAATCCAGAAATGAAATAGAAATGTCAGTAGTCACCTGTTTCTCAGCTTCGCTAGCTATGGTGCTCCCAAGTACCGCCTCAGCTCCGTGCCCCTTGGTCTTCGAGCGTTCGACGACCCAACTTGCCCAATCTCTCGATTGGCAGGCAATCGACGTCTGTCACTGTAAGACTTCCGTCTCTGCAGTGCCTAACTGACCTCTCTGACCTGAGACCACGGCATTTTATAATAAGGCAGCACGGTTCTTGCTGACCAGGTTGAACAGGGTTTGAATGTCCGATACGGTTTCGCCTTGAGCCGACACCGGGACATAAGATTTTACTGTACATAAAATTCATCAGATCGGCTATAGAGACGATGGGGTGCCGGAATTTTGTCCTGTATAGGTAGGGATTGGAATTTTTCGGTGATTTCAGAGTGAAGAAAGCGATATTTTAAAGTGGCAAATTCGGTGGTTTCAAGTGCACTTTTCGGTACTTTCAAAATCATAAATTTTAGGCGGGATTTTTTAAACATCATGGATAACATGCATAACATAACACATTTCAGTCATCCTTCAAAGTATACTTCAGTGATAAGATCCAAATTCTCTTGTGACAAACGGTGACGCATATCACTTAACGTGCTAGTGTAAGCTGAAAAACAAAAGTTCACAGCGTTTGAACAGGGGATCCAAATGGTTTTCAACACAGATTCTGAGAACTTTGGAAATACAAATGTCTTTCCTTGCAAAACTCCAACAATGTCTGTCTTGGTCCTGTCATGCATCTGCTTCTTGATTAAAGTTTGCAGTTCTTTGTATCCTTTTAACACCTCACTTTCTTCCAGTGTTCCACAGAATTGCAACTTATTAATTTTCTTTGCAAGGTCCTCATTGATTTTCACTGGCACTATTTCTGCTCGATCAAACGCACACATTTGTAAATCCTGTTCCCAGGGTCAACGGATCTCAAGCTGATTAATTTTCCAAGAGCATAGGACCCAGGATTTACTAAAACTGAATGTATTTTCCCTCTTTTTAACACATTTCCACAACCCTCCAACTGCTCCTTAATGTTGGTACCGTACTTTCCAGAAACAGCAAGTTTAAGGGCTTGCTGAATTCTCCGTAGATGTCCATCAAGAAGGTGAACAGTTGGATGTGGCCTTCTAATAAGGGAATGAGTTCAGTGATGTCTGCGCCAAATTCTTTGAATCTCAAGTATTTCGTCATGTGAAACATTGTTGAGAAAATCAACACCAGAGTTACCAGTCCCTACTACTTCACTCATAAATTGCAAAATATCTTTCAAGTACTCTGACAGGCACACTACAGAATGAAACCAAGAAGACCACCTGGTTAATACTGGTTCAGGAAACAGTGGCACATTTTGATCTGGATACTTGCCATCTAGATATTCATGTCTGAAAGGCGGACTATATGACGCCACGCGTCGAGTAGGTACTAGGATGAAGGGGCAGAGGACCTTGCTGTTCTGGTCCTTAAAACCTCAATCACTAAGTACTGTAACTTACTAGGATGACTTCCCAGAGTGATAGAGATCGCTGTATGCAGAAAGTGAGGCCCGCTATCTACCGTTAAGTTTCCAATCTTTCCGTGTTTGTTGGATGCTCTCCATGCAGTCAAGTCATGGGAGAAGATTACCGCTAATACACTCGCACAAAAACAAGCGTTTGTCGGCTTCTGTGCCGACGATATTTTAAACGGGCATTAGGGACATTAGGGCAAAACCTGGATGAATGTCAAGATGCAGAAGAAAGTGACATCCAGTAGTTAGACTTCGATAAAGACAATCATGGTCTCAGACATGAGGATATTGTATGGAATTTGACTGTCGGTGAGGTAAACTGAGATCCAGTACATATAGAGTGCAGGAGTGATGAAACGGAAATCCCGAAAGTTCCCACAGTCAAGCTAGTGTGTCTATAGTCACACTTATCTCTTACATAGAAAATCAAGATGAATTTTCGTTCTCATGTATAGTTTTCTTCAGAATTGTACAATCTAAAATTAGAAAAAATAAACCATCTAAGAAACAAAAAGTGATGCCTGTCATTTTTCTTAGTTTTTAATATTGGTAAAATCCACATAGTGTGACTTACAATACTATGTTATAAAGTATTATATTTATGTTTTTCGTGGTCATAAAATACATTTCAATATTTCTAACCAATAGTTTTCTCTTTGCTAGGCTTAAAAACATTACTGTGGATAATTCGCGGAAATTCGTGCATTAATTGCGGCGAATTATCGGAAGTGCACTGTAAATAAAAAACCGGAGAAAGCTAAAATTCGCGTTTTCATGCGAAATTCATGCATAATTCGCGAAATTCGCGCCTTCATGCGAAATTCGCGAAATTTCGCGACTTCAAAAACAATTTTTTTTGCAATTTCTAGGGTTATTAAAACACATTACCATCTGTGTATTACTTCATTTAATAATTCGCGAAATTCGCGATCGCGAATTTTTCCTATCCCTATGTATAGGGAATTTCAACGTGCCAGTAAATCTAATGACACAGACCTCTCATATTTAAGCACCCGAACTGCACTAAGATTCAATGCCCGTACCACACTGCACGTTCATGTATATCATCATAAGTTCTTGAACAGAGACATATTACAGGCTACACTAAAATTATGTCATTGTGCGAGAGTGAAAATAATATGGTGGTGGTTACGGAACGAAACATAAGTCATCTGCCGCATAAAAAAGGGAATTTCATCTATACTAATATAATAAAGCTGAAGAGTTTGTGTGTTCGTGTGTTTAAACGCGCAAATCCCTGGAACTAACAGTCCGATTCGATTTTTTTTATATGATAGCCAGATTCAAGAAGAATAGTTTAGGCTATGTAGCATTAGGCTACACCTCTCAGGTAACCTTAAAGATTGATTTTTGTTCAGTAAGTCGGTAGAACAAGCGCTCCCAAACAGCTCTATCCGCATGCGCTGGCGTTATGGTTAGTGATACGTACACCGTTTCACCGATCTGAACCAAAATTTGAATACTTACCCTTTGGAACCCTGCGAGTAACTCTGTCTACATGAAATTTATGACAGATCAGTCCATTCCCTGCATTTAGGCCCTTTGGCACAAATCTACACATTTTCACCGATCTGAGCCGAAATTTGTATACTTACCCTTTGGAACCCTGCGAGGAACACTGTTTACATGAAATTTCGGACAGACAACTCCATTCCCTGCATTTAGGCCCTTTGGCATAAATCTTCACCGTTTCACCGATCTGAACCAAAATGTGTATACTTACCCTTTGGAACCCTGCGAGCAACACAGTCTGCATGAAATTTCGGACAGACCGCTCCATTCCCTGAATTTAGGCCCTTTGGCACAAATCTACACCGTTTCACCGATCTGAACCAAAATTTGTATACTTACCCTTTGGAACCCTGCGAGTAACACTGCCTACATGAAATTTATATGACAGACCATTCCATTCCATGCATTTAGGCCCTTTGGCACAAATCTACACCTTTTCACCAATCTAAACCTAAATATGTATACTTACCCTTTGGAACCCTGCGAGTAACACTGTATACATGAAATTTCGGACAGACCACTCCATTCACTGCATTTAGGCCCTTTGGTACAATTCTACACCGATTCACCGATCTGAACCAAATTTTACATACTTACCCTTTGGAACCCGACGAGTAACACTGTCTGCTTGAAATTTCGGACCGACCACTCCATTCCCTGCATTTAGGTCCTTTGGCACAAATCTACGCCGTTTCACCGATCTGAACAACATTTTGTATACTTACCCTTTGGAACCCTGCGGGTGACACTGTCCGATTTAAATTTTGGACAGACCACTCCATTCCCTGCATTTAGGTAATTTATCACAAATCTACACCGTTTCTCCTAATTGCACCAAATTTTACATACACTTTGAAACCCTGCTGGTAATACTGTCCACTTGATATTTTGGACAACGCTCTCCATTCACTACATTTAGAATAACAGTCACAATTAACTTGAAAACCACGTATTAAGCCCCTAGAACCATTCATGTCCGAAGTAGTGTAACTGTAAGTGTATTTTAATAAGTCTATTGTTGACGGGCAGTTCGGGCTGTATCACGTGTCCCCTACCAGTGTTCTGGCGCAGAATTGCGAAAATAGTTGCATCTTGCGCTGTTTATAAATTGCAGTCACGGGGAGTAATTAGTGCAAGAATATTTCTTAGGCCCCTTAAAACAGTTATCATGAAAATATTATGCCTCTATATAAGTGCAATGGTGTTGGTGCAGTACATTGAGGTTACCAGCTGCAATAAGCGTTGGTGCTTTCAAATTTACTCTCTTTTATTCCGAACCTTATCGTTGAGCGCTATGTGGCGATAAATGATACTATTGCTACCTCAGTAGCTCGGGACAGCCGAAGTTTTCCATAGTGTTCTGATTATTTTCCTACGGCGCTATGCGACAAAAGACGACACTATTGGTCTCTACATTTCTAACAGCCAAAGAAATATTGGCCCTAGGCATTGTCTTTTATTTCACTTACTCCCCTTTCTAATGAAATGAAAATCCACAGCCTGCGTCCAGTCGATCGACCGGGTCAGGAAATGGAATGAATGAAGCCTCTATCTAGCGGCGAGGATATGAACTGTGCCGGCTGCCAAAGCTGTCGCACTCCCCTGGAGCAATGATGAAATGAATGACAAACGAAATGAAATGATAGTGGAGAGCGCTGCTGGAATGAAATTGTGACAGGGAAAACCGGAGAAAAACCTGTCTGCCTCCGCTTTGTCCAGCACAAAACTCACATGGTGTGACCGGGATTTGAACCACGGACCCAGCAGTGAGAGGCCAGCGTGCTGCCGCCTAAGTCAGTGAGGCTTACCCTCTTTCTAATCAGTTTTTTAAATTTGTTTGTAAATTACATGTGTCAGTGCTGTAGTTAGTAAATAGCTGTTTCCCTATTCATAATTATCATTATTATCATTACGGGAAAATGACCTGAATGTTACGTCCATTATACTGTACTACTTATCACCCCCACTACAACCACGACCACCACAAAAAGTTATATGTTTAAAATATCTATTTCTGTTAGATTAAGTATCATGTGTCAGTTCTGTAGTAGTAGGCTATTCATTATCATCCATAAAACTAATAAATCCACCGGGAGAAGCCGGGCACTACTGCTAGTATTTAATAAGGAGACAAAGCTTGAGATGCAGCTCGATAATTCATAGGCCTATTAAAGAGAACAAACAGTAGCAGCCACTAATTAACTGTTAATAACGTCAACTACAGAAACAATATCAATAAAAGTAAATAATCAGATGAAGTTTCAATCATCGCTATTTTACAACTGTTATACAAATCCCGGTAACTACAGTAAGGAACTTACAGTTGCTAGTTTTCATATAGAACCAAACCGGCCACGGTGGCCAAGGGTGCTAACGCGCCAGCTCGTGCCTTGCTGGCATCAGGAGAGCGTGCGCTTGAATCCCACCTCTGCCGTCCTGAAAGAGGTTTTCGTTGTTTCCATTTTCACCTCCAGGCAAATGACGGGACGGTTCCTTCCAATAGGTCCGTAGCCAACGTCCTTCCAAAATCTTATCCCTGGCCCTTCCTTGATTAGACCCAAGTTAGCGGTTGCCTGGGCTTTCGGCCTGTCACCACTTCCAGTTGTAATTGTTGACACAGTGTGTTCAGCACCCAGACACCGTCCATGCGATGGTAGAGGAATGATCCCTCTTAGAGTCCATGGGTGAAGCCGAGCTGGGAGGATAAACGATTAATAAAGAGCAATCAACAACATCCACGTAAGTAACTCCCTATGTTCAAACCACACTAAGGATTTGATGAGAAATATTAAGGGATTAAAAGATTCTACTGGTTACGAGTAATATGTTCTCAGTAATGTTAACAGGTAGTTCCGTGAAGAACTTAATAGCCTATTTTCATATAAGTTATCGTACTCATGTTAATTGCCTCTATCAACATACAAAATTTCAGTTTGATTGCTGTAATAGATTCGTAGATATTGAGAACCGTCCAAATATTTCAGATGGTCGCCATGTTGGATTTTTATTTATGTAGGTCTTTGAGTTATGTACTACTACATGAAGATTATTGTGTAGATCTAGTATTCAAACTGCAATCGCATGATTTGGACACAAGAAATAGAAACGGGTTTTTGAAATTTCGAACAGCTGCCATCTTGTGGTTATGAAAACAATTGAAATAAATTAGATGCCAGTGAATTAAAATTTGTAGAAGCATTTGCCGTACTAAGTTTCACTGCACTCGGATGGTTAAATAGCGAGAAACGTCCATTTAAATATTTATTATTGGCGTCGCTGCCATGTTGGATTTGTGCTCACCAGGTTTTAGAAAGTCACATAGGTAAACTTATGATCATAGCCTCTGTGAATATAGAAAACTTCAGTTTGATTGCTGTAATAGATTCGTAGATATTGAGAACCGTCTAAATATTTTGGATGGTCGCCATGTTGGATTGTTATATGTATAGGACATCGAGTTATGTACCATTAAATGAAAATTATTGCGTAGGTTCATTATTCAAACGTTGAGTTCGATCTCATGATTAAGACACAAGAAATAAAATCTTAATTTTAAAATTTCGCACAGCCGCCATATTGAGGTTATGTAAACAATTGAACAAAATTAGATCCTAGTGCATTAAAATGTGTATAAACATTTGCTGTCCCAAGTTTCATTGCGTTTGGGTGGTTAAATCGCGAGAAACTTCTATTTAAAAGCCTAAACTTCGCTTGTCCGCCATGTTGATTTTGTAGTTACCAGGGTTTTGAAAGTCCCATAGGTGAAGTTCTAGTAGTGACCTTTATCAGCGTACAAAACTTCAGGGAGATATCAGTAATAGTTTCGGAGATATGGAATGCCGGGGAAATATTTCGCACAGCCGCCATGTTGAATTGGTGAGACGTAATACAATTTAATGGACGCGGTCGGGGTTGGCCAAAATGGTGCTATGTCCTTGCCGAGTTTTATTGAAATCGCTCCAGCCGTTTAGAAGTTATTGAGGGGAACACACACCCACATACGCTCGCTCACACACACACGCGCGTGGACAAAAGGTGATCTCATAAGCCTATTGTTTCCACAAAAAATATTAAATAAATCACAGGTAAATACACTAAATTCTAATAATAAAATAAATATATGTAGTGATTCTTTATTTATAAATCATGTCACAAGTGAAGAGGTAAGAATAGTTATAAAAGAGCTATAAAATAAATTCTGTGCTGGCATTGATGGCATCCCTGAAGCAATTTTAAAGAAATGTGCAGAAAATATAATAAATCCACTTACACACTTAATAAACAGTTCAATTCTCTCAGGAACATACCCGGATATTTTGAAGTTATCAAAAGTAATTCCAGTGCACAAAAACGGTTCAAAAGATGAATTAGATTACTATCGTCCTATTACCTTACCAACTGGTATTGCAAAAATTGTGCAAAAATCATGTATAAGAGACTGATAAGTTTTATAGAAAAAAATAAAATATTATCAAACTCACAACATGGATTCAGAACGAAAAAATCTACACAGACAGCAATTTATGAATGTATTAATATTATACTGAAATTAATTGACAATAAGGAACATGTAACTGGCCTATTCTTGGATTTATCGAAAGCATTTGATGTTGTTGACCATAAAATCCTCCTTACAAAACTAAATCAATATGGTATTAGAGGTCTAGCTAATAAATGGATAGAGTCTTACTTAACAAGGCGTAAACAAATAGTAAGCTTGGGACACAAGGATGATGGAACCAAATTACTTAATGAAACATTGTCCAATGAGGGAATTATTAAATTTCGAGTACCCCAGGGATCGGTTTTGGGCCCACTACTCTTTCTTCTATATATCAATGATATAACACGGAACGTTCATTCACATAAGGAAATTTTGTTTGCGGACGATACAAAACTCGTAATAAAAGGTGAGACAAAACAGGTCATACAGCAGTCTGCTGACTCAGTTAGAGGAGAGTTAACCAAATGGTCACAAGATAATCGCCTCATAATAAACTATAAAAAACAGTATGTCTAAATTTCCACACTATACAGAATAGGAATCCTGCGAAGCCCAATATAACATTAAATGGTCATCAAATAGAAAATAAATCAGAAACAAAGTTTTTAGGACTATGGATACAACATGACTTGAAACGGAATAAACATATACAATATCTGAATACTAAACTGAACTCGATGTGCTTTGCGTTACGTATTTTGAAAACCTGCACTAGCATGTACACATTAAGAAATACTTATTTTGCTTATTTCCATTCATACTTAAGATATGGGGTCATATTTTGGGGTATGTCGCCAGATGTACTAAGCACGTTTAGGATACAAAAGAGGGCGATTAGAATTATGGCAAATGTAAACACTAGAGAATCATGTAGACTTCTGTTTAAAGATTTAAACATTCTCCCACTGCCCTGCATATATATATCTTTGAAAGTATTGAAATGAAAATCCACAGCCTGTTTCCAGTCTCCGACCGGGTCAGGAATGGAATGAAGGAAGACCCCATCTAGCGGCGAGGATATGCACTGTGCCGGCTTCCGAGGCCTGTCGCACTCCTCTGGGGCAATGATTAAATGAATGACAGATGAAATGAAATGATAGTGGAGAGTGTTGCTGGAATGAAATGTTGACAGGGAAAACCGGAGTACCCGGAGAAAAACCTGTCTGCCTCTGTTTTGTCCAGCACAGATCTCACATGGAGTGACCGGGATTTGAACCACGGACCAAGCGGTGAGAGGCCGGCGTGCTGCCGCCTAAGCCACGAAGGCTTATATCTTTGAAAGTATTATGTTTTTAAAAAGAATTTAATGAATAAGGATGTTTTTCTTAAAACAAACAATGATGTCCATAGGCATAACACAAGACAAAATCAAAACATTCATATTTCACACACACAAGCATATATCAAAAAGGAACTTTTCACACAGGAGTTAAATTATACAATAAACTACCCCAGTATATAAAACGTGCCCCAAAAATAGAAACCTTTGATAGAATGTTGAAAGCTTATCTGCAGTGCCATTGTTTTTACTCTGTAGTTGAATATCTTAGTGTATAGGAGCGATGAAATCTATAATTATATTTTACTTGTCTATTTTAATTGTAATACCCAGCTGTAAGTTGTTGTATTTATAGAATTAAGTTTTCATATTATGATAATAGAGTAATTTGTGGTGTTTGAAGCCATATTTTCAGTGTTGCCTTAGTAAACAAGAGTTTAGTGCTTTTCAGTCGGTCAACACGAATGTACCCAAAAGAGATGGGTTATGCCCTAATCCTGAAATAAATTACATGAGATTAATAAAACACTAGGATATTAATCTCATGTAATTTATTTCAGGATTAGGGCATAACCCATCTCTTTTGGGTACATTCGAGTTGACCGACTGGAAAGCACTAAACTCTTGTATAATAGAGTAAGGTGTAAATAGTTGTCCAATAAGATTGTATCTCTTAAGATGTGTTATTATAATAAGTTATAAATAGTTATAGTATTAGTATTATATACCTATTACTACTTTTATGTTATAGATGTAAATTCTGTCGTGTCCTATATCAAAAATGTATTGTATGCATGTATTTGATCAAATGGAATTAATAAAATCTATCTATATCTATCTAAATGAAAATAGGCTAAAAGGTTAGTCCAGTACTTATAAATCATTGAGACGAGGCAGAATCAGTGGGTTGGGTGTGTATTCTTCGGAATACACGTTTAGTATAATCCAGGCTTCACAAAAGGTGACCTGTCTTATTTGAATTTAGCATCTCTTAATGTCTGTATAAATACTGGTGGTTATAATCCACTTATTAATCTCTTTTTTCTTCTCCTGCTGTTCCCAGGAATGTATAGCCTTTTCGCTTGCTAGAAAGGCATTCTAAAAGCATTTTTTGAAATATTGGTATTCTACCTAACCAATCTAACGAAATATTAAACCAAATTGTAAGTCCTTTAGTATTGTTATTATAGGTCCTAGACCTTTTTGTATGCATAGTTCAAAAACCCTTGTAAGGTTTTTATTGTTGGTCATAGGTCTGAGACCTCTAAATTGTTTGAAAACACAAACTTCTCTCTTCAGCTCAAAATAGATGTCAGATCTAAATTATTATTGCTGTTTAATTTCTTCACTTTATCAAATAAATTCTTTATAATTTGTTTTTTCTACTTCTATTGCTAGAAGAGCTGTTAGGTAGGATCTTTCCTTCCCTATTCTTTCTCTTGAATTAATTCTCTATTCAAAGAAATAAGCAAAATCACCGCATGATAAGTTTACTACCAAATCAATCTCTTGTTGCGTTCAGAGCAATACTTCTCCTAACATCAGTAAAAAGTTTCTTTTAGCTATTCTAGCTAATTCTAGTGAATTATTAAGGCAAGTATAGCTCAGCTTCCTACTTGTAGAGATTTTCGCTCTGTCTTATAATTTACTGTTGAGAATTTTGGTTTTGTTCAAGTTAGGTTTGGATTTTTCATCCTTTCTAAACTTTTCGTCGGCACCCTGCTAGGTGAGAGTTTAGCCTTCTTTAAACGCAACAATTGGTTCTCTCTAACTATTTCTACTAATAACAATAAAAATATCGCTAAAAGCTCTAAAGGTGCTTTATCTCTGCCCACTCTGGGGCATTTGGTCTTTCTGTCAGGGATCCGACAGTGGCGGGTAATAAAAATATCCCGGCTAATTTAAATCTTTCTAGCATTTCAGAATGCTTTCTAAAATCTCACCCTTTTGAAGGGAAAGTACATAAATCATTTTCATCTGGCATACCTTTGTTCGCCAGTGCACTACGTCCCTACAATATACCCAAATTCACGCTCGGGAGGGAAAGTGCACTTAGCAATAGCCTTCCGGTAACCTCAGCTCACGCTGCTCTCTCCGTTACTCTCGCTTAGGCTCTCACTTATTCCCCTTGCTTCAACAAGCTTTGCGATCCATAACAATTTTGTCTACTACCTGCTTATTATTTGGCTTGGATTCTCTTCCTCTCTGCCTAAGATCGTTTCCACTCCTAAACCTTTTTCCTTTTCTTTTCAAATCATCTTCCTTCAGGTAGTGTATGAGCTCAGGCTTAACCTACCAGTTGGTACAAATTGCAGTAGTTTAAGAATAATTACATTGCCAGTGTTTCTCACGGTTTATTGTATTTCAATGCATAGAATTGATGTAGGCTACTTCTACCGTACTGTTATTATCATTATTATTATTAGCAGCAGCAGGACCATTCCTGTGGAGTGAACACGCCAGATACTCGATCGCCGTAGAGCTGATGGGCGGCCGTCACTTGTTAATGTGACAATCGCTAGTAGGTGTTCGCTCGCTCCCCCAAGCGGTATGCGCTCCCAGAGCCCTCCGAACCTATCTATGCAAGACTTTGTTGGTACTGAACTCGAATTCTAAATGATTCAGGATGGACAGGATGCTATTTAAGATGTTTTGGTGGAATTTGGAGAAGATTGCAGTATTTTTGGAGGAATTACGATTTTTTTAAATTTTATTATGAGAGGAAGCTTCAGATTGTGTTTGACGACAGCAAAATGGCGATCGAAGCCGCCGTTGGGGAATCCTGCGTTGTATTTTCGCTTGGCCGCTCATAGCAACATGCAGAGTTGGAAGAGAAATGCGTTGATTGGCTAATCCAATTTCTAGAAACAGGGTTGTTGTTTGAGTCTTCAGTCTTTTGACTGGTTTGAAGCAGCACTCCACGCCTCCCTGTCCTGAGCTAATCGTTTCATCTCTACATAGCTACCACACCCTACATCCGAGGCAATCTGTTTAACATATTCTAACCTTGGTCTACCCCTACAGTTCTTGTCCTCGACCCTTCCCTCCATAACTAAGCTTGCTATTCCTGGGTGTCTTAGTATGTGTCCTACCAACCTATCTCTTCTCTTCATTAGCAGTCGCCAGAAACATCTCTCCTCTCCCACTCGTCTTAATACCTCTTTGTTTGTAACCCTATCTACCCATCTGATCTTCATCATTCTCCTGTAACACCACATTTCAAATGCTTCAATTCTCCTCTTTTCTGCTGCACCAATAGTCCAAGTTTCACTTCCATAGAGCACCACGCTCCAGACAAAGGCTTTCCAAAATGACTTCCTAATACCTAAATCTATATTCGATGTCAGCAGATTCCTTTTTTGTAGAAATGCTTTCTTTGCCTGAGCCAACCTACTTTTTATATCCTCTTTGCTTCGTCCATCACTGGTTATTCTGATTCCTAAGTAACAGAAGTCTCCTACTTACTTCAGCTTTTCACCTGCCAATTTGATCTCCATAGATGTTTCTGATTTATTTCGACTGCATTCCAGTATTTTTGTTTTACATTTATTAATTTTCATCATGAATTCTTTCCGTAAGACGGAGTCCATACCATTCAAAAACTCATTCAAATCCAGAGGCTTGTCGGCCAAGATGACGGTCATCAGCAAATCTCAGAGTTGAAATTATTTCTCCATGAATCTTCACTCCCACTTTAAATTTTTCTCTAATTTCCTTCATTGCTTGTTCAATGTAAAGATTGAAAAGTATGGGTGATAAGTTGCAGCCTTGCCTTACACCTTTCTGAATACCAGCTTCTCTCTCATATCCTTCAACTCGAATGACTGCTGTCTGGTTTCTGTATAGATTGTATATCACCCTCCTATCCCTGTACTTTATTCCAATCGATTTCAAAATGTCAAACAATTTAGTCCAACCAACGTTATCAAAAGCCTTTTCTAAGTCTACACAAGCCATGAACGTTGTCTTTCCTTATTCTACCTTCCAAAATCAGCCTAAGACTTAGTACAGCTTCCCTTGTTCCTACATTTCTCCTGAAACCAAACTGGTCTTCACCCAACTCCCTTTCTATTTGGCTTTCAATCCTCTTGTAAATTATTCTAGACAGGATCTTTGAAGCATGAGTAATCAAGCTGATTGTACGGTAATCTTCACATCTGTCAGCTCCCACTTTCTTTGGTATAGGGATGATTACATTCTTCTTGAAATCAGGGGGTACCTCACCTGTCTCATAAATCCTATACACCAAGTGAAATAACCTGATCAGACCTTCATCTCCTATGCAGCGTAGCAACTCAATCGGTATATCATCTATGCCTGGTGCTTTGTTCCTGCTTAAGTCTTCCAAAGCTTTATCAAATTCTGATCTCAATATTAAATCTCCTTTCGCATCCTCATCAATTTCCTCCTCCCTTTCCATTACATGATTCTCAATCTCCTTTCCCTTATACAAACTCTCCATGTAAGCTTTCCATCTCTCAACCTTTTCTTCCCTATCTGTTAGAGGCTTTCCATTTGTGTCCTTAATATTACAGCACTTAGTCTTCTTTTCCCCAAAAGTATTCTTAATCCTTCGATAAGCTGTGTCTACTTTTCCTAATTTCAGACAATTTTCTATACCTGCACATTTCTCTTTCAACCATTCTTCTTTCGCTTCCTTGCACTTTTTGTTAACCTCATTTCTCAGACGTTTGTATTCTACTTTCCCGTTTTCATTTCTTACATTCTTTTGTTTCCGCCTTTCATCCATCAATTCTAGTATATCCTGAGTGATCCACGGTTTTCTACCTATTCTTTCTTTCCTACCAATTTGTTCTTCTGCGGATTTTGTTATTTCATTCTTCAAAAGTGCCCATTCGTCTGCAATTGAAGTTTGTTTTGGGGTTTTAATTAGTCCTTCCTTTATACTCTTCTTGAATCTTTCGTTTACATCCTTCTCTTTCAGTCTATTGCCCACCTTTTTGGCTTTTGACTTTTCTTCAGTTTCTTCAACTTTAATCTGCATTTCATTACAACCAGATTGTGGTCAGAGTTTATGTCAGCACCAGGATATGTTTTACAATCCAAAATCTGGTTTCGAAACCTCTGCTTGACCATAATGAAGTCGATTTGGTAACGCCCTGTATCTCCTGGTCTCATCCATGTGTATATTCTTCTATTGTGGTTATTGAATAATGTGTTAGCTATGACCAACTCATGCTCGGTGCAGAATTCTACCAGCCTGCTTCCTCGATTATTCCTTTCACCTAATCCGAAATCTCCTACTATCTTCCCTTCTCTCCCATTTCCTACTACAGCATTCCAATCTCCCATTACTATAACATTTTCATCACCCTTGATATACCTCAGAATTTCGTCTATTTCTTCGTAGACCTTTTCAACATCCTCATCATCAGCTTGACTGGAAGGCATATAGACTTGTACCACTGTGGTGCAGGTAGGTTTAGTATTGATTTTTGCTACAATAATCCGTTCACTATATTGCTCATAATATTCCACCCGCTGTCCAAGTTTCCTACTCAATATGAGGCCAACCCCTGCTTGGCCATTGTTTGATTTAGTGCTAATGACCCTTTAGTCTCCTGACCAAAAGTCCTGTTCTTCCTGCCAGCGCATTTCACTAATCCCAACCAAATCCAACCTCAACCTATCCATTTCCCTTTCTAAGTTTTCTAACCTTCCACTTCCTAGCAGACTTCTAACATTCCACGCTCCGATCCGTAGAATGTCAGATTTCCTCTTTGTCACTTCTGTGATGTTAACCCCCTCTCGAGTAGTCCCCACCGGAGATCCTAACGGGGGACTAGTTTACCTCCGGATTGAAATTTTACAAGGGAGGAGGCCATCATCACATGTAATTATGCATAGAGAGGTGCATATCCTCGGGAATAGCATACGGCTGTAGTTTCCCGTTGCTTTCAGCCGTGCAGCAGGACGCAGTGTAGCCATTATTTGGCTTATATTATCAATATCTTAACCGTCTATAAGACTAGTAAAGAATTGATTTATTCTGAAAGGCTGCTACTCCCTTTCAGAATAAGTAAAGAGCAATTCTACTAACAAAAATACTAACCTTCTACCGTACTAACAAACAAATACCAAAATTCAACTAACGAAAAATACTAAAGTTCCACCAACAACAAATACTACCACTAAAACAGTCTGTCACCAGGCACACTCACATGCACCCTTACACATCACAGTCTACTGAAACAATGAACTATAACTAATAAACAATGCATCTGCTACCAGACACACTCACACACCACAGTCTAACAGAACAATGACATATATCTAATAGACAAACTAACTACCTACTTACAACTAAAACTAACTACATACTTACTGTACTGTTATTTGAATTGACAATATATACAAAATGCAATTTAGATAGAAAATACTTACAAAATGTAATTTAGATTCAAAATAGTCACAAAATGCAATTGAGAATAAAAATAAGACGTGGTGGGGCTACATACACCCTGCCTCCTTAAGGGCCTTGAGCACAAGGCAGGAGGGAAAAGTAAAAGAACAAAAAGGCTGACCCCACGCAGAAGGAGGGTATCAGAAAAGATGAGACAAGGGCCAATGAAGGCGGGAAAGGAAGAGACTCCCTAGGCCTCGGATACCCTAATACCGTCGGGGTCGGAAGAGCACAAGAGTTGACCAAGTGAGATCGACAGGAAAGAAGACGGAGAGGAGCCCGGCACAAGTAAGTGGAAGCAATGCCGGACTCAGCTGGGGGCCCGTGGTCGCCAACCCACGTCCTACTAGATGTGAGCCCCTGGATTTTTTCCCTTTCATTTCGTGTCCCGGTAATATCAAGTAATTTAATGTAATTTTCATTTCCTTTATTTTTATGTGTTAATTTTGTGTTGCTTCCTCTGACTTCGCTATATTACGTAATTCTGTGTCATCCCCCACCCCCCGTTTCCCTACATACGCACACCTCCACTCTCCACTCTTTTACCTCCTACCTCATGATTTCACATCATACACGCCGTTGTTCTGTTTTTATGCTGGGAGTCCAGATCATGTCATCTCCGTAAGTAGTCGTTCTTGTATCCTATCCCACGAATTTCTTTGATTTCATTAATCTTGCTTCATCCTTTTTAAATAGATTATTAGCCTCAAGTATTTAAAGCTTGTTGTGTGTAGCGACCATCTTGTCCCAGTAACCACTGAGCAAGTTTTAACAGTCAACCCATAAAAACTGCATAGGATAGTTGTGTGAGGTTCATGTACTTGGGTGTGTGCATTAGCACCATGCAATAGCTTTACCTTACCCTCTATAGGTAGAGCGTTATCTCTTTCCTTTTTGACATTACCAATGACCACATCCACCCCCAAGTTTTACACTTAAACCCTTGGCTTGTTTTCGATTAGGTTTGGTTCGGTTTGGTTGGGTTTGATTCAGCTTGGTTCAGTTTAGTTCAATGTAGTCACCATTTTGTTTCTTTAGCTATCCTCTTTAACCAATCAATTAAAGATAGTCTACTCTTAATTCTTGAATCAATAAATCAGATTTTATGTACACCGTTTGTCATTTATTAACCCATGTCTGCAACCTATACTCTCTCTGTACTACAGTCTGATCTGAAAACAAGTTCCAATAGTGAAAGACTTGTGCATAACAGTGAAAATGACAGACTCAGCTGGAATTCCATCTATATAAGTCGTGATCCTATTTGGGACATCCTGAGATCTGAAAACTGCACACTTTGTCACGAGCCTGGAAGTAAAATGGATAAGGGGCACCTGCCACATTGCAACAAATTTGATGTGACTGCTAGAACTTCAGCAAACCTCACACAACTCTATTGGAATGCAAGAAAGCTGATGGATTGGAATCTGGGCTAGCCATAAGAAACGACAATGCTTTAATATGAAAAATTGAAGTAACGCGGGTCGCGTTAGCTAATATATAACACCCCCGGTTTTTTGTCACGCACAGTGGGGGTAGTCACGCATCAATAATCTTTATCCAGGCCAATGGTTTTGCCTTTTATTTCATTATTCACGTGTCGTGAATTTTAAGAATGTCCAAGCTGTGTAGTATAGGCCTACGAGATATATGAAATTTTTAGTTTTGTATTACCGTATAATGTATAGCCTACAAATATCGTTACCTGTGTGCTAATAATTCTAGCGCAGCCATCACAGCATACAGTCACAATCATGTTCGATGCAGGTGTATAAGCCACGTTCTACTTTCATTCAGAATTAATAATACAAGTAGGGTATAGCTGCGACCAATATTTATAACGTATTGCAACCAGTGGCTTCGCCCAAACCTTGTCATCTAACCAAGTAGCGAACAATGACTTTGTCTCCCCCAACATTAGTACATCAGTAATTTTCACCCAGACATTCAGTGGTGCAGTAACTTATGTCGAGAACTGAAAGAGAGCTATGAGATATTGTTGGTATTCTCTGAAAATTTGCATATGTGACTCCAGCACAGTGCATATACCATGCACATGTGAGTATATGGCTCTTCAGAATGACGATTGATTCATGTTGCACAACCCTTGAAGTTCGTTGAAGGGCATCACACTACTCTGTCGCAACCATGACTCATTTGCTGTAAGATAGTTTTCTTTGTTGAAAGAAACAGGGAGGAAGGAGAAAATGAGCGCGCTTGATGAGAAGCTTCATCGATTTTTATACTGCCATTTATTAAAGAAGAAAGAATCTGCACATTTAAAACTATCGAGAAAAGATCTAAATTAAAAGGATTTATGATAGTCACCCAGAGAAGGAAGTTGGAAACTCCTGTAGAAAGATATAAGTAATGAATGATTTACCGCTCTTTCCTCATGAGGCGCCAGTCGATTGGTTTTGACGAGCGTGGTGGCGCGCATCAAATCGAGGTCTTTGTGTAGAAGCAGTGGTAGGGAACGGACCTGCTACATTTGAGTTCCTGAAACCAGCGTGTGCAAGATAGGGGTCTCACGCGAACATAGTTTGTCGGCGAGGAGGTCGTTCCCGTCGGTCAAAATTTAACATGAGAAGTCCACTGAAGATGTGGGAAACAGAACATCGTCATAATATCAGTTCTCGTGTGAAACTAGTATCGAGAGTTCGACAAAACTTAAGAGAAACGTCGTGTGTATATTTCGTGAAAGTTTCAGGAAGACATTTGAAAGAATAAGATAGTTTTCTTTGTTGAAAGCATACACATTATATAAGCACGTTTCACTCTGTGCGTGCCAGCATTACAAGCGTTCAGAGGATGGCCCGTTATATGTCTGTTCCAGTACATTCGAAGGACAGCGGCACTCAAGCATAGCAAGTCTCTGCTCAGTGATAAACTTTTTATCGAAATGTTCGATATGCAAGCGTTAAGGGGAATAGTTAACATTGTGTTAAACGCATTTGTGATCATGAAACTAAGCCAAGTTATGCGCAGGGAACGGGATGTTACATTGTCAGTCTAGAATATCAGGCAACCGACATTATCTTAAAATTATAAGATGTGGTGTAACGATTGCGCAACTACAGTCCAACATTCCGAGATGGAACTTGATTATCGCGTCATGGCTAGATACTATCAAACCCGAACTGAAGCAGTTCATCGCACTTCAAGACTTGGAGTTTCGTGCGGTATTGCTGATCGAGGCGAGGCCCGCGTTCATAACCAGCCAGGGAGATTAACGATCGGAGATCAGGGTTCGAGTCGTGATGAGGCAATTTTCCGGAGGAAGAGGATGAAGATTATCAAGTGTGGAATTACTGGTGTCGTCAGTAATTTTCTCCACACTATTTCTACAAGATGTCATCGCAAGGTAGAGACAGAAATCTTCATTCGTAGTTGTTGGTTCTTTTTGTAGTTAGTTGTAGAGTAGAATATCAGAGAGCATGGCACCATTTCAACGCTAAACTATTTTTATTGTGTGTGATATAGTTTAGGCCTAGAAATTATTTTTCAACGTTGGATATTTAAATATTAAATTTCTTTTAGTGAGATTTTGGGATGTTAACATTTGGATTTTGACTTATAGGCTACGAGATTTAGGCTCATTTTTTTAAATAATTTCGTTTTTCGAATTTATTTCGATCCATGAATTCTTTGGGAATTTTATTGAATTTTATTGAATGTTATTGAATTTTATTTAAGTTTATCGAATTTTACCGAATTATATTCAGCATTTTGGAATATGATATTAATTTACCCAAGCAACTCAGACTATGAAAAGGATATTTCTTTGGAAATGAATTATTATTTGGACATTTCCAAGATTTTATTGCAAATCTTAGGAACAGTTATCCTTCATTTTGGAAATATAGTCATTGTGTTATAGTTATCTTCGAGTCTGATGCTGCTCAAGTAATTATTCAATCGAACATTTTGGATTGGTAGAAGGATGAAATATTATTTGGACATTCCACTTTAGCCAGTCATTATTAATAATAATTTATCAGTGGATAAATTATTTTATTTTGAGAGATCTTATCTGCTTAGACAAATCAACACGTTTGAGTATTCTACGCAATTTTTGCAACACTCTTAGAGATTGTTATTGACTATTGATTGCATTAACGCAATATTTTGGAAAGACCAGAGAGAAATAACGAATGTTTATATTTATTAAATGTTAACAACAATTATTTGAAATCTAGAGTAACTTATACTAGTAAACCATTACGTCATCACTGTTAATTAGAGTCGACTGTTATGTATTATCACGACATCTGAAAGAGTTATACGCTGTAATTATTATATATAAATATATTATGAAAGCAAGGCATTATATGCAAGTTACACCAGAATACTGTATTAAGAGATCGAAGTGATGAATTATAGCAGCTATATTTGTTTGATAAAAAGCTGAGAAAAATGTTATACAGAATTTACCTATGTAATTGAGAGAAGTTGTTTACGTATTCTGTGGATATTTGTTCAGTATATCAGAGAAGGGAAGGTCATTATACTCGTTGTAAGTGTTGATTTGGAAATTATAAGTAACTATATTACAGTAGAAGAATTAAGTGAGACCTTTGTTGTCCATTATTATTGTGAAACTACTCTCAGTTGAATTGATTAGTTCTATTGGCGGAAAATATTTGGGAAACGGATTGAAAGTAGCAATGTTGTTAATTATTATTAAAATATTATCAAGGATAAGACAGTAATTATATAAGCTTAACTTAACCGTTCGGCTATGTATGTATGCCCAATTATGAAACGAAACAACTATATTATGATGATAACAATGTGATATGATTTTGTAACAGTGACACTTTATTTAAGAGCATAAAAATTTTGGATTGTCAGTAGTTGACAAGAGAAGGAAGGTTGGATGATTGAGAATCATCACGAATGATGTAAATAACATAAAACATTTTGCTAACAATATTTGAATATAATATTATTAATAACTAGGAGAATTTAACGATATAATAAAGTTAACTGAATAACTTTCTTGATAAACAGCTGATCCTAAAACAATAATAATAATATGGTTTATTATTTGAATTAACACGATTAATAATTATTTCTAATAATTAATAAACATCTAAATAACGAATATTTTACAAACTTAATTAATATTTTGAAAATATTAATAGCTTTTAATTAAATATTTAATAATAATTTCTATTGTTAATCATTAAATAATTTCGGGAACCTTAGTTGACAATTAAACTTTTGTTTAATTTATTATAAAGCTTTTAAACGTTTAAACCATTAATAGGAGTGACGTTTAAAAAACGTGACGACGTTCTTTAAATACAGTAAGGTTGTTTATTTTGTACAGAAGTGATCTTATTGAAGATCAATATAAAATTAATTTCCATTATTTTTACCAATGGATGGTTTTGTAATAGTAAGTAGAAATGTCATTGGAAGACATTGGCTGTATTAATACCGATATTTGTTCATATATTACTAGGTAACAAGTGTAAATTTAAGCGATGTTGTGCTAACAGCTGTTTGATAATTTGTTCATTTTTTATAAGATGTGGAGTACTTCTAACGTCCATGGGACGGTGATTTAATTTTATCATTTGATTATTGGATTTACGCAGACTCATTTTGCGGATCATATGTAATTATTATAAGGATATTTGTTGATTTTTTATTATCACTTTATTAATAAATTTATTTGTTAGTTTTGTAGCCACGTTTTGATGATTTATTTAAGTTATGAAGAAGGATTATGTTTTGGTGCATTTGAGGTTTTTATTGAACCACTAATATCGCCCACTTAACCGAGAATGGCAAGTTTCTCGAGCTCTTCGTTTATTCAGTTAATCCACCCATCTTGCTTTACCAAAACATGATCTTAGGAAGTGTGCACCCCCCATTTAGCTATTGGTGGTAGGATTTCCAGGTTTATGAGCCGGGGACCTCGAGATTCTGCAATCCAGTTGATCTTCGGATACGACAAGCAGCTCAAATTGTTCAAACGGGTACAGTACCTCTATAGGGAGGAGCTCTCAGTTTTAGCAGCAAAGAAGTGCGATGCACTGCACATATATAAGTGATGTACCTTAACGGTGGTCCGGGCAGAGTCACCAAGAGCCCGCTGGTGCATCTAGGCAAAATCTAGCTAATGATATGGCAGAAACAGAGAAGAATTGCTGGATTTTGTTTATTTTTCATTCAAAATAGAATTCTTCACATTTCTTCATGACTACCCTCTGTGGTTACCGACTGTAGTAATGAGATATCTAACTACCTAGTAATATTAACAACAACATTGTGAGAGTAGTTTGATAGATTGCAGGATACACGTTCCATTAACACGCATTTATTTAGTTATTTTAATTCAGACAGATTGTCTTCATTGTGAGGTTTGAAGCCATTTTTCAGTGTTGACTAAGTCAACAAAAGTTAGGTGCTTTTCCGTCGGTCAACACGAATGTACCCAAATAGAGCTGGGTTATGCCCTGATCCTGAAATAAATTACATAAGATTAATAAATACACTAGGATGACCAGTTTCGATCGTCAAGCGATCATCATCAGATCCATTACACTTAGGCTATAACATCTATGTTTGAGAATACAGGTGAAAAATATATACAATATGTACAATTATTTAGTTGCAGTGTTGGTAATGCAACAGTCGGTGTATGTTAAATGTGGTATATCTAATGTTAGGGAAACTTCTAAAATAGTTATGAAAATCCGGAATTTGTCTGTTAGGGGTGATTATATGGTTTTACAAAATCAACTATGGTTATACTGAAATAATACAAGCATATACTTTTCGAGTTGTCTCCTTAACTGGAACTTGAAGCAGTTGCGTGTTTCCTTAGACACCAGTTATAGTCGACTAACCCCCGAGTGTTAGCTGGGTGGAACTGGTTTTTCCCTTCCTCCCCCTTTAGTTGCTATGTTCTTCCAGAGGTCAGGGCGATGTATATTTGTGTGACTTTGCCAAGTCTAGATAAGAGTGTATGCTATTGAATGCAGGAGTCTGCAACTACTAAAGACCGTGGAACTATCTTCGCCACGCATGGGCTAAAAAGAAATTTTTACTAAGCGGTACACGTTTTATTGAAGACGTCCCGGCACCTTTAATACTGCCGCGCATATCGGCCTAGGTTTATTGCAAAAAATGTACATAGTACACCTGATCCAAATAACATTTACCTATAAACACCGCTATTTTTCCCCCTTTTTTATCTAGCTTGGCTGTATCGCTAAGTTGTGTCTTGTTTTCGACAGGGTGTGTTTTTTAGTAGAGCGAAAACGGGTGAACTCTCCATAAAAGTGTGTTCATTTAGATTGTTGGGATTGATTTGTTTGGCTATGTGAATCTCGATTGCTTCTTTATGTCGAGAGCTCTGCCTTTCGATTCGTGATGAATTATTTTTAGATCAGTCTCGATTTTAGTGAAGCTGTGCCCCGTGTAACACATATGTTCGCATACGGCTGAATGTGTTCCGTATCTTATCGCATTCCTATGTTCATTATAACGTGTATCTACTCGTCTTCCGCTCTGTCCAATGTAATTAGCTTGACAACCAATGTCTTGACATGTAATAGAATATACCCCTGACTTTGAATACGAGTCTTGTTTATTTGGATTGCTATTTTGCAGGTGCCTCCCGGTCGTATTATTCGTTGTGAATGCTATTTTTATGCCTTGCTTTTTGAATATATTAGTGATTTTATATGTGTTCTCATTTACATAGTTGAAGCGCGCGAATTTTTTCTCATTAATGTCCGGTTTTGGAATCATTTTATCTTTATTATTATGTTTGGCTACAAGTTGGTCTATTTTGCTTGGCGGGAAATTGTTTTCCTTTGCTATTTGTTTAATGGTTCTTATTTCCTTATTATAATTGTCTGTTGACATGGGTATGTTTAAAGCTCTGTGCACCATTGAATTGAAACCCGCTAGTTTATGCGTACTGGGGTGATTAGACTGATTGTCGATTGCATGCGAGGTTTGTGTGACTTTTCGGAATGTGGAGTATGAAAGCTCGCTGTCCTTACGTTCAATAGTTATGTCGAGATAATTTATTTTTCGATCTGTTTCGGATTCCTTAGTGAATTTGATTGAGTGGTGTAGGCTATTAATGGATTGGAGATTTTTTCTTCGCTTGTTAATTCAGTATCGTAGATGCAAATTACATCATCTACGTATCTTTGTTGTTGAAGTCTTTTCTAAAAACTCATTTTCTTAGTGCATTAATGAAGATGTCAGCGATTAATCCGCTTAGTGGTGATCCCATCGCTAATCCTTCGGTTTGTGTGTACATTTTATTGTCGAATTGAAACGCGTTTTGGCCGCGGACGACCCTCAGTAGTCGCACGATCTCTTCAGTTTCTTTTTCCGAATTGTTGGATTTTAAGTTATTTTCGATAGTGTTGATTGCATCATTAATAGGAATATTGGTGTACATGTTAGTTACATTGAAAGATACAAGCCTCATGCTAGGTTTCATTTGTAGGGTGTTCAGTGCAGTTACTAATTCCGTTGTGTTCTTTTCAGAGTTGTTTTTGTCGTTGGAAAGGCGGCGTTTTAAGATTTTTAGTAACTCTTTGCTGATTTTGTAATTAGGCGCATTCCTACAATTGACTATTGGTCTCATTGGGCAGTCCTTTTTGTGTATTTTTGGTTGTCCCCTCATTGACGGTATTTTCGGGTTCATGTTTATTAGTTTTGATTTTCAGCTTTGGTCAATATGTATTCTGTTTCTTTTAATACACTTTTTATTTGTTTTTGGAATTTATTGGTGGGCTCTTTTGCTAATTCCTTGATTTCGTTGTTGTTTAGGATTTCGACTGTTTTTTCTATGTATTCTGTTTTGTTCAAAATTACTGTGGTATTTCCCTTATCTGCTTTTGTGATGATTAAGTCATGTTCTTATATTTTTTTTGTTTCAATGACTTTATTTCTTTTAGTTGTTTGTTGTTTTGAGTGTAATTGTTTTCGCCCTCTCGTTTGAGGATTTTTTTGGCTTCGTTGGTGGCGAGATTTTTGGTTAATTCCCTGTCTTCTGCTGGGAGCTTGTGACTGGCTATCTCGATATCTGTGATTAACTGTTTTATATTATGGTTCGTGTGTGCGTCTGTGCAGTTGTATTTCAAACCTTTGTCTAGCATATCCATTTCATATTGAGAGAAGGTTACGTTCGTTCTGTTGTTTACCCTGCTGTGGAAATTGAATTCATTGTTATTCGTGTGTTGTTCACTAGATTGATTTTTCTGTGTTTCTCCTAGTTTTCTTAGTTTATATTCTAGCGTTTCGTGTTCCCTCGTTGCTCTGTTTTTGATGGTGTCATGTAGGTGCTCGGTAAAACTGTCCCATTGGGATGCGTGCCAGAAGTTATTTGTTGCAATTGAATATCGTATAATTGTTGTTTGATTTTTTGCTTTCTTATGTATGCAAATCTTAGTTCGTTTTTTATCCAAAGCGCTTTGGCTTGTTTAGTTGAAATGATTGAGGCTGGTGTAATCGGTACGGTTTTAATTGGTACATATTTAGGGGTGAGATTTAGTTCTATACATTTTTTGTTGAACCAAATTGACTTGTCTAAGTTCATGAGTTTAAGCCTGAGTGCTTTGAATCTCTTGGCTTCACGATTTGCCTGACTAGCCGTGAACATTGTGAGGTTTGAAGCCATTTTTCAGTGTTGACTAAGTAAACAAATGTTTGGTGCTTTTCAGTCGGTCAACACGAATGTACCCAAATAGAGCTGGGTTATGCCCTGATCCTGAAATAAATTACATAAGATTAATAAATACACTAGGATGACCAGTTTCGATCGTCAAGCGATCATCATCAGATCTATTACACTTAGGCTATAACATCTATGTTTGAGAATACATGTGAAAAATATGTACAATATGTACAATTATTTAGTTGCAGTGTTGGTAATGCAACAGTCGGTGTATGTTAAATGTGGTATATCTAATAGTAGGTAAACTTCTAAAATAGTGATGAAAATCCGGAATTTGTCTGTTAGGGGTGATTATATGGTTTTACAAAATCAACTATGGTTATACTGAAATAATGCAAGCATATACTTATCGAGTTGTCTCCTTAACTGGAACTTGAAGCAGTTGCGTGTTTCCTTAGACACCAGTTATAGTCGACTAACCCCCGAGTGTTAGCTGGGTGGAACTGGTTTTCCCCTTCCTCCCCCTTTAGTTGCTATGTTCTTCCAGAGGTCAGTGCGATGTATGTTTGTGTGACTTCGCCAAGTCTAGATAAGAGTGTATGCTATTGAATGCAAGAGTCTGCAACTACTAAAGACCGTGGAACTATCTTCGCCACGCATGGGCTAAAAAAGCCATTTATACTAAGCGGTACACGGTCTATTGAAGACGTCCCGGCACCTTTAATACTGCCGCGCATATCGGCCTAGGTTTATTGCAAAAAAATGTACATATTACACCTGATCCAAATAACATTTACCTATAAACACTGCTATTTCCCCCCTGGGCATAACCCAGCTCCATTTGGGTACATTCGTGTTGACCGACTGAAAAGCACCAAACTTTTGTTTTTAGATTGTCTTCAGTCAAAGTAACTAGGAAAACCACCTCTGTCTCCTTCCCCTTCTCTTAAATCCATCTGCACGTTAAATGTTTCACATGGCATATATTAGGCAAATAATTGTCCTTGTTGATGAGGTCAAAATATATTTTCCACACTGTCAACTCTGGAATATACTGTGTCCATTGCAACCTTTTCGTGTTGGGGTTGTTGTTTCATTTGAGGGTCTTTGACATCGTGGACATTTAGCCCCGTATACTAGGGCGTGTGGAATTTTTGTCTGATAATCTGTGTTATTGTGATGGCTGTATTAGTGTGTATATATTTAATTCACGTGGGGATTGGAAAAGAGGCGGCCGTGGCCTTATGTTAGGACTCATATCAACATTCGCGTGGAGTAGAAATGAGAATCCACAGAAAACCTCGCCAAGGATGGTTGAGGTGTGAATTGACCCACCTCTTCTCAGATTTTCCTCACGAGGCTGAGTTTACCCCGTTCTAGCCCTCAAACCAGAATTAAATTTTGAGACAGAGCCGGAAATCGAATCCGGACCACCGGGGCGACAGCCTAGAATGTTAGCCTCTACACTACGAGGTGAGTAGTGAGAAATGTGTTATAATATCTCTGACGCACATTCATGTAAACGAAGCCATATCCTCCAACCCTGGACCGATTTATCAATACAGACGTAAGAGCTGGTTCATCATATCCTCCACGACTGCGTAAAACTTGCGGCCCACGGACTTCATGCTCGTGATCGAGAGACGACCAATTCGACAATATCCTGTCTGCGTCTATCCCTGTCACGACCACGCTTCCTACCGATATTTGTAGATTTCACCTTCGGCTATCCCACATGGCTAACGAAAACCCACTATGAACCGAAGAATATAGAATGTTGCTTGGCCGTCATGTGATTTTAGAATAAATACAGCATTTGAAAAGACAACGTACAATCGCTTCGGGTTTTTTCTTGCACAACTACAGTGGTTTGTACGTTAACAGTCATACTCCTCAAACCTAAATGTTACATGTTAAAAATAGATTGCTTGTAATTCACAGATTTGTCGTGAGACTACTACGGGTCTGGTACATTTACGATATTCTGACAAGATAGATGTTACCAGCGAGAGAGCTGGATTCGGCTCAAAATGCGTAAACGTAATGATTCCATATCACTGAAAACAGTGGTGATAGCCACCCGATTCACCTTTGCTTGGTTTGGAAATTATAAAATATGGTTTGTATCAATGTATAGCCTACTTGTTACATGCAGAGCTAGCCTGGTAGCCTCTCATTCTGCATCTCATCTCAGTTTCAGATACGTAACCAGCCACGTTCGTAAAGTTAGCCGAGCGGATTGAGGCAGAGCTAGTAGTTACAAGGCCCTTACAATTGCAGGAGATTTGAATCTCTCTTAAGAAAATATTTTTTGTCGAATATTTGTACATGTAGATCATTGAGGAGTAATAAGTAGCAGTACACCTAGAAATACGTGTTTGATCTTTTCACGGGTGTGTTTCATGTGAAATGAAGATATTAGAAATACGTGTAGAATTGCTCCAGGAACTTAGATATATTAATGCTGAAAAATCTAGTCTACAGTAAAATGTACCCATAATTATTCAAAACCTGTCCTCATATAGGGCCTATCTCATATAATTCGCACCCATGCATACATCAAATATAATATTTCGAGTTGTTTAACTGACAATGATTTCTCAATGATCTACTCATAAATACTATCGATAGCAATAATAATAATAATAATAACAATAATAATAATAATAATAATAATATTTAATGGGGGTGATTCAAACCATAGGCAAATCTACGAAATTCATTTTCTTTGTTGCCTCATTGCGGGCGTCCAACTTGACATATGTAGGTTAACAGATTGAGAGACAAGCATTTTAAGCTCTACGTGCAACACGGACATATCAATGAACCTATAAACCTTACCTAACTCCCAAATAACGCAAAAGCGATTCAGGCGAATATCACCATTGTATTCCTCTTTATTTTTAAACATATTTAATCCCTTATCCTACCAGGTCGGCTTCACCCACAAACTCCGAGGGATCATTCCTATACCGTCGCAAAGGACGGTGTCTTGGATTTGAACACACTTTGTCAGCAGATACAACTTGGGATGGTGACAGCCGATCGCTTACGTGACCGCCTACTTGGGTCCAATTGAGGAAGGGTCAGGGAAAGAATTTTGGAAGGAAGTCGGACGTAGACCTGTTGGAAGGAACCGTCCCGGCATTTACCTGGTGGTCACAATGGGGAACCATCACGGCCGATTTGGGATTCGAACCCACGCACTCCCAATGCCAGCGAGACACGAACTAGCGCGTTAGTGCTTTTGGCCACAATGGCCACTTTCTTTTCCACTCTGAGTTAAATCCAGATCTTTTGGTTCAGACACGCCTCATGTGAGAGTAGACGCAAACCTTCTTTTGTGATGACATACTATATTTGATCACAAGGGGCAATTGGCTTAGGCTATATTTATGGTATTCTGGATTATTTTGATAAACATCTCCCTCAAATACTTGATCTATAAGTTGCGTTCAAAAAGTAACGAGCCGGAGGCTGGAATGCGCAAACCGGTGACTACATCGGCTAATCGTGGCATGTGCACGAGGTGTGGTTCCGACCAGAGCGTGGAAGGTCACAGCCCGTTGCTAGAGGGCACGCGTGCACATCACGTGACGATGCAAAGCGAGCAGTAGCATGCATCAATCGTCCAACGCTGCCAGTCGCATTGAAAACAGTGACATGGAGGCGTCAACCGAAGAGCAAAGAGGTGCTGTTCGGTTTCTGACAGCGGAAGGAGTAGGGGGAACGGACATTCATCGCCGAATGTCACAAGTGTACGGCGAACACTGCATGTTCCTTGCAAGGGTCAAGGCGTGGCACAAGCGCTTCAGGAAAGGACGGGTGTCGTTAGCCGATGATGCCCGGTCTGGGGCACCCCCCCTGCATTATTGATGACAACGTCCAACTGGTTGATGCACTCATGATCCAGGACCACCGAGTGACAGTGAACGCCATAGGCACCGTGGTCGCTCCATGACAATGCACGACCACATACGGCCAACAAAGTCGCGGCACTCCTGCAGAAATTCAAATTGGAGGTTCTCAGCCACCCTCCATACAGTCCAGACCTCTCTCCCTGTGATTACGCCATGTTTGGTCTCCTGAAAAGGGCTCTGCGGGGCCAACGATTCACCTCGGACGCCGACGCCCAGCTGTACGTGTGGAACTGGTTCACATCGCAGCCCAGGGAATTTTATGAGACAGCCATTCACCGCCTCGTGTCACAGTGGGACAAGTGCCTCGACAGCCAGGGCCAATACTTCTAACATACAGGTACTGGTTTCTGTAATTATGCCTCCGGCTTGTTACTTTTTGAACGCACCTTATATAAGGACACTCTAGCCTCTTTCTGTACGACAACACAATAAAAGAACCACATAGATTTAAAAAAAATCGCTTATATTCACAGCTCGGCTTCACCCACGGCCTCTGCGAGGGATCATTCCTCTACCGCCACAAGGACAGTGTCTTGGAGCTGAACACACCTTGTCAGCCGATGCAACTGGGGATCGTGACAGGCCCGCCCAGGTGACCACTAACTTGGGTCCAGTGAAGGAAAGATCAGGGAAGGGAGTGGGAAGCAATTTGGCCGTGGCCCTGTTAAATGAACCGTCCCGGCATTTGACTGGTGGTGAAAATAGGAAACCACGGAAAAATATTTTTAGGATGGCTGAGGTGGGATTCGAACCCACGCTCTCGCGATAGCAGCGAGACACCTGGTACGCGTCAGAACTCTTGGCCACCACGGTTGATTTAGATGAGATTTTCTTGTTGGGAAATTTTAAATTGAAGCATATTAAAATCGTTTTGCTCAGATGAAGTGTGTTAACTATCTCTTCATAGAACAATTTGCGTATTAGAGTAGTTAGAATCATAATCCCTATTTATAAATACCCTGAAATGTTAACCTTACTAATGCGTAGGGTCTCACGAAAACAAACATGAAATATTAACAAAAATAAACAAAATACCTCTTGTACTCAAAACATATTTACAAGTGAGCGTGTACACTTTGTACACTCCTACCGACACAAAAGTTGTACTCTTTGTACGCCCCTGTCATCTAGACCGCACCGTAGTCCTGGGTCAAAACTCCTAAGTGCGTCTCCATCTCAAATACATTCGAAATCATCTCATGATTATGATCATAACTTTCATTAACATCATCAAGCTTCTCATATTAATCAATGTGAACAATCAACACTTAGCCTCCTGCTTTCATACCATAACCTATTGAAGTGATAGAAGCCATTATTTTAGTGTTGCCTAGTTCTATTCCAGAGAGCTGCTCGCCTTCATGAGGCTTAATTTGATCATTTTTTAGGAACACTGAATTTATGAGTTGTCCTCGTTCGGTTCCCACTGTAACGTGTTTTTCGAGGGTATTTTACGCCACTGACATAAGTCAGTAGGAAGCCATTCAATATTTATCTACGCGGAAAATTGTTCAGCCAAGAGAAGTTTTCATGTAACTTATTATTATTATTAAGGTATTTTTTGGAGCGTTTTTTTTATAAATTTATAAGTATACAGATAGGTTTTCGATGTTATAGAAAACCCTATCAAGCTAATTATTACGAACAACATTATCGCGGAAAATAATGTGATTACGGAATTTTACGGATTTTGTCAGTTAGAGTTTGTTGAGAGAGATGAGTCACTGGGAATTCGCCTACAGGCTTATTCTTGTCGAGAAGCATGACGCAAGCGGGGTTGCTGCTTCAAGAAAAGGCGAAATGGCCTGGACCGGTAATCGACATCTTCGTCGCGCCGAGTGTAATGACCCGGAGGAGGGGAGTATCGCGTGGTGGCTCAGCCAATCAGTGGAGAGCGAGCGACTTGAAGACGGCTCCAGAGTGGGGAGGCGAGGAGTGCATATATGGTTTGCGCGCCGAGGAGGCAGGGATTATCTTTGTAATACTTGACCGTTGTGGTTGCTCGTATGGTTGGTTCCGGTGTGACCGGACCATAAGTTAACATTTCTACAAATATTTCTACAACTAACGAAGAAGATGACAACGTCCAGAAGGCTGTGGGAAGCTCTCTTCAACATCCAGTACGAAGGAAATGCTACGGCAATTTCCAATGGTAAGCGCGAATGACTCAGAACTACATAATCTCTCGTCTCTTTGTTTCATATTCAGTATTTCAGTAACTTCATAGCTTGGGAATAATAGTAAAATCAGTAATTCATCTGACTCCGTTTTCACGTAATTCTCTAGCGGTAATATTCAAATCGCAACGCTCCAATTTAAATTTAAAATATATTATTATTATTATTATTAATTTTGCCATACTTGTTTTATATAATAAATTCATTTCTTTTAACCATGCAATCTTTGCTTTCAGTAGGTAGCATTAGATATAGACCAAATTCCTTCTCCTGATACAATTGTTAGTTGGGTTAATGATCAAATCATACCACGATCTGAGTGTAAAGATTTTTGAAGGTGTTCTACCAGAGCTAGGTGTTGTTAAATATAAATTTAGATTTCAACATAGCGTTGAGGTCTTGGCGTCCATTAAAACAACATATCTTAGTCAGAATAAACATTACATTTGTACGCACAACGTGCACTAAGGAAACAGTTACACTTATCACCCAACAGTGAGGACCAGTAAAACCGTTTCACTTGTCGCTACCAACATGGGGCCGAAAACCTAATAACATTTGTGGAAGGAGAAGGGTATATATTTCTGTGCCTGTATTTTGGGGGTTTTTCATTTATCGGTGTGTATCATCATGGGTCGAGTTGAGGAAGAGATGAAGTTGCGTAGTGGTCACCAGTTGGATAGTGAAGATACGAGCAGTATGGCTAGTCTTGGAAATGAAAGCAGTACAGGGATGTCGGAGGTAAATCTCGATACTGAGGGGGGTAATCAAAACAGTCAAGCAGGGTTAGAGAGTTTGCTTCTTCAGTTTATGCAACAAAATAAAATTAGCACAGATGCTTTAAACGCTAGACTCGAACAAAATAGTAGGGAAAATAAAAAGAGTAATAGGGAATTGAGCGATAGTTTAAACGCTAAACTTGAACAAAATAGTAGGGAAAATAGAGAGAGTACTGAAACTTTAAATGCTAAACTCGAACAAAATAATGCTAAACTTGAACAAAACAGTAAGGAAGTGAGCAACAAATTAAATGAGAAATTTGAAGAGAACAATCTAAAATTAGATAAGAAATTTGAGCAGATTAGAGGAGAAATCAGAGGGGTGATGGAAGAAAAAGCTAAAGAGATTATTGCAGATGTGGACAGAAAATTAGGAAAAGTACAGGAGGAGTTAGAAATTAGAATCAGTACACAGGCTGAAAATTTAAAAGAACTAGTGCAACTTGAAACACAGCAGGTCAAAAAGCAATTGGGGGGAGAAATCGACAAAATTCAGGTAGCAACTAAAGAGGTTAAAGAACAGCTGGGGGGAAGAATTGATAAAGTACATACAGAAATAATCACTGAAGTTAATGCTTTAAGGGAGAGGAATAAGGAAAACATTAATGAGATTAATGAGAAACAAGATTAGTTAAGTGGTAAAGTTGAAGCATCGGAAGGGAGCATTAGGTTAACTGTAACTAATATTGAAAGAAAAGCTGAGGAGAAAATTGCTGAATTAGAACAGAAGTTGAAAGCTAGAATTAGGCAGGAAAATAGTCAGAGTAGACCAGTTTATGTGAATAGCACACACAGGGAAATAGAACTAGGAAAATTCAGTAATCGGCAGGGTTGTCCAATGGAGTTCATGAATACAATAGAAAATAAATTCGGGGAGAGGTTGGAAGATGGTAGTATTGAGTGGTGCCAGGTAGTTGAGATTTTAGAGCAAGCGTTTGTAGGGGAGACAAGAAACTGGTTTGCTGTCTACAGAGACAATTTCGAGAATATTTCAGATTTTAAAGTTAAATTTTGTGAGAAATTTTGGAATGAGGTAAATCAGTCGCAGCATAGTGAGGGAATTGTGTGTGGAAAATATAACCCGAGAGGAAACTACACTATGACCGAGTACTTTTTAGGACAGGTATTGACGTGTATATATCTGGATGGTTTGAAGGAGGAAAGTGATGTAGTCAGGCTATTACTAAGACATTTTCCATATAGAATCAAAGAAGCTGCCTGTATCCAAAATGTTAAATCTATTTCACAAGTGGAAAATTTATTAAGTACATTCGATGCTCTGGGAAGAGGTGGTTACGAGGAGAATTTCGGTAGGAACCAGGGTAACCATAATAACAGGCCTAATGAGAATAGGAATCAGAAAGTCCAAGGGAACAGTGGCGAAGGGGCCAACGTTCAAAATAGGGGGAACCAAAATAATAATAATAATAATCAGCAAAACCAGTACAGAGGAAATGGGTATGGTACGAACTACCAAGGTAGAAATAATGATTTCAGGGGAAATCAAGGCCGAAATAATGATTTTAGGGGTAACCAAGGGAGGTATAATAACAATAATAATTATAACCAGAACAGGGGTCAAGGAGGGAATCAGCCCAATGGTAATAACGGACAGAGAGATACCGTTAACACATCCCAGAACAACCAGACCAGTGCAGTAGTGAGTAGTACTACACCAAGTGCTAGCCATACTTTAAACACGAACCAGGCTGCGATGTAAGGTCAGAATCTCAGTCTGTAACATGCCCTGTCCATACACTTATACAGGAACCCTATGACCTAAATGTAAGAAATGAATTATTACGTGGACTAAATGATGAAGGTATTATTCAGGAGGTGGTCAGTAAGAGCCCCATAGTTAAATTTAACGTGTCCAAGGCGTACACAGATGTTTTAATTGATAGTGGTTGGATGAAGAGTTGCATAAGTAGTGCATTTTATGATAAAATGAAAGGAACTGGAGTAAATTTTGAGGAGAGGCCAATTAAAAGCACTTTTGTTATCACAGCTGTTGGGAAGAGGTCTAAAGTAATTTCTAAGCAAGTTTTAGTAGACATTAAAATTAATAATAATGTAGAAAAGCAGATTTGTCTTGTAATTCCAAATTTAGTATTCAGTGTTATCTTGGGTTCAGAGTGGCTAAGTAGAGTGTCTGGTAACTTATGTTATGATGTAGGGAGTTTGAAATTTAAATGGGGTGATTCTGAAGTAGAAGTAGCGTTCAATGACCATATTCAGAGAAGTAGTGTTGTAGGTGTGATTTGTACTTTAAATGAGATATCGCCAGCCGTAGGGCGGGGTTCTCCATGTTTTGTGGGCAGTGTGATTACGAACGGTAGTCTAGAGGACTCGTTACGTGATGCTGCATTTCAGGGAAATGTAGAGGAGGAACAGTGTGTTCGGCTCTATGATGTATTATTGTGAAATAGGATATATTTGGGAATCGCATTGGTATGGCCAATTGCTATACACATTCATTGAACGTTATTGATAGGTCAGTATTCACAGGACATAGATATCCTGTACCTTTCGCTTATCAGAGTGCAGTTGAGGCACAAATTAACCAGATGCTTGAAGATGGGATTATTGAGCACTCTAACAGTCCATATGTTAATTCTTTGATCACGGTACCCAAGGCCGACGGCACAGTTCGTATTTGTTTAGACGCTCGTTTGGTTAACAGTAGAATTAGTTCAGATCAGCTGAAATCTATGTCAATAGAGGAATTAATGCAAACATTTGAGGGGAAGAAGTATTTCACTTGTGTAGATTTGAGTTCCAGTTTTTGGCAAGTGCCACTTATGTACGAAGATAGACCATTTACAGCTTTTAGTCATAAATATAACCTTTATCAATTTTGTAGAACACCTTATGGGTTAAAGAGTAGTTCAGCAGCTTTAATTAGGGCTTTAAACATCGCATTAGGGGATGACACAGGAGAGTTTGTAACCATTTACATTGATGATATGGTAATTAGTTCACGCAGTTTTGAGGAGCATCTACGTCATTTAGATATAGTCGTGGCCGACGAGAAAGACAGGCCATGGCGCGGATCTGTGACGTCAGAGGAGTGGTGTCGCTCGCTCGCCTCGCCGCATTGATTGCACCAAGGTATTCTCATCTATAGAAGCCTACCAATAGCCGAGTAATTTGTTATTGTGAATTTAAGGATACTCAAAAATAAAGTTAAAAGCTGTGGAAGAAATCCACCCCTATCACTAGCTCAAAACCTTAGAGCAGTAGAATATTAAGCAGTGTAATACAAACGTTGAATGGATGTTCCAGTTTATGCAGATATACAAAACTGTACATATTATCCTCTTATCTTCGTTCATCAATAAGTTGTTTCCATATATACCAGTTTACATGTGAGTTTAACTTTAAAAGCAGCTGGAATTTTAAAAAAAGAAGAAACAACCAAGCATTGCATTAGGAGAAAGTATTCAGTGCTTCATTTATTGCAAGGGAAGGGTCATTCATGCCCCAAAATAATAAAAACGAATATAAGAAATTTGAGCCTACACTCGTGGTTTTTAGCATTTTGCTTTTTTGAGAAGGCCTACCATAAGACAATCTTTTTCAACAACAAAAATTTAATGCATAGGACTACTTCAGATACATATATGAATTGCTGAGATTATACTTACCTCCTTTAGCAGAGAGCCTTTTATCTGACACCAATCCCCTACAGTGGCAGGTTTACTTCTTGTGGCAACTACCTTCATGTTGGACATGTTTAACGGTTCTCTCCCGTTCCCAGTTAGGCTTAGGTCAAATTTATGGTTTTATGGGCTCAAGATTTTTATAACGAAGTATATTACTACAAATGAAGGACCTTGGAAACTTATTCATTGTGAGTTAATCCAGTGGATTGAAATGTCGTGGATATCAGCCCCATGCACTTATGTGTGTACTGTACTTGTAATAGAAAAGGATATGGTAGTGGTTTTCAGTTAGCTTTTATTTACAGTTGAGTTGGGAAGACACTTCCAGGATGCAAGGAGTGGGATTCAAATCATTCTATCAAGAGCCTTTGTGCGAAGCTTTGAAGACTAAATCCTATATCAGGTTTCAAATACTCCTTCGCAAAACAGGTCATCTGGACAAGAAGCCACTTTACTTACCCCTACTCCATGTAGGTGGAACTGTTCCATTTATTAAAATTAAAGAAAGACCATACTTGCCATTGTAATTTGGATCTATGCTGGCTACACGGACATGGTATCTCCCTCCCAATAAGATGTCCAAGATCTCCACCAAATGTCAAACGAGACCCTTCAAATTATTCAAATGAAAGCATTCCTCAACTTTTAATTATTTTTTCTATTTTTTGTTTCACCCTGGTGGTCTAGGGATGAAGAATTTTATAACATACCCAGTCCCCCCCTTCCCCTTCCTCCCAGAAAATATCGCATAATCCTCACCACATCCATTCCCCCTGAAAAAGAACATGGGCATCCTGTTAACATAAGCAGTTAACAGTACTACACACTGGGTAAATCGGTTTGAAATGGGTAAATCTAGAGCTTTAACAGAGAATTATGGATGTGGTGATTGGTAGGGCCCTGGAGTACAAAACTATGCCCGTATCTTCAAGAACACTAGCAAATTGCAAGTAATCTTCCTCCAATGACACAGTAATGTTTACACTAAATTATAATAAGCACACACAAAATGTATTACAGACATTATTTTATTTAGGATATTGGTTATAAATATAAGCATCTCAAGCACATTAACACATTGTCTGGAAGAATCTTAGAATGTAGAAAATGAAGTTTGCAGGTTTCACCAAGTAGGCTATAAAGGTGATATCTTGCTGATCTTGGATATATTACTGACGATTATTAGGATCTAATATCCTCCAGCTATTAATATTCTCAAAAAATCCTGCACTGCACATAGGGCCTACAGCCATTATACCCTGCTGATGATTCATGATCTCTTCAGGATTTTAAATTTTTCTGACACCATTTCTCAATCTCACTGGAGCTTAGTGGGTTACAAATTCATCGTTACAAAGATGCATGAACACAATTTGAGGACTGGACATGTCTAACTTGATTCCAGCTGCCTTGCTACTGTTTCCTTATGCAGTACAAAATCACTATCAATTATATTGGTATCTTGCAGCCTTGGCAACGATAGAGTCTTGTATTAACTCTTGTACTATTTTCATCTCTAATTTATCTCAACAAAACAAGCCTGCCAACTTGTGTCAATAGCTTTAATGTGGACATGGAATGGAATTCACACTTACAAAATTCCCCTAGACACAAAATTGCATCTTCCATGACAACGTGGACAACACTTAGGGTTTAAACGCTGCATACATGTTAAATTCTATGTGTTATACTCTGATTTACAAAATATGAACGGTGTAAGCTGCCATCCGCTTGAATAGTGAGGTGAGGAGTGGAGACAAGAGGGGTAACTGTGTCCATAGCAACAGCGAGCAGTGTTGCAATGAATGCTGACACAACAGTGAGCACATGGTTTGACGCAGTGTTCTACTGTGAACTAACTCGTCACTGCCATTAGTAATATCCCGTGTATATATTGAAGTGCATTTGCTTATTCTTTCATAGGCTACAGTAAACGTTATCCTTCTGTTTTTGTTGAAAGCGTGTGTATATACAGATTTTGAGTTTATTTCTTTTATTTGCATCATCGTGTCTATTTTCGTTGTGTAAAAATGGCATCGGTACATGCTCGCGGAAGGCCCAGGATCCATTCTCTGCGACAGAACAACTTCAGGCCGTGGTGTGACTCTCCATAGCCAAGTAAAGGAGATGGTATGTGCGGTGAGGAATTTTATGGAGGAAGAAGAGGAAAGTATGCACTTACGGGAGAAACCTCTGATTCCATTTGTTCAGGTGAGGAAAAGAATTTCCAAGACTCTTGGTGTGAGTGAAATCACTGCATACTGAGTGACGGAAGGGAAGTTCCTGTCTGATGATGCTGGCCCGTCTAAACTATCAACTCCAGGGAAGAAGAGGCATAGAGAAGGGGTGGTCACTAATTTAGATGGCTTTCAACAAGATGCTGTTAGACGGCATATTTATAGATATTATTTTAGGGAAGAAATTCCAACATGTCGCAAACTTCTTGTTTTTGCTAAGAGAGGCACAATTATTTCAAGGAAGCCTTTCTTCACTGAAAGTGTTGCACGATCTGGGATTTAAATATAAGAAAATTAATGGGGGGAAGGTGATCATGGAGAGGCCAGATATTGTGGCTTTGAGGTGTCAGTTCCTACATGAAATGGGGAGACCCTACTGAGTTGTAGGCCAAAAATTACAAACAAAAAACCAAAATCTGGTTTCATGCCCTAGAAGTTACCTTATCACTTGGGGCACTTAAATATACATTTGTTTTTTATGTACGGCCATTTTTAAATCCTTACGGGGGCTTTTAAAGAACACGTGCTTAGGTCTTGATATGGGCAACGCCTACTTCCTAGAACCAAAAACCCCCTCAATTTTGTTGTAATTTCATACTCTTGGCCAAGATTATCATGCCAATCATCTGAATACAAGCTTATGGTGCCATCTGTTGGTCAATTTATCAGTTATGAGTAACCTAGGCAATGTTTGTCAAGTGTGAAACTTTTCTTACCGTACATGTTATTTTCTTATCCCATATAATTTTTAGCTGTATGGCATTCACTAAAAGAATATCATTACTATACACATGCACATATTTAACATCGAACAGAAGTATTTTGGTTTGTAGTAAAGTATAGGCCATTTTGGATACATAGTGGAACCATGCGTCTTTGTTTATTTTGATGGTCAGTGGCTTTAGTGAAGTTTATTCGCAAGAATTATATTTTTATTGGTTTACTGTGAGTGGTGGAACTTGTGTAAGTTAATGGTATTTTAGAGATTTGTGTGCAGTTTATTAGATGTATTCTGTATCTAGTCGATGGCGTAAACCGAAAGTCTGTGAAACAAAGAAATGGAATAGTGCTATTTTGAATGTTGACAAACAGTGGGGTGATATTACATGTGAAGTTAAGTAATGCAAGTTCAACAGCTGCAACTACTTCTTCTGCCAGTGTCAGAAAACTGGAATAGGCCTATTTTAGTGAGGAGAATACTGTTAGACCTAGTGTTAATGACAAGCACATTCTCATTCATATATGGGTGCCCTCCAAAATTTGTTTACAGAACTGTGTGGTGAATGTGGCAGTAAATCTTCGTGTCAACGTCAGGGAGAAAGATGGGTTTAGTAATAAGTTACCTCTGAAGTGTGGGAAAAGTGATTTGTCAACTCAGGGAAGTCTTGATGCAGGAAATTCCACTAAAATACTGTTTTTCTTAATAAAGTTAGGTTTTTCTCAATACTATATTTTTCAGCATTTTAAATGTTCCAGTTGCCTGCCTTTTGATCCCATTACCTTCAAACTTGTTTTGCACATACAACTTTGTGGTCTTAATAATGTGTGGAATCCATTTTGAAAAATATTAATAACTTTCAGAAATATTTAGGTTCAAATTTGAAAAAAATGACATATTTTAACAGAACAACAGGTCATTCTAAGATAAAAACATTTTAATAATAAACCATTTGCACTGATTTTAAAAGTAATACCAATTTTTATTTGTAGACCATTGATGATCATTCCATAGAAGTTTTAGATTGATAACTTTAAATTTGATGTACCTGGGACATTTTCAAAATTTGCATATTTATTACATAAAATGTTATAATTTCTAAATGACTGAACCAAATAGCTCCAAAGTTTAGAATTCCCTTAATTATGCTCACTTTAAAGAACCTTCAAAATTTGGTGAAAATTGGGTGAAAATAGGCTACTGGAAAATTCAAAACTTAAGTTAATAGGGCAAAAATGTTATCGATATTGTGTGGTTAGGTGAAATGAGGGTCAATGCTGGTCACACAGTATCTAAGGGTTGGAGTGACAACTCAGTTCAGGGGACAAGGAAGGGCCGTCAGGCAGAGGGGGTCGATTTATTATTCTATATGCCGGGCTATCACACGGATTTGTTAATAATACACTTTTGCTCTTTAGGTCGAAAAGAACTCGTGATTACCATGAAGACATGGACTAAAATGGTTCCAGGAACAATTGTTACCCAACATCCCTGAACACAGTGTTATTGTAATGGACAATGCTTCGTACCACATAGGTCAGATAGAATAAGCTCCAACAACTTTAAGTACGAAGTCACGAATGTTGGAATGGCTGGACCACCATCGTGTAACCTACCATGCGACAGCTCTCGGACAAATGGAATCCTTCTCGGTAGTGCTGAATGAACATAGAACGAGCGATAACATTCTATATAATACATGAATTCGCCAAAATACCTTATAAAAGGATGAGAAATAAATCAGGAAGCAATGTTTTAATAGATGTTTCCTCCTCCGCTGTCTGTGACACATCCAGCCATTCCAAATATAGCGAAAATTACAGCAGTGAGCGCCATTGTTCAAATCAATCTTCAAAAAAGTACCATAACAGTACTGCCAACCTCGCCCTTACGGTACTATGTGAAACAAAAAAGTGCCCAATTTACTCTCTAGTGGGCATCATTCGTTCGCTGCACTCAGTTCACGACTCTAATTATGCTAGTGTGTGCAATATTTCGCATCTCTGTACGGCTGAAATGAGTGTTTTTTGTTATCTGCTCTGTAATAACTATGCAGTATATCGCTCTCCTGTAATAAGTATGTGTATTTTTTCCCGCACAACTGTGGTTTTGACAAAGGTTACAGCCTAACGCGCCCAGATCAATGGTTTTGTGTCAACCATGCCCCGCTAGTAGCGCGCGGCCAAGGCTGCACCTACACCCGACCATTCTTACCTACACTTTGTCCAATCCAATGGTTTTCGACAATGGTTACAGCCTAACGCGCCCAGATCAATGAATTTTGGCAATGGTTACTGCCTAACGTGTCCCGATGATTCTTTTTTTTATCAACAGTGATTTTGCATCCCACTTCTTTCTATCAACAGTGATTTTGTATCTCACATGTGTGCCTCGGTGCGTGCTGCTAGAGTGAGCCTTGATGACGGTTAAACGAGATCAAGTGCTATCGAAGCATGGCAGCTGTTTTTAAAATAGCAAAAAACAAAAACACATATTTACGTACTTTAGCACATATATGAGGTTCAGTAGTAAGTTTTAATTAGGGTTCCTAATTTCAATACGTAATATCGCCCAAAAAATGAAACAAGGACACAAGGTATGTAAAAGTACATTCATGTCTGCTACAAGTGTATAAGCCGCGTTCCACTTTCATTCAGAATTAATATCCTTCTCAACCTTATACAGCAGCGCAAGCCTAAACCCATGTAGGCTACCACGTGGATGAACTGGCGAGAAAGCATGGCCATGAGATCATCACGCTGCCCCATATCATTGCCACTTCAATCCTATAGAAATGATATGGGGTCAAGTGAAGGGTTATCTAGCACGGCATAATAAGAATTTCACACTCCGTGAGGTTGAGAAGCTTACCGTTTAGGCTATTAGGGAAGTGACTTCATAAAACTGGAAGCGTTTTGTGTTAATAGTGCAACGAGAACTGGATGAGGCTACGAAACGTGAATGTATACTCGATGATAGGGTAGATTGGTTCATAGTTTCCCTGGAAAGCAATTCCAGATCCAATTCAGACACAAGTGACGAAGAGGGGGCGATGAAAGGAATAGACCCATAATTAAGTTAGTAGCAGCTAGAGCGATTAGGCAACTAAAAATTCCCCTAAACTCGCGTGCATCGCAATGTTTAATTGACCCTTCACACGAATACGGCTGACACACCACAGATCCCAGTATTTGTGTCTTCCTGGAAACTTCTTGGAATGTTATGAGTCATGATCTGCCTCAGTGGCAACGCAGCATTTCCTCACGTGTTAGCTTTGACAACTGCCAGTGCTCATTATTGGTACCGGCAATACAGAGTATTCTTTGCGTACAAACACAAACCTAACCCCAGACCTCCTTGCTTGTACTAGGCCTACTAACAATAATTTTGGTCCAGATAGTCGCCTAACCAAGTAGCGACCAATGGCTTTGTCTCGCCATGACTTTAGAAGAGTACAGTTCAACTTTTCCATTAAAATGAACTACGGTAAAAGTAATTTATGAACATTCATGATCTTTCAAGAAATTATTCTTCTTTAGACTGAGATAGGCTACTCAATACTCCCAATAATGTCAAAAGTACTCAAATCAAACTTACCAAGCAACTTTTGAAGATTTGATGGATGAGGCAGATAAATATGATCACTCCGATGTAACTTTTTGTACACTGATGACAATTGAACATATTATATGGAAGCTGCCAAGAGTAACGTGTCTCCACTGTACCTACGATTGTTTACCTAACATCTAAAAAATTAATTTGCTCTATTAAAAATTATAAGGGTGTGCAATCATCACTCGAAAAACTTCTCTGTAGGGTGTTCACAGGAGCATTCACTACTGACAACTTTCTTCCATTTTCATCGCACTCAGAATTTTCAATGAACTGAAGTAGGCTAGTTCATCAAATGAATTTTTATCAGTAATGCAAAGAAAGTTTTGTGGAACTTAATGTTTGGGAATCTGCAACCCATTGACTCAATGCTGAGGTTATTTAGAATACACACAGAACCTGTAATTATGGGCACTGCATCACTCAAATTCTTCAAGTACTTCACCAACTTGTCTTCTGTCTTGATATGTGTCCATTCCTGCTTAAATTTATTCCTGTTGGAGGAGAAGTGTTCAGATATATCCGATAGACTGTGCACAGAATTCTCTTCTTCGTAGTGTCTGAAGTCTTCCAAGCTCGCTTCTATGGCTTTATCCGAGATTTTCTACCTCTGCATCACACAGTCTTCTAGAAGAAGGCCCAGGAATGGATAGCTATTCTGGCAAATTCGAAAATATTGAAGATACTGCATCAGGATTCAACTTCGGGTAACTCCTAGCAAATGTCTTTATTTCCCCATCAACTTGCTCTGTCCTGAAAACAGAGCTATCAGGAAAATGTTTTATACAAATTATAGGCTTGCTCACTTTAGAGAAGTCAGTGGGAATTTTTCTAGGCCATATATTTCTTAATTTTTCGTCCTTTGGGAGAGAAAATGTAGAAACATTTTCATGCTGGGATCTGTAATTGTTCTTACAGCCAGCCACATTACAGCATCTCGGCATTTTGATTTCCTGTAAAGAGACACATTCATTAAATATCTAACTTTAACTCAGATAATTAACTTAGCATGCATTCTAATAGTCCTTAACATCCACAATATTAGGCTAACGTAAGTTCGTACATAACCTGCACCACACTTGCGTTTGATTAACCTGTGTCATTAATGAGAAATAAAGTGTTAACACTTACCCTGTAGGCTACGTGATTATTGCAGCTACATGATGCACCACAACACAAGTTGGATGTAAAGTTGGACATGACACTTTATAAAACACTAACTATTCTCACACTGCTATTCACAAACAAGTCTTCTCAACCGGAGTCACTACTTCGCCTACGTCACAGACAAGATGGCTGCTCGCACTGGGGCCAGTATCTTTCGTGGGCCACGGATATAGTTTTTCAGAAGTTAGATCAGGCAGGGTTCACTTTGAAGCTGTCTAAGTCGTCATTCTGTCAGTCAGAAGTGACATTTTTAGGTCATAGAGTGTCGAGTAGAGGTGTAACACCAGAGGAAAGTAGGGTTAGCATGTGTGGACAGTAGCAACAGGGCATCGTTACAGACACTGAGAAATATGCTTGTGGAGCAACGTGATGACATTAAGGATGTGTCATAAAGTAAGTGTGTTTAGCTGGCGAGCCAGCCTATCAAATGAGTAAGTGTGGTATTTGGTGCGTGGAAGATATGGTCTTCCAGGCAGGCGTATCAGAAGTCACAAAGGGGGGTAGTATGTAAGTAATTGAGAGTTTTTAAGGTACAGGGAAATATGACGTGATTGTCGGATGCTCTTGAGCACTAAAATGTCTCGATACACCAAGGCCAGAATTTGGTGGCGCTGGAGAATTCCCATTTGTCTCCTAGAGATGGGTGAGTGCTTGAACAGGGTATTTTTGCTTAAGGCGTCCACGAGACAAAAGATGGGCCATCAGAAGGCGAGACAGTCCTTCATGAAACTCATACATAACAGCACACGTGATTTCTGTTTACGGCCTCGCCATGTAAGAATTATAAGTGTGTAATTTAAGGTAATTAGTACAAAGATATTATTTGAGTGAGGAGAACTGGTCTGAGTGGTGAACTAGTATTAAGTAGAATTTGGTCTACGGGAGCTTAAGAAGACAGGGCGATTACGGCACAGAAATATTTGGTGTTATATGTAATGCGCACTTACTGTTATTTTTTCAGAAGTCAATATTAATTTTGTATTATATACAGAGAGATTAAGTATTATGGTCACGATGCGCTGCCACAATAGTGTGATCGTGTGCTCCGTGAGATCAGTGAGACTAAGTTTCACCAGATGGAAGCGACCTCCAGTGAAATTAGGAAGTTCTGTGGTGATACAAATATATCAGAACACCTTTGATGCGTGTGATGTGACATCCTATATACACAGTGCTCACACATTATTTATGTATATCTTTCCCAACATAGAGATATTTGAGAGGCGGAAATATCCGTGGAACATTAATCTAAGTGAAAAACATTGGACTGATTGCACAGGGCAATCCAAAATGACAACGACCTTTGACGCAAAGTGCGTAAAGAAAATTATGAGTGTATATATATATGTGATTTAGGGTGATTTAATTTATGTAATATGTATTTTGGATGGGGTTTTATTAACGTGTCTGGGATAATCGCATGATGGACCGTTGTCACGGTAAATCATCCGATGATCCGAGGCGAATATGTAACGTGTTTTTCGAGGGTATTTTACGCCACTGACATAAGTCAGTAGGAAGCCATTCAATATTTATTTACGCGGCAAATTGTTCAGCCAAGAGAAGTTTTCATGTAACTTATTATTATTATTAAGGTATTTTTTGGAGCGTTTTTTTTAAATAAATTTATAAGTATACAGATAGGTTTTCGATGTTAAAGAAAACCCTATCAAGCGAATTATTACGAACAACATTATCGCGGAAAATTATGTGATTATGGAATTTTACGGATTTTGTCAGTTAGAGTTTGTTGAGAGAGATGAGTCACTGGGAATTCGCCTACAGGCTTATTCTTGTCGAGAAGCATGACGCAAGCGGGGTTGCTGCTTCAAGAAAAGGCGAAATGGCCTGGACCGGTAATCGACATCTTCGTCGCGCCGAGTGTAATGACCCGGAGGAGGGGAGTATCGCGTGGTGGCTCAGCCAGTCAGTGGAGAGCGGGCGACTTGAAGACGGCTCCAGAGTGGGGAGGCGAGGAGTGCATATATGGTTTGCGCGCCGAGGAGGCAGGGATTATCTTTGTAATACTTGACCGTTGTGGTTGCTCGTGTGGTTGGTTCCGGTGTGACCGGACCATAAGTTAACATTTCTACAAATATTTCTACAACTAACGAAGAAGATGACAACGTCCAGAAGGCTGTGGGAAGCTCTTTTCAACATCCAGTACGAGGGAAATGCTACGGCAATTTCCAATGGTAAGCGCGAATGACTCAGAACTACATAATCTCTCGTCTCTTTGTTTCATATTCAGTATTTCAGTAACTTCATAGCTTGGGAATAATAGTAAAATCAGTAATTCATCCGACTCCGTTTTCACGTAATTCTCTAGCGGTAATATTCAAATCGCAACGCTCCAATTTAAATTTAAAATATATTATTATTATTATTAATTTTGCCATACTTGTTTTATATAATAAATTCATTTCTTTTAACCATGCAATCTTTGCTTTCAGTAGGTAGCATTAGATATAGACCAAATTCCTTCTCCTGATACAATTGTTAGTTGGGTTAATGATCAAATCATACCACGATCTGAGTGTAACGATTCTTGAAGGTGTTCTACCAGAGCTAGGTGTTGTTAAATATAAATTTAGATTTCATTATAGCGTTGAGGTCTTGGCGCCCATTAAAACAACATATCTTAGTCAGAGTAAACATTACATTTGTACGCACAACGTGCACTAAGGAAACAGTTACACTTGTCACCCAACATTGAGGGCCAGTAAAACCGTTTCACCACTTTCGTCATGTTCACAACTTAGCTAGTCCTATCAACTCATGTTGGAAATTCCTAGGATTTTCTGGGCTTAGTGGTGATGGATTTTAAATATCCATGAAAATATTCCACATAATTTTAGTAGTTTTATCAATATTATGGTAAATTTTGGATCTATTCACAAAGCTTATTTGATAGAAATTCAATTCCAATTCTTCTCCATGACTCATAATACAGTCTCTCCATGTTATTCCTCCGCAATATTGTGTCTCCTTGAACTCAGAGTGCAGTCGCGATCGATATTTCAGGGAATTGATGATCCGATGAACGGATTCAATATACCGGGTGAATCAGCTGCCCATAATATTATTGTTTTATGCAGCCCAACTAGCGTTGTTATCAGGAAGGTCGATATTTCTCTGCCTGCATCCTGTATGTTACTAATGCACTGCAAGCATATCCTGCAAACGATACTGAACATTATTACTTTTCCCTCGATGTGGCTACAGACTGATACGAGGGAAGTGTCGTTTGCAGGATATGCTCTCAGTGCATTAGTACCATACAGGATGCAGCAGAGAAATATCGACCTTCCTGATAACAACGCTAGTTGGGCTGCATAAAACAACATTATTAGGGGCAGCTGATTCACCTGGTATAAATAAATAAATAAATAAATAAATAAATAAATAAATAAATAAATAAATATGGCCAACGGCCTGGCCATGATGAAACACCGGATCCGATGAGATCTCCGCAGTTAAGCAGCATTGGTCGTCGTCGGAACTTGGAAGGTATGCCGGTTCTAGGTACTGTGCGCTGTTGGCCAACATAAGGAGGAGTGGAAATGCCCTGGCCACCCTACCGCACGTAAACTCCGGCTGAGGATAGCCTCTTCGGAGGCGTGGACCTGCTTTCGGGCAGAATACCAATTAAATTTAAATATGTATATATAAATTGTCTGATAACCTGTGTTATTGTGATGTCTGTTGTTGCAGTAGTAGTAGTGTAGTGTATGTAATTCAGATTAGAATTAAGAAGCTGATGGCCACGGTCTTAAGTTAGGAACCATTCTGGCATTTGTCTGGAGTAGAAGCGGGAAACCACAGAAATCCACTTCCAATGTGGCTGAGGTAGGAATCGAACCAACCTGTTCTCAGTTTTGCCTCCCGAGGCTGACTGTGCCTCGTTCCAGCCCTCAGATCAGAATTAAACTTATTGGCAGAGCCGGGAAAGAAACCCGGACCTCAGGGGTGACAGTCAAAAATGTTAGCCACTATGCCATGAGACGGACTCCTAGGTAACAGACAAGTGTGCTAGCCCTACATCACGGGCACTGCTGACTTCCAAAGAATACAATAGAACACCTTGCAACTTAAAAGTTGTTGTTAATTCAGGGGCTTGGGACATCTTGGTCATCATCTACTAGTGGGACGTGGGTTGGCGACCACGGGGCCCCCAGCTGAGTCCCGCATTGCTTCCACTTACTTGTGCTGGGCTCCTCTCCGTCTTCTTTCCTGTCTACCTCACTTGGTCAACTCTTGTTCTCTTCCGACCCCGACGGTATTAGGGTACCCGAGGCCTAGGGAGTCACTTACTTTCCCGCCTTAATTGGCCCTTGTCTCATCTTTTCTGATACCCTCCTTCTGCGAAGGGTCAGCCATCTTTTTCTTTTCATGTTATCTTCTGCCTTCTGCTCAAGGCCCTCAAGTAGGAAGGGTGTATGTTGCTCCACCACTTCTGGTTCACCCTGGATATTGCTACACCCTCAGGGGCTCACGGCTGGTGAGTTCGGGAGTTGGCGACCCCGAGGGATTCCTGAGCTGGGTCCGGTTTTCCCCCTTTTATCCATTACCTCTGGGGCGGACCCTCTCCTCTTTCACTTTCCTATCTGCCTTTCATGGCTCTCCTTACTTCCAAGTACCTCAATCCGCATTCTTCGAGGGTTGAGGGCATCTTTTCCCCTTGTCCTTTATTTGCCTTATTCTCCTTTTGTTTTCCATTTCTTCTTCTAGTATATAAGTTAGTAGTTAGTTTTAGTTGTAGTTCGCATTATTTCATTATCATCTTCACGATCACCCAAACCATTCGTGGCCGATAACCTAAATGTTAGGCCGCTTTAAACGACAATTATCATCTTCATCATCAACATCTTGGTCATCAGCCCCGTGTAATTCGATGTGTGTTTAATTTTTCAGATAACCAGTATGTATGTGATGACTGTAATAGTGTGTGTAGTTGTATTAGGGACAGGGATGATGTAGATGCCCCAGGACTTCATACAAGGTATAATCCCAGCATTTGCCTGGAGTGTGTGTGGGGAAAACCCCGGGGGAATCCACACTCAGCCGCTGTCAACGCCAGGATTTGAACCTTCGATCTCCAGACTTGCTTTAGCTGCCCTCGCGGCTGTGGCGCACAGTTACACTGCGGGGTAAATTAAGTTCAATAACAGTGTGAAACTTACGACTTGATATGTTTCCTTACGTACAAACGGGAAGTTTCAATACGATAATCGTCGGTACATTCGCAGCCTATTATTGTTGGCCTGAAATTGTTAAAACAGGCTTATACAGTATTTATGTTTTCGGTGGAATGTAGCCTAAGGTAGGATATTATTTCGACAATTTTTAAAATCGCCTAACCTCCCAGTTTGGCCTCACCCATGCACTCTGCGAGGAATCATCCAACGCATAGTGTCTGGTGGTTTAAAACTATTCAGTAGATACAACTGGGGATGGTGACAGGCCGAACGCTCAGGCGATCGCTAACTTGGGTCTAGTTAAGGAAGGGTCAGGGAAGGGATTTTGGAAGGCTGTGGGCCTTTTCAAATTAAACGTCCCGGCATTTGCCTGGTGGTGAAATGGGAAACCACGAAAACGATTTTCAGGATGGCCGTGTGGGGATTCGAACCCACGCTCTGCCGATGCCAAATATGTAGCGCGTAAGCGCTCTTGGCCACCGTGGCAGGCTTCACATATCTTAAATATCAGACCCCTGATGTCGGGGTGATTATTATTATTATCATTATAATTATTATAATTATCTTGCCACGGTAGGTGAGTGGTTGTCGTGTCGGTCTACCGACCCCAAGCTTGCAGGTTTGCTCCTGACCATGGTAAGTGATCTTTGAAAGGCGACAAAAATCACGACACGCGTGTCATACGTCGTTGGCATGTTAAAGAACCCATTTGAATTCAGTTGGCCGTGTTCATAATGGCAAAATTAATCTCGGGATTTTCCGCCAACACTAAAGTTCCTCCTTTCTCTACTAGAAAGCGCTATAGTGTCAAGGAGATTACAGTAGATATCTAACCTCCTTGACTTTCATAGCGCTCCAAGGAACAACAAAATTTGACATGCAAGCTGCCTTCTGGGCGTCAAATAACAAAGCTTGCACCCGACACCGAGGCCATACGATATTATTATTATTATTATTATTATTATTATTATTATTATATATATATATTAAAAGTCATTTAATATCGTAACAATATTCAGTACCGTGCACAGTTTACAAAATTCAGAAAGATTGTACAGATTTTATGAATTTCCTTACACTTCCTACTCATTGTTTAAGCTGAAAGTTTACAATTCAAAATCCTCTGCCTGATTCCAGTCGACCCACCGGGTAAGGAATGGAGTGAATGAAGCCCCATCTAGCGGCGAGGATATGAACTGTGTTGGCTGCCGAAGCCTGTTGCACTCCTCTGGGGCAATGATTAAATGAATGACAGGTGAAATGAAATGCCAGTGAAGAGTGGTGCTGGAATGAACTTTTGTGACAGGGATAACCGGAGCACCCGGAGAAAAACCTGTTTGCCTCCGCTTTGTCCAGCACAAATCTCACATGGAGTGACCGGGATTTGAACCACGGACCCAGCGGTGAGAGGCCGGCGTGCTTCCGCCTAAGCCACGTAGGCTAAACTTTACAATTATTAAATTATATTATTACAGTATGATAAAGACATGTGGAAATACGGTATCAAATTCATACAAAGCAGGAAGAGCAATCACATAGGCCACTAAAAGGTGCAAACTTGTGTGTGGCTTGCGTATCATTGATTACTATTTCTCAAAATTGTATAATGGCTTAGTCGAATAACACGTTCTATGGAAATGTTTTATGTACTAAAAATAAGCAAAATTGAATCTGCGTGTGTATAACCTCGTAGGCTAAACTAATGATATTTTCAATTTTAATTGTGTTTTCCATGAGAAAATGTTTGATATGGATGGCAGGGGGCAGTGCGGGTGGGGGTTGTTGCCAGTTGTGTGGAAAGTAACTCGCGTATCAATTGCAGATGTCTGACGCTCACCGACTGTTCTCTGTAAGACTGCAAAGCCGGAGCTGATCGGCCAAAATCCCGTGGCGTGAACTGTATACTTCCTGTTCTTCATTTACAGGTCGTCTGCTTAACCACCAAGAGTGGCTGGGTGGCGCAATCGATTAAACCAACACGTCGGGATCAATTTCGGCATATTTGGGTGTATAAGTGCAACTAACCTGTGCCGTTAGATTTACTGCCACGTTGTATAACCATGCAATCTGGTGCCTCTAAAGCCAATATTATTATTATTAGTCTATGATGATGATTGTTATTATTATAACCAATATTATTATTAGTCTGTGATGATGATGATGATGATGATGATGATTAATATTCTTCTTATTATATTTTCAATTTTTAATCGACTGGAATATCGATAATCTTACTGTGATCCCTCCCTCCAGCTTTTGGAAGCCCCAGGGCTGAGGAAGGGTCTCAGGATAATGTAGTCTTAATTAGTTACTAGATATTAGTTGATACGAGTTTTATCTCATGTTATTATAAGGTATGTACTTAAAGCAGCTCCCACAGATAGGCCACAAATTGGCTTTGTGGGAAATAATTATTTAAATGACAGACTTTCAATGTATTTAAATTATTGTAACTATTACATATTATTGTGATTATTTCTGTCTATACGAATGCACATTGTTGATTAATATATCAGTTCATAAATCAGTTTATGGTGATCCCAGGGCTGGAGATGGGATGGGGGAAGTATAATGTGCTGATGGCTTCAACAGCGGTAGCTACGTTTGCTAACGCACCGTCGGCCGTCCTTGAAAACGTTTTCTCTGGATTCCTATTTTCAAAAACAGGCAAATGGTGGGACGGTACTGAACTCGAATTCTAAATGATTCAGGATGGACAGGATGCTATTTAGGACGTTTTGGTGAAATTTGGAGAAGATTGCGGTATTTTTGGAGGAATTACGATATTTTTAAAATTTTCATATGAGAGGAAGCTTCAGATTGTGTTTGACAACAACAAAATGGCGAGAGAAGTCGCCCTTGGGCAATGCTGCGTAGTATTTTCGCTAGGCCGCCCATAGCAACTTGCAGAGTTCGAAGAGAAATGCGTTGATTGGCTAATCCAATTTCCAGAAACAGTGAGGGACGGAGAAATGAGCGCGCTTGATGAGAAGCTTCGTCGATTTATAAACTGCCATTTATTAAAGAAGAGAGAATCTGCACATTTAAAACTATTGAGAAAGGATCTAAATTAAAAGGATTTATGATAGTCACCCAGAGATGGAAGTTTGATAATCCTGTAAGAAGATATAATCAATGATTGGTTTACCGCTTTTTCTCATGACGCGCCAGTCGATTGGTTTTGAGGTGCGTGGTGACGCGCTGCTGATCGAGGTATTTTGTGTTGAGGTGGCAAGAGGAACGGACCTGCGACACTTGAGTTCCTGAAACTAGCGTGTGCAAGATAGGGGTCTCACGCGAACATAGTTTGTCGGCGAGGAAGGCGGTCCCGTCGGTCAGAAATTAACACGGGAAGTCCGTTGAAGATGTGGGAAACAGAATATCGTCATAATATCAGTTCTCGTGTGAAACTAGTATTGAGAGTTTGACTAAACTAAAGAGAAACATCGTGTGTACATTTCGTGAAAGTTTCAAGACGACATTTGAAAGAATAAGATAGTTTTCTTTGTTGAAAGCACTCTCATTATATAAGCACGTTTCGCTTGGTGCGTGTCAGCTATACAGGCGTGGAGGGAAGGCCCGTTATATGCCTGTGCTAATATATTTGTAGGACAGCAGCACTCATTTATAGCAAGTCTCTGTTTAGTGACAAGCTTTTTATCGAAATGTTCGACATGCAAGCGTTAAGGGGAATAGTTAACATTGTGTTTAACGCAGTTGTGATCATGAACTAAGCCAAGTTATGCGCAGGGAACGTGATGTTACACTGTCAGACTGGAATACCAGGCAACCGACCTTAATCTTAAAATTATAAGATGTGGTGTAACGAATACAAAGCTACAATCCAACATTACGAGATGGAACTTGATTACCGCGTCATGGCTAGATATTATCAGACCCGAAGCGAAGAAATTCATCGTACTTCGAGACTGGGAGATTCTTGCGGTATCGCTGATCGAGGCGAGGCCCGTGTTCGAAGCCAGTCAGGGAGATTAACGATCGGAGATCAGGATGCGAGTCGTGACAAGGCAGTCTTCCGAAGAAAGAGGATGAAGATTATTAAGTATGGAATTACTGGTGTCGTTAGTAATTCCCTCCATACTTCTTCTACAAGATGTCATCGCAAGGTAGAAACAGAAATCCTCGTTAGTAGCTGTTGGTTCTTTTTGTGGTTAGTTGTAGAGTAGAATATCAGAGAGCATGGTACCATTTCAACGCTAAATTATTTTGTTGTGTGTGAAATAGTTTAAGCCCAGAAATTATTTTTCAACGTTGGACATTTAAATATTAATTTTCTTCTAGTGAGATTTTCGGATAATAACATTTGGATTTTTGACTTATAGGTTTTGAGATTTAAGCTCATTTTATAAATGATTTCGTTTATCGAATTTATTTCGATCCACGTATCTTTGGGAATTTTATTGAAGTTTATTGAATTTTATTGAAGTTTATTGAATATTATTGGAATTTTATCGTATTTTATTCAGCATTTTAGAAAATGGTATTAATTTACCCAAGCAACTTAGACTTTGAAAAGGATATTTATTCGGAAATGAATTATTATTTGGACATTTCCAAGATTTTATAGTTATCTTCGAGTCTGACTCCGCTCAAGTAATTATTTAATCAAACATTTTGAATTGGTGGAAGGATGAAACATTATTTGGATATTCCACTTTAGCCAGTCATAATTAATAATAATTTATCTGTGGATAAATTATTTTATTTTATTTGAGAGATCTTATCTGCTCGGACAAATTAACACATTTGAGTATTCTACGAAATTTTGCAACACTCTTGGAGATTGTTATTGACTTGGATTGCATTAACGCAATATTTTGGAAAGACCAGAGAGAAGTAACGAATGTTTATATTTATTAAATGTTAACAACAATTATTTGAAATCTAGAGTAACTTATACTAGTAAACCATTACGTCATCACTGTTTATTAGAGTCGACTATTATGTATTTTCACAACATCTGAAAGAGCTATACGCTGTAATTATTATATGTAAATATATCATGAAAACAAGGCATTATATGCAATTTAAATAAGTTGTTATGGCAGAATACTGTATCAATCGATTGAAGTGAAGAATTATAGCCGCTATATGTGTTTAATATCTAGCTGAGGAAAATGTTATACGGAATTTACCTATGTAATTGAAAGATGTTGTTGTTTAAGTATTCTGTGGATATTTGTTCAGTATATTAGAGAAGGGAAGGTCATTATACGCGTTGTGAGCGTTTATTTGGAAATTATAAGTAAATATATTACAGTAAAGAATTATGTAAGACCTTAGTTGTCCAGAATTATTGTAAAACGACTCTCAGTTGAATTGATTAGTTCTGTTGGCGGAAAATATTTGGGAAACGGATTGAAAGTAAAAATGTTGTTAATTATTATTAAGATATTATCAAGGATAAGACATCAATTATATAAGCTTAACTTAACCGTTCGGCTATGTATGTATGCCCAATTATGAAACGAAACATCTTTATTATGATGATAGCGATATGGTTATGTAACAGTGACACTTTATTTAAGAGCATAAAAATTTGGGATTGTCAGTAGCTGACAAGAGAAGGAAGGTTGGATGATTGAGAATCATCACGAATGATGGAAATAACATAAGACATTTGTTAACAATATTTAAATATAATATTATTAATAACTAGGAGAATTTAACGATATAATAAAGTTAACTGAATAACTTTCTTAATAAACAACTGATTCTAAAACAATAATAATAATATGGTTTATTATTTGTATTAAAGTGATTAATAATTATTTCTAATAATTAATAAACATTTCAATAACGAACATTTTACAAACTTAATTAATATTTTGGAAATATTAATAGCCTTTAATTAAATTAATTAATAATAATTTCTATTATTAATCATTAAATAATTTTGGGAACCTTAGTTGACAATTAAACGAAAATTTAATTTATTTTAAAGTTTTTAAACGTTTAAACCATAAATTGGAGTGACGTTTAAAGAACGTGACGACGTTCTTTAAATACAGTAAGGTTGTTTACTGTTGTGCAAAAGTGATCTTATGGAAGATCAGAATAAAATTAATTTCTATTATTTTTACCAATGGATGGTTTTGGAATAGTAAGTAGAAATGTCATGGGAAGACATTGGATGTATTAAAACCGATATTTGTTCATATATTACTAGAGAACAAGAGTAAAATTTAAGAGCTGTTTGCTAACAGCTGTTTGATAATTTTTTTATTTTTTTATTTAAGAAGTGGAGTACTTCTAACGTCCGTGGGACGATGATTTAATTTCATAATTTGATTATAGGAATTTTCGCAGAATCATTTGCGGATTACATGTAATTATTATAGGAATATTTGTTAATTTTATTTTATTTATTATCACTTCGTTAATAAATTTATTTGTTAGTTTTGTAACTGCGTTTTGATGATTTATTTAAGTTATGAAGAATGATTATGTTTTGGTGCATTTGAGGTTTTATTGAACCACTAATTTCGCCCACTTAACCGAGAATAGTTAGTTTCTCGAGCTCTTCGTTTATTTAGTTGATCCACCCATTTTGCTTTACCAAAACATGATCTTAGAAAGTGTGACCCCCCATTTAGCTATTGTTGGTAGGATTTCCAGGTTTATGAGCCGGGGACCTCGAGATTCTGCAATCCAGCTGATCTTCGGATACGACAAGCAGCTCAAATGGTTTAAACGGGTACACATTAAATGGCTGCCCAACGTCTAGGCTCGAACAGTGGTTCGTAGCGACATATTTCGTGATGTCAGGCACGATTAGGCTAGTTGAGGCTTAATTGGGCGTGATTAGGTGCACTTGTTTTAATTTTGGAGGATTAGATTGAAAGGAATCCTGTGTAAGGAAGAATAAGTCGAGAAACAGAAAGCTGACTTATAATCTAAATCTGATGGTTTGATAATCCGGTTGTTGACATTTCAGTCACAGTCATGTAACGTAAATGATTAAAATTAATTAATAATAATAGAATTAGGACTTCATGATTTAAGTGAATCATTAACAGAATTACTCTAGGGATTAGAATAAGTCTGGTAAACAATAAAATTCCCAAATATTAAGTTGAAAATGGTTGCTCTTTGGTATTCTAGTTCTGCAGTGTATGTCATGTTCCCGTAGCAGTTGAAATATTTGTAATTGTTGCAATGGCAATGAAGATTGAAGAGGTATATAAGATGTTTTCAGATGTCCAAAATAAGATGGACAATCTAACAAAAGATGTGGAAGGTGTTCGCACGTACACACAGAAAGGTTTTAAAAGTGTTAAAGAGGACGCTGAAAAGAAATTTAAGTCTGTTAGGGAAGAAGCAGAAAGGAATAGGGACACTATTAAAGAGTCTGTGATTGAAAGCGTTAAAACAGAGGTAGATGCTGTTAAAGAAAGTGTTAGGGACACTATAGTAGAAAACATTGCTGACACAGTAAAGGAAAGTGTCAAAGACAGTATTAAACAAGATCTAGGTGAATTACAAGAGTCTTTGGAGAAATTGCAAAGCAGTGCTACTTCCGTTAGCAGCGATGTTAATAAATTGCTAGTTAGTTCTACACAAGTCACGAACACAGTTTACAAAATACAGGAAAACGTTGACAAGATACAGAGTAATGTTGACAAGATACAGGGAAATGTTAGAAAGGCCCAAGATGAGTCTATATTACTCAAAGAAAGAGTCATTAAAATTCAGAACAACACCATCGATGTACAAACTAGACTAGGTAGTGTAGAGTCTAACACAGAACAAGTTCAATCAAGATTAAGTACGATAGAGTCTAACACAGAACAAGTTCAATCAAGATTAAGTACAATAGAGTCTAACACAGAACAAGTTCAATCAAGATTAGGTGTAATTGAGTCCAACATACAACACAAGTTTAAAGAATTAGAAACAAGTAATGAGAATTTCCAGACTGAAATCAGAAAAGAATGGGAATTCAATAAACAACAAGCTGAGGGAAACACATCACAAACTAACATGAGGTTAACAGAACTTAAAACAGTTGTTGACAGTTTGAAAACACAAGTACAGGATCACAGTAAATTGTTGAAAGATGGAATTGATGTGGATGTGGAAAATATTGTCAAAACAAGTTTGGAAGCATTGAAAGATGATTGGAAGAAACTCAGTTCCGATCATGTTTCAAGCATCAAACGAGATATGGAAACCAAGATAGTTTCAACTGAAGCTAGATTAAACAAGGATGTTTCTGATGCAAGGGAGGATTTAATTCAAAGAATCAATCTTTTACAGAAAACTCAAAGTGATGATATGTCAGGAGTAAGAGCAGATCTCGATAGAGAAATGAATGAAACCAAGTCTTTAGGAGATAATGTGAATCGAATGGATTCACTTGACAGTCGATAGGGAAAGGAGGTTAATTGAGCTTGAGGAAATTAAAAGGGGCATTCAAAATATTAACTTAGGCGATGCATTAACGGCAGAAGCTATTAAGATTTCATTAAAGGACGAACTTAGGAAGGAGATTCAGGAATGTATAGGAAATCAGGTCGAGACCGAAAACGAAGTAAAGGAAACAGATCAAGCTAGGATGACACGATTAGAAGATGAAATTAGAGATGTTAGAACGAAACAAACTCCGATAGGACTTTCGATGCAACAAGATATAGATATAGGAGAGAATGATTTCGGGGTAGGAAGTCTAAGACAGGTACACCCTTCGAACAGAGCATCTAATGTCACTATCATTAGAAATTTTGAAGAAAAACCACGAAAATTTAATGATAAAGATGGTCTTACACCAATTGAGTTCGTTAGGCATCTCCGTGATTATTTTTATGAAAATCATATATCTCAAGATAGAGAAATGCGTATCGTGGAACGCTATCTCGAGGGATCACCTTTGGAGTGGTATCATGCATTCAGGTATACGTTCGGAGACTTTGAGGAATTTGCCGAAGCTCTAGTCAAAAGATATTGGAGTGTGGAAAGACAGCAATATTTGAGAGCGGAGGTTTATTCTAAGAAATACTTAGGTTTTCTCCCAACTAAGTACGCTGACTTCTTTAATATGCAATTAGCGAAACTACGTTACCTTCAACCCCCTTTGACACAAACAGAATTGATAGAAGCTATTTCTAGGCAACTTCCGGTTGATATCAGACGTAATTTAATACAGTCAGGAGTCAATGATCTCGCCAAGATGGATGAATTACTTCGTAGACTTGACTACACAAGCTCCATGCCTAATGTAATTCCTAGAAACAGGCAGGATAGTAGAGAGGTGAATACGATAGTCATTGATCAGACCCAACAAACGGAAGAAGTAACGAATCAAGTTCAAAATAAATCAGGTCCTGATAGAAACAATTACTTTAGAGTTAGACGGTATGAACCAAGGTACCGCCGATTCAGAGAAGGTAGACCTTACCAGCAAGAGGAGCGTAGAAATGGAGAAAATAACAGAAGGACAGGTTATTTCCGCAATAACAATAACTATAATAACAACAATTATAGGAACTACAACTCCAACCAACGAAATGATAAGAATAATCGAAACAATAGAGGTTATAGCCGCTATAAAAACTATAACGATGATGTATTCTCTAGACAGCAGTATAATGAGAGGTATAGTGAAGGTCAGGAGTACATTAGAAACGCTAACCAGGGAAATACAACTCGAGATTCCAGAAATAACAACAGGAGTGAAGTTGACCCTAAACCAGGCACTAGTCAACAGGGAAGAGCTGAAGAAACAGCCCCTGAACAAAAAAAAAAAAAACTCCAATCACAAAGCGCAATTAAATGAAGGTCACTTGTCATATCACAATGTCACGATTAATGATATTTACCAGGTCACTGACGAAGACTTACTCTTTGAGGAAGAAATTATAAGAGAGGAAAGGAAAACAGAATTACCCATTATCAATATTCATGTGGAAGAGGCGAAATGCAAATCTTTGGTTGATACTGGGGCAGTAGTTTCGATTTTGTCCGAGGAATGTTATTTGAGGCTTTTGAAAGGCAACAGTATGACGATTTTGCCAGCTTCGACGGTAAAGGTGAGGGGTATCTTTCAGGATAAGACGGTCAAATGTGAAGTACAAGTATTGTTAAATTTCAAGATCAATGAGAAAGAGTATGAACACGTCTTTATTGTGGTACAGAAAATCAATTTTGATATGATTCTGGGAATAGATTTTATTGGAAAAGTAGGAGCAGTTATCGATTTGAAGAATCGAGTGATGAGATTATACGAGAATAATTTGGAAGCGGAGAATTTGGAAGAACAGGATATGAGTACAGATCTAGATACAGATTATAGAGAGGATGTTTTAGAAAACATTATCAGTGAAGTGGAAAGAGAAAGAGAATATCATACTCAATCGATTGAAGGGTTCGAAGAAATCCAAGAAGAATTTGAAAATTTGATAATCGAATTCAAAGACATTTTTGATGAGAAACCAGGTCTAATTAAAGATTTCCAGTATCGTATTCGATTGACCAATGAAACGCCTTACCAGAAAAAGATATACCCCATTTCCTGAAAAATATTACGAGGAAGTGAAAGGAATTATTTGAAAAATGGAAGAGGATGGAATAATTAGAAAGCAAGCATCATCCTACATTAATCCTATAACTGTTGTGAAGAAAAGCAATGGACAATTACGTTTATGCCTCGATGCAAGAAGTATCAACGCATTGATTTTCCCGGAGACAGATAGACCACCGAGGATTCGAGATTTATTAAGAAGATTTAAAGGAAAGTCATGTTTCAGTGTACTGGATCTCACAGCCTCCTTTTATCAGATAGAACTCTCAGAAGATAGTAGACAGTATACCGGGTTTTTATTCGACCAATCGAGCTACGTATTTTTGAGATTACCTTTTGGTATTGTCAACAGTGGACCGGCTTTAATAAGAGCTTTGGACAGTAAGCTTAGTGACGAGGTGAAGGAAAACACAATATGTTATATTGATGATCTCATCATTTTATCTGAGAATGAAAGGGAACATTTGGAACATTTAAAGAGGTTGTTTTTGGATTTGAGAGAAGCAAATATTAAAGTAAATTTTGGCAAGTGCCACTTTTTGAAGGAAAGAATAGATTTCTTGGGTCACACCATTGATCAGTTTGGCTACCATCCGAATGAGAAGAAAGTAGAAGCTATTGTTCGATTCCCAAGACCTACTAAAGTGAAACAAGTTCGAGAATTTGTAGGCATGTGCCAATTCTTGAGTAATCACTGTAGCCGATATTCAGAGGTCATGGCACCATTGTATGATCTTCTTAAAAAGAATAATAGATGGAAATGGGGTCCCGCAGCAGAAGAGGCATTTGAAAAAGCAAAGGAAATGCTTAGAAATAATATTAAATTGGAGTATCCAGAGTTCGACCGTATATTCTATTTAGAATCGGATGCTTCGAGAGTGGGAATCTGTGCTGTGTTATATCAGAAGAATGAGAGTGGAAATAAGCATTATATTGGATTTTGCAGTAGGAAACTAAGGAAACACGAGGAAAATTATTTTACCACTTAGTTGGAGGCGCTAGATTTTGTAACGGCGTTGCAGCAATGGAAGAAAGTCCTGCTGGGACATCAAATTGTTATTTTAACTGACCATAAAGCTCTCCAGTTCATGATGCAGTCGGATTTATCCAGCGATCGATTAACAAGATGGACTTTGTTTGTTCAGCAATTTAATGCGACCATAATCCATCAACCTGGCAAGGATAACCTTTTAGCTGATGCCTTATCGCGTAATCCTGTAGAGAATATCCAGATAAATGCTATACAATTGGAGCCGAAAGATCAAGAGACTTTGGTGAAACTTGAGAGGATCAATGTATCACAGAAAAGATGCACTCCAATAAGGATCATGTATCGTTTTTTGAAAGGTTATATGGATAATGCTGATCCAGACTATGAGTATGTCCGAAGACGCTCGAATCGATATGTTTTGTCAGGAGACATTGTTTGCAAGTATGTCGATAAGGAGAATACAAGAGTTAGAGTTTTGGTTCCACCCAATTTAGTAAAACCTTTGGTTTGGTTGACACACCACAGTATAGGCCACGGTGGTTTGGATAAGACTGTCAATACTTTACAGGAAATGTTTTATTGGAAGGAGTTGAGGAATTCGGTGGCTGAGATCATTCGATCTTGTGAGAAAAGTCAGAAAGGGAAATATACATCGGAGCTTCTTAAGGAAAGACCTAGGTCCATTATACCATCTAAACCCCTAGAACTTTTCGCCTGTGACATTTTTGGTCCATGTCCCAAGGGACATAGAGGAAATCAGTTTGTATTAGTAACGATAGACGTATTTTCAAAATTGGTATCTTTGGACCGATCCAGAAAGCTACGACAAGGCAAGTTTTGAATAGGATTGAGAGATCAGTAATTCCGAAGGCAGGAAAGCCGGAATTTATTTTAACTGACCATGGGCCTCAGTTTACGTCTATGGGATTTCAGGAAGCCATGGAAAGGCTAGACATTAAGCATATATTTTCTAGTGTGCGATGTCCGGAGACGAATCCCAGTGAAAGAATTATGTCAAAATTTGCAAAATTCTGTAGGATTTTTTGTCCTAATGATCATCGAAGTTGGGTTAGATTCGTTCCCATCATTGAAGAATGCCTTAATACAACGTTTCACGAGAGTTCAGCAGATGTTCCGTTGATGCTCCATTTTGATAGGAAGCCAGAGAGGCCTTGGAAGAATTTGTTTGATTCCATACCTAAAGATCCAGAAATTCCGAGAAGAGAAAGGATCGAGAAAGCCAAGGATAATTTAAGGAAGGCAGCAGACAAACGTATGAAGAGGATTCGGGGAAAACGATTCAGTGCACCATTTAACGTCGGAGATTTAGTCCTGATTAGGAAGCCAACGAAAGCTGATATAGCTCAGAAGATATACACAAAATTTTCGATCGTATACATGGGTCCATTTAGAGTGGGCGCTGTTTTTGGAAACAACTGTTATGAAATTTTGGAGATTGATAGCGATAATTCTGTGGGAAGATTCAATGCTAAGAATCTGAAGAAGTTTTATGAGAGAGTGGATTAACAAATGAATTTAGAATTCTATTTCAAGGATTGTTTTATGGAACCCGAATAAAAGCATTGGTCACGCTTTGATTCAAGCGTTAAGGGGAAAATGAACTCGAATTCTAAACGATTCAGGATGGACAGGATGCTATTTAGGACGTTTTGGTGAAATTTGGAGAAGATTGCGGTATTTTTGGAGGAATTACGATATTTTTAAAATTTTCATATGAGAGGAAGCTTCAGATTGTGTTTGACAACAACAAAATGGCGAGAGAAGCCGCCCTTGGGCAATGCTGCGTAGTATTTTCGCTAGGCCGCCCATAGCAACTTGCAGAGTTCGAAGAGAAATGCGTTGATTGGCTAATCCAATTTCCAGAAACAGTGAGGGAAGGAGAAATGAGCGCGCTTGATGAGAAGCTTCGTCGATTTATAAACTGCCATTTATTAAAGAAGAGAGAATCTGCACATTTAAAACTATTGAGAAAGGATCTAAATTAAAAGGATTTATGATAGTCACCCAGAGATGGAAGTTTGATAATCCTGTAAGAAGATATAATCAATGATTGGTTTACCGCTTTTTCTCATGACGCGCCAGTCGATTGGTTTTGAGGTGCGTGGTGACGCGCTGCTGATCGAGGTATTTTGTGTTGAGGTGGCAAGAGGAACGGACCTGCGACACTTGAGTTCCTGAAACTAGCGTGTGCAAGATAGGGGTCTCACGCGAACATAGTTTGTCGGCGAGGAAGGCGGTCCCGTCGGTCAGAAATTAACACGGGAAGTCCGTTGAAGATGTGGGAAACAGAATATCGTCATAATATCAGTTCTCGTGTGAAACTAGTATTGAGAGTTTGACTAAACTAAAGAGAAACATCGTGTGTACATTTCGTGAAAGTTTCAAGACGACATTTGAAAGAATAAGATAGTTTTCTTTGTTGAAAGCACTCTCATTATATAAGCACGTTTCGCTTGGTGCGTGTCAGCTATACAGGCGTGGAGGGAAGGCCCGTTATATGCCTGTGCTAATATATTTGTAGGACAGCAGCACTCATTTATAGCAAGTCTCTGTTTAGTGACAAGCTTTTTATCGAAATGTTCGACATGCAAGCGTTAAGGGGAATAGTTAACATTGTGTTTAACGCAGTTGTGATCATGAACTAAGCCAAGTTATGCGCAGGGAACGTGATGTTACACTGTCAGACTGGAATACCAGGCAACCGACCTTAATCTTAAAATTATAAGATGTGGTGTAACGATTACAAAGCTACAATCCAACATTACGAGATGGAACTTGATTACCGCGTCATGGCTAGATATTATCAGACCCGAAGCGAAGAAATTCATCGTACTTCGAGACTGGGAGATTCTTGCGGTATCGCTGATCGAGGCGAGGCCCGTGTTCGAAGCCAGTCAGGGAGATTAACGATCGGAGATCAGGATGCGAGTCGTGACAAGGCAGTCTTCCGAAGAAAGAGGATGAAGATTATTAAGTATGGAATTACTGGTGTCGTTAGTAATTCCCTCCATACTTCTTCTACAAGATGTCATCGCAAGGTAGAAACAGATATCCTCGTTAGTAGCTGTTGGTTCTTTTTGTGGTTAGTTGTAGAGTAGAATATCAGAGAGCATGATACCATTTCAACGCTAAATTATTTTGTTGTGTGTGAAATAGTTTAAGCCCAGAAATTATTTTTCAACGTTGGACATTTAAATATTAATTTTCTTTTAGTGAGATTTTCGGATAATAACATTTGGATTTTTGACTTATAGGTTTTGAGATTTAAGCTCATTTTATAAATGATTTCCTTTATCGAATTTATTTCGATCCACGTATCTTTGGGAATTTTATTGAAGTTTATTGAATTTTATTGAAGTTTATTGAATTTTATTGAAGTTTATTGAATATTATTGGAATTTTATCGAATTTTATTCAGCATTTTAGAAAATGGTATTAATTTACCCAAGCAACTTAGACTTTGAAAAGGATATTTATTTGGAAATGAATTATTATTTGGACATTTCCAAGATTTTATAGTTATTTTCGAGTCTGACTGCGCTCAAGTAATTATTTAATCAAACATTTTGAATTGGTGGAAGGATGAAACATTATTTGGACATTCCACTTCAGCCAGTCATAATTAATAATAATTTATCTGTGGATAAATTATTTTATTTTATTTGAGAGATCTTATCTGCTCGGACAAATTAACACATTTGAGTATTCTACGAAATTTTGCAACACTCTTGGAGATTGTTATTGACTTGGATTGCATTAACGCAATATTTTGGAAAGACCAGAGAGAAGTAACGAATGTTTATATTTATTAAATGTTAACAACAATTATTTGAAATCTAGAGTAATTATACTAGTAAACCATTACGTCATCACTGTTTATTAGAGTCGACTATTATGTATTTTCACAACATCTGAAAGAGCTATACGCTGTAATTATTATATGTAAATATATCATGAAAACAAGGCATTATATGCAATTTAAATAAGTTGTTATGGCAGAATACTGTATCAATCGATTGAAGTGAAGAATTATAGCAGCTATATGTGTTTAATATCAAGCTGAGGAAAATGTTATACGGAATTTACCTATGTAATTGAAAGATGTTGTTGTTTAAGTATTCTGTGGATATTTGTTCAGTATATTAGAGAAGGGAAGGTCATTATACGCGTTGTGAGCGTTTATTTGGAAATTATAAGTAAATATATTACTGTAAAGAATTAAGTAAGACCTTAATTGTCCAGAATTATTGTAAAACGACTCTCAGTTGAATTGATTAGTTCTATTGGCGGAAAATATTTGGGAAACGTATTGAAAGTAAAAATGTTGTTAATTATTATTAAGATATTATCAAGGATAAGACATCAATTATATAAGCTTAACTTAACCGTTCGGCTATGTATGTATGCCCAATTATGAAACGAAATATCTTTATTATGATGATAACGATATGGTTATGTAACAGTGACACTTTATTTAAGAGCATAAAAATTTGGGTATGTCAGTAGCTGACAAGCGAAGGAAGGTTGGATGATTGAGAATCATCACAAATGATGGAAATAACATAAGACATTTGTTAACAATATTTAAATATAATATTATTAATAACTAGGAGAATTTAACGATATAATAAAGTTAACTGAATAACTTTCTTAATAAACAACTGATTCTAAAACAATAATAATAATATGGTTTATTATTTGTATTAAAATGATTAATAATTATTTCTAATAATTAATAAACATTTCAATAACGAACATTTTACATACTTAATTAATATTTTGGAAATATTAATAGCCTTTAATTAAATTATTTAATAATAATTTCTATTATTAATCATTAAATAATTTTGGGAACCTTAGTTGACAATTAAACGAAAATTTAATTTATTTTAAAGTTTTTAAACGTTTAAACCATAAATTGGAGTGACGTTTAAAGAACGTGACGACGTTCTTTAAATACAGTAAGGTTGTTTACTGTTGTGCAAAAGTGATCTTATGGAAGATCAGTATAAAATTAATTTCTATTATTTTTACCAATGGATGGTTTTGGAATAGTAAGTAGAAATGTCATGGGAAGAAGTGGAGTACTTCTAACGTCCGTGGGACGATGATTTAATTTCATAATTTGATTATAGGAATTTTCGCAGAATCATTTGCGGATTACATGTAATTATTATAGGAATATTTGTTAATTTTATTTTTTTATTATCCCTTCGTTAATAAATTTATTTGTTAGTTTTGTAACTGCGTTTTGATGATTTATTTAAGTTATGAAGAATGATTATGTTTTGGTGCATTTGAGGTTTTATTGAACCACTAATTTCGCCCACTTAACCGAGAATAGTTAGTTTCTCAAGCTCTTCGTTTATTTAGTTGATCCACCCATTTTGCTTTACCAAAACATGATCTTAGAAAGTGTGCACCCCCCCCATTTAGCTATTGTTGGTAGGATTTCCAGGTTTATGAGCCGGGGACCTCGAGATTCTGCAATCCAGCTGATCTTCGGATACGACAAGCAGCTCAAATGGTTTAAACGGGTACAGTACCTTCTGACAGGCCCCGGCCGCTTCCTTTCACATCCTTGCCCAGTTTCATTAATTTCATCTCTTATTAACTCCTCTTATGAGGTTGGCGTCAGGAAGGGCATCTGGTCGTAAAAAACACCCACCACCACCACATAGACATTCATCGCAATTCAACCCCGACCACGTTGAAAACAGCAATAATAAGGGGTGGACATACAGTACATCATTATTATTATTATTATTATTATAATCTCAATTTATTAAATACTATTGATATTACATTATTGTGATACGTCTCACAAATCTGACGACAAATCCAGTACAGATTACCTGTCAGACATAACTAACTAACCCCGTGGCACTACAGCCCTTGAAGGGCCTAGGCCTACCAAGCGACCGCTGCCCAGCCAATTGGCCCGCAGATTTTGGGGTGACGCGTGGTCAGCGCGTCGGTTCCCCTCGGCCGTTAATCTTGGTGTTTCGTGACCGGGACAATGTCTCACTGTCAGACAGCTACTCAATTGTCCTCACGAGGCTGAGTGCACCCCATTCCAACCATCACGTCAGTTTTAAAATCCCTGACGGAGCCGGGGATCGAACCCGGGGCCTCCGGGTGAAGGGCAGGCGCGCTACCCCAACACACGGGGCTGGCACCTGTCAGACATATTAATCATTATTTACAACAACATATATACGGATTGTATTTCAATACAAGAGTGCATGCAAAAGAGATGTTAATTCTTTTAAATGTTATTTAAAAATATTTATATATACATATAGGATACAGTACTCCCTCTGTAATCCGGCATCTCAGCTCTCCGGCACTTCCAGTAATCCGGCGTTTTGTATTCGAGTACGAGCTCAACACCTGATTTGATAATGCGTCCCCAATACTGTACAATGTTTCCCACACAGCGACAAGACTAGTGTCTGAGTAAACAATGCATTGGCGCCAAGAGCGATGACTCACGCACGCCCCCCTCAGGTGCTTAGTGTAGGACAGTTTTACTGTAGAAGTGTTGTGTTAAAGATGGCATCCGTGCAGAAAAAACGTAAACATAAAACTCTGTCATTGTTAGATAAATATGAAATCCTAAAGCGGCTTGAAAAGTGTGAAACGTTAACTAGTGTTGCTAACGAATACGGTGTTGGTCGAGCTACAGTTCATGACATAAGAAAAAACAGTGATAAAATAAAGTAGTTTTTTAAGACGAATGAAAATTTAAAAAGTAAACTACGGACATTGAAAACTGGTGAAATTCCTAAAGTTGACGATAGCCTCTATGATTTGTCTTTACAATTGCCTACACCAATTTCTGGTAAAATCCTTAAAGGAAAGGCTAGGGAATTTTACCGGAAAATTACAAAAAGGATGATTTCCAAGCCAGCGAGGGATGGTTGCAGAAAATCAAACAACGTTATGGAATTAGACTGCTAAGTACAACGGGTGAGAAACTTTCATGTGACGAAAGCGCTGTTGAAGGTTCAAAAAGGTTATCCAAGAAATGGATTTAACTCCTGACCATGTTTACAATGCGGACGAGAGCGGTTTATTTTGGCGGTTGTTACCAAAAAACTGATTTTCAAATGATATCTGAGTTTTTCTGGATATTTTCCAGTAATCCGGCGTTTTCGGTAATCTGGCAGTGCTCTGGTCCGATATCTGTCGGATTACCGGGAGAGCACTGTAATATATATGTACAGGGTGTAACAAAAAGGTACGGCACAAAATGCAGGACGCATTCCTCACACGTGGACGAAGAATTTATGTTAGATGAACATGGGTCTGGAATCGCTTCGTTTCCATGTTATACCCCATTGTCTCCAACACATAAATCATGAAAAACGCACAAGAACAGAACGTTCGAATCATGAGGATCATGCACTGTTGGTTACATCCGGTTCCATTGTCGGCTTCTAAATAACAGATTCGGTGACAGATGGATAGGTAGAGGTGGACCAATTGCCTGGCCTCCTCGCTCTCCGGACCTAAACCCACTGGACTTTTATTTGTAGGGACATTTGATAGCTCTTGTGTATCGAACCCCTGTGCCAGATGTTCAGAGTCTGCGTGCCCATATTACGGCAGGTTGCAAAACCATACGCAATATTCCAGGGATACATCAACGCATCCGAGTTTCACTACGACGGCGGGTTGATGCATGCATCAATACGCACGGAGGGCACATTGAACATCTCCTGTGACAAAGAGCTGCATGTGGTATGCAGGTATGTTCTGTTTTCGTGTGCTTTTCATGATTTATGCGTTGGGGACAATGAGGTATAACATGGAAACGAAGCGTTTCCGGACCCATGTTCATATAACAAAATTTCTTCGTCTACGCGTGAGGAATGCGTCCTGCCGTACCTTTTTGTTACACCCTGCATATATAGTATATATTACTTATTATCATTATTATTATTGCTTTTATAGATGTATGTATATATATATATAATTTGATTTAACATACTAAGTGATAATGAGGAAAATTGTAATGTAAATAGTTAAAAACACAAATAGTTACACTATAGTAGTTATAATAATACGTTTATGGTATAAGTTAATGTTTATTTAGGTAATAGCTTTTAATGTGACGTATAGCTAGTTGATTTCTATTCATGTTCGACAATCCAGGTGGTAGTTCATTAAGTAGTGATGGTATAATTCTCGTATAATTTAGCCTCTTGAAACTATAACTATTTATACATAAAGGTTTCAGATATTTAGTTCTTGTTATGGCTCTTGTTTGTATGTTGTGAGAGACCTTATGCCTGAATCTTGGATCATGGTAGTAGAGATTCAGTACAGTAATTTGAAACAACTGTTTAATATTAAAATAAGGGATACCTGTGGTTTATTTAAAGAACCTGTTTTGGCTATCTTGCAGATTGTTAATTACAACTGTGTTTTGATTTCCCCAAGCTCATATGGCATTTGCCTGGGGGTGAAAATGGGGAACCTAGGAAAGCCATTTTCAACACGGCCGAGGTGGGATTTGAGCCCACGATCTCCCGATGCCAGCGAGGCACGAGGTAGCGCGTTAGCACTCTCAGCCTCCGCGGCCGTTTAATAATAATAATCATAATAATAATATATATTTTTTAGCGTATGGCTTTTAGTGCCGGGAGCGTCCGAGGACATGTTCGGCTCGCCAGTTTTTGTAGCTGCTTCGAGACGGACACCCAATGGGTGAGCTACAAGTACCGTTGGGGAGGGAAGGAGGGAAGTTGGAATGTAAGGACGAGGAGTTGGAAGGTAGCGGCTGTGGCCTATAGTTAGGGACCAACCCCGGCATTTGCCTGGAAGGAAGATGGGAAACCACAGAAGACCATCTTCTAGGTTGTCGGCGGGGGGATTCGAACCTCCTCGCCTCCCGGATGTGAGCGACTGCCATCAGTCATGCCGTAACCACCACGGCTAACTCACCCGGTAATAATAATAATAATAGTAATAATAATATTAATAATAATAATAATAATAATAATGATAATAATAATCATAATTATTCTTATTAGCATTAGCCAGTGCTTAGGGGTTTCAAGGTGAGTAGTGTAGAAACAGCGGAGGCCGCTAACTGCTAACTGCTAATTGGGGATCATGGAGGCGACTCGATCACAAATAGAAGCGTGCAAACCAGACTGGTTTGTAAAAACTTGTGTAACGCATCAAACCTATTTTCAGACAGTATAGTTTACTTCTATGGTTGTTGCGTTATTACTATTATTATTAGGCACGCCGGCCTCTCACCGCTGGGTCCGTGGTTCATATCCCGGTCACTCCATGTGAGATCTGTGCTGGACAAAACGGAGGCAGACAGGTTTTTCTCCGGGTACTCCGGTTTTCCCTGTCAAAATTTCATTCCAGCAAAACTCTCCACTATCATTTCACCTGTCATTCATTTAATCATTGCCCCAGAGGCACAGTCCATATCCTCGCTAGATGGGGGCTTCATTCATTCCATACCTGACCCGGTCGGAGACTGGAAGCAGGCTGTGGATTTTCATTTTCATTATTACAGCCATAGAAGTGAACTATACTATCTGAAAACAGGTTTGACGCGTTCCACAAGTTTTTACAAACGAATGTAATCTAAACATTATATATATACATTTGTGATTATGTGTAATTCATAAACATCGTATACTAATTAAGCCTAAGTGAATAGGATCTGAGGATGAACGCTTGACGTTCGAAAAATGTCATCCAATTAAGTACCCCATTTTGTACATGAGGCGTGTTAGTTGGTAATAATATCTCGTTTCTTTCAGGTTAGGGTATGTAAATACTTGAAAATAATTGGGCACAATTTGTGTTGAGTCTCCTCCGTAGTGAAGCGGTCAGCATGATTAGCTGCCGCCCTGGAGGTCCTGGGTTCGATTCCCGGCTCTGCCACGAAATTTGAGAAGTGGTACGAGGACTGGAACGGGGTCTACTCAGTCTCGAATGGCCCAGATGAGTAGAGGGGTTTCGATTCCCACCTCAGCCATCCTCGAAGTGGCTTTCCGTGGTTTTCCACTTCGTCTTCGGGCAAATGCTGGGATGGTACTGCCCCCGTAAATTGAATTATACTGAGACCACGGTGGCTGTATTGGCATATGCGAATAAAGCTATGGCCGTCATAGTTGTGACGTGTATATTCATGACGTAGGCACGGATGACGCAGACTTCATGCAAGTAGGCTGGATGAGTTGAGATTCTTGGTGACGTCATGATTTTGTTCGAGAAAGATCTGAGATTTACGACGCAGTCACAGGGAAACAAGGAATTGTGCTGAGGAAGAAGTTACGCTATTGGAGGAGAGGCTCGAACCAGTGAATGATAGTTTGGAGGGAGACGGAGATTGCTGAAACTACCATATTTAATTACTTTTGGCATGCAGAATTGTGGAAATCTATTTTCAGTTATGGCATTGATTTGGAATTTTGAAGAAATTAATTATGAGTTTTTGAAATTTGAAAATCCGTCAAGTATAGCCAAAGTTAGAACTTCTAGCAATGACGGAGGAACAAGCTATGGTAGGGATGGATACGCCCCTTAAGAAGTTGATAAAAGGCCTTGCACAGCAGAGAGGAAGCTCTCATGTCTCATGTCTCATGTCTCATGGATCATTTTTCTGATTCTGATATTGTCAGACTTCGAGGTCTTAAGTGAAGCAAGTCATCATTAGCAAGTGTGGTAGAGCCCACAGCATCGAACAAGCACTGAGCGTGCAGCAGTACAATTTTACGGTTACTGAAACTAGGCGAAGTTGGAGCGCACACATAAACGAGTCTACAAGATTATCTATCAAGAGTTAGCGACTGCATTTATGCTAATTCAATTGTGCATTACAATATTGAGGCGTGTACGAAAGTTGAACATTTTCACTATTATACTTTGGAAGATATTCGCATTTTAAGACTGCAGACAAAAGTGATTTTCTCGACACCTGAGAAGCACTTTTATAATACCACATTCTACGCTACGGCTGACACGTGTATTGCAACCGTGATACTGAAGATTACATTTGGTGATACAACGCTACATTCTACAATGGAACAATATAATCTGGCAGTACTTTCGACTATTATTATAACGGAAGTGGAGATGGAAGACTAAAACTTTAATGCAATTGGGACATACAGCAATGGAGTGAAATAGCAGCATGGAGCTTCGTTAATCGTCATTCTACAAAAGCGAGCATGTAGTGAACATCCAACTACACTCATGCATCGTAATCCATCGCTGAATTACATCAAATGGCAGTGGAAATATCTTCATACTCCACAATTATGAACATTTCTGCGGAAATAATTGCAATAAACTTCATGGCGAATTTCTACCAGAACTTCAGAGAACTTTCAAGAGAGGCCAGGGTGGACCCGGCTCACAAAGAAGAGTTTTGCCAGAAGGATGTCTATCGTCTACACGGAGCAGTGCAAGTTCCGGAGGAGGAAACTGTTCTATTCTCCGAGGGCGCATGTTCCAGGTTCGAGGTCGGAGCACATCTTTACGGTGGTGAAATGGAACCAACAGCAGTCTTCTTTGGAAATTTTCCTCTAGAACTTCAATCAACAGATAAGGTAGTCGTGAACGTTTCTTGATTTATTTGAGCCATTTAGCGATATCTGAGCAACCATTTTTCCCATATTTTCTGTCCCATATATTTTGCCCCATATTCTTGCTTGATATTTCTGTTCACTTTGCTGATTTATGCCTTTTTCTACGATTTATTGAGACATTATTATGTCATTGGCATATTTAAATAATTTTGGATCAGTTGAGACTGATAATATATATTCTTTCAGTAATTTGCATATTTTTGTAGTCACGATTTGACTGTAAAGTTAACGATTTTCTATGGCAAATTTGAATTCAGACAGCGTGTCATTTTATTAAAGTAATTCTTTTCAGTAAATTACTTTGACCAATTTTCTGTCATCCTCAAGAAAGAAGAATGATTAAAAGATTTTAGAGCGTTAAAATCTACTACTTTATCGACGATCTTGGAAATACTAGTCGTTTTATGAACATGATTTCAACATAGACATTTATCGTCAATTCTGAAATACCATTGCATTATAGACAATTTTATGAAATATGAACTTTGAGTACGATTTATTGAGTACACTATAGTAATGAACCTTTGATAGGAGTTTTTCTCAATTCTAGATTGGAACAATAATGTTTGCATTCCACAGTCTAATTGTATTCTATTCGACTATTTATGCAGTTTAGATGAACTTTGATTGAAGATAGTATTTTTATACTGCGATACTTTGATGATAGTAATCTCAATTTTGATAGACCAGGGAGGCGTGTCTAATCGTATTTGCTATTAAATTTATTTGTGATTGGCAAATTTTTACTTCATATCGATTCATGAATAAAACCCACGAAGGTTAAATATAATAACAGTTTTCGATACAATTGATGAATATAAGAATTTTTAAAGAGGAACTATGGATGTATAATCGTTAGTTCAGTGGACGTGTAAAAGTCGCTGATGAATAATGCCCTGTAATAAGTGAAGGAGGTTCCCACAGTAATATTGATGAAGATGATGAATTTATAAGTGGAGGATTTTTGTGTGTATTGTGGAAGATTTTGATGCCATATATAATGAGATATATGATGAATTATGGGCCAATTTTTGTGCATTTTTGTGCGTTTTGAGCGAAGTATTTTTCCGCTGAGTGTATTGTTCAGGTCCTTTGAAAATTATTCATGTGAAGTGACTGTTAAAATTAACATGAGTGTTTAAATAATTTGAGATAACGATTTTGAATGGAGGTTACCGTCACAAATAATAATAATTATTAAATCTTATTAAACCTAAATCTAAAATTTAAATATAACTAACCTTCATTGGTCGATTATATCACCACGATTTAAGTAATTATCAACCGGATAAACGTGTGGTTTAATGTATTTCTAATATAAATAATATAAATAATGTATATAACTATGTAAATATCTTTAATAATAATTTGAAACGAACGGGATTAATAGAGGCGTGTATAAATTTTTCAATTGTCGTTTGACAATGTTATAAACAATTTAAAATGTTATAAATAATTAATGAACATTTTGTTATAAACATTAAGCGTTTTCGTTATTATACTCTAAACAACGCTAGTTCAACAATTGGATTATACAATTAAATAAGATTTGGGATTATTAGAGCAATCCATTGATATTTGAACGGAGCATTTAAAAGATTTGCGTGATAATATTTGAGTTGAGATGTGAACATTTAAAGTGTTTTGAAAAGGAGCTAGGCTCTGAGGTAACGAGCATATGCTAACATTGGCTGGACAGGTGCATCCATTTGACGAACCAAGCATGCGACATGGTGCAGGGTGTATCACAGGTGGCCAGATAACTGTATGTTAGAGGCCAAGGTCATCTACATAGCAGCCTTGCGGTTATAAATAAAATGTGAAGTTCATGAACAAGGAAACAAATGCTATATGTCTCGTCCCAGCTCCCTTATCCATTCCAAAGTGCATTGTTATTATTACGTTCTTTTGAGCTAGAGAAAGCTGAATTTTTGTATGTGAAGTCTACAAGTCCTACAGGAGGACATGATTGCATTGACAATGGCTTCTGATTGCTACGTATATTTTGTTGTTAAATTTTGTTAAATTATTTTCTTTATGTGAAATAAATTATTGTGCAGTTTAAATTTTCTTGTTTCGTCTTGGTTCATTTTAAATATCGTGGTGGAGGTTATTGTGAGGGCATACTTTTAAGTGATCCAGTTGAAAACCCAGACCCGAGATTAAATTGAATAGGTAAGTAAAAGGTAAGTATGAACCCCCGTATATTTTGGTGTGTTCCACAATAATTTCTTGTTAACTACTGTGCTCTAATCTCGGTAGTATCTGTCAGTGCCATTTTCATTGATGTAGCTGTTCCGGTGCGATTGATTATTGGCAATCCGATTGAGGGGGCGGATATCTGACATCCTACTATCCGGATTATCGGGGACAGTAGGATTGGCGCCCAACGTGGGGATCGATTGGCTCGATTGTCTCGGATGGCTCGAATGACAGTAGGATTGGCACCGCAATTTCGTGGGGCTCGACAAAACTGGATTACCAGGTTGAACGCCAGTTGGATTGGTGTAATCAACGTGTGGCGTGCTCGAATAACATTGGATTACCAAGTTATCGATGTCAACGGGATTGTGAAGACTCAAATAAAGAGGTTGATTCTTTGTTAGATGTCTTGGCCAATTGTAGAATTTGAGAGTGTGATTATATAGGGATTAAATGTTGTGTTGTATTAGGAAAATTACACTCAGAAAAGATCAGATCTTATACAACCTGAGAGAGGTTAAATAGGCTGGAAACTTAGAATAATCGCCTATGATCTGGAGTCTTATTTTATTTGACCGGCTTATGACATGTTTAGTCATAATAAAGATAAAATTAAACTATTTGGATTGTAAATGTAAATTATTTGCATTAGGATATTTTAAAATGAACCAAAGAAATTTGAACATGTGCTTGAGTTTATTTCAACATGAAGCGTCTACGAAAGTTAATTATAAGCTAATTATAAGTTAGATTTAAGACAGAAAATTGCTCAAACTTATATATGGTGAAAGATGTTGCTCAGATGTTGTTATATTGCTCTGTTTGATGTATGTCCCTAAAGCAGTCTATTATTGAAATATTATTGAGATGGCAGATGAGAGTATGAGAAAGATGTTGGAGGAGATGAAAGCTAGCATGAATAACAGTATGAAGCAGATGATGGAGGAGAATGCTAGTAATTTGTCTATTAGGCTGGATGAAAGTGTGAGGGAGATGGAAGCTAGGAATACTAGTCGAATGGAGGAGAATGCTAGTAATTTGTCTATTAGAATGGAGGAGAATATGAAAGTTCTTCAGACCAGTTCTGCAAACTTGGAAAATAATGTGTCGCGTTTACAGACCAGTACCCTGGGAATCCAGAATGCCGTGACTGACATTCACAAAGATGTCTCAGAGGTTAAAGTAGATTTATCCAATGTCCACAAGGATGTCTCGGATGTTAAAGTAGATTTATCCAATGTCCATAAAGATGTTTCCAATGTACAGGGAAAAGTTGATTCAGTCCAGAAAGACCTTACTATGTTGAATCTTGATGTTGCTAATGTCCGGGGTGATATTTCATGTGCTAGAGCAGAAGTAATCGTTGTTAGGAATGATGTTGCTACTGTACAAGACAAGGTAGAAGAAGTTCAAAGAGAGATTAGAAATGTTCGAACCGATGTGTCAAACGTTCAAGTTGACATAAATAATATTCATTCTGATGTTAATGATATGCAAAGCGATATCAATAAGATACAAATAGAAGTTAATACAGTTTTTGTAGACTTTGCCAAAGTTCAAACTGATGTTAATAAGGTTATAGAAGAAATTGAAACTTCAAAAACGCTTTGTACTCGTAACATTAGTGCTTTAACAACTAGATTGGTTGACGAGTCTGTTAGGACAACAGCTTCTCTAGCTGGATTAAAATATGATGAAGAGGTCATGAGAACCCAAGTCTTAGATCATAATCGTTTACTTAAGGAAGACATTGAAGTAGATATTGCTGAAATGTTAACTGAAAATGTAACGGTTTGGAAAGATGAATGGAACAGGTCAAGTGGGGAACATGTTAATCAGATTCAGGAGTGAATTGAACGAAAACTTGCCAGTACACAAGTAGATATAAATAATGAGGTAGTTCAAATTAGAAAGGATTTGAGTATAAGGATGGATTCGCTATCCGAAAAGCAGGTAGAGGATATAACTCAAATAGGCCAGGACGTGCAAGCATTAAAAACCGCGTTAGAGGAACAAATTCACAAGGTTGTCTCTGATGTCAATGAAACTACGAGCAAACTTCAGAATTTGAAACTAGGAGAAGCTAGCATGATGGAAACGTATAAAGAAGAGTTGATTAGGAAAGTCATCACGGAAATCACAGATAAGGATCCAGAAGGATTGACTTGTGAAGATAATAGAAATTACGTGAGAAGATGTAACCTCGCTACTGAAGAGAGAGATATTAGTCCTGAGGAACGTATATTCAGATTCCGGGAAGAGGAAGAAGAGGATAGGAACATTGAACCTGAATGGAAATATCATGATAGTGGGAACAATTACATGGATTCATATCCAAGAAATGTGACAGTCATCCGAAACTTTGAGGACAAGCCTCAGAAATTTAGTAATACAGATAGTCTAACACCGATAGAATATATCAGAAACCTGAAAGACTATTTTATTGAAGCCCATATTCCTAGAGAAAGAGAGATGAGAATCGTAGAAAGATTTCTAGCTGGAGGACCCCTTGAATGGTTCAGAGCATTTCGGTACACTTTTAGTAATTTCGATGAATTTGCAGAGGCACTGATAAAACGATTCTGGTCAATAGAAGCACAAAATTCATTAAGAGCTGAGGTATACTCGAGGAAGTATTCAGGTACTCTTCCAACACGGTACGCTGATTTCTTCACGAGCCAGTTATCGCGCTTGAGATTTTTGCAACCCCCATTGTCGACAGAACAGTTGATAGATGCTATTTCTCGTATACTACCTGTGGAGTTGAGAAGGCTTATTATATCGTCAAATATCAGGGATTTGACCAGTATGGATGAACTATTGAGAAGGCTTGACTACACGAGTCCAATGCCAAATTTGGTTCAAAAAGGTCAGAGGCACGAATTCAAAGACATTAATACAGTCTACTTGGATCAAGTTCAGCAAACTGATACGCCTGCTGAAGAGAAAACTGAAAATGTAGGTCCTCACAGGAACAATTATTTTCGCAACAACAGATCACAAGGTTACCGTCCATATCAGCAAAGACGAGGCTGGAATAACAATAGAGGGAATTATAATAACGGAAGAGGTAGATATTATAATAACAATGGGTACAATAGGAACTACAACAGAAATAACCAGTACCAGAATCGGAATCAGAATTCTCAAGGTCAGGTTATGACACCGGACAAGTATCAAGAGAGAGAGAAAGAAAGTCAGCAGTATTTGAAGGAATTACGAGAGAAGGAAGCTGAAAACCAGAAGAAAAGACAGGATTTAGTGATCGATCCTGGTCCTTCTACAAGCCAGCAGAATTTGGAAAACAGGAATACTGGACAGAAGAGAAAGTAGAGAGGAGAGAATGCATTAGCCACACACAACCCAGAGAAGAAGAGACTTATGATTAAGGAACATAGAGGAAATATCATACAAGAGTAGAATTATAATTCAATTTCGTGTTCAAGTGAATTCAGATATTTATAACAGAGTTTAAAAACAATTTGCAACTGTTTTTAAAACGTGGTGAAGGGAGAATGCCCCCGTAAATTGAATTATACTGAGACCACGGTGGCTGTATTGGCATATGCGAATAAAGCTATGGCCGTCATAGTTGTGACGTGTATATTCATGACGTAGGCACGGATGACGCAGACTTCATGCAAGTAGGCTGGATGAGTTGAGATTCTTGGTGACGTCATGATTTTGTTCGAGAAAGATCTGAGATTTACGACGCAGTCGCAGAGAAACAAGGAATTGTGCTGAGGAAGAAGTTACGCTATTGGAGGAGAGGCTCGAACCAATGAATGATAGTTTGGAGGGAGACGGAGATTGCTGAAACTACCATATTTAATTACTTTTGGCATGCAGAATTGTGGAAATCTATTTTCAGTTATGGCATTGATTTGGAATTTTGAAGAAATTAATTATGAGTTTTTGAAATTTGAAAATCCGTCAAGTATAGCCAAAGTTAGAACTTCTAGCAATGACGGAGGAACAAGCTATGGTAAGGATGGATACGCCCCTTAAGAAGTTGATAAAAGGCCTTGCACAGCAGAGAGAAAGCTCTCATGTCTCATGTCTCATGTCTCATGGATCATTTTTCTGATTCTGATATTGTCAGACTTCGAGGTCTTAAGTGAAGCAAGTCATCATTAGCAAGTGTGGTAGAGCCCACAGCATCGAACAAGCACTGAGCGTGCAGCAGTACAATTTTACGGTTACTGAAACTAGGCGAAGTTGGAGCGCACACATAAACGAGTCTACAAGATTATCTATCAAGAGTTAGCGACTGCATTTATGCTAATTCAATTGTGCATTACAATATTGAGGCGTGTACGAAAGTTGAACATTTTCACTATTATACTTTGGAAGATATTCGCATTTTAAGACTGCAGACAAAAGTGATTTTCTCGACACCTGAGAAGCACTTTTATAATACCACATTCTACGCTACGGCTGACACGTGTATTGCAACCGTGATACTGAAGATTACATTTGGTGATATAACGCTACATTCTACAATGGAACAATATAATCTGGCAGTACTTTCGACTATTATTATAACGGAAGTGGAGATAAAGACTAAAACTTTAATGCAATTGGGACATACAGCAATGGAGTGAAATAGCAGCATGGAGCTTCGTTAATCGTCAATCTACAAAAGCGAGCATGTAGTGAACATCCAACTACACTCATGCATCGTAATCCATCGCTGAATTACATCAAATGGCAGTGGAAATATCTTCATACTCCACAATTATGAACATTTCTGCGGAAATAATTGCAATAAACTTCATGGCGAATTTCTACCAGAACTTCAGAGAACTTTCAAGAGAGGCCAGGATGGACCCGGCTCACAAAGAAGAGTTTTGCCAGAAGGATGTCTATCGTCTACACGGAGCAGTGCAAGTTCCGGAGGAGGAAACTGTTCTATTCTCCGAGGGCGCATGTTCCAGGTTCGAGGTCGGAGCACATCTTTACGGTGGTGAAATGGAACCAACAGCAGTCTTCTTTGGAAATTTTCCTCTAGAACTTCAATCAACAGATAAGGTAGTCGTGAACGTTTCTTGATTTATTTGAGCCATTTAGCGATATCTGAGCAACCATTTTTCCCATATTTTCTGTCCCATATATTTTGCCCCATATTCTTGCTTGATATATCTGTTCACTTTGCTGATTTATGCCTTTTTCTACGATTTATTGAGACATTATTATGTCATTGGCATATTTAAATAATTTTGGATCAGTTGAGACTGATAATATATATTCTTTCAGTAATTTGCATATTTTTGTAGTCACGATTTGACTGTAAAGTTAACGATTTTCTATGGCAAATTTGAATTCAGACAGCGTGTCATTTTATTAAAGTAATTCTTTTCAGTAAATTACTTTGACCAATTTTCTGTCATCCTCAAGAAAGAAGAATGATTAAAAGATTTTAGAGCGTTAAAATCTACTACTTTATCGACGATCTTGGAAATACTAGTCGTTTTATGAACATGATTGCAACATAGACATTTATCGTCAATTCTGAAATACCATTGCATTATAGACAATTTTATGAAATATGAACTTTGAGTACGATTTATTGAGTACACTATAGTAATGAACCTTTGATAGGAGTTTTTCTCAATTCTAGATTGGAACAATAATGTTTGCATTCCACAGTCTAATTGTATTCTATTCGACTATTTATGCAGTTTAGATGAACTTTGATTGAAGATAGTATTTTTATACTGCGATACTTTGATGATAGTAATCTCAATTTTGATAGACCAGGGAGGCGTGTCTAATCGTATTTGCTATTAAATTTATTTGTGATTGGCAAATTTTTACTTCATATCGATTCATGAATAAAACCCACGAAGGTTAAATATAATAACAGTTTTCGATACAATTGATGAATATAAGAATTTTTAAAGAGGAACTATGGATGTATAATCGTTAGTTCAGTGGACGTGTAAAAGTCGCTGATGAATAATGCCCTGTAATAAGTGAAGGAGGTTCCCACAGTAATATTGATGAAGATGATGAATTTATAAGTGGAGGATTTTTGTGTGTATTGTGGAAGATTTTGATGCCATATATAATGAGATATATGATGAATTATGGGCCAATTTTTGTGCATTTTTGTGCGTTTTGAGCGAAGTATTTTTCCGCTGAGTGTATTGTTCAGGTCCTTTGAAAATTATTCATGTGAAGTGACTGTTAAAATTAACATGAGTGTTTAAATAATTTGAGATAACGATTTTGAATGGAGGTTACCGTCACAAATAATAATAATTATTAAATCTTATTAAACCTGAATCTAAAATTTAAATATAACTAACCTTCATTGGTCGATTATATCACCACGATTTAAGTAATTATCAACCGGATAAACGTGTGGTTTAATGTATTTCTAATATAAATAATATAAATAATGTATATAACTATGTAAATATCTTTAATAATAATTTGAAACGAACGGGATTAATAGAGGCGTGTATAAATTTTTCAATTGTCGTTTGACAATGTTATAAACAATTTAAAATGTTATAAATAATTAATGAACATTTTGTTATAAACATTAAGCGTTTTCGTTATTATACTCTAAACAACGCTAGTTCAACAATTGGATTATACAATTAAATAAGATTTGGGATTATTAGAGTAATCCATTGATATTTGAACGGAGCATTTAAAAGATTTGCGTGATAATATTTGAGTTGAGATGTGAACATTTAAAGTGTTTTGAAAAGGAGCTAGGCTCTGAGGTAACGAGCATATGCTAACATTGGCTGGACAGGTGCATCCATTTGACGAACCAAGCATGCGACATGGTGCAGGGTGTATCACAGGTGGCCAGATAACTGTATGTTAGAGGCCAAGGTCATCTACATAGCAGCCTTGCGGTTATAAATAAAATGTGAAGTTCATGAACAAGGAAACAAATGCTATATGTCTCGTCCCAGCTCCCTTATCCATTCCAAAGTGCATTGTTATTATTACGTTCTTTTGAGCTAGAGAAAGCTGAATTTTTGTATGTGAAGTCTACAAGTCCTACAGGAGGACATGATTGCATTGACAATGGCTTCTGATTGCCACGTATATTTTGTTGTTAAATTTTGTTAAATTATTTTCTTTATGTGAAATAAATTATTGTGCAGTTTAAATTTTCTTGTTTCGTCTTGGTTCATTTTAAATATCGTGGTGGAGGTTATTGTGAGGGCATACTTTTAAGTGATCCAGTTGAAAACCCTGACCCGAGATTAAATTGAATAGGTAAGTAAAAGGTAAGTATGAACCCCCGTATATTTTGGTGTGTTCCACAACAATTTCTTGTTAACTACTGTGCTCTAATCTCGGTAGTATCTGTCAGTGCCATTTTCATTGATGTAGCTGTGCCGGTGCGATTGATTATTGGCAATCCGATGAGGGGACGGATATCTGACAGCCTACTATCCGGATTATCGGGGACAGTACTGTACCAGTATTTTATATAGCAACAGATCACATGTATTATTTTGAAGCAATTATTTCACTCTCATGTGGAGATTTCAACTTCCAGTTGTGAATTACAGCAAACAAAACGCGCGCTTAGGGGATCTGATTAGGCAACCCTGCTACGCAGCAGAGGCGACGTTTCAGTCAGTCCTTGGAGACGCAACTTACATATGTTTCGTAGGGAGAGTTAGCTCACAAGATGGCTTCCCTACAAGCACGATATGGAGACATATAAATAATGACAATTACAGAGATCCCAGAGGGGATCGACAACATGAAAATATAATGATATATAAGAAGGAGTAAATTAGAGACATTTACGAAGTTGCAGATGTATTTAATACGTTAACGAGGTTTTATCGCATTAACGGTACACTGTTTCGATTTATATCGACCGTAAAGCGATGGAATAGGGATAGAATCTAGCCCAGCTGAGACGAGCTCTGGAGAGAGACACTCACTCACATTTTGATTCTGTTACGATAACAAGTCTCAAATAACATTGAAATTGTGCGCTTTGAAAGAGTACGGCACGGGAATAGTGATACTCTGCTTTCATGCAGTCGCGAGCACGAGAAACATGGGACGACCGCATATCCCAGTGTTAACGCAGTACGGTATAGGAAAGTGTCGCGAGTGAACATTGTGCTTCTTATAAACATTTCGTTAGCTTGTACGCTAATTCGAATGAACTTTTATTATTACTCAGTTATCAAAATGCAATACTACAATGGTTTACAGCTATGAGTTGAGAGGAAATGTCAACCAGTACAATTTGTGAGGAGTAATGAGTTGCTAAAGCATTAACAAGGAATGCAACACATAAGCAGGATTGAACTTCTAAGAGTGACCTATGCTTGATATTGGATTTCATAAGCAGACGGCTTTATAAGAGGAGACTAAAGGACTATATGAAATGATACTAAGATAATTACTACTACAATAATGGATCTTCAAACAAGAGAGGAGGTGACATCAATCTCTTCGCTACAAACCCAATCCAGGCGGTTAACGTGAGAGGGGTTTTGAGTTACGGACAGCTGTTTCGGACGGAGGGGAGACGGGTTCGAGCACCTGAATTACCGACCGATACTTCAACTTCTCAACGCCATGGATGACGGCTCGGTCTCAACAGTGATGTATGTTCCTACATGCATTTACTCACATCAAGACGACTTAAGGTAGCTGGAGATTTCATTATTTGTAGACGGTATGAATCATGTCATATCTACAGGTAACCTTTTTCACCATCTTTATTCAGTAGTTTGAAAATGGACTTGAAGATTAGACTTGACGTTTCTGTCATTTCTGTTTGATAGTCTATTTTAAGTTTTGATCCGATTATGGATTCACTTATATAGTCAATTTTTCAGTAGATAATCTCTCTTGTAATTTTATTTATGCAACATTGCTATTAAAATTTTGGTAATAGATTACGAGCATTATAATTAGTTGAGAAGAAACATATATCAAGAAGAAGCGTTTTTAGGTAGAAAACTACGATATCTTTGTATAAGAATAGGAATTAGGACGATGATGACGTACTACGATATTATGGACATTTTACGACATTAATTCTGTTTATTAGTGAACAGCGAAACATAATTTCTTCGACAGTTTATACAGCATTGCATTTTGAATGACTGTATTATTCTTCGTGAAGCTAGATATGTGCATTGAAGTCTAACAACATTATTAAAGTGAATATTTGCAGCATTTTTGGACTAGGCAATTATAGCCAAGTTTTTGAGTCACGTTTTTTAGTAGAGATATTTTGTTGAATTAGAGTAAATTCAGTTTTCGACATTTATAGTTCATTTTCGGTTTACTCCTGTTCTGATTTCTTATGATTCTAATGGTTTATATCACAACCTATTTATATTAGGCATTATACCATGGTGTAGGGTTGTACGATTTTCTGAAGAGGCAGTCCCATTTTGAATCTGTTTTGCGGATCTGAATTAAATCTCGACTTCTATTAAATTGGAATCTCTTGTAAAATATTTTTGTGATTGTGGAAATTCATAATGGAATGAATTATAATTGAGAGGTCAAGCTCAATACTAAGTAATGTATAGTCTGTCATGTACGAAGATGACATTTTTGGAATTTACAGATGTAATGAATTAATTGAATAATATGGAACAATTATGATATTTTTTCGGAAAGTGGATTAACACCTTCATAGTCATGTTAATTGTGAAATATGATATTTCTAGATGATTATTCGAATCTGACATAACTTTATATATGTGAGGAAAAAATATTTACAGCCATTAAGTGCTACTTTTCGTATTGAGTGAAGCAATACAGGTATTAATGAAATTATTGGAATACATTTCGATATCAGTGGATAGTCTGAAATAGTATGAAGTTTATATTAGGAATCTCGAGTGTGGAGAGATTGCCATTTATGTAATGAATTTTGTGAATTATGCGAGTTAATAAGCAACCGCTAAATTGTATAATGATGAATATTATTCGTGATTGGAACACGAACATTGAAGCTACAATGCTAGTATTTAAATATAACCCACCATTTAAATGTTTTTAAGGAGAAAATAATTTATCATGATTTAGATTGTTAATAATAACAAATGTCTAGTGTGAAGCAATAATCCGAATCCACTTAAAAATATTGTAATGCAATGGAGATACGATAGGAGTATTTACTTGAGAAAGAATACGTTCGATGAACTTCAATGATTGTCGAATAAGACAAAATATGATTAATATAAATGTGAAAATAATAATGTCAGTGGATGATGAGAAAAATCATAGCGAAATTCGGTGAACGAATAAAATGTAAATTAATGTATTGAACCCTTATTGATTTGCCGATCAATAAGTCTTCATGATTTTTATTATTATTATTATTACTTATATCAAGGCAGTGCATGTTGAAGTAGGCTACCGAAGGCAAGTAGTGTGTTGCAACGCTTGATACAGAGGTGGCGTGATAGTTATTCCTGGGGACGACATAGTAAGCCGAGTTCAAGGCCGAACTCAGAGTGAACGCGCATACAATTTGGCGTCATTATGGGCGTGCCAGAGGTGAATTTCCAACCGATACCCGATTGAATCATCGAATCAGAAGAGAGGACGCCTGACCCACGCGGAGATGTGCGTGCTATAAAAAAGACGCTGAAAACACGTGTATGAAGAACCGCCGATCCGATAGGATTCCGCATGAGTGCATTGAGACGTTCAGATAAAAAGAAGAAGTTTGATACTAGTCCCAAGTCCGTGAGTTGAAAACTACAGATTATTTTCTCAGATAGCCCCCACCCCACTCCATTCTGCCAGTTTCTAATAAATTGATCGGTGATGAGTAGTTTGAGACACAATTTGATCAGGCGCCGATAGGCATAGTTCACGCCAGTGTGAGACACATTTTGAAGGAGCTCTGAGGAGCATAGTTCACGCCAGTTTGAACGAACATTTTATTGTGCTCTTGGGAGCAGAGTTCACGCCAAGTAGAGTAGAGATCTCTAGTTGAGATAAGCGTTACTCGGCATAAGTAATTTGAGAGACCTTTAAATGCCAGCTGCGTGGCTGACTAGACTGTAATATTTTTCTGTAATGTTTTTGTGTTATATTTTGTGATGCATATGTGCGTGTGAATCAAGCGAATGCTTAGATAAGGCCAATTCTACGTGAAGTAATCGCCCAGGACTCTTGAGTGAAAGTCAGTAGCTCTTAGCGATTCTAGCAGGGTAGAATTCTAATTTTGAACATTCCTTTTTAAGAAGCCACGCCAAGATGTCTACAGCAAGGTCGATTGGTGGGATGATGTGCTACGCCTCTACCAGAATGTCGACGATGACGGAGTAAATTTTCCGTGGGGAATGCTCTGGGATGGAGGTTGATTTTCTGCAAGCTGGACGGTGATGTACAAACCATTGATTTATTAAATATGTAGCTATATTAGACGCGGGAACGTTGTAAATAATTTTTGTTCATTAGTTTTTCTTGTGTATTTTAGATTTCGTACACCGACACTGTTATCTTATAAATGTACGTTGGCACGTGGCCAAAATTTTGTTTGATTGTATATTTTTCTTATGAGTCATTATTTTAATGGTGCTGTATTCAAATTCATTTTTATCAGGAGAAGGGGGTAAAAGTTGTTAGATGTTTTACGAACAGGTTTTTATTCATACTAGGGTTGCCGAGCGCAACACGTTAAGATGTCACTGTAGAACACCTTAGTTCTATATTTTTGAGTTTTTTTATATCCCTTTTCAGGATCTTCAGTCACGGACTAGACTGGGAACGCAAGTCGGTGGAAATATTTATGTCTTTTATTTCAGGCTTCTGTCAAACCCATACGTGTGATTCTGGTGTGTGTATTGTGTCAAGGTGTGTGTATTGGTTCTTCGTGATGAGGGGTGGAATGTGTCTACTGCCCTCAAATATTGTGGTTGTATTTTTGATTGGAAAGGGGGAGCGCTCTGGGAGGCTACCTTACCTTGTCCGGTGCTGATTCTTGGATTTCCGTGGGAAATGCTAAGATATTTTTATTTGACACACACACACGTATATTATGTGCTATTGGGAGCACGCTTCTTCGAGACTCGAGCCATTGCTACGGCAGGTCGAGGTATTTGACACGTGGGTTGACAGATGTTGCAGATTCCACGTTGCGCCCGTCTATGTCTGGTGATTCATCGTTTAGGCAGTCCAGCTACGACCGACTGACCCCTGTAAGCTATCTGTAGCAAACCTGTTCTTGTAATGATCTTTGGATCATAATATTAAATCGGCAGTTAGCCATGTCCGTTACAAATTACCGCATATCGTATGAAATGAAATATTTGTAGTTATGATGTAAATGTTGGCTTGAGCCTAGTGATTTCTATGACTCATTTCATTTGCTTATATGTTATATTTTGGTTTGTTGTGACACCGTTGGGTGTATTTTGTATTTCATGTAAAGATGGCAAGCGGCCATGTGTGTATTTTTCTTGATTGGTCACGTGTTGATTTACTTGTGTTGATTTTAAAGTCCTAGTGCACCGTGCCAGGTGCAGCTTCCATGGGGGAGGAGCTCTGAACTGAGTAAGGGCTTTTCTGTACTCTGTGGAAGACGGATCTGGGCGGGGAAGTCCTCAACCCCGACACGGCGCGTCCCAATGGCTGATAGGGGCTCTTGTTGAGAGTGGTGCTTGCACCCGCGGATCAACTGAGTACATGATATAGTGGCAGCAGCTATATCATTATTGTTGATACAAGATCGATCTGTCGACCTTGCATCAGCAAACAGCTGCATCATATCATGGCATCCTTGGATGTTGGAATGTGATGTGGTTACTGCGCATTGAGGAAGGCAACGGGAAACCACCTCAATTATTTTTCCCCAGGATAATCTTCATGGCTGAAAACCCAATTACATTGGCCCTTAGTCCCGGGCAGACCTTAAGTGGTCAGAGGGTGCGAAGAATCTCCCGGTCAGCCCTGAAGATAGGAACGTGGAATGTACGGAGTATGTTTGAAGCAGGAAAGATTCACAATACAATTCATGAGATGAAGAGGATGAATGTGTCCATAATGGGTATAAGTGAGATTAGATGGCCGGGGACAGGAGATTGTAATGTGGAGGATTGCATGATATACTACAGTGGTAATAATGATGCCAGGCATTTGCATGGAGTGGGTTTTATAGTGGACAAAAGTTTGCAGTCTGCTGTTATCAGTTGTATACCATTCTCCAGTAGAATAATGATGTTAAAGTTACGTGGTAAACCTTTCCACATTAATCTCATTCAAGTGTATGCCCCTACTAGTGACAAAAGCGATGAAGATGTTGAGGAATTCTATGCCCAAATTCAGACCGTCCTCAAAGACACCAAAGAACATGATGTAACCCTAGTTATGGGAGATTTTAATGCAAAGGTTGGGAAAGGTCCTGAAGAACACATTGTGGGCCAGTGGGGTCTCGGACAAAGAAACAACAGAGGGGATCGTTTAGTGCAGTTTTGTAGAGAGGAGAACTTTGTCATTGCTAATACTTGGTTTAAGCTTCCTGCCAGGAGACTTTATACGTGGAAAGCACCTGCTGATAGTCCAGACAACATAATAAGAAATCAAATTGATTTCATTCTAATTAAAAACAGATTTAGAAACAGCGTGATTTTTGCAAAAACCTATCCAGGAGCAGATGTTCCTTCTGACCACAATCCTCTCATTAGCAAAATTTGTGTCCGGCTTAACAAGATTCCGATAAAAACAACACAAAATAAATATGATACTGATGCCCTTCGGGAAATAAATACAAGGTCACAGGTGGCTGCTGCTCTTGCCACTGATCTTAAGACGTTGAATTCAAATGACATGCAGCCCTTGGAACTTTGGGACACTTTTAAAACCTCATTGAAGAGGGTTGGAGATCATTTTCTTAAGAACAAGAGACAACATAAAAAAAGGAAGGCATGGATGACGGACGAAATATTGAATCTAATGGATAAACGAAGAGAAGTCAAAGGAAGAGATAATGAAGAATATTGGTTTATTCATAGATTGATAAAGAATAAGATCAGACAAGCCAAGGAATTTTGGATGTCAGATAGGTGCAAAGAAATTGAAGAACTTAATAGTAAATATGATACTTTCCAGGTCCATAAGAAAATCAAAGAATTTTCAGGTAGACACAGGAAAAGAAACACAGTCAACTTGGTTGATAGTCAAGGTAACACGGTATTTGAAGTTGAAGAAAAATTGCAGGTTTGGGAGAAATATATACAAGAGCTTTTTAATGATGATCATCGTCCTTCCCGACCCGAAATTCCTTCAGTTGTTGGACCCATGATCACCATGGATGAAGTGAAATATGCGATTAGGATAGCGAAAAATGGTAAGGCTCCTGGTCAAGATGACATTCCAGTGGAATTATTGAAGATCTTGGATGATGATAGCATTGTGACGCTCACTAATTTATATAACAAGATATACGACACGGGCATATTACCAGAAGACTGGCTCTTGTCTACATTTATTGCTCTTCCGAAGAAACCGATGGCTAAGTCATGTAGTGACTTCAGGACAATCAGTCTTATGAGTCATGTGCTCAAGATATTTCTCAAAGTTATCCATAATCGCATATACAGGAAATGCGAGATGAATATCAGTGACACGCAGTTTGGGTTCCGCAACGGTCTAGGAACTCGTGAGGCATTATTTGCGCTTCAAGTTCTTTTCCAGAGATGCCGTGAGGTGAATCAGGATGTATATGCATGTTTTCTGGACTATGCAAAAGCCTTTGACCGTTGTCAGCATGATAAGTTGTATAATGCACTCAAGAACTCAGGAATAGATGAGAAAGACATTCGGATCATCATTAATTTATACTGGGGTCAAAAGGCTAGTATCAGAATTGATGGACATATATCGAGATCAGTGGAAATAATGCGTGGTGTGAGACAAGGATGCATTCTTTCACCACTTCTTTATAATATCTATGCAGAACAGATTTTCTCCGAGGCACTTGATGGCATTCAACAAGGTATTAAGGTCAATGGTAATTATATTAATAATATACGGTACGCAGATGATACTGTATTGATTGCAAATAGTTTCGAAGGACTTAAAGAGATTGTTACTATGGTGTATCAAAAGAGTAAACAATATGGCCTTGACCTCAACATTAAGAAAACAAAATATATGATAATATCGCGAAAACCAGCATTGTCACAAGTCCTTTTAGTCGATGGACATCAGATTGAGCGAGTCAAGAGTTTGGTTTATTTAGGACAGAATATTAATGAGAATTGGGATCCTTCGGTTGAAATAAGATGCCGTATAGAGAAGGCTAGATCCATCTTTATGACAATGAAACAACTACTATGCTGTCGAGATCTCAGTATGACGCTTAAGAAAAGAATTGTGAAGTGTTATGTTGTCTCCACCCTTCTTTATGGTGTTGAAGCTTGGACTTTGTCCGTAGCTACAGAAAAGAAGATTCGAGCTTTTGAAATGTGGATATACCGGCGGATTCTTAAAATTTCGTGGACAGAACATGTGAGTAATGCCGAGGTTCTTCAGCGTGTGAGCAGCCAACCTGAGCTGTTAAACACAATTAAGAAGAGGAAATTGGAATACTTGGGACACATGATGAGGAATCCAAATTACCGTCTGCTCCAAGTTATACTTCAGGGTAAAATTGAAGGACGGCGTGGACCAGGAAGGAGACGAATAACTTGGATGGATAATTTAAAAACGTGGTTTGGGCTGTCTTCCACGGAACTCTTCAGGATTGCACAGGATAAGAAGGTGTTAGCCATGGTGGTAGCCAACGTCCGTATCGGATAAGGTAGAAGAAGAAGAAGAAGTTTTTTAGGCGTTAGTGTTGAATGCTACGGCAATTCTTTTATTCCAATTGCATGCGGAAATTATTTGCCTTATTCAGTGTAGGGGGTGTCGGATAGTTTAATTAGTGTTTAGATTATGTTCCTAGTGTCTGTCTAGCTCTAAGACAATGCAGATTCGTCCCCTGAAAGTTTACTGGATGGTAACGAATCTCGCATTAAATTGTACACATCGTACCGCATGCAGAGAAGCCGCACACGCACATGTCATTGCAGTAATTTGGGACATTTGGTCCGGAGGTTAACGATCTCTCCTGAGATCAGGCCTAGTTTGGCACTTTTATTAATTCAAGTGGGTGTCATTTGGGAGTCCTTGTTTTTACTGTAAATAGTGTAAATTTGTTGATCTGTTAATTAAATTCATTTGTTTTATTCCTGGTATTCACTTTTCCCCGCATGTTATTTTGTTATATGTTACCCTGCATGTTATAAGAAGCGCTTAACAACAACTTTACGAAATGGACCGTTACACCCCCGAAATCGACTCTCATATGCTTCTTCGCAAGGGTTCAGTATATAGTTCGTAATTAATAATTCAAGGGTCTTTTTGTATAATTAATTGACGGTATGGTCAATCATGTATTAACGCTTTCATAGATTTGAAACATCGCTTGTGAATGCAATCCCATGGTATATTCTCGTCAGGATTAAGGCGAACCATTTATATATTTTTGTCATGCAAATAGTAGATGCTTTCCTACAATACTCTTAGTAGACTCTGATCTAGTCCAGTCTACGGTTTCAGTCAATAAACTGAATAATTAATTTTAATTATCGAATGATTTAGTGATTTATACTGAATTAAGAACAGGATGTGTTAGGAGATTCAGTGGAGCAATATTTCCAACGTTCAGCCATATGCCCGAGATTAGTTTTAGAGTTTTTCTAGTTCACTTTGAACTAGTTTTTCAATTGTTCTTTTTCCACTGGGACTTTCTTAACACACTCTATTATATTGATGTGTCCTTATCCCAGGTTGATCCATGTTGGTAGAATTTTTTGGGGTTTACTTCAGCCGGGTACTTCCAGATTCTACGATCCAGTTTTTCCTTCGGATTTCAACAGGTAAGACCATGTGGATACGGGTACAGTACTTACCGTAAGGCCACGGCCGCCTCCTTCCCACTTCCTTGCCAAACCCTCCCACTCTTCCTATCCCTTCATCAGGCCCCTGTTCGCTTTGCAGGTGAGGCCGCCTGGGCGTCGTGCTGGTCACACACCCCAGTTGTATCCCCGACTCTTAGTCTCAAGCTCCAGGACACTGCCCACAGTGGCGGTAGAGGTGGTATCCCTCGCTTAGTACGTGGGAAATGCTGATCCTGGAGGGTAAAATGATAGCGAGCGAGTAAAAAATTGTGTTGACCGACTGAAATAGCTTTCTTTAACAGAATTGGGCAACACTGAAAAATGGCTTCTATCACTTCAAAAAAGGAGTAATCGCTTCATTTAAACGCATGGAGCACTGTGTTCATCACTCCTATTTACTCCATGTTTGTGGGATCTGTTTGTGATGTTTGTACGAGTATGTACATTAGTGGTGGAAACTGGTTTTAGAAAGAGGCACAATCTAGGTACAGTATTTGGTTAGGGTGGAAATGGGAAGCAATGGAAATACGCTACTGGGATACCTGAGTGGGGAACAACATCTACTGTACATGTACAGTTATTATTGGGATATCGTGGCTTATAGACTACTAGCAGTAGTACCCGGCTTCGCCCGGTGGAATGATGATAATGTCTTAAAGTCTCCTTAGAAATATAATGGACTTAAAATCTAGGTCATTTGCCCCCAAAGACAATGAGGGCGTAATATCTAGGTCATTTTCCCTTTTGTAAAGGATGATAATAAAAACTACTGTTGAATTGACACGTCAACCTTACAAACTACCGTAATAGAAATACATATTTCAAAATTCACAGGCGAGGCAGACTTAATTGTGTGTGGTGATTAATGATGTAATGGGCGTTACATCTTGGGCCTAGGTCATTTCCTCTTATGATGAGGATGATAAGGGAAACTACTACCGGTATTGAATTGACACTTCAACTTATAACGTACACAATGTACTGTAATAAAAATAAATATTTTAAAAATCACAGTCGAGAAAGACTTTATGCGGCGGTGATTAGTGGAATGATGTGCGTAACATCTAGGTCATTTGCACTTAAGTTGATAATAATAAGGTAATGAAAAAATGACTACTAAACGAACATGGTGTTATTTTAAAACTGATATAGGTAAATCAGATGTCTGGCTTCGATGTCTTCCAAAGTTTCAATTTTATTTTTTGGCTTAGGCCTGTACTCGATGCGTCTAGTGGAAGAGCTTATGGCGTACTGCTCGGCAAAGAATATGGGTCCAAGCTGCGCGAACCTGAGATGATCGCAGATGATGACGAAATATGATGACACACGTTCGGCGTTCCCCGTCCTATTTAGATTGGCCGGGAATCACTCATTCTTTCGCAACGGTCCTGTGCTGGCATCAGCGTAGACAGCAGATAACACGGCGGGCTCTGGAAAGTCGTCTCATGTCACCTCGCGATGAATCAGCAAGCTATTCTCACCACTGACCCGCCTCCCCTCCCCCCCAGGGTCTCACAACTTGTGGGACGTGGGTTGGTGACCACGGGACTCCAGCTGAGTCTGGCATAGCTCCTTTCAGTTCTCTTTCCTATCGGCCTCCCTTGGTCAACTCTTGTTCTCTTCCGATCCCGACTGTATTAGGGTATCCGAGGGCTAGGGAGTCTTTCAATTTCCCGCCTAAATTGGCCGTTGTCTCATCTTTCCTGATACCCTCATTCTTCGAGGGGTCTGCCTTCTTTTCCTTCTCGTAATATATCCTGTCTTCTGCGCAAGGCCCTCAAAGAGGCAGGGTGTGTGTAGCCCCACCACTTCTGGTACACCCTCAAGGGCTCATGGCTGTTGAGTTAGGAAGCTGCAACCCCGAGGAATTCCTAAGCTAAATGCACTGAATGGAGTGGTATGTCAGAAATTTCAAGTGGACAATGTAACTCATCTGGTTGCAAAGGGTAGGTATGTAAAATTTGGTTCAGATCAGTGAAACGGTGTAGATTTTTCCCAAAGGACCTAAATGCAGGAAAAGGGGAGGTCTGTCCGAAATTTAAAGTGGACAGTGATACTCGTTAGGTTCCAAAGAGTAAGTATACAAATTTTGGTCCAGATTGGTGAAACTATGTAGATTTGTACCAAAGGGTCTAAATACAGGGAATGGAGTGCTCTGTCCGAAAGTTCAAGCAGACAGTGTTACTCGTCGGGTTCCAAAGGGTAAGTAACTTACATAAAGATTGATTGAGATGGGTGAAACGATGTTGATTTTTGCCAATGAGCCTAAATGCAGTAAATGGAATGGTCTATCCTAAATTTCATTTAGACAGTGTTACACGTCGGGTTCCAAAGGGTAAGTATGTACAATTTGGTTCAGATCGGTGAAACATGGTAGATTTTTGCAAAAGGGCCTAAATGCAGGGAATGGAGTGGTCTGTCCAAAGTTTTAAGTGGACAGTGTTACTCGTCGGGTTCCAAAGTATACAAATTTAGGTTCAGATCAGTGAAAGGATGTAGATATGTGGCAAAGGGCCTAAATGCTGGGAATGGAGTGGTCTGTCCGAAATTTCAAGTGGACAGTGTTACTCATCGGGTTCCAAAGTATACACATTTTGTTTTCGATCGGTGAACGATGTAGATTTGTGCCAAAGGGCCCAAATGCGGGGAATGGAGTGGTCTGTCCGAAATTTCGAGTGGACAGTGTTACTCATCGAGTTCCAAAGTGTAATTATGTAAAATCTGGTTGAGATCGGTGAAACGGTGTAGTTTTGTGCCAAAGGGCCAAAAAGCAGGGAATAGTGTGGTCTGTCCGAAATTTAAAGTGAACAGTGTTACTCGCAGGGTTTCAAAGGGTAAGTATACAAATTTTGGTTTAGATCGGTGATACGGTGTAGATTTGTGCCAAAGGGCCTAAATACAGGGGGTGGAGTAGCCTCTCCGCAATTTCAGGCAGACAGTGTTAGTCGCAGTGTTCCAAATAGTAAACATACACATTTTGGTTGAGATCGGTGAAACGGTGTAGATTTGGGCCAAAGGGGCTAAATGCAGGGAATGGAGTGGTCTGTCCCCAATTTCAAGCAGACAGTGTTACTCGCAGGGTTCCAAAGGGTAAGTATACAACTTTTGGTTCAGATCGGTGAAACGGTGTTGATTTGTGCCATAGAGCCTAAATGCAGAGAATGGAGTGGTCTGTCCGAAATTGCAAGTGGACAGTGTTACTCATCGGGTTCCAAAGTATACACATTTTGTTTTCGATCGGTGAACGATGTAGATTTGTGCCAAAGGGCCTAAATGCGGGGAATGGAGTGGTCTGTCCGAAATTTCGAGTGGACAGTGTTACTCGTCGAGTTCCAAAGGGTAATTATGTAAAATCTGGTTGAGATCGGTGAAACGGTGTAGTTTTGTGCCAAAGGGCCATAAAGCAGGGAATAGTGTGGTCTGTCCGAAATTTAAAGTTCGCAGGGTTCCAAAGGGTAAGTATACAAATTTTGGTTTAGATCGGTGATACGGTGTAGATTTGTGCCAAAGGGCCTAAATGCAGGGGGTGGAGTAGCCTCTCCGCAATTTCAAGCAGACAGTGTTAGTTGCAGTGTTGCAAAGAGTAAACATATAAATTTTGGTTGAAATATGTGAAACGGTGTAGATTTGGGCCAAAGGGCCTAAATGCAGGGAATGGAGTGGTCTGTCCGCAATTTCAAGCAGACAGTGTTGGTTACTCGCAGGGTACCAAATGGTAAGTATACGAATTTTGGTTCTGATCGGTGAAACGGTGTAGATTTGGACCAAAGGGCCTAAATGAAGGGAATGGGGTGGTCTGTCCGAAATGTCAAGTAGACAGTGTTACTCGCAGGGTTCCAAAGGGTAAGTATACAAATTTTGGTTCAGATCGGTGAAACGGTGTAGATTTGTGCCAAAGGCCCTAAATGCAGGGAGTGGGGTGGTCTGTCCGAAATTTTAAGTGGACAGTGTTACTCGCAGGGTTCCAAAGGGTAAGTATACACATTTTGGTTGAGATCGGTGAAACGGTATGGATTTTTTTTTATTTATTTATTTAATTATTATTAGATACAACCATGAAAAGGTCATTTTATTTTACCAATTTCAAATAATATTAACAAAAACAACAACAATAACAGCTAACAATTGGCAGCAAGGGATAAATCTCGGGAAGGACGCAGGGAGTGATTGGGGTAGTGAGTGATTAGGAGAGTGAGGGGTTAGGAATTGACGATGAAAGGGATCTTCTAATGTTATGTTTGATTGTTCGATAGGGAGAGAATATGTCAAAATTTGGTAGGGAGTTGCTAAGGGTAGGTAGACGGTGGAAAATAGAGCGCTTCTGTACTTCAAGACGTGGGCGAGGAATGTGGTGTAAATGGTTCTGACATGTTGAACGGGAGGGAACATGGAGTGGGAAGTAGCTTAAGAGCATGTTACATTTTGTGTAACCATTCATAATTGTATGTAGGAAACACAGGTCAGTAAGTTGTAGACGCTTCTCAGGTCGTAAATTGAGCTGATTTAGAATGTCGGATTTGGCAAAGTGCCTTAGCGAAGGATTGCGAGCTTTGACAATTAATTGATATGAAGAAATTAAAGACACTGTTCAATTTAGAAATATTTGTTATAGCCGAAGTAGACAAAATTGGAGAAGAGAAATCTAGGATAGGGAGAATATATGTGGTGAAGTATAATTTAAGTGCAGTGAGGTCTTTAATTTCTGTGAATCTGTATAGAATGCCAAGACTGCGCATTGCGCGAGATTTGATATGGTCAATATGGGGAGAGAATGCCAGTTTATCATCGTGAATAATACCTAAATCTCTTACCTGAGAAACCGTATCCAATTTATTTCCACATATTTTATAGTCCGCCTGATTTCCAGATTTTAGTAGTGAGAAAGACACATTGAAGCACTTTTTCGGATTTGGAGATAACTTCCATTTGTTGAACCAATCAGTACATGTATTCACTGCTTCCTGGAGGTCAGCGTGGTCGTCAGAACTGGAAATTTTTCTGAATATCTTGAGGTCATCAGCGTATAGAAGGATGCTGAGAGATGCAGAGGTGTTTTTCAGGAATATGGAGCTATGTCTGATGGTCCGGTAGATCTGTTTGCGGGCGGACTTTTTAAAATATTTTGGATTTCATCGGGGGTCGTTGAAATTTGAGACAGTGAATCAGAACAGACGCTAGTAAGTTGAGGGGGACTGGGGATTGGTACGGGAACTGAAAAGGTTGAGTGAAAATATTCATTGAAATGTGTGGACCACAATTCAAATGGTATTTCTTCATTATGGAGGTTTAGGTGCAGGGGATAGAGTTGCCTCTACGCAATTTCAAGCAGACAGTGTTAGTCGCAGTGTTCCAAAGGGTAAATATACACATTTTGGTTGAGATCGGTGAAACGGTGTAGATTTGGGCCAAAGGGCCTAAATGCAGGGAATAGAGTGGTCTGTCCGCAATTTCAAGCAGTCAGTGTTACTCGCAGGGTACCAAAGTGTAAGAATACGAATTTTGGTTCTGATCGGTGGAACGGTGTGGATTTGGACCAAAGGGCCTAAATGCAGGGAATGGGGTAGTCTGTCCGAAATTTTAAGTGGACAGTGTTACTCGCAGGGTACCAAAGGGTAAGAATACAAATTTTGGTTCAGATCGGTGAAACGGTGTAGATTTGTGCAAAAGGGCCTAAATGCAGGGAATAGGGTGGTCTGTCCGAAATTTAAATTCGACAGGGTTACCCGCAGGGTTCCAAAGGGTAGGTATACAAATTTTGGTTCAGATCGGTGAAACGGTGTAGATTTGTATACATAACAGACAAACAGACATACAAACACTTTATATATATAGATAGATGTGTTGTTTTGACGGTAGTAACGTGTGCTAGTGCCAAGGTCCGGCAGCGTAGCCGTGCTCGTTAAATCGTGCAGCCACGACCGCGCGGGCAGTTACAGCAAGTCCGGAGATCGTAGGTACGAATCCAGGTGCTATCAGCGGCAATCCTGAATATGGATTTTCCCCAAGTAATACCACACTCCCTCCAGGCAAATGCCAGGATAATATTCTTATTTCTTGTCCCTCCCTGTCCCTAATACAATTACACACACTACTACAGTCATCACAGGAATACAGGTTATCAGACAAGTTTAACCCACACCCAACATAAACGGGACTGATGACTAAGATGTCTGAAGCCTCTAAATTAATTTAACAACAAAACAGATGTACCGGCTCAAGGTACCATACCGCCATTTACCAGGAGTTACCACAGATAACACTTCTACGATTGCTGGGGTGGAAATCTATTATTCTCTCGAGGCTGTGTGTGTCCCACTGTTGCCCTCGGATTAGAATTACATTTCATGGTAGCGCCGGGCATTTGAGAGTTGGTTGGTTGGTTCCTTAGTTTAGGGGCTGCGACAATGCGGTGATGTAGCCCCGTGTACTTTGGGTGTGTGTAGAATCTGTCTGATAACCGGTGTTAATTGTGATGACTGTATTAGTGTGTGTATCTGTTTTTTTTAAATTCAAGCAAGGACTGCAACTTTGAATTTTTCAATTAGTTCCTACTTTGGCCGCCAAACGCCACCGTCAACGACGACTAGGCCTAGTTCAGAACTTAGCTACTAGACGCCACCGCAGTCGGCTCTTGGCCACGAACGTAGCAACTTAAGAGCGTTGTTTACATTCTTAACCTATACAATTTAGTTTCACACAGGTGTATTTAGTGGAAAGTTCTTTAACATGCCATACTGTGCCCAACTCTAGGAATGGGTATTCCAAGATTCAGACACCTAGATATCAAGGGAAAGGCTACAGCCGCTTTTGAGAGTTGAGATATTTGAATATCGCGCTCCATTGCTTCCAGAAGCAATTGGAAATAATATACCGCTAAGAGCATGTCAAGTGACGTAGCGAGTAATATCAGAGGTCGAGGCTATTTATTGATTAAATAGTTAGCCATGGAGTAGAGACTTGAGACTTGGATCAGATTACTGGCACGGCCAAATGAAAGAGAATGCACTTAGTATCAAGTAAATCGGACCAGGGATACCAGAGATATGAGGATTTCCATATTTCAGCGTGATTCAGCGTGGACCTGACCGTTTTGAATAAAAGCCGGCCGGCCCAAGCAACATCAGCTCACTTCGAACCAAGCTCTTGCATGACAAGGTGCTGCCACGTTGAGCCAAGGCACATGGTTGCCGGATCTACGCAGAAGTTATTTTCAAAGTTGTGATAGTCACAAAAGTGCTGCGCTACGAGTGGAACTTAGTAAGTTTCCGGCAGGGAGAATCACTAAGGTGATAGTTATTTTTCGACGGACACTGGTGAAATATTTTTATTTTCACATGGACATATGCTAGACTTTGTCTAGAATAGTACTTTGTCACAGTCCAGTAATAACCTAATACTTGGATATTTTAGTCCAATTCAGTCAGTTTCATATTTGTAACTTGATAACCACTCCGATCTATCAGTACATTGAAGACCAGTCTATCACGGTGGTGTTCATTAGCCAACGCAGGGAAACTACATGTTGCTTCGCGCATGGTAGATGGTGTGAAGCCATGCCCAGGGAACGATCTTCAGAACAGCCGTTGATTGGTTAGACTGTCAGTGTTTTCTTGTACTGAAAAGATTACCGTGAGTTATGTTACAACTCACATATCTGAGAATAGATCACTTAGATCTGACCCCATTTAAGCAAACTGTTATGGAGTTAACAGAAGCCAATATTAAAATGGATCAACAGTTACTTCAAACGTCAAGAGATATTACCACTATGTCTTGTTAGACGGATTGTGGGTATATAATGGCGGCCGATACAAGGATTATACGTGCTTGTCCGATAGGGCATGTCTATGGATAAATCTGGTACAGACCAGGTTCGCTACGCTTCAAGACCATCAAGAAATGTAAGCCACTTTTGACTTTATATTATGCCTAGCTAATTGGAACAAACTATTTTTTTTTTGCAGATGACCAACACATTTATTTTTCTTCGTATTTAAATCTTGCAATGATTTACGCAAGACATATTAGAGTTATTCTGAGTATTTTCAGCACTCAGAACAGTTTAGGATCGATGACCGAGCATATCGAGCATTTATTTGAATATTTCATATTTTTGAGAAGTCACGGAAAACCGTCGATGTAACTGTAAAAGTTAAATTATTTTTTGTTGAGGAATGGATATTTTTTCCATATTCGATGGTTCGAACATGTGGATTCTCACATAATGAGATGATAATTAAATATATTTAAAATAATATAACTAATAATAATAATAATAATCCACTAATAATAATAATCCACTAATAATAATAATAATAATTTTCATAACTTTTCTAAATAATTTTTGGATCTTATATTTTCTAATAATCATATGTATTGAGAGAGAACCTATGAAGTAGTTTAATCATTTCTAGTTTGGAACAGGTGATTTTCCGAAGGAGAGTGGTTAGCGCAAGCCCGCATTCAACCAACATTTCAGTTCTGGTTGAACAGTTAATATTTGCAATGAGCAAAGTATATTTTTCAGATAACACGGAGAGGCATGAAACGGGAAGCAAATGATATTTGTATCAATTAGGATATTTTTGTATTTATATAAAATCATGACGTAAATACACTCGAAAGTGAAATAAATATTTTCATAAGTATGGTAAATTCACGGGTTGAACTGAATGGTAAAATAAAATAAACTTGTGAGTTTATTAATCTTCCAGTGTTGATAACAAGCAGAGGCTTGATTTATTGTATAAATTTTGGGAAGAAAATTTATGTGTGTGGAGTAGTTGAAATGCCATTCCCAGGTGCGCATGTTTAAGTCGCAGGAATGAGGAGATTTTTGGAGCATCAATCAAATAGCAGGTTCGATGGCTCAGGTTTATAGAAGGAGTATTGGAACTACACATTTCGTCGTATGAATGACCCGAAGGTTATTTCTTAGAAACCATCAGTTCTTATTTCAACCTTGTTTACGAATTATATTAAGACTTTGATTTTGCTAGAACCCGGATTTGTCATGATAGTAGTTTATTCTTCTTCAGAGGAAGACCTTTGCCATTGTTGTTGGAATATTGTATTCTTATAAAAATAATATAATGGGCCACTGCCAATTAAAAATAATTCTATAACCACGAATAATTTGAAGGATGTTTTCAATCCTAGTGCCATGAACTAAATGAATTTATTATGAAGCTACAATTCTTATTTTCGCATTCTGTCGAAGAATTGCAAGTTGTGAAAGTTACTAAAATGGCCATACATATAAATATTTTTCATAATAATGATTCCAAGTGGAAAATTGAATAGTTGAATGGTTCAACAATTTAGTGATCAAGTTGATGATTCAGAAATCATATATTTTGTTAGGAACTTGAAGTTCATAATCGAGTCACTTCTCGAAATGTTTAATGTCAGAAGAACAATTAATTTTTGTTGTGCTTCGCACAGTTCTTCAATGCTATGCTCAAGGTCAAATACTTTTCAGATGTTATTAATATGTGTAAATAATTTGTGTTGATTCAGAAATAATAATATTTTTTGACAATATATTTTTTGAAACTGGAAAAATAAGTGAAAGTTAAAGTTCTATGAACATTTATTCTACGAGTGTTAATATTATGTAAAAATTCAAACAGTGAACTACAGTAATCCAGTAAAGACAATTAAATTTGAACTGGATTTAATCACAAATAATGAATATAATTTTGGAACACAGTCTACAGGACTAATAATCAGACTTGTGTTTCCAAAGATAATTGTCAAATGTGTTTGGAAAATTCTGTACATTGTGTAAATAGGATGTGGGTCGCCACACGTGAATGATGCTGCTTTGAGCATTTTTGCAATCAATTTTAAATTCAAAATAAAATGAGATAATTTTACTTGATGTGTTACGCCCAGTTGAATCCCCTTCTATCCTTATTGTTGCATTGAGCCAAAAATCGGTAAAGCATTTTTTTTCATTTGATGTCGTTTTTGCGATTAGCTTTAACCCATCTGGCGCTCCGGGATATTTTGACTCTCGTGCTGACTGATTCTTGGTAAAATGCATATGTGGTCGTGCGGACTCCGGTCTAAACGGGCACAATACTTCTATGACATGGGACCGTCGTCTTTACTTCCCCTCCGAAGGAAGGCTAACTGAGGGATTTTTAACGCTCTTAAAAATCCGATGGCTTCGGCCGGGTTTGGACCCGCTATCTTGGGCATAGAAGCTCAGCATGCTACCAACTACGCCACCAAAGCCGTCCATTTGAGAGTGGTGGCCACTTGGGACTCGGAATAAGGTACGAGGGTCATTCCATAAGGTTAAGGCCGTGTGATATCTCAATGCCAACATAACATAGGTTTCAAGTACAGGAGTTAACGGCAAAGGTACAAATGAAAACAGCACAATGGAACTGTTTGTAAATTTGTTTTGCACTAGTACAAATGGAACACAAATCAATCAATTAACATACAGGTCACCGTTTCCAAGCATTGGAACACTGTTCAATAACAGACATGGACATGTCAGTTCGGGCAGACAAGGGGCGCCCACTTCACGGCGAGTCGCCAGGTGCTGCGCGTCCATGTCGGAAAGCCTCCACCCAACGTGCAACTGTTCGGTTATCACTAGGGGGCGGATTTCTATGACCTAAAAATGTATGAAATATGTATGCATTTATGACCTAAAAACATAAAAGTATGACCTATAAAATTCAAAATATGACTTAATGAATAGCATCTACGTTACATAGAAACACTTTTATTACGATTGCTACAGGCTGCAATTAATTAGGAGTTAAAAAGTTTTAATTCTTCGAAATCTTTAACCCAAAATCAACAAAAATTATGAATATTTCATGAAATCGTTAAGGTTACACTGCATACTCCTAGGCAAGGACGGACTCTGTGGAAGACATAAAAACTGCAGTTACATTCACTGTTCAATAATCAATCAGTATTAATTTATACACAAAACATATGTTAGAAACATTCCATAAACTACTTCAGAATGGTTCTTCAGTAGTATATTCCAGTCTATCCCAAACAATAAATATAGAGATTATTCTGATTTTTATAAAACGAAATTCAAATGAAAATTACCAAAATATGCCGTTTATAATGATATTTTGTTCAAAATATGCCATAAAACTTAAGAAAACCTAAATATGCATTTGTATGCCCAATAAAACCTGTTTAATTTTGATTATCATGCTTGGAACCGGTTAAAAATACAAGACTATAAGATATAATGTTAAGGGAAAAACTATGACTTGTCTTAGAAATCCGCCCCCTAATCACCAACAGCTTCACATAGTGCTGCTAGTTACTGCGTGGCATTTCTGCCACCGCGAAAAGTAATTTTCACGGATGATCGCTGTTCCAATCTGCTTACATCCATCTTGTAGCACAGCCAAGCTCAGAATGAACGTGCATTTACAGTCGCCTTCTGTCAGGTGAATTCTGTGCTGTTTGCTGCGGGATTTCGAAAGTCTACACTGGAATAACCGTGATGCCATAGGAAGGTAGAATAAGGTAAAATAAGAGAACGTTCATGGCATTTGGACACTTAGAAAATACTTTTGATAACGTTGATTGGGCTAAATTGTTTGACATTTTGAAATCGATTGGAATAAAGTACAGATATAGGAGGGTGATCTACAATCTATACAGAAACCAGACAGCAGTCATTCGAGCTGAAGGACTCGAGAGAAAACCTGGTATTCAGAAAGGTGTAAGGCATGGCTGCAACTTATCACCCATACTTTTCAATCTTCACATTGGACAAGCAATTAAGGAAATTGGAGAAATATTTAAAGTGGGAGTGAAGATTCAAGGAGTAATAATTTGAACTGAGAGATTTGAAGGAATTCATGAGGAAAATTAATAAAATTAATGTAATACAAAAATATTGGAATGCAGCCGAAATAAATCAGAAACCTCTATGGACATCAAATTGGCAGGTGAATAGCTAAAGGAAGTTCAAGACTTCTGTTATTTAGGAAGCAAAATAACCAGTGATCGACGAAGCCAAGAGGATATAAAAAGTAGGTTGGCTCAGGCAAGGGAATCATTTTACAAACACGGAATCTGTTGTAATCGATTATAGATTTAGGTAATAGGAATTCATTTTTGAAAGCCTTTGTCTATAGCGTGGCACTCTAAGGAAGTGAAACTTGGACTGTTGGTGCAGCAGAAAAGAGGAGATTTCTTGCGTTTGAAATGTGGTATTACAGGAGAATGACGAAGATCAGATGGGTAGATAGGGTTATAAACGATGAGGTATTAAGACGAGTGGGAGAGGAGAGTTGTTTCTGGCGACTGCTAATGAAGAGAAGAGATAGGTTGGTGGGACGCATGCTAAGACACCCAGGAATAGCAAGCAAGGAAGGGTCGAGGACAAGAACTGTAGGGGTAGACCAAGGTTAGAATAAGTTAAACATATTGCCTCGGATGTATGGTGTGGTAGCTATGTAGAGATGAAACGATTAGCTCAGGACAGGGAGGCATGGAAAGCTGCATCAAACCAGTCAAAAGGCTGAAGTCTCAAACAACAACATATGTTTGAAGGATATAACATAGTTGCCATGACTTAGGGAATGACCCTCTTACATTCCCGGTATTTGCTTGAAGTGAGTGTAGAAAAACATGGACAAAAATCACACTTAGCAACCTCGGGTCCCCAAACGCCAGCTATTCAGATCAGCCGTGGAGCATGCTCTGTGGGACATCTTCGTCGTCAGCCTCGTGCAGTTGAGTGTGTGTTGAACTTGTCCGATAACCTGTATTCCTGTGTTGACTGTAGTGAAAAAAAAAACCGCCTGCTTCCAGTCGACAGACCGGGTCAGGGAATGGAATGAATGAAGCCCCCATATAGCGGCGAAGATATGAACTGTGCCGGCTGCCGAAGCCTGTCTCACTCCCCTGGGGCAATTATTAAATGAATGACAGACGAAATGATAGTGGAGAGTGTTGCGGGAATGAAATTTGTGACAGTGAAAACCGGAGTACCCGGAGAAAACCCTGTCTGCCTCCGCTTTGTCCATGGAATGACCGGGATTTGAACCACGGACCCAGCGGTGAAAGGCCGGCGTGCTGCTGCCTAAGCCACGGAGGCTAACCTGTGATGACTGTAGTAGCGTGTGTAATTGTATTAGGGGACAGGTGCCCAGGGACTTGAAGTAAGGTATCATCCCGGCATTTTCTTGGAGGGAGTATGGGGAAACCCGGGGCAAATCCACACTCAGGATAGCCGCTGTCAGCGCCAGGATTCGACCCTTCTCAGGACTTGCTGCTGCTGCCCTCGTGGCCGTGGTGCACGATTTGACGAGCACTGCTACGCCGCGTGGAGGAGCATGCTTCTGAATGTTGTTCCTATCAGCCCCATGTACTTGTGTACTTGTGATTTAGCTAGGTTTAGAGTAGTTGTTTAATTTGAGGGACTTGGACAACGCGGTTATTTAGCCCCGTGTGCTTAGGTGTGTGCATATAATTTGTCTGATAACCTGCGTTATTCTGTTGACATCGAATATAGATTTAGGTATTAGGAAGTCATTTTTGAAAGCCATTGTCTGGAGCGTGGCACTCTATGCAAGTGAAACTTCCAGGGAGTGCGTGCATTTGTAATTCGGGTGACGATAGGTAAGGAGGTGTTCGTGGTCTTACATTAGGAACCAACCTAGCATTAGACTGGAATAGGACTGGGGAAACCACGGAAAATTACATCTAGGATGGCTGAGGTGGGAATCAAACCCACTGTTTCTCAGGTTTATCTCAAGAGACAGAGTGTACCCGGTTCAAACCTTCAGACCAGAATTACGTTTCTTGGCAGAGACGGAGAATGGAGGTTGGGAAAAAGACGACACCAACAACAACAACAACAGCATAATAGTAATAATAATGTTATTGGTTTTACGTCCCTTTTACTAATGAGGCTTTTAGATACGCCAGGGTGCCGGAATTTTGCTCCGAAAGAGATCTTTAATGTGCCAGTAAATCTGACCCGGCTCCCTCGCACATTCGCACCCTCAAATGCCAGCTGACTGCGCCAGAATTCGATCTTGCAATCTTGGATACAGCAGGCGAGAATGTTACCGCTGAGCCACGCAGCCAGTCAACAACAAGGGAGGAAGGGAGGAAGGGAGGAAGGTAGGAAGGGAGGAAGGGAGGAAGGGAGGAAGGAAGGGAGGGAGGAAGGGAGGAAGGAAGGGAGGAAGGACGGGAGGAAGGAAAGGAGGAAGGAAGGGAGGAAAGGAGGAAGGAAGGGAGGAAGGAAGGGAGAAAGGAAGGGTGGAAGAGAGGACGGGAGGAAGGAAGGGAGGAAAGAAGGGAGGGAGGGAGGAAAGAACGGAAGAAGGAAGGGAGGAAGGAAGGGAGGAAAGATGGGAGGAAAGATGGGAGGAAGGAAGGGAGGGAGGAAGGAAGGGAGGGAGGAAAGAAGGAAGGAAGGGAGGGAGGAAGAAAGGGGAAAGGAAGGGTGGAAGAGAGGACGGGAGGAAGGAAGGGAGGAAGGAAGGGAGGGAAGAAGGAAGGGAGGAAAGAAGGAAGGGAGGTAAGAAGGGAGGGATGAGAGAAGGAAGGGAGGTAAGAAGGGAGGAAGGGAGGAAAGAACGGAGGAAGAAAGGGAGGAAGGAAGGGAGGAAGGAAGGGTGGAAGGAAAGAAGGGAGGGAGGGAGGAAAGAAGGAAGGAAGGGTGAAAGAAGGAAGGTAGGGAGGAAAGAAGGGAGGGAGGGAGGAAAGAAGGAAGGAAGGGTGAAAGAAGGAAGGCAGGGAGGAAAGAAGGGAGGAAGAGAGGACGGGAGGAATGAAGGAAGGGAGGGAGGAAAGAACGGAGGAAGGAAGGGAGGAAGGAAGGGAGGGAAGAAGGAAGGGAGGGTGGAAAGAACGGAGGAAGGAAGGGAGGGAGGAAAGAAGGGAGGGAGGGAGAAAAGAAGGAAGGAAGGGTGAAAGAAGGAAGGTAGGGAGGAAAGAAGGGAGGAAGAAAGGACAGGAGGAAAAAAGGAAGGGAGGGAGCAAAGAACGGAGGAAGGAAGGGAGGAAGGAAGGGAGGGAAGAAGGAAGGAAGGGAGGGAAGAAGGAAGGAAGAGAGGGAAGAAGGAAGGAAGGGAGGGAAGAAGGAAGGAAGGGTGAAAGAAGGAAGGTAGGGAGGAAAGAAGTGAGGGAGGGAGGAAAGAAGGGAGGGAGGGAGGAAAGAAGGAAGTTAGGGTGGAAGGAAGGAAGGGGGGAAAGAAGGGAGGGAGGAAGGAAGTTAGGGAGGAAGGAAGGAAGGGGGGGGGGAGAAGGGAGGGAGGAAGGAAGTTAGGGAGGAAGGAAGGAAGCTTGCAGTTTTACGTGATCGTTATTCTCACGATCATGAGCCACGGGACCTCCGTCTTACGTGGAATCCGAACCACAGGACATCTCACATGTATTGACCGGGAATCGAACCCGGTCTACCTTGGCGAGAGGAAAATAGCTTGACTGCTGCGCCACTGCATTATACAGACAGGAATAAATCAATAATATTTTGTATCTGGGGGCTGAGCTGCTGGCAAACCAAATCACATGACAGACGGGTTGCATACTTACAAAGCTGGATGGACAATCTGAGCACAGGCGAATGAAATACTGTAGGGACTTGGACATTGTGGTCATTTATCGCCGTGCACAGCCATCACAATTGATACACACACATTCAAGTACACGGGGCTACATGATCGCGATTTAGCAAAACACCGAAATCAATTAATAACAACAACAACTAACTTTTGATCAACTTGGCCAAACCCTGAACATGTAGCTTTCAGTTTCTCTCCAAGTCGATAACAATTCGAAACAAGTCAGATTGCATTTCAGAAATGAATGAATGCCAGTTCTTGTTACCGACCGGGAGTGTCTTGTAGGTGGCTGAGCCAGTCTTCACAATACATCTTCTTCTGTACACATATACTGTATATTCCCGTTTTAAATAGGGTCGGAGATGAGATGCTATAAAAGTGTATGAGGCAGATGGTTTTTACGGCTGGATGACCTTCATGACGCCATGAAAGGAGATAATGAACATGTATGAAACTGAGCAAGTAGATGGAAGGGAGTGGCTGTAGCCTGTCAGAAGGTACCGTTCCAGCATTTGCCTGGAGTTGAAAATGGAGATACCACGGAAACCAATTTCATGGACGGCTGACGGTGAGGTTCGAACCCACGTCTACCAAGTCCGTAGATGGCCTAGCGCTGTGCGTCGGTTCCCTCTTCATCTTCTGACCGTCACCAAATGTTATGTGCTCTAATCGTGGCGTAGTCACTAGCATTCATGGCTGTTACTGCGAAGGTCAAGGTTCGATTTCTACCTCAGCCATATTTGAAGTAGAGATGTCGATGCTTGTACAACAATTTTAATTTTATTAATGCAGGCAATCTTCGTTAGTTTTATTTTTAGGACTGGTCAGGGAAGGGCCGTGGGCCTATTGAAAGGAACCGTCGGGGCATTTACCTGGTGGTGAAAATGGGAAACCACGAAAACCATTATCAGGACGGCCGAGGTGGGATTCGAACCCCCGCTCACCCGATGCAAGCGAGGCACGAAGTAACACGTGAACGTTCCTACATATATCTCTTAAATCAGTAGAGGACCACTTAATTTTCCAAATGAATATATTATTATTATGAAAATCCACAGCCTGCTTCCAGTTGAGCGACCGGGTGAGGGAATGGAATGAATGAAGCGCCCATATAGCGGCGAGGATATAAACTGTGCCGGTTGCCGAATCCTGTCGTACTCCTCCGGGGCAATGATCAAATGAATGACAGATGAAATGAAGTGATAGTGGAGAGTGTTGCTGGAATGAAATTTTTGACAGGGAAAACCGGGCTACCCGGAGAAAAACCTGTCTACCTCCGCTTTGTCCAGCACAAATCTCACATGGAGTGACCGTGATTTGAACCACGGACCCAGCGGTGAGAGGCCGGCGTACTGCCGCCTAAGCCACGGAGGCTTATTATTATTATTATCAATATTATTATTATTATTATTATTATTATTAAAATACTGTTATGCGGACAGACTGCGACACAGTTCTGCCAGGGGCTATCGTCTAGTTTATTTGTTTAAACGCCCTTTTTAAACAAATAAATATATTTCCGTTGACTTCTCAAGAAATGCAAGATTTTTCCTTAGAAATCTTGTAACGATAAGTAGACTGATCATGTTGGTGATTGCCTTCTTTGATGATTTTAAGAGAATAATGAAAGAGGATTTACAGCATTTTATTGAATTAAAGCATGTGATAACTCTACAATTAAATATGACCTCGTTCACAAAACGTTCTGTAAGCAACATGTTAATTATGGTGTAACAGAATCATATCTAAGAATAGGAACGCTCTTATTGATTTGAAACCTGGAAACTGTGTGGTAACATCTTTGTTTTGACAGATTTCGTGGCTGTCAAGAACAGCACAAACAAGCAGGAACGGACGTAGTTTTTCTATATATTTTTTAAGAACGTCCTCCGCCGTGTGTTATTTTTCTACCTGGGAAATTGAGACACAAAAATATAATCTGTGCCTACGTAAGAACGTCTTATCATCCCACTGGCTTTTATTTCCAGTCATCCAAGGCTTCACAGAGAAAAGGAAGGTAGCTTATGACGACAGCGTCTACGTCTTATCCCCGTTACTGAAAATAAACAGGAAAGTTGTATGACAGAAAATGGAGGACACCCTCACATTCTAAACCGTTGCTAGGGGAGTAAATAAAAATAACACGATGTTCATTGAAGAATAAATTATTTACTAGCGTTGGAATCTACAGCGAGAAACCAAAGTTAGCACATTCTTGTAGAGAAGAAACGAGTGGGATTTGGGTAAAACTGCAAAGAAGAAGCTGTGAAGAGCATCAAACTTACCAGCTCCAGGTGGGAGAACAAAGTTCTGCTTGATTGGGACACACGCATGTCAGAAGGGTGTTTTTTGCCTCATGCGGGAGTGCTAAGTGATTTGCAGCCATCACTGAGTGTGTTCCAGAAATGCATGTCATTAATCAAGCTCCATGTCAAGAGATAAATAAGTCCGTTTCGTTGTGTAGTGGCTAGAATTATTGGCTGTCTTTGCTGAGGCTCAGGTTCAATTCCTGGCTCTGCTAAGAAATGTAATTCTGGTTTAAGAACTGGGACGGGGTACACTCAGCTTCGTGAGGTAAAACAGAGGAAGAGATGGGTTTGATTCCCACCTCAGCCATCCTGGAAGTGGTTTTCCGTGGTGTCCCATTACTACTTCAGGCAAATCCAGGAATAGTACCAAACTTTAGGCCTATCCAAATCCTACCTCAATTACAAATAAGCACACTAGTACAGGCATCGCAATGACACAGATTAACAGAAACATTCTACACACACGCAAGTACACAGGGCTACATGACCACTGTGATGCAAAGCCCCTAAAAGAATCAAAAGGATCAACAGAGGTTTTGGAAACAATGACTTAGGTCCAAGTATACGGGGAAAGAAGAAACAATACCTCAGGTGGGTTTGGGAACAATGACTTAGGTAAAAGTATACGGGGAAAAAGAAACAATATCTCAGGTGGTATTGGAACAATGAGTTAGGTCCAAGTATACGAGGATTACAAGAAACAATACCTCAGGTGGTTTTGGGAACAATGAGTTAGGTCCAAGTATACGGGGAAAAACAAGAAACAATATCTCAGGTGGTTTTGGGAACAATGAGTTAGGTCCAAGTATGCGGGGAAAACAAGAAACAATACCTCAGGTGGTTTTGGGAACAATGAGGTTTTCCACGAGTGCGGGGAGAACAAGAAACAATACCTCAGTTGGGTTTGGGAACAATGACTTAGGTCCAAGTATGCGGGGAAAACAAGAAACAATACCTCAGGTGGTTTTGGGAACAATAAGTTAAGTCCACGTATACGGGGAAAACAAGAAACAATACCTCAGGTGGGTTTGGGAACAATACGTTAAGTCCACGTATACGGGGAAAACAAGAAACAATACCTCAGGTGGTTTTGGGAACAATAAGTTAAGTCCACGTATACGGGGAAAACAAGAAACAATACCTCAGGTGGTTTTGGGAACAATAAGTTAAGTCCACGTATACGGGGAAAACAAGAAACAATACCTTAGGTGGGTTTGGGAACAATGACTTAGGTCCATGTATGCGGGGAAAACCAGAAACAATATCTCAGATGGTATCGGGAACAATGAGTTAAGTCCACGTATACGGGGAAAACAAAAAACAATACCTCAGGTGGGTTTGGGAACAATGAAGTAGGTCCAAGTATACGGGGAAAACAAGAAACAATACCTTAGATGGTTTTGGGAACAATGACTTAGGTCCATGTATACGGGGAAAACAGAACACAATACTTCAGGTGGTTTTGGGAACCATGACTTATGTCCAAGTATACGGGGAAAACAAGAAACAGCGTACTGGGAACGAAGGAGTCTTGTCCAGTGAAACATGCAATAAACGGGATCTAAAACAGTAGCGACGATGCTTTTTCTTTATTGCATGAATATTTTCACAATCGCCTGCCCATAAAAATTAGACACATGGAAATATTCTGTGACTCTTGCGCATGTCGGAACAGATATCACAAGGTCTTTCGATTTCTTCACCATCTTGTTCATTTTGCGAAGAGATTTGATTCAATAAAATTTTGTTGCTGTTGATTCTTTTAGACGCTTTGTGGCATCCTGGTCATGTAGCCCCGTGAACTTGGGTGTTTGTCGAATTTGTCTGAAAACCTGTGTCACTGTGATGTCTGTACCAGTGTGTGTATTTGTAATTAAGATAGGATTGGTGTAGGAGATGGCCATGGCCTGAAGTTAGGTACCATCCTGGCATTTGCCTGGAGTAGATTTGGGAAACCACAGATAACCACTTCCAAGATGGCTGAAGTTGGAATTGAACCCGGGCCTCCGCGGTGCCAACCAGGAGTGCAAGCCACTGCGCAACGAGGAAGACTAGGATAATATCACAAATGAGCTTAAATAACATTTCTAGCGCAGTTTCGAACCTTTAGACGATATAATTCTTGTACTGTTGGGGGCTTGAGAACACGAGAGATTAGAGCGGTTGCCTCACGGCTATAGCTAGAGCATCCGCACGACTATTATCCGCATCCGCACAACTGTTATCCGCATCCACCCAGCATCCGCATGACTATTATCCACATCCAACCCGCATCCGCATGGCTGTTATCCGCATCCACCCAGCATCCGCATGACTATTATCCACTTCCAACCCGCACCCGCACGACTGTTATCCGTATCCACCCCACATCCGCACAACTGTTATCCGCATCCGCCCCACATCCGCACAACTATTATCCGCATCCACGCCACATCCACACAACTGTTATCCGCATCTGCCCCGCATCAGCACAACCGTTATCCGCATCCGCCTCGCATCCGCACGACTGTTATCCGCATCAATCCCGCATCTGCACAACTGTTATCCGCATCCGACCCACATCCGCACGACTGTTATCCGCATCCACCCCGTATCTGCACAAATGTTATCCGCATCCGACCCATATCCGCACGACTGTTATCCGCATCCGCCCCGCACCCGCACGACTGTTATCCGTATCTACCCCACATCCGCACAACTGTTATCCGCATCCGCCCCACATCCGCACAACTGTTATCCGCATCCGCATTCGCACGTTTGTTATCCGAATCTACTGGCATTACAATAATATGTTTAATTAGATAGGCCATAAATTACTAAACCAACATATTTAGACATTTTACGAAAAAATCGTTCCCCTAGGCTATGTTATACAGGCGGAATTGCAACCCTTTCCTGTTCAGAGTATTAATTATGCTTAATGACCTAATTTGAATGTGATTAGTTTAAATCATTTTACATTAGTCATGAAAATGAAAAACAGAAAAATATATGTCATAAACATCCGGGTCCTAATAATGGCATGGCTGTGCATGGTGGCACAGCGGTCAAGCTATTGGCCTCTCACCAAGGTGGACCGGGTTCGATTCTCGGTCAATGCATGTGAGATTTTCGAAGTGAAATGCCATGTCCTGTGGTTCAGATTCCACGTAAAAAGGAGGTCCCGTGGCTCATGATCGCATGATTGCCGGTTACGTAAAACTAAAAGCTTCCTTCCTACCTTTCCTAATAATGATATAAAACAAGTTCGGATTGTATTCTAAAAATTATCCGCAAAGTTTCACCAAACATTATCCGCATCTTATCCGCTATCCGCACAGCCATGCAAACTATATCCGCATGGCGAAAAATATAGCAGATATCCACATCCACCCAGGGCTTTAGCCAGGGGCGTATATAAGGTGGGGGGGGGGGGGCGCCCCCCCGCCGAATTTTTTGTCACATATATTATTTGTTTATGAATTAAAACATTAAGAACCAATATAATCAATTACTATTTTTACTAAGAGACGTATGGCAACGTTGCAAAGCAAGGCGAACGTAGAGCGATGTAAACAGTGTGATAATCAGTTTGCTCTGATCGTATGCGTAACAACATAACCTCTTATTACTCTCCAGTGCCTTCGCTCTCATGAATGAACCAAGAACAGCAACAAGTGCCCTTGAAGCGTGTGACAAAAGTTTTTTTCCATAACTTTTATACCCTTATCAAACTTTTGGCAAATTTTCTCTCTATGTAGCTACTGGTACTGTGCCCAAATCTAGGAATGGGTATTCCAAGTTTCAGACACCTAGATATCAAGGGAAAGGCTGTAGCAGCTTTTGAAAGTTCGGATATTTGAATATCGCGCTACATTGCTTCTCGAAGCCATTCGAAGGAAATTACCGATAGTTGGATGGTAAATGACGTAGCGAGTCACCGCAGAGGTGGAGACTATTTATTGATTAAATAGTTAACTATGGAGCAGAGACTTGAGACTGGGATCAGATTACTGGCACGGCCAAATAAAAGAGAATGCAATTAGTATCAAGTAAATCGGACCAGGGATTCAAGAGATATGAGGATTTTTAGATATCAGGCGATGACGCGTGACCCTGACCGTTTTTGTATAAAAGCAAGCTGGAGCAAGCTTAGTTAGCTCAATTCATCACAAGCACTTGGCGAACAAGTTGCGTCTACGCTGAGCCAAGGCACATGGTTGCCACGTCTACGAAGAAGTACTTTTCAAATCGTGATAGTCACGAGAAGTGCTGCGCAAACGAGTTGGAACTTAGTAAGTTTCTGGTGAGGAGAATCACTGAGGTGATTGTATTTCTACAGACATTGGTGGAAATATTTATATTTCCAAAAGGACATATGCTAGACTTGGTCTAGAAAATAGTATTTGTCACAGTCCAATAGTAAATTAATACTTGGATGTTTAAATCCATTTAAAGTCAGTTTCATATTTTGTAACTATTTAACCACTTCGATCCGTCAGTACATTGAAGAATAGTCTATAACGGTGGCGTTCATTAGTCTACGCAAGGGAAACTGCAAGTTGTCTAGCGCATGGCAGATGGTGATATACAAACCATGCCCAGGGAACGATCTTCAGAACAGCCGTTAACTGCTTAGACTGTCAACGTTTTTCTTGTACTGATGAGATTACAGTGAGTTAAGTTACAACTGACACATTTAAGAAGAGATCGCTTAGATCTGACCCTTTTCAAACAAACTGTTATGGCTTTGTTAGAAGCCCATATTAAAATGGAACCACAGTCATTTAAAACGTCGAAAGATACTACCATTATGTCTGACTAGACGATTTGTGGGTCTACAATGGCGGCCGATACAAGGATTATACGTGCTTGTCCGATAGGGCATGTCTACGGATAAATCTGGTATAGACCAGGTTTACTACACTTCAAGAACATCAAGAAATGTAAGCCACATTTGAATTATTTTATGCCTAGCTAATTGGAACAAACTATTTTTCTGCAGATGACCAACACATTTTTTTCGTCGTATTTAAAGCTTGTAATGATTTACGCAAGACTAGTTAGATTTATTCTGAGCATTTTCAGCACTCAGAACAGTTTAGGATCGATGACCGAGCATTTTGAGCATTTATTTGAATTTTTCATATTTTTGGGAAATCACGGTAATCAGCCGATGTAACTGTAAAAGTTAAATTTATTTTTGGTGAGGAATGGATATTTTTTCCATATTCGAAGGTTCGAACATGTGGATTCTCACGTAATGAGATGATAATTAAACATATTTGAAATAATAATAATAATAATAATAATAATCCACTAATAATAATAATAATAATTTTCATAATTTTTCTAAATAATTCTTGGATATTATATTTTATAATAATCATATGTATTGAGAAAGAGCCTATGAAGTAGTTGAAACATTTCTAGTTTGGAACAGGAGATTTTACGAAGGAGAGTGGTTAGCGCAAGCCCGCATTCAACCTACATTTCAGTTCTGGTTGAACAGTTGATATTTGCTATGAGCAAAGTATATGTTTCATATAACACGGAGAGGCATGAAACGGGAAGCAATTGATATTTGTATCAAATAGGATTTTTGTATTTATATAAAATCATGACGTAAATACACTTCGAAAGTGAAATGAAGCTTTTCATGAGTATGGTAAATTCACGGGTTGAACTGAATGGTAAAATAAAATAAACTTGTAAGTTTATTAATCTTCCAGTGTTGATAACAAGCAGAGGCTTGATTTATTGTATAAATTTTGGGAAGATAATTTATGTGTGTGGAGTAGTTGAAATGCCATTCCCAGGTGCGCATGTTAAGTCGCAGGAATGAAGGTTTTTTCGAGCATCAATCAAATAGCAGGTTCGATGGCTCAGGTTTATAGTTGGAGTATTGGAGCCACACATTTCGTCGTATGAATAACCTGAAGGTTATTTCTTTGAAACCATCAGTTCTTATTTCAACCTTGTTTACGAATTCCATTTAGACTTTGATTTTGCTAGAACCCGGATTTGTCATGATAGTAGTTTATTCTTCTTCAGAGGAAGACCTTTGCCGTTGTTGTTGTTGTTATAATATTGTGTTCTTACACAAATAGTAGAATGGGCCACTGCCAATTTAAAATAATTCTTTAACCACGAATAATTTGAAGGATATTTTCAATCCTAGTGCCATGAACTAAATGAATTCATTATAAGACTACAATTCTAATTTCCGCATTCTGTCGAAGAATTGCAAGTTGTGAAAGTTGCTAGAAATGGCCATAAATATAAATATTTTTATAATATTGTTCCCAAGTGGAAAATCTAATAGTTGAATGGTTCAACCATTTATTGATCAAGTTAATGATTCAGAAATCATATATTTTGTTTGGAACTTGAAGTTCATAATCGAGTCACTTCTCGAATGTTTAATGTCAGAAGAACAATTAATTGTTGTTGTGCTTCGCACAGTTCTTCGATGCTATGCTCAATGGTCAAATACTTTTCAGATGTTGTTAATATGTGTTAATAATTTGTGTTGCTACGATGATAATAATAGTTTCAACGATATATTTTGGAAAACTGGAAAAACAAATGAAAGTTTAAGAAATTCTATAAACATTTATTCTACGAGTGTTAATATCATGTAAATAGTCAAACAGTGATCTACGTTATTTCCAGTATGGACAATTCATTTTGCACTGGAGTTAAAATGTTAATAATTTTGGAACACAGTCCACAGGACTAACAATCGGACTTGTGTTTTCAAAAAGATTTGTCAAATGTGTTTGGAAGATTTCTGTATATTGTGTGTAAATAAGAGTGTGGATCGCCACACGTGGATGATGCTGCTTTGAGCATTATTCTTGCAGTCAGATTTTAACTTTAAATAAACTGAGATAATTTTACCAGATGTGTTTCACCCAATTAAATCTCCTTCTATCCTTATTGTTGCATTGAGCCAAAAATCAGCAAAGCATTTTTATAAATTTGATGTCGTTTTTGCGATTTGCTTTAACCCATCTGGCGCTCCGGGATATTTTGATTCTCGTGCTGACTGATTATTGGTAAAATGCATATGTGGTCGTGCGGACTCCGGTCTAAACGGGCACAGTACTGCCGAACGGAGTTTGAGTTGGTTGAAAACATACTTAAGAAATTTTACTTCTGAAAAGAGACTCAACGGTGTAGTATTTTCATCTATTCACAGAGACATACATCTCACTGACGATGACGTTATGAACCGATTTGGCAATGCTTCGAGAAACCTTGACTTTATATTATAGTGTGAGTTGTAAATCAAAACAGTAACATTAATTCTTTCCATGTAAACACTATCAAGAGAGCAAGATGATTGTATTAATAAAAAGTATCATAAAAGGGTCTTAGTTGTGTTTGACATTAACCAAACATAAAACATTACACCAATTTGGTTGAAAAAGTGATGCCAAATAGCCTTAAAACTCATCATTTTGCACCAAATTATGCAAAAGTTTCCCGGGGAGAACCCAGGACCCCCTATTCTTTGGGCCTATACCATGCCCCCTAACCCCTGGTTGCCCCCCCCCCCCAATTAAAACTCTATATACGCCACTGGCTTTAGCTTAAGTCTGGCTGCGGGGACGCTGCTTCCTCTTTCTTTTGTCCAACAACTAGTTATTCCAAGTGGGAAAGTCTATGTATTTAAAAGTAAAAGTACAACCGATGATACACTGCTCAGCCAAAGTTTGGAATAGCATAGATTTTACTACAATGACTTCTTAGAGTAAACCCATTGAGGTTTATACAATAACTCATGATCAAACTAAACATCAGTCCTTCTGAAAACAATATCAATCGTGGTTAGATAACAATGAAACGGTAAAAAACAAAGCGAACTCTCTTGTAAGTGTCCCTCTTGAAGACAAAATAGTAGGGGAGTGAGGGGGATTCTATTACCCCCCACCACTACTCCCAATGCGAGCCGATAACTCCCGAACCCGTGGTCGGAGATTCAAAAATGAGGTGTCGTTGGACTCGAGCTGACGGGGGCATTTTTAGGGACCATTCGTTATATTTTTCAAAATTTGTTGAAAATTTTTGTTTTTGAAAGTTGCCGATAGTTTGAAAACCAAACATGATAGAACGTTGTGCTAAGGTTCAAACCAGTGGTATTTATGTCCTTTATATTTTATAATAAAACTCTTTTATTTTTTATGTTTGTTTTGAAAAAGTTCAATTTTGAAATTCCTATATTTCTGAAACTAGGAAGTCTACAAAAAAGTTTGTTTGACATAAATAAATGGCTTAACCCCCTCTACCCCCAAAATAAATTTCAAGTCTCTAGGATAAAAACTTTATGATAGTAGTGGGATGACAGCGGTTCTACTTGCAGTCGCGTGTGTGCTTGAATACGTATGGCTATGTTGGAAAAAAGTTAGGTGGTGGGAGAGGACTGGGGTTGAGTGAGAGGTCGTTTAGATGGTATTTTTTCCGCTCTATTTGATGGTGAGGTTATTTTTTAAAATGGGTGAAATTAGGAAACGCAATTTGAGGTAAACGTGCTTTTTTGACATTTTGGTGATATTTAATGAGCTTGTAAGGCAAGAACGATGTGATGTTTAGGAACGGGGTGACGTCCTCTTTGCTAAGAATGTGTGTTGGTATTTTAATTTTTGTTGTTGAAAATTGTTGATTTTGAAATTGGCGCTATTTTGAAAACGGTGAATTTTGGAAAAAAAAACGTTTGTTTGACATTAATGAAAGGTGGCTATGCCCTCTAGGTGGACAGCAAGTTTCAAGTGTGTAGGAGGAGAAAAAAATGATAGCCTACTTTCTCGCGAACATTGCCGATAATTCGTGAACCGATGGTCAGATTTTAACGAATGAGGTGTCGTTGGACTCGAGCTGACGGGCGCTTTGCTCTGGACCACGTATTACATTTTTCATTTTTTTAATGTTGTTTTTGAAAGTAGGTGATAGTTTGAAAACCAAACTTGATAGAACGTTGTCCAATAGTTCAAACGAATGGTCTCTATGACCTTTATTTTTTATAATAAAACTTCTTATTTTTTGAGATTTTTTGATACACTTACATTTTGAATTTCTACTATTTTGGAAACTAGGAATTTTACAAAAGAGTTTGTTAGACATATATAAAAGGTCCCTACCCTCTCTACCAGGAAAAATAAATGTCAAGTCTCTAAGACAAAAACTAAGCATTTTGAAACTTTTAACCTGTTTTTTTTTAATAAAGAGTGTTTGTAGACAGAGAGAGAGCCGGTAGCGCTTGACGTATGTTACAACGAGGCTATGACTGGCCATAGTGGATTAAGGAAATGGCTATTTCTACGAGACGACAAAGCGAGAGAGCGCTTTCTGTTATTTTGTTATGACAAACGAATAAAGGCGAATATTTGAAAAAAATCCCTCTTGACGATCTTTGAAACATGTTAGTAAACGGGTCGTGGGTAACATGACAAATGCTAATAATTGTATGAGTTGAATGAAAGCGGGAAACATTTGATAGTTGTCATTAAGAACTTTAAGAACTTGCTTTGTATGTATGGCTGACTGGCAGCCAGAACGGAAAAATACAATATCTGCTCGAGAGGCCTGCTTGGAGCCTGGCTAGCCGACTAAGAGAATGGAATGTGGGTGAGAGCTGACAACATTGGTGTCAGGTGATAACAGGTTGCAACAATCTGACAACTCTGTAACAGAATGATATTTCACTTCCTGTCAGCCAGGCCCCGAGCAGCAGCAGCAAGCAGGGCCCCGCAGAGAAGGTGAGGGGAAAGAAGGGAAGACCGAGACATGCAACAAGGAAATCACATGACCACTGCAGAGCCTGCCAAGAGCGGTGAGGGACGAGGCTAGAGGACCACGGGGAGGTGAGGGGTTGGGTAAGAGAGTATTGAGCATGTCATTGCACATTGCACGTCATTCCTATGGTAAACGTTACTGTGTTAACATAGGCTGTGTCTTATCTGTATAAAATAATTGCATTCGTGTGCTTTACCCCAGTTGGTTGCTATATTGAATACATTATATATTTACAGGTAAGTGTGAGATTAACACTGTTTATATTATTTTAATGCTAATGTATGTTTAAATTATTATTGGTTTACCATTTTATTGATGGATTGTTATTTTTGTTTTAGATAATCTGCATACCTGTTGTGGGAGAAAGAAACCCCATTCCACTTGAACCTACAAAAAGGCAAACGCGGGGCTTTTATAAAGAGCAAGGGTATGGGTGGTGCTTAGTAATGGCATTCGGGGCACAGTCAGTGCCTGTGAATGCTGTGAAAGGTTCAACTCATAGGGTTAGGACTACTGTTCTGACTCAGTGAGGAAAGCAATGGCAAACTACCTCACTCCTCTTCTTGCCTAGAACGCCTCAAAATGGCGCTGCCTTGGGTTTTTGTGGGTATCTAGTCACATAACGTAACGGCGGTACTATTTGAGGATCCAACCAGCCTTCGGGCTGACTACCTAACAGACAGGTAAGATTTTTAAATTATATATATATATAACCTGTTTGACATTAACTTTTTTCAGGTTGTACAAAGGTGCTATTTGGAATGCATATACTCATGGTAATTTATTTTTGTTCTTTTTTTTAGAGTATGAGCCTGTCAACTGCTGAAAACCAGGAACGTGTGTGTTTGGGACCATTGTTTACCAGGCAGTCTACAGCTGAAAACTTGGGTGAGATTGTTTTTTTTTATAAAAATCATGTCTTTTGCCACTGCAGATAGCTTAACTTGGGAGCCCCTTGAGTCCTGTTTTAAGAAACGTGCATGCTCTGGCCGCTTGGTGAATGTTACGGAGAGTTTAATCCCAAAAGACTTTATCGAATCATGTTTGGAAATTTTTAAAGAACAAATTTGTACAGCGCAAAGGTTGCATACGGCATTAAAGGTCAATACACAACTGGTGTGTGATTTCATGTATAAAAACAAGGACGGTGAGCATAAAAAAAATTATGTTGGCAGTAAAATGCAAGTGCTATTGATAGCCGATAATCTGAACGAGTGGTATCAATGGCATGTGGTGATTGCCTTGCTATCAAAATTTGATAAACTGCAACAAGAACCCAGTGGTTTAGCGTTAGACAAAATCCGTTACCTACAAATCAACATTTGTCATTTCAACCCGATGAATGCTGGGTCTAGCTATATTAAAACACCACCAGCAATAGCTTCGAAAAAGGCTGTGGTGAATATTGAAAATTTTGACAATGATTGCTTCCTGTGGTCTGTGGCTGCCTATTTGCAGCCAGCACAACGTGCCTGTCACAGACCAGGAATGTACAAGGCCAAGTTTGAAGAATTAAAACAAACTTTAAATTTAACTCTAGTGTCGTTCCCTATGGACTTAACCGAGATCCATAGGTTTGAACAAGAAAACCATGACTTTTTGATCATGGTGTATGGCCTTGATGGTAATGAAATTGTGGGTCCTCTTTATGCCACAAAAGAACCTAAACAACATGACATTCATCTTTTATATCTGTCTTACGGAGAGGTAAATCACTATTGCATAATTCAAAGCTTAAGTAGATTGCTAAGCAGTCAAATGTCTAATAAAAAGCGTGAAAAACATATGTATGATCGATGCTTGCAATATTTTACAACCCCTACGCTTTTGGAACGTCATAGGATAGATAGCGTTTCTCAGGAAGCGGTGAGATTGATATTGCCACAAGGGGACAAGGCTGTGTTGAAATTTAACAACATTCATAAGCGCGACACTGTTCCCTGTGTGGTATATGCAGATTTCGAAGCTCTTACCACGCCCATGGCGGGATGTGAACCACATCCCACCATCAGCTCAACCACACCCATTCAAAAACATGAACCCTTTGCCATATGATTAAATGTGGTGTGCGCCTATGACCCCACACAATCCGTTTACAAATACCGTGAGGGGCTAGATTCTGCCAGATGGTTTTTGAATGAACTTGTTAAGTTGGCCGACCGTGTAGAGGGATTACTGGACCACCCAGTACCCATGAGCCTATCTACAGAACAGCAGAAGCAGTATGAGCATGCCACGACATGTGATATTTTCGAAAAGTCACTGATCAGTGCTGAATACACCGTTCGTGATCACTCGCACTTTACGGGAGAGTTTCGTGTAGCTGCGCACAGCAAATGCAATTTGAACTCTCCAACTCCTCGATTTATCAGTGTCTTTTTCCACAATCTGGCGAATTATGACATTCAGTTTTTGATTCGTGAATTGGGTCATGTCAACAAGGGCTCGTTTACCATTATTCCCCGAAACCATGAGCGTTTTACAGCCCTGACATGGCGGTTGAGCGACTTTAGCATTCGATTTTTGGATTCCTTTAAGTTTATGTCATCCACGCTAGGCAGCCTTGTCAATGGCTTGAATGAGGAGGAATTAAAAACACCAGAATGCATTTTAATGATCCTAAGCAATTTCAATTATGCATTCAGAAAGGTATATTCCCGTATGATTTCTGCAACAACTGGGACGTGTTAAAGCAAACAAAACTCCCACCACAAGGCAAATTGTACTCGAAACTAAAACGCAGTACCGTTTCCGATGAAGACTATGCACATGCATGTCAAGTTTGGCGAGTGTTTGACATTAAGACGCTAAGTGAATATGCTATGCATTACCTAAAACTGGATGTATTGCTGCTCACCGATGTGTTTGAAAAATTCCGTGAGTTGTGTCAACACATTTACGGTCTTGACCCGCTCACTATTATACGAGTCCTGGGCTCTCGTTTGATGCCGCCTTGAAATACACTCAAGTGGAATTGGATTTACTCACTGATGTAGACTTGGTTCTATTTGTTGAAAAAGGCATTCGTGGTGGCTTTGTGACGCTTAACCAGCGCCATGCCGAAGCGAACAATGTCTACATGCCTGATTATTCACCAGACAAACCAGAATCGTACTTAATGCACTATGACGTGGATAATTTGTATGGCTACGCCATGAGTCAGCCTTTGCCCTATGGGAAGTTTGCTTGGCTGACAGAGCAACAAGTGTCAGAATTTGATGAGAACATGGCTAGCCAAGAAACAGGCCGTGGATATGTGCTAGAAGTGGATATTGAATACCCCTCATCCTTGTATGATGAACGTGCCGATTTCCAATTCTGCCTTGAGCAATGGTCCCCCCTGACAGTAAAGTGAAAATTGAAAAACTCATGGGGACACTTTCCAACAAAAATCGGTATGTGCTGCATTTCCAAATGTTGGTGCAATGTCTAGCCCAAGGCTTGGTGATGAAGAAAATCCATAGGGGTATTTCCTTTGCCCAAAAACCATGGCTCAAGCCATACATGCAACTCAACACAGAGCACCGATTAATGGCAACACAGCAGTTTGAAATTATTATTTTAAATAAAGAACAACTGCATCTATGGCAAGTCCATGGAGAATGTCCGCAAATACCGCGACATTAAATTGGTGAATGTCTGGGAGGGGCAGTGAGGTGCCCGGCGGTACATTGCCAAGCCAAATTTCAAATCGATCAAAATTATCGGTGAGAATTTGGCCACCATTGAACTGAGTAAGACCATCGTGACCATGGATAAACCCATTTACTTGGGCCAAGTCATTTTAGACTTTTCTAAATCGGTTATGCATCGATTCCACTATGAGTTTGCCAAACGCCATTTTGAGGACGTCTCTCTTTAGTAAATGGATACGGATTCATTCATTTACCACATTCGCCTCTGCAACCCCTATGACGTCATGAGGCAGCATAGTGACTTGTTCAACACCTCTTGCTATAGCGCTGACAACGTGTTTCAGCTACCCATAAAAACAAGAAGGAAATGGTTGTTCTAAAAGATGAATGCGGTGATTCTGTCATGACAGAATTTGTAGGTTTGGCCTCGAAAATGTATGCTTATCGCACATTAGACTGTAAGGAAGCCAAAAGAGCAAAAGGTGTAGGTAAAGCAGTGGTAAAATCGCTACGTGTAGACGACTACCTGGCGGTTTTACGTACTGGCAAAGCTATGTCCCATACACAGCACAGGATACAATCCAGCAACCATCATTTGTATCTTGTGGAACAGAGAAAACGCGCCCCTGCCGCGATGGATAACAAACGTGTGTGGGCTGATGACCTGCTCACCAGCCTGCCCTGGGGTTATGATCGCAAGGAGGAGGATGTGTGATTTTTTTGTTTGTTCGTTTAGGGACATGGCTTTTTTAACTCGTAGATTTAGTATTTTGTAAATATTGGTTTTTGACATTGTAAATAGTAGATTTTGTAAATAGTGGCAACCCAACTGGACCTTTTGCTCTTAAAAAAGTTGTATGTAACCTTATTTTTATTTTAATTTTAAATTTAACAGAGTTGGGAGTTGGAAAATGGTATATAGATTCATTATTTAAAGCTGTACAATGTTGTAGTTTTTGTAAATATAAAATAAGTATCATTAATTTTTAGTAACTTTAACGGATAGTATTTTTTTGTAATGTAAATGGTAAACTAAAAAGTTTTTTTGGGATAAGTGTGCATGTTAGAATGTGCTTTAGGAATAAATAAAGTGGTTGTGTTTGTTCCCAAAAGACAGGTATGGTTGTGTGAGTAGAGAGAAAGCTGGTGTGTATGTATGACCAGAGCAAACACGGTGAGGTAGGGTGGATGATGAGGGGGAAATTGTAACTTATATATTTAACAAATGGTCAATAGTCACTTTTTGTCAATAGTTTTGTTTTCTTTGAAATGTAGCGGTCAATAGACATTATTTTTTGTAAAACAGTCTTACCTGCATTATTCGTAGACCTCTACGTTTCCGCAGTCCCATAAACTCACTGCAGCATCGTCATGGTCAAACACACACATGAACATTATTGACATATCTCAACTTTCGATATACACCAAATGAAAAAAAAATGTGAAAACAGCAAAATGGAAAATCCATGTTTCGATATCAGCAAAATTCAAAAAAAGTTTAACTTGAAACGGACATTTAAAAAAAATGGAAATGGCCATGTGTGAAATATAAAAATTCAAAAATTTCAAACAGACATTGTTTAAAAGTGTAATCAAACAAATGGAAAATCCATATCATCAAAAACACAAAACTTGAAACAGACATTTTGAAAAACTGTAAATTGCAAATTGGCAAATGGCAATGTGTGAATTCATCATGTGTGAAATGTGAAAATTGAAAATCAGCCCATCATCATCATGATTTTTTTAAAGTAAAAAATACCATCATGCTCTGGTAAACCTTTGTTTTTATTTCATAGCCATAGGGATTGGCAAAAGAAAAAATAGAATACAAACAAATCCTAATTCCTCAATCCTCAATTCCTCAATGTTTATGTCCACGCATCATCAACATTCCTTTCATACCACTCATCACAATCAGGGCTGCCATCCTTTCACCCACTGAGGCATCACAGGATGTGATACGTTGTTTAGCTTTTTTCAATAACAATTTATCTGCCACATGTCTTAAACCAGGATGACTATGGCGATATGAAAGATCATGTTCTTTGCATGCTTGATCCAAAACCTTAATGGGTAGATCACCACGCCGCAAAAGTTTTTCAAGATGAGTTCCAGGGCCACAAAAACTATAACCTTGAAGATGGATTTCGAAAGGTAAGTATTGAATCACTTTGTCAATGACGCCATTGCCAGTACAAGTCTGGCATATCCTTTTCCATAGATGGTGAAAACGTTTGATCTTCCTCCTCTTCTGTGGACGATGTTCGTGTTTGTTGTTGTCGTTGCTTTATCTCGCCATGACACCCGTGGAATAATTCAACAAAGTCTTTACACGGACTTTTATGACCGTGATACAGTTTCACTAGCTGACAAGTCGCGCACTGACGCATAGAGGGTATTTTTGCCATGGCCACTTGGTTATGATGATCTTAATCCGTACAGGGTTGCAATTCACTCAACACAGGGTCTTGAGTCCATGTTTTTGGTACATGTTGCCAGATTTGTTTCACTGCGTTGACGGCCACATAATAATTGAACGATTTGGGCAGCGCTATGAGTTCGTCTTTGGTAAAACTGTCTAGTTTTTTATGCACACAAAGAACTTGCCGATGGCTTTGTCCGTAGCATTGCCTTTCTCCATGGTATCACGTGCTGTAGATGTTTACACGTCGCTTGTAGAAATCTCACTGGCGTCATTCACAGGTAAATCTTGATTTTTAATTTTGTTCAACAACTCCCAACAGACATGCGTGGATAACCAATGAAAGAGATGCCACACATGGGCTAGGGCTGTATGGGTAATGCTGCCACAGGAACAAGTATCCATGAGCGTTTGCAGGGATGGGCAGCCCAAGTCCATGAGGTCGATACATTGACACTAAGACGCTAAAAATGGTTGCAACCATTGACGTTTTTCATTACCTTTCACAAATACCACACTGGCTGAGGACAAGTACGCTTTCATGACCACGTCCAAATATTTATAGGAAATGGTTCCTTGATTTCAGTCTAGCTGCCTATGATTTTCAATCCACTGGGTTTGTTTACGATCTTTTTCACACAACAAATCAAAAGCATGGGGCAGTTTAAATATCAAATGCGTAGCTAGCGATATCCAAAACGTGGTACAATCGATCATGGCCACTTGTTTAAATATAAATTTGTTGTCACCAATTTTAAACCCTTGGCAATCCACAATGAGTGTGCGCAACATGTTGACGCTTGCCTGGACCAAGTTCAACTGACGACTGACTGACGATAAATGACTAAAGTGCGCCCATGGCATGGACTTACCTGCCATGCTAGTTTGAAAAAAAAAAATGAGGTGAGGGTAGGACAGGGGGGACATGAGAAATAATATTAACAACCACAAAATATTTTTTATTACATCATTTTATTATCATATCACGTCTTACAGGCTTTTGTCATTTTGGGATAAGGACGATTCCAACTCATACAACAACATAGTCTCTTGTATTTGTAACGTCCATAACACCGATGATGTCCCAATTTCTCTAAACTAGGCGTTTTTGATGGTGAGCTGCTCACCGAAGCACCGTTGACACCATACAGTCCACACGTATCGTAACTTGTTTTTTCATCACCCAGAGGCACGAGTGAGGGGTAGCTTGAATGACAGGGTATATTTCCCACCTCCATTCTGCACAGGTAGGGGCAGGCAGGTGACCAGCGCTGATGTTCCTGCATGGGTTCATCACTCTCTTGCCATTGGTCTATGATGTTGGGACAAAAGGTACATTTCACTTCATCTCTTGTTTTCAAATAATAGAAGCCACCGGCCGCCAAGGATTGAGGATTTATGAAAGGCTCCGGCCACGTTGCAAAAGTCTTGAAACGTTGTTCCTCAGAGTTTAAATTCATGGATGTAACGTCTCTTGATGCTTTAAAGCAAGACATGACTGACCGGCTTGACGTGGGTTGACTTGTTATTTATACACTCGTCACTTGGTTGGACAGTGGATAATAGTTGACTTGTTTGTGATGAATAATCAAACAGTAGGCTGTGGTATTGGCTGGTATGTACCAGTCATGCGTTTCAAAATCTAGTCGGATGTCAATATTGGATGGCTTGACAGACTCTTCCAGGTAAGAACAGTCAAAGACAATAAGTGGCGCCCTTGCCTTAAACGCTTGGGGTAGCAGCATGGGGCCGTTCTCTTTTTGATAATACGACCATCGAAATTTAGAAAACAAGTCGTACAGGGGACCAAACTTATTTTTTGAAAAATCCAAATCCAGTCCTTCATAGGGAAACACAGCTCCGTTGAGGAAAAGACGTGCATTTCTTAATTGCAGGTGATCAAATTGCGTGGCATCTTTGGTTTGTTGATACTTGCGATTCGTTTGAAAACCCACGATTATGTACAGAGGTCTCTCTGTATAGCGGGCTGTTTTTACAGACGACCTGTGTGTGTTGGTGGTGGGTAATAACGGGTACTCATGGAGAGCCCAGCTTCTAAATTCCATGGGTAGGGGCATATCTCTCTTTACCATTTTGAGTATGTCCAGTTTTTTGCTATCGTCAAGGGTTACATGGGGCACTTTCCATAGCAAGCGTTGTAGTTGAATTTTTGAATCTATGGGGGCATTGTCGGCTCCCTTGAGTGCATTATTATCACTTATGTCTCTAACCAGATAAAGCACTTGCCTTGCGTTGACCACAATGCGCTGGTGATCTTCGGCAAAGCCAAAATTCAATTTAAGAGGTTAAGGGACACTAGGGCTGAGTTTTTCAACTTCCACATTTTTTATCAGAATGAGTCGAAATTTAAACTACATACTTAGAATGGTAACACTAAGTCACATACCAAATTTGAAAACAATTGGATGATATGTAATTGATTTTTTGCTAATTATATTATTAAAATATACCGTGTAATCAAAATGCTCCATGCACATTAGAAATTGTGTAAAACGCTTGATATTTTCATTACATATACTTAAAGCTATTCTTAATATTATAACATTGAGACATTTCAGGAAAGTGATACATGTATGCTGTGAGATTATTTTTTTCTTGATGTGCAATCGTATTTTATGAATTTTGATAATTTTTCATAGATTTTTATTTTTTTGGTGAGTAATTTACAAAGTGACTGGAGATATCGCAATGTTATTTTACAATACATGTGTTTCTAAATATCCAGTGATCTTTTTAAATGAAATTGGTGAATATCTCAAGCACATGGAGCATTTTGATTACCTAAAAATGTTGTTCGGACATAAAAGCATTTTTATAAAACTGCATGCTATATTAAACAGTTTGGCTCACCCAATGAAACTTGTTTGGAAAAAATCTGAAAAATGCAATGTTTTGTTGTAGAGATAAAGAACATAGGGACCTTTCGTTTGAGTTAACCTACGACTTTCTATGATTTTTATTTTTAAAAGTATAGCCTACTTTCTATGATTTGCCTTCCATCTTCTGTTTACGCAGAGGATATTTAAAAATGTCGCTGAGCCTTTAAAAATGGCGGTGCATGAAAACGTTTTTACTGAAATGATCCACAGGGGTCCATACGATATATATATATGGGAAAAACAAAATACAGTTATTTTGTCATTTTTGCCTAAAAACTCAGCCCTAGTGTCCCTTAATATCCAGTAAAGGTGCCATCGGTGTGTACCATCCAGTCATTGGTCGAGTCAGCGCACCAACCCGCCATGCAAAGTGTTTTACCTTCTTCCTCAATATAAGAGGGGTATAGTTTCATGACACTGGAAATGCCCACATTTCGAGTGCTATCCACCACGATATCGTTAATGACATACCGCACCTCAGAAAACAGAAACGCAAAAGCATGGTTGCCCAACTTGGATGTGGTGGGTGTAGGGCCATCGGCCTTGGTGAGCCGATCTTCAATCTGAATGACACTTTCATGCGGTAGGGTGTAAATATCTTGGTTGTTGTTAACAAATTGAATTTCATCATTGTTATTGAGTCCAGGTGTTTGAGCTTGTTAGGAATGGAGATCAATTCTTACCACCCCTGGTTGCTCCTCGATGTGGTTCGCTACCTCTAGGATAGAATTCATCATGAGGGTTGACGTGGTAACCCAAATGCTGTAAAATCTGCTTGTCCTGAGATGTTAACGTGTATTCACGTGGCAAACAACTAACACCATTCCTAGACGGTGTTGTTGCTTTATACACAAACTGCATAGTGGCTTTAGCAGCAACTTAAAAGTCACTGGTGTGGTAGAATCTAATTGAATGGGTTGTTGGTCTCTATTGATCAGTCTTAATGTTATATTACTAATAACATCGACAGCCACAGAATGAAAAAGTACCACTGGAGGGTTTTCACGAATAATATAGCCATTGGGCGATGTCACAATAAAGTCATAAAGCGAATACGATGGTTCTTGATTGGTTTACACTTGGCCAATAATATTACACGTCACCGACACATGATGGTCCTTAATGAATTTTACTTCATGGTCTGATTCTTGTTTTTATTGGGCTCCAACACGAGTGGTATAAATCCTAGTAATGGACCAATGGAATCGGGGCGTGTTTTAAAGTCAATGTTGAATGTGGAGAAAATACTGCAGCGATGAGTGTTGGTATTTCCTACAAGTTCAAACTTGCGCGTTCCATCGAGAAATTACTTTAAACCATATTAATTAATCAGCACCACATAAATGTGTTCATAAATATCATCGATCGTATATCCACCAGAGTTCAGGGTGAGCATACAATCATCATAGTAAAACTTGTTATTCACATTTTCACGTATGTTGTATATTCGATTGTACGTTTCAAGTGAAACAAGTCCCAAACCATAAGGTCTTTCACTCAATTCGATAGGCGGGTAAAAGTCTAGGCTGACTTCAGGTCCACGTCCATGCAGTGTAAACGTTTTACTTTCTGCCGACATACTGTGAACGTTTTTGCTTATGCTGCGTCTTATATAAAAAAATTAAACTCGAACGTCCACACTGTTGGCTGTTAAAAGTTTGCTCGCGTTTCACATTATAATATATCTTGATCCTGTTTCCAAAATAGTTTACTAGTTCCATGGGTGGGGGCAAATTCCCAAAACTGTCAAAGTACCATACGGTGGATCCCTCTTTGACATAAGCTACATAATGCGTTCCTGGTCCTCGGTGATCATCCAAATTGACAACAGTGCATTCCTGTTTCCAGGGTCGTGGGGGTAATTGGTTTCGCAAAAACACACCTCGAAAATGAGAAAGCTTTAGTTGTTTAGCATAGCTTTCCATTTGTTGATGCGTCAGGGCATGTCTTGCTATGGCTGAGTTTTTTTAATATTTCGAAATGGTGAAATTCCAAATCCTCGTTGATAAAAGGCTGGCTTTCAATTGGCATTTCTAGCTCCCATTGCAATCGCTTCCGTCGTTTAATTACGTCGCTGACTTTATTTTAGTTGTTGCTTGCCCTGCTGCGCGGCTTTAATGGTTTTCGTCACCGCACTGGCACCGCCCAAAAGTGAACCCAGAGTAGCCAGACTGGCAAATAAAGCAGGTAAAAATCCGGCTCGTTTGGGGACGGGAATCACTCGCCCTTGTTTTGAACCCTGTCGCTGAAGTTTTGGAATAACACGTCTTTGTGCTTCTCGAAGGGCTTTCCTTATGGTCAATACATTATTTTTTATTTTTTTCTTTCGCAAGGGCTTTTCCACGAATGTCTTAAGCCCAGGCTTTGCCAAGGACAGTGTCTTATTTTTAGTCTTTTTAGTCTTTTTTTTACCACATATCTTTGTTTTACCATGATGATGACCAACAACCTTACACGAGAAACTTTAAGTCACGACTAACGTCAGGTTGTTATTTCATGGCTGTATATTCCAATTCCACATAAAGTGGGAAATCGTTTAGGGTTTTTCCCGCTTGCTTTTCATCCGATGTCAACATGAGATGAAAGGATAATTCGTCACCTGCATTGACCATTTCATGGTTATGGACCAACATCCTATGACCATTTATCTCTATTTGTAAATTGTTCTTATCAGGCATCGCGTATTTCATGTGAATAGTTCCATCATAATGCAATAGATAGTGGCTTAAACCCGAAGCAAGCACGTAGGTCAGGTGCTGGTCATGGACTAGCGGTAAATGGTTTCTGTCATTCACAGGTTTTTCATTTGTCAGATACACTAAAAATACAGATGGGATAAATTTATAAAGCCTTTTCATTTCATAGGTCACGTAACGCTTGGTACAGACATCGTCTTCGTCTGGTGGGTCTTCCATGTGAATAATCCGATGGTGATTAGCGCTATAGCCATTCACTGTAAGCTGAGGCACTTTATCATAAAATTCATACACTTTGTTATTCACATACTTTTTTGTAGTAACATCTGTAGACACTTGAGGATGTTTTACATGGGTTAACCGCTTTCCCTAAAAGTCATAATCTCCTTGTCTTGTGCGTGGCACTACTGAACTATCCACATAGTGTTTATTAGCAGGATCTGTTTCTTGTTCAGGATCATGTATGGGAACAGACATAGCTTTGGCCATCAACGCATGTCCAAAGATATCCATCGTCAACCTGTACTCCGAGCCTACTGTTTCTATGACAAGGCTCGGTGCCATGTATATAGACAGCCTGCTAGCCTGGCTAAGCCTTAGTTGAAATGAAGATTATTAAGCAGCAAGAGTCATTCCCCGTGGGGGACATGGTTTCCCATCTCTGTCCCACATCACGTGAACAACGCCATGGTTCACTGTTTCCATCTTCCATTCGCTGCATCATTGTGGGACCTTCCGGCTGTAGGAAGACCAATCTTTGGCTGACGCTCATCACAGCGCCCAATGGTCTGCGTGTTCAAAATATTTATATTTTTGCAAAATCTCTCTACCAACTCCTCTACGTGTTTCTGGATCAAGTCATGTCTGGATTACAAAATGAGAATATGGGTTATTTTACATTTTCCATGCAAGAAAATGTTATTTCACCGGATGAGGTAAAGCTTGATTCACTCATGATTTTCGATGATGTATCCACTGAACGACAAGGCATCATTCAAAGCTATTTCAGCATGGGTCGTCACAAATATATCGATTGCTTCTATCTTGGACAAACGTATTCTAAAATGTCTAAACAGTTGATTCGTGACAATGCCAATGACATTGTTTTATTTCGCCAGGACGAGAGGTATAGTCGTCACATTTATAATGAACATGTGAATCCGGATATGACCTTTCAAATGTATACCGAATTGTGTGCCAAGTGCTGGAACACACAACGTCATGCCTGTTTGGTCATTGACAAACAAAGTGATCTCAACCAAGACCGGTATCGCTTAGGGTTTGATCATTTTAATGCTATTTGAGGCACTGTCTCATTTCCTCTCAAGTCATTTGTCAAGACACCATGGCGTTAGCAGAGAGTCAATTGAAAAAGCATATTATTAGAGCAAAAAATACTATTCGCCAAAAGGTTCGTCAATTGAAACGATCACGGCTAAAAGCCATGTTGAAACCCTCTTTCAAGCCATATGAAACGCTACCCCCCGTTTCACAAGCCACTCAGACACACCACGAGGACCCTGAGGAAGAGGAAGAGGAACAGGAAGAGGAACAGGAAGATTTGACTAGTGTTAGCGAAGTTGAGGATGAGGAGGAACAAGTGTTTACGCCTCAAAAATAGGCCTCACCCCTTGCAGAGTTTTAAGAAAAAAGAAATTCTTGGTCATTGTCGAAACACCTTGCCCTTCCAGATCGTCTCCGTTTTCACAACTCTTGGCAACCCCTCAACATAAAGGTAAACTGAAAAACATTTTAATAACATATTATGGATCAAAACTAGAACCCTATTTCACCGATCTATTTATTGCAAACACAGTTACCACGTATGGTGTTCGCTATGAGGATGATAGTTTTAAAATTGGAGATACATCAATTAAATTTGCTCGTAGTAAAGCTGTCATTAAAATATGAATTATAAATTAACGCCAGGACTGTTAAAGCTGCTCTTCTCTCGTACACCCTCTTCCCATGATTATACGTTAGAAGACCTTGGCAAATACATATCCATTTCATTGGACACCCATGCCCACAAAAACAGTATGATCCCGCTCAACAAGTGAATGCCAATATGTCTCAAAAATATAAAATCATCATTGCAAAAATGTTTCCCACCAGTCAAAGTACTCGTCGTAAAGCGTCCGCTTCGGGAGTGACATTTAAACCATTAAAACCCCTTGTGGATGATACCTACTGGCACAATCCCAATAAGCTCGTCCAACGACTACAGCTGTTGCATGCTTCACGTCAAGCCGGTCATACCGGTCACGATTGGGAAATTCAAGAAATTGAACAAGAACTTCGAAATGCCAAAATTATTGTTTAAGCCCTCACCCAATAGAATGGGTATTGCTCACGAGTTGCATCGCTCAGCTAGGCGACACTATCCACGACTCAAGGTGATTTCACGAGGTGTGGATGAACTTTGGCAGGCTGACTTGGTTGAAATGAAACCCTATGCTGGCGTTAACGACGGTGTGCGCTATATGTTAACCGTCATTGATGTCTATTCCAAAATGGCCTTTGTTGAGCCTGTGCGTCGCAAGTCTGGTCCACTAGTCACCAAGGCCTTTCAACATATTATTCAAAAATCCAAACGCCAACCTCAGTTACTACAAACTGACCAGGCGAAAGAATTCTTCAACAAGGATTTCTCTAGTTTTCTCAAATCTAAGGATATTCACCATTACACCGCGTACAGCAATCTCAAAGCCAGCGTAGTCGAGCGGTTTAACCGAACATTGAAAACACATAATGGAAAGCGTTTACCGCTCAGGGCACTTATCGCTGGTTGGACATGTTACCAGAGCTAGTGTCACGCTACAATGACACTAAACATAGAACGATTGGAACCAAAAATTATCAAGGACTGGATAAACTGTTAAACCCCATAAAAACAGCAGACCCTAAACGTCACCGACTGAAAATTGGGGATTTTGTTCGTGTGAGCAAATTTAAGTCTGCCTTCAATAAGGGCTACACACCTCAGTGGGGGACTGAACAATTTCGAATTCGTCAAGTCAACTTGAACAGTCCAGTCGCCTATTTACTGGAGGACCTCAACCATCAACTCATAAAAGGTAGATTTTATCTCCATGAACTTCAGAAAACAGCTTTTCCTAAACATTATCTTGTCGAAAAAGTGTTGAAACAAAAAGGAAATAAACTATATGTCAAGTGGTTTGGATTTAACTCTACATTTAATTCTTGGATCAATAAATTACATGTTGTGTGACCTGTGCACTTTATATATTTATTTTATTGAATCATGTTGTACGAGAGCTCTGTGTACGGCGCTCCGCGCTTCGTGCATGTCCATACATGTTTCTCTTTCTCTCTCCACACCTGCGTCTCACTCCTTCACTCCATGTTGACATACAACTCGTTCAGCTTTTAGCTGTCATGGGTTCTCCACTCCTCTTCTCACCTCTCCCCGGTCCTCTGGCCCCGCCCCCTCGTGCCTCATCGCTCTGCAGTGGTCATGCGATTTCCTGTTGCATGCCTCGGTCTTCCCTCCTTTCCCCTCACCCTCTCTGCGGGGCCCTGCCTGCTGCTTCTGCTGCTCGGAGCCTGGCTGACAGGATGTGAAATATCATCTCTGTTGTTGCAACCTGTTATCACCTGACACCAATGTTGTCAGCTCTCACCCACATTCCATTCTCTTAGCCGGCTAGCCAGGCTCCAAGCAGGCCTCTCGAGCAGATATTGTATTTTTCCGTTCTGGCTGCCATTCAGACATACATACAAAGCAAGTTCTTAAAGTTCTTAATGACAACTATCAAACGTTTCCCGCTTTCATTCAACTCATACAATTATTATCATTTGTCATGTTACCCACGACCCGTTTACTAACATGTTTTAAAGATCATGATGAGGGATTTTTTGAAAATATTCGCCTTTATTCGTTCGTCATAACAAAATATCAGAAACCGCTCCCTCGCTTTGTCTCCCCCTCGAAATAGCCATTTCCTATTTTTCACCGTGGCCAGTCATAGCCACGTTGTAACACACGTCAAGCGCTACCGGCTCTCTGTCTACAAACACTTTTTATTAAAAAATAAAATAAAAAAGAGGTAAAAAATAAAAATACATAGTTTTTGTCCTAGAGACTTGACATTTATGTTCATGGTAGAGGGGGTTCGGGAGTTATCGGCTCGCGTTGGTAGTCACTACTCAAAATGACCTTTCATTTATGTCAATCAATCTTTTTTTTTAAACTTCCTTGTTTCCAAAATATAGGTCTTTCAAAATATGATTTTTTCAACAAAAAAAAAATAAAGGTCATCTAGACCATTCTTTTCAACTATTGCACAACGTTCTACTATGTTTGGTTTTTAAACTATCACCTACTTTCAAAAACAAAAATTTTCAAAAAAAAAAAAAAAAAAAATACATGGTCCAGAGCAAAGCGCCCGTCGGCTCGAGTCCAACGACACCTCATTTGTTAAAATCCGATCTGGCGTTCGCCAATTATCGCCAATGATCGCGATAAAGTAGGCTATCATTTTTTCTCCTCCTACACACTTCAAAATTGCTGTCCGCCTAGAGGGCATAGGCACCTTTCATTCACGTCAATCAAACTTTTTTTTAATCATCTTCACCGTTTCCAAAATAGGGCCAATCCAAGAAACAAACATTTTCAATTTTTTAAAAATACCAACACACATTCTGAGCAAACAAAACGTCACCCCATTCCTAAACAACACATCGTTCTAGCCTTACAAGCTCATTAAATATCACCAAAATGTCAAAAAACGCACGTTTACCTCAAATTGCTTTTCCAAACTTCACCCATTTTAAAAAATAACCTCACCGTCAAATAGAGCGGGAAAAACACCATCTAAACGACCCCTCACTCAACCCTAGTTCTCCCCCACCACCTAACCTTTTTCCAACATAGCCATACGTTTTCAAGCACACACGCGACTGCAAGTAGAACCGCTGTCATCCCACTACTCTCAAAACGTTTTTATCCTAGAGACTTGAAATTTATTTTGCGGGTATAGGGGGTTAGGGCCATTCATATATGTCAAACAAACTTTTTTGTAGACTTCCTAGTTTCAGAAATATAGGAATTTCAAAATTGAACTTTTTTCAAAAAAACATAAAAATATTTTTTTTTATTATAAAATACAAAGGGCATAAAGACCATTGGTTTGAACCTAGGCACAACGTTCTATCATGTTTGGTTTTCAAACTATCGCCTACTTAAAAAAAAATGAAAAATATAACCAATGGTCCCTAAAAAGCCCCCGTCAGCTCGAGTCCAACGACACCTCATTCGTGAATCTCCGACCGCGGGTTCGGGACTTATCGGCTCGCATTGGTAGTAGTGGTGGGGAGTAATAGAACCCCCCCCCCCTCACTCCCCTGCTACTCAAAATCATTGAAATTCTGTATCTCCTAATGATCAGTACCTGTCTTTAGTAGTCCCCCCTCCCGCACACGGTGGGGGCATGCTCTGAATGGGACCGTCAATTTTATCTTGAGGTAAGATGTACCACTCCTCTATGACAGCGTCAGCATACAATTGATGGCGGTAGTCCAAACCTTTGTTGAGCAGTGTATATTATATTGCTACTGCCGTCCGTATAATAATACAACACCACCTTGTGGTGTCACTTGGCTGTGACTCCTGAGGTCCGCGTTCGATTCCCGGCTCTGCCAAGAAATATAATTCTGGTCTGAGGCCTGGAACGGGATATACTCAGTCTTGTGAAGCAAAACTGAGAAGAGATGGGTTCAATTTCCACCTTAACCAACCTCGAAGTGGTTGTCTATGGTCTACCACTTCTACTCCAGGAAAATGCCGAGATAGATCCTAACTTAAGGCCACGGCCATCTCCTTCCCAATCCTTACCTAAATTACAAATATACACACTAATACAGCGACCACAGTAAAACAGGTTATCAGACAAATTTTAGATACACCCAAGTACACGGAGCTCAAATGAAAAAAGAACAACAACAGCATAAGAATATAATCATTTTACATCAGCCAAATACGATTAGCTTGAGATTCTTTCTAGATCAAATACGTTATTCGTAATTCGATGGCTTAAGTATTTATTTTTCATTGCTCCATCAGTATTATTCTATGGGAGTGTTTGTACCATGTGTAGATCACGTGATCAAGAACACAGGCAGCGGACAATGGCACCCACCCCTAGCCTGCTACCTGTTATCTGGGCGCCTTCAGTTACTCGGTGGCAGCCGTTGTGTCAAGTAATTAGTTGTTTGTGCGCGTGGTTTATACTGTTTATTGCCAGTTCAGTGTAAAGTTATGAGCTAGTGGTTTAGAAAAGGAGTCCTATTGCTTCGGATCATTCAAGGCACTGGTACTTAACTGAATAATGTAATCCACCAGGGGCGGCTACTAATTAAATTTCAAGGGTGGGCCAGATGATACTATTGTTGTTACATATTAAATATTGTTTTAAATTTGGCATTTATTGTTGCCAATATTGCCATTATCATAATTCCACACAACACAGCATTTGAAACAAGTTTTAATAAATAGTTGATGCATTAAAAACTGTACCCACATGGCTCTTTATTAATACATATATTTTCTCCTGTGCTTGGATGAAGCAAATTTATCCATCAGTTTGGTTGATGAGGTCATGATTATTTAATTTCTAACTTTGTGTTCAGAGCCATATAAAAAATGGATTTGTTTAAAAACTCCACTTTCGTTTTCCTAATTCGGCATACAATCGACATATTAAATAACTACGTACCGTGCACAAATTTAAAAAAAAGTTTATACAGTAGAAATTACAGCTTTATCGGCAGAACTCACTAACAAATTTGTACTGTACTTGGAATATCAGACAACTGAAAATGTATAATTATATGTTTGTCTTATGTCAGCAATCTGCGAACAATAACTGAATACCTGTTTAAGAGCGTGGGGTGGGGTGAACCATTCTCCCGTAATCCTGTTTGTCAGAGACAGAAGCAGGAAGCTTCAAAGCAACGCTATGGGCCGAATCTGCTGGCCCTTGAAGTGAGAGAAAATTCCCTTCATAGCACTGAAGAATTCGCGTGCAAGACAGTGCTATGTCCACTGTTTCCTCACCCGGCCCATAAAGCCATATACTTTACATGGGACTTGCTGTGGACCAGCCCTCGCTATGACGATACACCGTACGAGACTGTCAGGATCTCAAGCTAGGGATGAGTTATTTATAATGAATTCTCTTTAGAGATTCTAGAAGGTTAAAACACTTATTCTAAGTTGAGTATCTGTAATTTTTAAAGACATTAATTAAACTAATTATTTGCAATGCTGCCTAACGGCCTTGGGTGGGCAGGGCCCATTCGGCCCTTAATGACGCATCGTCCCTGTAATCCACTAAATTTTTCTTGACATCTGATTATTATTATTATTATTATTATTATTAATATTATTACATAATTACATATGAAGGGTGGAGCCTCCGTGACTTAGACGGCAGCAAGCCAGCCTCTCACCACTGGGCCCGTGGTTCAAATCCCGCTCACTCGCTGTGAGATCTGTGCTGGACAAAACGGAGGCAGACAGGTTTTTCTCCGGGTACTCAGGTATTCCCTGTCAAAAATTTCATTCCAGCAACTCTCCACTATCATTTCATTTCACCTGTCATTCATTTAATCATTGCATCAGAGGTGTGTGACAGGCTTCGGCAACCGGCACATTTCATATCCTCGCCGCTAGACGGGGGCTTCATCCATTCCATCCCTGACCCAAGCGGTCGACCGGAAGCAGGCTGTGGATTTTCATTCATTTCACATATGAAGGGTTCGCGGGAAGAAGGGGGAATGTCACTCAGAATGTAAAATCCAGATATCAGCGCGATCTGGTAGGCCTCTTTGGGACGTATTGAAGGCACAATTGTGTCTGGATGAGAATAATGAGGGTCGTGAGAAAATGACGTTTCAAGTTGACGCGTACAGTACATATAAGTAATGAAATGTTAAAACTAGTTTCCTGAATATTTTACATTATTTAACATTCCCCCCTTTTCCCCTGGACCCTTCATATTCTAATATAATTTTATGCTTCGGCCCCGCGGTGTAGGGGGAGCACACTCCCCTATCACCCGGAGGTCCCGGAATTTATTCCCAGCTCCATCAGGAATTTTATAAACTGACGTGAAGGCTGGAACGGGGTGCACTCAGCCTCGTGAACACCATTGAGTAGCTGTCTGATCAGAGAGTCAGCGCCCCGGTGAAGAAAGCTCAGATTCTCGGCCGAGGGGATCCACCGCATTGACCATCCATCACCTCGCAATCTGTTGGCCACATGGCTGAGTAGCGGTCGCTGCCGATGTCATGCCACGGGATTTTTTAAAATGTTTTTCATAGTGCTAAAAGGCATATTTATTATTTTAATTAAGGACTAATTTTAGTGTGTACTAGGGGACCTGCGCATAAACCAGGCTTTTTAAGCAAATTGTCGATATTCATTAAATCACAGTGCAATTCGTCACTGTTGCGGGTAATTCTCTTTCTTTTGAATGCACGATTGGCTACTAGTGAGTGCCCCATGTGTATAGACCACCCACCCGGTGTAACTGGAATACGGGCTCGACGTGACACAGTTCAGGCAGGGGCTATCGTCTTGTTTATTTGTTTGAACGCACTTTTTAAACAAATAAATATATTTCCGGTAACTTTTCAAGAAATGCAAGATATTTCCTATACTATTGAGAGGATTTGGAAGAATTTGGCACAAGCCGCAACTTCTAACTCCCTCTGGATTAAGAGCTTGAGTTTTGTGAAACATACACCTTAGCGGGTGAATCAGCTGCCCCTAACTATATTGTTTTATGCAGCCCAACTAGCGTTGTCATCAGGAAGGTGGATATTTCTCTGCTTGCAGCCCGTATGGTACTAATGCACTGAGAGCATATCCTACGAACGATACTGAACACTATTAATTTCTCCTCGTATTAATCTGTAGTTACATCAATTAATAGTGTTCAGTAAATTGTAACCACATTTCGCGCATTTGTTGGAAAACAAACAAATAGTTTTTCCAGTGTCTTTATTGACGTATTTCTGCACGCTGGCACTACACACCATTTTAACTCATTTTCTTGGGTAAATCACATTAAAAATGTATACAAACAGCAGAATGCTAACTCCACTTGTGATTTTTTGATCTTTATTACTGACGCAATACGTCAGCAAAGCCAGTGCTCTGAATAATGATTCACTGTGCCATGTCCCATTGCACTTGGGTGATTAGTTCGCCTGAAAAAAATTAAAATGTATTTATTTATTTATTTCTACAATTTGAAAATCACTTGGCCGCCAATGTTTTTGTGTTTTTCAGGATTGGAAAATTCACATATTTGTCTTACTTGTCATTCCTCTAACACCATAAACATTCAGTTTGATTGCTTAAATAGTTTCGGAGATATTGTGAACCGGTGAAATGTATCGTATGGACGCCATGTTGGATTGTTTTACATATATATGCTATGGAACTATATGCCAGCAAATGAATATTATAATCGTAGCTCATAATGCTAACCTACATTTCTATCGTTTGCTTAGGACACGAGAAATAGAAAAGTGATTTTAAAACTTGAGCACAGCCGCACCTTTAAGTTCTCATAGTAATTGAATTAAAATAGACACCGATATCTTAAACCTTTTGCTAAGTTTCACTGCGCTCGGATAACTAAGCCGCGAGAAAAATCCATAAAAATATTTCAATTTTGCGTTACCGCCATGTTGAAATTGTGTTCAGCAGGTTATTAAACGACCCATAGGTGAATTGATGTTAATAGCATGTATCAACATATAATATTTTAGTTTGATTGCTGTAATAGATTCGCAGATGTTGAGAACCATCTAATATTTCGGATAATCGCCATGTTGAATTGTTCTATACGTAGGCCATAGAGTTGCGTACCAAAAGATGTAGATTAATGCGTAGGTTCGTTATTCAAACGTTCACTTCGATCGCAGGATTAAGACACAAAAAATAAAAACTTAATTTAAAAAACTGCACAGCCGCCATCTTGCTTCTTGAGAACATTAAATTGAATAAGATGTCAGCAGATTAAACCTTGTATAGACATGTAGGGTGTTATGTTTCACTGCGCTCGGTTGATTACATCTCAAGAAAATGCCATTTAAATATTTTAGCTTCACTTGGCCACCATGTTTGTTTGGTACATAACATGTTTTGAAGTGCCACATAGCTGAACTTACCTAAGTATCCTCTATCATCATACACAATTTCTGGTTGATGTCAGTAATAGTTTCGGAGATATAGAATGCCAGCAAAATATTTCGCGCACCCGCCATGTTGGACTAGTGAAAATTTAAATTTAAGGGCACGGTCAGGGTCAGACTGGATAGTACTATAACCTCGCCGAGTTTCATTGAAATCGCTCAAGGCGTTTAGATTTTATTGGGAGGGACACACGCACATGGACCGAAGGTGATCTCATAAGCCTATTTTGTCACATAATGAAAATAGGCTCAACATATTGGTACAAGCAATAGCTTCGAAATGGATAAAAGGAAGATATCAACACTGGTAGCTGAAGATGGTGTAGATGTAGTGAATATTAGTAGGGGTAAAAGGCGGGTCCTGGCGCAGGGGCTAATGCGCAGCGTAGTGACTAGCGTTTGTGACCCCCAGGGGCGTTTGCGCAAGATGGCCGCCACGTGCAACCACCTACAGGGATGGCGCGCTAACCTAGTCTACCTAACCTAATGTAACCTAGTCTACCTAACCTAACCTAACCTAACCTAGTCTAGTTAACCGAACCGAACCCAAACCGAACCCGAACCGAACCGAACTAACCCAAACCCGAACCGAATCGAACCAAACCAAAACCGTACTGAACCAAACCGAAACCGAACCGAAACCGAACCGAACCCGAACCCGAACCCGAACTGAACCAAACCCTAACCGAACCTAACCTAACCTTACCTAACAACGCAAGATGGCGGCCGCGCGCAGCTACCCAATACTAGTCTTAGGAGGGTGAGGTAAAGCTAGCACAGTGGTTACTGGGCAAGATGACCGCCACGCACAACGAGCTCAGAATTACGGATACCCTGAGCCAATAGGATGACGTTATCTATATCATGTACGAGACCCATTTATTACCTATATGACAGAGAAAGGAAATGTAGTTGACTTACCAAGTTCAATGGTAAAAGGGTACGAGGTGGGTTTCTCTACATCAACCCATTATGGTCATCATCAAAACCTCATGCAGTAGGTGACTAGACTCCCTCCTCCTCCCTTTCCTCTTCACCCTCGTACATGATATAGATAACGTCATCCTATTGGCTCAGGGTATCCGTAATTCTGAGCTCGTTGTGCGTGGCGGTCATCTTGCCCAGTAACCACTGTGCTAGATTTACCTCACCCTCTATAAGATTAGCATGGGGTAGTTGTGCGCGGACACCATCTTGCGTTAAGTTAGGCGAGGTTAGGTTAAGTTAGGTTCGGTTAGGTTTCGGTTCAGTTCGGGTTCGGGTTCGGGTTCGGTTCGGTTCGGTTTCAGTTTGGTACGGTACGGCTTAGTTCGGTTCGGTTTCGGGTTAGTTCGTTTCGGTTCGGGTTCGGTTCGGTTCACTTCGGTTTCGTTTCCGTTTGGTTCGGTTCGGTTTAGTTTGGTTCAGTTAGGGTTTGGGTTAGTTAGGTTTGGTTCGGGTTTGGTTCGGTTTGGGTTCAGTTCAGTTTGGGTTTGGTTCGGTTAGCTTGGGTAGATTAGGCTAGGTTAGCTAATAGCTAGACTAGGTTAGGTTAGGTAGACTAGGTTATCACGCCATCCCTCTGGGTGCTTGCAGGTGGAGGCCATCTTGCGCAAATGCCCCTGGGAGTCACAAACGCTAGTTACTACGCTGCGCGTTAGCCCCTGCGTCAGGACCGGCCTTTTACCCTTACTCATATTGCTATAGAAAACTTCAAGGAGTGCTCTACGGTAGTTGTAGGATCCGTAACGGATTTGTTGAGTATATTAGTGGCCCTAGCTTCTGTAAGAAAAAAGGTGGCAAGATTCCAACTAAACTATTTTACAACATTGACATATTGATAGAGCACTACAGTGGAATCAGGGAAAGTCCTTGTTTGTGCATGCAATGACCGGATGTGATACTACATTATGCTTTTATGGTTTTGGAAAGATAAAAGCAGTTGAAATGGTGAAATCTTCTGTGGAAGCTCTGCAACAAGCTTCAATATTTCTTCAAGAAAATATATCAAAAGAGAAATTACTAATAACTAGTAGAGAAAGATTTACACTTGGTTTGTATGGAATTAATAGATGTACAAACTTGAATGAAGCTGGTCAATTCAAACATCTGAGTCTGGCAACAACAAAAAAGCGATCAAATTCCGATCTAAGAAAATTACATTCAACAACCGAGGTTCGTCACAACTCATACTAAAAGTTTACTTGCAAGTCCAGAAATGGTTAGGCAATAGTTTTCTAGCAACTGAATGGGGATGGACGTAGGGGTTTGTAAGATAGAGGAGAGAAAAACGTTCTCCAACCAGAGACTTCTTTGATGATCAAGACGTAATTGATGATGGTTAAGCATGTATGCAATGTGTATAGTAATCTGTAAGTAACCTAAAGATTATTATTATGTACTATTTTATGAGTTATCTGGTAAAAGCCAATGCAGTGAGTTCTCAGTTGCGATCTATGGTATTCGGAAAGAAAGAAGTTAGTGTAGCCACGAAACTCTCCCTACATCGCTCAGTATTTAGACCGACCTTGCTTTATGGAAGTGAGAGCGGTATAGATTCAAAATATCTGATACATAAGCTAGAGGTAACTGATATGAGGGTAGCACGAATGATTTTCTGGGACAAATAGAAGGGAGCAATGATATTTAGGTACTCGTAATGAAGAGATGAAGGCTTAGTTAGAAATGAACACGCTAGATGAAGCTGTTCGTATGAGTTGACTCAGATGATGGAGCCATGTGATGAGAATGGGGAAGGAGAGATTGTGCTTAAGAGGTTAATGAGTTCGGCTGTAGAGGGGAAGAGAATCAGAGGTAGACCTAGGAGGCGATGGTCAATTTCACTGATGAACAATCTCAACGTGAGAGGTGTAGCAGAGGTGGCCGTAGTGATGACTGCTAAGCGGGCACAGAGTCTTGCAGACTAGAGTGGATGCTGAAAGGCATCTCAAATGAAAATGTATGTATGTTAAACTAAAATACAAAGTAAAGAAAGCAAAGATCAAAGAGAGATCAAATCTTCTAGCGGAGGGTATGATGCCCGTGATGCTGTGGATGTAATGGTATTGATTTATATGACTCAACAGGTTACTAATCTCCATAGCTGCCGGCTGTTTCCAGCCCGGGAAATGACGGGTTCACATGTGGTGGATAATGGAGCGATCTTAGATACTGAGGTTAGGAGCAAAGCTCCCCCGAACCAATCATGGCAAATACATAACAAAGGAGACCTGCTTTTGCCATAGATACAATGTTTATATTCTTATAAGGCCTACAGTAGCATCTCTTCTTAGTATAAAACAAAGTCCCCGATTCTTGGATATCACGGGTAATCTCGAGAACCACTGGATGGATTTTGATGTCGGTTTCACCATTCTGTAAGGGATATCGCGAGGAAGGGTTCTGTTGAACATTATTTATTTATGATCAAAGGAAGTCAAGCACTAACGATTTCAGTGAGAAAGTCGAAAATAAAACCTGGTGTCGGTTCGCTATTTAAGCCTACACTGGGCAAACCATTAAAATATCTGTATACTATGAGTGTAAGAATTGTTCAGCATGAAAAGTTCTACAAAAAAAGTTCGGGAGAGCATATCTCTATCTTCAATACATCGCCCACTATATGTGTTTTTACGGTTTCATTTCTTTCAACAATCTCCATTCAATAACTGAGGCGACAGTTCACGATTTTGCTAGGGGCGAACCTATCACCCCAGTTACAGCCTAGCTAGCGGGCGAGCCTATTACCCCAGATACAACCAGCAGCAAACTGTCGAGTCATGTTGAGTTAAGACTTCAGAGAAAAGTGGTTGTGTTTGGAGTCTTCCTGGAAGTGCAACTCGATTTTTCTTCAATTTGCCTGTGAACTTTTCGTTCGGCAAAATACACAGTCAAGTTAAGATTTAACGGAAGGGGGATTGTATTTCATGCATCTCGCCATTCTTAAATTACGTCTGACAAGAATTCATTGCACACGCATCTCCAAGATAATATAATTAATAGTCCAGTCAGTGATTTTAAGCCATCATGACGATACGTAAAACTGTTTTAGGTTGTAGTTCATTGACATCGAAAAAAAAAGTGCTTATCCACTAATGCATTCATAACTGTTCCGGGGCGAAGCCGGGGTGGGTTTCTAGTTGTTATTATAATCGCTTGTACTTTCAAATAAAAACCTTCCTTGTTCACCTCGTGGCGTAGTGGCTAGCACTCTTGGCTGTCACCACGGAGGCCTGGTTTGATTGCCGGCTCAGACAGGAAATTTAATTCTAGTCTGAGGGCTGGAACGGGATACACTTAGCCTCGTAAGGCCAAGGTGAGATGAGGTGGATTCGATTCCTACCTCAGCTATCCTGGAAGTGGTTTTCCGTGGTTTCCCCACTTCTACTCCAGACGAATGCCGAGATTGTTCCTAACATAAGGCCACGGCCGCCTCCTTCCCAATCCTCATCTGAATTTCAAATACACACACTAATACAACTATCAAAGGTTATCAGACAAATTATACACACATCCAAGTACATGGGGTTACATGACCAGGTTGTCGCAAAGCCCCTAAATGAATCAACAACAACAACAAATTCCCCCACTTGGAATACTGTAACTATATAGTTGTCTAACCCAAACAACGGGCAACAAGCGTCTCCGAAGCCAGGCTATAGCCGTGAGGCACGCACACTAATCTCTTGCTGTCTGTACGTGTCCCCGGACTCTCAACAGTAGAAGTATATACAATTATCGTTTGAAAGGTTGAAAACTGCGCTACAACGTTTACTTAAACTGTTTGGGATAATATCAGACATAAAGAGGTTGTGCCCTAGAATCCACAACACAATTCCAATAGAATGCGAAATAATTTGCCATTTCTAGCGAATTCTCTTGAAAGAGGGGCTACATGACTGCGTTGTCGCAGCCCCTACACTGAGGAACCAACCATCTCATGAAAGTACTAAGTTTACACATAAATGTTTTACCATTTTTTGAAAGGAAATATGTTAAGTAATAAAATGATATAACGTTTCTGAATTTAGAATAAATAATGACGGAGATATGAGCGATAAAAAGAGAATCCTTCAAAATGTATGTTTAAGGGTGTGTGAGAAGGAAGCACGAGGGGTAGGGGCGGGAACTTTCGAGGAAATACTCTTCTTATTAGGTCCTAACGACTGGCAACAATACAGATTGTCTCTAATTTCTTCTGACAAAATGTACGGCACTAAATGCAGGACACATTCCTCACACGTAGACGAATAAATGATGTTATATGAACCTGGGTCCGGAAACGCTTTGTTTCCATGTTATACCTCATCGTCTCCAACTCATTAATCATGCGAAACACACAAGGACAGAACGTACTAGCATACCACATGCAACTCCTGCTCACGGGAGATGTTCAATACGCCCTTCGTGCGCATTGATACATGCAACAAGCCACTGTCGTAGTGAATCTCGGACGCGCTGATGTATCCCTGGAGTATTGCGTATGGTTTCTCAGCCTTCCTTAATACGGTTACGGTGACTCTGAACATCTTGTACTGGGGTTCGATTCACAAGAACATTCAAATGACCACACTAATAAAAGTCTAGTGGGTTTAGGTCCGGAGAGCGTGGACGCCAGGCAATTGGTCCACCGAAGGCCACGAAGCCAAGGGCTCTAATTCAGGTCGCCTACGTTCCTGGAGGGTATATGGCACTCTAATTTTTAAAGAGCATCCGGTCGTAAAAGCCATCCGTCACATAGGACTTTGCGGATCTCTTCTCTCACCCCTTAGAAACGGGAATAATAAAGAGTAGACATACACACTACGAGAATTTCACTCGTGTCTTGCGGCGTAGCTGTGCTCGTTTAATCGTATAATGGCCGTGAGGGCAGATGCAAAACGTCCGGAGGTCAGAGGTTTGATTCCTGGCGCTTCTTGCAGCTATCCTGAGTGTTATTTCCCCCCCCCCCCTCTCCCTGCAGGCCAATGGGCACCTACCCCATCCCTACAGGTTATCAAACAAGTTCAACACACACACCCCACTCACGGGGCTGATGACAACGGTGTCCCAAGCCCCTAAAAATAATTAACAGCAACAACAACAACTACTTCAGTCACACAGATACACCGGTTATCAATAAAATTCCCGACTCGTTGCGCAGTGGGTAGTATTCTTAGATGTCACCGCGGAGGCCCAGGTTCGATTCCCGGCTCTGCCAGTTAATTTAATTCTGGTCTGAGGGCTGGAATGGGGTACACTCAGCCTCGTGAGGCAAAACAGAGAAAGGGCAGGTTTGATTCCTACCTCAGCCACCCTGGAAGTGGTTTTCCAGAGTTTCCCACTTCTATTTCAGGCAAATGCCGGGATGGTACCAAACTTAAGGCCACGGCCACTTTCTACCTAAATCTTACCTCAATTACAAATACACACACACTAGTAAATGCATCACAGTGACACAGGTTAACAGACAAATTCTACACACACTCAAGTACACGGGGCTACAAGCCCCTAAAGAACAACTATCAGAAAAATCTAATTGTTTTTGTTCTTGATTTATTTAGGGGCTTTGAGACATCGTGGTCATGCAGCCCCGTGTACTTGGGTATGTGTAGAATTTGTCTGATAACCTGTGTCATTGCGATGTCTGTGCAAGTGGGAGCAATTGTAACTGGGGCTAGGATTTGGGTAGGAGGCGGCCGTGATCTTAATGTAGGAACTATCCCAGCATTTTCCTGGAGTACAAGCGGGGAACCGCGGAAGACCACTTCAAGGATGACAGGGGGGAATTGAATCTACCTTTTCTCAGTTCTCTCTCACGAGGCTGAGTGTACCCGTTTCAGACCTCAGATCAGACATTATTTCTTGCCATAGCCAGCAATCGAACCCGGACCTCCGCGGTGACAGCCAGAATGCTAGCCACTACGCCAGGAGCAGAGAATGTCCATGCGCACTCTAATACATTGGTCTAATGACCAGGAATATTCTAATGCTTGACTCGAATAATACCAACACATTGACAATGGCTTCATCCCTTCTTATCTTTATTTCTCTCTATAATCTTAACTTTCTTCATCTGGTACTGTTGGTGACAATCAGACCACCAGCCAGAAGTAGTGTAGGCATTTACAATTATTAACCATCGTGGTAATTCCATTGCTTTCTTATAAAACTATAGAGCCCATATGAGTTGGTCATATTTAATGACAATGCATTTAGAGTATCTCAATAATTTACCACTTACATACCGGGTGAAACAGCTACCCCTAATACTACTGTTTTATGCAGCCCAACTAACGCTTGTTGTCGGGAAGGTCGATATTTCTCTGCTTGCATCCCGTATGGTACGTTTGTACTTCAAACATATCCCGCAAACGATACTGAACACTATTATTTTTCCCTCGTATTAGTCTGTAGTCACATCGAGCGAAAAATAATAGTGTTCAGTATCGTTTGCGGGATAATAGGGATAAACCTCCGTGGCTTAGGCGGCAGCACGCCAGCCTCTCACCGCAGGGTCCGTGGTTCAAATCCCGGTCACTCCATGTGAGATTTGTGCTGGACAAAACGTAGGCAGACAGGTTTTCCTCCGGGTAGTCCGGTTTTCCCTGTCAACAATTTAATTCCAGCGACACTCTCCACTATCATTTCATTACATCTGTCATTTATTTAATCATTGCCCCAGGGGAGTGCGACAGGCTTCGGCAGCCGGCACAGTTCATATCCTCGCCGCTAGATGGGGGCTTCATTCATTCCATTCCCTGACCCGGTCGGTCGACTGGAAGCTGGCTGTGGATTTTCATCGTTTGCGGGATATGTTTGCAGTGCATTAGTATCATACGGGATGCAAGCAAAGAAATATCGACCTTACTGATAACAACGCTAGTTGTGCTGCATAAAACAATAATATTAGGGGCAGCTGATTCACCTGGTATTATATCATAATGATACAACCAACATGTGCATAGGGGCAGATGACCTCGTAGTTCCGCCCCTTAAAACAACAATAACTAACTAACTAACTAACATGTGCATTTGTAAGTACACATAATCGAATAAGTCTATAGATATGGCATCACAACTACGCCGTACTAAGTCCAATAACAAGTGATTCTCAAGATACAACTAACGTTTGAACAATTCCATTCATTTCAACTCCGATGCAAATATAACCTGCTTGACACAAGTGTGCATAGCATTATTTCGAGTGAAACTTCTACGCAATTCAAGGAATCATTCATATAACAACACGAAATGATGAAGTCCTTTTGAAGTTTACCGGGGTATTCATTACCCCTTCCAATATCGTTTTCTTAGCCCAACTAACGCAAGTTGGTAGGAAGGTCGATATTTCTCTGCTTGCATCCCATATGGTACTAATGCAGTGCAAGCATATCCTGCAAACGATACTGAACACTATTATTTTTCCGTCGATGTGACTACAGATTAATACGAGCAGCTCAGAGGGCAAAAACCATATCGCTTTTAATATTATAACTAGGGCCCGGACGTTAACGCCGTAAAAAAGTTTAAAAAATGCACTTAAAATGTTCAATAATGACTGTAATAAATGACCTAAAAATCGAAAAATGCACTATAAAAATGGAGAAAATGATCTTATAATAATAAACTCACCAATATTTCAAAAATGACATCTGAAGCTCAAACTGAAAAGTCAATCAAAATAGATTTCTAGCACTTAACAAAAGATTTATGTTCATAGCTACTAGCTTCTTCTCCCCCATATAAAGGTGTGACATGAGTAAAGTGATAACTCCCCCATATAAAGGTGTGACATGAGTAAAGTGATAACTCCCCCATATAAAGGTGTGACATGAGTAAAGTGAAAAAAAAAAAGACCTTAAAAGGCTGATTTCTCTAAAATATGACAAAAAATCCACTGTGCCCATTCAACAATGAAATATGCAAATCACAGTTTGCCAGCAATGCTCAATCGGGAGTATCAGGGTTCATGGTTTGTTCTCCCACTGTGTGACTTACACACTTTGGATTAAGCACAGGATACACTTCCTGAAATAAACAAAAATCAACATCTACTATTAAAACATTTAATTATCCAAATATATGGCGCTACAAAAATTAAACAAATAAAAATACTGACACTCCACTTTACACTTGTCCAAAGTTGAACAAGGAATTCATATTAAACAATTACAAAATCATGCTGACTGGTTTTCCAAAAACCAACAAACTTCTACTAAGTTTCACTTCCATATAGTGTCCTTTTAAATTCTTCACAATAAAGAGCTCCAAACGGCTCGGTAATGTTTACCTACACTGTGTTATCAATTTAATACATATCAATTACTATTTAAATGAGTATATCTTGTTTACTCCTAAATATCAAAATTACCAAAGTATGGTTAATCATCACTTAATTTTGGGCTTTCACAATGCTCATATGTTACCATCCCTCTCTCTCTCAAGTCAACAACTCACTACCGTGATTGGGAGAAATTTGCGTACTCCCGAGCTACAGAAGACTACTGAACAAGTCAAACTTAAGATTACTCCCGGAATCTAATGTCTTCAATAGAACTCGTGAATCACTGAATCATATAATAATAAAATTAGGGATTTACCATTTTTGTCTTAAAAGACCGTTATATTATAAGAAAAAGCAACGATCTGAACTCTGCAAGCGATAATAATTTATAAATGGACCTCGGTTCAAAGACCGAGTCGTTCAAACAATCTTTAAACACTGTGTGTATTATGACTCAGACGGTCCGTTCCCCGACCTACCGCAATACCAGAGGGTGAGGGTCTAGTCTAAACTACTTAATTAATTGGTATTCTGCCCGAAGGCAGGTCCGAGCCTCCGAAGAGGCTACCCCCAGCCGGAGTTTACTTGCGGTAGGGTGGCCAGGGCCTTTCCGCTCCTCCTTATGTTGGCCAACAGCGCGCAGTGCCTAGAACCGGCATACCATCCAAGTTCTGACTGCGCCCAATGTTGCTTAACTGCGGAGTTCTCATGGGATCCGGTGTTTCAACACGGCTAGGCCGTTGGCCTAAACTACTTAGCGTGATTTATTGCAGGGAGAAAAGAGAGTACACAGTCTCGCTTCTACAAGTGACTGGCTACCATCAGCTTTCCATACAGCTGTTTCAAATGCAATTCTCTGAATGACAAGGCTTCTAATACAGATTCTTAAAACAACATATTTAGGCTTAACAGACCTATTCTCTCAGCTTCGGTATATAATAATTATGAAGTGTCCTCATTGGCGGGTAAGAAAAATTCAATAATATAACCAATATTTAAGGGGCTTCAACACGGACGACTCTGAGTTCGATCCTTTCAAATGCCTCGGGAACTGTATCCCAATTTGGAGGACTTATACATTTGCGACTTAGGGCAGGCCTCACCTTGCACCAGCGCTCATACTACAACATAAATAGCACCCTTTTTAACATACAACACACAATGCCTCGTGATCACTTATCACAACTTTGAGGACATATCACAGTTCAATTACCACGACCAACTGTCCCTCATAATTAGTTTTACTGAGCATTTCAACGCATTCCTAGCGTGACAAATTACTTCAATGCGCTACATGGCGCTTATACATTAATTAGCCAAGTTGCCTTCAGAGAACTAAATAAATTCAAAATCAACGTTTGATCTACATCTCAAAATATATATTACTCTTCTCCCTTGACAATAATCATTTTTACCAAAAGAACATGTATTCATAACATGTATTAATTCATTTAAAGGAGCTCGGAAGCTACTACTTTCAATATAAAATTCATCATAATCTTCATTCATTTATGTTATTATTATTATTACGCTTGCTTTCTCGTATTTATATCATTTATCAATTACACTGATATTTTACTGAATACATTCCACAAGGGATTCATTTATATTTCACATATTTATTATATTTATCTCAAATTAATAGTTCAGATCGCGCAATCATTCTTTTACCCGTTATTAAACATCCCTATTCTTTCTCTCATGAGGATTATACGCAAATTCTCCCAAACACATATCATAATGAAATAGTTACTCACATGACTGTCCGGTCAGCGACCGAATCCTCCAGCGATGGAACATTTTTGCCCACTCACTGCTTTTTTAAGCCATTTACATGGTTACACTTACACTCAATGACACTTCTTTAACAGTACATAAAATATTTACCTTAATCACTTGGAATATAATGAATATCATTTTGTATTCGTTTCACTTAACACAATACAATTTCACAAAAATTATTACACTCAAAACATTTCACTATATTTACATTACATAACAATTTTATCACTTGGGCGTTAATTATTCGCCTTACACGCGTGATTTCTTTTCTTTTCCCGTTTTCAAGGGTGACACTTATAGAACGTCGGCTCCCTAATCTGACGAGATGATGGAAAGTCTCGATCGAACTACACCTCACTGGAACTGCTGATCTTCAAATCCGGGGTTTGACTATCGGCTTCTATAACTTTACTGCACGATGTCGTTTTTTGATAGACGCTAACTTGATCGTCTAGATAAAAGTCTGTCCTTAATGTATTACTATTACGGCCGCTCGAATAGTTTATCGGTGACCTAGTAATTTCCTTGCACTACTTGCTGTTACTTTAATTCGTAGCTTATTGGAGTCCTCCCCAATGTTTACTGTTCATTTGTCTACCTAGACAAAGCCTGGAACTACAATTCCTAATTTTTATCGTCCTGCGCTCTAGTCCCTACCTTTCCGGAACACTAGGCGTTACTTATTTTGTTCTACCCTGATCGGGTTCCTTAACGTCGATAGAACTGTCTATTTCACTTCCTTTGGTACTTCGAAACCTTATGATGCGTCGGTTCCTTCACTGAAATATTCTATTCGAGTACCTATCGCTTGTTATTTCTTCAGTCCACAGCCTAAACTTTGATTATACTGGTGAACTTTAACGATAATTGTTTCTGCGTGCAGAGTCTACGCGCTCACTAAAATAACTTGGTATACTTTGCGACACAGTATCACGCTCTCTGGCGTCTTTTATAACGGAATATACTTTGATGCAGCTCTCCTGTACTAGGAGTTTACTTTTAGCTTGTCTTGTAGTTGATGCTTCATCGTGCAGCGTCTCTGCGCTCACGGAACTGAATTGTTGTGATACAGCGACGCCCCTAGGGCTGTCGGAAACTGCCTGTGGTGATGCTCCAACGTCACGCCCCCCTGGGCTGACTGATACTGCATGTTCCTCCTGGCACTGCCAGGGTTTTTATACAAATCGGCGGCAAAAAGATAAAATCCGCGTCTTCTCCAGCACTAACTTTTGATGTAATTGTCGTATAATTTTGAAAAATATATCTCTGGAAAGCTCTTGTTCTAAACGTAAACTGGTTTCTTTGATCATGAAAATCGATCGCACAATTCCAAGATATTAAATAATTCTGCTCTTCAGATACGTGGGTGTTGCGGTTTATTTTTCCATCCCTACCAACTCTGGTCTCGGGGAATTACTAACGACGTCATGCCACGTCTGCAGTTCTTTCCTATGCAAATATTATAAACTTTTTCCCCACACAAAAATCTCTATTCCAAAATGATCCACAATGATTTGTTTCTTTCATTAATTAAATGCTCGCAAATAGCTTAATTCTAATTATTTCTCTTCTTGCGCAATTGCGAGGTTGTCATTTTATAGCTGCGTAAGGTCTATTTCCGAAACCTCTTCTCTCTTACACGCTGTGGAAAGTTTTTATCGTTCTATTAATAAGCATGAGCCAGCTCCTTATCGATGCGTCAAGCATGATCTCACGTCCGCATGATTCGTGGTCACCTATTCTTGCACCACGTTATAACAGCCCACTTCTAAAATCTTCCCAAGTCATTCTAAAGACTGTATTATTTCCTTTCTTCTTTTGCATATATTATGGATTCGACGCTTGAACCAATAGCATATGGGTTCACTACCAAACTTAAAAAATGCTCTTAAAATGGAAAAATAGCAAAAAATGCAAAGTTATGCAAAATAAAAATGACATGTTTGAAGACGGGGTGGCCCGTCCGCTTAATTTTTTTTTTCAGTCCGAGCCTAGCCACAGTATGTATTTCAGAGCCTCTTATTGGCTGTTATATCATGCCATTCTCCTGGTTCCGAATCGAGACGGTAGATAGTAGCAGGGGTCATATCCGATCAAACATGGAGGAAGAGATGTGGATAATACTGTATTTGATGTTGAATTGCATTATTAGCGTGAAACAGGCATGAAACTTGCGTTAGATCAAGTTTAAACAACCCACGCAGCAAATGAATGCGTTCCAATCAACATTTAAGGTCTAAGTGAAATCATTCGACATTTAACCACATGTATTAATAATAAACTTTATTGCGCACAATGTGCATAGAGGATACAGAAAAATATAACATACCGGTATAACAACGTGACGACCAATGAGCTCTCAATAAGTGTTTGTTAATCCTTGATAAACTCACTAATCGAACCTGACCTCGAGGAACACTTCTGGATGTGATATCATTCACATATCTGGTCACATAGCCTGCTCACACAGTTTGTGTTTGGTTCATGGAAAACCTTGTTTTTACACATCTTGAAGTGGAATCCGTGGACAGCCAGTCTCGTGACTATATGCCTCAGTTGGTAGCCCGTTTCCATCCATTTCCGATCGGTCATGGCCTCCGTTGAATAGAAATCCTCCTTCTTTTTCCCTTAGCTTATGCAACAGCCTATCATATGCTGCTCCTCCTGGTAGAATAAGGTTGCATCTCAGGTCCTCAATCAGGAAAGTCTCCCTCGCGAGCTCATATACGAGTCGGGATCTTGCAGTTTTTGATACACTCAGGACTCGCTTCAGGTATCTGGATTTAATCTTTTCTAGGTCTTCTAGTTGCTTTGCACTCAGGAATTCGCCTATGATTTCGAGTCCATAGGTTAATACTGGTAGCACTTTAACTCGAAAAAGCACCATGGCTGTCTCTACTGCAATTTGCGCGATGTTATCGATGTCATTCATTGCTTTCAGAGCTGCAATCATTCTAGTTCTTATGTGGAACCTGAAGTTGCTGCATGTGGTCTGCAAGGTCACGCCTAGGTATCTGAGGCTGTTAGTTCTGCGAAGGCGAACGCCATTGCACGTTATGTGCTCTGCTTCCCTTAGTTTACCTCATTTCCTGAATACGATTTTCATTTCGTTCCTCTTTGCCCAGTCCGCTAGTAGTTTCATTGCACGCTGTAGTTCTATTATGTCCTCAGCCGCGATTGCCATGTCATCGGCATACAAGTACATTTCTGTGTCTGTCTTTTCCTTTATCTCTGCCCCTACATCGCAGGTGAAAGCGTTGAATAATATAGGGCTGAGTGGGTCACCTTGGAGGACTCCTATTGTCTGTGTCATCCAATCTGACAAACCGATGCCATCATCCACCTGTATGTAGTTCTCAGCCAACTGGTTCGATATGAGTATTGTGACGTTAGATGTTCCGATTAGTTTCTCCAGCTTATCTATGAGTAGCCGTCTGTTTACCCAATCGAATGCCTTGGAGTAGTCAATGAATGCCACAAATAATTTACTTCTTGGCTTTTCTAGGGCAAGATGAATGTGATTCAGTAGATTCTCCAGTGCCATCGTTGTCGATCTTTTCCGTCTGAACCCAAATTGCTCCTCTGGTAATAATGGATCCAGTTTGTTCATCACTCTCTTTGTTAGGATCCCCGTCAGGAGTTTCAAACCTGTTTGTTCCATCGCAATCCTCTGTAAGCATTCGGGTCATCGTCATCTCCTTTCCCCTTGTACAGCATTCGGATTGTTGCTTTCCTCCAGTCTGGTTTTTTTATTTTATTTTTTTTTAACATTGATTTATTCATTCTTGTGTTAACAAAAAAACAGCTACAAACACTGTTCACTAAATACAATTCCCACCTCAAGGTAATGTTCTAAGTTCATAGTAGTCTTTGAGAAAAAAACAAAATATAAAACACACAAAACACAACAACAAAACACCAAGCATCATAAGACTGTAGCACAATGATGACCACACGTATGTTGTTAGAATTTATATAAAAAGTTTCCAAAAGCACTGTTGAGACACTTCCGCTGTACGAGTTTCCATCGTTCTTTCCGGAGGTGATCCAGAAAACCAGGCAGGGTAGTCACCAGGGGTGTCCGGTAACCAGTAAGGTTGTAGTGGATTGCTGCAGATGCAAGCCATAAGATGGCATTCCTTTTCGGCTCCCCAAGTACATCCCGTAATTCAAAGTTCAAGATCTCCTCGTCCCTGTTGCGTGTTAGCCCGGTTATGCTGTGGATAGCATTCATCGTCCATCGCCACACGCCGTTCGCACTCCCACATGTAGTGATGCGGTGGATGAGGGTGTCAGTCCTGTTGCACACAGGACAGGCATCATCAGCTACTTGTTCGTGCCGCTTCATTTTTTCACCAGTGGGGATGATTTCATTAATGCAAGCATATACAGACAGTCGCCATTCTAAGGGAAGCCATTTGTTGCGCACATTGTCCCAGATATGCTGCCAGTCTTTGTTGGGGTATTTTAAATGCACCAGGTGTGTGAAATTACGGAGTTGCAATAAAAAAGCATAAATGTGTTTAGCTTCATTAAAGGAACCATCGGAGATGTGGGCAGTGGGAAGTTTTAGCAAAAGGGCCAGGGCTTTCCTGAACAAAGCCCGGAACGGATGGGGTTGTCGTAAAGGAATAGTTTCAATGACTTTCAGAGCAGCACAAACGAACGGATCACCTGTAGACTGTCTCGCCTTGATAATATCTTTCAAGAAGAGTGAAGAGCATTTCAGTTCAACTGCAAAAAGTCGCAGCCCACCACACTGTTCTGGTAACTGCAGTTGTTCCCGTCGAATTCTATAGCGATAGCCTTTCCAAAGATAGAATCCAATCGCCATTTCAATGCGCTGGCTGATTATATGTGGAGGGGGAAGTACTTGCGCCATATACCACAGTTTCGACAGAGCAAACATATTAATGTGCCAGGTTTTTTGCAGAATATTGAGCCGTCTTGAAAGTTCCTCTTTCAGTTGGAACCTCAGAACATTTAATCGGGCAGCCCAGTTGGTCTGTATGGTCTCCGCAATATCTCGACTGAAAGTTATACCCAATATTTTGCATGCGGTGACAGTAGGAATACCGGTAGTATTGGAGTAGTGCTTATCGTCACCTGGGCCTAAGAGCAATAAGGATGACTTTCTATATTTTACTTGTGCTCCACTGGCCTGACAAAATGACTCAAGGGTCTGTTGGACGAGTATCGCGTCGCCTTCATTTGTGAGTAGTATCGTGACGTCATCGGCATAGGCTCGCAGTGTGAAACGCTCTCCGTTGATCGTGAGGCCAGTGAGTACGTTGTTCATCATCCTGACCATGGGTTCCAACGCCAAGACGAATAGAGCCATTGACAGGGGGCATCCTTGTCTGACAGACTTCTTGACTGGAATTTTCGCTGACAGAAACCCGTTGACCATTACACGAGAAGAAGCCGTTTGGTAAAGTCGTTGGAATGTTGCTATGATGGTGTTGGGAAAATGAAAGCGTTCTAATACCTTCCATAAATACTTGTGGGCTATTCTGTCAAAGGCCTTATTAAGGTCAATGCTTGCAAGTGCAGCTGCGGGGTTATCAGCGACAGAGTAGTGTATGATAATATCACGAATGGCTAGAAGGTTGTGCACGATATTTCTTCCTGGAATGGTACAAGTTTGCCCAGTGCCAATTAAAGCAGGAAGAATGCGTCTGATTCTGTTGGCTAACACCTTGGCCAGAAGTTTATAATCGGTATTTAAGATTGTAATGGGTCTGTAGTCAGTGATATAGACACATTTCGATTGTTTCGGAATCAGAAGAATAACCCCGTCTGTGAAGGTATTCGGAATGTCGCCGGTCACTGCGTGATTAAGCACACTTGTCAGGTCATCTCCGACCATGGTCCAAAAGTGTCGGTACCACTCGTACGGGATGCCATCAACGCCGGGTGTCTTATTAGCTGCAGTCTGGTCTAGAGCATGTTTCACCTCTTCCTTGGTGATAGACGTCTCAAGAAAATGGATGTCATCGCCCTCGAGGTGTCTGTCAACAGATCGCAAGATGTTATTTACTTGCAAATCACTAACGCTGTCTTCTCCCAACATGTCACGAAAGTAGCGCTCACTTTCGGCGAGTATGTGTTCGTGAGTTCTGATGACCATACCTTGTTCATTAATCCATTCATGCACAACTTGTCGGTTTGCTGATCTGCGCATTTTGGCTAAATGAAAGAGCGACATTCGTTCATCTGCTAAGATGGAGGTTCCTTTAATGTGAGGGAGCAAGTCCTGGAGACTCTGCTCTTTAATCCCTATAATAGTCTTCTTGATGGAACTGAGGTGTGTTGAAACATTTCCTCCTAGCCGTTCCTTCCGATGCAGGTCATGCATGACTGTGGTATAAAAGTCTAGTTTCCTGTTTAGGTCGTGGTACCGTTCATAGGTGAAAGTTTTGGCTGTAGATCTAATGGTAGGTTTTAACTTCTTTATCCACCAGTCTAGAATATTATGGTATCGATCTTTTGTTGTAGTACATTGTTGATAAATGGTGGCAAAGCGTCGGTCATTGTCGTGGGTTTGAAAAGCATTCTTGTTCATTTTCCATGAACCCCGACCAATGAAGCATCTATCTGCCCGTTGCGCTTTAAGAGTAAATATGACACTGTGGTGGTCACTGCAGGCTACGGGAACGACTTTACAGCTATCAAGAAGATGTGCTTGAGGCTGGGAGATATAAGCGCGATCTATTCTAGATCTGGAATCCCCACGACAGAAGGTAAATTCCACGTACGAACCATGCAATCGTTGCCAGGCATCCACCAGCTGCATACTATGGGTAAGTGTCTGCAGCCCTGGACAGAAGTTGAATGTGCCTGTTTGATCACGAGGATGCAGTGTGCAATTGAAATCACCAGCTAATATCACTGGACCTGACGTCGCTACATGTGTCAAGATGTCATGGCTGAACAGTGCGTTCCGATCATGCTTATAGTTCGTCCCGGACTGGCCGTATACATTGATCAGTCTGATGTTATTATAAGAAGCTGACAAAATTCTACCTGAGGGGTCCATGATGACATCGGTAATTTCGAAACCCTTTCTATACACGATGGCGGTGCCCCGGACGTTATCCCCCACATTCACAACATGGTCATAATTGTACAAGCAGCCAAAATTGTTTTCATTGACCTCCTGCAGAAACAATATATCAATATCATACTCTTTCAAGAACCTACACAGCAGGGCCGGAGTGGTGACATTCTTCACGCCATTGACATTGAGAGTAGCAAACGTCGTGAGAATACTGGCCATGCTCTGGAAAACGAGCACGAAATGTAGAAACAAAGGAGAGAAATACATGTTCTATATGCGATAGTGGCCTGTAAAACTGATGTTATTGATGAAAAACAAAGAAACAGCAGCAATTATTGTAGGTCAACGTTTAGAATTGCCCAGGGATTTGTCAGTACTCTTCAGTCTCGGAGGTAATCGTGGGTCTCGATGACTAAGCGTGGCTGGTTTCACATGAGGGATTTCCTTGTGCGTTGTAGCAGCTGATGGGGGTAAGAACGTAGTCTTCCCAGTGTCCGGAGCTGTCACGTGGGGGTGAGCAGTACTAGCTGTTCCACTCCCAGCAACCTCAATTTCCATATCGTCATCTGTGGCAAGGCTGTTTGCAGTATCAGTTAGATTGGGCAGTGGGGCCTTCGGGGGCAGATCCGGAACGTGTGGTGAGGGGTTATCCTGCAGCAGATCAGAGCTTGTAGGCGCAATTACCTCAGCTGTTGTGTACGTGCCGGAAATCCCGTCATGGGTTCCTGGTGATGGTGGGACTGTTAAATCGGTACCTTCACTGTCCGGTTTCCGACGTTTGTGTGTGCTTTCATCAAGTGTAGGGAAGTCCGAGTGATCAACAGCGTGCTTTGGTGCTGGAGCTGATGGCGAGACAACGTGTTCCGTGGCCCATGCTGGGGTTGGGTGGCTCGAGATTGATGAGTCGCCACTAACCGGTAGGGCGGTATTTTCTGGTTCAATAGTATCAGGTCCTACCGTACGCTGGTCGAAAGCGCGTGCTCGTCGCAGGGGACACTGAGGTCGTAAATGGTTTGTCGAATTACATGCAAGGCAAGTTCGCATTTGACCATCATAAACAATCTGTGCACGATAGCCTTCAATGGAAATGAAGGAGGGGATGGCTTCCTTCAAGTCCATGCGCACTGCGCGTATGCCATTCTGCACCCGAAATGGGTATTGCGCAGACCATTCTTCATTTCGATGCTCATTCACTTTACCATATTTGCTAAGAACACTTATTATTGAACCGATGGGAACCTCCGGGGGAACATTGAGAATACGAACTGTTTTGATGACATTGTCGGCAGCAGTAATTTGCACAGTCCCTATTCGACCATCTGACAAAGTAATTTTCTGTTGGCCCGCATGTAGACTTAACAACCTCTCAAACAGTACTTGGGAAATTACCTTTAAATATACGGCGTTGTCCAAATTGTCGAGTTGAATCATCTCGATCTGGTCAGCAGTGATTTTCAAACATGTGGAGATCCAATTGTGCACCTCCCATGCACTGGGCCTGTTGTCGCGTTCAAAAACACATTTTAATGTGAGCTTGCGCACAAATTTTGTAACCATGGTGATTGTCGTTTACTAGTACAAGACGAGAGTTATGCGAATATGAACCGCTCACAGCACACGGTATTCAGTAGTTCGAGAGCAGATATACGCACAGAAATAGCCAAGCACAGTACCGGTACCGCACGTGATTCAGACGCGACCTCGCTCGACGAAGGCTGTCGAGCAACTACTCTGTTGGGACCCTTCCAGTTTCGAGACATTTGTTCAGTAGAGCACTCCATACCGGTAGCATTTCCCTCACCGTCTCTTTTAGATGCTCATTCCTGATACCATCTGGACCTGGTGTTCTCTTGCTTTTTCCTTCGTTGATGGCCTGGACGATTTCGTTTTCCGTTATGACCTCTGATGGTTCTGTGTATTCAGGGTACCTGGGAGTTGGTCTCGTGTCTCTTGAAGCAATTGTTTTGTTGAGGTGTAGTTTCCATGCTTCCATGTCGATATTAGAGTGTATTTTGCTCCTTTTCGGTCGAAGAGCCTTGTATGGGTCCGACTCAGCTTTTTCTATGGCCCTTTTCTGTTGTTCATCTATGTACTGGATGTTTTTCCTCTTCACGAGCTCTTTGTACTGAACTCTCTGTTGCCGGTACTCTTCCAGGTTTCCCATGTTCCTTCTTTCTCTTGCTCGGTTCAGTTTTTCTAAGGTGCTTCTCCTTGCCTCATAACATGTATTAAGACCTATGATAATGCTCCTCATTTGCGAGTACAGATGTGCACAAGACACAACAGCTCGATTAACAGTTGGTCACTGGTCGTGGCCGAGTGCGGTACGTGTGCGCGCGCTGTGTGACCGCATTGGAAGAGGTTACGGTTCCTAATACCGGTGCTTCCTTAGTTCCACGTGTGTACTGACCTTCCGTGTGTCATTCGAACAATATTTTTTTAAGTAGTGTTCCAGATAGGACAACAAAACCAGAAACCCAGAAAACCCCGCTGAAAATCATGTCCGGATACCAGAGAAAAAACACCGTTCGTTGCCAATGGGACAGGCAGAGTTCTCGCCCCTCACCAGGAGAAATTCACCGCTGGATTGGCGATACCCTCCGGTTGACTGTCGACCAAGTAGAAGCCATCCAGTTAAATGCGCACGAAAAAACCATGTACATCAAGGTAATCACCATATCTATTTATCAGAAATTGTTAAATACTTTTGCAGATCCTATTAAATTTCAGTATGATTCCGGCGAAATGACCAATGTTAAGCTCTCCACAGCGGATTCCAATTTTACCACAGTGCGTATATTTAATGTCCCACTCGAAGTACCCCCTGAAATTTTCAAATCCGTCCTGTCGAAATATGGCACTGTGAGTGACGTCAGGAAAGAACAATGGTCTTCTGCTTATCAGTTCCCGGTGTATAATGGAATACGTGCCGTAACTATGGAAATCAAGCAAGATATCCCCTCCACTGAGGCTTTTGGTGGTCATTCTGGCTATATAACGTATAATGGACAGAAACAGACCTGTTTAATTTGCAATGCTACCACACATCTCCGTATTAACTGCCCAAAGAAAATGATTCCCCTCGGTATAACTCCTACACAACAACGACGTGTACAATACTCGGAAGTTGTGACGCAGCAAACGTCATATGAAAACATGATCATTGATCAGTCAGCTGGGACAACACCAGGAGTGACCTCGGATACATCTGACGCAGAACTGATACCTTGTCCTGACCAGAGCTGCGAGACACAGAGTGCCCCTGTGCTCTCGGCAACCTGTATCGCAGCCTCAGAACCAACTCTGCCGTTACTACAGGCTGCCACAGAAATTTTGTCTTCACTGCCCCAGACTTCGCTGGTCCCTACCGACTCACTTAAGACTGTTGATCGGGGATCCGAGAACGTCTCTAAGAAGATTAAAACAAATGCCTCGATTGCCGTACCAGCCCCGAAGAATAAAACTGGCTCCACAAACGTTTCCGCAGCTGTGAAAAAGAAACAAAATCTTCTTTCTACGTCATCTAGGGACCCACGAACGCTCTCACCCGCTGACAGCCGGCCTATGAATGGCAGTCAAAAGGAACTATCTCAACCTAATTTGACATAGTGCACCAGGATAATTCTCACCTGTGTCTTCTTTCGAGTCCACCTTCCAGTATGTCTAGCACAGCTTTTATACTTCTCGTAATGGCGCAATTTCTCACTGTGGCCACTGTGAATATCAATGTAATAGAATGCCCTCTGAAATTTCAACTGTTGGAGAGATTCCTTCGAGATGCTGACATTGACATTGCTTTCCTTCAAGAAGTTGCTATACCGTGTTTACCCATATCTGCCTTCTACAAACAATACATCAATACCGGTAATACGAATAGAGGGACCGGATTCCTCATAAGACATGATATCCCACTCGCAGGTGTGCTATGTCATCCATCAGGACGCATAATATCTGGACACATAAACAATACCACCCTGATAAATGTATATGCCCCATCCGGGTCTAATAAACGTGTGGAACGGAAAATGTTCTTTCAACAGAGTATACTGCCTCATCTGCACGACGTTAAGGAAAAACTTATTCTTGCAGGGGATTTCAATTGTATTCAACGCCCAGAGGATTCCACTAGTCCATACAGAGGTGTCAACCCGGCTCTCAGGACCCTTCTTACCTCCCTACACCTCATTGATGCTGTGGATAGTTTAAGGGTGCCCCTGCCCCATTACACCTGTATAAGTCACAACTCCTCATCACGACTTGACCGCATCTACTTTTCACAGGAACTCATCCAGCCTAGACGATATGAAGTGATTCCTGCCAGTTTCACTAACCATCATGCTGTCGTATGTACAATCTCTTACCCCCATCCCATATTTCACATAGGAAGAGGTTATTGGAAGCTGAATTGCTCGCTGTTACTGGAGGAGGAATGCCAAGATAATTTCAGACAACACTGGATTCGATGGGTCCAACAAAAAGGCAAATTTCGCGACTGCACAGACTGGTGGGATATTTTAGTTAAACCAGGGATCCGCCGCGTCTTTAAGAACATATCTTACCAACGAGGTCGGGAAAGACGGGATACAGTTGAATTTTACTATCGAGTTCTTCGCCAGCTCCAGCAAAGATCTGATGCTGGGGAGCGTATATATGACCAGATCCGGGAAGTTAAAACCAAGCTCCTGTCTCTACAGCAACGAACGCTCGCTCATATCAACGTGGCTCTAAAAGATCGTACAGTGCTCCCGGACGAAAGTGCAAGTGTATACCATATCGCCAAAGGACAACGTGAGCGGCAACGTAAATATATCCACCGCCTCCGCACCAGTACTGGAAGTGTCGTCACCTCCCCTGACGCTATACGTAGTGAAATATCATTATTTTATCAACGGTTCTACGCTAAGGCTCCCATTGATCCACAGCAGGTGACCCTATTGCTGTCATCTTGCAGTACCAAACTATCTCCGGACAACAAAACTCTGCTCAGCGCGGATATTACGGATGAAGAGATTCACTCTGTGGTTAAACGACTCCCAAACAACCGCTCACCTGGCATTGATGGACTGCCATATGAAATGTATAAACACTTCTGGCCTCTCATTGGCAAAGAATTTTGTCATGTCCTGCGTACCATTCTCCAACGTCGTGCTCTTTGTCAATCACATCACGAGGGTACCATAGTCCTCATACCAAAAACATCCTCTCCCATGGCAGTTGGTGACTTCCGACCAGTTACTCTGCTCTGCAGTGACTATAAAGTCCTTACCAAAGTACTTGCATGCCGATTGAAGACTGTTCTACCTGATATCATTGGTGATGAACAATGTTGCAGTATTCCTGGAAGAACTCTGTTAACAAACTTAGCGATACTACGGGACCTACACCTAAAAGCCGAAATGCTCCCCACTGAGCCAATGAGTTTTCTCACCTTAGATCTTGATAAAGCTTTCGACCGCATCAGTCATGAATACTTGTACATGGTCTTGCAACACTACGAATTTCCTGAAATCCTTATTGACTACATTCGTATGATAAATTGTAATGCTACGTCTAGAGTGCTCGTCAACGGTTTTCTTTCCCCTCTGATTCCAATACAACGATCAGTTAGGCAAGGATGTCCCCTTTCTATGCTACTTTTTGTCATTGGCCTTGAACCGTTCATTCGGACTACCCAGGTGAAGCTACAGGGTTACAAACTGTCCACACATGTTTTTGGAATGTGCGCCTATGCTGATGACGTATCAATATTGATCCGCAATGAAGAAGACATCTCCCACATCGATAGCGTCCTTCAGCTCTACCATATCGCCTCTGGAGCACAATCGAACCCCCAGAAAACTGCTTTGCTTCCGCTCAATACTAACTCAGTGATTACCCCACAGCCCTGGTTCCGGATAGTAAATGAGGTGAACATTCTTGGCATTACCTGGAAGCAATCGCTTCTGGACACAGTGCAAGTTAACTGGACTAAGGTCATTGCCAAAGTTAGGGGAGTCCTGATCCAATTTGGTCAAAGAAACCTCAATATAGTGCAACGGGTCATGGTCCTCAACGTGTTTGCGCTCTCTAAAATATGGTATGTCGCACAACTTTTCCCACTTCCCAAAATGTTTGAGAGCCAATTGGCAAAATATACAGGTTGGTTTATATGGCAAGGATTTTTGTTCCGAGTACAACGGGAACAGTTGTATCTCCCATCCCGGCAAGGCGGGCTAGGGCTAACAGCTCATGGCATGAAATGCCGTGCACTCCTCTGCAAGAACGATATCACCATTCTTTCCCAACATGACACTTTTACGAAAGCGCTATACAAAGATATTCGAAACACAGCCCGTGGTTGTGATAGAGCTTTGCCGAAGATATTTAGGGACCATCAACAGCACCTTCTGGAAACTGTTCGCCAAATGCCATCAGGGATTGTTCCAACGACGAAAAGTATCTATAACATGTTGCGGCAAGTGGTACACTCCAAACCGCGAATAGAGGCCACCACCCTCTATGTCCATTGGCCCACTGTTTGGAAAAATTTTGGGGCTATGTCCATTTCTTCTGCTGTACACTCCCAAGTTTTTATCTTCCTCAACGATCTCATCCCAACCGCTCTACGGCGATATACCATCCATCTTGAAGCTTACCCATGGTGTACTATATGTGGTCAAACTGATACGGCGATACACCGCTTTACATCATGCACGCGAGTTGCCTCCACGTGGCTGTGGTGTAAGGGAAAAGTATGTCAACTATTAAATGTGCCCTCGAATGACCTTGATGACAGGAAGTTGGTTCGTTTGTCGGTGACCGCCTTCCCCCAAATTAAACAGACTGCCATTGTGTGGATAATGGGCCAATATGTACACTTCGTGATGGACAATGATCAACATTTCTCTTTCCTGGATCTCAGGTATCACCTGCAAAAAGAGCGTTGGAAGCTTAGTGAAAGTGGACAATTATACGATAAATATGGACACTATCTGGATTTCTTGTGATGTATTAGTCTGGTATTTATCATATCTGAAAATTCTGTAATTCTGTAAAGAGCTAATAAAAAAAAAAAAGTGGCATCGTACGAGCTTGGTAACTTTGTGTCCTGGGTTCAAGACTGCCCTAGAGCAGAAATTTTTTCTTCTTTTGAATTATTTTTTTATATCCTCCCTACCTTTTACAGCATGTTTTATGCCTCGAATTATTGAAATTATCTGTATGTGTGATTGAAATAATAAATATTGTTGGTCGGAATTCTTCCCTATTCTCACTTGAATTTATATTCCTCTGCTTATTGTTCAACGCGGCTAGCGTTCTTGGCTGTCTCCCCAGAGGTCCGGGTTCGATTCCCAGCTCTGCCGAGAAATTTCAATTCTGGTGTGAGGGCTGCAACGGGGGTACACTCGGCCTCATGAGCCAAAACTGAGTAGAGTTGGTTCGATTCCCACCTCAGCCATCCTGGAAGTGATCTTCCATAGTTTTCCACTTATACTCCAGACAAATGCCGAAATTGTTCATAACAATGCAACGATCGCCTCCTTGCGAATCCTCAGCTGAATATCAAATACTCACCATACTACAGACCAGGGCCCTGCGTAGCTAGTGCCTGTAGTATGTTCTATCCTGCTGCTCCCTTACGGGCAGTCTAAGAAGTAAGCCACAAGCGCGTGACGTCATGTCCTTGCCTCTTCCCACCTGCCGCTCGCTACATGTGCGAGCGAGCTGTGTATAGTATGGCGTAGTGTCCTGCAAGCCTGGCAAGTACTTTTAGGGCCGTATGACCTAGCCTCACACTGTCAGCACTGTCTACGCTGGAACTCGTCAGTTCAGGCGCGCACAGCCAGCCCGTACCGACATGGTTTCGTAAAGCCGTTCTTATCTTCCCTTCATATTATTATTATTATTATTATTATTATTATTATTATTATACTATTAATATTAGCAATAAAATGATATTGGGTACCAATAGACTACGTCACACACTGTTCCCGAGTACATTGAAAATTAATTCTCTATTATTGTATGGATTCATTGATAGCAAAATTAGGTCATTTATACTTAGGCATACCCAAACTTGATGAGTGATTTAAAAATGTTGATGCTGATCCACTCGCTTAATCGAAACGTACCACCAGCTTTCACTTCTCTTTGAAGCATATCGTTATCTCTAAACGACCTGTTTTGTTATGCCGAAGGTTACTTCACATGTGATGGTGGGGTCCAGCATAAATCTTGTATCCTTCTTATGGCCAATAACAATTATTATGCCCATTTTATTTTTGCTTCTAACACGAGAAAGACACGAAAACATGGATCGCGTAACATTTCTGAAATGTTACAGCTGCATCTTAGATCAATTTCGGTGATTCCTAACGTTTGTAGTAAATCCCCTTCTTAATTATGCTTTTTGAACGTGAGCTAGGGTATCAGGCACTCCACAGTGTTTGCAGTATAGAGAGTCCTGGCTACGCCCATGGAGGTCTCACACAAGAGCATCCTTTGTTTCCACCTATTTGTACTAGGCTACTCCCTTTCATGTCTACTTCTGGATTAGTCAATCTCCATAAAATATGGTGATTGGATAGTTTCTGTACTTTCGCAATCAACCTGCAATTTAATTTTGTGTTTACCATAGATCCGCTTCAATCTTAAGTATCGGTTATTTATATTCCCTTGGTTCCTAAATAATTAATCACCGTCTTCATCGTTATCACCATTTTCATCATCATCACCGTCCTGACAACCTCCTTCGTTGTACGAGCACAAATAACGCACTATGTCATCATGTCAAGCAATGCATGCTCTCTCTGGTACAGTCTCCCTACATGATGCTTAGGCTACTATACTTTGGATGTTCATTCACTGAAAATTGCAAAATTAGCTTCGAGGTTTTCCTATGCCCAGAACTTAGAATGCAATAAAAATCAAATGTCTTAAATGCCAAATCTGGATTAGCCTAGATATACATATGCAATTGGATTAACTCATGAGGGCTACTTGTAGCATTGGCCTTTGAGAATATTTTACGGAAGCTATTCTAACAACTCTACGCAGTGATGTGCTCTCAATTCGTTGCAGAGTAAGAATGTATAAAAAAGAAAACTCGTGCCCACTGGCCTGGCGCAAGTCCTCGAAATGAGCACCGCTTGGATGAATTACGTATCATCGATACAATTTCAGTACCCCAAACCGAAATTCAATTTCGTGGCAGGACAGGGAATCAAACCCGGACCACCGGGGCGACAGCCGAGAACGTTAGCCACTACACTACAAGGTGGTCTCTTTCATTGTCAGCGCAATCAATTGCAGGATACCATGTAATTTCTTCACTGGGCGAACTATAATAGTACACATTTCTTCGTATGTTTGGCATTACATAGCCCCTGGTAAGTTAGGAAGACGGTTCGCATACCATAACCCTAAAGTCGAATAGTTCCAAGAACTAACAAACAAAACAGTCTTAGGCACTCCACCGAAAGAAACACAGACAAGCTGGTAGAAAGACAGACAACATATTTTGTAATTTTTAGAGCAAAATAGGCTAATTGTTATATAATGAATAGCACTCTTGGTCTCCATAGTGTTGAAATAATAAATATTGTCCTAAAACTTGAAGGTTTGAAGGATTTCGTGTCTTCTTGCTTATTTTGCCGTATATCTTATGGGTAGGTAAATTCCACGAGGTATTGTTTCAGGCCATGTTGAATATAAGTTTTTTTTTATCGTTTACCCTCCAGGGTTGGCTTTTCCCGCGGACTAAGCGAGGGATCTCACCTTTACCGCCACTGGTAGTGTCCTGGAGCTTGGGACTCTGAATCGGGGATACAACTGGGGAGTGTGACTAGCACGATGCCCAGGCGGCCTCACCTGCAAAACGAACAGGGGCCTGATGAAGAGATGGGAAGATTAGGCAAGGAAGAGGGAAGGAGGCGGCCGTGGCCTTACGTTAGGTACCACCCCGGTATTTTCCCGAAGACGAAGTGGGAAACCACGGAAAACCACTTCGAGGATGGTTGAGGTGGGAGTAGAAACCCCTCTACTCATTTGGACCACCCGAGGCTGAGTAGACCCCAGTCCAGTCCTCATACCACTTTTCAAATTTCATGGCAGAGCCGGGAATCGAACCGCGGAAGTCCTGGGTGGCAGCAAATCATGCTGACCACTACAACACGGAGGCGACTTGAATATAAGAATAAAAGACATAAATGACCTTAGATTGCGACGGAATATCTTTCATTTTAAAATCCTGATGAATTTACTAAAGCATAAAAAGATGGTATATTGGCTTTCACGGCCGGTGAATTAAAACTCAGCATTCGTCTAGGTTTGTGCCGTGTCTTGTGTGGGGTTTCGCGTAGGACACCAAGCTGGCTCATCGGCGGGCTCTTGGTGTCCCCGCCCGGACCCCCACAGGAGTGACGAACTACGCGCCACCTCCCTTTATATTAGGTGCAACTGCACCACTTGACTGCGAGAACTAAAAGCTCAAGCAGCCTTAACCTCCCTATGAAGGCTTCCAAAAAGACGGTATATTGGCTTTCACAGCCGGTGAATTAAAACTCAGCTGAGTTTTACTAACGCATGTTTCTCGAACTCACATATCCCTGAAGAGCATCAATCTAGTCATTTGGTGAATTCAGAATCTTGTTATTGAAATACACTTGTATAGTCCTAATGTAGTTTTTTTTGGGTTCTATCCATAATTATTCCGGTTGCTATGAGGTAGGGGATGTGGTGAGACAGTTTCCTTGTGGGAATGATTTCATGACGCCAATCTCATGAGAGGAGTTAATGACAAATAAAATTAATGAAGTAATGTATGAAGTGGCTGTGTGTGGTCTTTCGAGTTTGGAGTAGTCTGACCATGCACGTTAACGTGTTTAGCTACCTCGGCTGGTTTGTGACATTATGTCAATAAATTAAAAAATGTATTTTAACTTTCCTGATTCCATACCGGCCCCTGATTCTATTTTAGGACTATTATATCTCGCTGCACCTGCTACATCACCCAAAAAGTATGCAAATTTCTGTATCCTTGCTGCAGATCTGGTTCATGTGCGTCCAAATATCATGTCTTATATGTCTACGGTTTGATTCATTAATGTGTGACTCTCCCACTATGCTATTTTTGTCCGCCCCACGTTATGAGCACGGCAGACCACATGCATATGCCACAATGTTGGCTCTAGTGCGCCTAGTGTGCAGGCTCCGCGCTCAGTACTGAACGTACTTCAGTACCCGGTCAAATGGACAGTGCTTGTGCGACTAAGCGCTGCAGTGCTAGTGTGCTGTCGTGCTGCACTGCTCAGAACTGGACCGAGTAGGGCTGCGCTCGGCCGGCACGAGTAAATTTCTTGCTAGCACTGCTTCACCTTGCCCATTGCACGGCCCTGCTACAGACACCACAATAACACAGGTTATCAGAGAAATGTATTTATTTATATATTTATTTATTTATTTAAAAGTAGGTGGACTCAATGACCACCATGTCCAATTTGATCAAATGAACAAGAGCAACATCAGCATCAAGTACTGCTTGACTCTCCCCAAGGTGGATGGGGTTCGATTCCCGGTCAATTCACGTGAGATTTACGAAGGGAATTATCACGTTTTGAGTTTTGGTATCTAACTAAATTGGAGGTTCCGTGTCTAATGATCGCAAGATTGTGTGTCTTCAGTCTTTTGACAGGTTTGATGCAGCTTCCATGTCTCCCTGTCCTGAGTTAATCTTGTCATCTCTACATAGCTACCACACCCTACATCCGAGGCAATCTGTTTAACATATTCTAACCTTGGTCTACCCGTACAGTTCTCGACCCTTCCTTCCATTACTGAGCTTGCTATTCCTTGGTGTCTTAGTATATGTCCTACCAACCTATCTCTTCTCTTCATCAGCAGTCGCCAGAAACATCTCTCCTTCCACTCGTCTTAAAACCTATTTGTTTGCAACCCTATCTACCCATCTGATCCTCATCATTCTCCTGTAACACTGCATTTCAAACGCTTTAATTCTCCTCTTTTCTGCTGCACCTATAGTCCAAGTTTGACTTCCATAGAGTGCCACGCTCCAGACAAAGGCTTTCAAAAATGACTCCCTAATACCTAAATCTATATTCGATGTCAAGAGATTCCTTTTTTGTAGAAATGCTTTCCTTGCCTGAGCCAACCTACTATTTATGTCCTCTTTGCTTCGTCCATCACGGGTTATTTTGCTTAGAAGTAACAGAAGTCTGCTACTTCCTTTAGCTTTTCACCTGCCAATTTGATGTCCGTAGAGGTTTCTGATTTAATTCGGCTGCGTTCCAATATTTTTTGTTTTACATTTTATTAATTTTCATCATGAACTCTTTCCTGAAGACGGATTCCATACCATTCATAAACTCATCCAAATCCTCAGGCGTGTCGGCCAAGATGACGATGTTATCGGCAAATCTCAGAGTTGAAATTATGTCTCCTTGAATCTTCACTCCCACTTTAAATGTTTCACCAATTTCCTTCATTGTTTTTCAATGTAAAGATTGAAAAGCATGGGCGATAAGTTGCAGCCTTGCCTTTGTTATCAACAATTTCGGCATTTTACTGGAGTAGAAGTGGAAAACTATGGAAAATCACTTCCAAGATGGCTGAGGTGGGAATCGAACCCACCTCTACTCAGTTTTGGCTCATGAGGCCAAGTGTACCCCGTTGCAGCCCTCACACCAGAATTGAAATTTCTCGGCAGAGCCGGGAATCGAACCCGGACCTCTGGGGAGACAGCCAAGTACGCTAGCCGCGTTGAACAGTAAGCAGAGGAATATAAATTCAGGTGAGAATAGGGAAGATTTCCGCCTAACAATGTTATTATTTCAATCACCCATACAGATAATTTCAATAAAACAAGGCATAAAACATGCTGTAAAAGGTAGGGAGGATATAATAAAATAATTCAAAAGAAGAAAAAATTTCTGCTCTAGGGCAGTCTTGAAGCCGGGACACAAAGTTACCAAGCTCGCACGATGCCACTTGTGCACATCTGCACTCTCAAATGAAGAATATTATCATAAGTCTTAATACATGTGATTAAATGTCGAATGCTTTCACTTAGACCTTAAATGTTGATTGGAACGCATTCATTTGCTGCGTGGGTTGTTTTAAACTTGATCTAAAGCAAGTTTCATGCCTGTTTCACGCTAATAATGCAATTCAACATCGACTATTATCCACATTTCTTCCTCCATGTTTTATCGGATATGACCCCTGCTACTATCTACCGTCTCGATTCGGAACCAGGAGAATGGCATGACATAACAGCTAATAAGTGGCTCGGAAATACATACTGTGGCTAGACTCGGGCTGAAAAAAATAATTATGCGGCCCGTCCGGAGTTTCTATGTACTTCAGCATTGTTTTAGACAGCTCAGTAAAAAGATGACATATCATCAACATCCGGGCCCTAATTATAACCATGCCTGCCACATATGTTGAACAACAATTATACAGGGTATCATTCCCATTACGCCGGCCCCGTGGTGTTGGGGTAGCGCGCCTGCCTCTCACCCGGAAGCCCCGGGTTCGATCCCCGGCTCCGTCAGGGATTTTAAAACTGACGTGAGGGTTGGTACGGGGTGCACTCAGCCTCGTGAGGACAATTGAATAGCTGTCTGACAGTGAGACAGCGCCCCGATCACGAAAACCAAGATTAACGGCCGAGGGGACCCGACGCGCTGATCACGCTTCACCCCAATATCTGCAGGTCAAATGGCTGGGCAGCGGTCGCTTGGTCATGGGCTGTATAGTGCCAGGGGTTGGGGTTGACTTGATCATTCCCTTTACAGACTTTGAGTGCTTGTAGTGGGAACCATGACGGTTCAGTTAGCATAGGAACTTGGGTCCGGAAACGTCCCGTCTTCCCGCTACCCGAAAAGAACCACCACTGCACACGTTCATAGCTCTCGCATTTTCGCTGCTCTGTCTGGCTCCTGATGCTTGTTGCCTGGGTCCAGCCAGCTCGATGTGACGCCCGCCGACGTCAACACAGACACGGTACCGCAGCCATAAGCCGCGCCAGGCAATCTCAAAGAGAAATTAAGATTTATAAGTGTCTTCTCCTAATAGATAATTTTATCATTTTAAATGATCTACTCGACTTCGCCGTTACGTTACGGCGACGTCACGAAATGTACCGAGAATGCACTGAGGTGTGTGACGTCATAGTACCACTTGGAGCATGTGTACTGAGTTCACTGTTGAGCTCTGGAGTTACGAGACGGCAACGACACCGCGAGCGTGACGTCATCCAGCCAGCTCCCTCCTTTCACCGCGCGCTCCAGCTCCCCCATGACTTGTAACTTTCTAGCGTTTTGATTGTTTCTTGATCATCTAACATGTCAAGAGTCTTTGGCTTCGAGCGAAGTGAGAAGCCTCCAGCCTTTCTAGCATTTTTCAGCATTTGCAGCATTTAATTTGATATAAAGTCCAGTCTTTCTGATTGACTCTCTCTTTTTATTATAAAAATATCTTTTTTATACAAAGTATTTAAAGTGTAGGTACTACAAATTTGTTTTGTAATAATATTTCTTTGGAGAATAAAATTTACACAATTATAAAAATAGCTTTGGCTGCGGTACCGTGTCTTTGTTGACGTCAGTGGTCGTCATATAGTCATCACTAGGGCTCGGATTCGAGCTTATTTGCATGTTTTTTTTCCTGAATAGTACACATTGAAAGAAGCCTTTCGGTGGTATTTTCACCTCTCTGGGACCAACATAATTGAAATGTATCGAGCATATAAATGCATAAAACCGCGGTTTTCCGAATGGAAGCATATAAATGCATATTCTTGTGGTTTTCGTCTAAATAGTTTATTTTTCTTCGAATGCCCCCCTCTCGAATTCGGGCCCAGACCATCCTTAAGGTTCGAAAACAGATATAATTATTGAAAAGCCCATCTGGTGCGAATAATAGAACCGCAGGTTTTTAGCCTTTAGTGAGGTCGTTCTCGTCATTGAAACTTTTATTGACTGATCTAAGAAAATCATTCAAAACTGAAAACATAGGCAAAATTCTTGTTGTACGGACCAATGCATATCTACTTCATTGACTCGCCTAATTCTGAACATTTTGTAAATGAACTTTTATAAGAAAACTTCTCTTATACAGAGTATATGCTACTTGAAACTTGAATGCGAGTATATCGCAGTGTATCATACATACAATTAGGAAATAGAGCTCGTATATAAAGATATTTTATTGGTTTATTCGTTTCACTTTCCTTTCTATAGTTTATTAATCTCATGTAATTTATTTCAGGATTAGGGCATAACCCATCTCTTTTGGGTACATTCGTGTTGACCGACTGAAAAGCACTAAACTCTTGCTTCCTTTCTATAGTTTTAATGGTATCTTTAGAGCATATTATGCATATTTAACCGAACATAATGTTTTTATCGAGCATATAGTGGGTTTTTCGAGCATATCTATCGAGCATAAAACACATGGTTTTCGAGCAAATCTGGAGATTTTATCGAGCATATCGATCCGAGCCATAGTCACCACTATCTGATGTGGTAATTTACAGACGTGCATGTACGTGTGTACAGTAACGGAGGTTCTCATTTAAAAGACGTGAAATATTTCCTGTAGTCCGCGTTCTTTATATTTCGCGGATAAATTTCAGAAGGGCCTGATTTTGGCAGCATATTTATCAGTATTATATGAGGAACGACTTTCCCACTCAGGAAAATCCCGCATGCCCGTCACGCAGCTGTGATGCGGAGGTTGCCGAGACTTGCTCCTTGCACCTCCTAATTAGATCAAGGTATTGGTGGGCCAGTGTTCGCCTGAGTATCCGGCAAGACCGTCACGCAGGTGTGAATCGGAGGTTGCCGAGTTTGCTCCTTGAGCCTCCTAATTAGATCCTGGGCCAGTGTTCGCCTGAGTATCCGGCATGCCCGTCACGCAGTTGTGATGCGGGGGTTGCCGAGTCTTGCTCCTTGTGTAATGTAATTCAAGTACAGCCGGTGGAACTCCAGTCCTGACGTTGGGTGGGAGAAGAGGAGAAAGCGACAATTGTAGCCAATCTACGACAGTGAGAAGCTGTTAATAGATTCTTGACATTTTCATGATTGTAATTCTCTAACGTCTTAACTGCGTAACGTAAAAATCCCACACCCAGTTTCCCATTTCATGCATTATTTTGTTATTCTGATGGTTTGCGGTTACACGACCTAAATTCTTCGATTGCCGTGGAATTCGGCCTATGTTGGCAAAGCTGGGAGGGACTCGAACTCCTTTCTTACTTACTGCCAATCAGCAGTTTTGCTGGTAAGGGGGTCTTTGAATTTAGTGCGTTGTTGCCAAGTCTCTAATCTATAGTCGAATTGCTCTTTGTTTTAGTGCAGCCCGCGTTGGGTTTGTTGTTGTGTGTGTGCGATTAAAGGCAGGCCATATTAGTCTATTACTTTAGTAATCTGATCAGTGGTTTGTCAGAATCGAAGAAAAAATCAACGCTTATAAGAGTCGAAGCCGTGAAATAATTTATAGGCTGTGTGAATACTTTGAGAAGGAACGAGGTAATGGAAGGCCCCTTGTATTTGTTACGAAAGTGTTTAACCATGAAATGTGTGACTAAAGAAAAAAAAATACATTTGAACATGATACTACGTCTTTTGCAGTGCTACAAACTCCGGGTAACCAATGACCACGAGCTAGCTCTTAAGAATCACCGTATAAATTTCAGAAGGGCCTGATTGAAAATGAAAATCCTCAGCCTGCTTCCAGTCGACCGACCGGGTCAGGGAATGGAATGAATGAAGCCCCCATCTAGCTGCGAGGATATGAACTGTGCCGGCTGCCGAAGCCTGTTTGAATGACAGATGAAATGAAATGATAGTGGTGAGTGTTGCTGGAATGAAATTGTGACAGGGAAAACTGGTGTACCCGGAGAAAAACCTGTCTGCCTCCGCTTTGTCCAGCACAAATCTCACATCGAGTGACCGGGATTTGAACCACGGACCCAGCGGAGAGAGGCCGGCGTGCTGCCGCCTAAGCCACGGAGGCTTCCCCAGAGGGGTCTGATTAGGGAGCATAATTATCAGTATTATATGAGGAAGGACTTTCCCACTCGGGAGAACCTTCTCGTTTCATTGAAAGCTGCTTTATTCGAAGGGGGGGGGGGGGGGGGTAGGGGGGGAGGGGGGGGGAGGGGGAGGAAACCAGCTTGAGTCAAGTGCTAAAAGAACTGATATTTACGAGCAGTGTGATTTGTCTCTACTTGATGATTAGCATAATGTAAGTTAATCGAATAGAGCCTATTTATTTCATATATATAATCTACTGATGTTATCACAACTATCTAATGTGGTAATATACAGACTTGCATGTACGTGTGTACAGTAACGGAGGTTCTCATTTAACCCACGAGATGATGATAATGATAATTGTTGTTTTAAGGGGCCTAACATCTAAGTTATCGGCCCCTAATGGTTTGGTTTATTGTGAAGATGATAATGAAATGTAAAATATAACTAAAACTAACTACTAACTTACATAATAGAAGAAGAAATGGAAAACAAAAGGAGAATAAGAAAAAAAAGGACAGGAGGAAAAGAAATGCCCTCGAAGAATCCGGATTGAGGGACTTGGAAGGAAGGAGAGCCATAAAAGGCGGATAGGAAAGAGGAAGAGGAGAGGGTCCACCCCACAGGTTATGGATAAAAGGGGGAAAACCGGACCCAGCTCAGGAATCCCTTGGGGTCACCAACTCCCGAACTCACCAGCAGCGAGCCCCTGAGGGTGTAGCAATATCCAGGTTGCTCCAGAAGAGGTGGGGCTACATACACCCTGCCTCCTTGAGGGCCTTGAGCAGGAGGCAGGAGATAACAGGAAAATAAAAAGAAGGCAGACTCCACGCTGAAGGAGAGTATCAGAAAAGATGAGACAAGGGCCAATTAAGGCGGGAAAGGAAGAGACTCCCTAGGCCTCGGATACCCTAATACCGTCGGAGTCGGAAGAGAACAAGAGTTGACCAAGTGAGGTGTAGAGGAAAGAAGACGGAGAGGAGCCCGGCACAAGTAAGTGGAAGCAATGCCGGACTCAGCTGGGGTCCCGTGATTGCCAACCCACGTCCCACTAGATGTGAGCCCCAGGGGGGGGTTAACCCGTGAGAGGGCGCGTCCTTATTTATTACTCGAGGAGGCGCGCACGGTGGTTTAGACCGGGTTTAAGAAAGAACAAAAATATACTATACCCGTCACACAACTTCATTTCTAAACATGGATTTAGTGACTAGTACATTTCTATAATCACTAAAACATACCACTGTTTCAAGAAGTCGCACACAAATGAAACATACAACAAAATAAAACTGTCATCCATTTTTGCATAATAGTTGTCGTTCACTCACATTTACTAGGCTCCTAGTCATCGTCAGTGCCAATATCCAAGACGTGGTTTGCACAATTGACGCACGTGACCAATGTGTGTATTTGTGTATTTGTATTTGGTGTATTTAACCGGGTCAACAAAACTGGACGAGGCGAGCACGGTCACAAAGGCAAGTTCGACAAACAACAATGGCTGGCGGTAAACCTAATATAACTCAATCACCCGACCCAAGCGTAACAGCAAAGGACGATTCCATGCAAAGGTATACTGAGGGAAGGGAGGTAAGCATAGTAGTCATCAATATACGGAGTGATAATGAATGAACCCGGTTCTATCGACCATGCGCGCCCAGTCAAGGGGTAAAAGACGTGAAATATTTCCTGTAGTCCGCGTTCTTTATATTTCGCGGTATTGGACTGGCAAGACTGTCTCTTTCCCTCGCGAGAGATGTTTTTCGTGTGGCCTCCTGAGAGGCCGAGTGCAGGTCTTTCTAGACGACGCCGGTGGGCGACCTGCGCGTCGGGATGAGAGATGGAATGGATGAAGATGAATGAAACTGGGCAAGGAAGTGGAAGGAAGCGGCCGTGGCCTGTCAGAAGGTACCGTCCCAGCATTTGCCTGGTGTTGAAAATGGGAAACCACGGAAAGCCATTTCAAGGACGGCCAACGTTGGGGCTCGAACCCAGGCGTCTACCAAGTCAGCAGAGAGCTTGGCCCCAAGGCCTAACGCTGCGCTTTAGCCAGCGTAGCCACTGCTGTCGGGTCTCGCGAGAGATGTCTGAGCGGGGGTCAGGGCGACTTAACAATTATTAATTGATCAAGGTGTTGATGGGCCGATTTTCGCCTGAGTATCTAGCATGCCCGTCACGCAGCTGTGATGCAGAGGTTGCCGGGACTTGCTACTTGCGTCTCATATTTAGATCGAGGTATAGGTGAGCCAGTGTTCGCCTGAGTATCCCACACACCTGTCAAGCAGATTTGACGCGTGGGTTGCCAAGACCTGCGCCTTGTGTTTCTCAGGAGTACATAAAGATACTGGATGCGATTACGAGTTTAGTCTCAATGCGCGCTGCTTCAAAGGCGCCCAGCGTTACTAAATGAGTGTCGCTGGATGAGACTTCAGCATACAGCAGTGAAATAATCTCAGAACGTGCAGAAATGGAGAAAGAGAAAAGGAAGAAATAACAGGTGAGTTAGTTATTGCTATAACTCCGCGGCGTAGCCGTTCTCGTTAAATCGTGCACCACGGTCGTGAGGGCAAGTCCGAAGATCGTCGGTTCGATTTCTGGAGCTGACAGTGGCTGTCCTGAGTGTGGTTTCTGTCCCTGTTTATTTCACACTTCCTCCAGGCAAATGCCGGGATAGTACTTTACTTCAAGTCCCGGGGCGCCTACCTCATCCCTGCCCCTAATACATTTACACACACTATTACAGTCATCACGCCAGCCCCGTGGTGTTGGGGTAGCACGTCTGCCACCCACCTGGAGGTCCCGGGTTCGATTCCCGGCTCCGTCAGGGATTTTAGAAACTGACGTGAGGGCTGGAACGGGGTGCACTCAGCCTCATGAGGACAATTGAGTAGCTGTCTGACAGTGAGGCAGCGCCCCGGTCAGGAGAACCAAGATTATAGAACAGGACAGCTGCACAGAAAAAAAACCTTTTGTTCCAAAAACTGTGCTATGGTTGGCTTTTTGTAAATCGTTAGAAAAGCACAAAAAAAAAACTTAACTCTGAATTTTAGAATAATTTGCACGATCATTTTGTCGGAAAACCCAAAAAGACATTGAAAAGCGTTTTTCTCTGAATCGACGTATTTTAAAGAAAAGTTTTTAAAACAAAAAATATAGAGGCCATTGTCACCTACAATTCGTCTCATTGACGTCATGTTATACGTTTTGAAATGTAGAAGCTAGGTGGCGCCAAAGTTTACAAAAAAAGTTTTTTTCACTTTTTGTCCTAGAAAACATGTTTTGTTCACAAAAGAGCGAAGGAGAAATTTGTTCCCCTCAAAATTGTCTACAACATTTATTCAAACATGTTTTTCCTCCGCCTTACTGTTCCAAAGTTATAGTCTGCCGAAGTGTGAAAATTGGACTATTCAGATGGCACAAAGTTTAATATGTGTACAGTTATGATTGATACGTTGCGATTGAAATAGATATGATTGTTTGAGCTAATTAACAAACACAGCCCGCGTCCTGTTTGACCGAGCCTTAGGCAGCTGTCCGACTCCGGTCCCTGTCTAAATTATGCCCACCGCTCTCTCCGCAGTAACAATATTAGCCTTGACTACGCAGCGTTGCATTTGCTGCGCTATAACTTTGGAACAGTAAGTCGGAGGAAACAAACGTTTAAATAAATGTTGCAGACAATTTTGAGAGGAACAAATTTCTGATTCACTCTTTTGTGAAAAAAAAAACTATTTTTTCTAGGACAAAAGGTGAAAAAAGACTTTTTTGGAAACTTTGGCGCCACCTAGCTTCTGCATTTCAAATCGTATGACATGACCTCAATGAGACTAATTGTAGGTGACAATATCCTCTACATTTTTTTGTTTAAAAATCTTTTCTTTAAAATACGTCGATTCAGAGAAAAACGCTTTCCAATGTTTTTTTGAGTTTTCCGACAAAATGATCGTGCAAAATATTCTAAAATTCAGAGTTAAGCTTTTTGTGCTTTTCTAACGATTTACAAAAAGCCAACCATATCAAAGTTTTTGGAACAAAACCATTCCAGCTGTAGCCTACTGTACTATTAATGGCCGAGGGGACTCGATGCACTGACCACGCGTCACCCCATAATTTGCAGGCCAAATTGTTGGGCAGGGGTCTCTTGGTAGGCCTAGGCCCTTCATGGGCTGAAGTGCCAGGGGTTAAAGCTATTACAGTCATCACAGCAATACAGGTTATCAGACAAAATCAACACATACCCAAGTACACGGGGTTGATGACCAAGTTGTTACAAGCCCCTGAAATGAATTAACAACAAACAAACTGTTATTGTTACTGTAGTTTTAACTGGCGGGTATAACTGAGTTAGTTCTAACGCTTATGTAATGCCACGCCAAAAAATATGTTACGCATTTCCCTAGTGAAAACTCGTAGAGATACGAGGAAAGAAAAGGGAGGGTTCCTGACTGTCACCCCGGAGGTCCAGGTTCGATTCCTGGCTCTGCCAGGAAATTTAATTCTGGACTGATGGCTGGAAGGAGGTACATTTAGCCTCGTGAGGCAAAAATTAGAAGAGGTGGCTTCAATTCCCACCTCAGCTATCCTGGAAGTGGTTTTCTGTGGTTTCTCCTCTTCCACTCCAGGCGAATGCCGGGATGGTTCCTAACTTAAGATCATGGCCGATTCCTTCCAAATCCTCATCTGAATTATAAATTCTCACACAAATACAGCCATCGAATTAACAGAGGTTATCAGACAACATTCTACACTCACCCAGGTACACGGGGCTAAATGACCACAATGTCCAAGCCCCTGAAATGGAACCACAAAAACAGGATTAGTCCATTCTGTAATAGGAATTTGTTCAAAGTTTATCCCACACCTGTATCACGCATATTCATCACATTTATATCCGACATTGTACCTAATAATATTTTGCTCTGAATCTATCCCATTTAAATCTATTTTAGCATGTGTGTGTTTGTTTATATGTGTTCGTGTGTCCACCCCCCCAAAACACCTCTCCAATAAAATCTAAACCGCTGGAGCGATTTCAATGAAACACAGTAAGGGCATTGTACAATTTTTTCCGACCCCGACCGTGCCTTTCAAATGTTATTACGTCTCACCAATCCAACATGGCGGCTGTGCGAAATATTTCATCGACATTCTATATATCCGAACCTATTATGATATAACCCTAAAATTTTGTACAGTGATAAAGGGCACTACTAAACGTTCAGCTATGTGACATTCAAAATCCTGTTTAGTACAAAACGAACATGGCGGCCAAGCGAAGTTGAAACATTTAAATAGATTTTTCTCGTGATTTAACCATCCGAGCGCAGTGAAACTTGGTACGGTAAACACGTATACACATTTTAATCCACTAACATCTAATTTATTTCAATAGTTTGCATAACCTCAAGATGGCGGCTGTGCGAACTTTTAAAATCTCGTTTTTTAGACTATTTTCACTTATGAAAAAAAGAGGTTTATGAGATCACCTTTTGTCCGTGTGAGTGTATGTGTGTGCGTATGTGTGTGCCCCGAATAATTTTAAAATCTCGTTTTTATTTATTGTGCGCTAATCATGCGATTAAAGTTTGAATAATACACCTACGTAATAATCTTCATGTACAGTATAGTTCATAACTCTAAGGCCCACATATATAAAAACGTGACAGTCAGTCTGAAAGACTAGACTTTGTATCATTTTAAATGCTACAAATGCTGAAAAATGCTAGAAAGGCTGGAGGCGCGCGGACGGAGATGGCTGGATGACGTGCCCCTTCCATCCAGTATAAAAACACTTATAGTGGGCGATGTATTGAATATAGAGATATCCTCTCGTGGACTTTTTTTGTAGAACTTTTCATGCTGACCAATTCTTACGCTCATAGTATATTGATATTTTTAACGGTTTGCCCAGCGTAAGCTTAAGAAGCGCACGGACGCCAAGTTTGTTTTCGACTTTTCCACTGAAATCGTTACTGCTTGGCTTCCTTTGATCTTACATAAATTATTTTCTACAGAATCTTTCCTCGAGATATCCTTTACAGAATGGTGAAAACCGCATCAAAATCCATCCAGTGGTTCTCGAGATTACCCGTGACATCCAAGAATCGGGGATTTTTGTCTTATACTAACGAAATAGAGATTGTCGGGGTACACATGCACCGAGCGGTACTATGACGTCACACACCTCAGTGCATATGTCCGACCGTCACCGTAACGTAACGCCAGACCCCAGCGTAACGACGAAGTCGACAAAATCATTTAAAATGATAAAACCAACATGGCGACTATCCGAAATATTTAGAAGGTTCTCAATAAACCAGTCAGCAATTGTAAAGCTAATACAAAAATTACGTTACAATATATCGAAGGGTCCTGATAATATTGTTAGTGAAGTACTTAAACTAGGAGGTAGGGCCGTGGCACGATACTTAGAGGTGATGTTTAATGTGTCCATAAACAATGCGCAACTCCCAATATTTAAGGGAGGGAGCAGACTTGAATTGGGCAACTACAGGCCGGTTAGTCTTACGTCCATCGTTTGTAAACAGATGGAGCATCTCATTTGCAACTACAGTACTTGAGGGAACAGTGGGAAACATTATCATGGTTTAATGATAGGCAACATGGATTTCGGAAAGGTTACTCTTGCGAGAGTCAGATGCTATCACTTTTTCAAGATATTAGCGAATCGTTAGACGATGGAGTTTCAGTCGACGCCGTAGTTATAGATTTTGCGAAGGCATTTGCTGTCGTGCCGCATGACATGCTACTCTATAAATTAGCTTCGACGAAGATTGATAGAAGAGTAATTTTATGGATCCAAGAATTTTTGACGGGTCGTTCCCAGAAAGTGAAAGTTGAAAGCCGATTCTCGGATGAAATTACCGTAACGTCGGGTATCCCTCAGGGCAGCGTAATCGGAACTTTGTTATTTTTGGCGTTTATAACTGACTTACCAAATGGGATTCGCAGTGACTGTCGATTGTTTGCTGATGATTGTGTAATATATCGAAAGATACATGACTCACAAGACAATGCAGTACTTCAAGATGACCTGAACCTGGTCTATAAGTGGGCGATTGAAAATAAAATGAAAATAAACACAAGAAAATGTAGTCTAATAAAAATAGGGAAAGTGCGAAGGCAAGATTTTCAATATAACATTGGCTCGGAAATACTTGTAGAAGAAGATTCTTGCAAATATTTGGGCGTTCGTGTAAGAAATGAAATGAAATGGAGTAGTCATATAGGATGTGTAGTTTCTAAAGCTTACAAATCCCTGCACTTTGTAATGAGGGTATTAAAAGGAAGCAGTACCTCTGCTAAAGAATTAGGATATTTGTCACTTGTAAGACCTATTCTGGAATACGCCTCGGCGGTTTGGGATCCATATCAAGTAGGGCTCATAAATGAGTTGGAAATGGTACAAAGAAAGGCCGCTAGATTTGTGCTCAGTGACTTTAATCCCAGGAGCAGTGTGAGCCGTATGTTAAAGAAACTTGGGTGGGAATCACTTGAGGCTAGGAGGATGAAATCTAGACTGCGCTATGTACAACACGTATACAAATCAACCAGCAAGGGGTGAGCTTAGCAAACGTATGGAAAAGCCTACTTACATGGGTAGGAGCAATCATCCTTTCAAAGTTAAGGGCCGACCACAGCGAACAAATTATGGTAAATATTCTTTCGTAAACCGTGCCATTGATAATTGGAACTCTCTACCTGCCGCAGTCTTAGAGCCTTTTCCCAAACATATAGGCGTGTTTAAGAAAAGACTGACTATTTGTGTAAATACTCCAGTTTAATTGTTAGTGAATTGTTATGTACAGTTATTTATTTGTTATGTATATCTAATTTGCCACCGGGGGACACACCCCCAATTGCAAATAAACGAATGAATGAATGAATGAATGAATGAATGAATATATTACAGCAATCAAACTGAAATTTTAAATGTTGATAGAGGCAATTAAAATACAATATGTAGAAACGGAACTATTATACTTATTCTTAAGCTGATTCCATCCATGTTGATTGCTTTACCAACATTATATGGACGCTTTGAAGTATGGGTGGTGCTGTGTAATGGCCTTCAGGGCACAGCTAGCGCCTGTGCGTACTGTGAAAGGTTCTACTCATAGGGTCACAGCTTTGTTCCGACTCAGTTAGGAATGCAATGGCAAACTACCTCACTCCTCACCTTGCCTAGTATGTCTAATTATAGTGCTGCCTTACGTTTTTGTGGGCATCTACCGACCTAACCTGTGGCGGTAAAGTTTGAGGATCCAACCAGCATCTGGGCTGAGTACCTAACAGACAGACATTATATTAAAGGATCCTACGGAAATATTTTAACCATTCTTTTCGAATAAAAACAATATTTACTGTCATCTTTAAAGGAAGTCGCCTCCGCAGCGTAGCGGTCAGCGAGGTAAGCTTCCGCGCCGGAGATCCTGGGTTCGATTCCCGGCTCTGCCACGAAATTTGAAAAGTGATATGAGGACTGGAACGGGGTCTACTCAGCCTCGGGTGGTCCAAATGAGTAGAGGGGGTTCGATTCCCACCTCAGCCATCCTCGAAGTGGTTTTTCGTGGTTTCCCACTTCGGCTTCGGGCAAATGCCGGGATGGTTCCTAATGTAAGGCCACGGCCACCTCCTTCCCTCTTCCTTGCCTATCCATCCTAACCTTCCATTCCCTTTTCTCATAAGGCACCTGTTCGCTTTGTAAGTAAGGCTGCCTGGGCGAGGTGCTAATCCCACCTCACCAGTTGTATCCACTCCGATTATATGTTTCCAGCTCTAGGACACTGCCTGAAAATGGCGGTAGGGGTGAGTTCCCTCGCTGAGTCCGTGGGAGTCACCACCCTGGAGGATAAAATCGATTTTTTTAATCATTTCAAATGATCTTGTGGACTTCGTCGTTATGCTTGAGTATAAAGTTATGCGGGACGGAGACGGTTGCGTTACGGAGAAGGAAGTGACGTCATGCAGCCGCGCGGGAAGCGTAAGTTAATGGGTAAAGGACGGCGACTGCGTGACGTCATGCAGCCACGCGGGAAGCCGAAGTTAATGGTTAATGGAGTCTGTTGAAAGCAGTGGCGAATTCTCCCATGCATCGCATATACCGGCGGTATACCACCAGTGATAAAAATATAAAATGTTTATCTCGACATTTTCTCGACTTGTATGTAGCAGTGCAGTCAGGAAAATCGAGCTGGTCATCATTCATATTCCGCCGATTGTTGTCAAGGAAGCTGGCGCTCGAATCCCGCTTAACTCGCTAATTTTCTTCTGGGGTACACACTTTTAGCTGTGAGTGACTGTACTTTGGTATACCGCAAGTCTAGCCCGGTCGTTGAAAGGGCTCGACACTGCCCCGCGGGGTGGGGGAGGGAAAGAGTAGCCCAGCCACGTTCAGTATGGGGTATCGCGCTAAAGACTAGCGGTGAGTGTATTGCTGATTGGCTGATTTCAAACAGTACTTTCACCCTGCTCACAAGGGAAGGCACACCAGCGCAGTGCCTCATACACTTCAGTTATGTTGTGAGTTCGTCTTGGCGTGAATTACTTCCCACTGAAATACAGTATTAACATGCTTAGATTAAGTGAAACACTGGAAGTGGATAGTAGCGTTGTTGAAAGGATTTTATTCCATTGGATTTCCTCAGTAAGTTGAAATTAAAGCGATCTATGGGATGTAGGCTACTAAAATTTCTTTGTGCAAGGAAATGAAGGCATTGGTTTCTGCCGAAATCAGGTAGAATTTTACACTTGGAATATTTGTTGCTTTGCAGTTGTTGATTCAATTTGGGGCTTTGAAGCATCGTGGTCATGTAGCCCCGTGTACTTGGTTCAGGGTCGGATTTAAGGCAAGATCATGGGGGTAGACGAACACACCAGGGAGTCTAGAGAGTATGGAATACCCCTAGCTTAGAGCGAGAGAGAGAGAGAGAGAGAAGGGGGGGGTGGAGGTCCGGGGTAGGATAATTTTTCTAAAACTAGGCCCAAATTTGTGAGTAATAGGACATTTGGGTTATTTTTTTGATATTTTGGAGTAAAAATAAATGTTACCGATCACGGTGGCCGAGAGCAGTAACGCGTTAGCTCGTGTCTCGCTGCATCGGGAGAGTGAGGGTTTGAATCCCACTTCAGCCGTCCGGAAAATGGTTGTCGTGGTTTCCTATTTTCACCACCAGGCAAGTGCCGTGATGGTTCCTTTCAATAGGTCCACGACCGACCGACTTCCCTCCAAAATCCCTTCCCTGGTCCTTCCTTAATTAGACCCAAGTTAGCGGTCGCCTGTCACCATCCCCAGTTGTATCTTTTGACAAAGTGTATCCAGCTCCGAGACACCATCCTTGCGACGGTAGAGGAATGATCCATCGCAGAGTCCGTTTTGTGAGTTGGGAAAAATTTGCGTGATATTAGCCATTTAAAGTCAAATATTTATTGTATTCCAAATTATTTTAGTTTTGGTAGTTCTACTATTTACTGTCATAGCCAACGCGTGGTTTAAAGCCATTTTTTAGAGAACTGTCAAAAATGTATAGTATTCTTCCAAATATACAGACATCTTCATTTGAGACGGTTTTACCTTTCAGCGTCCAGTCCAGTCTACAAGCCTCTGTTTGCGAACAAGTCGCCTCTATGATCCCCTATTAGCAATTAGCAATGCGGCTCCCTCTGCTTCTACATCTCTGACTTTGAAATCGTTCAACACTGAAACTAACCATCGCCTCATAGTTCTACCTCTGCTTCTGTTATCCTCTACAGCCGAACACTCAAAATAGTACGTTATCGTAAAATGGGCATTTTGATACCGAGTATTTAAGTGTGAAAGAATTTGTCTAAAGCCACTGTTTTCGTCATGTTTTTAATGTATAACAGCAAGATGGATCGTTCACTCCTTAAATCCACCCCTGGCTTGGTGCGTGTGGAAATTGATGAGATATGTCGTTATGATGGCTGTACCGTTGCCAGGATTTTGGTAGGAGGCGGCTGTGGCCTTAAGATATGTACGAGTGAAAGTGGGAAACCACGAAAGGCCATTTCTAGGATGTTTTGGGGGTTGGAATCGAACCACCTGTTCTCATTTCTGCCTCTTGGGGGTTGAGTGAATCCCAACCCTAAGACTAGAATTACATTTCTTGGTAGAGCAGAGAATCGAACACGGACCTCCGCAGTAACAGCCCCAGAATACTATCCACTACGCCACGAGGTGGACCTTTAGAAATCTAAGTGAATGGAACTTACTTTCAAGTAAAATTCTTCCTGGCAGACCAAGGTTGGGAAACAATATGTCAAGGTAGTTTACACTATATATTTTTTTAGCGTATGGCTTTTAGTGCCTGGAGTGTCCGAGGACATGTTCGGCTCGCCAGTTTTGTAGCTTCTTCGAGACGGACACCCAATGGGTGAGCTACATGTACCGTTGGGGATGAAAGTTGGAATGTAAGGACGAGGAGTTGGAAGGTAGCGGCTGTGGCCTATAGTTAGGGACCAACCCCGGCATTTGCCTGGAAGGAAGATGGGAAACCACAGAAGACCATCTTCAAGGTTGCCGGCGGGGGGATTCGAACCTCCTCGCCTCCCGGATGTGAGCGACTGCCAGCTGTCATGCCGTAACGACCACGGTTAACTCACCCGGTATTATTTTATTGATTGAGGCTGAATGTTCGCTTTCCAGAAGATATTTTCACTTTGAGATACTGGCTCTTCTTTAATTGCATTATTACATTGGTTATGAATGAATGCGCTTCTCATGTTTGGACATGTCTAATGATGAGACAATGTATAATTGAGATCCTTCGGAAATGGATCAATGTTTATTTGTTTTCGTAAAATTTAAGACCTGGTCAAGAACGGGGAGAGAGAGAAGGCAACGTAAAGATGAAATGTACTCTGTACGTTGTCAAAATGAACTAGGAGGGCGAGGGGATTCGAAGGCCATTTACCTAGAAGCAGTTTCATGTAGGCCGTGTTCAGGCGTTAAACGAAGATTTTTTTAATGTATAAGGACATAGTCCTTGCAGAGGAGGATGACGCACTGGCTTTACCCGGACGGTCGAGGTTCGAAATTCCGGTGACAGCACGCTAAATATTTCACATGGCAGATCACGTGGCGTTAGGAAGGGAATCCGACCTTATATCCCCGGCCAAAACAATTGGCTAGTGACCTCAATATATTGGGATAACCTATCCAAAATTATAGCTATAAAGTGTGTTTCTTAGAAGTTATGTAAATGTTCTCCAATACAAAATAAAAATAATAATAATTCAACTTTGACAAGAGGTTGAGGCATGGTGAAAAAGGAGGGGGGGGGGGGGGGTGTAAGGGGTAAATGGTGCGGTATACCAAGAACGGTGACCACCAGTCGCCACTGGACTTGAAAGAGTCCTGGGGAGTCGAGCGACCTGGGGCTTTGGGCGAAGCGAAAAGAATACAGGGTGATTCCTAAAGAGGTGTACAAGATGCCAGATAAGAATACAGGGGGACTCCTAAATAGATACACAAGACGCCAGATAAGAATACTAGGTGACTCTTAAAGAGGTGTACAAGATGGAAGAGAAGAATACAGGGTGACTCCTAAAGAGATGCACAAGATGTCAGACTAGAATACAGGGTGACTCCAAAAGAGGTGTACAAGATGTCACACAAGAATACAGGGTGGCTTCTAAAGAGATATACAAGATGCCATATAAGAATAAAGGGATGCCTCCTAAAGAGGTGTGCAGGATGTCAGAGCAAAATACAGTACAAGATGGCATATAAGAATACAGGGTGACTCCTAAAGAGATACACAAGATGCCAGATAAGAATACAAGGTGACTCTTAAAGAGGTATACAAGATGGCGGAGAAAAATACAGGGTGACTCCTAAAGAGGTGCACAAGATGTCAGACAAGAATACAGGGTGACTTCTAAAGAGGTGTACAAGATGTCACACATGAATACAGGTTGACTTCTAAAGAGATATACAATATGCCAGATAAGAATACAGGGTGCCTCATAAAGAGGTGTGCAGGATGTCAGAGCAAAATACAGGGTGACACTTAACGAGGTGTACAGTATGTTAGATTCAATTCAAATACAGGGTGACCCTTTAAGAGGTTTGCAAGATATCAGATTCAAATAATGGGTGACCCTTAAAGAGTTGTAAAAGATGTCAGACTCAAATACAGGGTGACCCTTAAAGAGGTGCCCGCGCGGGAAGCCTAAGTTAATGGGTAATGAAGTCTGTTGAAAAAGTCCTGGGACTTCAAGAGAAGCACGAATCCCTCCTGAGCCTTTCCAACATGTGTATGCGTCATTTGATTTTTTTAAAATTCTTTGAAGGAAAATAAAATTTCTCCATGACTGTAATGAGTTAGTTTTATATATAATATAACGTGGTAGAATATTATTTTCTTATATACTGTGTATATTTTCTTTTTGTTCCAACAAAGAATACGTCAACTACAACCTTCGTTCGATCATTGAAGAAAATTGCTTCTATGTTATCCTATACGGTATTTGAATTGATTAATTGAAGAATATTTTGATATTATCTTATTTTGCAAGATAGTTTGTTTAATACAGTTAATAAGTTGTTACATTTTTATACAAATATTCAAAACCATTTTCAAGAAAATTTCATAGCGCTATTTTCTTTCAATTGTAATAGCTGTATTTCTAACAGATTTAAGGAATATTGTAACCGAACTGATTTCGTAGGAATATTTCAGACATTTAAAATTCTTCCAAAAATGCAACGTATTTAGTTATTAACGTAATCTTTCCAATAGACTTTTAATTACTTGTATAAGATAATGGTTAGATTAAAGCATAATTACTTGCATATTCTGTATTTCTTAATGTTTTATTACATTTCGTTGAAACCGACAGTGGTAGCTACGCTCGCTAAAGCGCAGCGCTAGGCCTTAGGGCCAACCTCCCTACGGACTCGGTAGACGTGACTTCGAGTCCCCAACCATCGGCCGTCCTTGAAATGGTTTTCCATTTTCAACCTCGGACAAATGCTTGACGGGCCATGGTCGCCTCCTTCCACATCCTTGCCAAGTTTCATTCATTGGCTTCACGGCCAGTGAATTAAAACTCAGCAATTCTTCTAGGTTTGTGCCGTGTCATGTGTGGGGTTTCGTCTAGGACACCAAGCTGGCTCATCGGCGGGCTCTTGGTGTCCCCACCCGGTCCCCCACAGGAGTAGCGAACAGCGCGTTACCTCCCTTTTATGAAGTGCACCTGCGCCACTTTACTGCGAGAACTAACAGCTCAAGCAGCCTTAAACTCCCTATGAAGGCTTCCAAAAAGAAAAAAAAGGTATATTGGCTTTCACGGCCAGTGAATTAAAACTCAGCAATTCTTCTAGGTTTGTGCCGTGTCATGTGTGGGGTTTCGCCTAGGACACCAAGCTGGCTCATCAGTGAGCTCTTGGTGACCCCGCCTGGACCTGCTTCTAGTTATCGCAGTAAAGTGGCGCAGGTGCGTTTCATAAAAGGGAAGGTAGCGCGCAGTTCGCTACTCCTCTGGGGGTCCGGGTGGGCACACCAAGAGCCCACTGATGAGCCAGCTAGGTCGTAGGCGAAACCCCACACATGACACGGCACAAACCTAGAAGAATTGCCGAGTTTCATTCATCTTCATTCGTTTCATCGCTCATTAACTCCTCTCCTACCCTTACCCGGGGGTGAAATAGTGTTTTTTGTACGCATGCGCACTCGCGGCTTTGGTAAGATGACGCGCTTTTTCAATAATTATTGATGAATTAGTCACTCTTGATTTAACTTAAGGACCTAAAACTACTAGGTCATATACCCATTATATTTCTCAAACTCCTAATCGAAGAGACACCCCTTTCCGATAGACTACTTATTTTCTCAAATGTTACCAAAGGGCCTAACAACACATTTTGAAAATTTTGTTTTTTTGACTTTTTCAATTTACTTAATGTCTTAATTTATTATTCATATAATTGTTTATTTACCATTTATTTTTATTTTTTGATTTTGCCAGAAGGGCCTAACTACACATTTTGAATATTTTTATTTTTTGACTTTTTAATTTAATTTTAATATTTTATTTATAGCCTAATTGATATAGGCCTAATTTATATTTAATATTTATTTTGATTTTTTGATTTTTGCCAAAAGGGCGTAACTGTAACATTTTTAGCTATTTATTTATTTGATTGAGCTGTAGTGGTAGTATACCAAGAGAGGATACCTCTCAAGCGAGAATGAGAAGGGAGAGGATGTGAGAATGGCTAGAGAGAATTCTATATTACTTGTAGCCATGAGCGTTAAAGCATGCACTGCAACTGCATGTTACCGCTAGACTTAGCCAATATTTCCCAAACCCATGATTGGAGGAATTCATGTAAGGGGTCCTATTAAATGACGTGACAGCCCTTTTTCTACGGTTCATTGATTTCCCAAATTTAGCCAAAGGACCCAAAACGAGTAGGTAGTTATTATTATTATTCGACTAAGATGTGAGTCTCCGTGGCTTAGGCGGCAGCACGCCGGCCTCTCACCGCTGGGTCCGTGGTTTAAATCCCGGTCACTCCATGTGAGATCTGTGCTGGACAAAACGGAGGCAGACAGGTTTTTCTCCGGGTACTCCGGTTTTCCCTGTCAAAATTTCATTCCAGCAACACTCACCACTATCATTTCATTTCATCTGTCATGCATTTAATCATTGCCCCAGAGGAATGCGTCAGGCCTCGGCAGCCGGCACAGTTCATATCCTCGCCGCTAGATGGGGGCTTCATTCATTCCATTCCTGATCCGGTCGGAGACTGGAAGCAGGCTGTGGATTTTTCATTCGATTAAGATGTAAAGGTAGGTAGTTATTACTGAACAAAGATTTAGTCCATACTGAGCGGGAGAAAGGAGGAGAGAGGGGAGGGGATGTATTTTCAGGATGGACATCGCTAAGTAACCAAGCGGGTGCAAATTACAATTACACTTTTTTATTTTACCAAACTATACATTGTGTTTAACTTAAGAATCCGGCCCGGACATAATTAAAATTAATGAAAATCCACGGCCTTCTTCCAGTCAACCGACCGGGTCACGGGATGGAATGAATGAAGCCCCTATCTAGCGGCGTGGATATGAACTGTGCCAGCTGCCGAAGCCTGTCGCACTCCTCTGGGGCAATGATTAAATGAATGACAGATGAAATGAGAGTGGAGATTGTTGCTGGAATGAATTTATGACAGGGAAAACCGGAGTACCCGGATAAAAATCTGTCTGCCTCCGCTTTGTCCAGCACAAATCTCACATGGAGTGACCGGGATTTGATCCACGGACCAAGCGGTGAGAGGCTGGCGTTCTGCCGCGTAAGCCACGGAGGCTCATATTTTGAATAATGTAAGAAATAAAGGGTGCTCTGTTCTATTATTAGAGAGCAAGTGATACACACACATCCAGCCTTGCCCGACCTTGCAAGATACGACTTTGCTGACTAAACTAGAGCAGGGGTTCTCAAACGTTTTCTGTCGCGCCAACCCTTCTGAAACATGAAATATCTAACCCCCTCCCCCATTCTCATTTCCTTTCTTAGCACTTCTCATAGGCTACTTCCCACAAAAAAAAAAAAAAAAAAAGAGATCTACTGTGTATGCTACTGCCCAATTAGGATTTCAACTACCTGTTACATTAATAATACTAATAATAATAATAATAATAATAATAATAATAATAATAATAGTAACACACAATTCATTATCCTTCGAGCACATCAAAGTACGGTACATCAACGTTTTGTAAACAAAAAGTCATGCATATGTATTACTTTTGCTTATAAAAATAAAAACAACTGCTGCACGTGCAGTTATTGGAATTGAGCAAATTTTGTTTGTTTTACTAATTAGCTCTTTAGCTGTGACACCTGTGTTCGGTGATGCCTTTTATATTTGAAAGCTCGTGACTGATAAATTGCAATAGAAATAATATATACAATTTTCAACATTTCACTGTGAATTTTAAAAATGTTATGTTAAAACGCTTCACCCATGAAAAAGTAAAACAGGAGAATAAAAGTGTACATGGATCAGAATTCGGTAATTCTCAGACACTTACGGAGTTAGTGTGATGTGTGAGCTTGAATTTGTGATGAAAGTAAATCCAGTCTTGTTTGGATGTTTGAAACAGCAACCCGCAGATCCCCTTCCAGCTGCAGCCGAGACCGATGCTTCGTCTTGACGGATGCCATTGCGGAAAATGTTGACTCACACAAGTAAGTTGAAGCGAAGGGCAATGACAGGCCCACTGCTTTTCTTGATAAAATGGGATATTCATTCCGAATCTGCACCCAAAAATTTTCAAGAGACTTCGACTTAAATTAATTTCGAAGTATTCTGTCACTTGCGAGTTCTATTAGTTCCTCCTGTTCTCCCTTTGACAGGTGGGCTGTTACGTTCGTTTCAAACGGACTGCGAATCCAGTCATTCTCAGTTGAAGGTTATGGAAATCTACCCTCGAATTTTTCACGAAGGTTTTGGAGGTGTTCTACGACAATTCCACTAAACTTTCTTCGGCTTTTTCCCAATGATCTGGGGTCGCCGGAGCCAACCAGGCTCTTTTTGGTTTTGGCCGGGGATTTAAGGCCGGATGCCCTTCCTGACGCCACGTGATTTATCAGGTGAAAATTCCACCCCGCTCTCACCGGGATTCGAACCCCGGCCGTCCGGGTGAAAATGAGCAGCTAAGCCACTGCGCCCTCACGCTCCCCTCTACGACAATTCCACTAATTTGACAAAATCCAGGAATTCATTCAGGCAATGAAACATCTCACAGTTTCCTTTGTCCATCTGGGCTATACAAAGTTCAAGTTTTCTCTTAAAAGCGAGCACTTTATCGCTTAGAAAATATTACTATTTCGTCCTTGAAGTGACACGTTAAGTTCATTAAGTGTTTTAAACACGTCAGCCAAGTAGCACAGTATTAGAAGCCATTTCTCGTCCAGAAACAGGGTTGCGAGTGTAGGACCGCTGTCCAATAGAAAAATACGAAGTTCATTCTTCAACTCCACAACGCGACGAAGGACTCGACCACGAGACAACCAACGTACCTCCGTGTGCAATAGAACCGAACCATGTGTAGATCCCATCTCCTCGGAAAGAATGGAAAATAGCCGACTGTTTAAAGCTCTTGCTTTCACAAAATTTACAACACTAATTACATCGTTCAGCACTTTATTGACTTCCGGTTGTAGTACTTTTGAAGCCAATGCCTTCCCGTGTATCATGCAATGTGTGAATTTTACAGAATTAGGTTCAGCACTCACTCTTGCAGTGAAACCCCTTTTAGTTCCAGTAAATGCCGACGCCCCATCAGTACATATACCAATACAATTTGTCCATGAAAGATTGTTGTCGATAAAAAAGGAATTCACAAGAGAAAAAATATCTTCGCCTGTAGTCCGCCCTTCCAGAGCTTTACAAAATAGAAAATCATCGTGCATTTCATTTTCATGACAGTAGCGTACAAAAACAAGAAGCTGGGCACTGTTATCAGTACTGTCATTAAGTTGCAGGGCAAATTTTGGGCTATCATGAAGACGTAGTAGCAATTGATTTTAATGCCAGAGGCTATTTCATCAATACGACGAGTTACTGTATCATTTGAGAGCGGTATCGATTTCAAACACTCGCCGAATTTTCCTCAATGCATGATCGCGCGCATTTTCACGGCTGCAGGAAAAAGTAATTTCTCACCAATAATATGTGGTGATTTGGATTTTGCAATTAAATAGGATACCTCCAAGGATGCTCTTAACGCTTTCTTAGGAACTGTTGCGTGCTTTTCTAGGAATCCAACACTTCCTTTTAGTTGTTGCTCGTGGCGCTTAAAAAATGCTAAAGGTTTACTTACACAGTCTGGATGTTTAGTCTGCAAGTGTCTCTTAAGTTTCACAGGCTTCAAACTGTCGTTTGCTAAAATCTCTAAACAAAGAACGCATTGAGGTTGTTCCTGATTATTATTCGAAAGAATGCTGGTAAAGCCTAATGTCAGATAATCGTCTTGATATTTACGCATTTCCACTTTGTGTGTAGAATTAATAATCCTGACGGGTGCAGAAGTAGACGCGGAAGAACAATGGACTTTGTTTAAATTCGAACGTTGTTCTTTTTCCGAAGGAGGGCTAGCACTATCACTTTCATGGGGTCTCTTTTTACAACTTCTAATAAGCCACTTATTCATGGGTAATGGCGTCACTCGTATCAGTTTATTGTAAAGTTGGCTAACCACGCACTAGAATTCACCTGTTCACTCACTGTCTTTGAACTGACTGGAAAGGACTAGCTGAATTCGAATCGGCAATGGCAGAAATAGAAGAATCCATTCTTGGAATCCATTCTTGAAAGGAAGTGGTGGTCTCATTGTCAAGCGGCTTATTGTCATTAAGTGTTTGGTAAGGAGATGTCACTGCGGGTGGCGAGTGAAAGGGAGCTGTGTGGGAAATATTACTCGCTGCCTTTTCTCAGAATTCCTGCTGGCAGGATCTACTGGTCAGTCCTTGGCCCCCCTGGACTAGAGGCATTGGTTTACAGTCCCACGGGGTGAGTTAGCCGTGGTTGTTACGGCGTAGCTGTAGGCAGTCACTCACATCCGGGAGGCGAGGAGGTTCGAATCCCCCCGCCGGCAACCTTGAAGATGGTTTTCTGTGGTTTCCCATCTTCCTTCCAGTCAATGCCGGGGTTGGTCCCTAACTATAGGCCACAGCCGCTACCTTCCAATTCCTAGTCTTTACATTCACACATTCCTCCCCAGACAACACTCCACACGCGACGGTACTTGTAGCTCACCCCATGGGTGTCCGAATAGAAGCAGCTACTAACTCTGGCGAGCCGAAAATGTACTCGGACACTCCCGGCACTAAGAGCGATGCGCTAATAATTAATAATAAATTTACAGTCTCGAAAAGCGATGGCCATGCTTACTATGAATGTGTAGCGTAACAGCCAGACAGAGAGCGAGTGAGAGAGAATTATACAAGCCACAATATTGCAAACGAGCGTTTGACCATGCCACCCGGTCCTGAGCGTAGTACGAGAGGCCACGGGCGGTTCCTTTCTAGCGGCTCTTTCGCCGAGGTAACGTGATGTGAGGAAAGAGAGTCTCTTTTAAGAAATGCAACTTAGAGACTACCTGTTAGGATTTCTACCCGAAATGGGTATGCTAGCCGAGTGCGGTAATGGTAGACCCATTGAAACGTTATTTACTTTGCTCCACGTTGAGCGTACAAATGAGACGTTTTGCTAGCTCCTAACTGTTGGGTGAGAAATGTAACTGTTTACCTTTGCCTAAGCTATGTTGTTTTAATGGGCGCCAAGACCTCAACGCAATGTTGAAATCTAAATTTGTATTTAACAACGTCTAGCTCTGGCAGAACACCTTCAAGACTCTATTCACTCAGATCGTGGTATGATTTGATCATTAACCCAACAAACAATTGTATCAGGAGAAGGAATTGGTCTATATCTAATGCTACCTACTGAAAGCAAAGATTGCATTGTAAAAGAAATGAATTTATTATATAAAACAAGAATAGCAAAATTCATAATAATAAGTATAAAATTTAAATTGGAGCGTTGTGATTTGAATATTACCGATAGAAAATTACGTGAAAACGGAGTCTGATAAATTGATTTTACTCTTATTTCCAAGCTATGAAGTTACTGAAATATGAAATGTAGAACAAAGAAAATGAGAGATTGCGTATTTCTGCGTCATTGGCGCTTACCACTGGAAATTGCCAAAGCATTTCCCTCGTTCTTGAAGATGTTGTGAGCTTCCCACAGTCTCCTGGACGTCGTCATCTCCGTCGGAATTTGATGATATTCTGGTAGATTAGATAATTCTATGGTCCGTACCTCGGACCCAAACACTCGTACAACCAAGTTTTACAAAAGTTCGTCGCTAACTCCACTGAACATCGGAGCGACACGCACTTGCGACCGTACACCTCAAGTATTTCACAGATAGTCCTCTTCCACGGAACATCGGAGCGATTCCCGCGTATATCCACACTCGGCAAGAACTACACAGATTGTTCTTGTTTCACGGCGCGTCGAACGATATATGCACCTGTTGGCTCCCCCACCATGGTACCGACATCTAGCTTACGTCGTCGCCACTGATTGGCTGCACCCTACGCGCTAGATCCCCACTCCTTCCTCATTACACTCCGCGGGAGGGAGAAGTCGATTTCCGTTTCCACAATTCGCCTTTTCTAGACCTTGCGACCCAAGATTGCGTCATGCTCCTCGACAAGATTCAGCGTGTACTTGAAATCCCAGTGAGTCATCTCTCTCAAATACCCTAACTGACAAAAACTCCGTAAAATTCCGTAATCAGATAATTTTCTATGATATCGTCGTTCGTAATAATTTGCTTGATAGCGTTTTCTAAGACATAGAAAACCTATCTGAATGCTAATAATTTTTATAAAATGCTCCGAAAATACCTTAATAATAATTATAATAAATTAATAATAATAATAATAAATTAACATGAAAAATTATCTTGGCTGAACAATTTGCCGCGTAAATAAATATAGAATGGCTTCCTACTGACTTATGCCAGTTGCATAAAACCCCACGAAAAATACGTTACATTTTCGCCTCGGATCATCGGATGATTTACCGTGACGACGGTCCATTATCCGATTATCCCAGACACGTTAATAAACCCCATCCAAAATACATATTACATAAACGAAATCACCCTAAATTACAGATATATACACTCATATTTTTTCTTCACGCACTTTGCGTCAAAGTTTGTTGTCACTATGGATTGCACTTTGCAACCAGTCCAATGTTTTACATATGGAATAGTGTTCCACGGATATTTCCGCCTCTCAAATTTCTCTATGTTGGAGAAATAGACATAATTAATGTGTGAGCACTATGTATTTATGATGTCATATCACACGCATTGAAGGTGTTCTGATATATTTATATCACCATAGAACTCCCTAATTTCACTGGAGGTCCCCTCCTTATGGTGACATTTAATTCCACTTATCACTGAGCACACGATCACACTACTGTGGCAGCGCCTCGTGACCATAATACTTAATCTCTCTTTAAAGTAGATTAAATGAATATTGACTTCTGAAAAAAAAATCAGTAAATGCGCATTACATATAACACCAAATATTTCTGTGCCGTAATCGCCCTGTCTTGTTAAGTTCCCGTTAACCATATTCTACTTAATACTAGTTCTCAACACAGACCATTTCTCCTCACACACATAATACCATTGTACAAATTATCTTAAATTACACACTTACAAATCTTACATGGCGAGGCCGTAAACAGAAATCACGTGTGCTGATATGTATGAGTTTCATGAAGGACTGTCTCGCATTCTGATGGCCCATCTTTTATCTCGTGGACGCCTTAAGCTAACAAGCCCTATTCAAGCGCTCCCCCATCTCTTGGAGATAAATGGGAACCCATCAGCGCTGCCAAAATGGCCTTGGTGCATCGAGACAATTTAGTGCTCAACAGCATCCGACAATCCCGTCATATTTCCCTGTACCTTAAAAACTCTCATTTACTTACATACTACCCCCCTGTGCGACTTCTGATACGCCTGCCTGGAAGACCATCTCCTCCCACGCACCAAATACCACACTTACTCATTTGATAGGCTGGCTCGCCAGCTAAACGTCCTCACTTTATGACACATATTTTCGTAGACTATGTATATTATACGTCCCGTATAATCTGTTTCCCTTACTATTCTCCAGCACATATGCTGTTTTTCCAATACGTTTGGAAACTATAAATGTTTCTGCGTCACCTGCTTCCAACCTTGCAAGTGGCTCCCTTTAAATGAACGTCATCACGTTGCTCTACCTAGCATATTTCTCAGTGTCTGTAACGATGCCCTGTTGCTACTGTCCACACATGCTAACCCTACTTTCCTCTGGTGTAACACCTCTACTTGACACTCGATGACCTAAAAATGTCACTTCCGACTGACAGAATGACGACTTAGACAGCTTCAAAGTGAACCCTGCCTGATCTAACTTCTGAAAAACTATATTTAAATGACATAGATGCTCCTCAAAACTGCGTGAACTAATTACCATATCATCAATGTAAATGGTTACAAACTCTCCTGTGTCATCCCCTAATGCGATGTTTAAAGCCCTAATTAAAGCTGCTGAACTACTCTTTAACCCATAAGGTGTTCTACAAAATTGATAAAGGTTATATTTATGACTAAAAGCTGTAAATGGTCTATCTTCGTACATAAGTGGCACTTGCCAAAAACTGGAACTCAAATCTACACAAGTGAAATACTTCTTCCCCTCAAATGTTTGCATTAATTCCTCTATTGACATAGATTTCAGCTGATCTGAACTAATTCTACTGTTAACCAAACGAGCGTCTAAACAAATACGAACAGTGCCGTCGGTCTTGGGTACCGTGATCAAAGAATTAACATATGGACTGTTCGAGTGCTCAATAATCCCATCTTCAAGCATCTGATTAATTTGTGCCTCAACTGCACTCTGATAAGCGAAAGGTACAGGATATCTATGTCCTGTGAATACTGACCTATCAATAACGTTCAATGAATGTGTATAGCAATTGGCCATACCAATGCGATCGTCAAAAACTCTCCTATTACACAATAACACATCATAGAGCCGAACACACTGTTCATCCTCTATATTTCCCTGAAATGCAGCCTCACGTAACGAGTCCTCTAGACTTCCGTTCGTAATCACACTGCCCACAAAACATGGAGAACCCCGCTCTACGGCTGGCGATATCTCATTTAAAGTACAAATCACACCTACAATACTACTCCTCTGAATATGGTCATTGAACGCTACTTCTACTTCAGAATCTCCCCATTTAAATTTCAAACTCCCTACATCATAACATAAGTTACCAGACACTCTACTTAGCCACTCTGAACCCAAGATAACACTGAATACTAAATTTGGAATTACAAGGCAAATCTGCTTCTCTACATGATTATTAATTTTAATGTCTACTAAAACTTGCTTAGAAATTACTTTAGACCTCTTCCCAACAGCTGTGATAACAAAAGTGCTTTTAATTGGCATCTCCTCAAAATTTACTCCAGTTCCTTTCATTTTATCATAAAATGCACTACTTATGCAACTCTTCATACAACCACTATCAATTAAAACATCTGTGTACGCCTCGGACACGTTAAATTTAACTATGGGGCTCTTACTAACCACTTCCTGAATAATACCTTCATCATTTAGTTCATGTAATAATTCATTTCTTACATTTAGGTCATAGGGTTCCTGTATAATTGTATGGACAGGGCATGCTACAGACTGAGATTCTGACCTTACTTCGCAGCCTGGTTCGCGTTTAAAGAACCGCTACAGCTGGCCGTAGTACTAGTTACTACTGCACTGGTCTGGTTGTTCTGAGTTGTGTTGTCATTGTTTGGCTGTATATTACTACCACTAGGCTGTCCTCTTCCTTGACCCCTATTCTGGTTGTAATTATTGTCATTATAATTTCTCCCTTGATTTCCCCTGTAATCATTGTTCCTCCCTTGATACTGATTACCATAGCCATTTCCTCTGTTCTGATTTAGCTGATTATTATTATTTCTATTTTGAGCATTGGCCCCTTCGCCACCGTTCCCTTGAACTTCCTGATGCCTGGCTTCATTAGGTCTATTATTATTATTACCCTGGTTCCTATTGAAATTGTCCTCATAACCCCCTCTCCCTAGTGCATCAAATGTGCTTAACAAACTTTCTACTTGTGATATAGTCTTTACATTCTGGATACAAGCAGCCTCCTTGATCCTATAGGGAAAGTGCCTAAGTAGCAACCTTACCACATCACTTTCCTCCTTCAAGCCATCCAGATATTTACACACTAATACCTGCCCTAAAAAGTATTCGGTCATGGTGGAGCTTCCTTTAGGGTTATATTTACCACACACTACTCCCTCACGATGCTGCGACTGAATAACCTCATTCCAGAACTTTTCACAGAATTTTATTTTAAAATCATTCATATCAGTAAACTTGTCTCTGTAGACAGCAAACCAATTCCTCGTTTCCCCCACAAACACTTGTTCTAAAATTTCAACTACCTGGCACCACTCAATACTACCATTTTCCAACCTCTCCCCGAATTTATTTTCTATAGTGTTCATGAACTCCATTGGGCACCCCTGTCGATTGCTGAACTTACCCAGTTCTACCTCCCTGTGTGTGCTATTCACAAAAACTGGCCTATTCTGACTATTTTCTTGCCTGATCCTAGCTTTTAATTTTAACTCTAATTCTGCGATTTTCTCCTCAGCCTTCCTCTCAATACTGTTTACTGTTAATTTAATGTTTCCTTCTGATTCTTCTACTTTATCATATAGCTTTGCTTGTTTCTCCTCAATCTTGCTAATGCTCTCTTTATTACTCTCTCTTAAATCATTTACTTCTGCAACTATTTGTGAGTGGACTTTCTCAATTCTACCCCCCAGCTGTTCCTTAACCTCTTTAGTAGCTACCTGAATTTTGTCAATTTCTCCCCCCAATTGCTTTTTGACCTGCTGTGTTTCCAGTTGCACTAGTTCTTTTAAATTTTCAGCCTGTGTACTGATTCTAATTTCCAACTCCTCCTGTACTTTTCCTAATTTTCTGTCTACATCTGCAATAATCTCTTTAGCCTTTTCTTCCATCACCCCCCTGATCTCACCTCTAATCAGTTCGAATTTGTCACTCATTTCCCTACTGTTTTGTTCTAATCTGGCGTTTAAACTATCGCTCAATTCCCTATTACTCTCTTTATTTTCCCTACTGTTTTGTTCTAGTTTAGCGTTATTCTGTTCTAATTTTGCATTTAAAGCTTCTGTACTTTCTTTATATTCCCTACTGTTTTGTTCTAGTTTAGCGTTATTCTGTTCTAACTTTGCATTTAAAGCTTCTGTACTTTCTTTATTTTCCCTACTGTTTTGTTCTAGTTTAGCGTTATTCTGTTCTAACTTTGCATTTAAAGCTTCTGTACTTTCTTTATTTTCCCTACTGTTTTGTTCTAGTTTAGCGTTATTCTGTTCTAACTTTGCATTTAAAGCTTCTGTACTTTCTTTATTTTCCCTACTGTTTTGTTCTAATTTAGCGTTATTCTGTTCTAACTTTGCATTTAAGGCATCACTACTAACTTTGTTCTGATACATAAACTCGAGAAGTAAAGTTTTTAATTCTGGTTGGCCGCCTACACTCCCTGTTTCAGTATCGGGATTTACCTCCGCTACCCCGGTACTACCATCACTCGACATACTGCTCGTATCATCACTCTCCCGTTGATGACCACTACGTAACCTCATCTGTCTTTCTTTCTCATCCCCCATAATGATATACACTGATAAAGACAAATAACCCCCAAAATACAGACACAGAAATATATACCCTTCTCCTTCCACAAATGTTATTAGGTTTTCAGCCCCAAGTTGTCGGCGACAAGTGAAACGTTATTTACTTTGCTCCACGTTGAGCGTACAAATGAGACGTTTTGCTAGCTCCTAACTGTTGGGTGAGAAATGTAACTGTTTACCTTTGCCTAAGCTATGTTGTTTTAATGGGCGCCAAGACCTCAACGCAATGTTGAAATCTAAATTTGTATTTAACAACGTCTAGCTCTGGCAGAACACCTTCAAGACTCTATTCACTCAGATCGTGGTATGATTTGATCATTAACCCAACAAACAATTGTATCAGGAGAAGGAATTGGTCTATATCTAATGCTACCTACTGAAAGCAAAGATTGCATTGTAAAAGAAATGAATTTATTATATAAAACAAGAATAGCAAAATTCATAATAATAAGTATAAAATTTAAATTGGAGCGTTGTGATTTGAATATTACCGATAGAAAATTACGTGAAAACGGAGTCTGATAAATTGATTTTACTCTTATTTCCAAGCTATGAAGTTACTGAAATATGAAATGTAGAACAAAGAAAATGAGAGATTGCGTATTTCTGCGTCATTGGCGCTTACCACTGGAAATTGCCAAAGCATTTCCCTCGTTCTTGAAGATGTTGTGAGCTTCCCACAGTCTCCTGGACGTCGTCATCTCCGTCGGAATTTGATGATATTCTGGTAGATTAGATAATTCTATGGTCCGTACCTCGGACCCAAACACTCGTACAACCAAGTTTTACAAAAGTTCGTCGCTAACTCCACTGAACATCGGAGCGACACGCACTTGCGACCGTACACCTCAAGTATTTCACAGATAGTCCTCTTCCACGGAACATCGGAGCGATTCCCGCGTATATCCACACTCGGCAAGAACTACACAGATTGTTCTTGTTTCACGGCGCGTCGAACGATATATGCACCTGTTGGCTCCCCCACCATGGTACCGACATCTAGCTTACGTCGTCGCCACTGATTGGCTGCACCCTACGCGCTAGATCCCCACTCCTTCCTCATTACACTCCGCGGGAGGGAGAAGTCGATTTCCGTTTCCACAATTCGCCTTTTCTAGACCTTGCGACCCAAGATTGCGTCATGCTCCTCGACAAGATTCAGCGTGTACTTGAAATCCCAGTGAGTCATCTCTCTCAAATACCCTAACTGACAAAAACTCCGTAAAATTCCGTAATCAGATAATTTTCTATGATATCGTCGTTCGTAATAATTTGCTTGATAGCGTTTTCTAAGACATAGAAAACCTATCTGAATGCTAATAATTTTTATAAAATGCTCCGAAAATACCTTAATAATAATTATAATAAATTAATAATAATAATAATAAATTAACATGAAAAATTATCTTGGCTGAACAATTTGCCGCGTAAATAAATATAGAATGGCTTCCTACTGACTTATGCCAGTTGCATAAAACCCCACGAAAAATACGTTACACCATTTATTTAAAATTAATTATTTAATTATTTAATTTGTATTTAAATACTTATTTACTATTTAATTATTTAAAATTTAATATTTAGTATTTATTATTAGTTATTATTTAATTTTATAATAATAATTATTTCCTGTTGGGCAAACTAAGGACCAGGTTATATAATTGTTTTATTTGTGCTTTAAAATAAGTTAAATATTTATTAATTAAACGATGTTGTTCTTTTCTCTCCTTTATACACTATTTTTTTTTAGTTTACAGCCTAGGCTTACGTTGGAAACTCAGATGTTTGACGTAAAGTATACCAAGATTTACCTAGAATTAACAATTTTTCTAAGAAATTCCAAAATCCTAAAAATATAGTTAATTTAACCGAAAATTTACAATTTATAACAATTCTTAACCTTTTATAAACAACGGGTGTTACTCTACCTTTAAATACATAGATAAAATGCTTTTACCCAAGGGCAGATGGGTGTTAAGACACCTAGAGGCTCTAGCTAGCCTACCCGAACGGTTTATTATTTTAAAATTGTACACATATTTACACAAAATATAGAATTGTTGGCAATTACCTAAGCCGGGATTCTCTTTCCCGTTGATATCCCTTCTTCAACTCTTTTTTTTTTTTGTACAAGTGAACGGAGCTGATTACTGTGATAACCCAAGTTTGACACACCGACCTATGTAAACGGGACTAAATGACCAAGATGTAGCAAAGTTTTTTACAGACTCAAGTATACGGGGCTAATGGTAAACGACTAACATGTGTTGCGTGCCACCCCTAGTGGCGCTGTTGTTAACTGGATTACGGTGGGTAGGAAGCACAATACCAATTACTGCTTTAAGAAATAATTAACTTTATTGTGGCCAGAAATATACACTACTCAACAGCAAATAGCAATTATTTGCTTACTCCAGTTTCCTCAAGTCGAGAATACTTCCCCTTTCACTTGTCACAGACCACAGAAGTTAATCCGTCCTAATGAGTCCGGTGGCCTTGGCAGAAGCTACCTGCCCCTCTTCCTCAGGTAAAACAAATACAGTTACTTACGAGCACTTGAAGTACGCTGTTCACAAGCTGGGAGAACAATGTCACAGGATTTCGACACCACAATATCTGACACTCAGTGAAAGCACACTTACTCAGAACACGGCAGTCCCCTGTATGTTCCTCACTTCGCCGCTACACTAGGGGTTTCGCAAGTCACCACACTTCTGTCGCTCACGATAATCGCTCACACTAGCTCGTAAAACACACAACAACAACTGCTTCACGGGTCACTCTTATATAGCAGGCCGGTGACTCAATAAATGGTTCTAGATCCATCCAGAGTCCACGGCTTCTCGAGGTTTCCACCGCTGGTCCAGTCACGAATCTTCTGGACTATCCCTTTGTCTGTAGTAGCCCTGTTGCATAAGGCGCGCGCAATACAGGAGGCAAGCCGCAGCCCAGCCCCTGGGGCAGTTGTGACTCAAGCGGCGAGCGATGACACAAACTCACAGCCGTAACACCACCCCCTTCCTAAAAAGGCTGATCGTCCCGATCAATCATTGGTCCGTCTGTGTCCCTCCGTAGGCTGCCAGGCGATCTCGATGCACGATCTTCATCTTCGCCCTCGGGCTCCGCTGGATCCTGTAGACGACATCGTTGATCCGTTTCACGACTCGGTACGGGCCCTCCCAGGACTTCTGCAGTTTGGGTGACAGGCCTTTCTTCCGTAATGGGTTGAAGAGCCAGACCAGGTCGTCCTCGTGGAATCCGCCGGCATCCGTCTGCTGGTCGTATCGGGTCTTCATTCTGTCGGTCTCGATCCGCAGTTTCCCCCTCGCGAACGCGTGCACGTCCTCCAGTTGGTCGACCAGTTCTTGACAATACTGGCTTACCGGGATCGGATTATTCCCAGGTCGGCCAAAGGCAAGATCGACAGGTAGACGGAGCTCCCTCCCAAACATGGCCCGGGCTGGTGTGCACCCGGTGGCTTCATGCACGGCGGCGCGGTAGGCCAGGAGAAATAGTGGAAGATGTTTGTCCCAATCCCTCTGGTGCTCGCTGACGACTATTCGAAGATGGTTCTCGATGGTGCGATTGAATCGCTCTACCATCCCGTCGGACTGAGGGTGTAGCGGCGTCGTCCTTGTCTTCCGGATTCCCAGCAGCTGGCATAGGTTCTGGAACACCTGCGACTCGAAGTTCCTCCCTTGGTCGGAGTGCAGCTCCAGGGGTACTCCGTACCGGCTGACGAATTCTTTCACCAGGGTCTCTGCAATCGTCGCGGCTTCTTGGTTAGGGAGCGCATACGCCTCCGGCCATTTGGTAAAGTAGTCGCTGACGACTAATATGAAGCGGTTCCCTGCCTCGCTTAACGGGAATGGCCCAGCAACATCGATGGCCACTCTCTCCATGGGGCCGCCCACGTTGTAGGTCTTCAGTGACCCCGTCGTCTTCGTCCTGGGCCCTTGCTGGCTGCGCAATCGTGGCTCCTCGCACAGTGGTTCTCCACGTCTGTTCGGCATCCGATCCAGTAGAACCGCTCTCGCAGCTTTTCCAGGGTCTTCTTTATCCCTAGGTGTCCACCAGATGATCCCCCATGAACTTCCTTCAGGACTTCCTCCGTCATAGCCTTTGGAACGACGACTTGTTCCCGAGAAGTCTTCCCGTCGGTGCTCTCCCAGGTACGGCAGATGAGGCCATCCCTTACAATCAGCGAGTCCCACTGTGCCCAGTAGGACTTAAACTTTGGGCTGCAGTCACTCACAATGTTCCACCCGGGTCTGGGGACACAGGCCCTCTTCCATTCGGCTATCAGTCCCAGGTCATCATCCTCTGCTTGTGCCCGCGTGAAAGATTCGCGGCTCCAGTTCCCTTGAAGTTCCACAGTAGTCCGTCGGCACAGTATCGCGGTGTTCTCCTCCCTTCGGGCACAGAAGGTGCAGTCTTCGGGGCACGGTCTTCGTGACAGGGCGTCGGCGTTAGAATGCAGTTGGCCTTTCCTGTGCTGAATCTCAAAGTTGTACTGTTGAAGCCTCTCTAACCACCGCGCGAGTTGACCCTCGGGCTGCTTGAAGTTCAGGAGCCACCGCAGGGATGCATGGTCGGTCCTGATGAGAAATTCTTGCCCGTACAGGTACTTGTGGAAGTGTTCAATGGTCTTCACGATGGCGAGCAGCTCCTTCCTGGTGACGCAGTAGTTCCTTTCTGGCTTTGATAAGGCCTTGCTGAAGTAGGCCACTACTCTCTCCTCGCCGTCCACTACTTGCGACAGGATTCCCCCTATGCCAAAGTCACTGGCATCGGTATCGACGATGAACCTTGTTCCCGGTCTGGGGTAGGCCAGAATAGGCGCGGTGCACAGAGCTTGCTTGAGTTGTTCGAAGGCACTGTGGCATTCTGTGGTCCACGTGAAGAGTTGGTCCTTCTCGGTCAGTCGATGTAAAGGTTTGGCGATGTCGGCGAATCCCCTCACGAAGCGACGGTAATAAGTGCAGAGTCCCAGGAAGCTTCGTAGTTGGGACTTGTCCTTCGGAACTGGCCACTCCCTCACAGCTGCGGTCTTCTCTGGGTCGGTGCGCACCCCTTCCTCGGAGACGATATGCCCAAGGTACTGGACCCGCTTCTGGAAGAGCTGACACTTCTTGGGGCTCAACTTCAGCTGGGCAGCCCGTAGCTTCAACAAGATCTCCTTCAGGTTGCTGTAGTGCTCCTCGAAGCTTCTCCCCAGAACGATGACGTCGTCTAGGTAGACCAGGCAGGTCTTCCAGTGTAGTCCCCTCAGAATGGACTCCATTAGCCTTTCGAAGGTCGCAGGGGCGTTGCACAGACCGAATGGCATGACGGTGAACTGCCAGAGCCCGCTGCCCACAGAGAACGCCGTTTTCTCGCGGTCCTTAGGGTGGACCTCCACCTGCCAGTAGCCACTCTTCAAATCCAAGGTGGAGAACCATCTTGACCCTGATATGGTGTCCAGCGTGTCGTCGATCCGGGGTAGAGGGTAGCTGTCCTTCTTCGTGACGTCGTTCACCCGCCTGTAGTCCACGCAGAACCTGGTGGAACCGTCCTTCTTCTTCACAAGCACGACCGGAGAACTCCAAGGACTATGTGATGGCTCGATCACCCCTTGCTCCTTCATCTCTTCTACCATCCGGTCGACTTCGGCTTGCTTGGCGAGCGGGACACGTCGGAATGGGGCCCTAATCGGTGCGCTGTCCCCAACGTCGATTCTGTGCTGGACCAAGCTTGTCCTGCCGAAGTCTTTGCTCCCCACGGAGAAGACATCCTGGAATTCGCGTAGCAGGTCCTGAAGTTGGCGTGATTGTTCCTCGTCTAAATGGTCATGGGATCCTTGGTACAGCTTCTGTAGTTCTTCTGGCAGTGTGCGTCTTCTTCGGTTGTCCGTCTGCAGGTGTCCGTCTGTCGTGTCGGTGATGCGGGCAATCCAGGTAACGGGCTCGCAGACTCCTAGGTTGGTGTCCCGGTGAACCGTAATGTCGTAGTCGTTCAGGTTGGATAGGCGGACGAACGGCCGAGACGTCGTGTTGATGAGGGTCTTGGCAACTAGCTATCCTTTTGTCTGGATGTCCTCATATTTTGGCTCGATGACAGCCGCCACTCCCTCAGCAGTTCCGTCGACAATTACGGCGGCGCTGACCTCCGTCCTGGCAGGAACGATGACGTCCTCTCTCAGCCTTACTCGTCGTGCGGTGACGGCCTCGTGTGCTGGTTGCAAAGCAAGTTCCTCACCTCCGAAGTGCAGAGTGTTGGTACTCAGATCCAAGATGATGTTGTTCTGGTCCAGGAAGTCCAGTCCGATGATCACTTCACTTGACACGTCAGCCACAAGCACTGGATGCTTTATCGCCCGTCGACCAATGACGAACTCCAGTGATGCTTCGCCATGTACCGGTGCGGTCTCTCCGGTCGCGGTTATTAGCTGGAGGTTCCTTTGTGTGGGTTGCACTCTCCACTTCGGGATCACGGTGGGGCTGACGATGGTCCTCGATGCTCCCGTGTCGAATAGCATGGGCCAGCTCACTCCGTTGATGACTACGTCGACCATCAGGCTGCTTTTATCCCTCCGTAACTGCGTCACACGAACTTGGACTGCCGGGGCTTGACGACTGTCACAAGCCAACCTTCGCCCCTCATGGCTGGCTGATACTTGCTTTCCTGGGCCGCGCGGTTTCCCTACGACTGACTGTCCCGACGGAAACTCTTGGCGGCGGCGATCACCGCAGTCCTTGCTGAGGTGGCCTCTCTTACGGCAGGTCCAGCAGGTCGGTAGTCCTCTCCCGGGTCGCCTCTCCGGATGTCCTTCGGCTAAGTTTTTGATGGTGGTACTGCGACTCTTGAAGAACCGGCCTAGCGCCTCCATCAGTTCATCGGCCAGGGGCTTGGTCTTGTTGGCTTTGGCTGGTTCGTCGACGTCCACCTGACGCACCCGCGCTCACATTCTAGATACCTGCTTTGCCATCTCGAACTCAAGTGCGTGGCTCAGCGCATCTGCCAGGGTCTTATTGCGCGCGAGTCGCAGCGCCTGTTGAGTGTCCGAGTCCCGTAGCCCGTCGGTGAAAGTCTGCGTCGCTATCTGCTCCAGAAAGTCGGCCGGCGCTGTTGGGTAGGCGAGCCTTACGAGGCGTGCGATGTCCATCTCGAACTCCTGCAGGGTTTCCGCGTTCTTCTGTACCCGGGTCCGGAGCTGCATCCGGTAGGCCTGCTGAAGATGGCTATCTCCATATCGGGACTCCATATGGGCGATCAGTGAAGCGTAGTCCTGGGATCCAGTCGGGATGGCCTGAAGGACGTTAAGGGCGTCACCTCTCAGCGCCACAATGAGAGCTGTAGCCTTTTCTGTGTTGTTCCAGTTATTTATGGAACAGGCCGCCTCGAACTGACGTAAGTAGGTGCTCCACGGGACCTTTCCGTCGAAGGTTGGGGGCGTCACTCTGCTATGTCCCGTTCCTGATATTCCCGGTGTAACGGTGGGCGGGCGTTGGCGCAGCTCGGCAACTTCCTCTCGTAGAGCGTTGAATTCCTCTTTCACCCCCGTCAGTGGGCGTTGGCGCAGCTCGGCAACTTCCTTTTGTAAGGCGTTGAATTTCTCCTCCACCCCCATCAGCGGACGTTGGCACAGCTCGGCAACTTCCACTTGTAAGGCGTTGAATTTCTCCTCCACCCCCATCAGCGGGCGTTGGCGCAGCTCGGCGACTTCCACTTGTAAGGCGTCGAACTTCCTTTCCACTGCTGCGACTTCCTCACGTAGGCCCTGTTCTAATTTCCTTTGGCTCTCCTCTAATTTCGTCAGCAGACACTCTTCCAGATTTTTCTGGCCATCCAGAAATTTGGCGGTTAGGTCCTCTGCTAACTTATTTTGGCTGTCCTTCAGGTCCTCTGCTAACTTCTTCTGGCCATCCTCCATCTTCTTCTGGCCATCCTCCATCTTCTTCTGGCCATCCTCTATCTTCTTCTGGCCGTCTTCCATCTTGGTTTCCATGCCATTTAACTTTTCTAGCAGTGCTGCCAATTTCTCCTCCATTTTAGTTGTTTGTCTTGTAAAGGGCATGCACTCACAGGAAAATTAGAGAAAATGACTTGCTCGGGTTTTGAAACCAGGACCGTCAGGTGTTGTGCTTGAGTTCGTAATCCGGCTTCTGACACCAGTTGTTGCGTGCCACCCCTAGTGGCACTGTTGTTAACTGGATTACGGTGGGTAGGAAGCACAACACCAATTACTGCTTTAAGAAATAATTAACTTTATTGTGGCCAGAAATATACACTACTCAACAGCAAATAGCAATTATTTGCTTACTCCAGTTTCCTCAAGTCGAGAATACTTCCCCTTTCACTTGTCACAGACCACAGAAGTTAATCCGTCCTAATGAGTCCGGTGGCCTTGGCAGAAGCTACCTGCCCCTCTTCCTCAGGTAAAACAAATACAGTTACTTACGAGCACTTGAAGTACGCTGTTCACAAGCTGGGAGAACAATGTCACAGGATTTCGACACCACAATATCTGACACTCAGTGAAAGCACACTTACTCAGAACACGGCAGTCCCCTGTATGTTCCTCACTTCGCCGCTACACTAGGGGTTTCGCAAGTCACCACTCTTCTGTCGCTCACGATAATCGCTCACACTAGCTCGTAAAACACACAACAACAACTGCTTCACGGGTCACTCTTATATAGCAGGCCGGTGACTCAATAAATGGTTCTAGATCCATCCAGAGTCCACGGCTTCTCGAGGTTTCCACCGCTGGTCAAGTCACGAATCTTCTGGACTATCCCTTTGTCTGTAGTAGCCCTGTTGCATAAGGCGCGCGCAATACAGGAGGCAAGCCGCAGCCCAGCCCCTGGGGCAGTTGTGACTCAAGCGGCGAGCGATGACACAAACTCACAGCCGTAACACATGTAACCGATGCCAACACGTAACAATACAGAGCTGATGACCAAGATATCTCAAAACCGTAATATGAATTGCGGACACACAACTATTTAGAGCCAATGTCTGCGATATCGCTACGTTTTTGCTATACGAGGCTAATGAGCGGGTTATTGATATACTATATTAATATGACACACACACACACACTAAAGTACATAGCCTACTGTTAATGACCTAAATTCTTGCCACGGTGGGTGAGTGGTTATCGTGTCGGACTGCCAACCCCAAGCTTGCAGGTTCGCTCTTGGTCGTGGTAAGTGATTTTTGAAAGGCGACAAAAATCACGATACGCATATCATACGATGTTGGCATGTTACAGAACCCATTTGAATTCAGTAGGCCGTGTTCATAATGGCAAAATTAATCTCGAGATTTTCCGCCAACACAAAGTTCCTCATTTCTCTACTAGAAAGCGCTATAGTGTTCAAGAAGCTTAGATATCTAACCTCCTTGACTTTTAAAGCGTTTCAAGGAGCGATAAAATTCGACATGCAAGCTGCCCTCTGGGCGTCAATTTATAAAGCTTGCACCCGGCATCCGAGGCCATACGATACTATTATCATTATGACTGAAATATTAATAATTCTCAAAACACAAACTTAAGTAGGCCTATACAAGTTTAATAACCATGATATGAGTCGTCAGGTTACAAAACTCGTTTAATCCACTTGTGAATAAGAATCATTTTCATGAGAAATGTTTCTCTGGACTTTGCCTCACGTATTTTTTGTGTTTGTTGTTTCCTACTTTTTGCTTTGTGTTTGCTTTGTGCTTTTGAGTTTTACTGTTTGCTTTTCTTTTTTGGTTTTGTGTTTGATTTCTGCTTTTGCATTTTTGAATTATGCTTTTTGCTTTGTGTTTCTTTTTTTCTGTTTTTGCTTTTGTGTTTGAATTTTGCTTTTTGGTTCGTGTTTTTTGTTTTCGCTATGTGTTTGTTTTCTGCTTTTGCTTTTATGTTTGAATTTTGCTTTTCGCTTCGTGTTTTTGTTTTGTGTTTGTTTTCTGGAAAATCAAAGCAAAACAAAACAAAACGAAATCAAAATAAAACAAAACAAAATAAAAATAAAACAAAAAACAAATAAAAAATAAAATAAAAACATTTAAAACAAAATATAACGAAATAAAGTGAATCAAAACAAAAGATACAGTCAGTCTGAGAGACTAGACTTTATATCATTTCAAATGACGCATGCTACAAATGCTACACATGTTAGAAATGTTCATTCCCGCACGGGCACCTCTTTAAGGGTCACCATGTATTTGACTCTGACATCTTTTACAACTCTCCAAGGGTCACCCATTATTTGAATCTGATAACTTGCAAACTTCTTTGAGGGTCACCCTGTATTTGAATTGAATCTAACATACTGTACACCTCGTAAAGTGTCACCCTGTATTTTGCTCTGACTTCCTGCACACCTCTTTCGGAGGCTCCCTGTATTCTTATCTGGCATCTTGTATATCTCTTTAGAAGTCACGCTGTATTCTTGTGTGACATCTTGTACACCTCTTTAGGAGTGACCCTGTAATCTTGTCTGACATCTTGTACACCTCTTTAGGAGTCACCCTGTATTCTTGACTGACATCTTGTGCACCTCTTTAGGAGTCACCCTGTGTTCTTCTCTGCCATATTGTACACCTCTTTAAGAGTCACCTTGCATTCTTATCTGGCACCTTGTATATCTCTTTAGGAGTCACACTGTATTCTTATCTGGCATCTTGTACACCTCTATAGGAGTCACCCTGTATTCTTATCTGACGTCTTGTATATCTCTTTAGGAGTCACCCTGTATTCCTGTCTGACATCGTGTACACCTCTTTAGGAGTCACCCTGTATTCTTATCTGACATCTTGTATATCTCTTTAGGAGTCACCCTGTATTCTTGTCTGACATCGTGTACTCCTCTTTAGGAGTCACCCTGTATTCTTATCTGACATCTTGTATATCTCTTTAGGAGTCACCCTGTATTCCTGTCTGACATCGTGTACTCCTCTTTAGGAGTCACCCTGTATTCTTATCTGACGTCTTGTATATCTCTTTAGGAGTCACCCTGTATTCTTGTCTGACATCTTGTACACCTCGTTAAGGGTCACCCTGTATTCTTATCTGACATCGTGTACATCTCTTTAGGAGTCACCCTGTATTCCTGTCTGACATCTTGCACACTTCTTTAGGAGTCACCCTATATTCCTGTCTGACGTCACGCACTCGCCGTCTCCGTATCGCATAACGGCAGACCCCAGCAAACTCAGACTCGGTGCATATGCACTGAACAACATGATGACGTCATACACGCCGTAACCGTAACGCATAACGTTAGACCCAAGCATAACGACGAAGTCGACAAGATCATTTGAAATGATAAAATAAAAAAATAAACAAAACAAAATAAAACAAAATAAAATAAACTAATTAAATAATAGTACATTATGCAACGAGCCTATAGTGGTTATAATTAAGACACGAGTATATTTATAAAACGAGCGTATGCGAGTTTTCTAATTTCCATACGAGTGTCTTAATTACCATTATTGGCGAGTTGCATACGACTGTTTATGTTCGACGATAATTATTATAACTATTTTATGTTCGAGGATAAATATTCATAAATATATGTCGAGATTTCACCAGTTTTATGTACTGAACAGAGCGCATGAGACGCAGAGAATGCCTTGTATTTGACCATGGCCTTCTCGATTACCCCACTATGACACTAGGCAACGCAGTTCAGAAGGCCTTGGAACTCCACGCAGGTGCGATGCTAACCTTATCTAATTGGTCAAACAACTGTTTCTTGAGCTGTGATTGGTGGGAGAAACTGTTTCATAATGAACAAGAAGTTCCGTGACGAACTAAAGAGCCTACTTTTCATGCCAATTATTATTCTACAGTATATGAACCTATCTAGAATAATGACGAAATTAAGTTGCTAATATCGAAATTTCTAATTAGTTCGAAATACTGTATACCTGGCATAAGGTAGCCTAATAGAGCACTACAGTTGGCAGCCCTGATGACTGAATATATTCTTAGTTCCATCTCTTAAGGTGCAGTATACAAAATTTGGTTGAAGTCCAATGAATAGCATGGACGTTACATGCAGTTAAACATTGGATCTAACAGCGCGCGTAAAATCATGTTGGCAACAATGTCATGCATGTATTGGTCAGAAATAATCTGAAATAATATGATCTATTGTTGTGCCAATTTTGAATGAAATCCATTAGTTAGTATAGAAGTTACATGCATTTTAAAATTGGACCTATCAGCAGGCTTTAGAATCATGTTGGCAGCACTGACGTATATTAGTTACTCCAAATTCATCTAGAATGCCAGGTACTATACGTGTACAAAGTTTAGAGCTATTGGCTTGCATACTTTCTGATGCTGTATATTGATATTAGGGTAACAAAAATAGGGACAGCACATATTAACAGTTGGCAGTCCTGGCTGCTCTTAAGAATACGCATAGGCATATCTGTTATGGTACACATAGCACATACGAAATTTTGTTGAAATCCAAATGATAGTATGGAAGTTACATGTATTTAAAGTTGGACCTGTCAGCAGGCTTGGAATCATGTTGGTAGCACTGACGTATATAGTTACTCCAAATTAATATAGAATGTCAGGTACTATACGCGTGCATAGTTTAAAGCTGTCGGCTTGCATACTTTATGATATATTGGTATTTGGATAAAATAAATTAGGAGCATTTATTAACAGTTGGCAGCCCTGGTGGGTCTTAAGAATACGCTCAGTCATATCTGGTTATGTACACATACAACATACGAAATTTGGTTGAATTCCAATTGATAGTGTAGAAGTTATATGCATTTAAAAATTGGACCTATCAGCAGGGTTATAATCATTTTCGCAACACTGCCATGTATGGCCTCCTGGAAATTAAACTGCAATATTATTATCTATACGTGTGCCAATTTTGAAATAGCTCCTATTCATACCTTCCAAGATATCCAACATGGAGCTCAAATTTCAATTGCGATTTTTTAGCAGTTGGTAGCACTGACATCATTTTCAAATATGGCCGTGAGATATTCGGGTATAGATCTTTACTCCTACCAAATTTTGTTTCGATTGCTCCAGCCGTTTAGGAGTTGATAGGGGGACACACACACACAGCCAGCCAGCCAGACAGACAGACAGACACACACACACACATTTGCCCGATCTCATTAGTCTACTTTTTCCTCATTTTTGCAAAATGTGAAAAGTAGGCTAAAAAAATAGTGTTATAATGACCATCATTATGATACAGTTTCCTAACACATAATAGTCAGGGTCGAACATAATAGTACATTATGCAACGAGCCTATAATGGCTATAATTAAGACACGAGTATTTTTTATGAAACGAGCGTATGCGAGTTTTATAATTTCCATACGAGTGCCTTAATTACCATTATAGGCGAGTTGCATACGACTGTTTATGTTCGACGATAATTATAACTTTATTATATGTTTTAACATAAATATTCATAAATATCTGTTGAGAGTCAGCCACTTGAATTTTGTGATCGCAGTGCGAGCGCTGGGTATATCTCTGTCTTTCAAGATCTCTGAACGACCGACGCATGCGCTCTGTGTGCTTGCAATGCCATATGCAGGCCATATGTTTACATCTGCCGTCCCTCAGTAATATTGTCACCGGAGTCGTTTGAAGGCAATGCGCTGTGTAGAAATTAGTGTTGGTGATATTAAGGTACAGTGCTATTTCTTGTCTCATATTCGCCAGTTTATTTACGTGAACATACGGACGGTGCGTATTCCATGTCGGTAATTTATTATAGTTCGATGTTGTGTTTATGTCCGACATGTTGGATTTTGAGCGCATGCGTGAAGGTATCGTTACCTAATTGGTCAATGAACGTGCTCTGATTGGCTGGAGAAACTGTATCATAATGGAAAACAGTGTTATAATGACCATCATTATGATACAGTTTTCTGACACATAATAGTGAGTGTCGAACATTACTAATTTTACGACATGATCCTTATTCACAAGTGGTGTAAACGAATTTTGCAACTGGACGACTCATATCCTAACTCTATATCATGAATTGAACACTCGCAAATGTACGGAGCTGATGATCTATACGACCCTGATGACTAAATATTCCTTTACAAGTTACAACAAACTAGACTGCCTCTCTCGCTGCCACTACCGAGGCAGTAGTCGGGTGAGTGAAATGCAGCGCTAAGAGAAATATAATCTGTTTCCACCCGTGATGACCTATCGGCTAACCAAGATTCATTATTTCCTTGCATAGTGGGTAACACTCTCAGCTCTGCTTTTGAGATCTCGGTTCGAATCCGTGGTATGCCAGGGAATTTAATTTTGGTAATAAAACAGGAACGATGTATACTTTGTCTCGTTAGAAAGTACTAGAAAAACATGGATTCGATTGCCGCATTAGCTGTCCTAGAAGTAGCTTTCTGAGGTTTTCCATTATCCCTAGGGCCTTGGCGAGGCAGTGGTCAGGTTACTTACCTCTTAACCAGGGCCATCCACACAGCGCTCCCCGAGCGCTAGCACTCTGGACGCGCTCTAAGCCAGTGCTCCGAGCTCTTTGGTAGAAGGTAGTTTCATTAGTGGTGGGGGGAGCTTGGCTGGCTGAGCACGCTGAGCTGCCGATCCATCAGTCGCTAGTCTAGTCCAATGTGCTTTGTTGACAGTGTGTAAGTAAATCAGTTTCACAGTGGTCACACCTGAACATCATACAAAAGAAAAAAAAAAGAAAAAAAAAAGATGGAGTGGTGAAGCAGCATCCTTTAAAGCAGAATGGGAAATTTCATTTTTCTGTACAGCTTATAAAGGAACAAAGGTCACTCGAGGTCTGTACTATCTCTTCATATTGGTAACATGTTGTTGAATTTGCTTCTCTAATAAGGTCACATTTCAGTTTGGAATAAATCACAATATACTTAACACTTGCGTTTCCTACCATTAGATTTGTATATGCGGTATATTTTTTATGGCATAACAGCCCTATCAATATGATGTCAACAATCCCACAAAAGACTGTACGTACGTATCTAGTCAGCGTGGTTTGAACATCGTCCGTCTCCTCGCTGCCACAGTGTAGTGGTGGTAGGGGAAGGAGCGCTAGTCTGACTGCCCAGTGCTCCCCGAGCGCAATGACTGGATGGCCCTGCTCTTAACTAAGCAGAAAGCGTTTGATTTCCTCTCTCCGGTTAATGTATGTTAGATTTTGGAATTAAATTTTTTACATCCTGTGATTCGGATTCCACGTAAAAAGGAAGTCTCTCAATACCTCTAGGGATTCACATTTTGTGTGCTTGGCGACAACGAGCCCCCGCCTGAGTCTGACATTGCTTTTACTTATTTGTGCTAAGCTCTTTTTGTTATTCTTCTGTCGACCTCTTTTAGTCAACACTTGTTTTCGTCCGACCCTAACCTTATTAAGATATCCGAGACCTAGGGAGTCTCTTATTTCTTATAGCTATATACGACACTAGCTAATTACCAAGCCATAATATAGGGTTATTTATTAAATGTTATTATTTTCTATGGACTATAATAACACAGGTTATCTGACATGAATTTAAATACCTTAGATTTACACATAAATTATATAAAATTAATTACATTTCCACAAATTTCCCTAGATTATGGTATATAAATCCCAACACCAAGAGTTCATTAAGATTATGGTCTAATTGTACATGTACTGTACAAACCTGTCGCGTGACAGTGGATAACACTATAGGAGAATAACGAGTGGCCCCTTCTAATTACACATATTAACAGATAGTACGGTGGCCTATTTAGCTCATATTTTTTCGCATGTATGCAAATAGTTAGTTTCTAAATCTAACTGTAACCTGTTAGGCATACCTTTACTTTTTACCCTCTACAGTTAAACTCAAGAGTTAGGTTATAACCCAATAGCATTTCTTTACCCAGGTTTACTAATATATAAGTCGGTTGGCATAAACAGGCTTATATAATGTGTTAATTTACAGCATTGACTTTATGGCAGTTTTATGTATACCTCTTGGTATTGTTCCCATCCATTTGTTTTAACTGCTTATATTAGTTACCATTAGCTTGTGTATGAGAAATTTACCCAGATTTCACTACCATACAGCTATAACATACTAAGTGTAACGTACTAAGTGATGTGAAGTAAGTTCTTTCTAGCAGAATACTATAGATAGCAAATGACAGAATACATACCGGTAGTCTAAGTAGATTTACTTAAAATATTCTATCTGTCCCAATATACTTTTAGTGTATTTTATAACGTTTATCCCCCATAGCAATTTGAATTTACCTAGATCGAGGTCTATCCTGGTCTTTAAGCTACTGTTTGCAAGCATGTAGCGTTTATGATCCCTTATTAGCAGTTAGCATAGCGGTTTCTCATGCTTTTAAAACTATCACTGCAAAATCGTTTATTACTAAATCTCACCATTGCCTCTTAGGCCAGCCTTTGCTTTTCTTACCTTTTTTTAGCCGAGCTTATTAACCTCTTGAGGCCTAAGATTTAGTTAGGCAATTACTACTCTTTACCATTTTCATTACATAGTTCTACCACTTGAGTCAGCTCACACGAACAGCTTTATATAACATGCTAATTTATAACATAGGCTTTATTTCGTTATTACCCCGTCGTCATTGCTCTGCACCAACAATTAATTAATTATATAACCCTTATATTAATTACCTCTAGGTCTAGATTAGGTATCAGATATTTGAATTTAACCAGGATTTGTTTTACCATACAGCAAGGGTGGTTCAAATACTATGCGATATACTGTAGAAAGAGTTTTTAAGGCAACAATAATGTTGTTTCCGTGGGATAAAATACTGTAGTTTGTGACTGAAAACCAACTATAATGATTAGACTAGGAGTGAGATAGAGGTAATACAGGGAGTTCGGAGGCAATCATTAACCTTAACAATTCTTATCTACTACCCTTCCTTCCATAACTAAGTTGTTATTGCTGACTGTCTTAGTATGTGTCCCACCAACTTATATCTTGTCTTTATTATCAGTCATCACAAACATCTCTCTTCTCCCACTCCTCTTAATACCCATTATTTTGCTGCTCTATCTATCCATGTGATCATGATCATTTGCTGTAACATCACATTGGTGAGGTGGTACCTGGCTTGGTAGATCCATCCCGGCATTCATTTAGAGTAAAAGTATTAACCACAAAGTATGTAGTAAATTTTCGAAGTTCATCTCTGGAAACATGTTGTCAATGTTAAACTATAATTTCCTTCCACCCTCGCTTAATGGAAAATAATGCCCACTGAGCAATGAGTGTAAATCGCGGCCAGTCTAGAAATTGTTCTTGTAACTATCGACTTCGTGACTAATATAGAATTCTCTCTAGCCATTCTCACATCCTCTCCCTTCCCATTCTCGCTTGAGCGGTATCCTCTCTTGGTATAGCTACCACTACAGCTCAATTAAATACATAAATAGCTAAAAATGTTACAGTTACGCCCTTTTGGCAAAAATCAAAAATCAAAATAAATATTAAAAAATATGCCTATATCAATAATAAATAAAATATTAAAATAAAATTAAAAAGTCAAAAAATTAAAATATTCAAAATGTGTAGTTAGGCCCTTTTGGCAAAATAAAAAAATAAAAATGGTAAATAAACAATCATATGAATAATAAATTAAAACATTGAAAAAGTCAAAGAAAAATTCCAAAATGTGTTGTTAGGCCCTTTGGTAACATTTGAGAAAATAAGTAGTCCATCGGAAATGGGGGGGGGGGGGGTCATCCCGTGTAATTTGACACCTCATACAAGTCTCTACGATTAGGGGTTCGGGAAAGATAATGGGCGTATGACCTAGTAGTTTTAGCTCCTTTAGTTAAATCAAGAGTAACTAATTCATCAATAATTATTGAAAAAGCCCGGCATCTTACAAAAGCCGCGAGTGTGCATGCGTACAAAAAAACACTATTTCACCCCCCGGGTAAGGGTAGTTTTTATCTTGGGGTGGAAATAAGTGGTCCATAGCAAAGGGGCGTCACCCCAAGTCCTAGGACACGCCACGTGTCCAAATCCAAAAAATAGCGCGGGAAATATCGGCAAATTTAAAAACTGCTGACGCTATGAGTTTAGACTATCACTGGCTATCTACTAGCTGCCCCTCATAATATTGTTTTATGCAGCCCAACTAGCGTTGTTATCGTGAAGATCGTTATTTCTCTGCTGCATCCTGTATGTTATTAATGCTCTGCAAGCATATCCTGCAAACGATACTAAACACTCTTATTTTTCCTTCAATGTGACTACAGAGTATTACGTGGGCGTCGTCCCCTGGCTCCGAGCAGTCAAGCTCCCTACCGGCTTCCTGATCCGGCCCCCTTCGTCAGAGATTGTCCGGCAGTACTTGAGACAGCTAGCGGCACTCTGACAGATTGCCGCCGTGTGCGGCATGCTCCCGGGCGGCGGAACAGGCGTCCTTGACGCCTACCCAGCAGGACACAATGCCTCAACGCAGACGGCTGGAGCGACGACGGTGGAGGCAGGGACCCAGGCGGATCTCACGGCCTCCCGCATGACGATGCAGACCCAGCCAACACCTGAACCTCAGGCGAGGCTCTCAGCGGGGCAACCCGCACCCGCCACAAGTGAGGAACCAGCACCACCTCAGGTGAGGTCAGCAGAGCAACCTGCACCCGCCGCCAAGGAGGAACCAGTACCACTTCAGGTGAGGCCAGCAGGACAACCTGTGCCCGCCACCAGTGAGGAACCAGCACCACATCAGGTGAGGTCAGCAGAGCAACCAGCACCCGCCGCCAGGGAGGAACCAATACCACTTCAGATGAGGCCAGCAGGGCAACCTGCGCCCGCCACGAGTGAGGAACCAGCAGCACCTCAGGCGAGGCTTTTAGCGGGGAAACCTGCACCCGCCATCCAGGAAGAAGAGCCACCAGTGACGGATGGGGCCACCAGGACGGCCCCAAAGGAGACGAGACGCTGCTACAAACGACGCCAGGATCACCTACGGGAGAGACTGACACCTACAGGTAATATGAAGCCCCACTCAGAACAGCTTTTACTGTGTTTCCGCTGTCTAACGTGGGGCCACTCCCAGGGATCCTGTGGCTACCCAGTCCGATGTAACCGGTGTTCAGGTGCCCACCACCACGCCGGTTGCACGGTGCCACGAGACGTGCCGGTGTGCGCAAACTGCAGGGGCGACCATCCGTCCTCCCACTGCAGTTGCCCCATCTATCGGTCCATGGCAAGAGCAGAGAGGAAGACGGCTCTTGGCCATGGCCCACCCGCCAGGCCCCTGCTCTGGCAGGTGACCCCCCCGTTCTCTGGCCACGGAGACTCGGCACCAGGGACCCCAAGGAGACTAGGTTGTGGCGCAAGTCGTAAGACTATTAGCGTCCCTGCTCGGTAACCGGAAAGGCCCGCGCTAATTCCAACAGTGCCGAGTTAAACTGATTCCCGGAGACAAATTGGCGAGAAGTGGACGTGGATCTGGAGCATGATACCTTTTCCCACTAACATAACCTACCAAATCCTTCCACATCCCTGCATGTGGCTATCACCAATATGCCAGGTTTTACCTGTAGGCAATATTTTCTTTCTTTCTATGGGATTTCTCCCTGGCCTTTCACTCAACCTTTTACTATTTATGTTCCTAACCCAAGTGATGATGCCTGGTAGAGTACTTAGTACTGGGACAGGCCGAAAGCCTTGCACGAATCACCGAAACCCCCATCTGTTTCTCTCACTATCTTAGTAACTAACAGCACATGTCGGAGGCAGCAGTAGTTAAGGACGGCTGCCACGCGAGGGGAGCGAGAACTCCCCCCCCCCTCCCCCCTGAAAGAGAGTGTAGTATGCAAACATGCTTCGACGAGCCGTACGCCCATAGTGACGTTGCCTCAGCAAGACCTCTCCGCGAGGGCAATTGCTGGATTGGTTTGTGCACACCATTGCGACGTTGTCAAGACATAAAGCCGCTATTGTATGACTGGTTCACAATCCCGGGACAGAACCCTTGGGTCCATTATTCAACCCTACCGACAACATCTCGGCGATAGATTTGTTCTGCAGGATGACAACGCGCCCACACTGCTCCTATCTTGTGACCTCTTCCCCACGGAGGCCCACATCCATCGGATGGTGGAGCAATTGGAGGGAGATTCCTATCACCACCATAGGTAAGATGAAGTAGAATGAGGAACAGAGTAGGGAAAGAAATAAGCAGTTTGGATACAAGGGAAGAACCCAATCAAAACAACTTTTATTAACAAATGTAGGAAAAAACAACAAATAGATATAGAAAAGGTATTGAGATCTAAAGGTGATAATAATGTGAAACCTCTAAGCAACGCAAGCAGAGTAGTGTGAGGGAAGGGGTGGTCTGTAGCCCATTTACAATAGTTGACGTTATTTATAAATATGATTAAACTTGAAACTTTTGGAAGGAAAATGATTGTTTTGCTCGAAAATTGAAATAAATTTCCCACATGAAAAAGTACTAATGAGAGATTTAGATACGTAAGACACAGTCTTGATTACGAATAAACAGTTATCAAGATGCATAAACTGTAAACGACCCTAGGTAGGAAGTTAGCTGAACGAACTATACCAGCGATAAACAATCAAAAGAAATCTGTGAAAAACTGAAGCAACAGATAGAAAAAACCTTGATAAGAGCACGACGAAAAGTTAACAAAGTTCACGTGACGCATTTCAAATTGCTGCCAAACGTGAAGAGCAAGGGAAAAGTGTTTAAAATGATTGGTTTTAAAGTTAATTGATCATATATTGTTAACTCTAAGGGATTGCAAATGTTACAAGATTCAAACAGGGAAGCTCTGGCCAAAAAATTCAAAACTGTGCTACGCATACAAAATATAAGCAATTCAATTGCTGTGAGGTTAGCATACAAAAAGAGCAGTTGCTGTTGAGAAGTTGGTCTCAGACCAGGATTAGGCTAAAAATACTAATTATAAAGAGTATTGCAGTATTAGCATACATAAGGATAAACAAGTAAGAATATTAAAGTTGACGTGCCACAATAGACACAGTAAAGTTTGAAAAATGCTAAGATAGTTATGAATTTATTGATCCTGAGATTTTTGGCACATCAGATGCCTATGCATTAGAGCAATATAATGCAAGTAGCGAGAAAGTCTTTAGACTAGAACATGAGTAGTGGAGTACTAGGAGTTCTGCCCCACTTCAAAACCCCCCTTGCTCTACTACTAAGCCTCAGCCATGTTAAATATCTCTTGAACGCATGGTCCGATTTTGACAAATGAGGTATTGTTGGACTCGGGCTGACGTCCTCTTTGCTATGGACCACTCATTATATTTTTCAAAATTTTTTTGAAAATTTTTGTTTTCGAAAATAGGCGATAGTTTGAAAACCAAACAGGATAGAACGTTGTGCCATGGCTCAAACGAACAGTCTTTATGACCTTTATTTTTTGTAATAAAAAATTTTTATTTTTTATATTTTTTGAAAACACTCGAATTTTGAAAATCCTATATTTTGGAAACTAGGAACTCTACAAAAAAAATTGTTTAACGTAAATCAATGGTCCCTACCCCCTCTACCCCCAAAATAAATTTAAAGTCTCTAGAATGAAAACCTGCAGTAGTGTGGTAAGGACAGAGCTGCTTATAAAAGCAAGTGGTGAGCCCCTGCGACCTTGGAATGGAAGGAGCCATGCTAGGAGGGCGTGCTTGGATTCGTTTTTTTCGTCTCGTTGTGCTCTTTACGGGAATGTCGGTGTCGAAAAGGTGAAAATCTGGAAACACAGTCTTTTTGGGGTAAAAACGTGATTTTAGACTTTTTGCTATATCTCGCGAACCAATCATGCTAGAGGCATGTTCGACAGGTCCAAGGACTCGGGGTGACGTCCTCTCTGCTATGGACCACTCGTTATAATTTTTAATAAAATTGGAAACTCGATTTTGGGGTAAACACATGCTTTTTGTGATTTTGCCGATATCTAACGAACCAATAACGTTAGAGGCATGTACGACGGGTCCAAGGACTCGGGGTGACGTCCTCTTTGCTATGGACCACTCGTTGTAATTTAAAAAAAATGGGAAATGCGATTTTGGGGTAAACACGTGTTTTTTATGATTTTTGCCGATATGTCACGAACCAATAACGCTAGAGACGTGTACGAGGTGTCCTAGGACTCGGGCTAACGCCCCCTTTCAAATGTGGTAGATATTTTTTTTCCAAAAAGATAATTCACAAAGGGCCTAACGCCATACATGTTGAAAAAACGTTTTCTTTTTCTTTACCTGTTTATAATTTTCATGGAGCGTGGTGGTTGAGAGAGACGATACTGCTGGATGTGTGTGTTTCAACGAACCTGTCGCTGACCAAGGTGGCTGTGTTCAATAGATCAATCGCTATTTCGGCGGGTCGGTGTATGACAGAGCGAGGGTGCGTTTTTCCTGATATTTTACCTTTAACGTGTAAACGGGGATGAGAACTAGGTTCTATGTTGGTCGAAGCGAGTAGAGAAAATAAACTTGCCGACGAGCAGGAGGTGAATGTCATTTGAGCTTATTGGAAGGCTCCGATCTGACTTGACAATAGGTGCAATGGAAAAAATGACCAAGACGCTTGAAGGTGAAATAATCTGACCATCGTGGTGGCAGGGGAGTGTGAAAGGCATGCACACACATTTGTGAAACCACATGTAGGCTAAACCAGTGACATCCTGTCTTGCTTCGTACGTGACAAAATGCAAGTTCAGGTGACATTTGATCTACCTCAGGTGTTCACCTGGGACGTTATCTGTCCACGTGCCTGATAACAGAATGGTCAAAGCGTGGAAAAAAAAAAAAGATTATACATGCAATGTAGCATATATAAAGACATGTCGTTATCATTTCCACGCTCACTTAGGTGACTACCTTTGAACACACTGCGTTTATCAGTTTTGGTGTTGGTGGAAAATACTTAACCTTGTTGTGGGGTAGGTATATATTTATTCATTTATATATTTATTGATTTTATATAAATACATGCAATTATTTATTGATTAGATAATTAATGATTTTATTTATTTATTTGTTTGCAGATAACGTGTATAGCCTACCTGTCGTGTGTCTGTGGGAAATATATTAAAGAAAGAGAAAGACAGACAACTAGAAAAGAAAACCATTTCCATACTAGCCCACGAGACGGGAATATAGAAAAGCATTACACGTCAAAGTGAGATTTGTTTTTTTAAATATATAACCTGTTTGATTTTGTTTTGTTTATGAAATGCATAAACTATATGGAATGGATATACTTATGGTGGTTTATTTTATTTCTTTTTAGAGTGTTGGAAAACGCTTGACCTCTGTGAATAACCAGGAACGTGTCTGTTTTTTGGATTATTGTCAGACAGTCTACATTTCTAAACTCAGGTGAGTGTGTTCTTTCAAAATAATGTCTTTTACTGCTGCGGATACGTTAACTTGGGAAACCCTAAACAGTTGTTTCAAATCGCGTGTGTGCTCTGGCCGCATAGTGAATGTTAGAAAAAGTTCGATTCCCAAAGAATTTTTAGAATCTTGTTTTGAAATTTTTAAAATTGAAATTTGTACAGCGCAAAGGTTGCATATGGCTTTAAAGGTGAATACAGAACTAGTGTGCGATTTCGTATATAAAAAGAAGGATGTAGAGCATAAAGAGACATTCTATATTTGCAGTAAAATGCAAGAGCTATTCATAGCCCATAATTTGGAACAGTGGTATGAAACCCACGTGGTGAATGCCTTGCTGTCAAAATTTGATAAACTGCAACAAGGACCGAGTGGTCTAGCCTTAGACAAAATTCATCATTTACAAATCAACATTTGTCATTTCAACCCGTTGAATGCTGGGTCTAGCTATATTAAAACACCTCCAGCAATAGCTTCGAAAAAGGCTGTGGTGAATATTGAGAACCATGACAATGATTGCTTTCTGTGGGCTGTGGCTGCGTACTTGCAGCCAGCTCAAGATCGTCATGTTAACAGACCAGGAATGTACAAGGCCAAGTTTGTTGAATTGAAACATACTTTAAATTTAACTCGAGTGACGTTCCCTATGGACTTAACCGAGATCCATAGGTTTGAACGAGACAACCAGGACTTTTCGTTCATGGTGTATGGCCTTGACGGTGATGAGATTGTGGGTCCTCTTTATGCCACAAAAGAACCGAAACGACATCACATTCATCTTTTATATTTATCTGTAGGAGAAGTGAATCACTATTGCCTCATTAAAAGCCTGAGTAGATTGCTAAGCAGTCAAATGTCCAAAGCACATGGTATAAAGCATATTTGTGACCGTTGTCTCCAATACTTTTGGACGCCTACTTCTTTGGAACGTCATAGGGTAGATTGTGTTACTCAGGAAGCGGTGAGATTGATATTGCCACAAGGGGACAAGGCTGTGTTAAAGTTTAAGGACATTCATAAGCGTGACACTGTTCCCTATGTGGTATATGCAGATTTCGAAGCTCTCACCACACCCATGGCGGGATGTGAACCAGATCCCTCCATGAGCTCAACCACACCCATTCAAAAACATGAACCCTTTGCCATAGGATTTAATGTGGTGTGTGCCCATGACCCCACACAATCCGTTTACAAATACCGTGAGGGGCCAGATTGTGCCAAATGGTTCTTGGATGAACTTGTCAAGTTGGCCGACCATGTACAGGAATTACTGGACCACCCAGTACCCATGAGCCTATCTCCAGAACAACAGCAGCAGTATGAGCATGCCATGACATGCCATATTTGCGAAAAGCCACTGATCAATGCTGAAGACACCGTTCGTGATCACTCGCACTTTACGGGGGAGTTTCGTGGAGCTGCGCATAGTAAATGCAACTTGAACTTTCCAGCTCCTCGTTTCATCGGTGTCTTTTTCCACAATCTGGCGAATTATGACATTCAGTTTTTGATTCGTGAATTGGGCCATGTTAACAAGGGCTCGTTTACCATTATTCCCCAAAACCATGAGCGTTTTACAGCCCTGACATGGTGGTTGAGCAACTTTAGCATTCGATTTTTGGATTCCTTTAAGTTTATGGCATCCTCGCTAGACAGCCTTGTGAATGGCTTGAATGAGGAGGAATTAAAAAATACTAGAATGCATTTTAATGATCCTGAGCAATTTCAATTGTGCATTCGGAAAGGTATATTCCCGTATGATTTCTGCAACAGCTGGGACGTGTTAAAGCAAAGAAAACTCCCTCCACAAGAGAAATTTTACTCGAAACTAACACGCAGTACCGTTTCCGATGAAGACTATGCACATGCATGTCAAGTTTGGCGAGTGTTTGGCATGAAGACGCTAAGTGAATATGCTTTGCATTACCTAAAACTGGATGTATTGCTGCTCACTGATGTGTTTGAAAAATTCCGTAACTTGTGTCAACACATTTACGGTCTTGATCCGGCTCACTATTACACGAGTCCTGGACTCTCGTTCGATGCCGCTTTGAAATACACTCAAGTGGAATTGGATTTACTCACTGACGTAGACATGGTTCTATTTTTTGAAAAGGGCATTCGTGGCGGCTTTGTGTCACTTAACCAACGCCATGCTGAAGCGAACAATGTCTACATGTCTGATTATTCACCAGACAAACCAGAATCGTACTTAATGTACTATGACGTGAATAATTTGTACGGTTACGCCATGAGTCAGCCTTTGCCCTATGGGAAGTTTGCTTGGCTGACAGAGAAACAAGTGTCAGAATTTCATGTGAACATGGCTAGCCAAGAAACAGGCCGTGGATATGTGCTAGAAGTGGATATTGAATATCCATCATCCTTGTATGATGAACATGCCGATTTCCCATTCTGTCTTGAGCAAATGGTTCCCCCTGACAGTAAAGTGAAAACTGAAAAACTCATGGGCACACTTTACAACAAAAATCGGTATGTGCTACATATCCAAATGTTAGTGCAATGCCTCGCCCAAGGCTTGGTGTTGAAGAAAGTCCACAGGGGTATTTCTTTTGCTCAAAAAGCATGGCTTGAGCCATACATGCGACTCAACACAGAGCACCGACAAATGGCAACACAGCAGTTTGAAATTAATTTTTTTAAATTAATGAACAACTGCATCTATGGCAAGTCTATGGAGAATGTCCGCAAATACCGTGACATTAAATTGATGAATGTCTGGGAGGGGCGGTGGGGTGCCCGGCGGTACATTGCCAAGCCAAATTTCAAATCGATCAAAATTATCGATGAGGATTTGGCTACTATTGAAATGAGTAAGACCAGCGTGACCATGGATAAGCCCATTTACTTGGGTCAAGTCATTTTAGACTTTTCTAAATCGGTCATGTATCGATTCCACTATGAGTTTGCGAAACGCCATTTTGAGGACGTCTCTCTTTTGTATATGGACACGGACTCATTCATTTACCACATTCGCCACTGCAACCCCTATGACGTCATGAGGCAACATAGTGACTGGTTCGACACCTCTTGCTATAGTGCTGACAACGTGTTTCAGCTGCCCATAAAGAACAAGAAGGAAATGGGCGTTTTAAAAGATGAATGCGGTGATTCCATTATGACGGAATTCGTAGGTTTGGCTTCAAAAATGTATGCTTACCGCACACTCGACTGTAAGGAAGCCAAGAGAGCAAAAGGTGTAGGTAGGGCAGTGGTAAAATCGCTACGTGTAGACGATTACTTAGCGGTTTTACGCACTGGCAAAGCTATGTCTCATACACAGTGCAGGATACAATCCAGCAACCATCATTTGTATCTTGTGGAACAGAGAAAACGCACCCTCGCCTCCATGGATAACAAGCGTGTGTGGGCTGATGACCTGCTCACTAGCCTGCCCTGGGGTTATGATCGCAACGAGGAGGAGGTGTGATTTCACTGTTTAATCGTTTATGGGGCATGGCTTTTTGTAACTTGTAGATTTAGAATTTTGTAAATATTGGTTTCTGTCATTGTAAATAGTAGATTTTGTAAATAGTGACAATTCACTTGGACCTTTTGCTCTTTAAAAAGTTGTGTGCAACCTTATTTTTTAAAATTTTTTTGATTGGTAAATAGTGTGATTCTTTTAACGCTGTACAAAGTTGAGTTTTTTTTGTAAATATGAAATAAGTAAGATTTTTAGTAACTTTAATAACTAGTATTTAATTATTTTTCGTAATGTAAATGATAAACTAAAAAGTTCTTTTGGAATGAGTGTGCATGTCGAGAATGTGCTTTTGGGAATAAATAAAGTGGTTGTGTTTGTTCCCAAAGACAGGTGTGAATGTATGAGTGGAGAGAGAAAACTGGTGTGTATGATTGACCAGAGCAAACACGATGAGGTAGAGTGGGTGGGTGGGGTGGGGGTAAATGGTCACTTATATATTCATTTTGTTTTAAATAGTTTCGTTTTTTCATTGAAATGTGACAGTCAAAAGACATTATTTTTGTAAAAACAGTCTTACCTGCAGTAGTCGTAGACCTCGACGTTTCTCCAAACACACATCAACACATTGCAGTATTATCAAGGTCAAGCACTCGCATCAACATCATTGTCAAATCTCAACTTTCGACATACACCAAATGGAAAAAATATGAAAACAGCAAAATGGAAATTCCATGTTTCCATATCACCAAAACAGCAAAACTTAAAACGGACATTTTTAAAAACTGGAAATGGCCATGTGTAAAATTTGAAAATTCAAAAACTTCAAACGGACATTGTTTAAAATGTGTCATCAGCAAAATGGAAAAATCCATATCATCAAAAACGTTAAACTTGAAACGAACGTTTTCAAAAACTGTAAATTGCAAAATGATAAATGACAGTGTGTGGAATTCATCATGTGTGAAATGTGTAAAATGAAAAAATCAGCCATCAACATCACGATTTCTTAAAATTAAAAATAACAAAACATCGTGCTCTGGAAAACTTTTGTTTTTATTTCATAGTCATAGTGAATTGACAAAAGAAAAATAGAATACAAACAAATCCCAATTCCTCACTCCTCAATGTTTATGTCCATGCATCATCAACTTTCCTTTCATAGCACTCATGACAATTAGGGCTGCCATCCTTTCACCTACTGAGGCATCACTGGATGTGAAACGTTGTTTAGCTTTCTTCAATAACAATTTATCTGCCACATGTCTTAAACCAGAATGACTATGGCGATAAGAAAGGTCATGTTCCTTGCATGCTTGATCCAAAAGATTAATGGGTACATCACCACGTTGTAAACGTTTTTCGAGACGAGTTCCAGGGCCGCAAAAACGATAACCTGGAAGATGGATTTCGTAAGGTAAGTATTGAATCACTTTGTCAATGACGCCATTGCCAGTACAGGTCTGGCATATCCTTTTCCATCGATGGTAAAAAGGTTTGGTCTTCCTCCTCCTCTGTGGACGATGTTTGTGTTTGTTGTTGTTGTTGTTGCTTTTTCTCGCCATGACACTCGTGGAATGATTCAACAAAGTCTTTACACGGACTTTTATGACCGTGATACAGTTTCACTAGCTGGCAAGTCGCACACTGACGCATAGACGGTATTTTTGCCATGGCCACTTGCTTATGGTGATCGTAATCCGTACAGGGTTGCAATTCACTCAACACAGGGTCTTGAGTCCATGATTTTGGTACATGTTGCCAGATTTCTTTGACCGCGTTGGCGGCCACATAATAAATGAACGACTTGGGCAGTGCCAAGAGTTCCTCTTTGGTAAAACTGTCTAGTTTCTTTTTGCACACAAAGAACTTGCCGATGGCTTTGTCCGTAGCATTGCCTTTCTCCATGGTATCATGTGCTGTAGATGTTTACACGTCGCTAGTAGAAATCTCACTGACGTCATTCACAGGTAAATCTTGAGTTATAATTTTGTTCAACAACTCCCAGCAGGCATGAGTGGTTAACCAATGAAAGAGATGCCACGCATGCGATAGGGCTGTATGGGTAATGTTGCCACAGGAACAAGTATCCATGAGCGTTTGCAGGGAGGGGCAGCCCAACTCCATGAGGTCGATACATTGACAGTAAGACGCCAAAAATGGTTGCAACCATTGACGTTTTTCATTACCTTTCACAAATACCACATTGGCCGAGGACAAGTGTGCTTTCATGACCACGTCCAAATATTTATAGGAAATGGTTCCCTGATTCCAGTCTAGTTGCCTATGATTTTCAATCCACTGGGTTTGTTTACGGTCTTTTTCACACAACAAATCAAAAGCATGGGGTGGTTTAAATAGCAAATGCGTAGCTTGCGATATCCAAAACGTGGTACAATCGATTATGGCCACTTGTTTAAATATAAATTTGTTGTCACCAATTTTAAACCCTTGGCAATCCACAATGAGTGTGCGCAACATGTTGACGCTTGCCTGGACCAAGTTCAACTGACGACTGACTGACGATCACGTGTGATCATGGCATGGACTTACCTGCCATGCTAGTTTCAAAAAAGAAGGTTAGGGTAGGACAGGGGGACATGCAAAAATAAGAATTTAAGAATTACATCATTTTATTATCATAACACGTCTTACAGGCTTTTCTCATTTTAGGATAAGGACGATAGCAACTGATACAACAAAATAGTCTCTTGTGTTTGTAACGTCCATAACACCGATGATGTCCCAATGTCTCTAAACTAGGCGTTTTTGATGGTGATCTGCTCACCGAAGCACCATGGATACCATACGGCCCACATGTATCATAACTTGTATTTTTTTCATCACCCAGAGACACAAGTGAGGGATAGCTTGAATGACAGGGTATATTTCCCACTTTCATTCTGCACAGGTAGGGGCAGGTGTGTGACCAGCGCTGATGTTCCTGCATGGGTTCATCGCCCTCCTGCCATTGGTCTATGATGATGGGACAAAAGGCACATTTCACTTCATCTCTTGTTTTTAAATAGTAGAATCCAGCAGCCGCCAAGGCTTGAGGGTTTATGAAAGGCACTGGCCATGTGGCAAAAGTCTTGAAACGTTGTTCCTCAGAGTTTAAATTCATGGATGTAACGTCTCTTGAGGCTTTAAAGCAAGACATGACTGAGCGACTTAACGTGGGTTGAGCTGTTATTTATACACTCGTCACTTGGTTGGACAGTGGATAATAGTTGACTTGTTTGTGATGAATAATCAGACAGTAGGCTGTCGTATTGGCTGGTACATTGTCATGCGTTTCAAAATCTAGTCGAATGTCGATATTGAATGGCTTGACAGACTCTTCCAGGTAAGAACAGTCAAAAACAATCAGTGGTGCTCTTGCCTTAAACGCTTGGGGTAGTAGCATGGGACCGTTCTCTTTTTGATAATACGACCATCGAAATTTAGAAAACAAGTCGTACAGGGGGCCAAACTTATTTTTTGAAAAATCCAAATCCAGTCCTTCATAGGGAAACACAGCTCCGTTGAGGAAAAGACGTGCATTTCTCAATTGCAGGTGATCAAATTGCGTGGCATCTTTGGTTTGTTGATACTTGCGATTCGTTTGAAAACCCACGATCAGGTAGAGAGGTCTCTCTGTATAGCGAGCTGTTTTTACAGACCAACTGTGTGTGTTGGTGGTGGGCAATAGCGGATACTCATGGAGTGCCCAGCTTCTAAATTCCATGGGTAGAGGCATATCTCTCTTTACCATTTTGAGTATGTCCAGTTTTTTGCTATCGTTAAGGGTCACATGAGGCACTTTCCATAGCAAGCGTTGTAGTTGAATTTTTGAATCGATGGGGGCATTGTCGGCCCCCTTGAGTGCATTGTTATCACTCCTGTCTCTCACTAGATAAAGCACTTGCCTTGCGTTAACCACAATGCGTTGGTGATCTTCGGCAAAGCCTAGAACCAGTTTAAGAGGTAAATATCCAGTAAAGGTCCCATCGGTGTGTACCATCCAGTCATTGGTCGAGTCAGGGCACCAAGCTGCCATGCAAAGTGTTTTACCTTCTTCCTCACTATAAGAGGGGTATAGTTTCATGACACTGGAAATACCCACATTTCGAGTGCTATCCACCACGATATCGTTAATGACATAACGTACTTCAGAAAACAGAAAGGCTAAACCATGGTTGGCCAACTTGGATGTAGTGGGTGTAGAGCCATCGGCTTTGGTGAGCCGACCTTCAATCTGAATAACACTTTCATGCGGTAGGGTGTAAATATCTTGGTTGTTGATAACAAATTGAATTTCATCATTGTTATTGAGTCCAGGTGTTTGAGCTTGATAGGAATGGAGATCAATTCTTACCACTCCTGGTTGCTCCTCGATGTGGTTCGCTATCTCTAGGATAGAATTCATTATAAGGGTTGACGTGGTAACCCAAATGCTGTAAAATCTGCTTGCCTTGAGATGTTAACGTGTATTCACGCGGCAAACAACTAACACCATTCCTAGACGGTGTTGTTGCTTTATACACAAATTTCATAGTGGCTTTAGCACCAACTTGTAAGTCACTGGTGTAGTGGAATCTAGATCAATGAGTTGTTGATCTCTATTGATCAGTCTTAATGTTATATTACTAATACTATCAACAGCCACAGCATGAAAAAGCACCACTGGAGGGTTTTCACGAATAATATACCCATTGGGCGATGTCACAATAAAGTCATAAAGCGAATGCGATGGTTCTTGATTGGTGTACACTTGGCTAATAATATTACACGTCACCGACACATGATGGTCCTCAATGAATTTCACTTCATGGTCCGATTCATGTTTTTTGTTGGGCTCCAACACACGTGGTTTAAATCCGAGTAATGGGCCAATGGAATCGGGGTGTGTTTTAAAGTCAATGTTGAAGGTAGAGAAAATACTGCAGCGATGAGTGTTAGTATTGCCTACAAGTTCAAACTTGTGCGTTCCGTCGAGAAATGACTTTAAACCATACTGATTGATCAACACCACATAAATGTGTTCATAAATATCATCGATCGTGTATCCACCAGAGTTCAGGGTGAGCACAGAATCATCATAGTAAAACTTGTTGTTCACATTTTCACGTATGTTGTATATTCGATTGTACGTTTCAAGAGAAACAAGTCCTAAACCATAGGGTTTTTCACTCAATTCGATAGGCGGGTAAAAGTCTAGGCTGACTTCAGGTCCACGTCCATGCACTGTAAACGTTTTACTTTCTACCGACATACTGGTGGCGTTTTTGCTTATGCTGCGTCTTATATAAAAAAATTAAACACAAACGTCCACACTGTTGGCTGTTAAACGTTTGCTCACGTTTCACATTATAATATATCTTGATCCTGTTTCCAAAATAGGTCACTAGTTCCATGGGCGGGGGCAAATTCCCAAAACTGTCAAAGTACCATACCGTGGATCCCTCTTTGACATAAGCTACATAATGCGTTCCTGGTCCTCGGTGATCATCCAAATTGACAACAGCACATTCCTGTTTCCAGGGTCGTGGGGGTAATTGGTTTCGCATAAACACACCTCGAAAATGAGAAAGCTTTAGTTGTTTAGCATAGCTTTCCACTTGTTGATGCGTCAGGGCATGTCTCGCTATGGCTGAGGTTAAATTTTTTTTTTTTTAATATTTCGAAATGGTGAAATCCCAAATCCTTGTTGATAAAAGGCTGGCTTTAAATTGGCATTTCTAGCCCCCATGGCAATCGCTTCCATCGTTTCATTGTGTCGCTGACTTTCTTTGAGTTGTTGCTTGCCCTGCTGCGCGGCTTTAATGGTTTTCGCCACTGCACTGGCACCGCCCAAAAGTGAGCCCAGAGCAGCCAAACCAGCAAATAATGCAGGTAAAAATCCCGCTCGTTTGGGAACGGGAATCACTCGCCCTTGGTTTGAAACCTGTCGCCGACGTTTTGGAATAACCTGTCTCTGTGCTGCTCGAAGGGCTTTCCTTATGGTCAATACATTATTTTTTCTTTTTTTCTTTCGCAAGGGCTTGTCCTCGAATGTTGTAAGCCCTGGCTTTGCCAAGGACAAAGTCCTTTTTTTAGTCTTTCTCACTGCATACCTTTGTTTCACCATGATGATAATGACCCACAACCTTTCACAAGAAAGTTTAAATCACAACTAACGTCAGATGGTTATTTCATGGCTGTATATTCCAATTCCACATAAAGTGGGAAGTCGTTTATGGTTTTTCCCGCTTGCTTTTCATCCCATGTCAACATGAGATAAAAGGATAATTCGTCACCTGCATTGACCATTTCATGGTTATGAAGCAACATCCTATGACCATTTATCTTTATTTGTAAATGGTTCTCATCAGGTATGGCATATTTGATGTGAATGGTTCCATCATAGTGTAATCGATAGTGGCTTAAACCCGAAGCAAGCGCATAGGTCAAGTGCTGATCATGGACTAGCGGTAAATGGTTTCTGTCATTCACAGGTTTTTCATTTGTCAGATACACTAAAAACACAGATGGGATAAATTTATAAAGCCTTTTCATTTCATGGGTCACGTAACGCTTGGTACAAACATCGTCCTCGTCTTGTGGGTCTTCCACGTGAATAATCCGATGGTGATTAGCGCTATAGCCATTCACCATAAGCTGGGGCACTTTGTCATAAAACTCATACACTTTGTTATCCACATACTTTTTCGTAGTAACGTCTGTAGACACTTGAGGATGTTTTACATGGGTTAACCGCTTTCCCTTAAAGTCATAATCTCCCTGTTTTGTGCGTGGCACTACTGACCTATCCACATAGTGTTTATTAGCAGGATCTGTTTCCTGTTTAGGATCATGTATGGGGACAGGCCTAGCTTTGGCCATCAACGCACGTCCAAAGACATCCATCGTCAACCTGTAGTACCAGTCTACTGTTTCTATGACAAGGCTCGGTGTCCTGTATATAGACAGCCTGCTAGCCTTTCTAAGCCTTAGTTGAAATGAAGATTATTAAGCAGCAAGAGTCATTCCCCGTGGGGGACATGGTTTCCCATCTCTGTCCCACATCACGTGAACAACGCCATGGTTCACTGTTTCCATCTTCCATTCGCTGCATCATTGTGGGGCCTTCCGGCTGTGGAAAGACTAATCTTTTGCTAACGCTCATTACAGCGCCCAATGGTCTGCGTTTTCAAAATATTTATATTTTTGCAAAATCTCTCTACCAACCCCTCTACGTGTTTCTGGATCAAGTCATGTCTGGATTACAAAAAGAGAATATGGGTTATTTTACATTTTCCATGCAAGAAAATGTGATTTCACCGGATGAGGTAAAGCCTGATTCACTCATGATTTTCGATGATGTATCCACTGAACGTCAAGGCATCATTCAAAGCTATTTCAGCATGGGTCGACACAAACATATCGATTGCTTCTATCTTGGGCAAACGTATTCTAAAATGTCCAAACAGTTGATTCGTGACAATGCCAATGTCATTGTTTTATTTCGTCAGGACGAGAGGAACAGTCGTCACATTTATAATGAACATGTGAATCCGGATATGACCTTTCAAATGTTTACAGAATTGTGTGCCAAGTGCTGGAACACTCAACGTCATGCCTGTTTAGTGATTGACAAACAAAGTGAACTCAACCAAGGACGGTATCGCTTAGGGTTTGATCATTTTATTGCTATTTAAGGCCCTGTCTCATTCGCCATCAAGTCATTTGTCAAGACACCATGGCGTTAGCAGAGAGTCAATTGAAAAAGCATATTATTAGAGCAAAAAATACTATTCGCCAAAAGTTTCGTCAATTGAAACAATCACGTGCCAATCATGCTTTGTTTATTCAGCAACATTTAGCACCTCCACTAAAAGCCATGTTGAAACCCTCTTTCAAGCCATCTGAAACGCTACCCACCGTTTCACAAGCCACGCAGACGCTGCACGAGGACCCTGAGGAAGAGGAAGTGGAAGATTTGACTAGTGATAGTGAAGTTGAGGATGAGGAGGAACAAGTGTTTACGCCTCAAAAAAAGGCCGCACCCCTTGCAGAGTTTTTGAGAAAAAAGAAATCCTTGGCCATGGTCGAAACACCTTGCCCTTCCAGAGCGTCTCCGTTTTCACAACTCTTGGCCACCCCTCAACATAAAGCTCAACTGAAAACCATTTTAATAAAATATTATGGATCAACATTGGAACCCTATTTCACCGATCTATTTATTGGAAACACAGATACCACGTATGGTGTTCGCTATGAGGATGATAGTTTTAAAATTGGCGATTCATCCATTAAATTTGCTCGTACTAAAGCTGTCATTAAAAACATCAACTATAAATTAACGCCAGGACTGTTAAAGCTGCTCTTTTCTCGGACCCCCTCTTCCCATGATTATACGTCAGAGGACCTTGACAAATATAAATCCATTTTATTGGATACCCATGCTCACAAAAGACAGTATGATCCCACGCAACAAGTGAATGCCAATATATCTCAAAAATATAAAACCATCATTGCAAAAATGTTTCCCACCAGTCAAAGTACTCGTCGTAAAGTGTCCGCTTCGGGAGTGACTTTTAAACCATTAAAACCCCTTGTGGATGTTACCTACTGGCACAATCCCAATAAGCTCGTCCAGCGGCTACAGTTGTTGCATGCCTCACGTCAAGCTGGCCATACCGGTCACGATTGGGAAATTCAAGAAATTGAACAAGAACTTCGAAATGCCAAAATTATTGTTTAAGCCCTCACCCATTAAAATGGGTATTGCTCACGAGTTGCATCGCCCAGCTAGGCGTCACTATCCGCGACTCAAGGTGATTTCACGAGGTGTGGATGAACTTTGGCAGGCTGACTTGGTTGAAATGATACCCTATGCTGGCGTTAACGACGGTGTACGCTATATGTTGACCGTCATTGATGTCTATTCCAAAATGGCCTTTGTTGAACCTGTGCGTCGCAAGTCTGGCCCACTAGTTACCAAGGCCTTTCAACATATTATTCAACACTCCAAACGTCAACCTCAGCTGCTACAAACCGACCAGGGGAAAGAATTTTTCAACAAGGATTTCTCCAGTTTTCTCAAATCTAAGGATATTCACCATTACACCACGTACAGCAATCTGAAAGCCAGTGTGGTCGAGCGGTTCAACCGAACATTGAAAACCCATATGTGGAAAGCGTTTACCGCTCAGGGCACGTATCGCTGGTTGGACATGTTACCTGAGCTAGTATCACGTTACAATGACACCAAACATAGAACGATTGGGACCAAGCCACGTCTCGTGACTAAAAATATTCAGCGATTGGATAAACTGTTTAACCCCATAAAAACAGCTGATCCTAAACGTCACCGACTGAACATTGGGGATTTTGTTCGTGTAAGCAAATTTAAGTCTGTCTTCAATAAGGGCTACACGCCTCAGTGGGGGACTGAACTATTTCGAATTCGTCGAGTCTACTTGGACAGTCCAGTCACCTATTTACTCGAGGACCTCAACCATCAACCCATAAAAGGTAGATTTTATCTCCATGAACTTCAGAAAACAGCATTTCCTCAGCATTATCTTGTGGAAAAAGTGTTGAAACAAAAAGGAAATAAACTCTACGTCAAATGGTTAGGGTTTAACTCTACGTTTAATTCTTGGATCAATAAACTACATGTTGTGTGAACCTGTGTACTTTTTATTTATTCACACATGTTGTACACCACCTATAGCTCTATGTGTACAGCGCTCCGCGCTTCATGCATGTTCATACATGTTTGTCTTTCCCTTTCCTCCTGTGTTCTCTCATACATCACCCCCTCCCCTCTCCCTCCCTTCACCTCCCACCACTGCTGTTTGCAGCTCTTGCCTATCTATTGGTTGTGACATTATTCCGACAAGTTGCATTATACTTTTTACTGATTCAGCGATTCCCACGCTTTGAACATTCTCTTATCGTGCACGTGGACAGATAACGTCCCAGGTGAACACCTGTGCCGGATCAAATGTCACATGGACTTGCATTTTGTCACGTACGAAGCAAGACAGGATGTCACTGGTTTAGCCTACATGTGGTTTCACAAATGTGTGTGCATGCCTTTCACACTCCCCTGCCACCACGATGGTCAGATTATTTCACCTTCAAGCGTCTTGGTCATTTTTTCCATTGCACCTGTTGTCAAGTCAGATCGGAGCCTTCCAATAAGCTCAAATGACATTCACCTCCTGCTCGTCGGCAAGTTTATTTTCTCTACTCGCTTCGACCAACATAGAACCTAGTTCTCATCCCCGTTTACACGTTAAAGGTAAAATATCAGGAAAAACGCACCCTCGCTCTGTCATACACCGACCCGCCGAAATAGCGATTGATCTATTGAACACAGCCACCTTGGTCAGCGACAGGTTCGTTGAAACACACACATCCAGCAGTATCGTCTCTCTCAACCACCACGCTCCATGAAAATTATAAACAGGTAAAGAAAAAGAAAACGTTTTTTCAACATGTATGGCGTTAGGCCCTTTGTGAATTATCTTTTTGGAAAAAAAATATCTACCACATTTGAAAGGGGGCGTTAGCCCGAGTCCTAGGACACCTCGTACACGTCTCTAGCGTTATTGGTTCGTGACATATCGGCAAAAATCATAAAAAACACGTGTTTACCCCAAAATCGCATTTCCCATTTTTTTTTAATTACAACGAGTGGTCCATAGCAAAGAGGACGTCACCCCGAGTCCTTGGACCCGTCGTACATGCCTCTAACGTTATTGGTTCGTTAGATATCGGCAAAATCACAAAAAGCATGTGTTTACCCCAAAATCGAGTTTCCAATTTTATTAAAAATTATAACGAGTGGTCCATAGCAGAGAGGACGTCACCCCGAGTCCTTGGACCTGTCGAACATGCCTCTAGCATGATTGGTTCGCGAGATATAGCAAAAAGTCTAAAATCACGTTTTTACCCCAAAAAGACTGTGTTTCCAGATTTTCACCTTTTCGACACCGACATTCCCGTAAAGAGCACAACGAGACGAAAAAAACGAATCCAAGCACGCCCTCCTAGCATGGCTCTTTCCATTCCAAGGTCGCAGGGGCTCACCACTTGCTTTTATAAGCAGCTCTGTCCTTACCACACTACTGCAGGTTTTCATTCTAGAGACTTTAAATTTATTTTGGGGGTAGAGGGGGTAGGGACCATTGATTTACGTTAAACAATTTTTTTTGTAGAGTTCCTAGTTTCCAAAATATAGGATTTTCAAAATTCGAGTGTTTTCAAAAAATATAAAAAATAAAAATTTTTTATTACAAAAAATAAAGGTCATAAAGACTGTTCGTTTGAGCCATGGCACAACGTTCTATCCTGTTTGGTTTTCAAACTATCGCCTATTTTCGAAAACAAAAATTTTCAAAAAAATTTTGAAAAATATAATGAGTGGTCCATAGCAAAGAGGACGTCAGCCCGAGTCCAACAATACCTCATTTGTCAAAATCGGACCATGCGTTCAAGAGATATTTAACATGGCTGAGGCTTAGTAGTAGAGCAAGGGGGGTTTTGAAGTGGGGCAGAACTCCTAGTACTCCACTACTAACATGAGACTTGAAAGAACATAAGCAATATAATGCTAATAAACACCATAAGAAACCTTTCAGGAGAAGGCAGTAAAATTGGACTCGGAACAGAGACTTTTGACTCAAATAAATCAACTTGCAGGTTGAGAAAAAACAATAGGGTACCGTACATAAAAGGAAAAATCCAACAGTTGTTGGGACTAAGGAAATGGCTTATATACCACTAGGATTATTTAAACTGAATTTCGTTGGATTTTAAGTTCAAAAATGGGGGGGACGTCCTCGGACGTAGCCCCAAAAATTACACAAAAATACACATAGAATACTTAAGCTAAGTTTGTTAGTAAAGGATGAAATGGGGGAGGGAAGGAAGTCGGGTTTTTCACTGTCAGTTCATGCATTAAATTTATGTATGCGCAACACTGTAACTTGCGAACCAGACTGATTTTGTGGCACGAAGCACTTTCGAGTTTATAGAAACGTTTTTGTAGAACAATGTCACTGTTTACTGTTGTGAATTATTTTCCTGTGGAGAGGCTGTATATTGCGATTTTATTTCAGTTTTAAGCAATGATGCAGTTTCTAGAAAGTCTTATGTTATTAGCAGAGTTAAACCATTAAACCGTTAGAAGCGGAAACAGGTGTATTTCACTGCGACGTCACAGACTTTAAATTTGAAGAGAATGCTTCGAGAACTTTGTAGATGAAGTTTCTTGGATTTGATGGAGTTTTACTGTGAATCCCACGGAGGTCCCATTTATTGGCATTTGACAGAGTTTATGAAAATTCTCACGATGCGCCCAGACACAAGTTGCAATATCTCATGGACATGAACTCCCTCGGAGGAAATTGATACTTAAACCAACAAGTTAATGCTTTGACATTACAAATAGAATCTAGCACTTTGTGACGGGTGACTAGTCGGCTAGTTAAAAATGCAATAGCTGAGTAATAGCAAGCATTAAAATAGCTTCATAACTAGATTAAAATATGATTATAAACTTGTCTTTCCATGATGATCTGACGGTGTCGAATAGTGCTTGTCAGCACATGACTTTCACAAGATGTTGGACGTGGCGGATGCCTCAAGCAGTGAGACCTAGTGAGTCTTCTAAAGTTCACAAGAGAAGAGAGTGAGCAATGAACTCCCAATTTTGCGAGCCGAGAATAGGGGAAGGGAGAGGAGGAAGGATGACGTAGAGGATACCAACATGTGCACTATAAAATAGTTCAAATACAAACATTTCTTTCTTGAAGCCTAGTCCAAAGAACGTAGGAGCGAGCAGGCCGCCATCTGTATGGAATGAGTTGAGGTAATAAGCATTTTCAGTAGCTGGTGACAAAGAGTTCCAGCTCTGGCCACAAGGGACCAGTGATGTGAGCGAGGCACTGCGAGAGAGCGCTGAAAGGTAAAGTTTGACGCTTCTGCTGAACAGGGGGGGGGGGGGGGGGGGGAGACATCTCAATTTCTGGAACAAACTGAGGAAAACATAAGAAAATGCACAACCAGATAACTAAATGCAAAGAAATCACTGTTGGTGGCTTTTACGAAATAGAAGATAAGAAAGATGGAAAAAATAAAGATGACCCAATACGGGTGCAAATTTATATGGAACGTACATTCACAGAATATACCAGATGGCCTGATCTGCACTGTCTCCAGATATGAATTCCGCCGAACATGCCTGGAATATGCTGCACTCAGCAGTGCGACGACAGCCGAATCCATCTCGCACACTGGCCGACCTCTGGAGACCAGCTGTCAACGAGTGGGACAGTATCGGCCAGCACAGCCCCAACCGCCTCGTGGAAAGTATGCTACGACAGGTCCAATTATGCTTCACTGCACGGGGTGAAATAACACCATGCTGAGGGCAGTGCCGGATTAAGGTAAAATGAGGCCCAAGTCCCTCAGATTTTTGGGGCCCCTTTATTTTTTTCAAATAATTTTAATTTTTTAGCACCTGTACATTTAATAAAGTATGAGTTCTTTCTCAAGATGAATAATACACTTTTATTAAATCATACAGGCATATACATATATACATTCATTTCAATTGAAACGATCATCGTTATTTGAAAACATTTCAGATGATTTGATGAACAATTTAACAAATGATACTATGTTTTACTTCTGTAAAATGTAATCAATTTTTTGTTTCTATTTTTTTCGGTCAATGAAATCTTCTACAATGTCATCAAAATCAATTTTCCGCAGAACATTTGACTCGATATACATTAAACTTAGCGTGTCTAATCGTTCTTGTGACATGATACTTCTTTGCTCACTTTTGATCCGTTTCAATTTTGAAAACGAGCGCTCCGCAGACCAATTCGTTATCATGAAGGTCAGGAAAATGCGAAAAGCAATTTCAACGTTCGGAAAAACAGACTCAAGCTTGTCTCGAATAAGAATTTCGTAAAGTTCAGAATGAGTGAACTCAGTTTTTAAAGGACATTGAAATTTAATATAATGCTGAAACAGTCTTAGTTCTGGATAAAAATGTTCTAAATCTTCGGAATAAATCTTGGGGCCCCAGTTAATTGTTGGCATTAGGCCTGGGCCTAGTCGGGCTTAATGGGTAATCCAGCACTGGCTGAGGGGCAGAATCAGATTCCCATGTTCGATAAGCGGTTGCACGTTCCCGAAGAAAAGTGTTTGTGTGGGGCATGTCGTTTCCTCGTTACATAAATCAAAGTATTGTACCCGAAATTACCTACCATCGGCTTGCTGAAATCCCACGAAGATCACTGGATCGTAGAACCTGGAAAATCCCGGCTGAAAATCCCCAGATACTACCAGCAAGAGATGGGGATAATAGGGCACAGGGAAAGCTAACCAGGCAACGTTAAGAAAAACCATGGCTAAACGTTAAAAAGCAACAGCTCAAAGAAATCGAGGTCTACACAAGAGTGTAATCTCAGGCGTAGAAACGCCTTGAAATACCCAGAAATGGCTTTCTTAACGTGACCTCCACTCTCTCTATAAATCACCACGATGTCGAATTAAAAGGAATTGAAAATAATTTATTCACAAAAACGACATAGCGAAGTGCTATGTCCTCAGAATAATAATCTGATGAAGATTAATAAGCTTGACATGGTCAAGAATAAATCACACAAAAACAAGGATGAATCCATCACACAAGAATGGGCTGCAAAATCCCATTAAAAATTATTGATCCAAACAAACTTCTATTAAATCAAATATCAGAACTATCTCGTTCCAGTGGGTGATTTCCCTAACATACATGTTAATAATGACCATGAAAAAAAATTTATACACATATGTACAATTGGTTTCAACACCTCTCAGAGTGTTATGGCAAAAGACGAAGATTGTACACCCTCCATGAGAGTAATTCGTTTAATTCAATTGTGGTTTCGTGGTAGTAATATCATAAATGCTTGGTGTCCCTTGGACCCAATAATGTCTTGTGAGAATAAGCAAAAAATCAAATTCATTCATCATTGAACTGAGAATTCATCAAAGGGATGATTATTTAGCTATTAGCATCACAATTAAATCCAGAAATCGGATAATAAAGATCATTACTTAAATTATACATGATCGTGTCTAGAAGTGCACGTTTCCTGATAATACATTATCGCAATCTTGTTCGATGTCTGTAAATCTGTAATCACTTTATGTCACACCTGACTATTTATTGACCATCCATTCAGCAAAGGAATTCATCATAATTATTTTAAACATTAATTATTATTATTCAACGGTGCCAGAACATGGTTTTATCCACATGATAAATCTACTCCACTGAGTATTAATTGTTTCAAAATTGCCTTTTATACATTTATAATCATATATCACCCTCTATGGTGATACGAATGAGTTTATCCATAACATACTTTCATAGTTACACTTTGCTTTATATTTGCGTTTCTATATTTATACAGATTCGTTATACTGTGCCCTTTTGTAAAAGAAATATGCAAATCACTGTCCAGCTGCTCAGTCTTATCTCTTTGGGGGGCATAGAACGTCCTCCCACTGAGTGATTCACACATTATAGGATCAAGCTTAGGATAACACATCACTAAAATGAAATTCAAAATCCTACTATAAAACTATTTAATTAACAAAATTTGGCGCTACAATACACAAACCAAACTGAATCAACTTCACTCTTGTTCTAATGAACAAGGAACAAATACACATTAATCAAAAAAATCAATACTTGAGGTTCCACTGAACCCTAAACAAAATTTTCAAAACTGATCTCACTTCCATTTAGCAAAATTATAAAATTCTCTCAAAACGAGCTTCAAAAGTCTCTGAAAATTTATTACATATAATTTTCTGTTTAAAACAAACTAAATATTCTAAGTTTCAATATATTAAAAATTTTAGTTAATAAAAATCAATGGCATCAACAATTGCCATTCATTTGGGTACCATATGATATTCACAATATATCATCCCTCTCTCCAACACTACCAAACTGTATTTGTTTTCGGGAATCTCATGCACCACAAGCGTTGGAGACTACTGATTTACCCAACTCAAAGTAGACTCCCAGCTACCCGATATCTCCAACAATCACTTGGGAACAATAACATTTATCATGCAGCAATACAAAGGGATTTTCATTTTTTGTCTCAAATGACAATCTAATTATTCATGAACTGCGGATCTATAATGCAACTGCAAGGATAAATAATCATAGTAAAACTCGGTACAGATTACCGGTCCAATAAATGTTTATTATAGCAGAGTGCAGACAGGGTCTGTCTCTGTTCTTGGTCTACCCCAACAGTGACCTTCATAAAGAAACCGTCGAGACACTTCAGGCTTAAATTTAAGACGGTGAAGGCGAGTCAATGCTTCCTCCCTCCTGGACGGCACTTTACACACAGCTTTTAAACAAGCGTGAATCTGAGACTTGGAAAGGCTACACATCACTTTCATTTAACAACAATATTCTGAGGTTCTAATAACCTAATTCTGTAGCTCAGGTATAATTATAATTTCGGAGTTTTAACACTGGCAAGTAAGAATTCAATAAAACCAAACATAATTAAGGGGCTTCCGACGTGAGAGAATTCCGGTTCGATTCTCTAGCCAGCCTCTAGGATACTTCCATTTTTGAAGGCTTAGGGCTAACTCCTAGAGCGAGGGTATCTGACCACTCCTCCGAATAATAATAGCGACATTGGGAAAAGGTATTCGCACACAATTCCGCACTTGACAATAAATTTAGCCCCCTTTAAAGTTTGTCACTGCAAACACACACATAATCATTCACTTCTGTCCAGCTGATCTCAGCAATTATAACCACCTGGCATTATTTCACCGCAATTATAGCGTGACCATTAATAATATAGCGCTCAATGGCGACAATCAATACATTCGTGATGCCTTCCAAAGTCTAATATTTATTTCAACGTAATTAATTTCTTCGTCCAAAAATAGTAGTTTTGACTTTAACTTAATCTCGAATTTTCATTAATAAGAACACACCTGGTTCAATAATTATCATTATCTTTATTTTTATCATTATTTTTAGCACACAATGGCTCATACTTGAATATTACTTCAATAATTGGTTTATTCATTACATTATTCTTATCATTTTAGAACATAACGGCTCATACTAGAATATTATTTCCATATATGTATATTTTTATATTATCCTGTTTGCCTTTTAAATAACATTATACTTTTTCATTTACTAGTATTCCACTGAATACAATTTCTTAGATTACACATTTACATTTTTAGTAATTTTTACTTTGCACTTATCATTCTCACACAGTTTTACATCCCTGATTTTCAATGCTGGAGAATACTTTCGCCATGGTTACCATTGTTACACGAGATTCCCGAATCCAAAACACATAATGAAATCCTGGTGTTACGTATATGATTTATCCGGCCAAATTGTCCGAATCCCAGCGGAGCGACATTTGGCCCACATTAGATTTCTCACTCCATGATGACACACATATTACCGCTAATTAAATTGCCCTCTACATTACACACTTTTTGATTAATATGAGGGATTACACACATTTTTCACTACCCTAAAAAATTATAACTTTCACTAATATTTATATTTACACACAGAATTTCACTTTTGTGGCATCAAACACTGCCTTACACTCGTGAATTCTTTCTGATCCAAATCCTAGGGGTACAAGTTCGAACGCTGCCTTCTACCTCCTATATGGATATTGACAGTCTCGTACGAAATTAACCTCCTTGGCTAGGAATTTTCCCATAATTCTGGTGTTGAATTTATCGACACTTACAGTACAGCACGATAATATTGTCTCTTCCGGTTTGCAATTGTCTATATGGGACACGGTATGTGGTTACGTTAACCCCTGATGTCACTATACTGCGTCTGAACTAAATTCTGACGACTATTGTCTTTTCTTAGTGTTGTACTTCCTTGAAACTCCATGTGGCTACTGATGTCTATTTGTAGACTCCTAACTCTATCGCCACTTTGTCACGCTAATCTCCTCAATTCAGGAAAATTAGGTGTTAGCTATGTTTGACCCTACTGTGGTTATACTAACGCACTGGGAAAAACGTTTTAGAGTATCTACTCTCTGCTTATGTCTCGTATACTTACAAGATACTACGATGTCACTTCAAATAATAGTGTCTGGGCTTCGACTACCCTCGCCGGCTAACGTATGATTTTGCTCAAAGTTTATAACTTGGCCTAACACCGTAGACTATTAATTTTTCGAATTTCTGACGATACTTTCCTTTTGAAAAGAACTTCAACGTTTTTAAAGCTCGGCGACACTGAAGAAAGCTGGACAGTACTTCTATTTAGAGTACTTCCGCGTCGTGATACAGGTTCGAGTCCCTTACTTACTTACTTACTCCATGGCGCTACAACCCGGGGTGGGTTTTGGCCTCTTGGACAACTGCTCTCCATGTTGGTCTATCCATCGCCTTGCTCCTCCATCCTCTCACTCCCATTCACTCCCATTGCGACGAGGTCTGCAGTCACACCATCCAGCCATCTCTTCTTAGGACGTCCTTTCCTCCTCCTGGAGAATAGCCTCCCTTTCAACATTCTCCTGGGCATCTGGCTCTCCGGCATCCTCTCTATATGTCCCAACCATTGGATTCGTTGTGCCTTTATAAACTTTACGATATTTTGTTTTCCAATCAATTCGTTTAGTTCATGGTTATATCGTATTCTCCATCCATCTTCCTCTCTAACAGGGCCGTATATTCTTCGCAGTATTTTCCTTTCAAAACACTTCACAGTATTCTCATCATCCATAGTTAATGTCCAATCTTCAGAGCCATATGTTACTATTGGTCTTATCATTGTCTTATATATCTTCATTTTGGTTGTTCGCGATATAAGTTGATTCCTGAGCATCTTGATGTTTGCATAGTATGCTCTGTTTCCAGCCTGTAATCGATCTTTAATACAGTTTGTCATGTCACACTGGTTGTTAATAAGAACTCTTAGATACTTAAATTGTGTCACACCCTCAAATGTCTTATCGCCTATTTTAATATCATGCGGGGCTCTTCTTGTGTTAGATGTGGACATTACCATGCTCTTAGTTTTACTCTCATTCACTAATAACCCAATATTTGTAGCCTCTTTCTCTAATTCTAAATATAATCTTTTCAGTGTATGCTTCTCTCTTGCTATGATCACTACATCATCTGCATAAGCACAGATCTGACTTGATTTGTTAAAAATAGTGTCTCCCTGGTCCACTTTACTGATTGCTTTATGTAGTGCAAAATTAAAGAGTACTGCAGACAATCCATCTCCTTGTTTTACACCCATATTAATTGTAAAGGTTTTACTCAGCTTATTTCCATTTTTCACTCGTGCCCATGTGTTATCTAGTGTCATCCTTATCAGCCGGATTATCTTTCCAGGTATCCTCATTTCTTCTAGTAATTCATATAGTCTTTCTCTACATACACTATCGAAAGCTTGTTTAAAATCTATAAAGAGCATGTGGAGGTCAATATCATGTTCATAAAACTTTTCCATCATCTGCCTAGTTACAAAGATTTGATCCGTTGTACTCCGGTTGGGTCTAAAACCACAATGATATTCACTCAGAATTTCTTCTGAAAATATCTTCATTCTTTCTTTCAGGATACCTGATAGGATCTTGTAAATAACATTCAATAGAGTAATTCCTCTGTAATTCTCACCTGCTAGTTTATCTCCTTTCTTAAATATAGGACATATTATTCCTCCCCTCCATCCATCTGGCATGTTCTCTTCTTCCCATATTCTTTCCAATAGTTTATGTATTCTATCTTCCAATGCCGCTCCTCCATATTTTATCATTTCTGCTACTATACTGTCTTCCCCTGGTGATTTGTTGTTTTTCATTTTCTTCATTGCATTTGCCACTTCAAATCTTGTAGGACTCATAATACTTGCATTCTCCTTCTCTGATTCTGTAGGACTCGTAATACTTGCATTCTCATCCTCTGATCTAATTACTTCTTGTCTCTCGTTTTGTTGCATATGTTGCTCAAATTCTGTCTCTACACTTTCACTTAGAATTTCCTTAAAGTGTTCAGACCATCTATCTAACACTTTGTTCTCATCATTCAGTATCATCCCTTGTCTATCCTTGCATCTTCTTTCCTTCGGTTGGAAACCTTTCCCCATTTTACCAATTGCCGCATAGAATTTTCTTACTTCACTTCCCTGGTTTAATTCTTCTATTTCTATAAATTGTTTCTTTATGTGTCCCTTTTTCTTTCTTCTACATACTTTGTTGGCATTCAACCTCAGTTGCCTATAATGTTCACAGTTGCATCTTGTTTCTCTCAAGATCATCTTTCTCTTGCTCTATTCTTCTCTTCTATTGCTTCCCTACACTCTTGATCAAACCATTCATTCCGGGTTTGCTGCCTCTTTCCGATTATTTCTTCTGCAGCCAGTTTAACTACTTCCTCTATTTTCTTACACTCTTCATTGAGATCATCTCTCTCTTTTTCTTCTTCTAATTTCTTTTGTATTTCTCTCTGATATTCCTCCTTAATTCTTTCATCTCCTAGTCTTTCAATGTTTATACTGTTCTTCCAGGTTTCAGATTCTGCTTTCGTTTTAGCCAGCTTTTCTCTAAGTTCTGCTTTGACTAGATAGTGATATGAATCACAATTTGGTCCTCTACAACTCCGCACATCTATAATTGACGAAGAGTATCTTGCATTGATTAACACATGGTCTATTTGATTCACGGTTGTAGAATCAGGAGCCTTCCAAGTACCTAAATGTATTCGTTTATGTGGGAAACATGTGCTTTTGATCACCATATTGTTCCTGATGGCAAAATGCCCAAGTAGTGTGCCATTCTGGTTACTAACATCATGTAGTGTATACTCCCCTGCACATCTCATCAATAGATCCTTCCCAATCTTTGCGTTAAAGTCACCCATTATTATCAATGTATCGTATCTCTGTATCTCACCGCATATCCGTTCCAATTGTTCATAGAACTCTTCCTTCTCATCCTCATCTTTCTCTTCAGTTGGTGCATACACTGACAATATGGATATGTTCCTGAATCTTCCTTTGATGCGCAATTTACAAAATCTTTCATTTATGGATTCATATTCCATAATACTATTCCTTACTGACTTGGATACCATAAATCCTGTACCATGTTGTCCTGTTCTGCTATTTGGACAACTATACAACAGTGAATATTCCCTCTTATCTATCCTTCCTTGTCCTTGCCATCTTACCTCCTGTAACGCTACAATGTCTAAATTAAATTTAATTATCTCTTCTCCTATTTCATTCATCTTTCCTGGTCTCAACATCGTTCTTCAATTCCACGTCGCAATATACAAATCTCTTTTCCGTAATCCAGGCCGAGGTTGTCTTCTGTTAAATCCGTCCTTCCGAGGCAATTGTCCTTGTTTCGTAACAGGTTCTTTTTTATGGTGTCGGGTTGTTATCCCCACGTCCAACCCCCAACCTGGAGGCCCAGAGTATCCCGTTTAGTCTGGATCATCGAGTCCCACTGACTGAAAAAGACTGTCGGTGCTGACGAGCAGCACGACCGATACGTGGTCTGATGGATTACTGCATTTACTGTTGAATACTTGTCGAACAGTATAACCTCTCCCAGAGGTTCGCTATAAACTGTATGTTGCGTGATTTAGCACCTCCGTTCGAGGCCTGTTGTAAACTGCGTGAATTCCCTTGAAACAGAAACACGCCCTCTCGGGACGCTGAAGACTGAATGTCTGTCGAAACAGTACGACACCCTCCACTAGGGTTCGTAAGACTCAATGATTTTGCTTGGGCTCCTGGCCCTTATATTTGATTCTGTTAAAAATAAATAATTTTCTCTGCTTCTCCACCACCAATTTCCAAATTAATCGTCGTACGATGTTTAAAAAAGTACCTCTGAAAAGCTGAGGGTTTAAACGTCTCAACAATATCTAAATTTCCAGGAATCGATCTTACAAATCTTTAATATTAATTCAAATGATCTCTTCAACCATGTGGGCGGTGTATTCTTTTTGTCTCCCACCATAAGATCCTGGTTCGGGAACTCACCGAATACGTAATGCTGAATTTGCATTTCTTTCTTGTACAATTTCTATGGACTTATCCACTCTAAAAATCTCTTTCCCTGGATAATTAACACTGATTGAGTCCTTTCTTTATTTTAATGCCCGCAAATGGCTTAATTCCAATTATTTTTCTAATTTCCTGGCTCCTCCCTTGAAGCAGCGATGCCATTTTACTGCCGACTCAGGGCTATTTCCTAAACTACATCTCTCTCATTCAATGGAATATTTTCAGATCTATATTTATCGAGTGCGTAACCGGCTCTCTGGTGACTGTTTAGTGAGATCTCCGGGCAGGTGTGGCCTGGCAATCTGTGGTTGCACAACTTATCCATCCTTCACGCAATACGATGCAGTATTACCTTCTCAACTGACTTCAGAACTCCATTCTAAAGTCTGCACTAATTCTTTCTTTTCCGAAATACAAGGATATGGGTTCGATACTGTACCTCTCCCATGGGTTCAAATCTCCCCTCCTTAGATAAATAAATTTTCGATGTATTGAGGAAATTTATTTAAGTATTTTCCACTGAAAATTTTCTTCTGTCAGTATCGAAGTCATCACACTATCTCTCAATAACTTCTGGTTTCATTCTTATTAGAATCAGCGATGATTTGGGTTTTCTAATCACAGTTATATCCGGTAATGTTCTAGGCCGGGCACGCTCTGTCCCTACGCGTCCTTCCTTTTTCTTTCTTTCTGGACTATATGTCCTCGGAATGTCTTATTTCTTACTGGTGTGGTCTATCCTTACCCGTATCCTTATCTGTTTTCTTCCTTTTTCCTTCATCTCGTATCGAGATGGCATTCTTCAAAATTTTCAAATTTTCTCATCTAATGGGTGCATATAGTCTCAACCCGTTAGTGTTCCTGTTCTGGGATAACTTTCTCTATCCATATTCAAAATTTCTTTTTCCTGCTCTTCCAATTACTGAGCTCTTGACGGATCTCTCCTTTCTTTTTCTTCCTCCGCTTCCAACAATAAAATGTCTTTGGATTGTCTCTTATCTTATGATTCTGAGCTGTTTCTGGCCATTTTACACTGCTGATCTGACTCTTGTCCTTTTGCGGTTCTTCTAAGGTCAATGGTTCTCTTACAGGGGTATCTCTTCTATTTCCTTCATTATCGGTACTTATTTTCTCTTTCCTTATAAGGATTTCTTTCGTGGCATTAGAGTCTACCTCTATTTCAACTGGCATTGCCTTTTTACGTTCCTCCCTACATGCCTGATATTTTAATAATAGTTCCATAATCTGTGCCTTCAATTGTTCTTCTTTCACTTCCATATCCTCATCCTCATTTTCCTGTATTCGAATTTCATCTTTCGGTTCGGAATTATTTTCAAAATCGTTTTCTTGAATCTCCAATTCCATTTTGTCTTCCTCAGACTTATTTCTTCCCTCTGGAATTTCTTCAACTTCTTATAGCATTTCATTTTGGGATTCAACAAAGCTTTCTGCTATTTCGGTTTCCTGATCTACTTCTTCTGTTATAACCACTTGATCTCGTTTTTCTTCCTGCTCATTCTTTGCCTAAGAATGGTCCTCTTCAATTCGAGACTCGTTTTCATTTCGGCATTCTCTCTGACATGGAATTATAATTTCTCCTTGAATGTCCTTCACTTTTTCTTCATGTGGCTCAATAGTTTTCTCTATTTCCATAGTAGTCACAACAATTTCTACCTCTTTTTCTTCTTTCTCCAAATTAGTACAAGTTTCAGGCTCTTGCACCATTATTTACTTTTCCTCAATTTCTACTGTGTTACTTTTTATTGGGATAACTACTTCTTTGGATTTGAGGTCCTGCGCTAGTATATATTCATCATACGTTTCCCTAGCGGCCTCTAATGTTTCTTTATATCCAAGGATTTAACCTTCCTTATCTCGGCTAATTCCTGTATGGTTATTATCCCCCTTTCGTCATACATGCTCATTCTGAACCGATGCATCTCATCCCTTTCTTCTTGTATATAAGCCATCTGTTCCTTAAGTTATTTCCTCCTGTCGTGCTCCTGGTAACTGATCTTCCACCAAAGTTTGTCCCATTTTTCTCTCGCTTCTCCCAGTTGTTTCCATAATTCATTTATTTCCTCAATGAACTTCATTATCTGTTCCCACGTAGCTAATTCTATTTTCCCTTCTTCAACCATACGTTTCACAAATTTCTTTTTCGTGTCTCTCAATGACTTTTTAACATTTGGGATTTCAGTATAAATTTCTTCTAGTTCCTGTTTGGGTATCCTATACCAAATTTTACTTGCCCATTTCCTAAGTTCATTTATACTCTCAATTTCTTCAAAAATATATTCTCTTTGTTCCATAATTTCCTCTCTCTTGCTTAGGTCTGCATCTGTCAATTCCCAAAGTTCATCCCACATTCTGTGATACTCATCACCCATTTCCTTACCAAGATTCCTTTTATTTCGCCCCAGGTCGCCATTTTTACCTTTTTCTGATCCTGAATGCTAAGGCTATCGTTCTTTTCGCTTTCGCTTTCCAATCCTACCTTAACTTGCGTTTCTACTTGTGACTTAACACTTCCCAGATAATCATCAACTTTACCTTGCACGTATTTCCCTGGAATTTGTTTACATATTTCATCCTTATTTGTGGGCTCCATAAACTCAACCCTTTCCTTATGTTCCAAAGGAATATTACCATCTCTTCGTGTAACAATGTCTTTGGATTCATACTTACATTTGAGAACACTTTCCTTAGGCTTACATTTATCATTGGCCTTAATATTAACCTCCGACATAATATCATTTAAGAGCATTTGCTGCTCCTCACTGAATACCATACTATAATATCTTCAGAGAAGATGGTGGGCTACTATGCCCCCTCACTGGTTCATGCATGAGAGATGATATCCTGAATCCATTTGTGGTCCCTTCCCCAAATTTTTATTTCAGTACGGGTGCTCACCTGAGCAGTACCTGTCTGGTCTATTAAATCATTGACACTTAAAATCGTTATGGAAGTAATTTTTCTAAAGATTACAAATTTTGAAGAAAAAAAAATTCTCAAAAATGAAAATTTTGATTTTTCCAAGTAAAACTCGGGGTTATCCATGAAAAACTCAGCCCCAAAGTTCACGGGCGCCATTTTAAATGAAGAGTGTGCTCACCTGAGGTATATACACACTTGGCCACCCTCCGTGAGACATCAGCAAAAAATACAAGATTTCGTAAAAACCATTTCGGAGTGGTTTATACTGCCGATTGCCCCACGTTGGGAAAGACCATTTTAAAATAAGGGGGTTATCTAGGGCTTGCCGCTTCGAGTTGTCATAGTCCGAATGCGGTCAGTTAATTTTATGTTATTATAGCTAGCCTGTCAGTATTTAATTTTAATCTTATGACCGACTTCTAGTGTTCCATAAAGCATTGATCCTGACACACTATTTCTTCCCCCTCCCCTTGTGCCCTTTTTAAAAGAAATATGCAAATCACTGTCCAGCTGCTCAGTCCTATCTCTTTGGGGACATAGAACGTCCTCCCACTGAGTGATTCACACATTATAGGATCAAGCTTAGGATAACACTTCACTGAAATAAAATTCAAAATCCTACTATAAAACTATTTAATTAACAAAATTTGGCGCTACAATACACAAAAATTGAACAACTTCACACGTGTTATAATGAACAAGGAACAAATACACATTGATCAAAAAAATCAATATTTGAGGTTCCACTGAACCCTAAACAAAATTTTCAAAACTGATCTCACTTCCATTTAGCAACATTATAAAATTCTCTCAAAACGAGATTCAAAAGTCTCTGAAAAATTATTACATATAATTTTCTGTTTAAAACACACTATATATTCTATATTTGAATATATTAAAAAATTTGAGTTAATAAAAATCAATGGTATCAACAATTGCCATTCATTTGGGTGCCATATGATATTCACAATATATCATCCCTCTCTCCAACACTACCAAACTGTATTTGTTTTCGGGAATCTCATGCACCACAAGCGTTGGAGACTACTGATTTACTCAACTCAAAGTAGACTCCCAGCTACCCGATATCTCAACAATCACTTGGGAACAATAACATTTATCATGCAGCAATACAAAGGGATTTTCATTTTTTGTCTCAAATGACAATCTAATTATTCATGAAGTGCGGATCTATAATGCAAATGCAAGGATAAATAATGATAGTAAAACTCGGTACAGATTACCGGTCCATTAAAGGTTTATTATAGCAGAGTGCAGACAGGGTCTGTCTCTGTTCTTGGTCTACCCCAACAGTGATCTTCATTAAGAAACCGTCGAGACACTTCAGGCTTAAATTTATGACGGTGAAGGCGAGTCAATGCTTCCTCCCTTCTGGACGGCACTTTACACACAGCTTGCAAACAAGCGTGAATCTTACACTTGGAAAGGCTACACATCACTTTCATTTAACAACAATATTCTGAGGTTCTAATGACCTAATCCTGTAGCTCAGGTATAATTATAATTTCGGAGTTTTAACACTGGCAAGTAAGAATTCAATAAAACCAAACATAATTAAGGGGCTTCCGACGGGAGAGAATTCCGGTTCGATTCTCTGGCCAGCCTCTAGGATACTCCATTTTTGAGGGCTTAGGGCTAACTCCCAGAGGGAGGGTATCTGACCACTCCTCCGAATATTAATAGCGACATTGGGAAAAGGTATTCGCACACAATTCCGCGCTTGACAATAAATTTAGCCCCCTTTAAAGTTTGTCACTGCAAACACACACATAATCATTCACTTCTGACCAGCTGATCACCGCAATTATAACCTCCTGGCATTATTTCAGCGCAATTATAGCATGACCATTAATAATATAGCGCTCAATGGCGACAATCAATACATTCGTGATGCCTTCCAAAGTCTAATATTTATTTCAACGTAATTAATTTCTTCGTCCAAAAATAGTAGTTTTGACTTTAACTTAATCTCGACTTTTCATTTACAAGAACACAACTGGTTCAATAATTATCATTATCATTATTTTTAGCACACAATGGCTCATACTTGAGTATTACTTCAATAATTGGTTTATTCATTACATTAATCTTATCATTTTAGCACATAACGGCTCATACTTTAATATTATTTCCATATATGTATATTTTTATATTATCCTGTTTGCCTTTTAAATAACATTATACTTTTTCATTTATTAGTATTCCACTGAATACAATTTCTTGGATTACACATTTACATTCTTAGTGATTTTTACTTTAATTATTAGATCCCGCACTTATCATTCTCACACAGTTTTACATCCCTGATTTTCAATGCTGGAGAATACTTTCTCCATGGTTACCATTGTTACACGAGATTCCCGAATACAAAACTCATAATGAAATTTTGGTGTTACTTACATGATTTATCCGGCCAAATTGTCCGAATCCCAGCGGAGCGACATTTGGCCTACATTAGATTCCTCACTCATTATGACCCACATATTACCACTAATTAAATTGCCCTCTAGATTACACACTCTTAGATTAATATGAGGGATTACACACATTTTTCACAACCCTAAAAAAAAAAATATATAACTTTCACTAATATTTATATTTACACACAGAATTTCATTTTTGTGGCATCAAACACTGCCTTACACACGTGAATTCTTTCTGATCCAAATCCTAGGGGTACAAGTTTCGAACGCTGCCTTCTACCTCCTATTTGGATATTGACAGTCTCGTACGAAATTAACCTCCTTGGCTACGAATTTTCCCATAATTCTGGTGTTGAATTTATCGGCACTTACAGTACAGTACTGCACGATAATATTGTCTCTTCCGGTTTGCAATTGTCTATATGGGAAACGGTATGTGGTTACGTTAACCCCTGAAGTCACTATACTGCGCTAGACAATATTGTCTTTAATACTATGCGTCTGAACTAAATTCTGACGACTATTGTCTTTTCTTTGTGGAGTTCTTCCTTGAAACTCCACGTGGCTACTGATGTCTATTTGTAGACTCCTAACTCTATCGCCACTTTGTCACGCTAATCTCCTCAATTCAGGAAAATTAGGTGTTAGCTATGTTTGACCCTACTGTGGTTATACTAACGCACTGGGAAAAACGTTTTAGAGTATCTACACTCTGCTGATGTCTCGTATACTTTCGAGATACTACGATGTCACTTCAAATACTAGTGTCTAGACTTCGACTACCCTCGACGGCTAACGTATGTTTTTGCTCAAAGTTTATAACTTGGCCTAACACCGTAGACTGTTAATTTTTCGGATTTCTGACAATACTTTCCTTTTGAAAAGAACTTCGACGTTTTTAAAGCGCAGCGACTCTGAAGAAAGCTGGTCAGTACTTCTATTTAGAGTACTTCCGCGTCGTGATACAGTTTCGAGTCCCACTGACTGAACAAGACTGCCGGTGATGACGAGCAGCACGACTGATACGTGGTCTGATGGATTACTGCATTTACTGTTGAATACTTGTCGAACAGTATAACCTCTCCCCGAGGTTCGCTATAAACTGTATGTTGCGTGATTCAGCACCTCCGTTCGAGGCCTGTTCTAAACTGCGTGAATTCCCTTTAAACAGAAACACGCCCTCTCGGACGCTGAAGACTGAATGTCTGTCGAAACAGTACGACACCCTCCACTAGGGTTCGTAAGACTCAATGATTTTGCTTGGGCTCCTGACCCTTATATTTGATTCTGGTAAAAATAAATAAATTTCTCTTCTTCTCCACCACCAATTTCCAAAATAATCGTTGTACGATATTTAAAAAAATATCTCTGAAATGCTGAGGGTCTAAACGTCTCAACAATATCTAAGTTTCCGGGAATCGATCGTACAAATCTTTAATATTAATTCAAATGATCTCTTCAACCATGTGGGCGGTGTATTCTTTTTGTCTCCCACCATAAGATCCTCGTTCGGGTACTCACCGAATACGTAATGCTGAATTTGCATGTATTTCTTGTACAATTTCTATGGACTTATCCACTCTAAAAAATCCCTTTCCCTGGATAATTTACACTGATTGAGTCCTTTCTTTATTTTAATGCCCGCAAATGACTTAATTCCAATTATTTTTCTAATTTCCTGGCTCCTCCCTTGAAGCGGCGATGCCATTTTACTGTCGACTCAGGGCTATTTCCGAAACTACATCTCTCTCATTCAATGAAATATTTTCAGATCTATATTTATCGAGTGCGTAACCGGCTCTCTGGTGACTGTTTAGTGAGATCACCGGGCAGGTGTGGCCTGGCAATCTGTGGTTGCACAACTTATCCATGCTTCACGCAATACGATGCAGTATTACCTTCTCAACTGACTTCAGAACTCCATTCTTAAGTCTGCACTAATTCTTTCTTTTCCGAAATACAAGAATATGGGTTCGATACTGTACCTCTCCCATGGGTTCAAAACTTCATATAGAGTGTCTATAAATGTTATCTCTTTTGTCTGCAAATAATTATTGGAATAATTGTTAATGCTTTTATAATAGTTTATTACAATCACACGTCTGTTAAAGGACATGCCTCCACATTTGATTATCTGAGATTCTCGTTGAAGAAAATATTGTAAATGCTGTTCAGAATGTCTTTAATCAACTATAATTCGCATCGAAAAGTCTGAAAAATACCATAAGAAATGGATTTCTATCAGCTCAAAATTAACATGACATTCGAGTGTCTAAACAATAAATTCAATAGGATCAAGATTATTCAAGTATAGAAAGAAATGTTCCTGCTCGAGTGGACTATGGAAAATAATATAGGATCCCTACACCATTGACGAGGGGGATCGAAACAATAAGCACCCACAACGTTGATTAGAAAACCCTACTGTTTCCACAATGCACCAAAACTGGAAATCTCTCTTAGCAAAAACTAAAAAGAATCCCATCAGACCAAGAGTGAGCTCAAAAACGTCTCAACTATCTAACACGACGTAGAAAATGTTCAAACGAACACTAACAACTCTTCAACTAACAATCAAAACGATCTCTATAAAATAGATCCGTCGATAAATGCGAATGCGAATAAACGTGGCAAAAAGAAAATATAAACCACGATGAAAATTCAAAATCACTATAATAGAAACTTCCCCTAAGTCGATTCTCTTCACTACGACAAAAATGTTCTGATATAAATTACCATAAGTTACCATGACTTGTGTAAAAACACACTACAAAATGGATGCATTCTTTTAAAAAGAATCAAAATCCAGTCGAATAAGACCAGCCATGAGTAAGACGTCAATTCTAAGTCCTACCCATCGACTATACTAAGAAAAATAAAATATGACTGTTACTAAAACATTATAATATTCATGCATTACTACTACTGATGAGTGTTAATTTTCTGTACCTTCTCGCCAGACGATGATGGAATCGAAAGCAATGATATTCCTCCCATATCAAATCTTCCTTATACGTGGAAATGCCCTGGGTCATCCTGGAATGTCGATGGAATCGAACCCCGGATTGCTAGCCACCAACGCTCGGGTTCCAGACAGCCACACGAACAACACCGGTTGTTACTGCACTCCACGTACTATCCATATCGTTCCGAATAAGAATCCCGTCACAGAGTAGTAGTATTCACCCGAAGCGATAATTGCATTCTAATATCGTCATGCCATGATGGACTGACATGGTAGAAGAAATTTAGCACTAGCGATGACGCTTTAAAAAAGGCAGTGTCCATTCCGTAGAATGCATAGTGAGTCGCCTACACCACAGTATTCATGTATAAATTTTTAGCCAACCATAGCTATAATGTGCTCGTGCATGAAAAATCTTCCTCCCGACATCTCGTTAATAATCATGTCGGTAAAATGAGAGGAATGAGTGAAATAGTTCATTTAGTGCTCAAGTGTAACAACACTTGTGTCCATTGAAGTAGCACTATTCTAGTGTAAAAGTTCCACTGCAGGTATCACATTTCACTTGCCAAAGTTAATGTTGCTCGTTACAGAGCTTGCCTTAATATGTGTAAGACATGATTAATAATAAATATTTATTGCAGCCAAGTGGCCATAATGGACAGTTATAAGGTGTGCTTACAAATAATTATTACAGGTAGATTAATCTTTACTGTATTCAACTATGCTCTTTGTCCGTTTGCTGCATGATGTGATGTGGTATTTGTCGCAGGGGTTATTGCACAGAGAACATATGCATTCTTCATTCGGTTCATGGTATTTAACATTTTTACAGATCTTGTGGTGGAAACCGTGGATGGCGAGTCTTGTTACCACATGTCTCATCTCCTGGTTCTCGTTTGTCCATCTTCTGTCCACCATTGCTTCTGTTGCGTAGAATTCAAGCGGGATTTCGTTCTGCTTCTGATGTCTTATCTCGAGGAGTTTCTTCATATGCTTAGTAGATGGCAGTTGTAGTCTTAATCTGAGATCTTCAATGTAGTATGTTTCTTTTGTTAGGACATATGCCAGCCTGGACTGGGACGTTCTTGCAATTCCTAGCACCCTTTTCAGGAAAGAAGCCTTTACTTTTTCAATTGTGATTAGGTCTGTCATGGATAGCCTTTCCCATATCAGTTCTAGACCATATGTAATGACGGGGGTTATTTTCGCGTGGAAGAGAATCATTGCTGTTTGTAGAGATAGTTTGGTAATATTGTTCAAATCGTACATTCCTCTAATGGCTGCTGCTGCTCGTTCCTTTATATGTAGTCTAAAGGATTGGCACGTTGTCTGTAGGGTGAGGCCGAGTTATTTGTAGGAATTGACTGTCTCAAGTTCAGTCTCTCCCAGGATCATTTTGTTTTCGGTGGCTAGTTTTCCTCCTTTTCGGAAGGCCATATGCACTGCCTTCTTTTCATTTATACTGAGCTCATTTTCCTCCGTCCAGTCTTGCAAGTTGTTGAGCACTTCCTGTAGCTCCTGTCTGTTTGTAGACCCCAGAACCATGTCATCTGCGTACTGGTAAAGGGATACTGATTTTGTGTTTTCAATAGTCCGTATAACATCCGCTGTCGCGATGTTGAACAGAGTGGGACTCTGTGGGTCGCCTTGTAGTACTCCGTTGGTTTGGGTGATCTCTCTTGAGGTTGATATCCCATCATTTATCTCTACTTTGTTGAAAGCCAGGATGTTTTTTATCATATACGTGATTTCGGATTTTTCAACCATCATTTGCTCCAGTTTTATAATGAGCTTCGATCTGTTTAGTAGGTCGAAGGCCTTCGAGAAGTCGACAAATGTTGCATGGAAAATTCCTTTAGGGTGTCTAAGCGCTTGTTCTATGTCATTCAGTAGATTGTTGATAGCTTGAAGGGTGGACCTTCCTTTCTTGAACCCGAATTGTTGATCGGGAATCAGTTGATCGACTGTCGGGGTGAGCCTTTTGAGCAGAATGTTTGAAAATACTTTGAATATATTGTTCTCTAGAGCGATTCCTCGGTATGAGTTTGGGTCGTTGTCTTCTCCTTTGCCTTTGTGTAGAACCTTAATTATGGATTTTCTCCATTCGTCGGGTATTTCCCCTGTTGCTAGGCATCTGTTAAACAGATCAGACCAGAGTTCACTTAGAATTTCAGCCGAGTCTTTCAGGATCTCATTGGAGATGCCGTCTGGGCCTGTCGCTTTCTTGTTTTTTGTCGTGCTGATTGTCGCAATTACTTCTTCCGATGTGATGGGTGTGCCCAATTCTACGCTTGTGTGATATGTTGCGTTATACGCCTCTTGTGACTGAGTTAGGTAAGACATGATTAAGCTTGCACATTACATGGCACATATTCAGCGTGAAAATATCTCTCATTACTGAAATGCCTATGTTAGAGTTTTTCGACACTCAACTCTAACTTATTACCGATGGCCTCGCACACGTTTTAAGTAGGCCTCGAACTCGCGATACGTGTTAAATATTCGCGCTAGTAGGTCGTTCTCCTCTAAGCAAAGATATATAAGAATCTGTCTTGCTCGAACTGCCCGCAGATTCACGAGGGTGAACATCCCCCACTCCCACGGTGCGTAGATCGATAAATCAGAACGTTGGCACATAGCCAAAATAGCTGTCATATATTATGAAGTCTTGCCAGAGAAATCAGCTCTTCAAAACCCTGTACAATGTCAATACATCTTGGGTAAAATGCTGAAAATCATAAATAAACTTCTCTTCCTCGTTATTGTATATGAAGTAATATTTCAATATTCAATCCATAATTTGGATCTGCGCGGCACACAAATTCTGAGTGTCAATCTCGCGTCTGCCAGTTTGGAGAACCTCGGCTCGGCTCAGGCCATCGTAACGGAATCCGTCAGCTGTCACGCCGCATGTTCGCCAGCCACGTGCTGCGCTGTGTTACAAAACAAATCCTGCAGATCACATTACTGCAACTAACGCTTGAGGGTAATGGTACAGTATGTTTGTCGTAACGAGTGTATTTGCATCTCATACAGTCACTGGGGTCGTGAGGAACCTAGAAGCCCGGAACACCAGGTGATGCAAAACTTTCTTTGAAGTGTGTATTTTGTTCTCCTCTAAGCAGTTTTCCAGCAATTGTAACTACTGTGAATTTATTGTGTTTAATTTATCATCTTGGCTTACAGGATTGAGCCGCGTCGCATATCGGTTATTATTTCCCGGCGTTTCGGCTGACATTGCAGCAGCCTTAATCATGGGTAGGTATGAGTTGGTGTCCGCACTCAAACTAATGGTTATTGCCAGTCAGATGTGCTTGCTTGCCCTGCATTGTTGTCACGCTGTTCGCTGATTGGTCCCCGCTCCTGGCAGTCGCGCGCTAGGAGAACTTTCCAAATTTGCTAAGTTTGAAATCATTTTCGCGATTGAAATTATTGGGGTGTTTCACGACCTCTATTGCCTCTCTAATTAACCTGTTTTGATATCCGAGAATTTTAGCAACAGTTTCGGCCTTATCAAATTCGATGGCGTGTCTCGTGACGTCAGCATGTTCAGCTATTGCAGATCTGTAGTTTATCTGTTTAGGGTCTCGAATGTGCTCTGAAATCCTAATGGAAACGCGTCTATTTGTTTGCCCTATGTAAACCTGTCCACAGGAGCAAGGCACTTTGTAAACTCTTGCGTCCTGGTTTGGCAGCTTTATCTCGTTTGATTTACGCACCACATGCGTCATCTTGTTTATGGGATGCATCACAGTTGTCACATCGTGTTTCTTAAGCTGCCTGGCGATTCTATCTGTGAAGACTTTCTGCCGTACGTACAGGGGTTGACAGATAGAATCGCCAACTCGTACCTACCCATGATTAAGGCTGCTGCAATGTCAGCCGAAACGTCGGGATATAATAACAGATATGCGACGCGGCTCAATCCTGTAAGCCAAAATGATAAACTAGACACCGGCCGCGAAAGTCTACGATCTATATTATTGTGTTTAGTACGTTCCAGTGTACGTGGAAACTAGATTTCACCTGTAACATCTTCGAATTTTATGAAACTGGTAATTATGAATAATTTGATAAATATCTAATTTGTGTATCCTCCTGTTAGTTACTCCTAATGTGGCTTTGTTGTTATTTCCAGATATTGATTTCGAGAAGTTTTCCCAATTTTATCGACTCATCCAGTTGCCAAATGACCCAATGAGACCAAGGTATGTACCGATCCTAAAACAAATTTCATTATTTTGTTTGTTGAAGGGGAGATCTCCAAACAACATACTGTATTGTACATTCATCAAAACATTTATCTACAATCAAGTATTATATTATTTCAGTATCCATAACTGTGCTGGTGATTTAAGAGTCTTCTGGCAGGACTCTTTGTGTATTTTAATAGCGATGACGATGATCTTCCTCCATATACTTTGTTGAAGTGTAGAACATGGTGACAAAATGCACATGTCTCCCTGAAAACACCAAGATGTATGCGAAAAGATAAGTTTTCATTAACTAATTGAAATGATAAATGGATGCCAGTGGTAAGCATTATTTTCACTAGGAGGCAATTTGGTAATGTTTAGAATTGAATAGAGTTATCTAGAAAACGTTGTTCCAGAACAAGCATATTAATGAATTGGGAAATACTAATATAATTTCGTGCATCAGCTCTATTTTACAGTGATGAAAATTGACCGAAGAATGTATGCCATGGCACGTGAAGAAGTGTCAATATACAAGTGGGTCATCCCAAAACTAAGTGTGATTCACTTTTAATTCCATTACGGAAAGAAAATCAATCTTAAAACTTTTGAGTTGACTCATTCTTTAGCATCTAGGCGTTGTTACACAATCAGGTGATTCAGAAGTGTTATGGGTAGGATGTTACCTAATTTATGAACTTTGTGATGTTAGCTTTATTGGAGAGCCAGATATTATACTGTGCTTTAAAAGGTAACTTATATGAAACGACATTCCAAGTATGGAGTAGCTTTGGTCGCGGCTTTAAACGAACAAACGAACAGTTGTCATTGAATCCTGTAATTGGTAATTGCATAATAGGAAGTAGCATCTCATCATATGCGATTATCTTTTCACTTGTTCTCTAAAAAGTGTTCATATTTAGATGATCGAAATCAGTTTCATGACTGCAGTGGCTAGCATTCTTGGTTGTTGCCCCGGAGGTCCGGATTTGATTCCCGTCTATGCCAAGAAATTTAATTCTGGTCTGAGGGCTGAAACGGGGTACACTCAGCCTTGTGAGGTAAAACCCTCCTCAGATATCCTGGAAGTGGTTTTCCTCACGATATGATTGCTCAATTAGCATGAAATGTTGTAAACTAGGAGCATTATAAAGAAATACCTCGCTAGCAGAGTCATAAGAATGAATATCGCGCTCAGCTGCTATCCTGGGAATGTAGGTTAGTAGGGGGGCTGTGCGGGTTCTAACTCATAGCCTACATTCCTGGTGACGTCATTCAAGATGGCGGCCATGACGTCACACAAGATGGCGACCATGATGTCACCATGACGTCTCACGGCCATGACGTCGCCATGACGTCGCACAGGATGGCGACCATGACGTCACAAGATGACGGCTATAGCTTAACTAACCTAACCTAAACTTACCTCACCTACGAGGTGTGATCAAAAAGTCTCAAAATGTTAACCCATAGCCTACATTCCTGGAGACGTCACCTAAGAGTTGTGATCAAAAATTTAACCCATAGCCTACTTTCCTGGTGACGTCACAACGAGGGGTGATCGAAAATTCCAAAATGTTGACCCATAGCCTACTTTCCGCTAACCAAAATGGCGTCTAACCAAAATGGCGGCTAACCAAAATGGCGGCTGACCAAAATGTCGGCCATGGCTTAACTAACCTAGCCTGACCTAACCTCACCTACGAGGTGTGTTCGACAAGTTCCACAAATGTTAATCCATAGCCTACTTTCCTGGTGGCGTCACATACTAACCCGCTATACATTCAGGGATAAAGCCGATATCCCCCGAACGCATGATCGGATTTTGACAAAAGAGGTGTTGTTGAACTCGGGCTGACATCCCCTTTCCAAATTCACAAAATGTTGAATCGTAGCCTACTTTCCTGGTGACGTCATATACTAACCCGCCATACATTCAGGGGCAAAGCCGATACCCCCCGAACGCTTGATCGGATTTTGACGAATGAGGTGTAGTTGAACTCGGGCTGACATCCCCTTTCCAAAATTCCAAAATGTTGACGCATAGACTACTTTCCTGGTGATGTCACATACTGACCTGGCAAAGCCGATATCTCCCGAATGCATGATGGGATTTTGACGAATGAGGTATCGTTGAACTCGGGCTTACACCCCCTTTCCTAAATTCCAAAATGTTGACGCATAGCCTACTTTCCAGGTGACGTCACATACTAACCCGCCATACATTCAGGAGCAAAAGCGATATCTCCCGAATGTATGATCGGATTTTGATGAATGAGATGTCGTTGAACTCGAGCTGACGCCTCCTTTCCAATGGACAATCTATTCCTATCCCAAAATTTCGCTTTCCAAGTGCAACAAGTGGGAGTTTGAAGGCTAATAGAAAATTAAACGTTGTTTCACATGCCTACTTCCCTGGTGATGTTACGAAGAGGTGTGTTCAAAAAGTTCCAAAATATTGATCCATAGCCTACTCTCCAGTGACCTCACAACGAGGGGTGATCAAAAAGTTTCAAAATGTTGACCCATAGCCTACTTTCCTGGTGACATCACAACGAGGGGTGATCAAAAATTTCCAAAATGTTAACCCATAGCCTACCTTGCGAACCCATGGTCAGATTTCGATGACTGAGATGTCGTTGAACACGGGCTGACACCCCCTTTCCAATGGACAACCTATTTCCACCCCAAAATAAAACCTACACCTACTAGAGGGTTAAATTATATTTTTTGAAAAATCTCGCTTTCCAAGTGCGACATGTGGGGGTTTGAATGTTAAAAGGAAATTAAACGTTGTACTACATAAAGGACATGCCAACGAGTCGATGCCATAATGAATTAGCATTTTTGTTTTTTGTTTTACGCATGCACTCTTGGTGATTTTGTAAGAGGGCGGGACTTTTGAAAAAATGATTTATAAGAAGGGCTTTTAGTGGTGAGGAGAGAGCTAGATAGTCGCCTACTTTCCTATGAAGTTTGCTGATATCTCACGAACGCATGGTCGGATTTGGACGTGTGACGCGTCTAATCGATTGTCTTAATGCCCTTTTTTGATGTTGTTAATACGTTAAAGTTTTGAGAATGATGGAAACAGACTTGAAATGTTTTTGATGAGTGGTTGTAGATAGAGAGAGAGAGTGGAGAGGATACCGCTGGGCGTGTATTTTAACAACGCTGTTACTGGTTATAATGACCGTGCTTAATAGAACAATCGATATTTTGACGGGTCGGTTTAGGACAGGTCGAGGGTTCGTTTTTCAATATTTTGACGGATCAGTTTATGACAGAGCGAGGGTTCGTTTTTCAGATATTTTACTCTCGAAGGGGATCCTACGATGATGTGTTACATGAAAAAATGATAATTCCATGATCAGATGATATTTTGATGGGTCGGTTTAGGACAGGCCGAGGATTCGTTTTCCAATATTTCGACGGGTCGGTTTATGAGAGCGAAGGTTCGTTTTCTGATATTTTACTCTCGAAGAGGATCTTTAACATGTTGACGATGATGGGTTACATGACAAATGATAATTCTATGATCAGATGATATTTTATGGGTCGGTTTAGGACAGGCCGAGGATTTGTTTTCCAATATTTTGATGGGTCAGTTTATGACAGAGCGAGGGTTCGTTTTGCAGATATTTTACTCTCGAAGGGGCTCCTACAATGATGTGTTACATGAAAAAATGATAATTCTATGATCAGATGATATTTTGATGGGTCGGTTTAGGACAGTCCGAGGATTCGTTTTCCAATATTTCGACGGGTCGGTTTATGAGAGCGAGGGTTCGTTTTCTGATATTTTACTCTCGAAGAGGATCTTTAACATGTTAACGATGATGGGTTACATGATAAATGATTATTCTATGATCAGATGATATTTTTATGGGTCGGTTTATGACAGGCCGAGGATTCGTTTTCCTATATTTCGACGGGTCGGTTAATGAGAGCGAGGGTTCGTTTTCTGATATTTTACTCCCATTCATTCATTCATACGTTTATTTGCAATTGGGGGTGTGTCCCCCGGTGGCAAATTAGATATACATAACAAATAAATAATTGTACATAACAATTCACTAACATTTAAACTGGAGTATTTACACAAATAATCAGTCTTTTCTTAAACACACCTATATGTTTGGGAAAAGGCTCTAAGACTGCGGCAAGTAGAGAGTTCCAATTATCAATGGCTCGGCTTACGAAAGAATATTTACCATAATTTGTTCGCTGTGGTCGGCCCTTAACTTTGAAAGGATGATCGCTCCTACCCATGTAAGTAGGCTTTTCCATACGTTTGCTAAGCTCACCCCATGCTGGTTGATTTGTATACGTATAGCGCAGAGTCTAGATTTCATGCTCCTAGCCTCAAGTGATTCCCACCCAAGATTCTTTAACATACGTCTCACACTGCTCCTGGGATTAAAGTCACTGAGCACAAATCTAGCGGCCTTTCTTTGTACCATTTTCAACTCATTTATGAGCCCTACTTGATATGGATATGGATCTTAAACATGTAAACGATGATGGGTTACATGACAAATGATAATTCTATGATCAGATGATATTTTGATGGGTCGGTTAAGACAGGTCGAGGATTCGTTTTCCAATATTTTGATGGGTCTGTTTATGACAGAGCGAGGGTTCGTTTTTCGTATATTTTACTCTCGAAGGGGATCCTACGATGATGGGTTACACGACAAATGATAATTCTATGATCAGATGATATTTTGATGGGTCGGTTTAGGACAGGCCGAGGATTCGTTTTCCAATATTTTAACGGGTCAGTTTATGACAGAGCGAGGGTTTGTTTTTTCAGATATTTTACTCTCAAATGGGATCTTTAACGTGTAAACGTTGATGGGTTACATGACAAATGATAATTCTTTGATCAGATGAAGAGCAATCAGAACTTGTTTCTATGTTGGTTGAAGCGGGCAGAAAAAACAAACTTGCTGGAGAGCAGACTAACAGGATGTGGATGTTATTTGAGGTTATTGGAATGTGCTGCCCTGACTCGACTTGACAACAGGTGCAAGATTGTAAATCACTGAGTCGGTAAATGGTATCATGCAAGTGTAGGAATGTGCTATTTGATGAATCATGGATTGTAGAGGCTTATGCGGTGGTGATGCTTGACAATGTATTCATTGATATTTCATGAATCATGAATCGCAGAGGCTTATGCAGTGATTCGTTTATGCTTGGTGAAAGCATGACTGTGATGATTGAAAAAAATTGCGAGAATGACCGCAGAGTTACAGTAAACAGATAAGCCAGTAAAAAGCCGATATATAAGCCAACACAAAAGCCAATACATAAGCCAATACAAAAAGCCAACACAAAATCCAATACAAAAGCCAATACATAAGCCAATACAAAAGCCAACACATGGGGTTAGGTTAGAATAGGTTCTGATATGTTACATTAAGTTAGGTGAGCTATATGTGACGTCATTGCCAGTCTTAAAGCAAGTCTAAACTAGTAAAACATGTCACGTGACAAGGTTAAGTTAGGTTATGTTAAATGAGTTGAGGTTAAGTCTTTAAATATTCACAGTCTTTGAGGTACTTTCCAAGACCAATAAAAAATGTACTAATTACATTGACAAAAATAACTTGTCAAATAAGCCAATATAAAAGCCATTATATAAGCCAATACAAAAGCCAATGCATAAGCCAATATAAAAGCCGATATATAAGCCAATACAAAAGCCAATACATAAGCCAATTCAAAAGCCTACACGAAAGCCAATACAAAAGCCAATGCATAAGCCAATATATGAGCTTATGATAAGTCACATTATCACTAAAACAGTTGTAACCTTTATAGTGTGAACATCATACTGACAGGTTAGTTACTACTATGGAACTTACTACAACCAACAAGTGTAGGCAACGTGCACTCTATCAAGGCTACTCTTATAACTATAATCGTCAAAATGTGAACGGAATAATATTCTGGCGATGCTCAAAAGAGAGGTCAACAAAATGTCGAGGAAATCTAAAAAGTAAAAATGGAAAGGTTTTAAGTGTGAGTGTTCATCAATGTAGTGCTCAAAACAAACCGCGGTTGTTGTTTACAGAAAATTATGAAAATGCTAAAAAAAAGTTCAAGAAACCGATATTGCAGCTCAAGATAGTGCCGGGTTTGTTCAAAAGCACTTATCATATTCTCAAAAAGTCATGTTACGACGGTTGTCAACGTCTAAGAAAATCTCAACACTATCAAAGTTAACACAGACTATGAAAGGAGTCTCTGTGGAAAAGGAAGAAAAGGAATTCAATAGTTTTAGTGATGTTGAGGATAATGTTGATTACAATGATGATGATTATAATAATAGAAATAAAGGTTCTGAGGATGATGATGATAATGATAATGATAATGCTCTGTTTACCCCTGAAAATCATTTGTTAAATTTGTTTACTGGAACAATGCCAGTAAGCTAATCCAACGGCTTCAGTACCTGCATGCCTGTAGACAGGCTGGTCATACTGAATATGAGGAAGAACTATTGGATAAAGAAAATGAGCTTCGTCGTGTCAAAATTATTATGTAATGAATCCACGTAACCGCTTAAACAATTTCCCAGTCTTTGAGATACTTTCCAAGATCAATAAAAAAATCCACTAAATACATTGACAAAATAACTTTTCAAATAAGCCAATACAAAAGCCGATATATAAGCCAACACAAAGCCAATACATAAGCCAATACAAAGCCAACACAAAAGCCAAAACAAAAGCCAATATATAAGCTTATGGTAAGTCAATTTATTATCAAAACAGTTGTAACCTTTGTAGTGTGAACATCATTCAGAGAGGTCAGTTACTAGTATGGAACTTACTCCAACCAACAAAGGTAGGCAACATGCACTCTATCAAAGCTACTCTTATAACTATAAACGACAAAATGTAAAAGGAATAATATTCTGGCGATGTTCAATTAGTGGTCAACAAAATGTCGAGGTGATATGAAAAGTAAAAATGGTGAGGTTTTACGTGTGAGTGATCATCAATGTAGTGCTCCAATTGAAACACCGATAGTGTTAACAAAAAATCATTGGAATGTTAAAAAGCTAGTACAAGAAAAACATGTTGCTACTCAAAATAGTTCATTGTTTATTGAGCAACGTTTAACCCCTGTTGTAAAAGTTATATTTAATCCATCTTTCACGTCACAAGAGCCATCAACATCACAGACTGTACAAGAGGTAGTGTTGTTGTTTTAAGTGGCGGAACTACAAGATCATCTGTCCTTGATATGCAGATAGTTTTATCAGGGAAGAAAGTGATGAACCTATGCAAGAAAATCAGCGCTGGTCACCAGCCTGTCCCTCCCTACCTGTGTGGAATAGAGGTGGGTAATATACCCCGTCATTCAAGCTCGCCTTCACTACCTCTAAGTGATGAAAAAACAAGTTATGATACGTGTGGACCTTATGACTTCAACAGTGTTTCGATGAGCAGCTAACAATCAAAATCATCCAGTTTAGAGACATTGAGATATCATTGGTGTTATGAACGCTATAAACACAAAAGACTGTGTTGTTGTATGAGTTGGTATCTTCCCTATCCCAAAATGGCAAAAGCATGTAAAACTTGTTATACCAATAAAATTATGTAAAAAAAGGTTGCAGTTGATGTTATTATTTCTCATGTTCCCTGGGATACCCTAACATCAATTTGTTTAGTAGAATGGGAATGTAAGTCAATGTCATGAGTACACCTTAGTCACTGATAGTCAGTTAGTGGTTACTTGAACTTGGCTCAGACAAGCATCAACATGTTGAGCACACTGATTGTGGATTGCCAAGGGTTTAACATTGGAGATAACACATTTATATTTAAAGAGGTTGCCATTATTGATTGTTAAACCTTTTGGATATCACAAGCTGCCCATTTGGTGTTTAAACCACCCTATGCTTTTGATTTGTTGTGTGAGAAAGACTGTAAACAAACTAAATGATTCAAAATAATTTGCAACTAGACTGGAATCAAGGAACGATTTCGTATAAGCACCTAGACATGGTGATGAAAGCCCATTTATTCTCTACCCATGTGGTATTTGTGAAAGGTGATAAAAAACGCTAATGGTTACAACCATTTTAACACCTTACTGTCAGTGCATTGATCTCATGGCCTTGGGATGTCCCTCGATTCAAACATTCATGGACCGCTGTCCCTGTGGCAACATTACTCATAAAGCCTTAGCCTAAGTGTGGCATCTCTTTCATTGGTTAACCACCAATGTCTGCTGGGTGTTGTTGAATAAAATTAAAACTCAAGTTGCACACGTGGATGACATCAGTGAGATTTCTACAAGCAACGTGTAAACATCAACGTAATACCATGGAAAGAGGAGATGCTACTGATAAAGCGATTGGAAAATTCTTTGTGTGTAAAAAGAAACTAAACAGTTTTACCAAAGAGGAATTATTGGCGCTCCCCAAGTCATTCTTTTATTATGTGGCAGCCAAAGCTGTGAAAGAAATCTGGCATCATGTACCAAAATCATGGACTCAAGACCCTGAGTTGAGTGAATTGCAACCATGTACGGATTACGATCACCATAAGCAAGTGGCCATGGCAATAATACCCTCTATGCGACAGTGTGCTACTTGCCGGCTGGTGAAACTGTATCACTGTCATAAAAGTCTGTGTAAAGACTTTGTTTCCTCATTCCACGGGTGTACTGGCGATATAAAGCAACAACAACAACAAACATCGTCTACAGAGGAGGATGAAGATCAAACCTTATCACCATCAATGGAAAAGGGTGTATTAAACTTGTACTGGTCATGGCCTCATTAAGAAAGTCATTCAATACTTGCCTTTCGAAATTCATCTTCCTGGTTATCGATTTTGTGGACCTGGAACTCGCCTTGAAGAATGTTTGCAGCGTGGTGATGTATCCATTCATCGTTTGGATCATGAATGCAAAGAACATGACATTTCCTATCGCCACAGTTATCCTGGTTTAGGACATGTGGTGGATAAAGTGTTGTTGAAAAAGCTTAACAACGTTTGACATCCTGTGATGCCTCAGTGGGAGAGAGGTTGGCAGCCTTGATTGTGATGTGTGTTATGAAAGGAAAGTTAATGATGTAAGAACATAAACATTGAAAAAAGAATGAGGAATTGATATTTCTTTATATTCTATTTTTGTAAAGTGCTATTGGCTATAAAATAAAAACAAGGTTTCCCAGAGCATAATGCTTTTCCCATTAAAAAAAATGGTGATAGGTATAACCTAACGTAACCTTGTCACGTGACATGTTCTACAAGTTTAGACTAGCTTTAAGACTGGCTATGACGTCACACATAGCTCACCTAACCTAATGTAACATATCATAACCCAACCTAACGCCATGTGATAGCTTTTGTATTGGCTTTTGTGTTGGCTTATGTGTTGGCTTTTGTGTTGGCTTTTGTATTGGCTTATGTATTGGCTTTTGTATTGGCTTATATATCGGCTTTTATATTGGCTTATGTATTGGCTTTTGTATTGGCTTATATATTGGCTTTTATATTGGCTTATTTGACAAGTTATTTTTGTCAATAAATTTAGTAGATTTTTTATTGGTCTTGGAAAGTACCTCAAAGACTGTGAATATTTAAAGACTTAACCTCAACTCATTTAACATAACCTAACTTAACCTTGTCACGTGACATGCTCTACATGTTTAGACTTGCTTTAAACTGGCAATGACGTCACACATAGCTCACCTAACTTAATGTAACATATTATAACCTAACCTAACCTAACCTAACCTAACCTAACCCCATGTGTTGGCTTTTGTATTGGCTTATGTATTGGCTTTTGTATTGGCTTTTGTGTTGGCTTTTGTATTGGCTTATGTATCGGCTTTTATATTGGCTTATTTGACAAGTTACTTTTGTCAATGTATTTAGTACAATTTTTATTGGTCTTGGAAAGTACCTCAAAGGGACCCTTAACCTCAACTCATTTAACATAACCTAGCTTAACATTGTCACGTGACATGTTCTACAAGTTTAGACTTGCTTTAAGACTGGCAATGACGTCACACATAGCTCACCTAACTTAATGTAACATATCAGAACCTAACCTAACCTAACCCCATGTGCTGGCATTTGTATTGGTTTATGTATTGACTTTTGTATTGGCTTTTGTGTTGGCTTTTTGTATTGGCTTATGTATTGGCTTTTGTGTTGGCTTATATATCGGCTTTTGTATTGGCTTATCTGTTTACTGTAACTCTGCGGTCATTCTCGCAATTGTTTTTTTTCAATCATCACATTCATGCTTTAACCAAGCATAAACAAATCACTGCATAAGCCTCTGCGATTCATGATTCATGAAATATCAATGAATACATTGTCAAGCATCACCACCGCATAAGCCTCTACAATCCATGATTCATCGAATAGCACATTCCTGCACATGCATGATACCTTTTACCGACTCAGTGATTTACAATCTCGCACCTGTTGTCAAGTCGAGTCAGGGCAGCACATTCCAATAAGCTCAAATAACATCCACATCATGTTAGTCTGCTCTCCAACAAGTTTGTTTTCTCTGCCCGCTTCAACCAACATAGAACCAAGTTCTGTTAGCTCTTCATCTGATCATAGAATTATCATTTGTCATGTAACCCATCATCGTATACACGTTTAAGATCCCATTTGAGAGTAAAATATCTGAGAAAACAAACCCTCGCTCTGTCGTAAACTGACCCGTTAATATATTGGGAAACGATTCCTCGGCCTGTCCTAAACCGACCCATCAAAAATCATCTGATCATAGAATTATCATTTGTCGTGTAACCCATCATCGTAGGATCCCCTTCGAGAGTAAAATATCTGAAAAACGAACCCTCGCTATGTCATAAACTGACCCATCAAAATATTGGAAAACGAATCCTCGGCCTGTCCTGAACCGACCCATCAAAATATCATCTGATCATAGAATTATCTTTTGTCATGTAACCCATCATCGTTTAGATGTTAAAGATCCTCTTTGAGAGTAAAATATCAGAAAACGAACCCTCGCTCTCATAAACCGACCCGTCGAAATATTGGAAAACGAATCCTCGGCCTGTCCTAAACCGACCCATCAAAATATCATCTGATCATAGAATTATCATTGTTTCATGTAACACATCATCGTAGGATCCCCTTCGAGAGTAAAATATCTGAAAAACGAACCCTCGCTCTGTCATAAACTGACCCGTCAAAATATTGAAAAACGAACCCTCGACCTGTCCTAAACCGACCCGTCAAAATATCGGTTGTTCTATTAAGCACGGTAATTAGATTCAGTAATAGCGTTGTCAAAAACACACGCCCAGCTGTATCCTCTCCCCTCTCTCTCTCTCTCTATCTACAACCGCTCATCATAATTATTTCAAGTCTGTTTCCATCATTCTCAAAACATTAACGTATTAACAACATCAAAAAGGACATCAAGACAATCGACTTGACACGTCACGCGTCCAAATCCGACCATGCGTTCGTGAGATATCAGAAAATTTCATAGGAAAGTAGGCGACTATCTAGCTCTCTCCTCACCACTAAAACCCCTTCTTATAAATCATTTTTTCAAAAATCCCGCCCTCATACAAAATCACCAAGAGCGCATGCGTAAAACAAAAAACAAAAATGCTAATTCATTATGGCATCGACTCGTTGGCATGTCCTTTATGTAGTACAACGTTTAATTTCCTATTAACATTCAAACTCCCACATGTCGCACTTGGAAAGCGAGATTTTTCAAAAAATATAATTTCACCCTCCAATGGGGCTAGGTTTTATTTTGAGGTGGAAATATGTTGTCCATTGGAAGGGGGGTGTCAGCCCGAGTGCAACGACATCTTATACATCGAAATCTGACCATGGGTTCGCAAGGTAGGCTATGGGTTAACATTTTGGAACCTTTGATCACATCTCGTTGTGATGTCACCAGGAAAGTAGGCTATCGGTCAACATTTTGAAACTTTTTGATCACCCCTCGTTGTGACGTCACAAGGAGAGTAGGCAATGGATCGACATTTTTGGAACTTTTTGAACACACCTCGTTGTAACATCGCCAGGAATGTAGGCATGTGAAACAACGTTTAATTTCCTATTAGCCTTCAAACTCCCACATGTTGCACTTGGAGAGCGACGTTTTGGGATAGGAATAGATTTTCCTTTGGAAAGGGTGCGTCAGCTCGAGTTCAACGATATCTCATTCATCAAAATCCGATCATGCATTCGGGAGATATCGGCTTTGCTCCTGAATATATGGCGGGTTTGTATGTGACGTCACCATGAATGTATACTATGCGTCAACATTTTGGGATTTTGGAAAGGGGGTGTAAGCCCGAATTCAACGATACCTCATTCGTCAAAATTCCATCATGCATTCGGGAGATATCGGCTTTGCCAGGTCAGTATGTGACGTCACCAAGAAAGTAGGCTATGCGTCATCATTTTGGAATTTTGGAAAGGGGGTGTCAGCCCGAGTTCAACAACACCTCATTTGTCAAAATCCGATCATGCGTTCGAGGGTATCGGCTTTGCCCCTGAATGTATAGCGGGTTAGTATGTGACGCCACCAGGAAAGTAGGCTATGGATCAACATTTTGGAATGTTTTATTACACCTCGTTGCGAAGTCACCAGGAAAGTAGGCTATGGATTAACATTTTGGAACTTTCCGATCACCCCTCGTTGTGACATCACCAGGAAAGTAGGTTATGGATTTACATTTTTGGAACTTTTCGAACACACCTCGTAGGTGAGGTTGGGTTAGGCCAGGTTAGTTAAGCCATGGCCGCCATTTTGGTCAGCCGCCATTTTGGTTAGCCACCATTTTGCTTAGCGGAAAGTAGGCTATAGGCCAACATTTTGGAATTTTTGATCAACCCTCGTTGTGACGTCACCAGGAAAGTAGTCTATGGGTTAACTTTTTAATCACACCTCGTAGGTGAAGTCACCAGGAAAGTAGGCTATGGGTTAACATTTTGAAACTTTTTATCACACCTCGTAGGTGAGGTTGGGTTAGGCTAGGTTAGTTAAGCTATAGCCATCATCTTTTAACTTCATGGTCGCCATCTTGTGCGACCTCATGGCCGTTTGACGTCATGGTGACATCATGGTCGCCATCTAGTGTGACGTCATGTGACGTCATGGCCGCCATCTTGAATGACGTCATGGTGACGTCATGGCCACCGTCTTGGATGACGTCATGGCCGCCATCTTGGATAACGTCATCAGGAAAGTATGCTACGAGTTAGAACCCACACAGCCCCCCTACTTAGGTTATTTAAATTGATGAGCAAATACACCATCCATTAGAGCTACAATGACAAGTAGATAGGCTCAAATATAAGGCTTTATCTGCAAGGGGCACAAGATTAACTACTCTAAACATTTTTAATGAATATAGGATATCCATGGGCGTTCTATTCAAATGTTAATACCACTCCTGACAATTTAATAGAAGAATTACAATGAAACTTAATATACGAAGTTTCATATATAATATGGCAGTTTAGTGTTAGTCACAAGAACATCACACGGAACTTTTGCGTAACAATCAAATAAAGGGTCCACGGAAAGAAGGGGAATGTCAAATAATGTAAAATGTTCAGGAAACGAGTTTGAATGTTTCATTGCTCATACAGTATGTACTTATATGTACGAATCAACTTGAAACGTTATTTTCTCACGATCCTCATTGTTCTTAGCCAGACACAATTGTACCTTCAATACGTCGCAAAGAGGCCTACCAGATCGCGCTGATATCTCGATTTTACGTTTCGAGTGACATTCCCACTTCTTCCCGTGGGCCCTTCATATATAGGCCTAAAATATAAAGTGTAAACACATCGGTAATGCAGACTACAGTATAAAGCAGTTAAAATGACGACACTTACCTCTGTGGAAGACTTTCTCTTCATGAGACATAAAACAGTGAATTCGCATATTCAAGATATTGTTTTAGATCCCTTATTGGGGGGTGGTTGGATCTAAAACGGAAGAGTTATTGTGTTAATTTATAAGGAAGTGCCTAAAAGGGGGTAGCTTCCCGTAGTCGGGCAAGCTGACCAGTGTAGAGTGTTGTTTAGTGTTAGGAACTAAGGGGCGCTCCTATAAATGATGTAGGTGTATTTTAGGGGATGAACTTGGCGTACAGGTCAACGCGCTGGTCTTCCAGCTGGCTGGCTGGCTGGTTATATAACCGATGTGCACGCGTCAGCGTTATGGCGCGCGCTGCTCTTAGCAGTCGGGCCTATGCGGAAATACAATGATACTTGCGCTAGCAAGTATCTGGCTACTGTAAGTCACGTCTAATCGTGACGGAGGATTCAGGATGGACTTTAGGTCGTGAAGAGGCGTGTAAAATAGTAATACAGGTGTAGCGTACTGACCAAGTGTTTATTGGTCAGTAATATGGAATTGTGAGTCCCTTCTAGGGGATGTAGTAAATGTTACAATGTGTACAAACTTGTGTATACAATTGGTGGGTAAAGGTTACAAAGTTACAGGATTCTGAACACTTGCTGACTCACCTGATGATACCAGCGATAGCCTCCGGCCGCCGCACTGTAAGACTGGTAATTGAGAGAGCTTGACCCCTTTAAGGCTCCCTCTTATATTCTTCGGCGTTGCTTCGTCGACATTCTGATGGCATAGATGCCCCAGTTAATTGTGTGTCGCTGTTTGTGGTAGTGATGCAATTATTGGGTAAGCTTCCCAGACTGGTTAGCCGCCCTTGCGGTGTTAATAGATGTTGGTCTGGACTTACAAGGGTTGCCATTTAGGGGTGATTTAGATAGATGATGGGGGGGTGGCCTCCAGGGGGTGCATACCCCTGGGGGGCTGTACAAGCCTCTTCCCCTATTTAGTTCGCGTCCCCGCGAACGGGAACGGAACTAGGGGTTGGGATGTCGAAGTAATAGATGTAGTTGATGTGGTTGTTCTTGAAGGCCCCTCGTATCTTCTGTTGGTGTCCTCTTCTTCGTATGATGTTGTGATGTCGTGTTGCTGTGTAGATGTGAGATCAGCTCGTGTTCAGAGGGGAGGGTTACGGGATATACATATATATATAACATTGATATTGGCCTAGACATTATAAAAATATTGCATGAAAAAAAAATCGATATTGACATTTTGAAAGTTTGAAGGAAAAAATACATGGTGCTGATAGTTATTCGGTACATTGTTGTGCAGGGAGGAAAAAAACCCAGGGCTGAACGGATGATTGCGTTGTCCGCCCTATCTTAGGGAAAAAGTGCTCCCTGCAATGAGAAAGAGAGAAGAAATAGACAAAAATGGGTGTTCCAGGGTATAATTTAAGGGAAATATTCAAAATGCATTTATTGATTTGGGATAAAACGGAACACCCTGACAAATGGGGAAGTTAGAAGAAAGAAAAATGAAAGAAAACAAATCATATACATTGTGTACATGTGAATTTAAGAAACAAACAAAAAAATATACTGTTTAATGTGCTATGTTGCGATGTTCATATGTTGACATTTAGGAATATTATTGATTTCTAGTGGAATAATTGCCCGTGGGCGCATGAATTTGTATTAAGTTACCCTTTAAAATTATCAATTTCAATGACCTTATGTCTAGTGGAATAATTGCCCGTGGGCGCATGAATTTGTATTAAGTTACCCTTTAAAATTATTAATTACAATGGTCTTATGTCTAACTTAAGCGCGCTAATCTCTTATAATTCTAGTTTTTGGTACCTCGCGTGCACGCTACTCATTTGTACGTACGCTTGCCGTCTCACGGCTAATCCTGTACGGCCACTTCCTGTTACGGTTTAGTGGGCGTACCGCTTGAAATGTAACCTTAATTCTTAATCTGTGAAGCATTCCCTGTGGGTGAATGCTTTCACACTTGACAATGAGAGTCGCCGCCACAGCCGGTTGCGCCCTCATTGCCGTAATTTTGCGCCGCATTTTTGACGCCTTATGTATTTTGTGTATGTTGATCTGCCAGCGAGCCTGGTACCCCACAGGTATCAACCGTGCTGTGCAGATTTTTAAAGTGTAGGTGTAAAAATGTGGTGATCCTGTAAGTGAAGATGAATATTAAATATAAATTAGTGCGCACAGGTGTAATACAATAGTAAGGGGGCATTAAAAGCATACTGCTGCTATATGGCAGCAAAATCATAGTCACCAGTGCATTCCTGGTGACGATCTCTGAAAAAAAATGGAGAGGTTAGTAAAACATTTAAATATTGCCTATTTTCTATGACGCTCCCTGTGGCAGTGTATCCACAGTCTGAAGCTCTTTTGACCTGTGAAAAAAAAATGGCATGGTTAGTGTTAAGCGATGTGTGGCCGGGCTTACCCTATACGGTGCCGTAATGCCGTTTCTTAATGTGTTGTCGGTCTTACCTCGGTAGCGGAATTTTTGTTACCGGGTGCCGATATATTCCACCTTAATTATACTTATTGTACTGTATTATCGTTACCCTATGTGTTATCGTTAACCTATGTGCTATCGTTAACCTATGTGCTATCGTTAACCTATGTGCTATCGTTAACCTATGTGCTATCGGGCTTACCCTGATGACGGATTTGCGTCGCCATCAGGTGCCGAGATATTCTACCTTAATTTAAAAAGAAATTTCCTTAATTTTAAAAATTGCCTTAATTGTAAAACTATGCTGTATGTACAAGCCGAGTAGACCTTATTCTAAAGCCGAAATGTGCTGTGCCCAATTGTAGCAACAGCGCTTGTTGAATTTGCTTACATCTAAGTGACCTTAAAAATGGCACTGTACTTAAATACTAAAATTTAGATGGAGGCTCGTCCGTCCGATTTCTCTCGCGGGGGCCCTTGTAGTACATTGTTGAGACCGGAACCCAACAATGCCTCGTAGTCCCCTCCGTCTTAATCCTAATTGTCGACGTTTATTCTAAATGATTATGAACTAGTATTAACCTAGTCACAGGCGGCTTACGGTGCCACAAAGCAAAACCGTTTCGCCCGCTGTATTTATCAGCTCTTTACCTTTGCCTTTGCGTATGTAGTCGTAGTTGGGTCTGCCCACTGTAACCCCTCTAGACAGCTCGTTGCATGTCTATTTAATGCCCTTAGGCTGCCCGATGCGTCGCCATTTAAGTGGGCATTGGACATCGTCCAATGGCATAGTATTATCTTCGCCTTTATTGGCAATCGTAGTATGCTTTTCGCAGTATAATATTCTCTTCGCCTTTGTCGGCCGCAATAATATTTCACTCCAACGCGCAGGAGTCTTGCTTCCCGCTGTAGAAGCCCTACTTACTTAAATTTAACTAAAAGTCTAGTCATAATTTGGGTCGTCCCTAGGGTCAGCCCCTGAGTCCGGCGCGGAGTGAGCTATTTCTCCCACCATCCTCAAAAAGTCTCCCCTGCAGGTCTTGGCTTCGACAACCGTGGCACATAGTGGGTGTAACTGTCTCCGACAAGGGGGATAGGCTAGATGCACCCCTAGATCTTGACGTTTGCCCGTGCCAGATCCCGAATGCTTCAACCTTACGTGGTTCGTCTGTTCGGTCGGGTCAGTGATTTGTTGAGCCAACTGGGGTAAGGGTCATCATCACCTTCCCCAGCTCTGCTCCAGTGTGGTGCCTTTGGCCTTCGGCTTATGCCGTTATCACCAATCAGAGTGTTTCAGATTCCTTTTCATGTAATAAAAAAAATATGGGCGTAACCTTTGTAAGTAATTTATTTCTGTGTAAAATGTAAAATATTTCAAGTGTTGTGGGGTTGTAGAGCTTCTAGGTGCATAGACTACTTTAGGTCTCTATTGCTACGTCGGCTGTCCAGCGATAATGCTCTGTTAACCTTTATGGAGGTGTTAGTAGGGTCTATGATGTCAGGTACCCTGTTATTAGGATCTGGGTGTAGTTATTTGTAGAGTGGGCTGAAAGCATGGTAGGAAGAGGTTGCGCATCTTTGGGCTCAAATAAATGGTGGCCTTGAGCCGGTAATGCTGCTAGGATTGCTCTTACAATGAGTGGACTGGGGAGGGTAATTCCCGGGATTGCAAAAATATAAAAATTCCATGCAGGTTTGATAGTAATAACCCTTGGTAAATGGATGGGATATTCCATGCACGTATCTGGATGTGAGGCATCTGCACTCATGTACGGATAGGTGTATGGTGAGGCGTAATAATAATATATCCCTGTCATGCGGGAGTATTTAATTTAAAAAATAGTTAGTATGTGATTGTGGCCTCGTCTCTCATTTGGAGATGCGCATTATGCTTATTTGTTGTTTGCCGACCCACCCCTAATACTCAGGTGGTAGCATCGAGATTCAAGGCGTAGTAAGCCTTCTCTTTAAACGCATGAAGTCTATCAACCCCTGTGTATACTTTGTAATGTAGTGTACCTGTTTTCATCGTGTTCACGTGTCTGCGTTGTTCATGTTGGACGTGGGAAGGTTATTGGAGGGGAGTAAGTTGGTACGATGGTAGCCTGTGCTCCTGTCATCCTCCCTTTGTCCTTGTCTGCTCGCTATCCGCTTCCTGGGATAGTAAAGCGTCGTGACGCTGTGACGTCACGTCCTAATCTGGTCTGCCATTTGTAGTGTGAATGTGGCCAGTGGTCGTAGTGCGACTGACCATGTCCTAATCGCCTGGAATGATTTCTTTTTATAAATAAAATCGCGAAAGGAAGTTATTAGGGGGAAGGTCTTGTTTCCTCAGAGCCCCTGTCTGTGTTCGCCCTTGATTAGTGAGCGCGTGTGTGTGTGACTATGTTCCGCTACACCACGCGGACGGTTGGTCTGTTATAGGCTAAGTCCTAATATGTATCGCGTGTATGGGCAGGAGGTGCCCGTGGCCTGTCAACGTCTTTGAGAACGTGCTCCTATGGGCCCAAGATAATTTCGGTCTGTCACGTCTGTCCATTGCTAAATGTCATAATTGTTCTTGCGTGTTAAAAAAATGTGTGGCATGAAGATTGTTTTGTGCTTGTAATTTCATGGTCAATGCCGATACAAAAATAGTGTCTGTCACCAGCAGTATTGCAATGTGACGAAACCTGCAAGTCAGCGGTTTGTATGTGTAATGGCAGGCTCGGACGTTATGTATGTCAGCTGCCGGCACGTGTTTTCTTGTACGTATGCGAGTGTTGTCATTGTTCTAGATTCCGGGCGGACTAGTGTAGCAATAGCTAGTACTGTTGTGTGGCCACTATTCCATAAGACCTTTGTCTTACGAAATTTCTGTACCTGTGTTTGGGAAATATATTTTCCATGTCAGGTGTAATTGAAATTTCATGCCTGGCTTTTGGCCGAAGGAAATGTGGTATTATCTGGTTCTGTAGTTGTATGGGCCAATTTCGGTGTGATTGAAAGCCTGGATAGTTGTTTTCCCTGGTGTCCAATTTTTGCTGGGATTTGGACCCGTGATCTATGTAATTCTCTGTGTTTTATGTCTGCGTTGTGTTTCAGGGATTGAGGTGTCCTCAGTGTGGTTTTTGCTTGTGTCTCTCGTACCAAAAATACCGTTGGTTAGTTAGTTTTTGGTACCAGTGTGGTGTGTGATCATGGGTTCGGACCCGGCTTAGTGTAAAGGCTTGTTACGACGGTATTTGTGCCGCATATATTATGGCACATGTACCGTGTATTTGAAATGCGCAGATGGGAATACGCATTCCTGTGAAGAGTTTGTGTGTTTTTGAATTCTCCTCGTAGTGTAATTTGGGGAGTTATGAGGTGTTTGTATCCGACGTGAATGATGGCGTCTTTCCTGTCCACTTGGAGCTGGCTTAGTTCGTCTGTATGCGTGAAGGTCGGCGAGTCATGCGGGCCTTATCGCTGACAGTGGTAGTGTAGAATTACAATGTCGTGCGCCCTCATTTGTTTATGTTCTGACCATGCTCTTGTTCGCGGCACGTGTACGTGTGAACTTGATTGCTGTCTCTTGTGATTGCGGGCAGGATCTCCGCAATGCAAAAGAACCTCTCACTAACTACATTTGTGTCCCCAAGTTTTGTGTTAATGTAGCGTGGGTCGATTATGTCCCTATCCATTGTACAAAATGTCGTTATACACGAGTGTCTCCGGGCCGCTATTCGCGTGTTTGGTGACTATGTGCCGGAGGCGATTTTGTTGTTTTTCATTTATGACCATCTGTTAGCGGAACTGTCCCAATCTGTTTTAGCTTCCTATTTTTCTATCCTGTAACTGGATAGCTACCCAACCTGACATTCCTGGTATTCAGAAGGTTGCGGGTTTTGAGACCGTCTTTGCCCAGAGTAATTGTTTCTGGTGTCATTCTAGGTTGTGTCTCCGGGACAGTTCTGTCGACTGTTAGGATCGTATCCCGGTGCGTTCAGTGAGGTCCGACGGCTATTTCTTGGCCTTCTTTCCACGTCTGCCAGTGGGATTACTTCCCTTCCTTTTGGCAGTGTTTTACTGTCATGTGGCAATGTAAATTGATTGGGTGACTTCCAAAAATATGTAGGGTTTCCCAAAGTCTGGGATTTTCATCCTATGGTGCGTTTGCGTTTTAGCTTGCGTGTTGTTATGGAGGGGAGAAAAAGTCGTGTTATAGGCAGTGTAACGTGTCACGTATGCCTATGGATGCAATACATATAGTTCAACTTGGCCAATTTTTCCTTCATCGGGCCTAATGACTGAGGCAGAGAGAAACAAAAATGAGCTATGCCCCGCTCCGTATTAAGAGAGCACTTTGAAAAGGTATAAAAAATATATTGTATCTCGCCTGTCCACTGCTGTATGCTTTATTAAAGTGGGTTGGCAGGTGGCGATAGTCTGTAAAAATTATGTCGTAAGCAATATGAAAAATGTTTGAAAGTGAGAAGTAGGACCTGAGTGTAGTATCCACCTGTTTGGTGACGTTAGTACTACAGTAATCTAGTTACGTCTCAGGGAAATCTACCACTTTTGAAAAATAGTTTGAGATTCTTAATTCTTGCTATAATCAGGGCCCCCGCGCTTCCACCATCTGTTTTAGATCCCTTATTGGGGGGTGGTTGGATCTAAAACGGAAGAGTTATTGTGTTAATTTATAAGGAAGTGCCTAAAAGGGGGTAGCTTCCCGTAGTCGGGCAAGCTGACCAGTGTAGAGTGTTGTTTAGTGTTAGGAACTAAGGGGCGCTCCTATAAATGATGTAGGTGTATTTTAGGGGATGAACTTGGCGTACAGGTCAACGCGCTGGTCTTCCAGCTGGCTGGCTGGCTGGTTATATAACCGATGTGCACGCGTCAGCGTTATGGCGCGCGCTGCTCTTAGCAGTCGGGCCTATGCGGGAATACAATGATACTTGCGCTAGCAAGTATCTGGCTACTGTAAGTCACGTCTAATCGTGACGGAGGATTCAGGATGGACTTTAGGTCGTGAAGAGGCGTGTAAAATAGTAATACAGGTGTAGCGTACTGACCAAGTGTTTATTGGTCAGTAATATGGAATTGTGAGTCCCTTCTAGGGGATGTAGTAAATGTTACAATGTGTACAAACTTGTGTATACAATTGGTGGGTAAAGGTTACAAAGTTACAGGATTCTGAACACTTGCTGACTCACCTGATGATACCAGCGATAGCCTCCGGCCGCCGCACTGTAAGACTGGTAATTGAGAGAGCTTGACCCCTTTAAGGCTCCCTCTTATATTCTTCGGCGTTGCTTCGTCGACATTCTGATGGCATAGATGCCCCAGTTAATTGTGTGTCGCTGTTTGTGGTAGTGATGCAATTATTGGGTAAGCTTCCCAGACTGGTTAGCCGCCCTTGCGGTGTTAATAGATGTTGGTCTGGACTTACAAGGGTTGCCATTTAGGGGTGATTTAGATAGATGATGGGGGGGTGGCCTCCAGGGGGTGCATACCCCTGGGGGGCTGTACAAGCCTCTTCCCCTATTTAGTTCGCGTCCCCGCGAACGGGAACGGAACTAGGGGTTGGGATGTCGAAGTAATAGATGTAGTTGATGTGGTTGTTCTTGAAGGCCCCTCGTATCTTCTGTTGGTGTCCTCTTCTTCGTATGATGTTGTGATGTCGTGTTGCTGTGTAGATGTGAGATCAGCTCGTGTTCAGAGGGGAGGGTTACGGGATATACATATATATATAACATTGATATTGGCCTAGACATTATAAAAATATTGCATGAAAAAAAAAATCGATATTGACATTTTGAAAGTTTGAAGGAAAAAATACATGGTGCTGATAGTTATTCGGTACATTGTTGTGCAGGGAGGAAAAAAACCCAGGGCTGAACGGATGATTGCGTTGTCCGCCCTATCTTAGGGAAAAAGTGCTCCCTGCAATGAGAAAGAGAGAAGAAATAGACAAAAATGGGTGTTCCAGGGTATAATTTAAGGGAAATATTCAAAATGCATTTATTGATTTGGGATAAAACGGAACACCCTGACAAATGGGGAAGTTAGAAGAAAGAAAAATGAAAGAAAACAAATCATATACATTGTGTACATGTGAATTTAAGAAACAAACAAAAAAATATACTGTTTAATGTGCTATGTTGCGATGTTCATATGTTGACATTTAGGAATATTATTGATTTCTAGTGGAATAATTGCCCGTGGGCGCATGAATTTGTATTAAGTTACCCTTTAAAATTATCAATTTCAATGACCTTATGTCTAGTGGAATAATTGCCCGTGGGCGCATGAATTTGTATTAAGTTACCCTTTAAAATTATTAATTACAATGGTCTTATGTCTAACTTAAGCGCGCTAATCTCTTATAATTCTAGTTTTTGGTACCTCGCGTGCACGCTACTCATTTGTACGTACGCTTGCCGTCTCACGGCTAATCCTGTACGGCCACTTCCTGTTACGGTTTAGTGGGCGTACCGCTTGAAATGTAACCTTAATTCTTAATCTGTGAAGCATTCCCTGTGGGTGAATGCTTTCACACTTGACAATGAGAGTCGCCGCCACAGCCGGTTGCGCCCTCATTGCCGTAATTTTGCGCCGCATTTTTGACGCCTTATGTATTTTGTGTATGTTGATCTGCCAGCGAGCCTGGTACCCCACAGGTATCAACCGTGCTGTGCAGATTTTTAAAGTGTAGGTGTAAAAATGTGGTGATCCTGTAAGTGAAGATGAATATTAAATATAAATTAGTGCGCACAGGTGTAATACAATAGTAAGGGGGCATTAAAAGCATACTGCTGCTATATGGCAGCAAAATCATAGTCACCAGTGCATTCCTGGTGACGATCTCTGAAAAAAATGGAGAGGTTAGTAAAACATTTAAATATTGCCTATTTTCTATGACGCTCCCTGTGGCAGTGTATCCACAGTCTGAAGCTCTTTTGACCTGTGAAAAAAAAAATGGCATGGTTAGTGTTAAGCGATGTGTGGCCGGGCTTACCCTATACGGTGCCGTAATGCCGTTTCTTAATGTGTTGTCGGTCTTACCTCGGTAGCGGAATTTTTGTTACCGGGTGCCGATATATTCCACCTTAATTATACTTATTGTACTGTATTATCGTTACCCTATGTGTTATCGTTAACCTATGTGCTATCGTTAACCTATGTGCTATCGTTAACCTATGTGCTATCGTTAACCTATGTGCTATCGGGCTTACCCTGATGACGGATTTGCGTCGCCATCAGGTGCCGAGATATTCTACCTTAATTTAAAAAGAAATTTCCTTAATTTTAAAAATTGCCTTAATTGTAAAACTATGCTGTATGTACAAGCCGAGTAGACCTTATTCTAAAGCCGAAATGTGCTGTGCCCAATTGTAGCAACAGCGCTTGTTGAATTTGCTTACATCTAAGTGACCTTAAAAATGGCACTGTACTTAAATACTAAAATTTAGATGGAGGCTCGTCCGTCCGATTTCTCTCGCGGGGGCCCTTGTAGTACATTGTTGAGACCGGAACCCAACAATGCCTCGTAGTCCCCTCCGTCTTAATCCTAATTGTCGACGTTTATTCTAAATGATTATGAACTAGTATTAACCTAGTCACAGGCGGCTTACGGTGCCACAAAGCAAAACCGTTTCGCCCGCTGTATTTATCAGCTCTTTACCTTTGCCTTTGCGTATGTAGTCGTAGTTGGGTCTGCCCACTGTAACCCCTCTAGACAGCTCGTTGCATGTCTATTTAATGCCCTTAGGCTGCCCGATGCGTCGCCATTTAAGTGGGCATTGGACATCGTCCAATGGCATAGTATTATCTTCGCCTTTATTGGCAATCGTAGTATGCTTTTCGCAGTATAATATTCTCTTCGCCTTTGTCGGCCGCAATAATATTTCACTCCAACGCGCAGGAGTCTTGCTTCCCGCTGTAGAAGCCCTACTTACTTAAATTTAACTAAAAGTCTAGTCATAATTTGGGTCGTCCCTAGGGTCAGCCCCTGAGTCCGGCGCGGAGTGAGCTATTTCTCCCACCATCCTCAAAAAGTCTCCCCTGCAGGTCTTGGCTTCGACAACCGTGGCACATAGTGGGTGTAACTGTCTCCGACAAGGGGGATAGGCTAGATGCACCCCTAGATCTTGACGTTTGCCCGTGCCAGATCCCGAATGCTTCAACCTTACGTGGTTCGTCTGTTCGGTCGGGTCAGTGATTTGTTGAGCCAACTGGGGTAAGGGTCATCATCACCTTCCCCAGCTCTGCTCCAGTGTGGTGCCTTTGGCCTTCGGCTTATGCCGTTATCACCAATCAGAGTGTTTCAGATTCCTTTTCATGTAATAAAAAAAATATGGGCGTAACCTTTGTAAGTAATTTATTTCTGTGTAAAATGTAAAATATTTCAAGTGTTGTGGGGTTGTAGAGCTTCTAGGTGCATAGACTACTTTAGGTCTCTATTGCTACGTCGGCTGTCCAGCGATAATGCTCTGTTAACCTTTATGGAGGTGTTAGTAGGGTCTATGATGTCAGGTACCCTGTTATTAGGATCTGGGTGTAGTTATTTGTAGAGTGGGCTGAAAGCATGGTAGGAAGAGGTTGCGCATCTTTGGGCTCAAATAAATGGTGGCCTTGAGCCGGTAATGCTGCTAGGATTGCTCTTACAATGAGTGGACTGGGGAGGGTAATTCCCGGGATTGCAAAAATATAAAAATTCCATGCAGGTTTGATAGTAATAACCCTTGGTAAATGGATGGGATATTCCATGCACGTATCTGGATGTGAGGCATCTGCACTCATGTACGGATAGGTGTATGGTGAGGCGTAATAATAATATATCCCTGTCATGCGGGAGTATTTAATTTAAAAAATAGTTAGTATGTGATTGTGGCCTCGTCTCTCATTTGGAGATGCGCATTATGCTTATTTGTTGTTTGCCGACCCACCCCTAATACTCAGGTGGTAGCATCGAGATTCAAGGCGTAGTAAGCCTTCTCTTTAAACGCATGAAGTCTATCAACCCCTGTGTATACTTTGTAATGTAGTGTACCTGTTTTCATCGTGTTCACGTGTCTGCGTTGTTCATGTTGGACGTGGGAAGGTTATTGGAGGGGAGTAAGTTGGTACGATGGTAGCCTGTGCTCCTGTCATCCTCCCTTTGTCCTTGTCTGCTCGCTATCCGCTTCCTGGGATAGTAAAGCGTCGTGACGCTGTGACGTCACGTCCTAATCTGGTCTGCCATTTGTAGTGTGAATGTGGCCAGTGGTCGTAGTGCGACTGACCATGTCCTAATCGCCTGGAATGATTTCTTTTTATAAATAAAATCGCGAAAGGAAGTTATTAGGGGGAAGGTCTTGTTTCCTCAGAGCCCCTGTCTGTGTTCGCCCTTGATTAGTGAGCGCGTGTGTGTGTGACTATGTTCCGCTACACCACGCGGACGGTTGGTCTGTTATAGGCTAAGTCCTAATATGTATCGCGTGTATGGGCAGGAGGTGCCCGTGGCCTGTCAACGTCTTTGAGAACGTGCTCCTATGGGCCCAAGATAATTTCGGTCTGTCACGTCTGTCCATTGCTAAATGTCATAATTGTTCTTGCGTGTTAAAAAAATGTGTGGCATGAAGATTGTTTTGTGCTTGTAATTTCATGGTCAATGCCGATACAAAAATAGTGTCTGTCACCAGCAGTATTGCAATGTGACGAAACCTGCAAGTCAGCGGTTTGTATGTGTAATGGCAGGCTCGGACGTTATGTATGTCAGCTGCCGGCACGTGTTTTCTTGTACGTATGCGAGTGTTGTCATTGTTCTAGATTCCGGGCGGACTAGTGTAGCAATAGCTAGTACTGTTGTGTGGCCACTATTCCATAAGACCTTTGTCTTACGAAATTTCTGTACCTGTGTTTGGGAAATATATTTTCCATGTCAGGTGTAATTGAAATTTCATGCCTGGCTTTTGGCCGAAGGAAATGTGGTATTATCTGGTTCTGTAGTTGTATGGGCCAATTTCGGTGTGATTGAAAGCCTGGATAGTTGTTTTCCCTGGTGTCCAATTTTTGCTGGGATTTGGACCCGTGATCTATGTAATTCTCTGTGTTTTATGTCTGCGTTGTGTTTCAGGGATTGAGGTGTCCTCAGTGTGGTTTTTGCTTGTGTCTCTCGTACCAAAAATACCGTTGGTTAGTTAGTTTTTGGTACCAGTGTGGTGTGTGATCATGGGTTCGGACCCGGCTTAGTGTAAAGGCTTGTTACGACGGTATTTGTGCCGCATATATTATGGCACATGTACCGTGTATTTGAAATGCGCAGATGGGAATACGCATTCCTGTGAAGAGTTTGTGTGTTTTTGAATTCTCCTCGTAGTGTAATTTGGGGAGTTATGAGGTGTTTGTATCCGACGTGAATGATGGCGTCTTTCCTGTCCACTTGGAGCTGGCTTAGTTCGTCTGTATGCGTGAAGGTCGGCGAGTCATGCGGGCCTTATCGCTGACAGTGGTAGTGTAGAATTACAATGTCGTGCGCCCTCATTTGTTTATGTTCTGACCATGCTCTTGTTCGCGGCACGTGTACGTGTGAACTTGATTGCTGTCTCTTGTGATTGCGGGCAGGATCTCCGCAATGCAAAAGAACCTCTCACTAACTACATTTGTGTCCCCAAGTTTTGTGTTAATGTAGCGTGGGTCGATTATGTCCCTATCCATTGTACAAAATGTCGTTATACACGAGTGTCTCCGGGCCGCTATTCGCGTGTTTGGTGACTATGTGCCGGAGGCGATTTTGTTGTTTTTCATTTATGACCATCTGTTAGCGGAACTGTCCCAATCTGTTTTAGCTTCCTATTTTTCTATCCTGTAACTGGATAGCTACCCAACCTGACATTCCTGGTATTCAGAAGGTTGCGGGTTTTGAGACCGTCTTTGCCCAGAGTAATTGTTTCTGGTGTCATTCTAGGTTGTGTCTCCGGGACAGTTCTGTCGACTGTTAGGATCGTATCCCGGTGCGTTCAGTGAGGTCCGACGGCTATTTCTTGGCCTTCTTTCCACGTCTGCCAGTGGGATTACTTCCCTTCCTTTTGGCAGTGTTTTACTGTCATGTGGCAATGTAAATTGATTGGGTGACTTCCAAAAATATGTAGGGTTTCCCAAAGTCTGGGATTTTCATCCTATGGTGCGTTTGCGTTTTAGCTTGCGTGTTGTTATGGAGGGGAGAAAAAGTCGTGTTATAGGCAGTGTAACGTGTCACGTATGCCTATGGATGCAATACATATAGTTCAACTTGGCCAATTTTTCCTTCATCGGGCCTAATGACTGAGGCAGAGAGAAACAAAAATGAGCTATGCCCCGCTCCGTATTAAGAGAGCACTTTGAAAAGGTATAAAAAATATATTGTATCTCGCCTGTCCACTGCTGTATGCTTTATTAAAGTGGGTTGGCAGGTGGCGATAGTCTGTAAAAATTATGTCGTAAGCAATATGAAAAATGTTTGAAAGTGAGAAGTAGGACCTGAGTGTAGTATCCACCTGTTTGGTGACGTTAGTACTACAGTAATCTAGTTACGTCTCAGGGAAATCTACCACTTTTGAAAAATAGTTTGAGATTCTTAATTCTTGCTATAATCAGGGCCCCCGCGCCTCCACCATCTGTTTTAGATCCCTTATTGGGGGGTGGTTGGATCTAAAACGGAAGAGTTATTGTGTTAATTTATAAGGAAGTGCCTAAAAGGGGGTAGCTTCCCGTAGTCGGGCAAGCTGACCAGTGTAGAGTGTTGTTTAGTGTTAGGAACTAAGGGGCGCTCCTATAAATGATGTAGGTGTATTTTAGGGGATGAACTTGGCGTACAGGTCAACGCGCTGGTCTTCCAGCTGGCTGGCTGGCTGGTTATATAACCGATGTGCACGCGTCAGCGTTATGGCGCGCGCTGCTCTTAGCAGTCGGGCCTATGCGGGAATACAATGATACTTGCGCTAGCAAGTATCTGGCTACTGTAAGTCACGTCTAATCGTGACGGAGGATTCAGGATGGACTTTAGGTCGTGAAGAGGCGTGTAAAATAGTAATACAGGTGTAGCGTACTGACCAAGTGTTTATTGGTCAGTAATATGGAATTGTGAGTCCCTTCTAGGGGATGTAGTAAATGTTACAATGTGTACAAACTTGTGTATACAATTGGTGGGTAAAGGTTACAAAGTTACAGGATTCTGAACACTTGCTGACTCACCTGATGATACCAGCGATAGCCTCCGGCCGCCGCACTGTAAGACTGGTAATTGAGAGAGCTTGACCCCTTTAAGGCTCCCTCTTATATTCTTCGGCGTTGCTTCGTCGACATTCTGATGGCATAGATGCCCCAGTTAATTGTGTGTCGCTGTTTGTGGTAGTGATGCAATTATTGGGTAAGCTTCCCAGACTGGTTAGCCGCCCTTGCGGTGTTAATAGATGTTGGTCTGGACTTACAAGGGTTGCCATTTAGGGGTGATTTAGATAGATGATGGGGGGATGGCCTCCAGGGGGTGCATACCCCCGGGGGGCTGTACAATATCAATGTGCAAGGTGTGTTGTGTGGCGGGATAGAGTTCCAAACATGGACGATAAGTGCGTGGCTTTACTCAGTGGGCAGGCTGTACATGACGTTATTTGCTGATGACAGAATTCTACGAAATTATACGGCATGATAAGGATAACTTATAACTACAGTACATCTATAAGTTCAAGAGAAAGTGATTTTCGACCGAAGAAGCAATTAAATCTAATATATTCGCGCGGCTGCCATGTTGGTTTCTTACTTATCACGAGTTGTTGTTGATTCTTTAGGGACTTATCGACATCGTCGTCGTGTAGTCCTGTGTACTTAGGTGAGCGTAAAAATTGTCTCATTACCTGTGTCACTGTCCTCCCTTTTCTGAGATTTGTCTCACGAGGCTGAGTGTACCCCGTTGCAGCCCTAAGACCAGAACTTAATTTCTTAGCAGAGCAAGGAATCAAACCCGGGCCTCCGCGGTGACAGACACTGTGCAACGAGGTGGACAACTTGTCACAAATTTGATAGACACATCAGCAAAGTTGCCTTCTATTCGAACACTAAGGTTAAGTTTGTGTCTTCAAACGCGCTAATCTCTGGAACTACCAGTCCGATTCGAAAAATTCCTTTTTTATACGATAGCCAGATTGAAGAGCAATAGTTTAGGCTATGTAGTATTAGGCTACACCTCTCAGGTAACCTTGAAGATTGATTTTTGTTCAGTAAGTCGGTAGAATAAGCGCTCCCGAACTGCTCTATCCGCATGCGATGGCGTACACCGTTTCACCGATCTGGACCAAAATTTGTATACATACCCTTGGGAATCCTGCGAGTAACACTGTGTACGTGAAATGTATGACAGGCCAGTCCATTCCCTGCGTTTAGGCCCTTTGGCACAAATCTACACCGTTTCACCGATCTGAACCAAAATTTGTACACTTACACTTTGGAACCCTGCGAGTAACGCTGTTTACATAAAATTTCGGACAGACCATTCCATTCCCTGAATTTAGGCCCTTTTGCACAAATGTACACCGTTTCACCGATCTGAACCAAGATTTGTATACTTACCCTTTGGAGCCCTGCGAGTAACACAGTCTGCATGCAATTTCGGACAGACCACTCCATTCCCTGCGTTTAGGCCCTTTGGCACAAATCTACACCGTTTCACCGATCTGAACCAAAATTTGTACACTTACACTTTGGAACTCTGCGAGTAACGCTGTTTACATAAAATTTCGGACAGACCATTCCATTCCCTGAATTTAGGCCCTTTTGCACAAATGTACACCGTTTCACCGATCTGAACCAAGATTTGTATACTTACCCTTTGGAGCCCTGCGAGTAACACAGTCTGCATGCAATTTCGGACAGACCACTCCATTCCCTGCATTTAGGCCCTTTGGCACAAATCTACACCGTTTCACCGATCTGAACCAAAATGTGTATAGGCCTATTTGCCCTTTGGAACCCTGCGAGTAACACTGCCTACATGAAAATTATGACAGACCACTCCATTCCCTGCATTTAGGGCCTTTGGCACAAATCTACACCTTTTCACCAATCTGAACCAAAATATGTATACTTATCCTTTGGAACCCTGAGAGTAACACTGTCTGTTTGAAATTTCGGACAGACCACTCCATTCCCTGCATTTTGGCCCTTTGGCACAAAACAAAATTTGTATACTTACCCTTTGGAACCCTGCGAGTAACACTGTCCGCATGAAATTTTGGACACACCACGCCATTTCCTGTATTTAGGCCCTTTGGCACAAATATACACCGTTTGACCGATCTGAAACAAATTTTACATACTTGCCCTTTGGAACCCGACGAGTTACACTGATGCTTGAAATTTCCTACTGACCACTCCAAACCCTTAATTTAAGTCCTTTGGCACAAATCTTCACCGTTTCACCGATCTTAACCACATTTTGTATACTTACCCTTTGGAATCCTGCGGGTGACACTGTTCACTTTAAATTTTGGACAGACCACTCCATCCCCTGCATTTAGGCCCTTTATCCCAAATATACACCGTTTCTCCTAATTGCACCAAATTCTACATACACTTTGAAACCCTGCTGGTAACACTGACCACTTGATATTTTGGACAACGCTCTCCATTCTCTACTTTTAGAATAACAGACAAAATATATTTGAAAACCACGTATTAAGGCCCTAGAACCATTCATGTCCGTAGTAGTGTAACTGTAAGAGTATTTTAATAAGTCTATTGTTGACGGGCAGTTCGGGCTGCATCACGTCACCCCTACCAGTGTTCTGGTGCAGAATTGCGAAAATAGTTGCATCTTGCGCTGTTTATAATTTGCAGTCACGGGGAGTAATTAGTGCAAAAGTATCTCTTAGGCCCCTTAAAACAGTTATCATCATGAAAATATTATGCAGCTTTATAAGTGCAATGGTGTTGGTGCAGTACATTGAGGTTACCAGCTGCAATAAGCGCTGGTGCTTTCAAATGTACCTTCACTTATTCCGAACCTTATCGTTGAACGCTATGTGGCGATAAATGATACTATTGCTACCTCAGTAGCTTGGGACAGCCGAAGTTTTCCAAACTGTTCTGATTTTTTCCTACGGTGCTATGCGACTAAAAATGACACTATTGGTCTCTACATCTAACAGCCAATGAGATATAGGCCCTAGGCAGTGTCTTTTATTTCACTTACTACTCTTTCTAATCATTTTTTAAAAATTTGTTTGTAAATTATATGTGTCAGTGCTGTAGTTACAAAATAACCGTTTCCCTATTCATTATTATCATTACGGGAAAATGAACTGAATGTTACGCCCATTATACTGTACTACTTATCACCCCCACTACAACTACCACCACCACCACCTCCAGCACCAAAAAACGTTAGTTTTTAAAAAATATTTTTTTAATGTTAGTTTAAGTATCATGTGCCAGTTCTGTAGTAGTATTCATTATCATCCATAATAGTACATTATGCAACGAGCCTATAATGGCTATAATTAAAACACGAGTATGTTTATAAAACGAGCGTATGCGAGTTTTATAATTTCCATACGAGTGTCTTAGTTACCATTATAGGCGAGTAGCATACGACTGTTTATGTTCGACGCTAATTATAACTTTATTATATGTTTTAACATATATATTTATAAATATCTGTTTAGTCACTAGAATGTTGTGATCGGGTGCTGCGCTGGGTAGGATATCTCTGTTCTCGTTCTCCAAGCTCTCTGGGCGACCGACGCATGCGCTCTGTGTGCTTCAATGCCATATGTGCAGATTGTGCACCAGTATTCAGTAAAACTATCACCGACGTCGTTTGAAAACAACGCGCTGTGTAGAAATTGGTATTGGGGATATTAAGGTACAGTGCTATTTCTTGTCTCATATTCACCAGTTTATTTACGCGAACATATGGACGGTGCACTTTCGGTAATTTATATAGACATGTTGGATTTTGAGCACATGCGCGAAGGTATCCTTATCTAATTGGTCAAACAACTGTTTCTTGAGCGGTGATTGGTGGGAGAAACTGTTTCATAATAAAAATAGTGTTATAATGACCATCATTATGATACAGTTTTCAGACATATAATAGTCAGGGTCGAACATAAAACAAATAAATCAACCGGGCGACGCCGAGCACTACTGCTAGTTCTAAATATTCCTCCAGTCTTGCAACTTGTAACTTCAAATGACACATCGCCATTACCTATAACAATGGCATATACTGAACAATACGTGTAATATTTTCCGAGAAAGGAAGAGAAAACTTTGAAAAATTGCATGGCCGCAATTGCGGTATATTATAAATTACAGTTTCAAAAATCACATCAGTGGATATTTCTTTAGCTTCCTGTCATGGAGCAATGTTCCAAATGCAAAATAGGTACCGTTAGAGGCTAATTTAGATTAAAAATTGCAGTGCACGCCATGTTTGCCTCTGGATTATCACTATCTCCAAAACATACAGTAGACTTGTAGTAATATCAGGTGTATAGCTGTAATAAGTTCCGAGAGAACGTAGTTAAATTTTGAAAGTCTACATGGCCACCTTATTGTTTCATACTTGAAACGGTTATGAAATCCACAGCAATGTAATAGCGTCCACATCGTTGCGTAGTGGCTAACATTCTTGGTTGTCACCGTGGACGCCCGGGTTCGATACCCGGCTCTGCCAAGGAATTTAACTCTAGTCTGTGGGCTGGAACGGGGTACACTCAATATCGTGAGGCAAAATTGAGAAGACGCGGGATCAATTCTTACCACAGCGATCCTGTAAGTGGTTTTCTACTCCAGGCAAATGTCGGGATGGTATCATTTAATTTTTGTATTAGGACCATGAGAGTAACTTAGATTTTGCATAGGACTTTTTTAAAATTTTCTTTCAGGGCAGTTTTGAATCGGACTAGCCGTTTTGCAACTCTCATGCTAGGCAAAGGATCTATTCTGAATAAAAATTATTCATGATTTTAACATAAATTTTACGCACACCCAAGTACACAGGACTACATGACCACGATGTCGCAAAGACCCTAAAGAATAACAACAACAACAACAACAACAACAACAACAACAACAACAACACAACAATGAATTAACCTATTAATATTCTATACACTAATGATACAACGTTTCAGGCTTATGGGTCTAGTAGGTTCCGACAATGAGCAATTCAGGAGCTGGGAGGAGAAAGGGCGACTAATGTATGTTATCTTACAGCAGATTCGCCCTTCTCCCAGCTGAAAGGGCGACTATTGTATGTAATCTTATAGCTGATTCGCCCTTATCCCAGCTGAAAGGGCGACTATTGTATGTAATCTTATAGCAGATTCGCCCTTCTCCCAGCTGAAAGAGCGACTATTGTATGTAATCTTATAGCAGAACCACCCTTTCTCCACCCGGCTGAAAGGGCGACTATTGTATGTAATCTTATAGCAGATTCGCCCTTCTCTCAGCTGAATGGGCGACTATTGTAGGTAATCTTATAGCTCATTCGCCCTTTATCCTTCCAGCTGAAAGGGCGACTATTGTAGGTAATCTTGTAGCAGATTCGCCCTTCTACTCCCAGCTGAAAGGGCGACTATTGTAGGTAATCTTATAGCAGATTCGCCCTTCTCCTCTCAGCTGAAAGGGCGAATATTGTGTGTAATCTTATAGGAGATTCGCCCTTCTCCCAGCTGACAGGGCGACTACTGTAGGTAATCTTATAGCAGATTCGCCTTTCTACCCCCAGCTGAAAGGGCGGCTATTGTAGATAACCTTATAGCAGATTCGCCCTTCTATACCCCGCTGAAAGGGGGACTATTGTATGTAATCTTAATGCAGATTCGCCCTTCTACTCCCAGCAGAAAGGGCTATTATTGGATGTAATCTTATAGCAGATTCGCCCTTCTCCCAGATGAAGGGGCGACTATTGTATGTAATCTTATAGCAGATTCTCCCTTCTCCTCCCAGCTGAAAGGTCGACTATTGTATGTAAACTTATAGCAGATTCGCACTTCTCCCAGCTGAAAGAGCGACTATTGTATGTAATCTTACTGTAGATTCGCCCTTTTCCCAGCTGAAAGGGCGACTATTGTATGTAATCTTATAGCAGATTCGCCCTTCTCCCAGGTGAAAGAGCAACTATTGTTGTTGTTGTTTGAGTCTTCAGTATTTTGACTGGTTTGATGCAGCTCTCCATGCCTCCCTGTCCTGAGCTAATCGTTTCATCTCTGCATAGCTCCGACACCCTACATCCGAGGCAATCTGTTTAACATATTCTAACCTTGGTCTACCCCTACAGTTTTTGTCCTCGACCCTTCCTTCCATAACTAAGCTTGCTATTCCTGGGTGTCTTAGCATGTGTCCTACCAACCTATCTCTTCTCTTCATTAACAGTCGCCAGAAACATCTCTCCTCTCCCACTCGTCTTAATACCTCTTTGTTTGTAACCCTATCTACCCATCTGAACTTCATCATTCTCCTGTAACACCACATTTCAAATGCTTCAATTCTCCTCTTTTCTGCTGCACCAATAGTCCAAGTTTCACTTCCATAGAGCGCCACGCACCAGACAAAGGCTTTCAAAAATGACTTCCTAATACCTAAATCTATATTCGATGTCAGCAGATTCCCTTTTTGTAGAAATGCTTTCTTTGCCTGAGCCAACCTACTTTTTATATCCTCTTTGCTTCGTCCATCACTGGTTATTCTGCTTCCTAAGTAACAGAAGTCTCCTACTTCCTTCAGCTTTTCACCTGCCAATTTGATCTCCATAGAGGTTTCTGATTTATTTCGGCTGCATTCCAGTATTTTTGTTTTAAATTTATTAATTTTCATCATGAATTCTTTCCGTAAGACGGAGTCCATACCATTCAAAAACTCATTCAAATTCTCAGGCTTGTCGGCCAAGATGACGATGTCATCAGCAAATCTTCTCCCAGGTGAAAGAGCAACTATTGTATGTAATCTTATAGCAGATTTGCCCTTTCTCCTCCCGCTGAAAAGGCGTCTATTGTAGGCAAACTTATAGCAGATTCGCCCTTTCTCCTCCCAGCTGAAAGGGCGACTATTGTATGTAATCTTATAGCAGATTCGACCTTTCTCCTCCCAGCTGAAAGGGGGACTATTGCAGGTAATCTTAGAGCAGATTTGCCCTTCTCCTCACAGCTGAAAGGGCGAATATTGTAGGCAACCTTATAGCAGATTCGCCCTTCTCCCAGCTGAAAGGGCGACTATTGTATATAATCTTATAGCAGATTCGCCCTTCTTCCTCCCAGCAGAAAGAGCGACTATTGCATGTAATCTTATAGCAGGTTCTCCCTTCTCCTCCCAGCTGAAAGGGCGACTATTTTATGTAACCTCATAGCAGATTCGCCCTTCTCCCAGCTGAAAGGGCGACTATTGTAGGTAAACTTATAGTAGATTTGCCCTTCTACTCACAGCTGAAAGGGCGACTATTGTATGTAATCTTATAGCAGACTCGCCCTTCTCCCAGCAGAAAGGGAAACTATTGTAGGTAACCTTATTGCAGATTTGCCCTTCTCCCAGATGAAAGGGCGACTATTGTATGTAATCTTGTAGCAGATTCGCCCTTCTCCCAGCTGATAGAGCGAATATTGTATGTAATCTTATAGCAGATTAACCCTTTCTCCTCCCAGCTGCATTGTGCCCGCTGGCCTAAGGTTTCGGGGAGCCATCGGTTTCAAATGACTGGGTAGATTATTGGCTGAGGAATAACCTAACCACCAAGGGAAGATGATAAAGAAAAGGAGGTGGGTTTCGGACTGGAGAAAAAGGATAGAAAAATAGGAGGAGAGTCCCACAAAAGTTATGAATTTAACTTTAAATGCACTCAGAGGCGGTTGCCACCGCAAATCCGCTCTCTGATACCTAAAGTGGGTAAGGACCTGGACGAAGCTGACGGGAACCGCAGCTAAGACTTGGGCGGTTTGCCAGAGAAAAGCTTTAGTGTATTCCCTCTCAAGCATGCATATGCCTACTATGGGGAAGGGTGATGGTCTGACAAGACAAATAGTAACAGATTTATTGCGTATTAACGAGGGCATGAACCTAGGAAGAGTTAGGAAAGCCAGGATCTTGCCTAACTGTAGTATTTGCGAAATGATAAATCCAAAAACAAATATTTAATTTATTTAACAATTCAAAGGAAGTTGATAACTTTAACAAATATATAATTTCAATTTGGTTAACAACTTTGGGGTCACAGACCTCAGAAAACATTAAACGGTTGCGCCAGACAATTAACAATTTATTAGGTTTCAAACCTTTATAAAATCCTAGCAAGGATTTAAAATAGCGAAGATAAAAATTCAAAATTTAAAGACAATTAAGGTGATTAAAGTTTAACAATAAATAGAGTACAAGGTGTGTACTATAAGAAATTTCTGAGAAAACATTCTAGAGAAAGTAACCACTTCGAAAATAACAATAAGAGAAACATGAAGAATAAGATAGAAGTTCCTATAACTTCTTATATTTGTGCAGAATTACTTTTATAACAATTATACAAAAGAGGGCAGGTCACTTACTGTGAAACCTGAAGAGAAAGTCAAAAGGAAGGTTCTAGACTTCCTATGTTTAATTAGGAATCACGAGACTAATGGGGCAAGTTTCCCTTTCGTGAAACCTAGAAATAACTCACTCCTGAGTTGAAAGAATTGTATTCCCTGATTATAAGGGAGAAACAATGTAAGCTTGAACCGTGTATGAAACACGTGGTTATGCAGAAATTAATTAATGAGATATAAGCAATGGTGGGAGGGCACGTCTTTAGAGTGACACCTCATGGCAATAGGCCTAAAAGTAATAATTTTATTAACATGGTTTGCTAGTAGAAGGTTTAGGAAAGATCAATTGGGATTTAGGATAAATGTTCATGGCCTTATTTATGGTAATCGGACGATCGCTATGCGGTAGAAAAGTTGAACAAGCACTAGTTATCACTATAGTCTGTTAAATGGATGAAAAGTTCATTGTAGTAACACGAAAGTTTATGGCAAAGAAAGTTATTGCAATGATGAAAAAGGACTGGTAGCTCTAGATAGGCGAAAGTCTATTGCTTGAGAAAGTTGTGTATTACAATTAAATGCGCCATAGAACATTCCAACGGTGGAAGAAAATTAGCTATTGAGCTTTAATTCAGAAGGAAGATTCTTCAATTTTCAATAGTATTCTCACAAGTGAGTGAAAAGTACATGACGGCAAGACTTGTAGATAAAGTACAGGATCTGGAAGGTTCCAGAACGATCCTAAGAGAAGAATGGAGCCAAAGTTAATCCAGCGGAGGAACTAGCTTGGTATTTTATAGACAGCGGGTATTAGATAATGTCCCACATGGTGAGAAGATTTCTCATTTAAATAGCTTAAGAAAAGCTACTTTTTATTAAGGTTGGCTTAGACAGACAAAAGCCCAACATAGCAAATCCCGCGAAGGATGATTTTTGCCCCAAATAAGTAATCTCACACTGCTTATAAAATGATTATTGAAGTATGTAGAATTAAACCCGATGAAGATGAGGTTAAAACCTTAAGTCTGTACTTATCTTTGTTGCATGGCGAAGATGAAGTTCCCTTTGACGGATACCTAATGTGCCAACATGGCGTAGAATGTAGAGAGTGCCTCTTGGTTTGAGGAGACTGGCTCTGGTTGAGCCTTGACTGACCAAGTCAACTGCCGACTTACAAGTGAGACCCACTCAGCGAAGCGCGGAGGGTCCAAGGTAGGGAAAAGAGTGGGGGTAGGAGACAAAAGGAATACATATAAGCATGACCAATATTGTAAACTTAAATTCTCTTGAGGAAATGGTCTTTGCTACCTGACTTGATGGGAAGGGCTAGACCAAATGCTACCATAACCTAGGTTAATTAGCTTCAAGAGACTACACATGTTAAATCTAGTGTCAAGAAAACACACAAGAAAAAGTCCATGACAATATATTAGAAATGAAATATTACAGATAAATATGACAACATTAAATAATTTAAATAAACAATAGATTAAATAATTAAATACAAATATGTAAATATGAGCGAGGAACCGTGGACATGATGACATTCACGAATGTCTAGTGAAATAACAAGTGTTACCTAAGTGAAGGAAAATAACCAGACCCCTTAAAGAAATTCCAATAAATTACCTTATATGTCCATAAGGACCTGGGTGAACAACATAGGTTCAATAAAATATTAATTATCCATTCGAGTCTTTAATCTTGAAAATTAGTCAGAGCAGAAGGCTTTCACGTCAAGCTTAATTCCAATCCAAACATGTCTACCCTTTTTATAACAAATTCACTCGGTAATTGTTAACCAAAAAAAACGAACAACAACAAATAGAGCCGTGACCTATCAACAAGACTTTACATGAAATAAAATACGTATCATAATATGTGATACTTGACACGGAGTTCATAAGGAACTGTACTAAGAGCCAAAGATATGGAGGAAAATTACAGAAATTAGGTTAAGAATAAAATATCTTTGCTCGGAGAAAAATATGACGTTCTGGACCATACAGACAAGGCAGGCCAGATACGAACGTTTAAATAAAATCCCTAGGAGTCTTAAACTCGAAAACACCAATTCGGTTACTGGAAAATAAATTAAATAGTTGAACATACATACCAAGCAGCCTATAGATACCCTTTGAGGTTAGCACTTCACAGAAATAAACTGCAATATATATATAAAATATTAAGAAGTTACACCATGGAAACAATCACATCTTCGTATCAATATATCAATGAACAACTATAAGAATAATCCAGTATCCGATGATGTATATATTTTACAAACCTTTCGAGTATTTCTTCCATTAGCCTACCTTAAGGCGAGTTGCCAAGATACATTTCTACAAATTTAGAACCAAGTATGAATTATCTGAAGTTCTTATTACACGTAGGTACATAATTGAAGGTGTTTAGACTGGGGAAAATACCTCTAGATAGGCCGAAGCCAATCTAGGGCCCCGTAAATATTAGATCGCGTGAAATCACATCGTGACCTTCCTAGTTCCAAGCAGAAAAACAATAATACACAACAGACGTCGCTATTGGTTACAGTTTTTTTGAAGTGTCGAATGGGTCGATAACCGGCCTGCAAGCACAAGGACACGCGCGCTATCTCTTGTCTCACTAACCAAACCAGTAAGTACGTCCACCACTACCAAGATGGCGCGACGTCAACAGATGTCGGAAGAGAGTTTTTTTTCAATGCAAGTCGGAGACATTTATATTTCCAAAGAGTAATCCAGAGTTCGAGCAATGTAGAAACGTATCAGTCTTCAAAGAGTTGATAGCAGGCGATACTAGCACAGCCTGGTGGGTGAAAGAGTAAACGAAGTTCTCTTGATCACGGAGATAATAGCTGGCGATGGCAACGAGAACTGGTGGCCAGATGGGTAAGGAAGTCCTCTTGCACCAGGAAGAATTGAGGAGCTTCTGAGATTCGCTGCTAGATGACGCTAGGTGGGTCATGGAAGATATATATCTAGAACAGACTCACAAAGAACATAAGAGACATGACCAACAAAGAGAAAATAGAAGATCACTGTTGGTGTTTGATAAAAAAGGAAGAAATGAACAAGAAAAGAACATTAAAATTTATATTCTCTCGTACCGTGTATTCCAAGAATACACCATACTGGGAGGAGTTAACACCAACAGAGAACAAATAAGCAGTTACACATTTAAAGGTAATGGAGCGATCAGAGACAGTGGTCTTGTGATCGGACCATTAGTGGTCAAGACTCTGACCACCCTGACTCTCCCATCTCTTCCAGGATAACACTCGGTCACTCTACCAGAAATCCAGACCAAGGGAGGAGAAACATCCCTAACCAAGACCAAGTCCCCCACTTTAATGTCGGGACTGGAAAGAAACCACTTCTGTCTCCGTTGCAGGGAAGTTAAATATTCCAAGTTCCACCTCTTCCAAAAGGAATTGCGGAGGGCTTCAAGTTTACGCCAAACAATGGGAAGATTAGAATCCCTGTAAGAATTGGGAAGAGGAGGAGGGGCAGAAAGAGAAGTGCCGATAAGGAAGTGACCAGGTGTAAGTGGAAACAGGTCATCAGGGTCATTGGAAAGCGGAGTTAAAGAATGAGAATTAACAACACCTTCAATCACAAAATAGCTAGAAGCTGCGAGAAGTATAGCTCCAGTAAAGATAGCGATAAGATGAGAAAGAAGAATTAACAAGTTTAAACAAAGCGTATAGAAACAAGTACATCTATTAAGGATAAGAATATACCAAATAAACAAAGAAACTATGCGAGTAGAAGGCAAGAACGCCGTAGGTAACAATCTAGTAGCCATAAACAATGACCTTAAGTTATGATAAGTATCAAAGGGGTTAATCAGAAAAATACTTAAATCAGCGAGAAACGTGACGTGAAAAGCATAAATACAAAAACACATCGAATGTAACGACAAGAAAAAACAAGTTTGTTCATCAATGAACAATAAGATTGCAAAATATGTAAGCAAGGAGCAATACATGCGCGCGTGAAAAATACGCAACGATGTTATGAAACAAGAATCGAAGCAGCTGTAGAATACGAGCGTAAGCAAGTGGGAGAGACAGGCATGAACGACCTTGACCCACATAGTACAGCGATATAAGGAATATAAATATCTGAAAGAGTCCTTGACCGGAACAAGTTTATTTTGGGAAGTAAGTGAGCGGCTTCCGAGATTACGGGAGCAACTCGCAAGACAATGGTTGGCAGTCAGCCAGAGTTGAGATAAGGGAAACTTGCTCTGACCTTTGGCAAGCATACAGGAAATAAACGACAGCTTGGCGTTATCCGAGCTTGTATACAAACAAGATTGAAAAACAAGCAGTTCGAAATAAACAAACAACACACGTGAAATCAGCTGAGACTTAAAGCGGATATTCAGGTTAGACGGCATGCAGTCATTCGTGGCTTGGACGTGAAAAACCAATTTAGAGACATATGAAATAAAGTAGGAAATCAATTTCGCATAATTTGGAGGATCACGGAATCCGACAATTTTCGACAGAAAAAAGCTTGATTCTTCCGAAAAAAGAAGAGAAGCTGGGACATTGAAAAGGAGTTTATGCGTAAGAATAGTTATTCTAGATGCTAGAGAATTCAGATTTTCAAGAGGTTTCAAAAGCGGCTTCTAATTGTGAGGAAGGGGGAAGGAGCCGGACGTGGCCATCCTACTAAATAGCGAAAGAAGTGAAGCATAGCTTACAGCGAAATGATGGTGACTGATAGCCATGGTTTTACACAAGGGGAAGATAGTTTTCAATAGAGAGTTTAAGCAATTACCTGCTATAAAAAATGACATGAGAAGGTAAACGAAGTAACACAAGGCGAGGCGAACTTGAATTGCCATTTTGTGCGGGAAGAAGGCAAAATCATTTAAACAACTTACAAAGGTGGCGTAGTTGTTTACAATGAGACATCGTTTCGGCAAGTGTTTTTCAAATATATCGAGATCGAAAACATGAGCGTTCTCTTTTTCAGAAATGAGATTTATGTCAGCTGTAACAAAATGACATTGCGATTTGGTTTGAAGACTGGGATGTTGGATTTCACCAGTAATAACCCAACCAAAATCGGTGTCTCTGGCGACCACGTTTGAGGATAACTTGCGAACCTGTTTACGGAGGCAATTCCAAAAAACATTGGCACTGAAAAGTACATCAATGGGACCTTGAGCATTAAACTGAGGATCAGCTAACCTTAACTGCGAAGGAATCTTTAAGCCGGAAGTATTAATAGAGCTGCTAGGAGTGTCCTTGCCAATACTGGTAAGAATGAGACAGTTTAAGTTAAGATTGGTGTTTCTTTGACAAATGTCTCTGATTTTCAATTTTGAAGACTGCAAGGCTTGAGTTTTCAAATTTTCAATGCCGGATACATTGATGGGAGTAGGCGATGACGAAAGACCTAGTTTTTTAATTAACGATTGCGAAACAAAGTTGTGAGTTGAAGCGGAATCGAGAAGACCGCGGGTTCGAAACCAATTTCCAAATTTATCTTGAATTTCGAATTGTGCAGTGGACAAAAGGACTTGCGCACTGTGAGAAGTTTCGGCGTTAGAAATGCAGGAAGAAGCATTAGTTTGTTCGCAGCTGCTCTGCATGGAGTTTGAAGAAGCGGGTACTGGTGACCTCGATTTATCATGAACGTGCAATAAAGAATGGTGCGGTTTTTTACAATGGAAAGAGAGGTTGGAAGACGTACAGTTTGAAGAAGAATGCTTAGGTGACCAGCAGTTGAAGCAATGTTTGCTATTGAAGACAAACTTCCTTCGGTCTTCGACAGACAATTCTTTAAAAGATTTGCAGGAGCACAAAGTGTGCAACTTTTTGCAGAGCATGCATTTTAAAGATTTGTTGAGCGGCCTGATATGTTCTCTTGGATGGTTGAAAGAAGCAGAACGAGTTTGCTTGTTCTCGACAGACGGGGGCTGATGACCATTTGAAGAGACAAGTTTTTTCTCAAAAATGTGACACTTATGACTCGTTTCGACATTTTCGCACTGAAATGAGAGTGCTGTAAGGACTTGGCACCGGCTGTTGAGAAACGAGATGAGGTGTTCAAACGAATGTTCCTCGTTGCGAGTGAGTTCGATCTCCCAAGCCTTTAATGTTGAAAAATCGAATCTGGATGTAGCTAGATGAATAAGTATGGTGTCCCATGTTTGTACGGGCTGCTTAAGTTGATATAATGCTCTAACATTTAACTGCATAGAGTCTAACAGGTCTCTTAAAGAGGTGACGTCAATAGGTTTGACGACTGGCAGGTTGAACAGACAGCGGATGTGGCAAGCCACACACAAACGTAAATTGCCATATCTCTCTTTAAGGAGATTAAAGGCGATGCGGTAGTTATCTGCGCTTAAAGGAAGTGACTCGACCAAGGCCAAGGCTTCGTCTTCCAAGGACGTACGCAAGAAGTAGAATTTATGAATGTCGAGAATGTCAGTATTTTCATGAATTAGGGAGCAGTAAAGTTCATAAAAAGAATACCATTCACCTTCCTGGCCTGAGAAGTGAGGTAGGCTTATCTTTGGAAGTAACGGTTTCGGTTTATCCTTGTGAACTGAAGCGGGTGCGAACTGGGCCGGATTGATGAACCTAGTGTCCGGTTCTGAGATACTGCGGATCAGTTGGAGGGCCTTGGCAATCCCTTCAAAGTACAAGGGTTCGACCTCGTCCCGATCCGATTGAAGTTCTGGGCAAGCGGATTCAATCTCGGTTTGAATTTGATCGTAATAATCATAGGACCGTTCGTACAACTTAAGGCGTTGTGTCAAGATGTCTAAATCACACTCGGCGGGATTTAATGTGTTGATGAAATTTCTGAATCTGGTGAGTTGCCCTTTATAGGAAGAACGTCTAGCAATGAGAGTTTCATCTTTTTCAGTAGAAGCCATGACAAAGTAAATAGATTAAGATACAACTTACGAAACTGTGGAACCTCGGAAATGCTGTCAGGCTGGCAGCAGCCAAAAAGTTGAAAGAAAGGGACACACCACGGGAGACAGGAGCGGCCTCTTTCCCCTTCACAGGCTTTGCATGATGTAGTTATAGCTGAAAGATTCAAAGCAGATATTACTAATTTGTAAGGTATTGCCAAATGATCTTTTAAAAAGAATAGGAATAGAAAATGGACTCTCCCGGGTTTCGGCACCAATTTTTGGGTAGATTATTGGCTGAGGAATAACCTAACCACCAAGGGAAGATGATAAAGAAAAGGAGGTGGGTTTCGGACTGGAGAAAAAGGATAGAAAAATAGGAGGAGAGTCCCACAAAAGTTATGAATTTAACTTTAAATGCACTCAGAGGCGGTTGCCACCGCAAATCCGCTCTCTGATACCTAAAGTGGGTAAGGACCTGGTCGAAGCTGACGGGAACCGCAGCTAAGACTTGGGTGGTTTGCCAGAGAAAGGCTTTAGTGTATTCCCTCTCAAGCATGCATATGCCTACTATGGGGAAGGGTGATGGTCTGACAAGACAAATAGTAACAGATTTATTGCGTATTAACGAGGGCATGAACCTAGGAAGAGTTAGGAAAGCCAGGATCTTGCCTAACTGTAGTATTTGCGAAATGATAAATCCAAAAACAAATATTTAATTTATTTAACAATTCAAAGGAAGTTGATAACTTTAACAAATATATAATTTCAATTTGGTTAACAACTTTGGGGTCACAGACCTCAGAAAACATTAAACGGTTGCGCCAGTAAATTAACAATTTATTAGGTTTCAAACCTTTATAAAATCCTAGCAAGGATTTAAAATAGCGAAGATAAAAATTCAAAATTTAAAGACAATTAAGGTGATTAAAATTTAACAATAAATAGAGTACAAGGTGTGTACTATAAGAAATTTCTGAGAAAACATTCTAGAGAAAGTAACCACTTCGAAAATAACAATAAGAGAAACATGAAGAATAAGATAGAAGTTCCTATAACTTCTTATATTTGTGCAGAATTACTTTTATAACAATTATACAAAAGAGGGCAGGTCACTTACTGTGAAACCTGAAGAGAAAGTCAAAAGGAAGGTTCTAGACTTCCTATGTTTAATTAGGAATCACGAGACTAATGGGGCAAGTTTCCCTTTCGTGAAACCTAGAAATAACTCACTCCTGAGTTGAAAGAATTGTATTCCCTGATTATAAGGGAGAAACAATGTAAGCTTGAACCGTGTATGAAACACGTGGTTATGCAGAAATTAATTAATGAGATATAAGCAAAGGTGGGAGGGCACGTCTTTAGAGTGACACCTCATGGCAATAGGCCTTAAAGTAATAATTTTATTAACATGGTTTGTTAGTAGAAGGTTTAGGAAAGATCAATTGGGATTTAGGATAAATGTTCATGGCATTATTTATGGTAATCGGACGATCGCGACGCGGTAGAAAAGTTGAACAAGCACTAGTTATCACTATAGTCTGTTAAATGGATGAAAAGTTCATTGTAGTAACACGAAAGTTTATGGCAAAGAAATTTATTGCAATGATGAAAAAGGACTGGTAGTACTAGATAGGCGAAAGTCTATTGCTTGAGAAAGTTGTGTATTACAATTAAATGCGCCATAGAACATTCCAACGGTGGAAGAAAATTAGCTATTGAGCTTTAATTCAGAAGGAAGATTCTTCAATTTTCAATAGTATTCTCACAAGTGAGTGAAAAGTACATGACGGCAAGACTTGTAGATAAAGTACAGGATCTGGAAGGTTCCAGAACGATCCTAATAGAAGAATGGAGCCAAAGTTAATCCAGCGGAGGAACTAGCTTGGTATTTTATAGACAGCGGGTATTAGATAATATCCCACATGGTGAGAAGATTTCTCATTTAAATAGCTTAAGAAAAGCTATTTTTTATTAAGGTTGGCTTAGACAGACAAAAGCCCAACATAGCAAATCCCGCGAAGGATGATTTTTGCCCCAAATAAGTAATTTCACACTGCTTATAAAATGATTATTGAAGTATGTAGAATTAAACCCGATGAAGATGAGGTTAAAACCTTAAGTCTGTACTTATCTTTGTTGCATGGCGAAGATGAAGTTCCCTTTGACGGATACCTAATGTGCCAACATGGCGTAGAATGTAGAGAGTGCATCTTGGTTTTAGGAGACTGGCTCTGGTTGAGCCTTGACTGACCAAGTCAACTGCCGACTTACAAGTGAGACCCACTCAGCGAAGCGCGGAGGGTCCAAGGAAGGGAAAAGAGTGGAGGTAGGAGACAAAAGGAATACATATAAGCATGACCAATATTGTAAACTTAAATTCTCTTGAGGAAATGGTCTTCAAAGAGTTGATAGCAGGCGATACTAGCACAGCCTGGTGGGTGAAAGAGTAAACGAAGTTCTCTTGATCACGGAGATAATAGCTGGCGATGGCAACGAGAACTGGTGGCCAGATGGATAAGGAAGTCCTCTTTCACCAGGAAGAATTGAGGAGCTTCTGAGATTCGCTGCTAGATTACGCTAGGTGGGTCATGGAAGATATATATCTAGAACAGACTCACAAAGAACATAAGAGACATGACCAACAAAGAGAAAATAGAAGATCACTGTTGGTGTTTGATAAAAAAGGAAGAAATGAACAAGAAAAGAGCATTAAAATTTATATTCTCTCGTACCGTGTATTCCAAGAATACACCAATGACCCTTCCGAGATCCTATTCCAGCTAACACACAATTTTTGGGAACGACACATCCATAGGCTGGTTTCGCACAAAAGTCTGTACTCGGGGGGTATCGGGATTTGGTGAGGTTCTATTCTTACCCAGCTCAGAGGAATGCATCGATATAAAACTAACCAAGAAAGAGAGGTCAGTCTTATGTTAAAATCACGAATAATTTTTATTCAGAATAGATCCCTAGCCTAGCATGAGAGTTGCAAAACGGCTAGTCCGATTCAAAACTGCCCTGAAAGAAAATTTAAAAAAGTCCTATGCAAAATCTAAGTTACTCTCATGGTCCTAATACAAAAATTAAATGATAACAAACAAGCAAAGAGAATGGCACATAAGATCAACCCTAAGCAATTACATCGAAAATGACTACGGGAGGATGAAACATCAAAAGAATTTACTGCAAAGCAAGACATTTACTTGTTTACAAATACTAAGAATATTTACATTTAACAACAAAAGGGGAATTTTTTTCCAAGCTTTGATGGTGCCATCTCCAACATTTATCTTTAAATTTACTTGTTTATCTAGTCCTAACTAACATTAATTAATAAACGAGACGCGTTTATTACAAAGAAAAAATACTAAATATGTGCACAACGTTGCTGAATAAAGAAGAATTTAATTAATACAATACAAATATGTACAGTAATTAAGCACTCCTATTTTTGTGCAATTGGCACTGCCTGCCTGCCTGATTAGTCACTCTTGGTTACAAATGGTCTTAGTATCCAGATGTGAAAAGGAAAAATTAGAATAATAGAAAGCCTGCGAATGCGATAATAATTAACCAATTATATCGACTCACTTTGCTCCCAATCTGATGTGTGTGCTTCAGTTTCCACATCATCGATTGGTCGTTGACTAATGGTGTCAAAGTGTATCAAAAATGTATCAAAAATAAATCAACAATAGTAAAGTCTAATTTTGGTCCTTCAAAAGATTTTATTTTTAGCGTTTATTTATTATTTAGGCTCAAGGGGGAATTATAAGATTTGTTTACTTTCATAAAAATCCTATCTTTGATTATTAAAGTTGTTATACAATTATTTATGCCTCACAGTGTATTTGTTCAGTGTTATGGACCTTTAATTGCGTTTAGTGTAGTCAGGTATGATCAGTAAATCCATCTAATGTTTATTAACTTCACAATATTCCACTCAGGAATAACTTTAATAACAGACACCTTGTGTCTCCACCTTTACGTTTATTATTAGATATCCTGAGTCTCTCTTATACCACGGATTCATTAATCCATATATCATCGGTCTGGCACGACTTCGATAGTTTATTACCGCCGGGATAAATTACCATAAACATGTCGGAGATATTAATCCACCTCTACGACTTACTTTAATAGTACCATCATAACTTTAGTTAACAATTAGTGTGGATTCCTGAATTATACACATTTTTTAAAACACAGATTACAAAGTCTAATGTCTCTCCCATAATATCTTGCGACAGTTAAAGAAAAGTGTTTAGAAACACAGCTGATAATATTCTCATATAGCATTAAGTATTCCGATACAAAACTAGCGTGTGAGATTGTGTACTTTACATGTGGCCTCATCCCTTAAATAATGTCAAACCTGCGATCCCTCGCTTCGAAATACAGTTCATTTTACATTTTCATTCCAGCTTGTCGTAAATAAATAAAACTTTGCTCCAGATGCTCATTTGTCAAACACGTGGATAACGGATTCCGTGTTTTGATTATATAATGTTAGGAATCTCACTGCCTTCCAAATTATTCTATACACTGCCTGATATCCGTATAGCCGTGCTATGAGTAGCTCTCTCGCACACATTTGACCTTGGCCTTCATTTGCTACTTGTTTATTATGTCATAAGCCTGACAAGCAACATAATACATGAACAATGCGACCATCACGAAATACGCGAACTAAGCGGCCAAGCTACCCTGAATCATGGAATACCTGAACAAAGTGACCATCGAATTAAACGTTCAGCACGGAATATGCGAACTAAGCGGCCAAGCTACCCTGACTCATGCCCATTACATCGCCCGAAGTCATTCAGCCGGGTTATTCCCAACCAGTTTAGAGTTAGACCTGCCCCAAATTCTGACATTGTATCACTCTCACCATAACTGTTCTATCCGTCGTAACCTGAAGATCGTGTGATTTAGTTAATTAGTTGTGTCAGTGTTTTGTTGGTTTGTGCTATCAGTTTTTTTTTATCAGTTTGCTATTATGGAACTTACTACAACTAACAAAGGTTACTCTTATAGGCCTAACTTCAAGCGACAAAATGTGGAAGGGACGATATTCTGGCGATGTTCAAAGGAGAGGTCAAAAAGGTGTCGAGGTATCATGAAAAGTAAAAATGGCGAGATCTTGAGTACGAGTGAACATCAGTGTGGCGCTCCAGATGAAGCACGGTTGGAGGTCAGGAAAACTCTTCAACAGGCGAAGATGCGGGCCAGGGAAGAACATACGGCTGTCTCGAAAATCTGTAATCAGGAATTAGGCGAACTTCACAACAAAGGGTATGAATTCGTAACAGAGATGCCAGCTGAACTTACGACAAAGAGAGTTCTATACAAACGAAGGTGCACATCTCAAGGAAATCAAGCAGAGCCAGAGAAGCGCGATGATGTGCTTCTTGACGAAGAAATTCTGAAGATGAAAGACGGCAGCAGTTTCCTCCTGGCGGATGACAAATCAGGTGAATGAATTCTAATTTTTAGTGGAACTTTGGGGAAAGAGGGGTTGGCGTCATGTGAAGACTCTTTTATGGATGGAACCTTCAAAAGCTCCAGTAAACAATTTGCTCAGATTTACTCCACCCATGCTGACTATGGAAGCTCGACCGAGGAAACAAATATATATCCAGTGGCTTTTGCTCTTTTGCCGAATAAAAAGAAAGAAACGTACTACGTCCGAATCTCGCATAGCCACCACATATATCCGCAGAGATGGAAAAGGATTGTAAGGATGTCGATACCCAGCCAGATAAACCAACACTACCCTACTAGGCGAATGACTAGCAAACCCTCGACGCATACCGGCCATACAATAACGCTACTAATTAGTTACACATTTACTAGAAATTAAATATCCATAACAAGATGGTAGGACGAGAATCTCGGATCTCGAGCGTGAACGGTGAAGTTGAGACTAAGTGGGTTCTAGTAACTAACTGGCAGTATTATCGCACGTCGATTGCGAAATGAAAAGATGATAAGTTTCTATAAAAATGAGCAGCAAACAAAAATAGTGCCTGAAATTTATTAACTAATTATTTACAAGGCATTAAATCTTCCTAACCCAAATAAAAATAAATTCAAATTGAAAATAAAATATTTCACTCGGTAGATAGTCCTTCTATCTGACAAATAAACTTTCAGCAAAGTTTAAATTACCGAAATGTATTTATGTAAGAATAATAATTAAGTGTTTGCGCTTTCTAGTCACCCTGTGACTCGATCACTTTAAGCAGTCTGATCGTAATCGGCTGTTCATCAAATAAAGTATAATTAACAATACACTGCCCTACATTATACACTTATTTATATAAAAACGTGAACGTAATGAGAATAAAATTATTAAACTATTTAAAATGGTTAAATATTTACACAAGATAAAATTATCATGTCCAGCACGGTATTTAAAAACATATATACAAGATCTTTTGCGATCTGACAATCTTATTTCGCTTATGTTTCTCTAAACAGTTCTTCGAATACTTGTTCACAAAACAATGTAATTTCAGGTATACTCTGGTTTTTGTCAAAATAAATATAGCTTTGGTAGCGAACAATTAAGTTAAATAGAGCTCTTAAATGTCGTGTCAATAAATAAAATACAATAGATTTAAAGAACGATGCGGAACTACTCAGTTACTCTTAATAAGATTCGTGGATTTCGTAATAACACTTTCTGACATGTACAACACAAATATAAACCCTAATGTCAGTTGCTTTTTAAACATACTGTATCAATTCTTTGCTCCTAATGGCAATACACGTCTTTCCTTTCGTAATACGGTGAACAACATCTTATAATAGCGTCTGCTACGCTTCCAAACTTGACATATTCCTTTCCTCTCCTTTTAACAACAAACCCAATAATAATGCACGGTATTCCTTCAATAAAAACCCATCTTGCTACACTCCAAACGTGTAGAAGAAACAGTGACTCTACTAAGTAAACACAAACCTGTGAAATACTGTTCATAATGCACTCCTATCCAACTCTATTCTAAATTAATTATCTTCGTGCTCTTTCAATAACAATAACATACTTGTTCACTTCAGTTCACCTTTTATAATATTCCTCTTAACTTCAAATAACGCATTTCGTTTACAAACTTTCACAACATACTGTTTTCCACGTTACAACAAAATATTAACATTAATAAACCGTAGTTCGCTCGTCTTTACTGTTAATAACAATAATACATATCCACCCGTTTCTGGTGTACATTTAATGAATTAATTATTCATATTTAAACTTGTTTCATACCATACAAAACCTCAGGTAGATCTACAAATCCTCTGGTCTGTGGTTTCGTTATAGCAGTTATTCCAATAAAATTGTTGCTAATTATAGGCATCATTTGACCACTATTGTCAACAATATGATCCTATTTCATAGTTTTAAATCCGTTATAACAATTGTCAATGACTACATATCAATATCATATTACAGTAACATTCCGCAATTGGAATAGTTCTACTCCAATAATATTATTTATAAATGTTTCATTTACGTTCTGACACAATAAAATGTTTTAAACAGTGATTCAGCATTCTACAATAATCCTTTCTCTTAATAATAATGTAATCCAGCCATATTTACACATTCTGTCGCTTTTTACGCATTTTTAACGATCGAAGCATTCTCTTCAAAAACAGTTTCGTTTAAAAGTGAGCATATTAAAACGTTTCCTTAAAAATATAAAAACGGAATATCTAAAGTCAAATACAAATGAAATTACGTCAAAAACGACACACGCTGACGTATCATAAAATTTACAGTGAAATCTCTAAAATTGACAACATAAAAGCATGGGTTATTAACAAGAAAAACTACATATAAGTTGGTCACATCAGAAATACTATCAAAGACTACATAAAACTTCTGAGATCTTATAACAATCAATTTTCTACCTTTGTGATGATCTGCTGTCGTGATACCTGGTCTGATATACTTGATGTTCCTCTCTCGGGACGGCACGTGCGTGTCGCCTGCTCGACGCGAGCTCCAGTTAGGCGTGTGGCGATCAGCTGTCCGGCTTCCCCCCTCGTCGTGCGGCAAGCACCGGGGCTGCTGTCTCGCCTCCCTGCTAACGGCATTTCTTCTTGCTTCTCGACCTCTAGTCTGGCAACTCGAACTCGGGACAAACAAACCCCTCTGTCCGTCTTCTTCGTGTAGCATCTCGTCATCAATGTAGGTTTGAACGTCTCTGGTTGACATCTCTCCAAGTTGGTAGTTGACGTTTGAATCGTAATGTTGAAGGGAAATTCAGAATACTGCATGTTGATGAGCAGTTGTAGTATCATCGATCCATGGTCGTCAAGACACCCTGAATTCCCACTCCATAATGTAGACTAACCTCATTCCATAATTTAGTGCTCCATGACAATCTCCTTAGTCAGTGTTGAATAAGAATGTCCCCCCTGACTCATGGACATTGTTATCATCGAAACAGTAAGATGATTATTCAGAAGATATACTGTTGCAATATAGTAGCTGGTAAATGCAATGCTACTAGTCGTAGTTCTGTAGAAATGTGAAGCTGTAGAAATGAAGTCTTCTTGCAATAAACGTTGTATTTTAAAAATGCTTCTCTCTGTTGCAAACTAGCGCGTCTTGTGATGTGCCAGCTTCTCCTTCTCTTCCTCGGCGATAGATGCATCTCCTCACGGTTGTCTAGTCCCCTGACCATACTTCCAAAGTAGTATTGAGCTCTTCTGGGACGCGCTGAAATGTAGGTCTGCTCTCTTCAAGTTGCTAAGTAGGAGTCCTCCTTCCTCTCGTGACATTGGCGCGCGTGGCCAAACTAGAATGACTTCTAGCTTCGCACAGAGTCCTATTAAACTGAATTTCCCTCATATTTTAATCCTGGCCATAACTTTATAATTCTGTTTTGACAATTAAATTTCATTTTCTCTTCTGCATCTGTAGAGGTGCTAATGTCGCTTTATATAAGCAAATTTAATATAATAGCGATTCCCACAAAAATTATGTGATCCAATCTGATTGGCTGTTGAGTTATCACGAAAAAACTTCTGGTTCTAGCCTCTTATCATCGGGTCGTGTACATAATTTTGTTATTGTCACCTCGGCCATCCAAAACAGGTCTTAGGCTTGCTAACTTGAAGCCTTGGTCATATTCCAGCGTCGAAAGATCAAACTCTCCCTTGGTTAAATTATCATTCACTGAAATATTCTCAAATTTAATTCTTTCAAAATACTCCAAAATTTTCCAAAAAGTTATCAATATGCTTTATTCACTTCCTAAAATACTTATGTGAATAAAATATTGTTCCAATTCCAAATTCCATTTATTTCACCTTCAGTTTCACAAGTCCGTTCGATCCTCGGCTCACTCATTGGCTGAAGCTGGGCTGAATTCGAGTTCAGTACATCAGGCTTTTTCAGCTGATACGTAAAGCTATACCTAACTGGGCACCAAGGCGAGTAAATGTAGATTTTGAAGTGACAGCAATATTGGCTTTGAAAGAGGTTTTCGCGACAGTAGAAGTAAAGGGATGTTACTTCCATATGAAGAAGTGCCTATGGAGAAGAGTTCAAGACCTGGGTCTTACGCGGGACTACAAAGAAAATGAGGAAATTCGTACTCTCATAAAAATGTGTGCATCGCTTGCATTTCTGAAGCCCGATGAGGTCTCCGATGGCTGGTTGGAGATCTACACCCTGAAACCAGAAAGTGAGAAGTTAACTGCATTCTTTGATTATTTCATTGAAAATTGGATTGAAAATGAGCAAAATGACATGCAGCAATGGAACTGCCACAGTAGCCGACATAGGACTACAAATGCAGTTGAAGGGTGGAACAATAAACTAAATAGTATGTTTCAAAGACCAAACCCCAGAATCAAAGAACTGATCCAGTGCTTAAAGACCGAAGCCGAAAACTCAGCATCCATGTATATGAAATTACAACTGAATCTGGAAGGAAAGCGAAGAAAACTCAAATACAGAAAAATGGATGCGGGTATTGAAAAAACAATGAAGAATTATGAAGAAACGGGTGACGTATTGTCATCTCTCCAAACCCTCTCCTACCTTCAAAAGTTGGATTAAGTTCACGATCATGAAAACACTCTGTAAATGTATGTTTATATATCTGTAAATATTGCTTTTTAAAACATTACAAAAAATGTACTGACGACGCTATTTTAAGGCTGATTTTAAACACGGCTAAATAATAGAAATCAGTGTTGGAGGAAGAATTCATTGTCCTCTCAGGTAAAGGTAAAAAAAAAATAATGTACTGAAGACGCTGTTTTAAAGCTGATTTTAAACACGCCAAATAATAGAAATGTCATTCTATCATTTAGCCAGTCCAAAGCCTGGATAAAGTGTGATGGAAATCAGTGTTTAAAAAATGTACTGATAACGCTATTTTAAAGCTGATTTTAAACACGCCTAAATAATAGAATAATAATAATAATAATAATAATAATAATAATAATAATGAAAATGAAAATCCACAGCCTGCTTCCAGTCTCCGACCGGGTCAGGAATGGCATGAATGAAGCCCCCATCTAGCGGCGAGGATATGAACTGTGCCGGCTGCCGAGGCCTGACGCACTCCTCTGGGGCAATGATTAAATGAATGACAGATGAAATGAAATGATAGTGGAGAGTGTTGCTGGAATGAAATTTTGACAGGGAAAACCGGAGTACCCGGAGAAAAACCTGTCTGCCTCCGTTTTGTCCAACACAGATCTCACATGGAGTGACCGGGATTTGAACCACGGACCCAGCGGTGAGAGGCCGGCGTGCTGCCGCCTAAGCCACGGTGGTTTTCAATAATAATAATAATAATAATAATGTTTTTGGTTTTTCGTCCCACTAACTACTATAATTCCACGGTGGTCGCATAGTTCGCTGGTCGCTAAATTCACCTTCGAGGCGCAGGTAAAATTTCGTGATGGTCGTTTAGTTCCCTGGTCGCTAAATTCGCTGGTCGCTTTTTTCGCGACACCAAGCTACATGAACAAAGCGACCAGCGAATTAAGCGACCATCACGAAATACGTGAACTAAGCGGCCAAGCTACCCTGAATCATGGAATACCTGAACAAAGCGACCATCGAATTAAATGACCAGCACAGAATATGCGAACTAAGCGGCCAAGCTACCCTGACTCATGCCCATCACATCGCCCGAAGTCATTCAGCCGGGTTATTCCCAACCGGTGTATAGCTAGACCTGCCCCAATTCTGACATTGTATCACTCTCACCATAACTGTTCTATCCGTCGTAACCTGAAGATTGTGCGATTTAGTTAATTAGTTGTGTCAGTGTTTTGTTGGTTTGTGCTATCAGTTTTTTTTTTTTATCAGTTTGCTGTTATGGAACTTACTACAACTAACAAAGGTTACTCTTATAACTTCAAGCCACAAAATGTAGAAGGGACGATATTCTGGCGATGTTCAAAGGAGAGGTCAAAAAGATGTCGAGGTATCATGAAAAGTAAGAATGGCGAGATCTTGAGTACGAGTGAACACCAGTGTGGCGCTCCAGATGAAGCACGGTTGGAGGTAAGGAAAACTCTTCAACAGGCGAAGAAGCGGGCCAGGGAAGAACATACGGCTGTCTCGAAAATCTACAATCAGGAATTAGGCGAACTTCACAACAAAGGGTACGAATTCGTTACAGAGATGCCAGTTGAACTTACGACAAAGAGAGTTCTATACAAACAAAGGTGCACATCTCAAGGAAATCAAGCAGAGCCAGAGAAGCGCGATGATGTGCTTCTTGACGAAGAAATTCTGAAGATGAAAGACGGCAGCAGTTTCCTCCTGGCGGATGACAAATCAGGTGAATGAATTCTAATTTTTAGTGGAACTTTGCGAAAAGAGGGGTTGGCGTCATGTGAAGACTTTTTTATGGATGGAACCTTCAAAAGCTACAGTAAACAATTTGCTCAGATTTACTCCATCCATGCTGACTATGGAAGCTCGACCGAGGAAACAAATATATATCCAGTGGCTTTTGCTCTTTTGCCGAATAAAAAGAAAGAAACGTACGTCAGGCTTTTCCAGCTGATACGTAAAGCTATACCTAACTGAGAACCAAGGCGAGTAAATGTAGATTTTGAAGTGGCAGTAATATTGGCTTTGAAAGAGATTTTCGCGACAGTAGAAGTAAAGGGATGTTACTTCTATATGAAGAAGTGTCTATGGAGAAGAGTTCAAGACCTGGGTCTTACGCGGGACTACAAAGAAAATGAGGAAATTCGTACTCTCATAAAAATGTGTGCATCGCTTGCATTTCTGAAGCCCGATGATGTCTCCGATGGCTGATTGGAGATCTACTCCCTGAAACCAGAAAGTGAGAAGTTACCTGCGTTCTTTGATTATTTCATTGAAAATTGGATTGAAAATTAGCAAAATGACATACAGCAATGGAACTGCCACAGTAGCCGACATAGGACCACAAATGCAGTTGAAGGGTGGAACAATAAACTAAATAGTATGTTTCAAAGACCAAACCCCAGAATCAAAGAACTGATCCAGTGCTTAAAGACCGAAGCTGAAAACTCAGCATGCATGTATATGAAATTACAACTGAATCTGGAAGGAAAGCGAAGAAAACTCAAATACAGAAAAATGGATGCGGGTATTGAAAAAACAATGATGAAGTATGAAGAAACGGGTGACGTAATGGCATGTCTCCAAACCCTCTCCTACCTTCAAAAGTTGGATTAAGTTCACGATCATGAAAACTCTCTGTAAATGTATGTTTATATATCTGTAAATATTGCTTTTTAAAACATTACAAAAATGTACTGACGACGCTATTTTAAAGCTGATTTTAAACACGGCTAAATAATAGAAATCAGTGTTGGAGGAAGAATTCATTGTCCTCTCGGGTAAAGGTAAAAAAAATAATTAAATGTACGGACGACGCTGTTTTAAAGCTGATTTTAAACACGTCTAAATAATAGAAATGTCTTTCTATCATTTAGCCAGTCCAAAGCCTGGATAAAGTGTGATGGAAATCAGTGTTTAAAAAATGTACTGATGACGCAATTTTAAAGCTGATTTTAAACACGCCTAAATAATAGAATAATAATAATAGTAATAATAATAATAATAATAATGTTTTAGGCTTTACGTCCCACCTACTACTAAAATTCCATGGTGGTCACTTAGTTCGCTGGTCGCTAAATTCACAGAAGTGTTGACCTTCGAGGCGCAGGTAAAATTTCGTGATGGTCGCTTAGTTCGCTGGTCGCTTTTTTCGCGACACCGTCAGAGCCAGCGGCTTAACCCTTCGTTCCCGCGCATCAAAGTGATCGTCTTCGTCCTGCTTAATTGAGGTGGTAGATAATGACAGAGCATAGGCTTTAGTGCATACACCTTGATAATTCACGGGATCTAGCGCATTGACAATGCGTCTTTTAAGCATCATAACTGCCGTATTAAAACGTTAGTTATTGATCAGCATTGGAGCTACCAGACATTAACGCCTTTTAATCACCGCCTTTTACATGTGTTCTTTTTCCTTTCCCCGTGCGTGTTCTTTCAAGTCCATCAATGATACACGCTGTAAGTACTTTTCCAAACTCGTCCATAATTTGCTCTCTAAATTTAGTCATCGTGAAAATTATCAAGCAACCGCAATCGCTTCCCATCAACGACGTGGCTTCTTACCGTACGAATCGCCTGCTACATGGCACAATTTTACCCACTTCCATTTGTTGTCTCATTGCAGGGTCTTCGGGATGTGGGAAAACGAACCTTTAACGCACTCTGATTACTGAACAGAACGGAGTTCGCATTTGGAACATCCACCACATGTTTTGCCAAGTCGTTCTATCAGCCACTATGCGTGTTCTCAGAGCAGGTGATGTCTAGCTTGGTAGGCGAAAAAATTGACTATTTTCCTTTTACCGGATACGAAGAGGTTATAATATAACGCCCGATAGCGTGCACCCCAATTCGCTCATGATTTTCGATGACGTGGCAACGGAACATCAATCCATCATGCAGGCCTACTTCAACATGGGTTGGTACATGAATGTTGAGTGATTTTACCTCTGCCAAACGTATTCATTTATACCGAAACAGTTGATACGTGACATTGCAAACCTCAGTGTTTTATTCCCGTACGATGAGTGAAATATGCTCCACATCTTGGATGACCATGGCTATGCGTGGCTTGCGGGACCGAGCACCAGCACGGCTGTCTTGTTATCTATTACAGAGCGAAATCAGTAAGGGGCGTTATCGTAGAGGCTTCGATCACCTTATTCAGATTCAGACTAACACTAACATAGGGAATAAAAGTATGGAAGGAACACAGCAGAAGCAACTGAAGCTCGTTGGGTTTTCGTATCGGTGCTAGAAATAAAAATCCATTGCAAGTTCCACAAGTTGAAACGCATGCAGGCTGAAAACGTGCACTTTATAGATAAGTACAGTTGGCCGGCCGGCGCGCCCAGCTTATCTGCCTCCCGTTGACTCATCACTCGCCGCTCGGCATAGCATACCAATAAGAACAGAACAGCACTTGGCTCACTTGAACCGTGCATGACAGGAGATAACAATTAACATTAAGAAAGTAATAATTAATAAACTAAGGCCGTACCTTATGACAAGAGATGTTGGAAATGTTCTACTCCTACATCCACACATTTCTGGCATCGTCTTAGGAAACTCCGATTCACACGCAAGTTCGTCTTCCGTAATTGAGGCTATTTCTCTGCGGATATGTTCTTTCAGTTCGTCCAACGTGTGAGGGTTTCTTGCATACACTTTATTCTTTAAGTTCCCCAATAAATAAAAGTCGCAAACAGTTAAATCTGGGTACCGTGACGGCCATAAGTCCGTACTAATAGCACGGTCTTCAACAATTTCCTCAATTAAGTTGAATGTGTCATGAGCTGTATGCGCGGTGGCAGAGTCTTGCTGGAAATATCCATTTCAACAGTCAGTGTGAGTCAGTCCAACAAAAAATGGTTTGAGTATATTATCCCTGTATCTTTGTGCATTAATTGTGCCCTGAAGAAATATAGGTCCTATAACTCTGTATCCATTCACTGCGCACCATACTCCGACCCGTTCGTCATGAAGAGGAATTTCGTATTTGCGATGGGGTTTTTCTATACTCCAATATCTGTTATTCTGCGTCAAAATCATAACCGTGTAAATGGACCCAAGCTTCGTCCGAGAAAATATTAAGCGAGGATCAATTGTTTCATCATGAACGTTTCGTAACATCCAATTACAGAAACGTACTCGCTTATCATGATCACGTGGATGCAATTCGTGTACTACAGTAATCTTCTCTGGCTTCAGTTTCAATATTTTCGTAGCCCGCCATGCTGAGCTCTTCGAAACCCCGGCTTCTTGTCCAAGTCGTCTTAGGGATTTTGTAGGCGTATGTTCTATTTTTTTGCGATTTTATTTACTTTTCCTCATTAAGTACACGTTTTTTAACACTTCGCTTCTTATCGAGTAGAGAACCAGTTTCTCTCAATTTGTTTACGAGCTTCCGCACGGTCTCTCTATGTGGAGGGCGCACACCTGGGAAATGTGTTATGAAACGTCTAACGACTTCCCAGCAAGACTCTGTTTTCACATAAGTATCGTACATAAATGCCCTTTCCTCTACTGTGTACACACGTGGAGTCATTATGAGAATTATACCCCAAATTAACACTTCACAACTCAAGAACAGATGGAGCGACAGATCAACACTAACGTAATACACGTTATAAGCATAGAACAGAACTGCGAAGTGCGCGCTGTGTAACAGGAACGGGAGGCAGATAAGCTTGGTGCGCTGGCCGGCCAACTCGTGAGAGAGACTCACTGTATATTAAATCCCCGCTGGAAACGTTGCTATGACTGGCGGAGAAAAGACTCTTGCCCAAGGTCAAAAAGGCTGAGGAAGCCCCCAAAGTCAAAGGTTAAAAATGCTGGAAAAAGAGGAAAATTTGAAGAAGAATCGAGAAGAGAAAAATATGAAATATTTTCGCTTGCACCTAGTCCTCTACGGATCACCGCAACGACCCCCCTCATCAGCTTTAGCAAAAATATGACCGTCAGAACTCTTGAACATGCCGGGATATCCTGCGCAGTTTAAGGCGTTGCTTAAAAATACCTATGGCTTCAAAATTTGGCCCTTTCTGAATCAGTTTTTTCCGAAGATATCCTATACAGTCTATGACGTTCCCTATGACAACAAGGTTTTTCATATCGGTGATTCGAAAATTTAACTAGATTATACAGTAATACCATAATTTTGAAGGGCGTTAATTATAAGTCGATGCCTGGGCATCTCCAGCTCTTATTCTCCAGAGTGCCCAACACGGATGATTATACTGGAGATGACTTTATTAAATACAAAGTCATCTTGATGGTTACCAGCGCTCATCGTCCAAATTATAACCGTTTGGAGGGTGTTAACACCAATAAGAGCATTACATATAGAATCGTCGTATACAAATTATTTCCCACGCCTAGGCTCACTGCTTCGGCCTCCGGTGTCGCCTTTACAGCATTGAAGCCTCTCGTCGATATTTCTTACTGGAATAACCCCAATAAACTGCTTAAATGCCTGTGGCTTTTAAACGTCTCTCAACAAGCGGAATATCCGGCAGGGGCGGATCTAGGGAAGGGCGAGGAGGGCGACCACCCTGGGCCCCGCAGTCCGGGGGCCCCGCGCCATGGATTTTTTTATAATTCAATTAATTAATGAATTATACTTTTCAAACTAATTTATAATTCTTTTTTTAGTGCAGCTATGACCTCCCTTGACCGTTTAGCAAGTATAGATTTCAGTGAAATAATAGAAGACTTCAGCCGAAAAAAAGTGGCAAAGTAATATTTTAATATTTCATAGTTTACATAATCTTCTTCAGGGGGACTTAAAGGTTTCTTTCATAATATTAAAAAAATATACTTTAGTGGATTGAAAATATTGTAACCATTCTTTATTTTATTATTATTATAAAACTACTTTCCATTTGATTTGATATTTTTTTATTTCCTATTGTTGTGGGCCCCACCTTATCATATCGCCCAGGGCCCCGCAAGGCCTGGATCCGCCACACTGACATCCGGGCCTAGGGTTGCCAGATTTTAAGAAAGGAAAAACGTAACTCATGTCCCAAACATTTGTTTTTTTTAATCAAGGTTGTTAAATGTTGTAATAAATAATACACAAATGTATAAAATAAACATTACATAATCTAATACACAAAATTAAAACTAGATATTGCTGACATATCATATAGGTCTAGCCTATGACATCAGAAACTTACAAATACTTTTCATTTGAACGACCATTTGCAAGGATTTTTTAAAATCTGTAAGTACCATCTCATAAAATTCACTACAATTTTTGTCATAATTGAGATATGTGAACAATTCTTGTTTTATCAAACTAATGGAGCTTCAGTTTCTATGATCTCTCCATTTGATATTCACGACAGAAAAAACACTCCGTAAAATCATTGGAGTGGAAAATGCTGAGCATTAACTTCCCTCGGACTAAGACATTCCTTAATGTTGTTGCCCCTAATAAATCTATAACATGAGCCCATCTATCTGACACAGACATAGAAATCATTTTCTCATTCAAACTTGCCCCTGTACCCTACCACTCAGTAAAATAAAGTGAAGAAACGCGGCCGGCGTGCCAGTGCCGATGCTATTTGACATCATCAACAACAATCGCCAATCACGTCAAGCATGGATTGCTCAAGCGGGACATTTGAAAATTGGTGCGAAATTGAATATATTAAGAAAAACCGGAATATTTGGCGTTCCGTTAAAAATAAAAACGGAACGGGGAACAAAACAAGAGAAAATGGAATTGTTCCGGGCAAAACGGAACGTCTGGCAAACCTATCCAGGCCACCAGGGCGAACTATTAGAAATCGAGCAGAAACTTTGCCATGCGGCCATCATCGCTTAAGCCCTCGCTGATCAAAATGGGTATCGATCGCGAACTGCACAGCACTGCTAAGCGTAATTATAAAAGGCGCAGAGTCAATGATCTGTGGCAAGCCAATCTCGTCGAAATGATTACCTATGCCAAAAGTAACAAAGGATTCAAGTATATGCTCACCGTCATCGTCTTTTACTCTAAAATGGCCTTCGTACAACCGGTTAGGTTAGCTTAGGTTAGGTAAGGTGGCAAAGTAACGGTGGTGTAAAGATGGAGACTGGAAACAGGCTTAGGTTAGTTAGGTTAGGTGGCGGTAAAGATGGCGACCAGAAACACGCTTAGGCTCGTTAGGTTAGTTGGTTAGGTGGCGGTGGTAGTAAAGATGTCAATTGGAAAGAAATGGCAGGCGAGTGGCGTATTGGTGGCCTTAGAACCCCCAAAAAACACTACTGAAATCTGAACGGCATTTCCATGTCTGTGGTCACTTCAAGCGATTTCTTCCACGGGCGATGTGCCATCGTTATTTTTGCTGTATCACAATTTTAAAATAGAGATTAATATCTCGTGCACTCTGCTCACCCTTCACAAACACAATGGTACTATGGAACAACTCCTAATATGCACTGCTATTATTTCACACGCTATTTACACTGGCAAGGTCCGCGACGTACTGTGTCGCACACATTATCGTGATGTTGGTTCCGTGTGCGGTCGTAACTGATGCAACAGTCTCGGAACGTTCGTACCCGTTGCGGTATAGTTAAGAATTATTGTACAAAGTGTTTATGATGATTGCATCCAACTCACTTTGACTTCCGCCTTTACAATGAGGTTTGTTCCCTGCCCTTTCGTACTTCGCACACTTAGCAGTCATCACGGTACATGGACTCGCTCAGCTGTACTGGCAATGTTAATTAACCGACTCGCTCTTTCGAATTTTAACCAGATATTTGAAAAACAAATAGCAACTTTTCTGTTTAGGGACGGTGTAGCACAATGTGAATAAAGTAATTCAGGTGTCATGGGGGAAGGATTGTAACTTGTAAAGTTCAGGAATCTGAGACACACTTACCTCGTGACGTCGTAACAGTTGGACAGAGCCTCCGGCAAAGACAGACAATTAGTCCCTTGGGGTCGGTCTTCTTAAACCTTTTGGAACTGCTGAGTCCAGTGTTTCCTCACTCTGTTGCTGTTCCAGTTAGCCCCCGTGTGTGTGTATGTGAATGATGCAAGCCTTAAGCAAGAGCTGAGGCTTCAACTCTGCTGGCTGTGTGTAATAGAACTGTGTGCCGGTTGTTGTTGCTGGTTCCGGCCTGAGGGTAGTTTTGGGGTGAAATTGGTGTAGTGGGTTGGCCAGATGCGTAGACGTGCTTTATGGGGTAGTTATTGATTATAGATGTATGAGTAGTTGTAGATTTTTATAGGTGAGTGTAGATCCAGTGGCGTGGGGCTATCTTCCTCCTGGGGGGGTGCATAGGGTCCCAAAGGGGTGTAGGGTCCCCATGGGCCCTAACGACACGTCGTCCTCGTATAGTTCGTGTCCCTACGAACTGGTATTAATGTAAGGGTGGCTCTGTCCTTTTCATTCTTCTTCTTCTTCATCATCTTCTCCTTCTCGTACGGTGTGGATGCTGTGTCATCTGTGGTCGTGTAGTCCCTCGGTAGTGTATAAGTGTAGTGTGCTCTCAGGAGGGGTGGGTTTTAGGGGTTGGAACAATATTTTCTTACATGTGCTTAGCAAATCGCTCGATATACATCAAATATTACATATTACAAATCATAATCAATTACAAATCATACATGTTACAAATCATATAAAACAAAACAATTCTGTGACGTACCTGCTATGTAAAATCATCATCATTCGTCACTATGCTCGTGGATCACGCAAAAGAGAAAAAAGCATAATTTAGTGGACATAGTCCTGTGTTTGTAGCTAGATGAAAAAAATGATTTTTGCGTTCACCTGGTATACAAGTAAAGTATAAAAGTATAAGTGCATGAAATAATGAAGATAAAAAGAAAAGCAGATGTCCTGGGGTATAAATGTAAGGGTATGTATTAAAATTGTTTATTATGTAGGGAGAAATAGGACACCTTCACAAATTATCTGTAAAAGGAGGAAAGGAAAATGTGTATTCAATGGTGTGTACAAGTATGCAATCAAACAATGTGAAATATGTGTGTGTGCCATAACAATGGTCGTAACATAATATCTTGACACCATATCTTCTTTCGGCAAAAATAGTATTCATGTTTTAGTAATAGTAATAGTTACAATGCTGAGGGTAATAGTAATTCTGAGAACGATGATCATACCCATGATTTCGTAGTCTGACATTATAATTACAAACTATTATACAATATCATGTAGAGCTCATTATGTGGCCATTTTGCCATACCTCTTACTCGTGTGCGCACTGTTATCTATGATCTATGCTTATGTACTATGCGCGCTTACCATGGCTTAGTGGCTATGTTGCTAGTATATCTTATCCTAGTGAACTTCCCTTCGTGGGCGGGAAAAATTCACCCTGATGACGAGGTTTGGCACTTACAAAATTGTACCGTCCCTTGCCATCGCATGTCGCTCATCATTTAAGCGTCGGCGTGTTTGCGACCGCGGCGTCCCACGAACACTGTTCGCTGTTGGCGCCGTCGTCGTCACCTTATTGGTGCGACTGAAATCGAGGAACAATGTATTTGTATGTGAGAGAAAAAGATAGGAAGTGTAGTGTATTTTGGTGTTGGAAAATATATTTACAAAGTCTATGTATATATCATTGGCCATCTGTAAAGAATGGAGATTGTACATGTTATTTATAGTGCACTCTTTCCGCTGCTCTGTAATCAAACGCATGTTAAATAGATGCAAGTTTCAAACAACAATGAAATGAACATATATTATCCAATCGTCATTTGCTTATGCCTATACCAATTTTCTTTGGCGCCTCATATCTATGCTAGCTTATGCCGGCTGGAAACTTATTTAATCCTACTTACAGCTATTGTGTTTTTCTTGTGTATTTGTGTGTGAGTGTGCATAAAGTGTAATAATGTGTTCTGTCGTATGTGACCTTGGTCTATATTACCTTGTCATTATCATGATCATTTGGTTTTACTCTTCGTTGGCTGCAATGTTGGAGCTCGTCTGAAATAAAATTTACATACATTAAAAATCCTTGGCCATTTATGCGCTCGTCGCATATATTGCGCATCACCGTCGTCGGTCAGCTCCGATAGCTGTTCGTAGTAGATATCATCTATTTTATTACCTACGTGTTGTCGGATTCACCCCACCATCGTAATGAACTTCGGGTGCCGAACGCCCTATGTTGCGTTCTTATCGCGTATCTTTTGTATTACCGGGCTTACCTGCCAATTTTAATGGACTTATGGTGCCAAACGCGCTATGCTGCGTTCCAATTGCGTGGAATTTTGTATTACCGGGCTTACCCTGCCAATTTTAATGGGCTTATGGTGCCGAACGCGCTATGTCGCGTTCCTATTGCGTAGAATTTTGTATTATCGGGCTTACCCTGCCAATTTTAATGGACTTATGGTGCCGAACGCGCTATGTCGCGTTCCTATTGCGTAGAATTTTGTATTGTTGGGCTTACCCTGCCAATTTTAATGGACTTATGGTGCCGAACGCGCTATGTCGCGTTCCTATTGCGAGGCATTTTCTATTACCGGGCTTACCCTGCCAATTGTAATGGACTTATGGTGCCGAACGCACTATGTCGCGTTCCTATTGCGTGGAATTTTGTATTACCGGGCTTACCCTGCCAATTTTAATGGACTTATGGTGCCGAACGCGCTATGTCGCGTTCCTATTGCGTAGAATTTTGTATTATCGGGCTTACCCTGCCAATTTTAATGGACTTACGGTGCCGAACGCCCCTTTTCATTGTATTGGTGTAACATAAATTTAACTACTTACCAATCTATATCTAGAAAAAATGCCGAAATATCCCCTGTAAGTTACCGTTTCGCAACAGTAGCTTACTTAATTTGCTTATATCTAAGCTATCCCTGAAATAGGTAGCTAAGTTCTTTACATACAAAAATTTTGGGTGAGGGTCCCCGCGCGTGCATGACTCTGATGGGACCGGAACCCAACAGAGCACGCCATAGTAATGTCCTTTTACGCTATCCTCCTTAGATACTACTTGCCAGCTTCCCCCCTTTATAACTAAGTGTGTGTGTAGGCCTTTGCGCATATTAATCGCTAAAATAGCATACATTTCGTTCTGAATATCCGTGGCTTACTGCCGCTTTTTAAAATCGTTTTACGGCGTCCCCGGCTAGTCATTTATGGCCATTTTGGGAGCCCATCCCCCTGTGATGGTCGCTACCGATCATTTACAACTCACGGTACACTTTAAACCGACATGTATGCTCAAGAGCCGCTGCTCAACATTTCTGGGCTGTGCGGAACATAATCATTCATATCACCCAGGAAAAATTCATTATTTATTCATATATTCAAATCTTCACCCCAGTTCCGTCTGGGGACTTTTGCTTCACCTGAGGTTCCGCTGAGTCTGGACTTTTTGTTCTTCACCCACTGCGAGCGTGGGACTCACCCTCGCGCCTGAAGGGTGCCTACTTAACGTACAGACTAACTAAGAAGTCCTAGTCAAGTTGGTCGTCAAGATCCGTCACTGCCGTCCTCGACTCTGTCCTCCTGTGCAACTTTTTTCCTCATCAATTTCATATGTGTTCTTACCTCGTGTGTACTCAGATCCTTGATTCATATATATTTTTCTGGGGGCAGTATCATTAGTATATTATTAATGTGTAATTAATTGTGTAATTGTGTGTATGTGTGTATTGTAGGGCATTATCAAACGTATTGCCTGCTTTCGCAGTCATTAGCTCACTCGGATCTTCCACGCTGAGATTTTGTTTATAATTTGTAGAGGGTGTTAATGGTAAGTAGATACATGCAAGGTAGTTATTGTGGTTTTTCGATGGTATGTTAATATCATTTGGTAGCGCGTAGGGTGGGATTGGTTAACATCATCGGGCTGTTCATATTGGCCTTCAGCGCGAGATGCACAAGGATATGCTATTAAAAATATCGGGATCATATACAGGTAGGATATGGGTCTACCTTCGGTGGCTAAAAATTAAATATTTCATGCATGTATATGCTAATAAAACCCTTGGTGTGTGAGGGTGGGATGTGCATGCGTAATGGGATTTGAGCGTGTATGGTTAGCGCTCAGTAAGGGGGTGAAGTCGTATGGGTTACATAATTCTAGAACTTGGCATGCGGGACGTATTAATTAAGATATTTGTTAGTGTATCTTCGTGGCCGCTATCTATATATAGATATATCAAGCGTTCCTTAATTGTTTTCCGATCACCTCTTGTACTCAGGTGAGAGCTGTGTGCTGCTGCTGGGGTGCAGTGGACCCTCCCTTTTAAAAGCATGAATGCCCTACAACAACTGTGTGGATGTGGTGTCGGGTAGGAATTGATGGGAAGTGTGGTAGGGAATTGTGCCTATATGAGGATTTTAGTATCTGTGCCTCTTATGTTCTGCCTTCTCTTTTATGTGTCTATTCTCGCTTGGTCAGTTTTTGATTGCGCCCCTATGTTGATGCGTCTTTTCCTCTCCGCATTTTGTGTTCAACGTTGCCGTTATATATTTGGAATGTCTACTCAAGACCATTCCTCCTTTCTACCCTTATATCATTATTCCTTAACATTAATAGGGTGTCGCTCATGTAGCTTAGTGGTCATGGCGACCCTTACCATTGTTATATATGTAATCTCTCTTGTGCATCGTTCGTGATCGTTACCGTCCTCTGTCAGGCGATCTATGAACGTTCTCTCGTTTGTATACTTTATCCTATTGGGGACGCGCTTTTCATCCTTCCTAACATGGCTGTCATATCGCTCATGTAAAATCTATTCGTTCACCGCTCTGCGTTTTGCCTTCTGGCTTGTGGGCAGCTTAGCCCCTATGTATGTATATATATATATATATGTATAACTTGTGCCTCCGCACTATTATGTGTACTGTCTCGCTATCTTATATTATTTGCTAGGGCCTTTATCGGCGTTATAGTGTCTGTGAACAACCCTGTTTTCTGTAATCGTGGAAATCCTTATAATGGGGGGTGTATTGTTTATTATGGAGCGTTATTTCTACCTGCCATTGTAGTCAATTATTTGAGGCGTCTATTTGCCAATATAATAGTCGTGATTTGTGATCGGGATGGAGCCTCGTTCTGGGAGGCGGCCGAGGCCTTTCTATCGTGATATCGCGCATTGGCGTGTTGTGCAGGCCTGTCCTGCTTATCTCAGCGGACCGCCTTGCACCTGCTGTTATCTACCTGTTTGTAGGAGTGTCCAGTAGCGTGTAATGTTATCAGCCAATCCCATGGTTGGATTTTTAATGGCTGCCTCGAGTGGGTACCGTTCTCGGCTGTGAGCGATGGCGCCTCGTTGCACCGAGTGTCGGTATTATATTGTTTATGCCCAAATGTGGTAATTATCCTACTGGGTATGTTACTGTTACTAATGATAACGTGTATAGTGTCGTAAGCATTGCGTCGTTGTGTCTGTGTACATTGTATGAGCTGTGACCATATTTGCTGCATATCAGCACTTTGTGCAACATTTTGTTTATGCATCCGTGGACTGGAATTTCTTCCGCATGTGTCACCTTCCTCTAAGGTATGAATTTTGTTTATACATTGCATGCGAGCGCTTGTGTTTTCATTACGACAATGCGGCTACGATGTTCCAAGCCTTGTGTGGAAATGGAATTAAAAATGTGTTTCCGCAGGGCAGAGCATATTTCGCTATGTATCGGCCTAAATCATGCCATCATACTAAAAATAATATTTCTACGTTTTTCTAGGCCTCCCTTTTCTAGCTGTTGTGTCCCGGTGTCAATTTACCTAGTTTTTCCTCAGGGATGCCTTGAGTCTGTTAACTTGTGGCTTTGTGGTGTCCGTAATCCGGATTGTCTGTTGAACTGTGCAATCCTGGTGTCTGCAACGCTGTATACTTGTGTGCTTGTACGTGCAAATGTGTTTTCCCCTGGTGTACTTATCGTTTATCTGTATCACTCATTTCATATTGCGGGCTCTTGTTTATTGGGATTCGGCCGCGGCTTTTTGAGATCTCTGTTCTGTAAGGACCTATTTTATGTGTGTATAGTGTTAACCATCGTTATGCCTTTGGTTGTACATAGTTTATAGCTTTTATCTGGGTCTAATGACTTGTGTATTTAAGGACACCACGTACTCTTGCATGATGAAAAAATCGATTTTTTGATTTTGGCGCCATATAATTTTTCATTCTTTTCTGAATCCAAATATATATAGTTCGTTGGGGATTTGATGTCTACAACTATCTTAAATTCGTTTTTTTAAATTAGCGTCCCACGCTCTGAATAATACACTTTTAACTTTGCCAGCTGTTTTCCGTTAATACTCATTTTTCATGTTTAGGTACCAATAACTAGGAAACCATTTAAGATAGAGGGCTATTTTTTTACATTAACTTGCCTAATGGAGTACTTGAATGTTAACCTATTTTCACTTCCAAAACATAGTAGGCATGGATTGGGAAGAGAAAAATTGATACATATTTTTGAATACATTTAAAGAGAAAGAGTTCGGATTTTTTTCTTGCATTCTGTCCCAATAATAATGAAACAAAGTGGTTACTCATCTGCCATGATCCATTCCAAGTATGTGAACAAAACTTGAGAGTATTTGATTGAAAAACAACAGAGAAATGTGTACCTGAAGCAACTTATACAACATTTTTTTGAAAATGAATCTGTCCAAATTTGTATTCATTTCACACATCCTATAAAAGCAAAGTAGCACTAGATGGTCAAAAACAGCTCAGAGTATAGCGCTTCTTATATGTTACAAGAATCATAGCTGTACATTTAGCATAAACCCAGAAAATACTTAGTAAAGTGATGCCACAAAAATAGACTTTTTCATCGTGTAAGAGTACGTGGTGTCCTTAAGGCCGATTTGTTTTCAGTCGGCCCCACCGTTTTCGATTACTGCTTTTGTAGCCATCTGTGTGTCTATTGTCATACTGTAGCTGTATGCAGTTTCAAAGCCTTACTTGACTGTGCCAATTTGTGTCTGAGCGGTGTCAGTACCGCTCGTTTTTAGTCGGTCGACAGTTGACCTCCCGTGTATGTGTGCTGATCGTCTCCGTACCTCCGGAGGTTGTTTGCTCGACTCCCGGGGCGTCCGTGTTTATTTAAAACTCCGGACTTCTGATCATGTGTATTCCCATGTGCCCTATATCTGCATGTGTTAACTGGTGTGATTGTTTATGTCCATATAGGACCTCCCCTAAGTGTAGGCTGATAGCAAAGTGTCGTTGGCTAACTTAATCTTTGCTATCCCCTATTTCCTGTCCTTTTGGGGATGTTTTTCCCACTGTATGTGCTCCCGTGAATTGAACCCTTTAATCTGGTTGTTCACCCTTTTGTTTCCCGCTACGGTTATGGTGTATTGGGTAGCAAAGGTGTTTTCTTACATTTATGGTCAGTAATTAGTGTCATACATCTATCCACTGTTTAATATACAGATCTCTGGGATATATACGAGGCACGTCCAGAAGGTAAGTTCCGTTTGGTAATAAAATTAAATTGTGTACAGATACAGAAAAATTATTTATTGCACAACATCCTACGCCTCTTAAACTACTTTTCCACATAACTGCCGAACTTTTTCAGGAACTTGTCATAGCGTGGCACAATTTTTTGGATACCTTCTTCATAGAAGTTTGCCGCCTGTGTCTTCAACCAGTTGGAAACATCTTCTTCCAGCTCGTCGTCATTGTTGAAGTGTTGACCACCAAGGCAAGACTTGGGATGTGTGAACAGATGAAAGTCGCTAGGAGCGAGGTCAGGGCTGTACGGAGGGTGGTCAAACACGTCCCAGCCAAATCCCTGTAGGAGGTTTTTCGTCACATTTGCAGTGTGTGGTCGTGCGTTGTCGTGAAGAAAGCAACACCTTTTGACAGCAACCCTCGGCGCTTATTCTGTATTGCGCGGCGCAATTTCCTAAGTGTCTCACAGTAAGCATCTGCGTTGATTGTTTGACCACGCGGTAAGAAATCAATGAGTAAGATGCCTTTCCAGTCCCAGAACACTGTGCACATCATTTTCCGAGGTGTCAAGATTTGTTTCGGCTTAACCTTTGCTGGGGATGGAGTGTGCCTCCATTCCATTGATTGCCGCTTACTTTCAGGGGTGTCGTAAGAAACCCAAGTTTCATCTCCTGTAACTATCTGTGTCAGAAATTCTTCGCCGCCTTCATTGTAACGGGTCAAAAACTGAAGTGCACTACCAATCCGTTTTGTTTTGTGTTGCTCCGTAAGAATCTTTGGTACCCAACGTCGGCAAAGTTTACGAAAGTTCAGTTTTTCGGTAACAATTTCATGAATTAGTGATGGTGAGATTTGGGGAAATTCCATAGCGAGAGCACTAATTGTAAACCTGCGGTTTTCCCGGATCTTGTCATCAATCGCGTGAACCAGTTCTTCTGTAACCAAAGATGGACGCCCACTTCGTTCTTCATCGTGCACTTCACTACGTCCTTCATTGAACTGTCGGACCCATCTTCTCACCATTGAATCACTCATCGCATTTTGTCCATACACTTCGCAAATTTGCCGGTAAATTTCAATTGGTTTCACTTTCCTAGCATTCAGAAAACGAATCACAGATCTGATTTCACAAGCTGCAGGATTTTCAATGAACACCGACATTGTACGAGTAAACATGCACAACAACGCGTACGTGGCTGACAGCGCTCTCCAAATGGCGCACGTTTCTTCTCCTTGATACAGAGCGTCTACTGCGCATAGACTATGCGGAACTGCGCTGCAGCGGAACGTACAACTAGTTGAAGACACAGGCGGCACACGTCTATGAAGAAGGTATACAAAACCTCGTGCCACGCTACGGCAAATGCCTGCAACATTTCGGCAGTTATGTGGAAAAGTAGTTTAAGGGTTGTAGAATTTTGTGCAATAAATAATTTTTCTGTATCTGTACACAATTTAATGTTATTACCAAACGGAACTTACTTTCTGGACGTACTTCGTATCAGACACTTCTGCAACCTGCTCCACTCTAAGTTATGAATTGTATATCCTGTCTGTCAGTGGCGGCTGGTGACATTGTTGCAGCGTTGCACAACTCCCAATAATTTTACACCTAATTCGTAGTTTCTTTTCCTTTAATGTTTTAGTTTTATAGATCTAATGCACTCAAAAATGTGTTAAATTCATCTATATTTTGATATTATTTATCCAAATGCTTCACACTGTACCTATAAAAGCTGCCGCCTTCAAATCAAACTCCAGGGGGTTAGCTCTCTTGTGGCAACTCCCAAGCAGACAGCGCGGCGTACAGGACGAGGCTGGACGAGGCCAAGCTTGTGCATAGCATGCCGACCAGCATGGGTAGCAGGGAGTTGCAGACGAGCTGCCAGCCCCCTGGCAACACTCAGTTCCAAATGGCCCCGTTAGACTGCACCACTCTTTGGAAATGACAACACCCTCGATTTCTCTTACCCCGCGAAGGGTAGTTTAGTTAGTTAGTTAGTTAGTTAGTAATTGTTGTTTTAAGGGGCGGAACTACGAGGTCATCTGTTCCTGAAGGGTAGTTTCTTTCCCACACCACTAGAGAATGCTATACCACCCACAACGGTACAAATATCGGAATTTCATAGGGAGACATTAGTTGGTTCACACCCAATTATTTTTAGATGTTTTCTCATCATAACTTCATTTAATATTTTTGTCAATTGTTCTGTGAAGCGAGCCTAAGAACGCCACCGTGCTATAAGTACAGTAGATAAGTGGCTGAACTATTTTGCGACGTATTGTTGGTGTACTTTAGCGGTTTATGTTTGCTTTTACCACTCTTGTTCTTGCGGTATTTGGGTTGCGATTAGTTCTGTATTTAGTTAATTTGAGTATTTTGGTTCCAGGCAGATACTTAACTGTGCATTTTTATTATTATTATTATTATTATTATAATTGTTTGGTTGATTGTGAGTAGACCTATGCATTCACTACGAAATTTCTTGGCTAGCAAAATTCAGTGTTTTGTTAGTTTGCTTTTCGCGCCACTTTCCGATGTAGCACCCAGATTTATCATCTGTGCATCTTGTAAGTTACCGTAGTATTTTATTTTAACGGAATGTTTAGTTTGAAACATTAATTGTATTGTGGAGTGTCAGTGAAAATGAATAGAGTCAGACAGTTTTTCCAGCTCCCTGATGACGATAAACTTACAGTAAAAACACTCGGTGCACCATTACCGGATAAGTATTGTCCAAAATATAAGTATACGAGGGCGTTTAAAGGAGATATTTAAGGCAATAATAATTGGCTATGTGAATGCGATATTAAAAACGCTTTATTCTGTTTTACATGTTTGTTGGTGGAGAATTCGCGTGGACCAAAATAGGAGTTATGGAAAATAATCCCTAAAATAAAGAAACATGAATCTTCAGCTGGGCGGCTTCGGTGCCGTAGTTGGTAGCATGCTGAGCCTCTATGCCCAAGATCGCGGGTTCAAACCCGGCCGAAGTCATCGGATTTTTTAAGAGCGTTAAAAATCCCTCAGTATGCATTCCTTCGGAGGGGAAGTAAAGCCGGCGGTCCCATGTCATAGATTTATGGCATGTTAAAGAACCTTCCACTTATTACACCTGTGTGAAGCTAAATTATAGGTTAAAAATTTGAACAATGCTCTTAGGTTCCAACGTTCGTCGCCAGGAGCAGACTACGGTGGCGTGTAGTAACCAAGTTCTGAACTAGTAGTCGTTTACGGTGGCCTTTGGCGGCAAAAGTAGTAACTGCTTGAAATTCAATGTCTGTAGTCCTCACTTGAATTAAAAACAGATAACACTCACTAATACAGCCATCACAATTAACACCGGTTATCAGACAGTTTCTCCACACACCCAAAGTACAGGGGGCTACATGACTGCCTTGTCGCAGCTCCTAAACTGAGGAACCAACCAACCAATCTTCAGCTGTTTGAAATTGACACTTTTTGGAACTGTTAACGAAGATGCACAATTGTACAGTGCCTATAGAAGGTAAATTGCGGAATATAACGAAGATGTTAGGCACAATAGATATGTGTTAAATATTGTAATAAACTGTATTCGTTTCTGTGGTTCTTTCGGACTGGCCTTGCGTGATCATGATGAAAGTGTAACATCAACAAATCCATGTGTTTTGAGAGAACTAATTAATTTTACCGCTGAGTTGGATGCTGTGTTAAAGGTCATTTGGTAAGGGCAACTGTTTTCAAAGAACGTCCAAAACAATTCAAAATTATTTTTTACAGATTATGATGGAGGTTTGCCAAGAAGAAGAATCAAAGCAAATGAAGGAATCGGAAATTTTTGCCATTATAGCAGATGAAACTAGTGATATTTCAAACATATTTCAGATGGCTGTTGTGCACCGATACGTAGTAAGAGGCAAACAAAACATGATGCACACACATTAGCAGCGTGTTTACTGGATGAATTAAAGAAGCAGAAATTGAACGAAACTCCGCAAAAATGAATTGCGCCGACGTATGACAGAGCGCACTTCATGGCTGGTTCCTCTGATGGGGTTCAAGCTATAGTAAAAAAAAAGACTGATAGGCAGTCTGAAAGACTAGACTTTATATCATTTTAAATGCTACAAATGCTGCGTGAACTCAAAGTCCGTTAGCAAGTACAAACCAAGGTCAAAGGAGGTAGCTGGCTGGATGACGTCACGCTCACCGGAGCGCGCGGGGAAAGGAGGAAGCTCAAGCAGTATTATGACGTCACACACCTCAGTGCATGCTCGGTACATTTCGTCCCGTCACCGTAACGTAACGCCAGACCCCAGCGTAACTACGAAGTCGACAAGATCATTTAAAATGATAAAAATCCTATCCTTATGCAGAATATGTGCCCGTCTTTGTTAGTAATAACATTTTTCGTTAACGTACAAACTTTTCGGTTGCCATGTTTTTATGTTGAGAATGTTTATTATCCCGGAGATTGAGACCCAACCTTAGACAACCTGCTGTGTTTAAAATTCTTCCCATGAACTCAGGCATAGGGCTTAAATACATAAATCTGATTTTTTTAATGAATTCCTATAGGAAGAAGCCCAAAAGAGCCATTAAAATTTGTCTATTTGTCGAACGTACAGTTATTTTGGAAAACCCATGTATTTCAGTTTTTTTAGAACTGTAGTTTATCTAACGTTAATTAATTTTTGTTACATGTGTAAACTTCCCATATAAAATTGCGACATCAGAAATTTTGGTGCAACACCCAGCTTTACTTACCACCGGCCGCCACTGCTGTCTGTAATACTTTATTTTACCTCTATTGGGTTGTGCGCGACCCTAAAAATGTTGTGTAGACTTTGTAGTGTCTGAATATGCCCTATGTCAATGATTTGGAATTCCTATGTCCCTAAATTCGGTCCCGTGGCGTATAGTGTAGGGCTAAAATGTAGTTGGTGAAATGTACACTAATTTAAATGAATTTTGGAATGCTTATGTCCCTGGTATTGTAATTTCGGGACTTTTCAGGTGAGCGAAATGGTTTAAATGATTATACTGTACTGTATTGCCATTGATAGTGCTACTAGCTTTGCTAGAGATCTGTGCTTCTATTGTGGCCGTACGCTGCTTTCCGCTGACTCGGAAATAGTTCGTATTACAGTGTTGTCACCTATGTGTACTAAGCAAATCCTGCCCGCCTGGTCGATTGCTTCCTGAATGTTTACATTTCTATCGTGTAGAGCAATCACATCTGCGAGCTGGCCTGACTACTTGTGTTGGCCTGTATATACCCTGATAAAAATATTATAAAAGTAAATGGTGGTCCCTTTTATCTGTGTCAGTTATTTTCATGTCCTTTCTGTTGAATTCCTGGCACTATCCTTGTGTACTCCCCCCTGTAGTGTTACTCCTGAATAATATGCGTTCCCAACTATTGATTGTGTTTAAATTCCCCTGAATTTTCCTAGGGTGACATCAGCTAACGCGTTCACCTATTTAAATTTTCGTGTAAAAGAACCTTCCGTTCCAAACATTTGTGGTGTGAATGACATTGAGTATAGAGGCATATAACATATGAAGTCACTGGTATACATATAACGTACATGCATAGTCACTGTGCACTTGTAAAATATAATTTGTGAGTTTGCTTTTTCCCTGGATGTTTGCTGCCAACCTTTATGGCTAAATGGTACCAAATTTTGTAGATATATCTCTATCTCGTGGACCCGCGTGAGGGTTTGCCAGTGTTTAAATGTGTAGGGCAAAAAAAATCCCTTATCTAATGGGTACTTGAGCCTGTGTTTCTAGTATGCAGAAGGCCGCGGGTTCGAAATCGATTCCCTGGGTCCTTCTCATAGTATTCTGTGGTTGTGTATCCGAATCCTCTCTGGTGTATAAATGTGTAATTGCGGGGATTGTGTATATGCCCTTGCGTCTCCCTCCTGCACATGCGGTGTGTTTTAGCTATCGCTATGTGGCAAAGCTCTTTTCTGAATTAGCTTTTTGTGTCACCGTGTTAGGCTGTTTATTTAAGTAGGCGCTTTTAAGCCCGTGTCCTTGTGATACTTTAGCAACTGTACTGACTTGTCTATAGAAATTGTGTTTGATGTGTGAACAAAAAAAGAATGTCGTCTTCCCCTTAAATTTTAAATTTCCCGTATAGTGTCCCCGCATGTTTAACTCTGCTTTGAAAAACAAATTCCCTGTTTTAAAGCACATATTTTGCGTAGTGTTGGGAATATGACATACAGTATTTAACATATAATATTCATGCACACTGTACATTTGTAGAATATAGTCTCACTTTCCAGATGTATGTACATATAAGTATATAGCGGACATGTTTATGGTTTATTCAGTGTTTTATGGACTCTAGTGAAAATATGTGTGCGCGTTGGTCAGTGTTTTGTCAAAGACGTGTAATTGTGTGGCCATACATCGCCGTTCGTGTGAGTGTCTGTTTCAGTATTCGGTTCTGGGTTCGATCTTTTCTGTTTGTGTAGTTTAACCCATATTCGAACCGTTGTTCCTGTGTATTTGAATACACTCTTACATGGTTGGATGGACCAAAATAAAGGAAACGAAATCTGCATTATTATACCATTGAATGTAAAAATACATGGTATGCACGTACATCCTGGTGCGCAAGTGCTGACACCTGATCTAGGTTGAAGCTGCCGGCGGGTGTTCATAATCCTCAAATTTTATATTTAGGATAATTTTATGCTATCTTGTGGCATATTAGGTCTTCTTTTTATTTAGGAACAAAAATATTTGCCTCTGAGATGCATTATTCCCCAATTTCGATTTTAGTGTAAAATGGCGATTTGTGTGGGGGTTGGGCCTATATTATCCGCCCTGTAGTTAAGTGTTTTCTATTTCTAACTGGCAAAAGTGTTCTCCATTTTTGTGCAAGGACTTTTGCCTCTGTATGCTATCATATGTCTCACTTAGTTAAGCACTTTTGTCTAGCGTCTAAGCGCTATCGCTCGCCGGGGTGATTGTGTTCGCCCCGTAATCAAGGCGTAGGCCTCCGGCAACCACTTAGGCGGGTTCTTGTTACCTTCTGCGGCGTTTCTAACAGGGTGAGTTTGGGCCTTGTTTCTACGTGCCGTACCCTTGACGGATGTAGGGGTGTTATCGCGCGCCATGTTGTATTGTGATTGTCTGGAGGGGTGTATGCCCCTCTGTTCAAATGGCGTGTAGGGGTAGGGAGCAGTGCTTTCCTAGTGCCCTGTGGAGTTTGTCTGTGTACGGGTGATGTATCGTGGGATGTGTCCCCTTTGTTTGTAGGGGTTGGGGCAACACCTTTCTGTATGTCTGGCCTGAGGGGGTTGATGCTAATACTCGCATAGGTTCTGGTATAATTGCCCTTCGAACCGGCGCTGTGGGGCGTGTAGGTGTTTGTGGCTGTCCCGTGTTTGAGGTTGGAGTAGCAGGCTCTCGCTTTTGGGCCACGGCATCCTCCTTTACCCTCGTGGTGTCTGGTGTATGTATAGACATCTGTGCGAATTTCTGTGTTAATAGATCGATGTCGTCTGTCTGTTTTGTGGACTTTCCTGCCGCTAGCTCGAACACGACGTTGCTAGCTTGCAGTTCTATATGAAAATGAAAATCCACAGCCTGCTTCCAGTCTCCGACCGGGTCAGGAATGGAATGAATGAAGCCCCCATCTAGCGGCGAGGATATGAACTGTGCCGGCTGCCGAGGCCTGACGCACTCCTCTGGGGCAATGATTAAATGAATGACAGATGGAATGAAATGATAGTGGAGAGTGTTGCTGGAATGAAATTTTGACAGGGAAAACCGGAGTACCCGGAGAAAAACCTGTCTGCCTCCGTTTTGTCCAGCACAGATCTCACATGGAGTGACCGGGATTTGAACCACGGACCCAGCGGTGAGAGGCCGGCGTGCTGCCGCCTAAGCCACGGAGGCTTGCAGTTCTATATAAATGTCCCATATCTTTGCATATTCTTGGGTGAGAGCCCTTGCCTGGTCAGTCACAGTTGTGTTGTTTGTGTGCATTCTAATGTGTTGGTCCCTAAGTGCGTGGTACTCTTGGTACATGACATCATGATGCAAATGCAGGCGCCAGTGTGAACGGTTCAGCTGCGACCTTAATGTAGGGATTTTGGCCCTCATTATGTTTTTCTTCGCTTTTGTGCCGCGTGGACGTACAAGTGTCTTGAGGATCCTCATATACTGAGCTTGCAGAAGCTCTTGATACCTTCTCAGGTAGTCCTGCTTTATTTCGATCCTCTTCTGCCACGCTATCAGGTCCTGATAACCTGCTATACTCTGTGTGTATGTGAATGATGCAAGCCTTGGGCAAGGGCTGAGGCTTCAACTCTGCTGGCTGTGTGTAATAGATCTGTGTGCCGGTTGTTGTTGCTGGTTCCGGCCTGAGGGTAGTTTTGGGATGAAATTGGTGTAGTGGGTTGGCCAGATGTGTAGACGTGTTCTATGGGGTAATTAGAGATTATAGCTGTATGAGTAGTTGTAGATTTTTATAGGTGAGTGTAGATCCAGTGGCGTGGGGCTATCTTCCACCTGGGGGGTGCGTAGGGTCCCAAAGGGGTGTACGGTCCCCATGGGCCCTAACAATATGGATAAATGAAATATTCAATGTTGCTCGAAGCTCGAAGCTTGTGGTTTAATAATCTCGCAATCATGAGCCACGGGACCTCCTTTTTACGTGAAATCCGAACCACAGGACATGGCATTTCATTTAGAAAATCTCACATGCATTGACCGGGAATCGAACCCGGTCCGCCTTGGTAAGAGGCATACAGCTTGACCTCTACGCCACCACGCCCCTCATTCAATGTTGCAAAAATATCTAGTCTATATTTCCAGGTCTAGACGAGTAACAATCTAGCCTGCGTGCATAATTGCGGAGTATCCTGGGTCCGAATTCCAAGCCTCTTATTATTATTATTATTATTTTATTATTAGAGCCTCCGTGGCTTAGGCGGCAGCACGCCGGCCTCTCACCACTGGGTCCGTGGTTCAAATCCCGGTCACTCCATGTGAGATCTGTGCTGGACAAAACGGAGGCAGACAGGTTTTTCTCCGGGTACTCCGGTTTTCCCTGTCAAAATTTCATTCCAGCATCACTCTCCACTATCATTTCATTCATCTGTCATTCATCTAATCATTGCCCCAGAGGAGTGCGTCAGGCCTCGGCAGCCGGCACAGTTCATATCCTCGCCGCTAGATGGGGGGCTTCATTCATTCCATTCCTGACCCGGTCGGAGACTGGAAGCAGGCTGTGGATTTTCATTTCATTATTTTATTATTATTATATCGTGAGCCACACATTGAAGTTATTATTATTATTATCATTCTCAAGCTCACGCATGTCATCTGTGCCATAGGGCATATGGGCACAGTAGAGAAACTCACAATTTAGTATAATTAACATCTCCGTCAGAAACTGAGACTTGACTATAAGCAGCGATGGAAAGCATTTGCGAAAGTAGTTCTGGAAAAAATTGACGAAAACAAGATATTCCTTGATAGGCTCTGTTTATCTGACAAGGTTACATTCTATTACTTTTGAAGGTATTAATTTTGTTTTGTTGTACATCCAAACCGGACACGCTGTAGATACACAGTGATTTTTCATATGCTGAAGAATGGCTAGTAATCAAATTGAATTATTTTATTCATGTGATTAACTAATTTATATTCTGTTTAATTATTTAATTAATAATTCAACTACAAGTTTCTTTTCATTCTTCGCAGTGTGCCCGTCGAAGTACCGAGGAGCGGGCCTACCTTGAAAACATCTAGTTGTAGGAGAATACCACATCAAAAAATAACTAAAACTGGACACTCGTTAGCCCCGCTAGCTAGTAGTTCACCATCTCTGCTGTTCAGTGCAACACGAAATTCGCCAGCATCACCGTCCACTAGAAGTGGATGTTTACAGTTCAGTGAATATAGTGATGACACTGAGAATTTGAACTTGACAGTTCAACCATCAGCTGAGAGCGTGATAACCCCACGATGCACTGGAAGTTGGATTGTGGTAAACCAACGATCCGATGAATTTAAGATTTTGCAAATACCACGATCCTCTGCCTCTATAAGTGAGACTTCTCCACCCTCAAATAGAACTGGACGCCTAAAAACCCTACCAACGACTGGCAATGGGAGCTTGCAAGCTTCAATATCTGCAGGAACAGGAAATTTACAAGCCCTGCCGGTCATAGGAATAGAAAAATTTCCAGGCTTGTCACTGGGACAAGGAATTAGGAACTTGCAGGATCCACCATCAGCTGAAATCGTTCCGAACCGCCGTTCCACTAGAGGTAGTATTATGGAAAACCAACGATCCCTTAAATTTCGGAATGAGCCAATCCCGCGATCAACTGTCTCGAGAAGTAAGCCAGCTCCACCATCCACTGGAAGTAGGAGCGTGTCGTTTCCCCAAACCACTGAAAGCAGAATTATGCCAGCTCCACTATATCATGAAGTTAAAACACAGCCAATTTTACAAACCACTGGAATTAGGATGGTTCCAATCGAAAAATTGACTGAATCTAAAAGTGTCCCAGCATTACCGTTTACTCGGACAAGCAGCGTACAACCTCCACCAGCCTCTGGAATTCAGGACTTGCCAGCTACAACATCTATTGGAACAGCATGTTTGCCAGCTCTGCCACCCTTAGAAACAGGGAGCACAGAAGACCTGAAACCCTTCGGAACAGGAAGCTGGTCAGCCCTGTCAACCATTGAAACAGAAAGGCTGCAAGCTGTGCCTTCCATTAAAAGAGAAACATTGCAAGTTTTACCACTCAAAGGAATAGATAGCTTGCAAGCCCTGCAAACCTCGGGAACAGCAAGCTTCCGAGAAATGCCTACCACTGGAACAGGAAGCTCGGAAGCCCTGCCACTCATAGAAACTAAAAACTTGCCACACCTGCCACTCATTAGAACGGAAAGCTTTCCACCCCTGCTAACTACAGAAACAAGAACTTTTCAAAACCTGCAACCAAGCGACAGTGTACGTTTGTCAGATCAGCAGCAAACTCCAGTCGTCAGCTTGCCAGGCTTGGCACCTGTTAGTACAGGAAGCTGGCCACACTTTCCACCCTTAGGAGCACAACGCGTGCCAACCCTGGCACCTATTGAGAGAGAAAGATGGCAAGGTTCCTGTGGACGTTTGCAGTTCAATGAAGGTACTGGTGTCACTGGGACTTGGAACTTGCTAACTCCACCATCAGCTGAAAGCGTTCCGAACCGACGAACCGTTAAATTTCGGAATGTGCCAATCCCGCGATCTACTGTCTCAAGACGTAAGCCTGCTCAACCATCCACTGGAACTAGGAGCGTGTCGTTTCCCCAAACCACTGAACGCAGAATCATGCCAGCACCACTATATCATGAAGTTAAAACACAGCCAATCTTACAAACCACTGGAATTAGGATGGTTCCAATCGAAAAATTGACTGAATCTAAAAGTGTCCCAGAAATACCATTCACTCGGACTAGCCCCGTACAACTACCACCTGCCTTTGGAATTCAGGGCATGCCAGCTTCGACATCCGTAGGAACAGGGTGTTCGACAGCCCTGCCACCCTTAGGAACAGGAAGCTCAGAATACCTGATACTCCTCGGAACAGGAAGCTGGTCAGCCCTGTCAACCATTGGAACAGAAAGGCTGCAAGCAGTGCCTTCCATTACAACAGAAACATTGCAAGTTTTACCACTCATAGGAATAGATAGCTTGCAAGCCCTGCAAACCTCGGGAACAGCAAGCATCCAAGATATGCCTACCACTGGAACAGGAAGCTCGGAAGCTCTGCCACTCATAAAAACTAAAAACTTGCCACACCAGCCACTCATTAGAACGGAAAGCTTTCCACCCCTGCTAACTACAGAAACAAGAACTTTTCAAAACCTGCAACCAAGCGACAGTGTACGTTTGTCAGATCAGCAGCCAACTCCAGTCGTCAGCTTGCCAGGCTTGGCACCTGTTAGTACAGGAAGCTGGCCACACTTTCCACCCTTAGGAGCACAACGCGTGCCAACCCTGGCACCTATTGAGAAAGATAGATGGCAAGATTCCTGTGGACGTTTGCAGTTCAATGAAGGTACTGGTGTCACTGGGACTTGGAACTTGCTAACTCCACCATCAGCTGAAAGCGTTCCGAACCGACGAACCGTTAAATTTCGGAATGTGCCAATCCCGCGATCAACTGTCTCGAGACCTAAGCCTGCTCAACCGATCACTGGAACTAGGAGCGTGTCGTTTCCCCAAACCACTGAATGCAGAATCTTGCCAGCTCCACTATGTCATGAAAGTAAAACACAGCCAATTTTACAAACCACTGGAATTAGGATGGTTCCAATCGAAAAAATGACTGAATCTAAAAGTGTCCCAAAAATACCATTCACTCGGTCTAGCCCCGTACACCCACCACCTGCCTTTGGAATTCAGGGCATGCCGGCTTCAACATCTGTTGGAACAGGGTGTTCGTCAGCCCAGCCTCCCTTAGGAACAGGGAGCTCAGAATACCTGATACCCCTCGGAACTGGAAGCTGGTCAGCCCTGCCAACCATTGGAACAGAAAGGCTGCAAGCTATGCCTTCCATAGCAACAGAAACATTGCAAGTTTTACCACCCATAGGAATAGATAGCTTGCAAGCCCTGCAAACCTCGGGAACAGCAAGCTTCCAAGATATGCCTACCACTGGAACAGGAAGCTCGGATGCCCTGTCACTCATAGAAACTAAAAACTTGCCACACCTGCCACTCATTAGAACGGAAAGCTTTCCACCCCTGCTAACTACAGAAACAAGAACTTTTCAAACCCTGTAACCAAGCAACAGTGTACGTTTGTCAGATCTGCAGCCAACTCCAGTCGTCAGCATGCCAGGCTTGGCACCTGTTAGTACAGGAAGCTGGCCACACTTTCCACCCTTAGGAGCACAACGCGTGCCAACCCTGGCACCTATTGAGAAAGAAAGCTGGCAAGGTTCCTGTGCACGTTTGCAGTTCAATGAAGGTACTGGTGTCACTGGGACTTGGAACTTGCTAACTCCACCATCAGCTGAAAGCGTTCCGAACAGACGGACCGTTAAATTTCGGAATGTGCCAATCCCGCGATCAAATCTCTCGTGACGTAAGCCTGCTCAACCATCCACTGGAACTAGGAGCGTGTCGTTTACCGAAACCACTGAACGCAGAATCATGCCAGCTCCACTATATCATGAAGATAAAACACAGCCAATCTTACAAACCACTGGAATTAGGATGGTTCCAATCGAAAAAATGACTGAATCTAAAAGTGTCCCAAAAATACCATTCACTCGGTCTAGCCCCGTACACCCACCACCTGCCTTTGGAATTCAGGGCATGCCGGCTTCAACATCTGTTGGAAGAGGGTGTTCGTCAGCCCAGCCTCCCTTAGGAACAGGAAGCTCAGAATACCTGATACCCCTCGGAACAGGAAGCTGGTCAGCCCTGCCAACCATTGGAACAGAAAGGCTGCAAGCTATGCCTTCCATAGCAACAGAAACATTGCAAGTTTTACCACCCATAGGAATAGATAGCTTGCAAGCCCTGCAATCCTCGGCAACAGCAAACTTCCAAGATCTGCCCGCCACTGGAACAGGAAGCTCGGAAGCTCTGCCACTCATGGAAGCTATAAACTTGCCACACCTGCCACTCATTAGAACGGAAAGCTTTCCACCCCTGCTAACTACGGAAACAAGAACATTTCAAGCCCTGCAGCCAAATGGCAATGTACGTTTGTTAGCTCAGTGGCCAACTACTGTCGTCAGCTTGCCAGGCTTGGCACCTGTTAGTACAGGAAGCTGGCCATACTTACCACCCTTAGGAGCACAACGCATGCCAACCCTGGCACCTATTGAGAGAGAAAGATGGCAGTTCAATGAAGGTACTGGTGTCACAGGGACTTGGAGCTTGCTAACTCCACCATCAGCTGAAAGCGTTCCGAACCGACGGACCGTTAAATTTCGGAATGTTCCAATCCCACGATCAACTGTCTCGAGACGTAAGCCTGCTCAACCATCCACTGGAACTAGGAGCGTGTCGTTTCCCCAAACCACTGAACGCAGAATCATGCCAGCTCCACTATATCATGAAGTTAAAACACAGCCAATCTTACAAACCACTGGAATTAGGATGGTTCCAATCGAAAAATTGACTGAATCTAAAAGTGTCTCAGAAACACCATTCACTCGGTCTAGCCCCGTACAACTACCACCTGCCTTTGGAATTCAGGGCATGCCAGCTTCGACATCTGTTGGAACAGGATATTCGCCAGCTCTGCCACCCATAGGAACAGGAAGCTCAGAAGACATGAAACCCTTCGAAGCAGGAAGCTGGTCAGCCCTGTCAACCACTGGAACAGAAAGGCTGCAAACTATGGCTTCCATTGCAACAGAAAAATTGCACGCTTTACCACTCATAGCAATAGATAGCTTGTTAGCCCTGCCATCATCGGGAACAGCAAGCTTCCAGGATATGCCTACCACTGGAACAGGAAGCTCGGAAGCTCTGCCACTCATAAAAACTAAAAACTTCCCACACCTGCCAGTCATTAGAACGGAAAGCTTGCCACCCTTGCTAACTACAGAAACAAGAACTTTTCAAACCCTGCAACTAAGCGACAGTGTACGTTTGTCAGCTCAGGAGCCAACACCAGTGATCAGCATGCCAGGCTTGGCACCTGTTAGTTAAGGAAGCTGGCCACACTTTCCACCCTTAGGAGCACAACGCGTGCCAACCCTGGCACCTATTGAGATAGAAAGATGGCAAGGTTCCTCTGGACGTTTGCAGTTCAATGAAGGTACTGGTGTCACCGGGACATGGAACTTGCTAACTCCACCATCAGCTGAAAGCGTTCCGAACCGAGAGCCAATCCCACGATCAACTGTCTCGAGACGTAAGCCTGCTCAACCATCCACTGGAACTAGGAGCGTGTCGTTTCCCCAAACCACTGAACGCAGAATCTTGCCAGCTCCACTATATCATGAAGTTAAAACACAGTCAATCTTACAAACCACTGGAATTAGGATGGTTCCAATCGAAAAATTGACTGAATCAAAAAGTGGCCCAGCATTACCATTCACTGGGACTAGCAGCGTACAACTACCGCCTGACTTTGGAATTCAGGACTTGCCAGCCTCAACATCTGTTGGAACAGGATGTTCGCCAGCTCTGCCACCCTTAGGAACAGGGAGCTCAGGAGACCTGAAACCCTTCGGAACAGGAAGCTGATCAGCCCTGTCAACCATTGGAACAGAAATGCTGCAAGCTCTGCCTTCCATAGCAACAGAAACATTGCAAGTTTTACCACCCATAGGAATAGATAGCTTGCAAATCCTGCAAACCTCGGAAACAGAAAACTTCCTAGATCTGCCCGCCACTGGAACAGGAAGCTTGGAAGCTCTGCCACTCATAGAAACTATAAACTTGCCACACCTGCCACTCATTAGAACGGAAAGCTTTCCAACCCTGCTAACTACGGAAACAAGAACTTTTCAAGCCCTGCAACCTAATGACAATGTACGTCTGTCAGCTCAGGAGCCAACTCCAGTCGTCAGCTTGCCAGGCTTGGCACCTGTTAGTACAGGAAGCTGGCCACACTTTCCAACCCTTAGGAGCACAACGCGCGCCAACCCTGGCACCTATTGAGAGAGAAAGATGGCAAGGTTCCTGTGGACGTTTGCAGTTCAATGAAGGTACTGGTGTCACTGGGACTTGGAACATGCTAACTCCACCATCAGCTGCAAGCTTTCCGAACCGACGATCCGTTACATTTCGGATTGTGCCAATCCCGGGATCAACTGTCTCGGGAAGTAAGCCTGCTCCAAAATCCCCTGTAACTGGGAGCGTGTCACTTGTACCAAATTCTGTAAATGGGAGCGTGTCATTTCTCCAAACCACTGAAGGCAGAATCGTGCCAGCTCCACTATACCATGATACTAGAGGGGTGCCAATCTTACGACCTGGAATTCGAATGGTTCCAATCCCACAATCCATTGGCTCTACAAGCGTCCCGGCTCCACCGTTCACTGGGACTGACAGCGTACAAGCACTAACTACCACTGGAAACGGGCGCTTGCCAGTTTCAACATATGTTGAAACAAGAAGTATACCAGCTCTGCCACTGGTAGGAGGAGGAAGCTCTCAAACCCTGCAACCCTTGGAAACAGGAAGCTTACAACCCTTGGAACCATTTGGAACTGAAAGCTTGCCAGCCTTGTCGCCCGTAGGAACAGGAAGCTTGCATCCCCGGCAATGCTCTGGAACAGGAAGCGAGCTAGCCCTGGCATCTGCTGGAACAGGAAGCTTGCCTGCCCTGGCATATGCTTGTATAGGAAGCTTACAAGCCCTGGCATCTGCTGGAACAGGAAGCTTGCCAGCCCTGGCATCCTCTGGAACAGGAAGCTTGCCAGCTCTGGCATCTGCTCGGACAGGAAGCTTGCCAGCCCTGGCATCTGCTGGAACAGGAAGCTTGCCAGCCCTGGCATCTGCTGGGACAGGAAGCTTGCCAGCCCTGGCATCTGCTGGAACAGGAAGCTTGCCAGCCCTGGCATCCTCTGGAACAGGAAGCTTGCCAGCCCTGGCATCTGCTGGGACAGGAAGTTTGCCAGCCCTGGCATCTGCTGGAACAGGAAGCTTGCCAGCCCTGGCATCTTCTGGGACAGGAAGCTTGCCAGCCCTGGCATCTGCTGGAACAGGAAGCTTGCCAGCCCTGGCATATTCTGGAACAGGAAGCTTGCCAGCCCTGGCATCTGCTGGGACAAGAAACTTGCCAGCCCTGGCATCCTCTGGAACAGGATTCTTGCCAGTCCTGGCATCTGCTGGAACAGGAAGCTTGCCAGTCCTGACATCTGCTGGAACAGGAAGCTTGTCAGCCCTGGCATCTGCTGGAACAGAAGGCTCGCCAGCCGTCCTATTGGAACATTGCATCATGGGCAACGAGAGTAAGTGATCTAGGTGTCAAAACTTCAAATGTAAATGTAACTATGCATGCCTTAGTAGTAATGTAAAATGTTCAAGCTTGCAGTCATGGATCTAGTTGATTTTGTTATGTGTTGCTGTTACTTCAATTAGGTGCTTGTATTGTCTTTGGTCTTCGTGTCCGGGTAATTTTTGCACACGGTATTTGTTTCATAACCTTTGTCTTTGTGGTGACTTTCTTGATATATGTTTAGAGGGGAATGAGATTGGGGGCTGGAAGTTCTATCCGGACATTTTCTTTTGGTGCGTATGGAAATGTACACCTAATATGGCCTCTATCATCAACAGAATTTGAACCTTACATTTCCAAACGCCAGTCAGCTACCCACTTGAGTCATGGAAAATGTAATTATCCCCTCAGAGCTACGCTCGTGGGTAATAATTATTTTATAAGACTTCGTGACAGACATCGTGGTATGAATTTATAGTGGGTGTGAGTCCGACAGTTAAACAGTATTATTAGTTTTCCCCCATGCTTCCTAAGTTAGCTAGTCAAAGGTTGTGCGGATTAGTTCAGTTCAGATATTTCTTTTACTTCCATACAAATATACAGCGGAGGCACCTACATCATAAACTCCAGTCAATACTATGCTTATATTTCCCTGGACTTCTTGCAGCGAGGTATGATCTAGATCAATGTTCCTCAACCTTTATCAGACCGTGATTTGATAACTTCTTTCGTTAAAACTGTCAAATGCCATGTCTTAACAGTGAAGTGCTACCAAAGTTATAATATTACATTATTTTATTGTGCACGCTAAAATTATCATTGAGTCCAAGACCATCATGCCAGCAGTAGGGGTAGAATTACGCATCACAGAAAGTACCGGATTAAGACGCGCTCCATGAGTTCTCCAGACACGAACATGGCCATCATTCGAGCACAAAGTGAACTTCAATTTGTCACTAAAGACAACCCGGTTCCAGTCTGTAGCAGTCCAGGGTTATCGATCACGACACCACAGCTGACGGAGGTGGCGGTGGGAAAGTGTCACTGTCAGGACAGGTAATGGGCGCGTGAGACCATGTTCCCTTCATTTAAGCGCCTGGAAACTGTGCGGGCCGTCTCAAGTGCCTGTAGCAATGGCATCATCCGTCTCTGGATAACGGACGCCGAACATCTGAATCTGCACATGCTTCTCCGATGATCCCACGATCGTTTCTCCTGGTGGTTCGTTGAGGGCGTCCAAAGCCCTGTCACCATGTGTGTATGCCCTACGCATCCACTGGTTCCAACACACCCGGACCGTCTGGTCAGAACAGCCTAACTGGTGGACGAATCGCCGATACAACCATCAAGCCTCGTGTAGCTCAATAATGCGTCCCCATTCCAGCACCGTTAAGTGGAGGAGAAGAGACATGTCCAATGGTCGACGAGGTCTACGCAAGCGGAAACAACAGTCCGCAACTTTTGAGAAGGATGTGCAAACCCTTTTACAGGCCTCGGATAGGGGCACGTTGACGAGACCGTTCAACTAATTACATCTCTACACTTATCATATGACTGTCGCCTTCAGTGGTAACTGTATACCGAAGTGTGCGAAAAACCAACAATTCCTTCTTGGTACGGTACGTGAATTATATTGTTGCCCAGTGTAACTCCAACTCAAAGATGTACACATTGATAGCTGAGGCCATTATTATGAATATTATTATTATAAAGAGTACCTTGACGAAGATACCACCACACTAGCCTAAACTGGCAAGAGGAATACATCGCCTCGTATGTCTTGCAGCACACTCATATTCTACCATCGGCAAGAACCAAATTGCACCTCAACTCTTCAGTCCGGGTGACCTTTTTCCAGTCTTAAAGGGCCCATTGCTGGTATTGCCAATCCTATGCTCCTATGATAACCATTTTTAATTGTGTGTTGTGAAGAACTGTGAGGAGGGATATCCTTGTGTGATGACGGCTTCTGCACCCCACAGTGAGAAGAAGGTTATGGATGATATGGGCGCTCACACATCATTGAAGTCTGATATCGTATTGGTAAGCGTTATTCTGCAATGTGGCCCGTCTATCCTATGCTGTTATGGTAACCCTTCCACCCACTTTCTGTAAGTCATGACTGTTTACCTTGGTAGCGGTGGTTTTCCTATGTTTCACGAACTAACGGTAAACTCTTGACTCAGTGGCCTGTGGAAATCCCAGTACCTGCACGTCTGTACTCAACAATCCACTGAGCACATAGCCGAGGTAACTACAGCACTCTACCGGTCACCTCCTTGAGGACAGTTTAAACCTCCCTATGCCTTGTTGAATCGTAAGTTATGGTTAGGCTGTAATACTTGCATGATTCATACATCCGCCATCTTGAAACAATTTGGTTGATGACCTAGTAGATTGGACAAAAGACGCTTTCCACATTAAGGTATATTGTTGTAAAATTTGGTAGAGATTGGATGATTAGGTTAGTCGTAATTTGATTTAAGCTTAGAACATTTGGGTGGGAGCCATTTCTTTTGTGTTATGATGGCGGCGATATACAACATGACACTGAGTTGTCCCTTGCCAGTGCTACCTCTGTACCAAAGGTGGTTCGATATGGTTTCATTGTGTTTGAATTGATAAGGGGATCGATTTGCACACATACACGGTCGCCATCTTCAAACTATTGGGCTGATGACCTTGAAGTTTGGTCAAAAGACGCTTCCCAAGTGAAGGTATGAATTTGCAAAATTTGGTAGAGATCAGATAATCAGGTTAGTAGTAATTTGATTTAAGCTTTGAACATTTGGGTGGCCGCCATTACGTTTCCGTCAAGATGGCGGCGATATAAAACAAGAAACTGAGGTGCTCTTTGCTTGTGCTACCTCTGTACCAAATTTCGTTCAATTCGGTTTCTCCATGTTTGAATTGATAGGCAGCGACAGACATGCAGAGTACACACACATACACACAAACTCACAGACACACAGACAGACACACGATTTTTGGCCCTGTGTCTACTTACATCTTTTGCAAAAATCGAAAGAAGATCAAAAATTGTAAATAGATATATCCGTACTTATTGATTGGATTGATAAATTGGAAAACCGCCTGATCAAAACTTTGTAAGAGAAGTTCTTTAACAATTAAACGACGTACATGTTTCGCAATATCAATGATTCCATCCTCAGGGTGAAAAATATTATACCTTAAAAACTAGTTGAACATTGTCAACAAATAGATATCCTTACAGAATGTGTTAATTAATTCATTAATTTATTTATTTAGTCGATTTACCCTCGAGGTTGGTGGCTCCCACGGACTCAGCGAGGGAACTCACCACTACCGCCTCTACGGGCAGTGTCCTGGAGCTTGGAACATCTGGTCGTTGTGGATACAACTGGGGAGGTGTGATCAGCACCTCGCCCAGGCGGCCTCACCTGCAAAGCGAACAGGGGCCTCATGAGGGATGGGAAGGGAGAGGAAGATTGGGATGGAAAGGCAAGGAAGAGGGAAGGAGGCAGCCGTGGTCTTACAGTAGGGATCATCGCGGCATTTGCCCAAAGAGGAAGTGGGAAACCATGGAAAACCACTTCGAGGATGGCTGAGGTTGGAAGCGAGCTCCCTCTACTCATTTGGACCACCCGAGGCTGAGTAGACCCCGTTCCAGTACTCATACCACTTTTCAAATTTCGTGGCATAGCCGGGAATTGAACCCAGGACCTCCGGGGTGGCAGCTAACCATGCTGACCGCTACGCTACTAGGCGACAGTGTTAACTTAAATTAATAAAAACTTGTAAATATATGAATGCACGCATGCTTGCTTGATTAATGAATTTATATCGACGATATACACATTATGTTGGCCAAAACCCAAGTTTCATAACATAAAAAGCCAAATAGTAAGGATTGATATCAAGTCATTTGGAGGTTAGAAGAAGCTATAACTATGCACTTTACTTTACTTCACCTGGAAAACGGATTTTCATAAGAAGATATTGTTGGCAAGTTAACACAATCATTATTATTATTATTCCAAAACTACATAATTATGTTGTAAATGCAGACAATTCCTCCGTATTTTTTTTTTTTAATAGTGTCCTTGCACCTAGTCCCTTTCGAAAAGTCACCGCATACCTTTGCTTGTGTAATTCCAGGGCGCTTGTCGAATAATGACACTGGGCACTGGTTCAAAGGGTGTAAATCCTCAGGGGACTACGAGAAACTGAAAAGGTTGAAGCGGATTCAAATTGATGTATCTCCTAAAAGACAGTTTAAAAATTTGGATCGATGGATACAAGAGAGTGTCTATTACAAATACATTCAATCGTTTTTAATTGAACTGTTTTGCCTTTCAACATCCAGTCTAGTCTACAAGCTTCTGTTTGCAAACAAGTCACCTCTTTGATCCCCTATTAGCAGTTAGCACTGCAGCCTCTTCTAGGTATATGCCCCTCACCTTGAAATCGTTGAATAATGGATCTAACCAACACCTCCTAGGTCTACCTCTGCTTCCCTTACCCTCTATAGTTGAGTTCAATGACCTCCTAGGTAACACTTCTCCCTTATTATCATCATATGACCCCACCATCTGAGTCATTATGAATACTCTCCAGCCATTGCTCCCATCTATTTCTCCTAGCAATCATTAGTGCTACCCTCATATCAGTTACCTCCAGCTCTCACTCCATCCAACAAGGCCAGTCTAAATACTGAGCGATGTAGAGAGAATTTCGTTGACACATTAACTTATTACTTGTAGAATACAGTAGATCGCAACTGAGACCTCATTGCATTGTTTTTTCTGCATCGCGACTCTATTTCCTTCCCCATACTACCATCCCGAGAGAATGCACAGCCCAAGTAGGCCTATTTAAAAAGGTCTGTCTGCTCCGATTTAGTTCCTGCTATCTGGCATTCCATTTTCTTGTGATCCTTCTCTACCGACATCACCTTCGCTTTCGAAATGTTGATTTTCATACCATATTCCCTACATTTCTGGTCAAGTTCTAAGATAATGGCTTATAAGCTTTCAACGGAGTCTGTCTTTGCAACCAGGTGATCAGCATAAGACAGACTGCTTACCTGGTTTCCACCTCTCAGCCAGTTTATGCCCTTTGGCAAATAGTCCATATATAAAATAAACAGCAATGGTGAAAGATTACTGCCTTGTCTTACTCTTATAACAACTGTAAATCAAGAACACATGCTACCATCAACTCTCATCACAGCCTGATTATCAACATAAATACTTTCAATCGCCTGTAGCAACCTTCACTCAGTACCATACCTCACGATGCATAGCATCTTTTCCATTGGAATTCTATGGTATGCCTTCTCTAGATCTACAAAACAACTGTCTATTTCTCTCATATTTATCAATAACTAGGCACATACTGAAAACTTTGATCCTGACATCCTCGTTGTGGTCTAAAGCCACACTGGTTTTCATCTATATTATTCTCGTAATGATCGAACTCTCCTTTCTACAATGGCAGAGTACACTATGCCTGGGACACTTATCAAGGAAACACCTCTATAACTGTTGCAATCTTTTCTATTTTCTTGCTTATAAATTAGGGTGATTAACGTGCTGCTTTTTTTCCAGTCCTTTTGTCGTTTTGTAAATCCCATGCCAGTTCAATTATCCTATTCAACTATTTAATCCTTGTCTTACCATTATGCTTAATCATTTTTGGCCAAATGTCATCTTCCCATGCCGCTTTGTGACATAGTAGTTCATTTACCACCCTCTCTTCTTCCTGAATGATAATTCTGTTCTCTTCTTCATTGCCACAAAAGGTCTATTTTCAAGAAGTAAGTTTACAAAATTTGCTTGCCATTTTTCCTCGTGCTTCCCTCAATTATACGAAACACTGGTCATTTCTCTTTTTCTTCCATTTATAAGATTCTTTATACCACACCAAAAGGACTTTCCTGCTGCCTGATCTAATGTTTCCAATTTATATCCAAATGCATGCCATAATTTCTTTTAGACTCTACTATTATTCGTTTCGTTCTGTTCCTTTCCACAAAACACTCCCTTTCAGTTGCATTCCTAGTTTGGAGCCATTTTCAGTAGCCCTTCTTTTTACTTTTATAAGCCAATTTTGCTATGTCTTTCCACCAGCATGTGCGCTTTTTCTTGTCTTTACACACTGTTGTCCTAAGACATGCCTTTGCTACTTCTAGTACTGCGTTCCTGTATCCTGACCACTCTGTTTTAATGTCCTGAGATTATTTACCATCTACTCTTTTGGAATTTCTCATCAATCATTCCCATGTATTTCTGTTTAAGTTCCTAATCCTGGAGCTTCTCAATAGGATTGAATCTCCAAACAGACCTCACTTTATGTGCATTTTAGGTCTAACACTGCTCAATTCACAGCAGAACAGTTTGTGGTTTGTTTCATCAAACATTCCCCTGAATACCATATATGAGGGCAGATCGGAATGTAACGAACAATCATTTTTTTTCTCCCCATAGTATTGCAGCTGGAATATTGAAATTTCACAACAATATAGTTTAAAGTTTGTGCTACAGAGGGTATTTTGTTTTCATATGCAGATCTAGCAGCAGAAGCCTGAACTATGAAACAAACATGGCGCACATGTTACTGTCGTCAACTTGTGAAGAGCAGCGAAGTGTAGTTCGATATTTGTGGGCCAAAGGGCATAAACCAAGTGAAATCCACAAGGACATGCATGGTGTGTATGGGGACGACTGTATGGACCATAGCAATGCCTCCAGGTGGTGTGCATTCTTCCAAGAGGGCCATGCAAACCTTAGTGATTCGCCACGTTCCAGGCGGCCGGAAACTGGTGCAACCCCGCAGAATGTCCGAGTCATAGAGGCAGCAATTTTGAAAGACTGGTGTGTGCACCTACGAACCTTATCACAGTCGTTCAACCTTTCCTATGGTGCGGTGTACGACATTGTTCATCACATGTTGAAATTCCGTAAAGTTAGTGCTCGCTGGGTGCCTAAGAACCTGACAGACAACCACATGTGCCAGCAAATGATGACAAGCTTGGATCACTTGACGCTTTACGCCGCAGAAGGGCATGACTTTCTGAAAGGAATCGTCACTGGTGATGAGTCGTGGGCATACCACTATACGCCTGAAACCAAGTACGCCTCAATGGAGTGGAAACATGTTAGTTTCCCAGTACGAATAAAATCCAAAGCGACTCAATCTTCTAGGAAAGTGCTTGTGACAGTGTGGTGTGTTGTGTGTTATTGGTGAACTTTACCGAACACGGGACCACTGTGAATGTTGCAGCCTACATTAAAACTTTGGTTAAGTAGCGTCATGCCCTTCGTGACAAACGCCACAACATTAATGTTGATGGTGTCAAACTTCTTCATGACAATGCCTGCCTCCCTGTTGCTGCACCTGTTTGTGAGAAAATCACCCAATTTGGGTGGGAGGTGCTCCAGCATCCATCGTACAGTCCTAACCTGGCACCATCGGACTTTCATCTATTTGGTCCCATGAAGAAATTCCTGGCCGGCCAATACTTTGTGACAGATGCGGAAGTGAAATCAGCAGTCTGCAGATGGCTATACTACAACCAAACGGACTTCTACGAACAAGGCATATTGAAACTGGTAACACGATGGTAGAAATGTGTTGAGAAAGTTGGTGACTATGTAGAAAAGTAGGTCAAAGATGTAAGTTCAATTGTGATTTGTTTGGTTTTGTAACTTATTAAACTTTATGGGAAAAAAAGATTATTGTGTGTTACATTCCGATCTGCCCTCGTATTTCCTTATCACTTTCCTAAATAGAAGGCAGTGATGTACAGTCTACTATCGGCCTGGTTCCTCTATTATCCCATGTGTATCTGTGAGTTTGCAACAGCTAATCCCACAGTAGAACAGGAATCCTGTAAATATTTCCCATTGATGTTTGCTTCCCTATTTGATTTACTCAATAATCAGCTGTTGCACCTCCAACAGGAGATTACAAACATCTAGACCCACAATGATACCAGCAGCTGTCAACAGACCATTTTGAACTTAGTGGAGTGTTTTTTATATTAAAAAAACATCGGACCATATTTAATATTTTCAGGGCCATAAGGACCCAATGTGAACATGTTAAATCACATTTACCAACATGAACTTCAGTGATCAAATTTTAAAGTGTTATTTTTAATGTGTTTTTATCTCATGTGTTTGTACTAGTTCTATGTTCCCCAGTTTTTTTGGATATGTCTGTTGCACCACATCTTTCCTCATTTGTTTTCGCTGTCGCTTTCATCCATTTCATTTATTCATTTCACGTTAGATTCATAATTTTTAGGATATTTTTAATGATAACGACAAGTGTTTTTCTCGATGTATGGCTGATGAAGGGGTTAATATAAACCCCGAAACATGTACCATATGGGTATAATGTAACCCATTGTGTTTTAATTATAAAAAGTATTGATCAGGCGGAGTCTCTCTTCCTTTTAATATATTTAACTAACAATCAATACGGAACCATGACTGAACCAAATAGTATCCCTATCCTCATCCCACTTACCCATTACCGACAGCAGTGGCTACGCTGGCTAAAGGGCAGTGTTAGGTCATGGGGCCAAGCTCTCTGCTGACTCGGTAGATGCGTGGGTTCGAGCCTCACCGTCGGCCGTCCTTGAAATGGTTTTCCGTAGTTTCCCATTTTCAACACCAGGAAAATGCTGGGACGGTACCTTCTGATAGACCATGGCCGCTTCTTTCCACATCCTTGCCCAATTCCATTCATCTTCATCCATTCCATTTCTCATCCCGACGCTTAGGTCGCTCACGGGCGTCGACTAGAAAGACCTGCACTTGGCCTCTCGGGAGGCCACACGACAACAACAAAAACTTACCCATTACCTTCTCCTACTCCTCAGTTCTATTTCCTGTCCTAGCGTTGAAATCCCTTATCAGTACTACTCTATCTTCCTTGTTAAATCTTAATACTGCATCACCCAGTGCCTCATAAAATCTGTCTACTTCATCCTGCTTTGACACTATACAATGAACATATACTCCAACAATCCTGACCCGAGTTTTTGAGATTTCCAAATCCAGCCTCAATAATCGTTCATTTATATACCTTACAGAAACTATGTTTCGTTTTATGGTTTTCTTGACATACTCTCCTCCTTTTACACCTGGCAGGTAAGCCTTTTAATTTTCTATTACCTCCTCTTCCTTAACATGAATTTCACTAATCCCAGGGATATCCAATCCCATCCTACTTGATGACTCAACTAGCTCTTCCTTAACCTCTCTCGATATTGATACTACCCCATTGAATACCCGTTTGATTGCCTGTTCATTTCCAAAGAGTCCCTGATCTTTCAGACAAGAGTCCGAGGCTTGCGCAAAACATTCATAGCATGTTTCCTGAAAGTACCAGTGAAGCAGGTTGTTAGCCTTACTTACACAGGGCCCCTGAGTTTATTCTTAGGTAACAAACATGTGAGTTGGTAGTCCTAGCCACCTAAGCACAAGGAGGATCACGACTCAGAATATGTCCAAGATGCCCACTCCCATTCCATAGTAACTGATATCCTCATTGTCAGGACCACTTACTAGCCCGCTCAGCCGTTGCCCATAGTTTATGAAGTAGGACATGACTACACCATGAACCATAGGGATAATATATTTTAATGGCAGAGTAGGACTGATTATTTGCAGGGTATAGGAGATTGCTTTGGCTGTCTAATATTTTGAATGAAGATGAATAGATATAAAATATTCAGCCTCTGTATCATCAATGAATATAGTGTTGTGAGAGTCTGAGTTTAGCAGAGATGGATCATGTGTATATCCAAAGTAAGAGTCAATAATAAGTGATGGTCTGAAGTTAATTGTCATGGACGATCCTCTATGGTAGGACCCCCACCCACAAGGATGGGAAGAACAGATGGGCTAAATGAGGGTAAAAATATGAAACATGAAATGTTGATGCAGCCTTTGGTAGCAGTGGAGCTTTAAGGAGTGTCAAAAGAACATGTAGATATTCAATAATGAGGGTTTGACATCGTTGCTCAGAAGCATTGCAATGTTTTGTGTGCTGGGTATCTCTCCCAAGGTTCCATAACCCTCTGTTAGTAACATGATATTTAGTTTCTACCTTAATGACTTCAGTCTCTCAGACCACCTTAACCCTCGAGAACTGGCGCCGGGTCATTTTGACCCATAGTATGTCACTCCCTTTTTGTCATAGTCTTACGTATTTTAATGAAGTAATTTTACACCTGGTGTCTTGCTATGAACTATTCCTAATACAAAATTAGGTTTATTTATATTTTTAAAATTCAACACGTAAAAATATGACAATTTTCGTAACAGTATCATAGGCCTTGAAAGTGGCGGCAAAACAGGCATCTTAATTTTTTTCAACAAAGGAGCTGATGATCAAGGTGTCCCTAGACCCTAAACATAGATGAACAAGAACGTGAGCTATGTGATTATGCTTCACCAATATAGGTTGATTTTCCCCCTTATTTTTTACAAATTGTCCTTACTAATATAAGCCGAAAATTGTGACGCGAGGACTGGCGCCATGGGAAAATCTGACCCGGCTACAAATAATATAGAAATAACTTGAGTGTTCAAAAAGCTATGAACATGTTTCTTTAGCAGGGTGAAGTTCAAGACTAGGAAGGAAGGTACAGTAAGCGACAGGAAATAAGGGCTGACCAAAACGAAAATATAGAGCATTAATTAAGAGCTGGGTTAAAAATACCCATGCGCCAGTCCTCGCAGGTTAATTTTATTTGTTTTAATTTTTGAAGTATTATATTATAGTAGGCTTAAGTAGGCTACTGTATTAAGTTCACAAAGTGTATATATTATATTTTACTCACCCCTGTGAGAATAGCAGTCATGTCCACACAGATGATTACATCAGAAATTCTAGATTGATATAAACATAATAATACATATAAAGCTTATGTTTGCATGATTCCTACTTGTTAAGAAACATTTGAGAATAGAATCAATCATATAAGATACTGTGTGGTCTGTCTGTTAATGCCCCTCTTATGCAAGCAGCTAATAAATTTGCTGAAACTACTAAATACCACCAGAATGATTAATACCTCTCAAACATACAGCACATTCACAATGACCAAATGAAGTGGATGTTTGCATAACTATTATACTGTGAGTTTTGTCAATAGGCAAATCTGGTTTCAGTTTGTGACTCGAAAGGTTGCATCAAATTCTTCTTTGTGAAATGTGACCCATTGGTTGGGAGTGAGTGTTGGTTTCTGGGACTGAACCATAGTGAAGAAACAGGACATAGAGGGATTCTATGCAAGATAATAAGAAGAAGAAGCAGCCTCTCACTATGTTTAAGATAAGTGAAGCCTCTATCTTTGATAGTAAGAGAGGGGAGATCACCCTATACAAGGTAGAGGAAAAAGGAAGACCTATTGAAAACATAATCTATCAGTGTGAAACCAGGTTGAAAATTCAGGAATTGTCCATGAAAGTGAATGTTCCAGACATGCTAGGGTAATTAAATAATAATAATGTTATTGGTTTTACGTCCCTTTTAACTACACTGGCTTTTAGAGACGCCAGGGTGCCGGAATTTTGCCCCGAAGGGGATCTTTAACGTGCCAGTAAATGTACTGACACGGCTCCCTCGCATTTGCGCACCCTCAAATGCCAGCTGACTGCGCTAGGTTTCGAACGTTTCGAACCTGCAACCTTGGGCTCAGCAAGCGAGAAGCTAGGGTAATTGGAGAATATCTTGTGTCATAGTGAAATCAGAGAGGTCCAGGTGGAGAGTGCTCCTAGTTAGAGCTCAAGAAGCAAGTGCACCCAGAGCATAGCAGAGTTGGACATGTATCACTTTTCCATTTTAAGAAAGTGGGAACTTAAATCATTGCTAGTTTTAGTATAATACTGTATAATAGAATTCCTTTGTGTTACAAACCGGTTCTGAAAACCAGCTTGGGTAAAATGGCACAAAATCAGTGAATGATATGACAGCCCTTTTCTAACATGACCTGTTTACCAGGACCGTGCAATGGATGAGGTGAAGCAGTGCTAGCGAGTAATTTACTCCTGCTGGCGAAGCGCAGCCCTACCCTGCCCATTTCTCAGTAGTGAAACATGACAGCCCACTAGCACTTAGTCGCACAAGCACTGTCCATTTGAATGGATACTGCAGTACATTTAGTACCAAGCGCAGAGCCTGGACACTAGGCGCACTAGACCCAACATTTTGTCACATGCGAGTGGTCTGCCGTGCTCATGACATCTTTTGTCCATGGGGAGGACAAAAATAGCATAGTGGGAGAGAGATACATTAAAGAAACACACCGAAGACGTGTAAAACATGTTATTTGGACGTACACGAACCAGGTCTGCAACAAAGATACAGGAATTTTCATACTTTTTGGGTGATGCAGCAGGTACAGCGAGATATAATAATCCTAAAAATGCAATCAAAGATATTGATAATCATGCAGTGACAGTAACAGGGGCCGGTATGGAATCAGGAGAGTTAAAATACATTAAAATTTGTTGACGCAATGTCACAAACCACACGAGGGAGCCACACACGTTAACGTTACCTCATTAATTTCATTTGTCATTAACTCCTCTCATGAGATTGGCATCATGAAGGGCATCTATCTGTAATATCATTCCCAAAAGGAAACTGTCTTAACACATCCTCTAACCCATAGCAGCCGGAATAATTATGGGTAGAACGAAAAGAAGTACATTAGGTTTATAAAGCTGTGTTTCAATAACAAGATTCTGAATTCACCAACTGACTATAGTAAAGGCATCATTACTTCCGACTTGACGTTTCAGTGTTAAGCTAGAGTTATCTAGCGGTCAGAAGGAAAATCACTTTAACTAGACAATCACAGGCAGCCATTCAAATCAATATATCACGACAAATTGTGTTTCGTTCGCAATGTCGCGATTTATCGAACGAAACTCTACACTCAAATTTCAAGTCAGAAGTAATGATGGCTTTACTATAGATTGATGCTGTTCAGGGATATGTGAATTTGAGAAACATGCGTTAGTAAATCTATTGGGATTTTAAAATGAACAATATTCCGTCACAACCTATAGCACTTATGTCTTTTACTCTTCTTTTCAACATCGCCTGAAGCAGTACCTAATGAAATTTACCAACACATAAGATATTCGGCAATATAGGCAAGTTGACATGAAATCCCTTCCAACTTTTTAAGTCTTGGGACAACTTTCACTATTTCAACAGTATGGAGACCTAGATTGTTTATCATTGTAAAACAATTTTGCTCTGAAAATTACAAAACATGTTGTCTGTCTTTCTACCAGCTTGTCGGTATTTCTTAAGGTGGAGTGCCTAAAACTGTTCAGTTTGTGAGATTATGGAACTATTCGGCTTTAGGGTTATGGTATGCGAACTGTCTCCCTAACGTACCAGGGGTTATGTAATGCCAAAAAATGTAAAGAAATGTGTACTGTTATAGTTCGTGCATTGTAAAAATTAAATGGTATAGTGCAATCGATTGTGCTGACAATGAATGAGACCACCTTCTGGTGTAGCAGCTAATATTCTTGGCTGTCGCCTCGGTGGTCTGGGTTTGATTCCCTGCCCTGCCAAGAAATTTAATTCCCATTTGAGATACTGAAATGGTATGTAAGTCATGCAAGCGGTGTTCATTTCGAGGACTTGCATCAGGCCAGTGGGCTACACGAGTTTCCTCTTTTCTACATTCTTATTCTGTAATTCGAACTTTGATACGGGAACTCTGAGAGCAAATCACTACGTAAGGTTGTTAGAATAGCTTCCGTAAAATATTCTCAAAGGCCAAGTAGCCCTCGATAGTTAATCCAATTCAATATTTATATGTAATCCACATATCTTATTTAAGACATTCGATTTTCATTACATTCTAAGTTCTGGGCATAGGAAAATCTCGAAGCTAATTTTGCAATTTTCAGTGAATGAACTTCCAAAGTATAGTACGGTAATTATCATGTGGGAGACTGTACCACATATACTGTATACAGAGAGGGCAAGAATTGCTTGAAGGCATCAGTGGGGGTTCGTACTCTAAAACAAGGGTGGGGCACAGCCCATTTCTGAGAGAACATATGCCCATAATGGTACATACAGGGTGAGTCTCTATGTAGTTTACAACTTCAATAATGTGTAATTATTTATTGGAACCACTTACAGACTTGGTTTATATGTCATTACATAGCAAAACACTTCAAGTTTTTTTGACAAATCCATTACGGCTCAATGTGTGCACCATTTGTCATCCCGGACACATCCCAACGGAAGTCGATTTCCCGCCACGCATGAACCAGCATTTGTGGGATAACAGAGGCAATGGCTGTTGTGATGCGATGACTCAGTTCATCAAGATTTGCAGGTAGGGGAGGGATGTACACCCTATCTATCACAAAGTCCCACAGAAAGAAGTCCAGTGGTGTGTAATCTAGTGACCGTGGAGACCAGGTAATTGGTCCACCACGACCTATCCAATTACCCGGGAAACGTTGATCAAGGAATTCCCTGACGTCTGGCAGGTAGTGCGGTGGGGCACCAACACATGCGCCCATCATGGTCATCTTCATCCAAGTGTGGAATAAGGAAGTTCTGTAGCATATCCAGATAAATGATGCTGGCAGAAAACGCTCACTCTGGGTCAGTCACGAACCTACTGCAGGCGGTGCCCATGTGGTTTTTCCCAGCCCCAAATACGACAATTGTGTTGACTCGGCCAGAAAGGTTGAACACTGATTCATCGCTGAAGACCACATTGTTCAAGAATGACTCTCATCACGGCTGATGTGATCCAACATGTCAACACAGAATTCATTTCGGGTACGTTTATCCACTTCACTTAGTGCTTCAACCAAGGACAATCGGTATGCTTTCATGGCCAAATGTCAACGCAACACCCGCCAAACAGTGGTCTGAAGGATACCTGTTTCGAGTGACAGACGCAGTGTTGATTTTTCCGGACTGCGGACGAACCTTTCCTTAACTGTTTGCACCACATCGCCAGTCACAGGTGCGCGGCCTGGCGACTTTGTGTGTAGCACAGAACAACCTGTTTCGATAAATATCAGGTGCCATTTGTACACTGTTGGTCTGCTGGGTGGGTCTTTGCCAAATTCTGTGCGAAACCTCCGCTGTACACTCATTGCTGACTTGGTTTCTTCAAACCAGAACACGCACTTCGCTCTTTCCGCTCCAGTAAAAGACGCCATTTCCAACAAGAGACAGGTGGCGCGCGTGGCGGACAACTGTGTAACTACAAACTACGTGAGTCAAAACTTAAAGTATTTTGCAATATAATTACATATAAACCAAGTCTGTTAGTGGTTCCAATAAATAATTACACATTATTGAAGTTGTAAACTACATAGAGAATCACCCTGTATTCGCTGTCCCATGAGTGGACAAGAAAACCGATGTCATTCAATTAGTATAATTGTGATGGCCATTTAGTAATCGTTTCACTGCAGTTCTATCAGGCTGTGATGGCGCAGCGGTCAAGCTGCTTGCCTCGCACCAAGGCTGGTTGTGTTCGATTCCGGGTTAATGCTTATGGGAATTCCGAGGTGAAATGACACATTTGGTGGCTCGGATTCCACATAAAAAGGAGGTCCCGTGGATTATGATCAAGAAGTTAATGGTCACATAATAGTAGAAGCACTCTTACTATTCCTTCCGATATTCCTATAGTATTTGGTTTCAAGTATTCCCGAAGGAAATATGATGATAGTTTCCATTTGAGCAGATGTATTATCAAATAATATGAAAAATGGTCCGGCTAGCTAAATTATAACTTCCTTCGGGAATATTTGAAACCAAATTGGATTACCAAGGTGAGGTTAATTGTTTTTGTGAAAGGGAGTTTGACTCCCGTAGCACATTGGCATTACTCGTGATGTCATTACTACATGTATTTTGTGTCTTGCAATTGCCTTCCCAGTATATGCTAGCCACGCGTCTTTGTAAGGTGTACCCTACCAAATAACGAGCCCAATGGTACACTGGGGCGAAACGCTGGCAATTTATATTTGAGCTAGCCAGACCATTTTATCATATTATTTAATAATACATCTGCTCAAAAGGAAACTATCATCATATTTCCTTTGGGAATATTCGAAACCAAATTGGATTACCAAGGTTAGTTAATTGTTTTTGTGAAAGAGAGTTTGACACTTGTAACTCATTGGCATTACTCGTGACGTCAATACTACATGTATTTTGTGTCTTTTAATGGCCATCCCAGGTCTCCCATAAGTCCAACCCCTCCTGCATGCCGTGGGAGATGGGCAATGGCACAAAATAGGGGATTGCCTTTAGAGGCGAAGTACAGTGGGGACTTTGTGTGCCCCGAGACTAGTACGGTAGCTGTGAAGGTCCTACAGGAACCCTGAAAAGTGACGGCTAATGGGGCTCAGGTGAAGCTACGATAGGCCCAGCAAGCCAGTAGTGGATAAAGACACTTGCTTTCAAGAAGGGAACGAGCCTCAGACAGGACGGATACAATGGAGGGCAACCTAGCTATGATCATGGACTACGATTCAGAACGCTAAATGTACAAACTTTGACTGGGAAGGTGGAGGAGATGGTGGATATGATGGAAAGAAGGAAGTTGGATCTGCTGGGGCTGGCAGAAACAAGGTGGAAGGGAGAAGGAAGGAGAGAATTGAGAAAAGGCTGTAGACTGTACTGGAGTAGGAATGAGGATGGAAAGAGGAATGGAGTGGGGGTAGTAGTAGGAGATGGGTTAAAGGAAGAAGTGGTATGAGTAAGTGACAGGCTGATGAAGGTAAAAATATCACTGAAAGGAAAGTCTGTAGAGGTACTAATAGTGTATGCCTCGCAGGTAGGCTGCACTGCTGAAGAGAAACAGGGGTTTGAAGAGGAAATGCAGAAACAGGTGGGAGGAAAGAATATGATTATAATGGGAGATTTAAATATGCATGTTGGAAGGGAAAGACAAGGGTATGAAAATGTGCTTGGACCATAGGGTTGGGGCAGTCGAGATGAGGAAGGTGGAACATTGTTGGATTTTTGTAAAAGGAATTGGTTGTTGGTTGGGAACTCCTGGTTCAAGAAAAGAAAGAGCCACAAGATTACCTGGTATAGCAATGACCTGACTACAAATTCGGTAGTTGATTGTAACCTGTACGACAGTGATATGAATAGAAACATCATAGACATCAAGGTAATTCCATCAGAGGCCTTGGATAGTGACCACAGACTGCTGGTAATGAACCAGAAAGGGACCAAGGATAAGAAAGGGACAGAAAATCAGGATAGACGGATAAGGGTATGGAATTTGAGAGGTGAAGAAAACAGGGTAGAATACCTAAGAATAGTGAAGGAAAGCATTCCAAATGATGAACTGAAGACAGTAGAAGAGGAATGGGTTAGATTCAAGATGACACTATTAAAGGCGGCAGAAGCAGTATGTGGAAGGACAAGCAACAAGAAGAGATGGAAAGAAACTCCATGGTGGAATCAGGAAATAAAAGATCTAGTGCAGAAGAAGAATAGAGCCTTTAGGGTGTGGTCCAAAATAGGACAATAGAGACAAGAAAAGAGTATCAAATACGAAAGAAGGAAGTGAAAATAGTGTTGGCTGAGGAGAGAAGAAAGTGGATGGAAGAGTGGACAAGGATGATGGAGGAGGATAGTGAAGGTACCAAAAATGTCCTATAAGGGATGGTTAAAAGTAAGAGGAGGAATGATATGACGGACTACGTTCGACTGGTGAACAAAAGTGGTCAAGAAGTAGGGAATAAGGATCAACTCAAGAGCATGTGGAGAGAGTACTTTGATGAACTCTTGAACCCGAATGGTGACCCTGATGAAGAATTAGAGGAACTGGGAACAGAAGAGGACTTAACATGGAAGGGAGAGGAGGATGCAGTGAGGAAGATGAATGTAGGGGAGTCACCAGGAACAGAAGAGGACTTAACATTGAGGGAAGTGGAGGATGCAGTGAGGAAGATGGAAGGAGGGAAGGCATCTGGTCTGGACGAGATATGTCTAGAGATGCTGAGAGCAGCAGTAGAGGTGGAGATACAATGGCTATATCGAGTAATGATGGCTGTATGGAAAGAGAGGGGCACTCCTGAGGACTGGAAGAACGGAATAATTGCCCCAATCTTCAAGAAAGGTAGCAGAAAGGAGTGCAAGAATTATCGGGGGATTACATTGATGAGCCATTGTGCGAAGATCTTTGAGAAAGTTTTGGAAAAGAGAATTCGGGAAAAAATAGAAGGAAGGATGAGAGAAGAACAACATGGCTTCAGAGCAGGAAGGTCCATAGTAGATCTGAATTTTACTGTAAGACAGTTACAGGAAAAACATTATGAATATCGAATAGATCTACTGATGGCCTTCCTGGACATTGAAAAAGCATAATATGATAGTGTACGTAGAAGCAAGGTATAGAAAGCTTTGGAGAAGAGAGGAGTAGGTAAGCAGACTATATCGAGGATAAGGGAAATGTACAATGGAAGTATAAGCTGTGAGAAAGTAGGAGGAGAGAGATCAGATTGGCTGGATCAGAAGAATGGCTTGAGGCAAGGAAGTGCACTTTCACCACTACTATTCATTGTAGTGATGGATGATATAATGACCAGAGTGGCGGAAGTGATTGGTGAAGGAAGGATGAAAGTAATGGCATTTGCAGATGATTTGATGATCGGGGAAAACAAGGAGGAGGAAGTACAGGAGCAGTTGGATGTATAGGAAGAAATACTACAGGGATATGGGATGAAGTTTAGCATAAGCAAAAGCGAGTGGATGATCACAACCAGGAAGAAGGATAGAGTTGCAATGGGAATAACAATTTGTGGGGAAGAATTGAGGAACGTGGAGAGTTTCAAGTACCTGGAAAGCATGATACAAGAAAATGGAAGAAACGACAGAGAAATAAATGAGCGGGGGAGGCAAGCAGAATTATTCAGGAAAAGTGTTAGGAGCCTGGTATGGAGTAAGTATGGCCCTCAAAACAGCAAAAGGGTTATCTATAGGGCATACTACATTCCATTCCTGACGTATGCCTCAGAGACCTGGGTTATGAAAGGAAGGGAGCGAAGCAGAATACAGGCTAGTGAGATGAAATTCTTGAGAAACAGTATTGGAGTGACAAAGGTGGACAGGTTAGGAAATGAGAAGATCAGAGAATTAGCCAAGGAGAGAGCATTACAGGATAGGATAGAGGAATCAAGGCTTAAATGGTATGGGCATGTTAAGCGAATGGATGGGAGGAGGATACCCAGGAAGATACACGAAACGAAAATAGAGTGCAAAAGACCAAGAGGAAGGCCAAGAGATAAGTGGCTGAAGGGTGTGGAAGACTGCGTGCGAAAGAAAGGAGAAGACTGGACCAAGGTGGTGACGGAGAGATGGTGGGAGGACAGAAGACGATGGAGAGGCTTATGTTCCAAACAGACCCGGCCAGTGGCTGGAAACTGTGCAAGATGATGATGATAAATGGCCTTCCCAGTATATGCTAGCCACACGTCTTGGTGAGCTGTACCATACCAACTGACGAGCCCAATGGTACACAGTGGCGAAACGCTGGCAATTTATATTTGAGCTAGCCGGACCATTTTATCATATTATTTAATAATACATCTGCTCAAAAGGAAACTATCATCATATTTCCTTTGCGAATATTTGAAACCAAATTGGATTACCAAGGTGAGTTAATTGTTTTTGTGAAAATTAGTTTGACTCCCGTAGCACATTAACATATCTCGTGACGTCAATACTACATGTATTTTGTGTCTTGTAATTGCCTTCTCAGTATGTGCTACTAGCTACGCGTCTTGGTTAGCTGTACCATACCAACTGACGAGCCCAATGGTACACTGAGGCGAAACGCTGGCAATTTATATTTGAGCTAGCCAGACCACTTTATCATATTATTTGATAACACATCTGCTCAAAAGGAAACTATTTTCCTTCGGGTATATTTGAAACCAAATTGGATTACCAAGGTGAGGTTAATTGTTTTTGTGAAAGGGAGTTTGACTTCCGTAGAACTTTGGCATTACTTGTGATGCCAACACCACATGTATTTTGTGTCTTGAAATGGCTTTCCCAGTATGTGCTAGCCACACGTCTTGGTGAGGTGTACCATACCAACCGACGAGCCCAATGGTACACTGGGGGGAAACTCTGGCAATTTATATTTGAGCTAGAAGGACCATTTGATTTGATAATTCCTATAGTAGATTACGTAAACTCAATCATTTCGCAGATTCATTAAAGACATTAACATGAACACTTAAATTCCTAAAAATCCAATGAATATTATTAAGGCCTTAGCCGAATGTGCGACAAAATGTAGGCTACCTATTCTTGTCCACAATTTTGTTGTGTTTACGAACAGCCATCCTATAGCCATCATCCAGTTGCTGACCTATACTTATATTCCCCAACACTGCTAAGCTCATTTCATTGTTCATATGACATTTTGTCAAACAGTGTTTCTTACCTGTTTCAGGCAAATATTTTAAATCATTAATCCCAGTCATGGTCCATTTGTCATCACCACCAAATAACTGGCATGGTAAACAAAAGATGAATTTACTACCCAACACCCACATATCCAATCCCATTTTTCATACACAGATTTATTTGAACTCCTGATATATGTTCTGTTTTTATCTTTAGAGACTTGATTAATGCACAGATCTGGTTTTGGAGGGCCTAGTTCATTTGCTAACAGTCTGTCCTCATAAGGTAGTGTCTTATTTTGTATTTTACCTCATTTATTTCATGGTTTTGTTATGAACACCTCCAATGCATGAAAATGCAGTGTAAATGATTAAGTAATTTGTCGCAGCATTCAGTTACGGTCTAAAAACAGAAGGATACATAATAGATTAACGACAAGTACGAATTAACCGCTTACCTCATACGACGAAATACTCTCTCAGTGTTTATTTTTATTATGTTTAACACTGGTACCCGTTATTCACACCTCACTAATCACGCGACCAATAACAACTATTATGTAAGATTAATATTACTGAACACTGCAAAGGACCACCGCACTCATACACATTTATGACTCGATATCGCAGGCACCAAAATTTTTGAAGCCAAGTGTTGAGGCAGGGGTGTCGTCATGCAGTTGTGTATTCCCCTAGATAAAGAGAATTCTCAAACTCGACTTTATAACATAATACAAATTCACTTCCAGAACATACCCTACGTTCATAATGTTATGTTTCTGCCTCAATGCATAGTATACAAGTTGATTTTTCTTCATCTTCATTTCCCCTTTTCCAGCTGACACTGGGTGGGGGCAAATATGGTTCCTCTCCACTTTGTTCTGTCGTTCCACTATTCCTCTTCTGACACGGTGTTCCAATCCAGGTTCCGTTTACTAATGCTATTCTTCACCGAGTCCATCCAAGGCATTCTTGGTCTTTCTCATCCTCTCTTCCCTGTCATCCGTCGTTCCAGTGCTCGTCTTGGTAGCCTTACTTCATTCATCCGTTTGATATGTCCAAACCATCTCAATCTGTTTTGCTCCACTTTGTCATTTAGTTTCTGTACTCCCAGTTCTTTCCGTATATCTTCATTTCTCACTCTGTCTCTCCTCGATTTCTGGACCATACTTCTCAGGAATCTCATCTCAGCTGCCTGTACTCTGCTCTCATCCCTCTTAGTCATTGTCCAAGTTTCTGCTGCATATGTCATTATAGGAACATAATATGCTTAGTACATAACTTCTTTAGCCTTAATTGGTATATCCTTGTTCCATACTAGTCCCCGTACCTGTTGATAGAAAGCACTCCCGAGTTGTATTCTTCAGCTAATTTCCAAATCTAGTCTTCCATCTTCAGTCAGGTCACTTCCCAAGTAGGAAGTACGTCCAGAAAGTAAGTTCCGTTTGGTTATATCATTAAATTGTGTTCAGATACAGAAAAATTATTTATTGCACAAAATTCTACAACCCTTAAACTACTTTTCCACATAACTGCCGAAATGTTGCAGGCATTTGTCATAGCTTGGCACGAGTTTTTGTATACCTTCTTCATAGACGTGTGCCGCCTGTGTCTTCAACTAGTTGTACGTTCCGCTGCAGCACAGTTCCGCATGGCTCAACGGACAATACATATTTTTCTTTTAAAAATTATATATTCAATGCCAAGGTAAGGTTATAATTGCTTTGGAGTGGAGTTTCGACTCCCATAGTGCACTGGCTTTGCTCGTGACGTGGATACACATGTATCAAATACGTCTTGCAATGGCCTTCCCAGTGTGTACTAAACAGTGTCTTGGTGAGGTGTGCTTTAACCAACTGAAGAGCCCAATAGCACACCGGGGCGAAACACTGTCATTTTGTTGAGTTATGCCAGAACATTTAGCACAATTTGTGTTTAAATATATAATGGCTCAACGGACAATACATATTTTTCTTTTAAAAATTATATATTCAATGCCAAGGTAAGGTTATAATTGCTTTGGAGTGGAGTTTCGGCTCCCATAGTGCACTGGCTTTGCTCGTGACGTGGATACACATGTATCAAATACGTCTTGCAATGGCCTTCCCAGTGTGTACTAGACAGTGTCTTGGTGAGGTGTGCTTTAACCAACTGAAGAGCCCATTAGCACACCGGGGCGAAACACTGTCATTTTGTTGAGTTATGCCGGAACATTTAGCACAATTTGTGTTTAAATATATAATGGCTCAACGGACAATACATATTTTTCTTTTAAAAATTATATATTAAATACTGTATGGTGTGGCATGAAGTATCCTCCATCTTCGGTCCACGTCGGTACTGGTTTCATGTGACGAAGTTGTAAATACTCATTCATTAATGTTGAATATTCGTGCTTTAACTTAGGATCACGATTAAGTTTTTTCTCAATGGCATGGAATCTCACTACTGCCTGTGGATATGAATTCCCTAGCTGCGATGAAGTCTGTTTAAGGGGTAGTCCAACTCGGAACCTTCCCGTAGCATCACGCGTTGTATTCTTCGTAAAGTGCTCTTCGCAATCACTTTCTTCCTTAGTGATTGGTGACGTATGCAATTTTTCAATTTCCCAGAACCTTTTAAGCTGTTTGTGTAGTTGGTCTATTTGAATGAAAAGCGACATTGCATTTTCCCTTTGATGTTGTTGCATGGGTGCCTGACCAGCTACTACCCATCCCAGTTGCGTATTCTGCAAGGTTGGATACCCATCACGAGTTTTCTTACCTTCTATTATGACCTTAAAGAATATGTCTGCACAGAGTAGCAAATCGATCTTGCCTGGAATGTTGAAATTTCTGTTGGCATATTGTATATTGGCAGGTAAATTCCATCTTGAAATATCAATTTTTCTTCTTGGCAGGTTGTTGGTAATCTTCGATAGCACTAGGCATGTAGCATCTATATTGAACGAGCCGACCGCAGACTGTAAATGAATTTTAATGCAATGTGAGGTTTGAACCCCTGCTCCGTTTATTCCAGTAATTGATGTAATATTTTTTGTTTCCGTAGACGTAATAATTGAACTAATTGTTCGCTCACGAAATTAGTTTGAGAAATGAGTCCAGCAAACATCTGGCCTCATGCATATTACCATGACTTTCTTTCACTTTTACTATTGCTGTTGATAACACGACTGTTGACAGATTGGATTCCTTTACAGCGCAGTGAGTGACATCTATTGGACGCGCTGTGTGGTGATTAGCTGCTTGGCGAGAGATGTGTTCGCTCTCATTCCTACGTGACCTTACCATTGGCCTGGTGCGGTCAAGTCTCGTCTCATCATGCAGAAGTGTATTGCGATATTTACCGCAGATCTTGCACGAGCTTAATAGGCACTGATCAACATATGATTGTTGCCCAAACAATTAGAACATAGTTTATTCTCTCTTACAACATTGTGTCCGTCATAGTTTTTTGAAGGAATCACATTTATATATGTAATGTGAGCCCTTACAAAATACACATTGGTAATCAACACTTGCATGCACATTGCTAACACTATGTTTGGGTGTAATTCTACTTGGCTGTTTACTCTGTTGAAAACCTTGAACTTGTGTACCTGGCTTGATTGCCTCAAGTACTAAACATCTCTTCTCTAAAAATGTCCATAGAACATCCAGGATTCTAACTCAGAACCTGAAGAATGTATTTCCCATGCCTTCCTAGTTGCTTGATCTAATTTGTTGATTAACAATTGTGACAATAACAAGTCTTCAATTGAAACATTTAATACAAGGGCCTGTATGCCTTCACATTGGCCTGACGTGTGTTTATAGCGTCTCTGAGAGAATTGGCATTCTCCTTCTGGATTGAGTCTTGCTCTAATAACCGCTTTTTGTGAATTGAAGAAATTAATTTGTTGTTTTGGAATCTGTCTATTAACCTCTGCCAAACTATGCTGTAGTTTCCAACAGATAGAGGAAGACTCTGTGCAAAGAGGTTCGTTTCTTAAACTGCTAATTAGGTAGTGGAATTTCTGAATGTCATGCAAATCTTGATTGTTATCGATCATAGATACAAAGGAATCATGAAAACCTCTCCAGTTTTCATATTCGCCTCCAAATGGTTTCAGTGTAATGGTAGGTAATTTGATGTGGGCCCCAATGTAGTTACTTCTAACTGAGATATCCCCCTTGACTGGAGTGGCTTGAAAGATTTGGTATTTCATGCTGGGTGATTATTCTGTCTATGTCGACCATTATTTGATGATATGTGTCTTCAAACAATTCCCTATCAGCTTTGTACCTTTCACTCTCCTTACTGATTTTTAATTGTCATTGAACTTCCTCATATTTTTGTTTCAGTTCCTCTAAATTTTCTCTACGTGATGTGATAGCAGTTATTCCTTGCTCACTGTTAAACCCATCTATAAAGTTTTTAATACGTGTCATGCTGCCCTTTACGATAGCTCTTTTGCGTATTAATATTTTAATACTCTCCTCTGCCATAGTGAAAGGATAGAATTAAAATAAGAATAAATTGGATCTGACCTTGTAAGGTGTGGGAAGAATTTGTTGTCATCAAAGATCCATCTGATTCAATGACTCAGAGTTGCCACTGCAAAATGTCCACAGGTTGTACGTTCCATAGTGTGGCAGTCATGACCGGTGCGATTGGTAGGCCCAATTTGGCATCGTAAGATCGTAGTAATATTGTCATAACACTGTGGTTATTATAAATGCACTGTATATACTGTCACTGTAAAAAATGTAAATTGGAATATCCTGCCTGCTAGAAGACCAAAAATGTTTGATCGCGAATAGAGTACCTACGTGCTCACGACCGAACCGTACCTATAGTGGTCGCACATTAACATCACGTTTATTAAAAGTAATTTGCGGAGGACCACTTAAATGTTATTAAGAAAAAGAATGAAATGTAATATATTCGAAATCAAATAAAGCACACCGGTCATTGGTTTATTGCACCACTTGGTTGCCATTGCAACATACTTACTGTCGTGCCCATACATCGTGTTGATTCCCATGGTAACTGACTCCACAACAACACTTACTAAATTAAACTATTTTCTCCCTTCACATTGCAGGGCTCCATGACTAATATATCTCTGCATCCGGGTTCTCAACAACCATTAATCAAGACACCAAAATAGTTTGAGTAAAGCAAATAAAACTGTTAATGCTATATGTGCATTAACACTAAGATGCAGCTGTAACATTTTAGAAATGTTACGCGATTCATGCATTCGTTTATTCCTCGTGTCAGAAGCAAAAATACAATGGACATAATTGTTATTGGGCATAAGACGGAAACAAGGATTATGCTGGACCCCACTATCAGATGTGAAGTAACCATCAGCATAACAAGACAGGTCGTTTAGAGCAAACAATAGGCTTCAAAGAGAAGTGAAGGAAGATTGTAGTTTTACGTGACCGTGAATCTTGTGATTATAAGCCACGGGACCTCCTTTTTACGTGGAATCCGAACCACAGGACATGGCATTTCACTTCGAAAATCTCACATAAAAGAGAAGTGAAGGCTTGTGGTATGTTTCTAATAAGCGAGAGGAACAACATCAAAATTGTTTAATTATTTATCAATTCTGTGTGTGCCTAACTATAAATGACCTAATTTTGCTATCAATTCAAATTTTCATCTACAATTTACTCGGAAACAGTATGAGACGTAGTCTATTGCTACCCAATAACATTTTGTTGCATAACATACAATAATAATATGTACTGCAATAGATTAATAATAATAATAATAATAATATGAAGAGAAGAACGGCTTTGAAACATCCCTGCCGGGACAGCTTCACAGTGCGCACACCTGAACTGGCGAGTTCCTGCATAGACGGTGTAACAGGGTGGGCCTGGGTCGTGAGGCACTAAAAGCACTTGCCTGGCTAGCATGGTACCATATCGCACTATACACAGCTCACTTGCACACGTAGCTAGCGATAGGTGGGGAGAGCCTAGGACATGACGTTACGCGCTTGTGGCCTACTTCTTAGATCGTCCGTAAGAGTGTAGCAGGATAGAACATACTACACTCACTAGCTACGCAGGGCCCTGCTGTTTATCTTATTCCAAATGGAACCATACAACTTGAAGTTTCCACTTCGCGTCATGTAGTCTTTAACAAGGAGATGGCACTAAAACAATAATAAATTCTCAGCTTTCCACCTTATAAATTCCAGGCCAGAATCGATATCAAGATGAATACCTACCGTATGTCACAAGGTTGCTTGTAAATCTATTGACTGCCACCTAGCATGTTTGCCACTCACGCTTACCATGAAGAAACTTGATCAGCCATTTAGAGGAGGGACACCAGTCAAATCATCATTATCATCACCATCACCATCGTCATTATCATTACCAATGATAATATTTTTAGAAATAAACTCGCCTACTTCACAGCTCCAGATATCTCTTTTCCTATTGGATAGATCATAAGATTAAGTCTCTTGCCAAATATTTATCCTCATTCAAGATTGTATGGAATTTAAGTTAAAACTGCTTGCATGGATATGAACACAGGCAGGGCAGTGGATAGCCGATCCTGTGGTGTTGGGGTAGCATACCTGCCTCTCACCTGGAGGTCTCAGGTTCGATTTCCGGCTCCTTCAGGGATTTTAGAGTCTAACGTGAGAGCTGGAACAGGGTGCACTCAGCCTCGTAAGGACAATTAAGTAGCTGTCTGACAGTGAGGCAGCGCCCCAGTCACGGAGACCAAAAATAACGGCCAAGGGGACCCCACTTGCTGACCACGCGTCACCTCTATTTTTCCACAAGAAGTAACAACTGTTGAGCAAGATTTGAAAATGAGACTGCAGCTGGGATTCATACCCAAATAACTTTCTCCCATACATGTGTGTTTAGCAGGTGCGGATTCAAGGGAGGGGTCACGGGGGTCATGACCCCCCCCCCAAACGGAGACCATATTTTTTTATCATTTTAAATGATTATGTCGACTTCGCTGGGGTCTGGTTTATTAACAAATTCACAATGAAATTTGATAAAATGGTCCGGTTAACTCAAAACAGTTGCCAGCGTTTCGCCCCAGTGTACCATTGGGCTCTTCAGTTGGAATTGGTACACCTCTCCAAGACGCGTGGCTAGTACATACTGAGAAGGCCGCTGCAAGGCACAAATGTCACCACGAGCAGCGCCAATGTACTACGGAAGTCAAAACTTCCTTTCAAAAATAATGTTAGCTTACCTTGCTAATCCAAATTGGAAATATCTGTTTCCGAAAGAAACAGGATTTAAATTGTCCGATTGAGTTATGTATATTAACAAATTCACAATGAAATTTGATAAAATGGTCCGGTTAACTCAAAACAGTCTGGTTTTACGTTACGGTGACGGGACAAAATGTACCGGGAATGCACTGAGGTGTGTGGCGTCATAGTACTGCTTGAGCTTCCTCCTTTCCCCGCGTGCTCCGGTGAGCGTGATGTCATCCAGCCAGCTACCTCCTTTGACCTTGGTTTGCACTCGCTTTTTTTTGCTACCGGACTTTGAGTTCACGCAGCATTTGTAGCATTTGTAGCATTTAAAATGATTTCTAGTCTTTCAGACTGACTATCAGTGCTTTTTTTTGCTAACTCAAAAAACGAAAACACAATAACCAGACAAATAAAACGTAATGAATTTTAACTGAAAAACAGTTCTTTTTTTTTTCATTTTATTCAATACTGAAAATATCTTTATTGCAATTATTATGTTCTGTTACAACTGTACATATTTACAACTTCATACCTATTTCTTACACAACCAATTTTTTTATATACTTGGCACAACAATTAACGGGCCACTTGACCATTAAAATGCATTGAAAAGTGGCCCGCTAATTGTTGTGCCGAGTATATATTGGTTTATAAAGAAAACATTTTTGTTTGTCACATATATACACGGATAGGAATTAGGGACTTCTTTCGCCCCAAAAAATTTTGCCGACGTCCAAACTGCAAGCTTGGTTGGCAATTTAAGCTGTGACTTTCTCCCTTTGTCGCTACCAACTCGACTTGCCGAAACTGTAACGTACCTTGATACTTTTCTCGAAGCTAGATGTAAAAGTCGCAAAACACGCCGTTGCAATTTGTACGAATATTTTTGGTGCGCTAAACGCATCAAATTTCTATCCATGTAGCTTGCAAAATAATTGGTCTGGGTTTGTACGTTTGGTTATTTTGTGATTGCGTTTTTAGTGATACCACTTTTCTTAACAATTTCGATTCCCTGACCCCCTCCAAAGCCAAACTCTAGATCCGCGCCTGGTGTTTAGCCACTTACACCACTATGCCCTGCCACAACCAGTGTGCATTTCTAAGAGTACGGTGATCTTACATACAACCTTTCAAGCTTAATGCTCAATATCAAAATTTGGTCATTTTCAAGAAAGAAAACATATTACTATGGTTCCAGTTGACACTTCTAAGTTGAATATATTGTTATGGATTTTACATTTATTTTAACTGAAGGGATCTTTAACAGTACCAGTAAATGGGCTGACATGGCTCCCTCGTATTTAAGCACCCTCAAATGCCAACTGACTGTGCCAGGATTCAAACCCACAACCTTGAACATAGCAGGCAAGAAAATTACCACTGCACTAAGCAGCCAGTCCCTTCCAAGTTTACACATACAGCAAGCAGATTGTGGTGAAATGAGAGGAGGCCCTGCAATGAGCATAACTGTTGGCATACACCTTGTACTTTTAGCTGGCTACCAAATTTGCAAAGCACAGAATAGTATACATCTAGCAGCAAGGTGAAAGAAGTTCTTGATCTCTGACATGTAATGAAGCTGAAGTCAGAATAAAAATAGTATCTATCATTGGATAAAATACAGTTGCAAGGAGACAGCTCTCTAGATCACGTCATAGTGAAATGCTTAGTTCAGTTGAATCCATGCAACCCATGCATTAAGTTGCATATATTATCAAAATTGAGTTTTTGCATGTAAGCAGTGGCAATACTTACTTATTCCACCAAGAAGTTCATCGTTTCGTCAACAGATGGCAGCTGTATGCAGGGGTTAGATGTACATGTTGCAATGTAATTGACCTGCTTCTTGCGCATTAATAGTGGTAAGAGTCTCGAAGATGGCTGACAGGAGTAGGCAATTGCCACATCATAGTGAAATGCGTAGTTCACAAATAGTGGAGTATTCAGTTGAATCCATGCAACCCATGCATTATATCACTCACCACAACCGCCACAGGATGCTGCAGCAAGTCTATAAATCAGAAGTTCAAATCACATCGCTGACAGCAGCCATCTTGAGTGTAGTTTATTTCCATGTTTTCCACACTCCCTCCAAGCAAAGCCAGGGCCACCTACCCAATCTCCGACCTTAATAATTACAGATATCGTACACACAATGCTACAGTCACCACAGAAACACAGGTTAACAGACAAATTCAACACACACCCAAGTACACAGGGGTGATGGCCAAATGTGTCCCATAAATTAACAACAATTACAATGAATACATGTAAGGTCTTGATTGTATGGAATTTAAGATAAAACTGCTTGCATGGATATGAACACAGGCAAATATTTGTGCACTGTGCAGTCCATAAAATATACTTATTGGATTCTCTGTTAGAGATCTGGTTAAGTTCCAGATGATGGAGTATCATTCAAAAATAATGAAACGAAAGATAATAAGATGAGCATCCTTTTTCCAGGTTAATAATGTTAAGTGCTGCAGCAAAGGCAGAATGTTTGAGTGTTCTATATCCGCAAATAATAATATGAAGGTCATGTGACACCATCATTCATACATCTATCATAGCTTCTCCTAAATATACAGCATAGATACCATAACATGAATGTCCTCCATCGAGTACTTTACTCATCACAACCCAGTTACTTAAACTGTCTCTTCATACCATGACCGAAATACTCAAGCTCATAATACCACTGCTCTAGCCATACCTACCCACAGAACAGAGATCGTCAGTAACTCTTTCACTGTATCTGGTTGTTGTGGAGTAGAATCTGATCCAGAGCCACAAAGGACCCTCATATATTTAAGGCAGCAGTGTGGGTGTTCTTGTGCAAAAGAATCTGAATGCTTTTCCCTACAGCTGGCATCCTAAACAAGACGCGAGCTGTTCGATCCTTTGAAAAATCACTGGCAATTGCTGAATTCACTTTAGATTTCATTTGTTTTGTAACCAAATTCATATAATATATGAAGGGCATGCAATATAAAATGCAACATATTTTTTTTCTCTGCCAATTTCTGTTTTTAAAAATTGAAATTTTGTTTGAGGCATCTTTGAATATTTCCGCTTTGTCTAGTAGAATTTCATTACTTTCCGATAGGTGGCAGCAGTATAACTAGCCTTGAAAATGGCGTCTGTAACAGAGGTGCGTACAAAACGCAATCGAAGCAGGCAGGCAAGCAGAAATGCTGGAAGGGCAGCCTATCTTTTGGTGGAAAACCAGGGCATCACAGATATTCACAGGCACTTGCAGAATGTCTACGGAGACCAGTTGGAGTATTCAATGATTTGTTCCCGCTGGGTTCCTCGACACCTAACGGAAGACCATAAAGAGCAAAGAAGAAACATCTGTGTGGAATTGCTTGCTTGTTATGAGGCTGAAGATGACAATTTCTTGTCAAACATTGTCACAGGTGACACCTAGCAGCTAAAATCAAAACGCGGAACAACATACTCCAGAAACTAACAGGGACCTCCTGGGGTGCCAACGCAACAGTTCTGAGATCCACAGCCCTAGCTCTTACATACTCAGTTGCAGAATATTGCTGCTCTATCTGGCTTAACAGTGCCCACACCAAAATTATTGACATACAACTCAATCAAGCAATGCGCCTCATCACAGGATGCATGCGATCCACAAACACACATTGGCTTCCGGTTCTAAGTAACATTCCACCTCCACCCCTGAGAAGACTTCAATCATTGCTGAACACATGGAAGAGAATTGAAAACAACCCATCGCTGCCAATACACTCTGAGCTCGCAGTACCTTTACCGCAGTGACTGAAGTCCAGACAACCATCATGGCGAACAGCAGTCAACCTGCAGGATAATCACTTCAACATTCTAGATGCCTGGAACAATCAATGGCAGGAACAAACTTCCCTGACACATCACCATCTAATTGTGACTCCTTGGGAACGACCTGCAGGTTTTCGTTTACCTCGACGTCAATGGTGAACACTGAACCAGATAAGAACGGGCCAAGGCAGGTGTGCAGCGATACTGAATCAATGGGGCTGGAAGTCCTCCCCTGAATGTGACTGTGGAGAAGATCGGCAAACTATGGACCACGTAGCTTTCGAATGTCCTCTCAGAGCATTCAAAGGGACAATACAAGAACTCCACCAGCTTAATCAAGAAGCCATCGATTGGATTCAACAACTTAAAATTGAACTCTAATTTTACAAACATGAGATCATGTGTATCTTGTTGTATATATTTTTGTACATATTCCTCCTTTCATCATACGATAAATAAAATAAATAACAGGTGACGAAACATGGATTCATCACTTCGAACCGGAAACAAAATGGCAATCAATGGAGTGGAGCCATACTATCTCACCCAAGAAGAAAAAGTTCAAAACCGTACCCTCAGCTGGTAAAGTAGGCTACAGTCTTCTGGGACTCTGAAGGGGTTATTCTGTTTGTTGGCTCCAACATCGACCAGTTGAGTGATACCATGCAGGCATACAGACCCTCACATTACGGTGGCGTAAGGCCATAACATTGAAGGGAGACTATGTTGATAAATTGGGTATTGCACCAAAGGATTGGGGAATAACATGGTGTATTTGAATCCTCAATAAAACCAACCTGCTTTTAGAAAAAAATGTGTTGCATTATATATTAAACGCCCCTCGTACACTGTCCCTTGTTGCTTGGTCCATTTGTTATGCAGATATTTTTATTACTTAGTTAAATGAAAATTATTTGCTCATTAGATATTTTCTGTTAGTTAATTACTACCGTATCGACTATTGGATGACTAGCATAACTTATGCATGTCCTCCCAGTGGTGTTGGGATAGCGCCCCTGCCTCTCACCTGGATCACCCGGGTACGATTCCCGGCTCCGTCAAGGATTTTAGAAACTTACTAGAGGTCTGGAATGTTGTGCACTGAGCCTCATGGGTACAATTGAGTAGCTATCAGAGAGTGGGGCAGCGCCTCAGTCACGGAAACCAAAATTAACGACCGAGGGGACCCGACAGCCTGCCCACACATCGCCTCACAATCTGAAAGCCGAATGACTGGGCAGGGGTCGCTTGGTAGGTCAGGACCCTTCATGGGCATTGCTGCCACGGGGTTTGGAGAGGATAACTTAAGCTTAGGTATTTCATCCCTGTCTTAATAATCAGTATTTTCATAGTCATTTAGTTATTTCTGCTCATAGTTCTAAAACATAAGTTGCGTATTCTAGTTAGGTGCAAGGGTAGACTACTGAGCTTTAATCTTGCCAGGCTACATAAAACAATAATCAATCAATTTACATTGGTTACTTGCTACTAGGATATCAGTGAGACGTTAATATTACCATTGAGTAATTTGTGAAATGTTTGAATGTTAAATATCAAAGTGGGCTACCTCAGCCCTACTGGCCAGTCAAGACAAAATCTAGATGAATCAGGTGATGAAGATTAATGCATTGTGTTAAATATGTGTTTGAAAAATGTCAAGTACTCTGTTGATGTAAACAATGTTAAATACGCTTGTACTGAGGTGCAAATGTTTATTCTATTTTTGTCAATGAACAATGTAAACAATATTGTACTGAAACATTTACTGTGAAAATATTTTTATATTATGTGTACAGTATATAAAATACATGGTATCAACTAGCCCACCATGTTGGATTTAGACTTCCCAGATGTTCTGTGAGATGACGTTCGTAGTTCTTCTATGGTCAAGAAATGTAGCAACACTTTTCACAATTCAATAAACCATGCCATCTCATGGTTTGAACTTCCAGCATCCTTTAAAACCAAATTCAAATATTTGTGCACTGTGCAGTCCATGAAATATACTTATTGGATTCTCTTTTGAAGACTCGTTATAGACTCACCGTGACTCTTGTTCTTGGCATCCTTTCTTGTCTAACCCTTTTTTTTTTATGTGTAACATCTTTCCAGTCGGTTGCTGGATATCTTTGTGGGAGTGATATTGAAAAATGGGACGGAAGTGGATCAGAACGATCGAGCTGGCAGTGGTGGTTCGAACGGAAGTGTAAGATGCACTGCTAACTTGATCGATCGATCCAGCTGGCAGTGGTAAGAGAAACAATGAGCGCGCGGTGTCGGAAATTGATACCATGACGTACTCTCGGCCATGTGGAATGCATATGACATACTGAACGGTAAAAGCTCATGCGAACTCTGGTGTCAAGTGATTGAAACAAAGCACATGGTACATGTTCGAAGTGTTCGTATCAGTATTTAAATGGTAAAATGCCTTAATATCAAACATTGTAAGTAGTCGGCATTGCCGGTATTATGTTTCTGCACAATGGCTATTCAAATATTAACCCACATAACGGGAATGCAGTCATCAATATAATATAATCGTTGTGGTTATACGAGAATTGAGCAAGCCTTCATGAACAATTGCTGAATACATTCTCTTTACTCACAAGAGGGCCTATTCATAAGGCATTTTAAACTCAATTTCACGCAGGAACATTATCGAAACAAGCAAAATATAAATGAAACTTAATTCCATAATGCAGTATTATTGGAACGTGGAAATAAGTCACCATCTTGTGCACAATATTTGCAGAGTCGAAATAGCCGTGGGGTTAGCGCCTATGACTGTGAATCTAGAGATCTCAGGTTCGAATCCCAGACGGGGTAGATATTTTTGATACCAGATTATCATTTTAAACAATATTTATCATATCAATATGACTCATTTTAACAGAATCCATATGAAATTACGTGTTGGTCTGTGAATCAAGAGGACCTGTTTATAAGGAATTTAAGGTTATGAGCGGTGTCGCATCTATTAATCTAGTTGATCCATATCGTATTCTTTATTTAGGCTAGTGCTGGTGGAAGCTACAAATCATCTAATAAACTGAGTTTCATATTATAAACTACAATACCTGTAAAACACTCCCTTTTACAATAGATTAATATTTGTGCCAATAATAGTACAAAATACCGGTGTATCAACAATTTCACGTGAGGTTTCTTCTATGTCATATGTTACACATCATATGCGACTACTGTAAGGCTCGTTTTTTAAATTTATTTTTTAACTCAATTTCTTCTTTTTTAAAGTCCGACAGGCACATTGATCATCGTGGCAGAACTTGCAATACCTCGTATCCCACAATGCTCTTTTTTTTTTACAACAGTTTCCTTATGATTGGTCACGCCGCCCAGCCAAAACAATTCACATTAAGTTTTCATGTCCCTGTATGTGTAACTAAAGGAAAATGAACCTTAAATATACTGTTCTGTAGGAGTGCATATTTACATGGAAATACACTTTTCTACAGTACAATGAATTTAAAGCTCATTTTTATTTATGCACGTACACAGAAAAATAAACCTAACGTCAATTGTTCTGTTGGACAGCACATCTACAAACGGCTGGGAGGCGTGACCAATCATAAGGAAAATATCAAAAAGAAGAACATTGTGAGATACGCGGTATTGCAAATTCATCGATGTTATGTACTTCTTTAGATCGTACGCTTTCGCAGCCAAACCAGGATGCAGGAGTTTTCAAAGTACCTTGTTCCTGTTGACAGGTATACTTATGGCAGGCAAAAAGATGGGTTTCCATTAAGATATCAGAGCACATTCAAGACACAAAACAAATAAACTACAGATCTGCAATAGCTGAACATGCTGACGTCACGAGACATGACATAGAATTCGATAAGGCCTAAACTGTTGCCAAAGTTCCTAGACATCTACACTGGATAACTAGAGAGGCAATACAGATCGCAATGCATCCCAATAATTTCAATTGCGAAGACGGATTCAGGCTTAGCAATATATGAAAGTTCTCTTAGCGTGTGACTGGCTGGGGCTCAGACCAAACAGGGAGCAGCGTGATGACAATGCCGACCAAGCAGGCATGTCCGACTGACAACCAACGGCCAGTTTGAGTACAGATATAAACTCGTACCCATTATTAGTGCTGCTACAATGACAATCGAAACATCGAGAAACAATCACCGACATACGACGCGGCTACATCCTGAAAGTCATGTACTTTAATGAGGTAAATTCCTCACATGTCCCCAACTTAGATGGCTTACCTTCATCATCATTAATCAGGCGACAAGATGAGTAGGTCGTACACCATCAAAAATGGCCTCCTTCAGGGATCTGTCTTAGCCCCATTATTGTTCAACCTATATACAAGCGATGTACCAGAAACAGTGTCCCATAATTTCTGCTATGCTGATGACTCTGCCATAGCAATCCAAACCAAATATCTGGACGACGGGGAAGAAATCCTGACACAGGAACTGCAAAAACTAGGAAAATATTTCAAACAATGGAGGCTTTGCCCAAACCCATCAAAACTGAGGTCACATCTTTTCACCTTAATAATAGAATCTACAAACGAGAGCTGAACATTACATTTTGCGGAAAGAGGCTAAGAAATTATCCCAACACCAAATACCTAGGAGTAACTCTGGACCATTCTCTGACCTACAGTCAACACCTTGAGAATACTACAGGAACATCCACACACTGGCTGGCACAACAAGGGGTGCCCATACAAGTACTCTTCGTATGGCAAGCCTTGCGCTAGTCTGTTGCCGAATATTGTGCACAGGTATGGTATAGAAGTGCTCATGTCCACAGAGTGGATACTCAGTTCAATGAGTCCTTAAGGATCATAACGGGCATATTAAGATCAACCCCTGTGCCATGGTTGCACGTCCTAGCAGACATTCCTCTTCCACAACTGAGACGACAACAACCAGCTGCCCACACTTGGAAAACGTACATCTGTTCAGACTTCAAGCACCTTCCGGTTCACTCAGTCTGAGTAATCCTCCACCCATGTGCCTGAAATCCAGGAATCCTATTTGGGGTGATGACATTATTAAGCAGCCAGGGCCTTACAACATGAACAAAATCTGGAATGAAAGGTGGAGAGATTTTTCTTCACCTCGCCAAATACACTTAGATGATCCTTCCCAGCATATCCCAGGGACTGATCTACCAAGAGCTACTGGTGCCAACTAAATCGTGCTCGACCTGGCCATGGAAGGTGCAAAGCAATGCTACATAAATGGGGTTGGCTAGAATCACCAGCTTGTGACTGCGGAGGTCAAGAACAGATGATAAACCACATAATTCGGGAGTGCCCACAGATTAGCTTTGCAGGCAAATGGAAAGAGTCCATGAAAGCATCAGCTCCAGCGCTCTCCTGGTTGAAGAGCCTTGATGTTCATTTCTGATTATTATATACATATTTGTATATACAATATACGGTATGTAGATCATTTGTACCATACGAAAAATAAATCAAAAATTCACACAGCAAAAAGATTTCACTTTATTGATCAGCTATACGAGTATTTTGGTTATGTCCAGAAAAATAAAGGAAAAAGATCATCCTTAACGCCATTGGCATACCCTCAAATGCCAACTGGCTGTGTCAGGATTCAATCCTGCAACCTTCGGCACAGCAGGCATGAACATTACTGCTGCAGTTATTATTAAGCTACAAAAATTTTCAATTAAACTCTGTAACGAGTCGGAATTTTTAACTAATTTTTTTTTTATTCTCTTAGTCTATTACACTTCTGTAAGTGTTGCATTTTTCTTTGTGCGTTTTGTGTGCATAAGTAAGAAAACCCTTTGAATCGGTAGGTGCTACCATAGTGAGCTTTTGAAGTGATTGCATTAAACTATTTTCAAAATTTAATGTTTATCAGTCGGTCAACACGATTGTTTCCCTGAGTTTACATGAGATTAATAAATACATGGGATGATCGAAACCCGTCATCCAAGGGTATTTATTAATCTCATATAAACTTCTTTCAGCATAAGAGAAACAACCATTACAATTAGGTACAATAGTGTTGACTGACTGAAAACATTAAATTTTGATTATTTTGGCAACACTGAAAAATGGCTTCCAACACGATAATTTAACTATTTTGCTAGTAACCATTACTATTCATATTTCCTATTTAAGTAATTAAAAAAGCTCATTAACACTACGTCAATTTGAAATTTGATGTTATTCAGTTGGCCAACATGATCCAATTGTAATAGGTGTTTTCCTAATCCTGAAAAAAAAAAAACCATGAGATTGATTTATTTATTTATTTATTTATTTATTTACCTAGGTATGGCATTTAGTGCCGGGAGTGTCCAAGGACATGTTCGGCTCACCAGAGTTTGTAGCTGCTTCTATGCAGACACCCATGGGATAAGCTACAAGTACCATTGCGTGTGGATCAGATGAAATGAATGAAGATGAATGAAACTGGGCAAGTTGAATTTCAAATAGTTCTATCTTCGGCTACCAGATGTCACTGACACCCAGCAGCGAACGTTGGAACTTGATAGAGCATTTCTAGCCAAATAACCTAAAAATTTAGCTCCACACTACCAATTGTACTGGTAGGTTCTTTGCATGCCATAAATCTATGACATGGGCTTTACTTAGGCCTACCCTCCGAAGGAAGGCATATACTGAAGGATTTTAACGCTCTTAAAAATACGATGACTTCGGCCGGGATTGAATCTGCATTCTTGGGCATAGCAGTTCAGTATGCTACCGACTACGCCACCGAAGCCACTTACACAAGATTAATATATACACTTGGTTGACCAGTTTCAATCATCCAAGTGCATTTATTAACCTCATGTAATCTCAAGGAAACACCCAGTACAATTGGCCGACTGAAACACATCAAATTTCGATTACTAAGGAAACACTAAAAAAATGGTTTATCACCTACGTGAATTTTAAAAAAATCAATAACAACAGTTTGGCCTACTAACAAAATAGTTTAGAACGCAATAACTTCAAAAGCTTGCTACAGTGTAAGTTAATGATACAAAATGTTTTCAGACTAAAGACATAAAAAGTACTAACAACACTAAATGCAAGACTTATAGAAGTGTAATACACTAATGGAATAAAACTTAATTCGTTAAAAAATCTCACTGGTTACAAAGTTAAATTAAAACCTTATGAAGCCTAATTATTGTAAATACTGTTATAATGTACATAAGTGTTATATACATATCCACTGAACATAGAGTAAGCCCAAGTGAGATAGTTCTGATGTTTGCTTGATGAACAAAATTGTCATTCTATTAAAAACCCCCATTTGTGTGTGAAGTGTTTCATTAAGTGCATAAATAGTTTATGTATTTATTTATGGCCCTAGGAATTTAATTGTAACTCCCTGCCTGGTCTAATTGAGTACATTAGTGTTGATCAATTTAAAAGTTTCTACTAGTATAATATAGGAAAGCATACAGATCGTTGCATGTCATTATGCGACTACTTAGAGGATGCAACAAAGAAATAAGAGAGAAAAGTTACCTAAGTTTGGTTTGTCCAATATTGGAATATGCAAGCAGTGTATGGGATCCGCACCAGGAATACCTAATAAAAGAAATTGAGAGTGTTCAAAGGAAAGCAGCAAGATTTGTGATAGGGGATTTTAGGAGAAGAAGCAGTGTATCAGATATGTTAGAGAAGCTTGGGTGGGAAGCATTAAGTAAGAGAAGGGAGAAAAACAGACTTGTTGGGTTATATAGAGCATATACAGGAGAGGAAGCATGGGGGGAAATCCGTGAGAGGCTTCAATTGGAAAGTAATTATATTGGCAGGGCAGACCACAAATTCAAAATTGGACGGCACTTTAGCAGAAGCGATTGGGGTAAATTTTCGTTCATTGGGAAGGGTGTGAAGGAATGGAACAGTTTACCAAGGGCAGTGTTTGATCCCTTTCCAAAATCAGTCCAGTTATTTAAGAGCAGAATAAACAAAACCAGGGAAAAGAAAGAAGTGGTATAACTTAGTGCTGTATTCCTAGAAACATTATACGTGCTATGTAATTCCTACAGCAGTTGTGAGAGGGGAGTTCAATCAATGTGTGAATAGTACATTAAGTTACTGTATTCTTTTAATATTGTGTAGTGTTTGTTACTGTATTCTTTTGGGTGTTTGTTACTTTATTCTTTTAATATTGTGTAGTGTTTGTAAATTATGTACCTCATTTGCCACCGAGGTTGACACCTCATTGCAAATAAAGTGATTTTGATTTTGATAGGTTGGTACAGAATCAATACAACAAGAGAGCGATATCATACAGGGAATTAATAGAGACTTGACAGTTCATAATGGCTGAAACTGAAAGAGAGAGGGGAAATGGAAGAACTAGAGAAGAAAGAGAATATTGAGAATGATCCTAGGACTGGAAAAAATGAAAAGATGCTACTTGGAGAAAGAGTAGATATGAAGATTTAAAGGCTATAGACAGAGACCTTACACAAGAGTAGACTGAAGTTTTACAGTCACCTCACAAGAATGAGCAAGAGTCAGCTAATGACACAAGATTATAAGAAAATGTCCTAACCTTCGTCGAGTTCCTAGTTCCTAACTTATCGGATCGCTGCTACCGCAGATAAGAAGGAAAAGAAAACATGTGAACAACATCTGCCCACAGGCTGACGACAACTGTATATTGGTGGCAAGGTCACTTCATTTGTGAACAAAACAAACCACCCGAATTGAGGTTCCATGCCACATCTTTGCAGGTACCGTGCCATCAACACCTGCTTACAGGTAGATGACATGTTTTTGTTATCTACTTGCATGGCATTGCCTGATCCAGCTTTGTAGCTCCTGTTATGGGGTGACAGTCAATCTGCTCATTCCATGATATCTATCTCTTCATTCACATTTGTAGATTTGGAAAGTTTGCTCTATCTCAGGGAATATGGCTTCATCAGTAAACAAAACAAACCACCCAAATTGAGGTTCCATTCCACACTTCTGCAAGTATGGTACCGTTAACAAAACCCCACTTGACAATTGTTGCTGACTTACTATTATGTTTGCACACTTCGGTTACAAAATATGTAAATACAGGGGTTGTTCGAAAGAATTCATAATAAGAACTATAAATTGTAGTAAACTGTGAAGAAATACTCACCATAAAATTTGTATATGAGAGAAGGAATGGGAAATAGCATTTCCTACTGCATAGAAGGCCACACAGTGCAATATATCTCAGTGATGGATTATGTTACTCGTGTGCAAGGTACATGTGATTTGCTTGGCATTGCCTGATTAGGCTTTACAGTTCCAGTGTCAGCCGATCTGCTGATTCCTTAATTTCTATCTAGGCCTATTCATTCATTAATTATTTACCATATCAGAATTTCTGGAAGGCCAGGGGAAATGGGCAAGACCCATACCCATAGTGTCCCCTGATCTGTTAACATTAAAAAGAAAAACAATTAATATATACACATTTTACAAACAAAGCTACCGTACTGTAGAAAGTATAAAATATTTACATACCAGTATGTGAATTTAGATATTTCTCATTCATTCGTACTTTCACTCACTGATTCATTCTTTCCTTTACTTGCACAATTTCTTATCGTATGTGCTTCCGAACATAACATTTTCCATATTTACATTTAATGTTGGTGGGAAGGTTGTTCCAATGCACACCGAACAAGCAAAAATCCCTAGTCTGAAGAAGTCAGTTCTCTAAAGACACACTCCTTATGTCCCTGTGGATGGAAGAGTAAGATAGGGAGAGTTGGAGAAATGGTGGAAGGTTAATAGCTTGTGAGGGACTTTTGTAATAATGTGATAATTATATGTTTACGTACGAAGGCAATTGACACCAGGGATGGCTGACAGCTGTTCTTGTTTGTTAGTCTTTCTAATTTTTATAATTTCAAATGATCTTGTCGACTTCATCGTTATGCTTAGGTCTACAGTTATGCGTCACGGTTACGGCGTGTATGACGTCATCATGTTGTTCAGTGCATATGCACCGAGCCTGAGTTTACTCCTGGGGTCTGGCGTTATGCGGTCGGAGACGGCGAGTACGTGACGTCATGCAAGCCCCGCGCGGGAAGCCTATGTTAAAGGGTAATGGAGTCTGTTGAGTCTGAGTTCACTCCTGGGGTCTGGCGTTATGCGATACAGAGACGGCGAGTGCATGACGTCATGCAGCAGAGTGCACGGGAAGCCTAAGTTAATGGGCAAATGGAGTCTTTTGAAAGAGTCCTGGGGCTTCGAGGCTCGAAGCCCTACTGAGCCTTTCTAACATGTGTAGCATTTGTAGCATGCGTCAATTGAAATGATATAAAGTCTAGTCTCTCAGACTGACTGTATCTTTTTGGGGTTAGTAGCAGTAGTGGGGAGCCAGGCAGGCAGACCATAGGTCTCACAAGTGTTTGATAAGCTGTCCATATACAGTACCGGTAGCATTCAACTTAATACTTAAATTTATGTATAAATACTAGCTCGATCTGTACACTATTAATTTTATATACACTTTCTATTGGATATGAGACGTGCTTTTTCTAATGTATTTACATTGGCCAACATTAATGTTAAAATCATTGAGGGAGCTCCACACAGCTATAGTGCTCAGTCCGACTGTAACTTCAAACAATCATCTAAACATTGTATGTCTCTGTACAGTACGGCTCTGAGCTCGTGATCCCTGCAAGGAATTTGGCCGCACCACCTGCGTCACATCAGCGGACAGCCTGACAGGGGCTAACACTACTACAAACGGTACAGGAAACATTTACTATTTACTTATGTACTTCACGGTGGAGTTGCTAGTTCAGACTCACATCCAGATTCAGCTTCACTGGAAACCATGTTGTCAGAAGAACTAGAAACATCACTATCACTCGAATCACTGCCGGTGTATATTGGACAATGTCAATGCTTTCATAACGGCATTCGGATACATTTCCTTGTCTCGCACTCAGTAGCGCCCTCCCTCACACACTCACTCCACTCTACTTTCCCTACCTCAACCTTCCCCGCCCGCCAGGGATCATGAGCTGGGAGTCGTACTGTATACTACTGAACTATCAGCACACAGGATCATGGTTGAGATCACACAGTTCGGCAAATCAAAGCAAATGCATTAAATACGGTAACATTATGGTGTTGACGTGATGAATTATCTCAACTCATACTGCAACTAAATAAGTGTACATATTGCAAATATTTTCACCCATACTTTCTGACATAAATTTTAGGACCTAAGTGTAATGGATCTGATGATTGCTTGACGATCAAAACTGGTCATCCAAGTGTATTTATTAATCTCATGTACCCATCTCTTTTGGGAAACACTCATGTTGACCAACTGAAAAGCACCAAACTCTCGTGCATTAAATAATAAAGGCCCAAAACAGTGCCGTAGTGTATTCCAGAAGTTATTTTAATGCCCAGAAATCAAACTAAAACGAACACTACATGCTGAGTTCGACCCTTGAGAAATTACTGCAACTATGCCAGGACATTACCCCTGGTGTTCAGCTGATGTGACTTTTACAAACTTGTTCATGTGGGATTTAGTCAAGTGCTTTAGCCCAGTCCAAAGACGCGCATTCTATATAAACAATCATAGATTTTTCCAAGGAGAACTGCTACTCATCAATAACTTTTGTTAATAAAGTATTGCAGGATCTTCCTGGAAGAGAACCATGCAGACTTTCGCTTAGCAAATTACCTTCCAGGAAGTATTCCGATATGTTAGAGACTGCCAGTCATGGGCTGTGAGAGACACGAAGCCATAGTTGCCAATAAAAGATTTGTCCCATTTCTGGAAAATCAGTACTACATCAGCAAACTTCCAGTCTTGAGGCAGTAATTCTCAGTGAAGCGACAAGTTGAACAGTAAACTGACAGATGGCACCATTGACTCAGCACAGTCCCGGAGTATGCGGCTGGGTATTCTACCTGGACCCCCTAACCCTCTTCAAACTGGGGCATGGTAGAGCAGCGGTCAAGCTGTAGGCCTTTCACCAAGGTGGACCGGGTTCGATTCCCGGTTAATGCATGTGAGATTTTCTAAGTGAAATGCCATGTCCTGTGGTTCAGATTCCACGTAAAAAGGAGGTCCCGTGGCTCATGATCACATGATTAACGGTCACGTAAAACTAAAAGCTTCCTTCCTATTTTCCTCTTCAAACTTGTAATTACTGTACCTTTGCTTCAGTGAAGTACAGGCTGGCGAGGGGAAGAGTTGGCTGTGTGCAGGTCCCCAACTGGTTGTTCCTGGGAGAAATTCTCTTTAAATGTAGCCTATCACTCAAGGCTGAGGCAATGTCTCCAGATATGGTGATGGAATTCCCATTAACTTGAAAGGAGCTTGGTGAGGTGCTGCCACAGTTCCTTTTTCAAAGTTTCCACAGCTCTTTGATATTGGAACAAGCTTTGTGGATGTACTCAGTGTGAGCCTCACAGATCTTATTCTCTGCCTTCCGATTGGCATTGTTTCCACGTTTTGTACAGGCTGTTCCATTTCCTAATAAGTTTCAACAGTTCCTTCTTTATTCACAGTTTGGTCAACACACCAGATAAATGTATTTTACTAGGTGAGCCACAGAGCGTATACCTTTCGTAGAAGAGGATGGAGTGTCTGCAGTACGATGAATGCTCTGCTACTGCAGATTCCTTCATTGGATTCTTTCCTATTTGATGAAACTCAACTCCTAGCCCCCAACAGCAAACTATACCACAGAAAAATCATAGAGGCTAAAGAGGCCCTCCCAATAATTTTGACCTCAACCTGGTATACATCTCTCCAATGTCTGGAATTTGGCATTAAATCATCAACCAGAAACACAGAAACTGCTTCAGTCAGCCACAGGCAGCAAAAAATTCAGTTCCCTGTGCGGTCCGACACTACCGAATAAACATGAGGGACAGGTTGCTTGCCATGACTAAGCCTACTGTAACAATGTTTAAACATCAACAACAAAGAAACTCCAGCTGTGGCAAGACAGCCCGAGGCAGTACAGCTAACAGCAACATTCATATCAACTATCATCTTGTTAAGAAACATGCAAGTATGGTATAATGTACGCCATTGTATTAGTACCAAAAGTGACCACTTCATGGTGTAGCGTCTAGCGCTCTTGGCTGTCACCCCAGAGGTCCGGGTTCATTTCCCGGCTCTGCCAAGACATTTTAATTCTGGTGTGAGGGCTGGAACAGGGTACACTCAGCAGTCTCTTGAAGCAAAACTGAGAATAGGAGGGTTCAATTCCCACCTCAGCCATCCTGGAAGTGGTTTTCCAAGCTTTCCCCACTTCTCCTTCAAGCAAAAGCTGGGAGGGCTCCTAACTTAAGGCCACGGCTTCTACCTTCCCAATCCTATACCCCAATTCACAAATACACACGCTAGTACAGCCATCGCAATAACACACGTTATCATACAAATTCCACACACACTCAAATACACGGGGCTATATGACCACGATGTCGCAGCCCCTAAAATCAGCCACAACAAAAAACAATATTACAAAGTGTGTTTGTTTTAATTTGAGTAATAATTAGTGACAATTATCAGCAACGAATTAACATGAATGTGGGCAAAATCTGGTTTCCTTTAATGCATGCATCCAGAATAGAGAATTAGGTAGAAACACACTAAAGTATTGCCAACTGCTTATTCATGCTATGATGGTGGTCACATGGATCAAGTAGTGCAGATACTAAAAATAACGAGGCGTTGTAATCCCACCCACTTCTCCTACATGGAAGTGGCTTCAAGTTCTCATCTCATATTGGAATGTTCCATCCCTTAAAACAAGAATCACAAACAGATTGAACCGAGAGAGGCTGCAATATCACTTCAAATAATATTGTTATCACGGTTACATATCATTACTGCTCACTATTTTAGTCGGGTTGCGAGGCAATATCAGGCAGGTGTACACACAGCTTGTCAGAGGAGGGGCAGGCAAAGCAAAATTTTGGCGTAAAATATTTGTCGTTTGGTGGTCTTTTCATTCGTGGGTTGGTAATCATAATGTTACTTAACTTATTTAATATGGTATTTGCCTACCAAGAATAGAAGACAGTTGTTATTTTTGTTGTTGTGATTGTTGTGGTTGCTTCAGTTTGGGCCTTGGATTTCTAGTTATCATTCCCATGTACTTGTGTCTTTTAATCTGTGTTATTGTGATGTCTGTAATAGTATGTGTGCTTGTAATTGAGACTGGGATTTGGAAGGAGGTGGCCATGGCCTTAGAAAACTTAGAAAATAATTTAATGGATTAACGAATGACAAACTCATCACGAGTTTCAGGTTATACAAAGAAGTTACAGTACTAGATGACATGGCTCATGGATTAATTTTTTTTAGATAGATATTTTATTCAATTAATTCCAAAGAGCCATAGGCTCGTACACAGGAATTGTACAGTAATATGTGTGTTTACACACCAAGGAAGAAAATTCTGAAGGTAACACAAATTGATGAATAGGGACATAGGCCTATTATAAAGTTGATACCGTATCTAAGATTGTTTAGACCAAGGTCCCTTAAAATGATAAGCACCTAGTATTTTTAATCTTATACATAACTTATTTGATGTATTAAGATGCATCGAATTTTTCCCACAATACTTTCCTCTTAAATACTGACAAAGTTGGTGCACTTCATCAGGAAGTTTATTATATGACTGTGATGCAGAGAACTTGAAACTATTTCTACAGTATTTAGATGAGTGAATGATATATAAGGCTACACCCTTCGCATGCCTAGTTCTATAAGAATGATTGCCTGAGTTCAAGCTGTAGGGTGAGCTATAGAGTATTGTGTTGTGTTTAATCTTGTATATTAGCATAGCTGCTCGGAGTTCTGCACTTAAGCTGAGGGGTAGAATTTTACTTCTGATGTACAGATCTTTTACTGGAGTGCAGTAAGGAAGGTTAAATATATTTCTAATAGCCCTATTCTGAGTAGTCATTAAATCATTCAGTGTGGATTTCCTGCAGTGAGCCCAAATAACATTTAAATATTGGAGCTTGCTATGTACAAGTGAATAGTAGATTTGTTTTACAAGGTTTAGGGGAATAAGATACCGAAGTTTCCTTAGGATCCCTACTATAGGTGAGAGTTTCTTAGCAATTCGTTCAACATATTCAATCCAGGTCAGGTGTTTGTCGATGATTAGATCTAAATACTTTGCCTGATTAACCTCTTTTGTTTCAATATTATTTATATATATTTTGTCATGTGTGATTTCCTTCATGCTTTGTTTTGAAATTACCATGTAATTGGTCTTCTGCAGGTTCATTGTTAATTTATTGGCCTGGAACCATTGTGAGAGAGTATATCTTGTTGCACATTTTGTATGATTTCAATTATGTCTTTCCCAGTGTAGAAGATATTTGTATCATCTGCATACAATTTGATATGCCCTCTCAAATTACATTCCACAATATCATTTATATAAATTAAGAATAGTGTAGGTCCAAGTATAGATCCTTGTGGAACTCCATGAGTTATATATTTTCCTGAACTTATGCATTTATTCAAAGCTACATGCTGCTTTCTTCCAATAAGGTAGCTTTGGAACCATTTTAGAGCTATACCTCGGACACCAGCATTTTCTAATTTTGACAACAGTATTTTATGATCTACTGTGTCAAAGGCTTTTGTGAGATCAATAAATAACCCAACTGCCATATTATTTTTGTCAATAGTTTCTTGTAGCATTGTTATTAGGTCAATAGTTGCTGCCTCAGTACTAGAATTTTCCCTGAATCCATATTGCATATTATGAAAGAATGTATTCTTGTTCAGAAATGAAAGCAATCTTGTTTTTACCACTTCTTCCAGAATTTTTGAAACTACCGATAAAATAGAAACAGGTCTATAATTATTTGGATTTCTTTTGTCACCACACTTAAATATAGGAACTACTTTGGCCACTTTTAAGTCATCTGGTATCATGCCAGTAATTTCAACCAAGATTTTAATAAATGATTGCATATTGTTTTTAATGAAATTTGTCTTGATACTATCTAAGCCACAGCTCTTTTTATTCTTTAAATTTGTGATGATGGACTTGACCTCTGCTTCATCTGTTGGATATAAGTAGAGGGAATTTGACTGCTTGTGGTCCTTACTGAGGATTTCCTTTTGTTCAGGAATAGCTTTTGCTAGACTTCCAGCAATGTTTGTGAAGAACAAGTTAAATGATTCACATAGCTCTTGATTGTCTGTGATAATTTTGTTGTCTATTTCAAGTGAAGTGCATGTCTCAACTGTTGGTTTTTTGTTGTGTAAGATTTCTTTGATAGTCTCCCAAGTTTTATTGGAATTGTTTCCATATGTTCTGAATTTTTTCTGAGTAGTAATTTGACTTAAGTCTTCTTTTTAAGTTTGTTACACTATTCCTGCATCTACAGTATTCTTGGTTCATATCATTATTATTTTTGTGAAGGGGATTTTTGAGCTTTGCATGCAGAGTGTCTCGTTGTTTTATAAGTGTAAGGAGTTCAGCTGTGACCCATGGTAAGTTAGTAGTCTGTCTTTTATTGTTAGTATTGTTTGTTATTTTTCTTTTCTGTTTCTTAGATTCAATTGTTTGATGCAAGAGTTATATAGAGAGTTAACAGTACTGTCTGCATCATTATGGGAATCTGCGTTTATAGATATATTAGTTTCAGGAGTGTGTTGCCTATCCCAAGAGTCCTCGTGTGTTGTTGATTTTGTCGAGTTATGGGACTGAGTGTACGTGCTATAATTGGTTTCGGAAATATCAAGAATTAATATACTGTGATCACTAATATCATTGCAGACATTTGATATTTTATAACTTAATTCTGAATTGTTTAGTGACACGTGATCTATTAAGGTAGCTGCAGTGTCACAAAGTCGTGTAGCATATTTAGTGTTGCACTGTTTAAAACCATAGCATGCTATTGGATTTAGATATTTCCTTCTTAATTGATCATCAGCTAGGATATCAATGTTGGTATCTCCGAGGAAGATGCATAATTTATTGTTTATCTGGCTAAGAAAACTTTCAAATGAATGTAAGAAGGGTATGGCATTGCTTCTATTGGGGTTATATGCTGCAATAATATCAATGCTTTTATATGTTGGCCTATTACTTTTAACATCATCTCTGAATACCTCAATCCACATCAAACTATGATTCATTTCACACTTTCTTTTAACATTCACTTTCCATTTGTGTGATACATAAATACCCAGACCCCCACCAACTTTGTCATCTCTATGAGCAAACACGCTTGTGAATTTGTTGAAGTTATAAAAATCTGCCTCATGACTTTTCACCCAGGTTTTTGTAACTACCAATACATCTATCTGACCTATCATTTGCAAGAGAATTTCAACGTCATCAAGCTCATTCCGAATACTTCTGTTATTAATGTACAAACACCTGACCTCTCCACCTAATCCTAATGAGTTTATGCATGCACTTATATTAGAGTCCTGTTGCATGAAATCATCCAAACAGTTGTACTTATGTTCACTGCACTGTACTTCACCTAGGTGTCCACTTGTAGTCAGTGCTTTCTTCTCTCTAAACAATAAGATATCATCACTCGTTCTAGCAATTAGTTTTCCGAGAGTAAAAACTTGGCAACTGTTTAAAAGTTTTCCAAATTTCATTGTTCCTCTTCTATTGAGGTGGAGACCATCCAAGTTACCTTCTTTGTATATCCCTGTAGTAGAACTGGGAAACCACAAAAAACACATCTCAGATGGGAATAAAACCTACCTCTCGTTAATTTTCTCTCACGAGGCTGAGTGCACCCCATTCCAACGCTAAACTGAAGAGTTGGCCTTTGGAACTAGTCTCTCAATATATAGTCTACTCTGACATAAGACAACAGTGTCTCAGAATAGTACATTATGCAACGAGCCTATAATGACAATAATTAAGACACGAGTATGTTTATAAAACAAGTGCAGCGAGTTTTATAATTTTCATACGAGTGTCTTAATTACCATTTTAGGCAAGTTGCATACGACTGTTTATGTTCGACGATAATTATAAATATTTTATGTTCGAACATAAATATTCATAAATATCTGTCGAGATTTCACCAGTTTTATCTACTGAACAGAGCGCATGGGACGCAGAGAATACCTCGTATTTGATCATGCTGTGTCAGGATTCAATCCTGCAACCTTCGGTACAGCAGGCATGAACATTACCGCTGCGGTTATTATTAAGCTACAAAAATGTTTAATTATACTCTGTAACGAGTCGGAATTTTTAACTATAATTTTTTTTATTCTCTTAGTCTATTACACTTCTGTAAGTGTTGCATTTTCCTTTGTGCTTTTTGTGTGCATAAGTATGAAAACCCTTTGAATTGTTAGGTGCTACCATAGCGAGCTTTTGAAGTGATTGCATTAAACTATTTTCAAAATTTAATGTTTATCAGTCGGTTAACACGATTGTTTCCCTGAGTTTACATGAGATTAATAAATACATGGGGATGATCGAAACCCGTCATCCAAGGGTATTTATTAATCTCATATAAACTTCTTTCAGCATCCGAGAAACAAACATTACAATTGGGTACATTAGTGTTGACTGACTGAAAACATTAAATTTTGATTATTTTGGTAACACTGAAAAATGGCTTCCAACACGATAATTTAACTATTTTGCTAGTAAACATTACTATTCATATTGTCATTTAGACTTTCACGGCCCGTGTTATTATTCATAATGTTGAATAATTACTATTCATATTTCCTATTTAAGTAATGAGCTTTTGCAATTGGTTGGTTTTGTAGTTGGTGAGTGATTAACATAACTGACCAATTACAAAAGCTCATTAACACTACGTCAATTTGAAATTTGATGTTATTCAGTTGGCCAACATGATCCAATTGTAATAGGTGTTTTCCTAATCCTGAAAAAAAAACCAACATGAGATTTATTTATTTATTTATTTATTTATTTATTTATTTACCTAGGTATGGCATTTAGTGCCGGGAGTGTCCGAGGACATGTTCGGCTCACCAGAGTTTGTAGCTGCTTCTATGCAGACACCCATGGGATAAGCTACAAGTACCATTGCGTGTGGATCAGATGAAATGAATGAAGATGAATGAAACTGGGCAAGTTGAATTTCAAATAGTTCTATCTTCGGCTACCAGATGTCACTGACACCCAGCAGCGAACGTTGGAACTTGATAGAGCATTTCTAGCCAAATAACCTAAATATTTAGCTCCACACTACCAATTGTACTGGTAGGTTCTTTGCATGCCATAGATCTATGACATGGGCTTTACTTAGGCCTACCCTCCGAAGGAAGGCATATACTGAAGGATTTTAACGCTCTTAAAGATACAATGACTTCGGCCGGGTTTGAATCTGCATTCTTGGGCATAGCAGTTCAGTATGCTACCGACTACGCCACCGAAGCCACTTACACGAGATTAATATATACACTTGGTTGACCAGTTTCAATCATCCAAGTGCATTTATTAACCTCATGTAATCTCAAGGAAACACCCAGTACAATTGGCCGACTGAAACACATCAAATTTCGATTACTAAGGAAACACTGAAAAATGGCTTCCAACACTTATCACCTACGTGAATTAAAAAAAAATCAATAACAACAGTTAGGCCTACTAACAAAATAGTTTAGAACGCAATAACTTCAAAAGCTTGCTACAGTGTAAGTTAATGATACAAAATGTTTTCAGACTAAAGACATAAAAAGTACTAACAACACTAAATGCAAGACTTATAGAAGTGTAATACACTAATGGAATAAAACTTAATTCGTTAAAAAATCTCACTGGTTACAAAGTTAAATTAAAACCTTATGAAGCCTAATTATTGTAAATACTGTTATAATGTACATAAGTGTTATATACATATCCACTGAACATAGAGTAAGCCCAAGTGAGATAGTTCTGATGTTTGCTTGATGAACAAAATTGTCATTCTATTAAAAAAACCCATTTGTGTGTGAAGTGTTTCATTAAGTGCATAAATAGTTTATGTATTTATTTATGGCCCTAGGAATTTAATTGTAACTCCCTGCCTGGTCTAATTGAGTACATTAGTGTTGATCAATTTAAAAGTTTCTACTAGTATAATATAGGTTGGTACAGAATCAATACAACAAGAGAGCGATATCATACAGGGACTTAATAGAGACTTGACAGTTCATAATGGCTGAAACTGAAAGAGAGAGGGGAAATGGAAGAACTAGAGAAGAAAGAGAATATTGAGAATGATCCTAGGACTGGAAAAAATGAAAAGATGCTACTTGGAGAAAGAGTAGATATGAAGATCTAAAGGCTATAGACAGAGACCTTACACAAGAGTAGACTGAAGTTTTACAGTCACCTCACAAGAATGAGCAAGAGTCAGCTAATGACACAAGATTATAAGAAAATGTCCTAACCTTCGTCGAGTTCCTAGTTCCTAACTTATCGGATCGCTGCTACCGCAGATAAGAAGGAAAAGAAAACATGTGAACAACATCTGCCCACAGGCTGACGACAACTGTATATTGGTGGCAAGGTCACTTCATTTGTGAACAAAACAAACCACCCGAATTGAGGTTCCATGCCACATCTTTGCAGGTACCGTGCCATCAACACCTGCTTACAGGTAGATGACATGTTTTTGTTATCGACTTGCTTGGCACTGCCTGATCCAGCTTTGTAGCTCCTGCAGAGTGCACGGGAAGCCTAAGTTAATGGGTAATGGAGTCTTTTGAAAGAGTCCTGAGGCATCGAGGCTCGAAGCCCTACTGAGCCTTTCTAACATGTGTAGCATTTGTAGCATGCGTCAATTGAAATGATATAAAGTCTAGTCTCTCAGACTGACTGTATCTTTTTGGGGTTAGTAGCAGTAGTGGGGAGCCAGGCAGGCAGACCATAGGTCTCACAAGTGTTTGATAAGCTGTCCATATACAGTACCGGTAGCATTCAACTTAATACTTAAATTTATGTATAAATACTAGCTCGATCTGTACATTATTAATTTTATATACACTTTCTATTGGATATGAGACGTGCTTTTTCTAATGTATTTACATTGGCCAACATTAATGTTAAAATCATTGAGGGAGCTCCACACAGCTATAGTGCTCAGTCCGACTGTAACTTCAAACAATCATCTTAACAATGTATGTCTCTGTACAGTACGGCTCTGAGCTCGTGATCCCTGCAAGGAATTTGGCCGCACCACCTGCGTCACATCAGCGGACAGCCTGACAGGGGCTAACACTACTACTAACGGTACAGGAAACATTTACTATTTACTTATGTACTTCACGGTGGAGTTGCTAGTTCAGACTCACATCCAGATTCAGCTTCACTGGAAACCGTGTTGTCAGAAGAACTAGAAACATCACTATCACTCGAATCACTGCCGGTGTATATTGGACAATGTCAATGCTTTCATAACGGCATTCGGATATATTTCCTTGTCTCGCACTCAGTAGCGCCCTCCCTCACACACTCACTCCACTCTACTTTCCCTACCTCAACCTTCCCCGCCCGCCAGGGATCATGAGCTGGGAGTCGTACTGTATACTACTGAACTATCAGCACACAGGATCATGGTTGAGATCACACAGTTCGGCAAATTAAAGCAAATGCATTAAATACGGTAACATTATGGTGTTGACGTGATGAATTATCTCAACTCATACTGCAACTAAATAAGTGTACATATTGCAAATATTTTCACCCATACTTTCTGACATAAATTTTAGGACCTAAGTGTAATGGATCTGATGATGATTGCTTGACGATCAAAACTGGTCATTCAAGTGTATTTATTAATCTCATGTACCCATCTCTTTTGGGAAACACTCATGTTGACCAACTGAAAAGCACCAAACTCTCGTGCATTAAATAATAAAGGCCCAAAACAGTGCCGTAGTGTATTCCAGAAGTTATTTTAATGCCCAGAAATCAAACTAAAACGAACACTACATGCTGAGTTCGACCCTTGAGAAATGACTGCAACTATGCCAGGACATTACCCCTGATGTTCAGCTGATGTGACTTTTACAAACTTGTTCATGTGGAATTTGGTCAAGTGCTTTAGCCCAGTCCAAAGACGTGCATTCTATATAAACAATCATAGATTTTTCCAAGGAGAACTGCTACTCATCAATAACTTTTGTTAATAAAGTATTGCAGGATCTTCCTGGAAGAGAACCATGCAGACTTTCGCTTAGCAAATTACCTTCCAGGAAGTATTCCGATATGTTAGAGACTGCCAGTCATGGGCTGTGAGAGACACGAAGCCATAGTTGCCAATAAAAGATTTGTCCCATTTCTGGAAAATCAGTACTACATCAGCAAACTTCCAGTCTTGAGGCAGTAATTCTCAGTGAAGCGACAAGTTGAACAGTAAACTGACAGATGGCACCATTGACTCAGCACAGTCCCGGAGTATGCGGCTGGGTATTCCACCTGGACCCCCTAACCCTCTTCAAACTGGGGCATGGTAGAGCAGCGGTCAAGCTGTAGGCCTTTCACCAAGGTGGACCGGGTTCGATTCCCGGTTAATGCATGTGAGATTTTCTAAGTGAAATGCCATGTCCTGTGGTTCAGATTCCACGTAAAAAGGAGGTCCCGTGGCTCATGAGCACATGATTAACGGTCACGTAAAACAAAAAGCTTCCTTCCTATTTTCCTCTTCACACTTGTAATTACTGTACCTTTGCTTCAGTGAAGTACAGGCTGGCGAGGGGAAGAGTTGGCTGTGTGCAGGTCCCCAGCTGGTTGTACCTGGGAGAAATTCTCTTTAAATGTAGCCTATCACTCAAGGCTGAGGCAATGTCTCCAGATATGGTGATGGAATTCCCATTAACTTGAAAGGAGCTTGGTGAGGTGCTGCCACAGTTCCTTTTTCAAAGTTTCCACAGCTCTTTGATATTGGAACAAGCTTTGTGGATGTACTCAGTGTGAGCCTCACAGATCTTATTCTCTGCCTTCCGATTGGCATTGTTTCCACGTTTTGTACAGGCTGTTCCATTTCCTAATAAGTTTCAACAGTTCCTTCTTTATTCACAGTTTGGTCAACACACCAGATAAATGTATTTTACTAGGTGAGCCACAGAGCGTGTACCTTTCGTAGAAGAGGATGGAGTGTCTGCAGTACGATGAATGCTCTGCTACTGCAGATTCCTTCATTGGATTCTTTCCTATTTGATGAAACTCAACTCCTAGCCCCCAACAGCAAACTATACCACAGAAAAATCATAGAGGCTAAAGAGGCCATCCCAATAATTTTGACCTCAACCTGGTATACATCTCTCCAATGTCTGGAATTTGGCATTAAATCATCAACCAGAAACACAGAAACTGCTTCAGTCAGCCACAGGCAGCAAAAAATTCAGTTCCCTGTGCGGTCCGACACTACCGAATAAACATGAGGGACAGGTTGCTTGCCATGACTAAGCCTACTGTAACAATGTTTAAACATCAACAACAAAGAAACTCCAGCTGTGGCAAGACAGCCCGAGGCAGTACAGCTAACAGCAACATTCATATCAACTATCATCTTGTTAAGAAACATGCAAGTATGGTATAATGTACGCCATTGCATTAGTACCAAAAGTGACCACTTCATGGTGTAGCGGCTAGCGCTCTTGGCTGTCACCCCAGAGGTCCGGGTTCATTTCCCGGCTCTGCCAAGACATTTTAATTCTGGTGTGAGGGCTGGAACAGGGTACACTCAGCAGTCTCTTGAAGCAAAACTGAGAATAGGAGGGTTCAATTCCCACCTCAGCCATCCTGGAAGTGGTTTTCCATGCTTTCCCCACTTCTCCTTCAAGCAAAAGCTGGGAGGGCTCCTAACTTAAGGCCACGGCTTCTACCTTCCCAATCCTATACCCCAATTCACAAATACACATGCTAGTACAGCCATCGCAATAACACACGTTATCATACAAATTCCACACACACTCAAATACATGGGGCTATATAACCACGATGTCGCAGCCCCTAAAATAAGCAACAACAAAAAACAATATTACAAAGTGTGTTTGTTTTAATTTGAGTAATAATTAGTGACAATTATCAGCAAAGAATTAACATGAATATGGACAAAATCTGGTTTCCTTTAATGCATGCATCCAGAATAGAGAATTAGGTAGAAACACACAAAAGTATTGCCAACTGCTTATTCATGCTATGATGGTGGTCACATGGATCAAGTAGTGCAGATACTAAAAATAACGAGGCGTTGTAATCCCACCCACTTCTCCTACATGGAAGTGGCTTCAAGTTCTCATCTCATATTGGAATGTTCCATCCCTTAAAACAAGAATCACAAACAGATTGAACCGAGAGAGGCTGCAATATCACTTCAAATAATATTGTTATCACGGTTACATATCATTACTGCTCACTATTTTAGTCGGGTTGCGAGGCAATATCAGGCAGGTGTACACACAGCTTGTCAGAGGAGGGGCAGGCAAAGTGAAATTTTGGCATAAAATATTTGTCGTTTGGTGGTCTTTTCATTCGTGGGTTGGTAATCATAATGTTACTTAACTTATTTAATATGGTATTTGCCTACCAAGAATAGAAGACAGTTGTTATTTTTGTTGTTGTGATTGTTGTGGTTGTTTCATTTTGGGCCTTGGATTTCTAGTTATCATTCCCATGTGCTTGTGTCTTTTAATCTGTGTTATTGTGATGTCTGTAATAGTATGTGTGCTTGTAATTGAGACTGGGATTTGGAAGGAGGTGGCCATGGCCTTAAGTTACCTTCTTTGTATATCCCTGTAGTAGAACTGGGAAACCACAAAAAACACATCTCAGATGGGAATAAAACCTACCTCTCGTTAATTTTCTCTCACGAGGCTGAGTGCACCCCATTCCAACTCTAATATGAAGAGTTGGTCTTTGGAACTAGTCTCTCAATATATAGTCTACTCTGAGGTAAGACAACAGTGTGTCAGAATAGTACATTATGCAACAAGCCTATAATGACAATAATTAAGACACGAGTATGTTTATAAAACGATAAATATTCATAAATATCTGTCGAGATTTCACCAGTTTAATGTTCTGAACAGAGCGCAGGCGACCTTGTATTTGACCATGGCCTCCTGGAATACCTCACTATGACACTCGCCACGCAGTGAAATTTAAAATAGGGGGCCATGGAAGTGAGCGCAAGTGTGATGCTATCCTCACCTAATTGGTCACACAACTGTTTCTTGAGTTCTGATTGGTGGGAGAAACTGTATCATAATGAAAACTTGTACTATAATGAGCCTCATTATAGTAGAGTTTTCTGACTTATAATATTTACATTTCGCCAGGGTCGAACATAAACTAATTTTACTTCATAGTGCAGACCAGTCATCAGCAAGCTTAATGCACTTGAGAAATGCAGTGTCTGCAAGGGCTATGCTACAGATGAAGGTATGTAATATTAAATGAACTCATGTTTGCTGTTAGTAATGCTAAGCAAAAGTACAGTATGAATTGTTACAGCAAACAGTTTACAATTACTCAAACTGAAATCAAATCTCACACATTTGCAAATGATCCATTGAGGTGACACATCAGACACAGGACTGGAGAGAATGGCATTTATTCTCCAATATCACATAAAGTGCCTGCTCATGATTGAATGGCGACAGCTCTGTGAATGAAGATGTGCGAGCACGAATCAATGCGACTTGGATGCGATTCAGAGATGTCACCGGTGTTCTTTGTGATAAGAAGATGCCCATCCGCCTAAAATCAAAGATATACCGCACAATGGTGAGACCAGTTGCATTATATGGTACCGAGTGTTGGCCAGCACCTAGAAGTGCTGAGCACTCACTTCATGTCATGGAAATGCGGATGCTGCGAAGATCATTAGACATTTCTCTGCTCGACCATATCCCCAACTCAACGATTCGGCATACAGCTGGCGTGGCTCCAATCATTGAGAAAATGCAGGAACGGAGACTCCGTTGGTATGGGCACGTTGTCCGTGCACCACAAAGTTCAGTCATCGGCTCGGCCTACCATCTAACGGTCGATGGCCAGAGACAGCGTGGGAGACCAAAATTGCGGTGGCTCGACACTATCAACGCCGATTTACGATCAAGAAACTTGAAATCGCGCGAAGCATTAGATCGCAAGAAATGGCGTTCATTGATCCAAAAGGCGGACCCCGTTCCTACGGGATGACGCTAAGAAGAAGAAGAAGAAGATCACATAAATTGCCTCCACACACTGTCAACGATACACGGATACAAGAAGTTGTATAAACATGGTTCTTGTTGGTTTTGGCCTATGGCACTTTTACTCATTTTGCAAAAATGATGAAATGGTAGATTTATGAGATTAATCCGGCTAATCTATGTCTGTCTGTCCGCTGTTTGTCTGTCTGTCTGTCTCTCCTCCCTCTGTATGTGAGTTTGTACCATCCCCAACCCGTATCAACTCCTAAATAGCTACAGCTATCGAAACAAAATTTGGTATTAGTAAAGATCTATATATGAGTCGTCCAGTTGCAAAACTCGTTTAATCGACTTGTGAATAAGGATCATTTTCATGAGAAACGTTTCTCTGGACTTTGCCTCACGTATCTTAAGTGTTTGTTGTTTTCTACTTTTTGCTCTTTGCTTTTTGGTTTTGCGTTTGCTTTCTGCTTTTGCTTTTGAATTTTACTTTTTGTTTTTCTTTCTTGGTTTTGGATTTGTTTTCTGTTTTTGCTTTTTTTTGAATTTTGCTTATTGCTTTGTGTTTCTTGTTTTTTTGTTTTCAGCTTTTGCTTTTGTTTTTAAATTTTTATTTTTGCTTCGTGTTTTTTGATTTTAGTTTTATGTGTGTTTTTTGGAAAATCAAAATAAAACAAAACAAAATAAAATAAAACAAAACATACAAAACGAAATCAAAATAAAACAAAACAAAATAAAACAAAATAAACTAAACAAACTAAAAAAACAAAATAAAAATACGGTAAAATAAAATAAAACAAAACAAGAAAAACAAAACAAAAAATTAAATAAAACAATTTTAAACAAAATAAAACAAAATAAAATAAAACAAAACAAAATTAAATTAAACAAAACAAAATGAAACAAATTAAAGTAAAATAAAATACAATAAACTAATTAAATAAATAATTTTAATACATGATCCTTATTCACGAGTGAATTAAACGAGTTTTGCAACTGGACGACTCATATATCAGAACAACTTATGGCCATATTTGAAAAAAACGTTAGTGCTTCCAACTACTGAAAGATCATAATTAAAATTTGAGCTCTGAGTTTGATATATCAGATTCAGAAGGTATGCATGGGAGCTGTTCCAAAATTGGCACACATATTTTACCCGTCGATATGGTCTCTGCCGGGGGTTGAGGGAGCTGCACAGTTAAATACACTGACCTTGGTCTTTTGTTCACACATGCTGTGTTGCGAAATCAATCCTCCCTTCTACATAGTGGAACCTTATGCATTTAGTAATCCTTCTTATATTTTATTTATTCCTGGGTTTAATATGGCTAAAACATTGCCGTTCTCTCACCCCCTGAATTTAGACCTCATGTAACCTTGGTTCTAGGATGTAAAGGGTGCAATATGTACCGTAATATTTCACATTATTTCTCAGGAGTCCATACATGACAGTGCTGCCAACATACAGTAATTTTACATGTGCTGATAGGTCAAATCTTTAACTGTATGTAACTTCCATATTATCTAATGGATATCAAACAAAATTCGTATGTGCATTGTGTACCTTAACAGTTACGACTATGTGTGTTCTTTTGACTCACCAGGGCTGCCAACTGTTGATAAGTACTCTCTATTTTTTACACTAGTCTCAATATGCCATAGAGTACGCAGGCCCCAATTCAAAACTTTGCACACCTATAGAACATATAATTGCAGATTTAGTTTGAGTACCCATACATGACAGAGCTGCCAACATAATTCTATGTGTACTGATAGGTTCAATGTTTAACTGCATATAGTCTGACTTCCACCAATTGGACTTCAGCCAAATATTGCGTATGTGCATTATGTACCTTAAGAAATGAAACTAAGTAAGCATATATTCAGAGTCCCCAGGGCTGTCAACTGTTGATAAGTGCTCTCTATAGTTATAAAGCCTAGCCTCAGTATATCAGAAAGTATGCTGGTCAACAGTTCTCGACTTTGTGCACATATATATAAAATAATATTTCAGATTCCTTTTGAATTACTCATATGTGGCAGTGGTCCCAACATGATTCTATGTGTGCTGATAATTTCAATGTTTAATTGCATGTAACTTCCATACTAACGAATGGATTTCATTCAAATTTTGTATGTACAATGTATGCTTTAGGGCATAAATGTGCTTATTATAAGATTCACCAGGGTTGCCAACTATGTATAAATGATCTGAACGCATTTGAACCCTAGAGTCAATTTTTTGTAATATGATTACGGAAAGAACTTCAAACTTAGCATAGTGTAACTCTATGATGCTTTAGATATATTTAGAGTAAATCGTCAAAGTTGGTGCTACCATCTCAAGTCTGTGGTGCACCATAAGTGGTTAGGCTACACACACCCTGCCTCCTGTACGGTCTTATGCAGAAGGCGGGAGATATGAAAAGAAAAGCACTGACCCCTCGAAGACCAGGAAAGGGTATGAGGAAAGATGAGACAAGGGCCATTAAGGCAGGAAAATGAAAGACACCCTCGTCCTCTGATACTCTAATACCGTCGGAGTAGGTAGAGAGCAAGAGTTGACTAAGGTAGGTCGACAGGAAAGACCACAGAAAGGAACCCAGCACAAGTAGTGGAGGTAGCCTAATGCCGGACCCAACTGGGGTTCCGTGGTCGCCAACTCACGTCCCACTAGTTGTGAGACCCTTGGTTGGAGGGGGTGGGGCGGAGCGCAACCAGACTCCTCAAGTGGCGAGCATAATAAGACCGACCTCCAAATTTTAACACTCGATAACAGCCCTAAATGACTAGGGCTAGGATTTTTATGTAGGCTAAATACATATACTTTCCCTAAAAATGGCCGGCTCCGTGGTGTTGGGGTAGCGCGCCTGCCTCTCATCCGGAGGCCCGGGTTCGATTCCCGGTGCCGTCAGGGATTTTAGAAACTGACGTGTGGGCTGAGGGGTGTCACTCAGCCTCGTGGGGACAATTGCGTAGCTGTCTGACAGTGAGGCAGCGCCCCGATCACGAAGACCAAGATTAACGGCCGAAGGGACCCGATGCGCTGAATACGTGTCACTCCAATATCTGCAGGCCAATTGGCTGGGCAGCGGTCGCTTGTTATTTATAACTAAATATTATAAATAACCATGAATTAGAACTATAGCTATCATATAATTACATCTTACTGTTACATGTTTTACATATTTGTCCATAATGACATTTGTTTTACATATTATCACTTTTAAAATGTAAAAATTCATATTCTATCTCTTTATTTTACACATTTGATCATAATGACAATTCTTACATACTTTTACATATTCTGTGTCTTACTGTAAAAAAGGTGTGTTTTCACAAGTGAAATATAAGGTAATTCAAAGCAGTCTGTATGACAGTATTTGTTCACTAGAAACTCAGGTGCATGAAACGGATTTTCCAAGCAATTCATAAGCTGCTGAGAAAGGGCTAGGGATGGATTTCAAGAAAGATATTAGTGGAGATAAGGGGATGGGATTCACGTCACATCTTAGTGGTTGGACTTTAGTTTATTTCAGTTGTCCAGTGAGTAGACCTACCAGAGACTCGACTTTTCAACCTGTTGTTCAGAAAGTCTGCTATATATCCTCCCACCCCACAAACAAAGAGTGGTCACACAATACTTATTCTTGAGTTCGTACGCAATTTTATTTCTCATACATAATAGCCTAATGGAATTTATTTAAATTTGCTATAATATGTACAGGCTTAATTAATTAATTAATTATTACAAACACAAAAGTGTGGTGCTTTTCAGTCGGTCAACACGAATGTACCCAAAAGAGTTGGGTTATACCCTAATCCTGAAAAATATTACATGAGATTAATAAATTAACTAGGATAACCAGTTTCGACCGTCAAGCAATCATAATCAGATTTCACCTAATATTATTACATAAATACAGGTACGTATAAATTTTGCATGTTGATATCTCATAAAAATTCTAGCCCTATAAATGACACTCTGGGATGAAACTGTTTCAATTCCTAAGAAACACGCCACCTCAGAGCTACCCGTGAAACACGAACGAAATCACATTTTCAAACGAGTTGAGTTCCTTGAGAGTGTACCCCGTTTCAATCCTCAAACCTGAAATAAATTTCTTTGCAGAGCTGGACGTAGAATCCAGGACTTTTGGGACCGGAGTTATAAGGTGTCCGGACATAACGTACCACGGACAAAACGTACCACTTGATTTCCGAGGACATAACGTACCACTAAGGTCGTTATCGACCTAAGAACGGGTTTCCCGTAATTCCCAAATATTTACGCTAGAACATAACGTACCACTAAATGTCAGACGGGCATTCCAGTTACAGGTTCATTACCACATAAACATCAGAGGCGATCACACTGTGCGGCTTTAAACATTTTGGTATTGTAACATGGAGTTGTGTACAGCGAATAAGGGTGGTTTATGTGCGCACTTCGACGGATGAAGTACGAATTGTACATTGAAAGTTCAAAGAGAAAGAAGAAATATGTCTAGTATGATGAACGGCTTGACAGAATAATGAAGCGGTATGAAGAGAATGGAAACTTGAAATCTTGCTTGAGAGCTCTCTCATATTCGCAGAACTTGGAATGAAACTTCTCATGGCGAACTTGCAATTCACTTAGAATGAAACTTCCCATGACGAATTTTCTATTCGTTAGGATATAAAAATCACAAAAAAAAAAAAAAAAAAAAAAAGTAAAGAAAACGAAAAATGACCAGAGGTTAACCACACCTGATTTTAAACAGTCCAAAGCCTGGATAAAGTGTGATGAGCAGAGACGGGAATTTGCCTATTTGCCTATTTTATTCCTGTGTTTAGAAACGTAGGCTTTCGAGATATAAATCCGTTTTAGGTTCTTTTAGGCTAGATTTCGTTGGTTTTATTGTGCCTATAAATGCCTATTTCAAGGGTTTGTGCCTATTTGGAGTATAACTGCCTATTTGATGCCTTTTGACTGTATTTTAAAGTGCATTATATTGCAGCTGGTGTGCTCGACAGAATTATATTCTCATTTCTCAACATGCGTTTACCCCACGAACAAGAATGGGAATTCTCGGAAGTCACCAGAAATAGCGCCTGGGATCTCGATATTAAGCCTCCAAACTTAACAACCCTTCGTTTTGTATTTCGCTTTTCTTTATATTGAAAATGTATCCGTTAATATGTGTGAATTAATATCATCAACTTTATGCTGATTGAATAACAAAAGAACTAACTTAGTGCCATGTTTTCGTGTTTTTTCAATCTCGATATTAAGCCTCCAAAGTTAAAAACCCTTCGTTTCAGGTATCGTCCCCTTCAAAAGCCGAGTTAGGTTGGTGCTGCAACCTGTGAATTAATATACAGTATATCCTGTACGCGTCTGAGTGTTGAATGGGCAGGCAGTTAAAAGCAGCCAGGAGGGATGCGATCCAGCTGGCAGTTAAAATGCTGCGGCGATCACAGTGGGTTGGTGCTGTAACCTATCTTGTGTTGAATGGACAGGCAGTTTAAAGCAGCCAGGAGGGATGCGGTCCAGCTGGGAGTGAAAATGCAGCCGCGATCAGTGCGTTGGTGCTGTAACCTATCTCGTGTTGAATGGACAGTCAGTTTAAAACAGCCAGGAGGGATGCGATCAGTCTAAAGCAGCTTGGAGGGATGCGATCTAGCTGGCAGTGGGTGTAGCACGGCCTCTTACCAAGATACTGTAGATGGAAACTTGGTGGTCCCGTCTCGAGCTACTGTTGCTATGGAGATGGCCGGCCTTGCTATTACTCCATCCGTTTATTTTCTGCTTTTATTAGCCTTTGCTTGAGGGCAAAAAGGCCGAAATGAGAAGAATGAGAGACTATCGAAAATGCATGTAGCCAGCCGTTCCTTCTGGGTCCTAAACTAAGTGTATGCAAAATTTGGTTGAGATTGGTGGAACGGTGTAGATTTGTATACGGAACAAATCCACCCACCCACATACATACAGACTTTCACTTTTATATATAAGATAAGTATGTTATTAAACTATAAGTTGCTTAGTGTTAATTCTTTTTATAGTAATTAAATATGTTATTAAATTACAAGAAACTTTTTCATGCCTATTTTACACATTAGTGCCTATTTACATGCCTATTTTGGCTATTTTAAGAGCCTATATGCCTGCCTATTTTAACTGTTTTTAGTGCCCATAATTCTCGTCTCTAGTGATGAGAATCCAAAAACTTATCATATTTTATATTAGCTAGAAATGAAAATCCACAGCCTGCTTCCTGTCTCCGACCGGGTCAGGAATGGAATGAATGAAGCCGTTTATGTTATGTTATTGCCCGCGTATTTATTACCAGGATTAATTGAGCAATACCGAGCAAGTGGCCGTGCGGTTAGGGTTTCATGCACCCTAAATACTTCCCACTCTTTCAAGTGGTACGTTATGTCCTCTCCTAAATATTTTAAGGTCATTAGCTGACTCTTCGCAGGTAATCAGCCGGCCAAGTGGTACGTTATGTCCGTGGTACGTTAGCCTCTGTCCTCTAACCGAGTTTTAATGCGTATCGCAAGGCCGCAGAAGGTGGCCGGTAGTTGATTGTAGCGCCTTTTATACAAAATATGGCAAGAGTCGATAATGCACCAACCTTAAAACTACGGCCATGTCCTTCCCAAGCCTTGTCCCAGTTACAGTTACACACTAGTACATTCATCACTAGGGGGAATATGTTGATGACGTAAAATTCACCTAACATGACCAATATAAATCTCTGCTCTAAAATGCTCTAAAATAAAATATAACTTATTATATAAAAATAAAAATAAACTTCAAACTTACAACATTTGACCAAGTTGAATTCGGGTGCCTGTATTACGATGGTTTGAACTAAATGTATTTCTATTCACCAGACAATTAGCCTACGTTTATTTTTAAGGAAATAATACATTTCCAGTTGACTTGAGTAAGCATGGAAATGGATTTTATCTCCGTGTTTTAAATCTTATCATTTATTCCATCGAACTTCGAACCCGGATCTCCGGGACGACAGCAAAGAATGCTACCCACTATACCATCAATATCTGCACGAGAAGTGACCTGTGGGTTCTCTGAATTAGGCTACCTGACAACGGGGCAAATGGGAGTTGTAAATCAGCTGTGTGTGGAGGCTTCGAGATACCAGCCTACAGTAGTAGCCTTCTCGGCGATAAACTGATGGACATATGTCCATGAATGTCTTTTGCATCCATTGTTCTACACCCGTTAAGATAGGAATTAGTAAATGTTTTTGTTATCTTGACGGTGGAAATGCTTTGAGCTTGGTGGTGCAGTGTACGACCGACAGAACAGCGAGGAGAGGTTGCTTTTCATTGCCTGGAGTTTTATGGTTATCGGGTATAATTATGGTAAGTACATCGCTCTTGTTTCATTGATGGTGCACTGTACGTCGGGCATAACAGTGACAGAAGGCTATCCTGACTGTTTTTTCCCAGGGGTTTTCCACACTCCTCCAGGAAAATGCCGGGATAGTACTGTACGTTAAAGTCCTGGGGCGCCTACCCCATCCCTGTCACGAATACAATTAAGTTACATACTCGACTACAGTCATCACAGGAACGGAGGTTATCAGACAAGTTCAACTCACCCCGACTGATGACCAAGATGATTTAACAACAAGCTTTTCATTGACTGGAGCTTTCTAGTTATCCGGTTAAACTACGATAAGTTTCATTTAGGGATGCAGTTATCATGGTCATCGTCACTATGTGCTTGGGTGTCTATAGTGTCTGTAGTAGTTTATGTATTTGTAATTGAGGCTGGGATTGGAAAGGATGTGTCCATTGCTTTATGTCAGGAACCATTCCAGCATTAGACTGGAGTCGAAGTGTGAAACCACGCACAACCACTTCTAAAATGGCTGGGATAAGAATCGAGCATACCTTTTCTCAGTTTTGTCTGCTTAGGCTGAGTGTACTCCGTTCCAACCCTCAGTGCAGAACTAAATTTCTTGGCAGGGTCGGGAATCGAACCCAGAAACTTTGGGACCGGTGTCTCAATGCATGACGCGGTTTCTTATACCCCGTCCGTAACATGTTTGAGGAGTAAATACAAAACAATAATACTAATTATAACAATAATAATACGAATTTTACGTCCCTTTCAACTAACCCCCTGGTAGCACAGTCCATGAAGTGACCACTGCCCTTCCTGACTTTAATTATTAAGAGGTTAAGTTTGGGTGTCCTTCCTTATGCCAAGTAACTTTAAAGTTGGAATTCTACCTTGTGGCTCCCGGAATTCAAACCCCGGTTAAGACAGAGTGCCCTTCCTGACACCAAATTATATTTTGGGTCTTCGGGATTCAAACCCCGGCCATCCATGTGAAAGGCAAGTGGCTAAGCCACTGCACCATCACGTTTCCCAGTAGGATTGATTTAAAAAATGGAACTGGAATATGAAAATGTATTCAAAATTCAATTTTCCGTCTATTTTAGCTGACTGAGGAAGATGAATGATTGCATCCAGCCAGGATACTTAAGGCTCGTCAATAGTACACATCAGTGGCCAAGAAAGCGTCGGAAGCATAAACTGAGTTTTATGTTTGTAATGCTCTTGGATGTGGTTCCTCCGCTCCTGCTATATGCAGCTTTAAGGACAGGCAAACTACTACGCTTCTGGTACCGGTAAGTGCCGTTTATTACAAACTGTACTTACAACTGCCTGCAGATCGTGAATTAGAACCACAGAGACTGCAGCCATTTCACGTATCTCCCTCTAGAATTATACTGTAGCCTATATCCCCCTCTCTTCCTTTACATTTTGTATATATCTAGTTGATACCAGCTTGCAAATTCGAAGCAGAAGTAGGAGAAGAAAGCTCTATTTCTTTCCTTTTTACGCGTACAAGTAGATCAGTGAGGAATCGTAGCCATCTCAAAGGATGAAATGTGCTTGATCTATGAAAGAGTGCTTAATTCTTCTTACTGTATAAGGATATTAGAGCAGTTAGAATTTTTTAGAATTAGAATTAGAATGTATTTAGAACAAGCAATATTAGGCTACATCCAGCAATACAAGAAAATAAATACATAGCTTTTTAAGTACTGTATTAGGACATACCCGTACATTGTTCAAGCAATCGCGTGTGCTATATAGACACTGTCCTTGTCACTACAACACCGTATAATTTACGTATTTTCTTGATCACTGGAGACCCGTTATATTAAATATGTACAATCTTCGTCATATCGTAACTTGAGTCTATTTCTTATTAGGCCCATTATCTAAGTAAACGTATTAGTCTAAAAATGTACGGTGCATTCTTAGATCTATGTGATGAATATCGAATTCAGCCGAGTAAGGGAAGAATACATGTGAGCTATAATTCAGGGCGATACACCATGAAAATTTATTTCGGACCGTCCGTCTCCTGGTGTAACGGCTAGCACTCTTGGCTGCCACCCTGGAGGTCCGGGTTCGATCCTCGGCTCTGCCAAGAAATTTAATCTTGTCTGAGACTCGTGAGGCAAAACTAAGAAGAGGTGGGTTCGATTCCCATCTCAGTCATCCTGGAAGTGGTTTTTCGTGGTTTCCCTCTTCTACTCCAGGCAAATGCCGGGATTGTTCCTATCTTAAGGCTACTGCCGCTTCCTTCCCAATACTCAACTGAATTTAAAAAATTAAAAATACACACACTAGGCCTACTACTACTACAGATACCACAATTACACAGGTTATCAGACACCCACCCAGCTGCACGGGGCTAATTGACAACGATGTCCAAGCCCCTTAAATGAAACACCAATTTTTGACCACAGCACTAAGTAATATTACAGATTACATTTTTCAGCAATGATATTCCAAGCGTAATTCTAGTAACATCATATCATTTCACACAATACGCATCCATGCATAGATCAAACACATTTAATCTTTCGAGATGTAGGCTATAACTGGTTACGATTACTGAATAATCTACGTAAAATAAAAGAAGCTTATATTAACGGAGATTCGAACCTTGTAGGGCCTACCCATTTTCAATTCTACGAACTTCAATTCTGACTGTTGCCTCATTGCACGCGTCTAGCTTGGCACAGGTCGCAAGCCTCGTGATTGAACGTAACCCGCAGCATGAGACACTTTAACAGTCACGCTGTGCGTGCAACAAGGACCTAAGCGGTAATAAGTCCTAAACGACACAAAAACCAATCGGACAACCATTATCAGTTTAGTGACATTAAATAATATTTCAAACTAAATCCAGCTTTTCCGGCTGAGACACTTTCCATGTTAATGAAATTGCTCTTACTGTCTCTGCACTACGTAAGTTCAACAAGCAGCACCAACTAATACAGTATTTGAAATATAAACGTTTGCTCTTGTTGCATCGGGGGCTGCATAGCTCAGTCGGTAGAGGCGCTGAGCTGCTAACTGAAAGGGAGTGTGTTCAAATGAGTACCAGGGTAATTCCTGGGAGGTGACAACTCCATCCCATCTTGTGCCGATGTCACGAATGGAGACAGCCTCTACCTTCCACTGCTTCAAGGGCCTGTCCGGAGTTGGCTTTGCCTTTTCTTGTTGTATCATCACCGTTGAAAACTATAAAAGCCAATATACCATCTTTTTGGAAGCCTTCAAAGGGAGGTTATGGCTGCTTGAGCTTTCAGTTCTCGCAGTCAAGTGGTGCAGTTGCACCTAATATAAAGGGAGGTGGCGCGCAGTTCGTCACTCCTGTGGGGGTCCGGGCGGGGACACCAAGAGCCCGCCGATGAGCCAGCTTGGTGTCCTAGGCGAAACCCCACACAAGACACGGCACAAACCTAGAAGAATTGCTGAGTTTTAATTCACCGGCCGTGAAAGCCAATATACCATCTTTTTGGAAGCCTTCATAGGGAGGTTATGGCTGCTTGAGCTTTTAGTTCTCGCAGTCAAGTGGTGCAGTTGCACCTAATATAAAGGGAGGTGGCGCGCAGTTCGTCACTCCTGTGGGGGTCCGGGCGGGGACACAAAGAGCCCACCGATGAGCCAGCTTGGTGTCCTAGGCGAAACCCCACACAAGACATGGCACAAACCTAGAAGAATTGCTGAGTTATAATTGAATTGATTGTAATCTGATGTTGGTTGGCCAATTGGTCTAATACGATTATACTCGTACTTTAAATCAGATGGCAAAGAGAAATACAGTTTGCACTTAAACTAGGTGCTGTAAGACATATCCTATGAAGTATTTATTTGGGCTGACTGAACCTAAGCAATAAAAATACTGAATTGAAAATATCTTCAGAAACGTCAGAAACGCTCATCTGGTGACTGTAAGGTGAATCGCCAGTAGGGCATATGCTCCAAATAACGTACTGTATTCAACAAACAACACTATCTCAAACACTTCACGATTTGCTGTTATGTCCTCCAGTGTTGCATGGAGTGGGACCAATCTTCACCCCATATCATGCCAGCCTCTCACTAGGAACATAACAAGCATCAACGCTGAACACGCTGCATTATACAGGGTGTCATTTATGTACTTGAGTACCCTTAAGGGGCGAGTAGGGGATGGGTATAGGATAAATTTGAGATAGGGAACCTGGGGTCGGAATGGCCTCCTAACCCCAGAAAACACGTTTGTTTCAGGCCCTCCACCCCTGTAAAGTAGGGATGCACGCCATGTGTTACTCTGAGGTCAGGCACTCTTTCGCTGTCAACGGTCTTGTGCGACCACCGCTCAACGCTGCGTTAGCCGAGAGGATAGCGGCGGCGCGGTGCTACGGTGGTGCCGGGTTTGTTTCTCCTGGGGTGCCATGCCTTCATTTTTTCCTTTTCTTTTTCTTTATTTTTTAGAGGGAAAGGAGGGGGCGTATTCACAGTGCGTGTTTATTCTGTGCTGATTTTTTAAAACTATCGTTAATTCTGTAAATTAATTGCCTTTTGATTATTAGTATCAACGAGTTACGCGTGTTTCTGTAGTAGTTAAAGACGACGGAACTATCAATTGGCAAGAGGAATCCAGCTATCGGCTAACGCAGCGTTGAGCGGTGGTCGCACAAGACCGTTGACAGCGAAATAGTGCCTGACCTCAGAGTAACACATGGCGTGCATCCCTACTTTACAGGGGCGAAGGGCCCGAAACAAATGTGTTTTCTAGGGTTAGGAGGCCATTCCGACCCCAGGTTCCCTATCTCAAATTGATCCTATACCCATCCCCTACACGCCCCTTAAGGGTACTCAAGTACATAAATGACACCTGTATATTAATTAGGGCTGACATGGATTTCACTATTTACGCACATGCCAGATTTGAATGGAATTGATTTCAAAATCTCAAATACGTTGTTATCGTTGTCGTCAATGTTGTTGTTGTTGTTTTATGGGCTTGAACATCGCGTTCACCACATCATGAACTTGGGTTTGTGTAAAGATTTGTCTGGTAACCTGTGTTATTGTGGGGAATATACTAGTGTATGGATTTGAAATTGAGGCTAGGGTTGGGTAGGATATGGTCGTGGCCTTAACATAGGAGCCATCCCAGCATTTGACAGGGGTTGGAAGTGAAGAAATCAATTCTAGGATGGATGAGGTGAACGTCGAACTCACGAGGCTGAATATGCCTCATTCCTGCGCTAAAGCCGGGATTGCGTTTCTTGGCAAAGCTGGAAATCAAACCCAAGACCTTTGGGACAGGAGTCTTAATACGTACCACAAGAGCACAAAAGGTGGCCTCAAATGCTTCACTTGTTAATTATGTAGAAAAATCGCAAAATATGTTCGCGAGCATAGGCATTTTGAATGATTGCTATTCGCCTAGTAATTTGATTGGGGCAACAGGGACCAAGACTTTAACTGGGAGTCTTGTAGATGTACGCCATTCAATTAGTCTTAAATAGTCTATTCATGGGTGTTAACCATACTTAAATGAGTTTTACTTTTTTCAGGAGAGGACTGTACGAGCGCCACCAAATGAGATGAAGAAGAAACCCTGCATGAAGTTTTGGAATCGGACGACTCTAAATTAATATTTTATCCAGGATGGTTCTAAAATTCATTTAAGGAGATTCAGCATTGATTTTACTGAATAAAGTTTTAAAAATAAATGTTCTTGCATATTTTCCGAGAAGAAAGAGAAGAATTTATCATAATACATGTCCTTAAATTATACCTCGAAACTCGAGAGAGGTGTTCCACACATTATTTTAATATACAGAACTAACACGAAACAGTTGGAGTAGGCATATTAGCTAAAATTGTAATTCGATAAGTAGTTCCGTAAAGAACTAAATAGCCTATTTTCATATATTCCACTGCCTTTTTCCATTAAAATTCTCCTGCCTATTACAAGGATTTTCCATGTGATATACTAAATAGCTTTTGGTTCACGACCAATATCTTCAACAACACCATTACAGTGAGAAATTATGTGCTAGAATATATAGCTTTCAATATCGGTGATTAAGACTCCTCTCGAGAGATGGCATCTTTCTGTAACGATTCACGGGAGTTAAATTTTAGAAAACTCAAATGCACGGCTTCTATGAAATACGAAAAGTAATCTGCATAATGTAGTACCATTAGATAATGATTGCTGTCGTAGCCCATCATACTAATCAACTTTTCAATCTCCCAAATAAGATACGAGAAAAAAGAATTAGGTTTTAAAATGTCGAACTGATGCCATCTTGAATTTTTGAAAACAATTGAACATTTTGCCTTAGTCCAGTCACAACTACAATATGGAATAAATGGTTGGGGTGGAATACTTGATTCACATTTGGCTCAGGTAAATACCTGCCATAATTTCATTCTAAAAGTTATGTACAAAAAGCCACCAACGTTTCCAACATGTGAACTGTATAAACAAAGCATGGTGCTTAATATACGACAGTTATTTGTTCAGTCATCAATCATCATCAATCATATTTATACATAAAAATATGAAGCTCTTCTCCAATAGACAACAACATAAAATGTGCACTAGACTTCAAGACAGAACTGGAATAAATATCCCTCGTCGAAACACACTACTTTGCCAAAGGAATTTAAGTTGTCTTAGCACTAGGATGTACAATATATTGCCAGTAAATGTGATAAATAACACCCTGAATATACTGAAGAAAAGTCTTTTTACATGGCTGCTTAATAACTTTGATAAAGTAAATGAACTTATAAATTTTCACCAACATATTTAAACCAACTCAGTCACAAATAAGTAATGTATCGTCTTCTTTTATTTTAGTATCCTTTTAATTAATGCCTTTACTATAAACTTTTCTTACTATTCTCAGTCAAATACCATGTTGCAAATAAATTAAGAAATTGTGTTCATGAAGCCCACGCACAAGTTTATCTTATGTGGGATTCACCCTGTATTTTGATACAACATCTGTATATGTACATTTTTTCTGTCAGTGAATAAAAATGTGTGCTCGTAAAAAAAATGGATGTCTCTACACTAAGCTTTGGATAAATATTCGCTATGCCAAGTTTCATTGCATTCGAGTGATTAGATAGCCATAAAAGTTATTTTCAATATTTGAAAATCACTTGGCTGCTAGAATGTGTTTGTGTCTCTCAGGATATGGAAAGTCATATATTTTTCCTTACATTCAGTCCTCTAACACCATACAAAATTTCAGTTTAATTGCTTAAATGGATTCGGAGACATTGAGAGCCGTTGAAATGTATCGTATGGATGCCATCTTGGATTGTTTTACATGTAGACCTATGCTGTACGAATATATGCCAACAGATGAATTTTATAATCGCGACTCATTATTAGATTTTTATCGCTTGTTTAGGACACGAAAAATATGAACGTAATTATAAAAATTTAGGACAGTCACCATTTTTAAGTTCTCATAGAAATTGAAAGGCGCATAGGTTAACTTATGTCGATAGCCTCCATGAACATACAAAATTCCAATTTGCTATAATAATTTTGCAGGTATTGAGAACCATCTGAATATTTCAGATGAACGTCATGTTGGATTGTTTTATATGTAGTCCATAGAGTTATGTTCAATTAGATGAAAATTATTGCTTAGGTCCATTATTCAAACGATTAGGATCGCATGATTAGGACACAAAAAATAAAAACTTAATATTAAAAATTCGCACAGGCGCCATCTTGCTAGTATAAAGTCAATTGCAATAAATTAGATACCAGTAGATTAAATCTTGTAGATAACGGTTTCACTGCGCTTAGTTGATTAAATCTCGTGAAAATGCTATTTAAAATATTCTAAGTTCGCCCGGCCACCATGTTGGTGTTGTACTTAAAATGTATTTAAGCGTCACATAGCTGAACTTACCTTAGTATTCTATACATATTATACATACAAACGTTTTTCAGGGTGATATCAGTAATTCTTTCGGAGATATAGAATGCCGGTGAAATATTTTGCCCGGTCGCTATATTGCATTGGGGAAACATATTTAAATTTGAAGGGCACGGTCGGGGTTGATCAAAATAGTACTATGTCCTTACGGAGTTTCATTGAAATCGGTCCATCTGTTTAGATTTTATTACACACATACACATACGCACACACACACACACACGGACGAAAGGTGAACTCATAAGCCTACGTTTTCATGATTAAAAAAAGCTAAAAATGTCTGTGTAGATCGTGAACGCGGCGTACAGACTACACTTTAGCTCTATAGCAAGTCCTCACGCTCCCTTTTCCGAGACATAAGAGAGCACACAAGCAACTTGTGTTATTGCATTCGTTCTCGGTGGATTTATTTCCTTTCCTGGGTTCAAATCGTTACTGTTTACAGCCTTGGCTTTTCTTGGAAACCTTGGCATGCTTGAAGTTGCCTCTTCAGTGGGATGCGCTCCTGAATGTCAGTTGATGTAATCCCCACTTCTTTTAGATCTCTATCCAGTTCAATGAACCAGGCCAATTTGGTATTCCTCTCCTGAAAGTAAGTAACGATGCGGTTGGTCCCTCGCTGGGCTCATTCGCTTCACATGTCCATAAAGGTTAATAATAATACTAATTATTATTATTACCACCTGTGTTATATTTGATTTAATGGTGCTTGGGTATTTGGTACGTCATGAGGGTGGTGCTCACAGTCTTTAAAAGGTTGAGAACGCCTGATTTAAGGGCTTAAACCAGGGCCATCCACACAGCGCACGGGCCGCGCTCTAAGCCAGTGCTCCAAGCGCTTTGGTGGAAGGTAGTTTCGGTAGTGGTGGGAGGAGCTTTACCCGCCGCGCCGAAGTAAGCAGCCGATCCAGCAGTCGCTAGTCCAGTACAATGCGTTTTGTTGACAACGTGTAAGTAAATCAGTTTCGCAGTGGTCATGACTGAACATCATACAAATAAAAGGAGGAGTGGTGAAGCAGCAGCCTTTAAAGCAGAATGGTAAATTTAATTTTACTGTACAGCTGATAAAGGGCATGACAAATGTTAAGTGTGCCACAGAGATTTACTGTGTGGAAAAAGAACACAATTTGTTGTTGAATTTTCCTCTCAAATATGTTCACATTTTAGTTTGGAATAAATCACAATATTCCTTACTTAACAATGGCGTTCATTTCCTGCACATTCCATACATCGGAGTACCATTCGATTTGTATATGCGGTATATTTGTTATGGCATATCAGCCCTATCAATATGTTGTTAACAATACCACAAGAGCCGTCGGTCGCACGACTGTACGTAGGCCTACGTATCTAGTCAGCGTGGTCCGAACATCGTCCGTCTGTCTCAGGTCTCCTCGCTTCCACAGTGTAGTGGTGGTACGGGAAGGAGCACTAGTCTAACTGCCCAGTGCTCCCCGAGCGTGGCCGCGCTCCCCGAGCTCAATGACTGGATGGCTCTGGCTTAAACACTATCGTATTGGTCTCGGTGTATGTGTGGAACTAGTCTGATAGCCTGTGGTTACATGTAGGCAGTAGTAGTGTATTTGTATTAAAGGCTAGAATTGGGAAGGAATCAGCCGTTGCTTAAAGTTAGGAACCATCCTAGTATTTGCCTGGAGGAGAATTGGGATGACTCAGTTATCCTCGCGAGGTTGAATGGACTGCGTTCCAGCCCTCAGACCAGAACTAAATTTCTTGACAGAGACTGGAGTTGAATTATCTTACATCTCTCTGCTAGTCACATGTCTCAAAGAGTTTGTATGCACCTCAATGCCTGGTTTCGCTGGGGCAATGATCGCGCACTTCGTTGGCGATCTTCGCTGCATTATTCTGCATGCACACAAATGGGCTGGTTTCTTTACAGCGGATAGGAAATTTATTATTATTATTAAGTAACAAGCATGTGCCTCACTTTCCTTTTCCTATCGCTCTCTCCCGTAGAAGTGCTGAAATAGCTAGGGATTTCCCGCTCACCAGGCATGCTACAACTGCTTGCATGACTCATGCAGATAAGATACATTTACGTGTGGACAGTCAAGTCGAATCAGCATCTTTCGTGTTACTTATAAAACAGGGATGTCCAATTATTCTTTCTGTAGATCAAAAATATTATTTCACAAAATGATAAAATTTCTGATTGATAAAACTTGTAATGAAAACACTGTTATTCCAGTAAGTGCAACAGAATTTGAGCTCGGGAGCACTTTTAGCTCGTATGGCAAGAGCGCCAGATTGAGAATACCTGCCCTAAAGGAAGTAACAGCAAAGACAGATAGACTGATGGACAAATTGGCACATAAAAACGCTTGATTGAAATAATACTACGGTACTTATACAGCATTTGTTTTTCAAAAGTTACAAGTAGACAAATGAATGAATGAATGAATGGGCACATGTAATAACAAATAAAATCGTAATTACTTCATTTATGGGTTTGGGACACCTTGACTATCAGCCCCGTGTTTAGTATTGGGTAGTTTTTTGTTAGGAATTAACCCTACCCCCAAGGGAAGATGAAGAGAAAAAGAAAAGAGAAGTGGGTTTCGGACTAAGGAACAAGTGTGGATAATAGGACGAGAGTTCAACACCAAGCAAAATAAATTTAAGTGAGTTAGTGGCGAGTGTCACCGCAAAGCCCGTGAAACACCTAAAGTGGGTATGGATCTGGACGTAGCTAACGGGAAATGTGGCTGGAGCTTGGGCTATTTGCCAGCAAGTGAAGTTTGTGCTTTCCCTTCCCAGCCTAGACTTGGGTAATATGGGGAAGGGTGGTAGTCTGGCAAGACAAAGAATGACAGAATTGTTGTATATCCTTTCAAAGGAATAAGGTTTAATCAATTGTTTTGAAAGGCGCAAATAATTTAAATTCGCCGTGATGTTTTTAGTTCTTGGAATTGTAGGATTTCCAAGGAGCGACCGAATGCTTCCAGGAAGGGTAGCGATGTAGCAGTTATCGTGCTTTTGAAAACAATTTGATTGATTTTGAAAGGTTTTAAATTTTGGTAAGAACACCAATTGTTGCATTCAAGAAAGGCTAAGCTTCTATCCAGCAAAGTGCCGACTAAAAGTTTAGACAAGAAGAAAAACTTAAATTTGGAAAACCAACCATAAGTTATAGAGAAAGTCTCAACAAGCAGGAAGCTGGCGGAGCTAGCCATACTTGCCTTACTGGCAGGGGCGTATTCTTAGGGCTACCGGGGCTACCGGCGGTAGCCCAAGAAAATTACATTAAAAATAAATAACACTTTATTACTGGTTCAACAAAGCATTTAAACAATCGTGACTTTCATGCACATTCTTCTTTATCGAAAGAAATAATGGTTAGTGGGTATTCAACGCGGCAACGCAGCAGAAACCGACCGAGAAAGCGGCAGCCTTACGCCGCTATCCCCATCTCTCCGCACCCGCCCTTGTTCCGTGCAGGCCCATCGCTCATACCGAGTGAGTTGCCGCTACGGCCAGCGGTTTCTTACCATACTGGACAGCGCCTAACAAGAATAAACACAGCTTGGAGCGGCGATGGTCTGAGTAACACGGAGCGAAATAGGTACAAACATATTTATACCACGCAAAATAACATCAAACGACCAAATATTTAAATGATTGCATACACAACATCAAATAAAAATTATTCGCTTAACAACTTGAAACCACGCAAGAAACCGCCAATTTTTAACCCCGATTCAAGTTAAACCCCATGCTAAGGAGCGCTTAGTCGCACCGCATACCTGGCCCAAACGCCGCTGGCTCGCGCAGCCAGGGGCTAATTTAATTGAGAACCAACGATTTCTTTGAAGTTAAAAGCGTTTAAAGGAACAAATAGCCTACGATAAATATACATTATCGCGTGCATATATGTGAATATGTTTTAGAAGTTGTAGTGTTTTCGATGTGTGATTTATTTAAATGTGTGTAAGCTGAAGAATCTTTATTTAGTGTTTTGTTTTAACTGTGCCAGTTGTGATTTTGTAAGACAATTATGGAACTAACACATGCGGGGGCTTTAAATGCCAATGACTGTATAATAGAGAGTTTGTTAGAAGTTCCTTTCAGCCGTCGTCCATACAGTGAGAAAGTTCATATTATACATATGACCTGAACTGCAAATGTGTGTCAATGTACACACGTCATTTCACATCATCTACATGCTAGGTGGAATAGGTTATCTGGCAGTTCTAAACTGTCTAAATTGTATTGCTGGCCGTGTTTGTTATTTAGCCGTGAAAGGAAGTTTTTTTTTCGCACGGCAGTTCAAAAGCATCATTTGTGTAATATTAAGCTCAGTGGTAGCCCATATCTTCAGACCAGTATACGCCACTGCTTACTGGCTAGTTAGAATTAGCTATACAAGCTAAGAGCGACTTTGAAAAAGTTTTTGCGGAGAGTTTTTGTTCGGATGCAACAAATAGTGGAACCTTTTTAACTTTGATGCTCAAGTTTCTTAAAACGAGAATGAGCTTTCGGGTAGAGTTAGGGGAGGTAGGATCCTGCCTAATCGTTATTTTATAGAAAATGATGAAGAAAAAGGCTATAGTTTGATTTATTTAACAATGCGTAAAAATATGATAACTTTAACAACTTTAAAATATACAATTTAAATTTTAAACCTATGAGGTCTCAGACCTCTAAATTTGTTGAAGTTTGCACTAGGCGATTAAAAAAATTTGGTTTAGAACCTCTTGAAAGCACCAAATCTACATAAGATTTTAAAATAGTGCTGAGATTAGCAAATTTAAAGTTTAACAATAAATCAGGTACGATATATGTACTTTGAGAATTCCTAATGGAAGTTCTAAAAGTATGAACAAATGTTAAATTTTAAATTATAACAAAAAAGAGAGAGAAATTAAATAGAAGTTTCTATAACTTCTTATATTTATACAGTAATTACGATTATAATTTATACAAATAGGGCAGGTCACTTATTGTGACCTGAAGAGAAAAATTAAGAAGTTTCTAGGACTTCTATGTTTAAACAGGATCACGAGGAAAATGGGGCCAGTTACCCTTTCGTGAAACCTGGAGAAGGAAAAGTTAGAAAACTCACTTGTGAGTAGAAATAACTGAATTCCCTAATGAAAAGAGGAAAAAAAATATGATTTGAGGTGTGTACTAGACACTGTAACGTGTTTTTCGAGGGGTTTTATGCAACTGGCATAAGTCAGTAGGAAGCCATTCTATATTTATTTACGCGGCAAATTGTTCAGCCAAGAGAATTTTTCATGTTAATTTATTATTATTATTAATTTATTGTAATTATTATTAAGGTATTTTCGGAGCATTTTATAAAAATTATTAGCATTCAGATAGGTTTTCTATGTCTTAGAAAACGCTAACAAGCAAATTATTACGAACGACGATATCATAGAAAATTATCTGATTACGGAATTTTACGGAGTTTTGTCAGTTAGGGTATTTGAGAGACATGACTCACTGGGAATTCTAATACAAGCTGATTCCTGTCGAGAAGCATGACGCAATCCTGGGTCGCAAGGTCTAGAAGAGGCGAATTGTTGAAACGGAAAACGACTTCTCCCTCTCGCCCGCGGAGTGTAATGGACCGGAGGAGGGAAAGTGGCGGCGTGCTCAGCCAATCAGCGGAGACAACGTAAGCTAGGAGACTGCTCCGGAGTGGGGGAGCCGACAGGTGAATATATCGTTCGACGCGCCGTGAAAGGAGGACTATCTGTGAAATACTTGACGAGTATGGATGCGCGTGCGAGTGGCTCCGATGTTCGGTGGAGTTAAGGACAATCTGTGTAGAACTTGCAGTGTACGGTCGCAAGTGCGTGACGCTCCGATGTTCAGTGGAGTTAGCGACGAACTTTTGTAAAACTTAACCAGTGCGGTTGTACGAGTGTTTGGGTCCGAGGTACGGACCATAGAATTATCTAATCTACCAGAATATCATCAAATAACGAAGGAGATGGCGACGTCCAGGAGACTGTGGGAAGCACACAGCATCATCCAGTACGAGGGAAATGCTTTAGCAATTTCCAGTGGTAAGCGCAAATGACGCAGAAATACGCAATCTCTCATTTTTCTTTGTTTTATATTTCATATTTCAGTAACTTCATAGCTTGGAAATAAGAGTAAAATCAATTTATCAGACTCCGTTTTCACGTAATTTTCTATCGGTAATATTAAAATCGCAACGCTCCAATTCAAATTTTATACTTATTATTATCAATTTTGCTATACTTGTTTTATATAATAAATTCATTTCTTTTACAATGCAATCTTTGCTTTCAGTAGGTAGCATTAGATATAGACCAATTCCTTCTCCTGATACAATTGTTTGTTGGGTTAATGATCAAATCATACCACGATCTGAGTGAATAGATTCTTGACGGTGTTCTACCAGAGCTAGACGTTGTTAAATACAAATTTAGATTTCAGCATTGCATTGAGGTCTTGGCGCCCAATAAAACAACATAGCTTAGGCAAAGGTAAACAATTACATTTATCTCCCAACAGTGTGGGCTAGCGAAACTGTTACATTTGTCGCTACAAACGTGGGGCACTAACTAATTCCCATTACATTTGTCGCCGACAACTTGGGGATGAAAACCTAATAACATTTGTGGAAGGAGAAGGGTATATATTTCTGTGCCTGTATTTTGGGGGTTATTTGTCTTTATCAGTGTATATCATTATGGGGGATGAGAAAGAAAGACAGATGAGGTTACGTAGTGGTCATCAACTGGAGAATGATGATACGAGCAGTATGTCGAGTGATGGTAGTACCGGGGTAGCGGAGGTAAATCCCGATACTGAAACAAGGAGTGTAGGCGGCCAACCAGAATTAAAAACTTTACTTCTCGAGTTCATGTATCAGAACAAAGTTAGTAGTGATGCCTTGAATGCAAAATTAGAACAAAACAGTAGGGAAAATAAAGAAAGTACAGAAGCCTTAAATGCAAAATTAGAACAGAATAATGCAAAATTAGAACAGAATAATGCAAAATTAGAACAAAACAGTAGGGAAAATAAAGAAAGTACAGAAGCCTTAAATGCAAAATTAGAACAGAATAATGCAAAATTAGAACAGAATAATGCAAAATTAGAACAAAACAGTAGGGAAAATAAAGAAAGTACAGAAGCTTTAAATAAAAAATTAGAACAGAATAATGCAAAATTAGATAAGAACAACAAGGAAATTAGTGTGAAAATGGAGCAGATTAGAGGAGAAATCAGAGGAGTAATGGAAGAGAAGGTTAAAGAGATCATTGCAGATGTAGACAAGAAATTAGGAAAAGTACAGGAGGAGTTAGAAATTAGAATCAGTACACAGGCTGAAAATTTAAAAGAACTAGTGCAACTGGAAACACAGCAGGTCAAAAAGCAATTGGGGGGAGAAATTGACAAAATTCAGGTAGCTACTAATGAGGTTAAGGAACAGCTGGGGGGTAGAATTGAGAAAGTCCACTCACAAATAGTTGCAGAAGTAAATGATTTAAGAGAGAGTAATAGAGAGAGCATTAGCAAGATTGAGGAGAAACAAGCAAAGCTATATGATAAAGTAGAAGAATCAGAAGGAAACATTAAATTAACAGTAAACAGTATTGAGAGGAAGGCTGAGGAGAAAATAGCAGAATTAGAATTAAAATTAAAAGCTAGGATCAGGCAAGAAAATAGTCAGAATAGGCCAGTTTTTGTGAATAGCACACACAGGGAGGTAGAACTGGGTAAGTTCAGCAATCGACAGGGGTGCCCAATGGAGTTCATGAACACTATAGAAAATAAATTCGGGGAGAGGTTGGAAAATGGTAGTATTGAGTGGTGCCAGGTAGTTGAAATTTTAGAACAAGTGTTTGTGGGGGAAACGAGGAATTGGTTTGCTGTCTACAGAGACAAGTTTACTGATATCAATGATTTTAAAATGAAATTCTGTGAAAAGTTCTGGAATGAGGTTATTCAGTCGCAGCATCGTGAGGGAGTAGTGTGTGGTAAATATAACCCTAAAGGAAGCTCCACCATGACCGAATACTTTTTAGGGCAGGTATTAGTGTGTAAATATCTGGATGGCTTGAAGGAGGAAAGTGATGTGGTAAGGTTGCTACTTAGGCACTTTCCCTATAGGATCAAGGAGGCTGCTTGTATCCAGAATGTAAAGACTATATCACAAGTAGAAAATTTGTTAAGCACATTTGATGCACTAGGGAGAGGGGGTTATGATGACAATTTCAATCGGAACCAGGGTAATAATAATAATAGACCTAATGAAGCCAGGCATCAAGAAGTTCAAGGGAACGGTGGCGAAGGGGCCAACGCTCAAAATAGAAATAATAATAATCAGCTAAATCAGAACAGAGGAAATGGCTATGGTAATCAGTATCAAGGGAGGAACAATGATTTCAGGGGAAATCAAGGGAGGAACAATGATTACAGGGGAAATCAAGGGAGAAACAATGATTTCAGGGGAAATCAAGGGAGAAATTATAATGACAATAATTACAACCAGAATAGGGGTCAAGGAAGAGGACAGCCTAGTGGTAGTAATATACAGCCAAACAATGACAACATAGCCCAGAACAACCAGACCAGTTTAGTAGTTAGTAGTACTACGGCCAGCTGTAGCGGTTCTTTAAACGCGAACCAGGCTGCGAAGTAAGGTCAGAATCTCAGTCTGTAGCATGCCCTGTCCATACAATTATACAGGAACCCTATGACCTAAATGTAAGAAATGAATTATTACATGAACTAAATGATGAAGGTATTATTCAGGAAGTGGTTAGTAAGAGCCCCATAGTTAAATTTAACGTGTCCGAGGCGTACACAGATGTTTTAATTGATAGTGGTTGTATGAAGAGTTGCATAAGTAGTGCATTTTATGATAAAATGAAAGGAACTGGAGTAAATTTTGAGGAGGTGCCAATTAAAAGCACTTTTGTTATCACAGCTGTTGGGAAGAGGTCTAAAGTAATTTCTAAGCAAGTTTTAGTAGACATTAAAATTAATAATCATGTAGAGAAGCAGATTTGTCTTGTAATTCCAAATTTAGTATTCAGTGTTATCTTGGGTTCAGAGTGGCTAAGTAGAGTGTCTGGTAACTTATGTTATGATGTAGGGAGTTTGAAATTTAAATGGGGAGATTCTGAAGTAGAAGTAGCGTTCAATGACCATATTCAGAGAAGTAGTGTTGTAGGTGTGATTTGTACTTTAAATGAGATATCGCCAGCCGTAGAGCGGGGTTCTCCATGTTTTGTGGGCAGTGTGATTACGAACGGAAGTCTAGAGGACTCGTTACGTGATGCTGCATTTCAGGGAAATATAGAGGATGAACAGTGTGTTCGGCTCTATGATGTGTTATGGCGTAATAGGAGAGTTTTTGAGGATCGCATTGGTATGACCAATTGCTATACACATTCATTGAACGTTATTGATAGGTCAGTATTCACAGGACATAGATATCCTGTACCTTTCGCTTATCAGAGTGCAGTTGAGGCACAAATTAATCAGATGCTTGAAGATGGGATTATTGAGCACTCTAACAGTCCATATGTTAATTCTTTGATCACGGTACCCAAGACCGACGGCACTGTTCGTATTTGTTTAGACGCTCGTTTGGTTAACAGTAGAATTAGTTCAGATCAGCTGAAATCTATGTCAATAGAGGAATTAATGCAAACATTTGAGGGGAAGAAGTATTTCACTTGTGTAGATTTGAGTTCCAGTTTTTGGCAAGTGCCACTTATGTACGAAGATAGACCATTTACAGCTTTTAGTCATAAATATAATCTTTATCAATTTTGTAGAACACCTTATGGGTTAAAGAGTAGTTCAGCTGCTTTAATTAGGGCTTTAAACATCGCATTAGGGGATGACACAGGAGAGTTTGTAACCATTTACATAGATGATATGGTAATTAGTTCACGCAGTTTTGAGGAGCATCTACATCATTTAAATATAGTTTATCAGAAGTTAGATCAGGCAGGGTTCACTTTGAAGCTGTCTAAGTCGTCATTCTGTCAGTCAGAAGTGACATTTTTAGGTCATAGAGTGTCGAGTAGAGGTGTAACACCAGAAGAAAGTAGGGTTAATAAGATACTTAACGCAGAGGTGCCACAGAATGTTAAACAGTTAAAAACTTACCTGGGAATTTGCAACTTTTTCAGGAGGTTCGTTCTTAAATACTCAGGGTTGGTAGAACCATTCAGGGAATTGCTTAAAAGTGGGACTCGGTGGAGATGGGAGTCCAAGCATGATCAGGCTTTTAGAGCGCTGAAGGAAGGTTTTGAGAAAGCTGTAGTGCTGAAATATCCGTTAAAAGATAAGGAATATGTGGTTATGACAGATGCTTCACATATAGGCATTGCTGGAGTATTATGTCAGAAAGATGATGAGGGTAATCTGTGCATAGTATCTTTAGCCTCGCGAGGACTGACTGCAGCAGAGAAAAGATACACGATTACTGAGTTAGAGCTTTTAGGTATTGTTTTCAGTTTAGGGAAATTTAGAATGTATTTAGTAGGGGGGAAATTTGAGATCCACACAGATCACCATGCATTGCTGTATATGAGGACTTGTAAACTCAGTTCTAACAGAGTTAGTAGGTGGATTCTTGCTCTGCAGGAATACGAATTCACAGTAAAATATATTAAAGGTAAAGATAACATTCTTGCAGACATGCTATCGAGGGACACTAATTTATGTAGGGATTATCCTGTGGTTAAAGCAGAGGACGGTATTTTAATATGTGCATGTGTGGACAGTAGCAACAGGGCATCGTTACAGACACTGAGAAATATGCTAGGTAGAGCAACGTGATGACGTTCATTTAAGGGAGCCACTGGCAAGGTTGGAAGCAGGTGACGGAGAAACATTTATAGTTTCCAAACGTATTGGGAAAACAGCATATGTGCTGGAGAATAGTGAGGGAAACAGATTATACGGGACGTATAATATACATAGTCTACGAAAATATGTGTCATAAAGTGAGAGTGTTTAGCTGGCGAGCCAGCCTATCAAATGAGTAAGTGTGGTATCTGGTGCGTGGAGGATCTGGTCTTAAGGCAGGCGTATCGGAAGTCACACAGGGGGGTAGTATGTAAGTAAATGAGAGTTTTTAAGGTACAGGGAAATATGACGGGATTGTCGGATGCTGTTGAGCACTAAATTGTCTCGATGCACCAAGGCCATTTTTGGCAGCGCTGATGGGTTCCCATTTATCTCCAAGAGATGGGGGAGCGCTTGAATAGGGCTTGTTAGCTTAAGGCGTCCACGAGATAAAAGATGGGCCATCAGAATGCGAGACAGTCCTTCATGAAACTCATACATATCAGCACACGTGATTTCTGTTTACGGCCTCGCCATGTAAGATTTGTAAGTGTGTAATTTAAGATAATTTGTACAATGGTATTATTTGTGTGAGGAGAAATGGTCTGTGTTGAGAACTAGTATTAAGTAGAATATGGTGTACGGGAACTTAACAAGACAGGGCGATTACGGCACAGAAATATTTGGTGTTATATGTAATGCGCATTTACTGTTTTTTTTTTCAGAAGTCAATATTAATTTAATCTACTTTAAAGAGAGATTATGTATTATGGTCACGAGGCGCTGCCACAATAGTGTGATCGTGTGCTCAGTGATAAGTGAGATTAAATTTCACCATAAGGAAGGGACCTCCAGTGAAATTAGGAAGTTCAATGATGATATAAATATATCAGAACACCTTCAATGCGTGTGATATGACATCATAAATACATAGTGCTCACACATTAATTATGTCTATTTCTCCAACATAGAGAAATTTGAGAGGCGGAAATATCCGTGGAACACTATTCCATATGTAAAACATGGGACTGGTTGCAAAGTGCAATCCATAGTGACAACAAACTTTGACGCAAAGTGCGTGAAGAAAAAATATGAGTGTATATATCTGTAATTTAGGGTGATTTCATTTATGTAATATGTATTTTGGATGGGGTTTATTAACGTGTCTGGGATAATCGGATAATGGACCGTCGTCACGGTAAATCATCCGATGATCCGAGGCGAATATGTAACGTGTTTTTCGAGGGGTTTTATGCAACTGGCATAAGTCAGTAGGAAGCCATTTTATATTTATTTACGCGGCAAATTGTTCAGCCAAGAGAATTTTTCATGTTAATTTATTATTATTATTAATTTATTATAATTATTATTAAGGTATTTTCGGAGCATTTTATAAAAATTATTAGCATTCAGATAGGTTTTCTATGTCTTAGAAAACGCTAACAAGCAAATTATTACGAACGACGATATCATAGAAAATTATCTGATTACGGAATTTTACGGAGTTTTGTCAGTTAGGGTATTTGAGAGACATGACTCACTGGGAATTCTAATACAAGCTGATTCCTGTCGAGAAGCATGACGCAATCCTGGGTCGCAAGGTCTAGAAGAGGCGAATTGTTGAAACGGAAAACGACTTCTCCCTCTCGCCCGCGGAGTGTAATGGACCGGAGGAGGGGAAGTGGCGGCGTGCTCAGCCAATCAGCGGAGACAACGTAAGCTAGGAGACTGCTCCGGAGTGGGGGAGCCGACAGGTGAATATATCGTTCGACGCGCCGTGAAAGGAGGACTATCTGTGAAATACTTGACGAGTATGGATGCGCGTGCGAGTGGCTCCGATGTTCGGTGGAGTTAAGGACAATCTGTGTAGAACTTGCAGTGTACGGTCGCAAGTGCGTGACGCTCCGATGTTCAGTGGAGTTAGCGACGAACTTTTGTAAAACTTAACCAGTGCGGTTGTACGAGTGTTTGGGTCCGAGGTACGGACCATAGAATTATCTAATCTACCAGAATATCATCAAATAACGAAGGAGATGGCGACGTCCAGGAGACTGTGGGAAGCACACAGCATCATCCAGTACGAGGGAAATGCTTTAGCAATTTCCAGTGGTAAGCGCAAATGACGCAGAAATACGCAATCTCTCATTTTTCTTTGTTTTATATTTCATATTTCAGTAACTTCATAGCTTGGAAATAAGAGTAAAATCAATTTATCAGACTCCGTTTTCACGTAATTTTCTATCGGTAATATTAAAATCGCAACGCTCCAATTCAAATTTTATACTTATTATTATCAATTTTGCTATACTTGTTTTATATAATAAATTCATTTCTTTTACAATGCAATCTTTGCTTTCAGTAGGTAGCATTAGATATAGACCAATTCCTTCTCCTGATACAATTGTTTGTTGGGTTAATGATCAAATCATACCACGATCTGAGTGAATAGATTCTTGACGGTGTTCTACCAGAGCTAGACGTTGTTAAATACAAATTTAGATTTCAGCATTGCATTGAGGTCTTGGCGCCCAATAAAACAACATAGCTTAGGCAAAGGTAAACAATTACATTTATCTCCCAACAGTGTGGGCTAGCGAAACTGTTACATTTGTCGCTACAAACATGGGGCACTAATTCCCATTACAACACCAATGAAGCAGAATTACTTGTGAAAAACAGTACAAAATTGGGAGGGCACTTCTATAGAGTGTCACCTCATTGAAAAGAACCTAAATTTTACAATTATTATAATGTGTTAGTAAGGAGTATGAGAGGAGGAAATAGGAGAATCGGGAAAATGTTTATGGCCGTATTTAAAGCTTTCGTCCGAACGCGACACGGATGGTCGTTGGATGGGGACTGTTATGCACTGTAGTCCATTGAAAAGTTCACTATTGCAACAAGGAAAGTTTATCCGACGAAAAGTTATTGTAATTGTAGAGATCACTATTTGAATTTTAGTTTGAGAAAGTTTATTGCGTTATGACGTTTATAGATGGTAGTTGAATGCAGCGGAAAATTTCCAACGAAGGAAGACGAATTATATGCTGATCAGAAGTATTTTCAACATAAATTCCTCAGTGAGGAACAAGCATTCCCATATTTAGGTGGAAGGCACTTGACGGCATTACTTGCAAAAAGATGATTTGCTGTAGAAAATTCTAGAGTTGAGAACCGTAGAATTGAGCAGAATATCCCGCGGAGGTGAAAGCTAAGTTTTTATAGACAGTGGGTTTAATAAGACTCCCACGGTGTGAGAACTCATTCTCAGATACTCAGTACAAGAAGTACCTTTGCATTTTAGAAAGCTAGCTGAAGTAGCTACAAATAAATCAAGAAGATTTTTGAAGGCAGATTTTGCATCACATAGCAATCTCACACTGTCTATAGAATCAGGTTAAAAGCATTTAAAACTTAGTGAAAGCCATTGAAGTAGTACTTAGCTCTTTTTGAAGAACGATGATGATCTGGGTGATGGTTGGCGTTAAGATTAGGACATGGCGTCCTGATTTAAAAATGTCTCAAGTAGACAGGAGACGAGCCTTAGTAAGCTCCAACTGTATGGTTTGACGACTGGCCCAGAAGTGAGAGCAGCTCGACGAAGCACGGAGGTACCAAGGAGGGAAGGGGGTGGGGGAAAAAACAAAGGTACTGCCCCCGTAATTGAATTATGTAGAGACCACGGTGGCTATATTTGAAATTATAAGGAAAGTTATGGCTGTCATAGTTTGACGTGGGTAGTCATGACGTAAGCACGGATGACGTAAATGTTAGGCCAGCAGGCTACTTGAGCTGAGATTCTCAGTGACGTCAGCTTTTAGTCCAGAATGTTCCAAGATTTACGACGCAGTCGCAGGAAACGAGGAATTCTGCTGAGGAAGAAACTATGCTATTGGAGGAGAGGCATGAACCAATCAACGATAGTTTAAAGGAAGACGGAGATTGCTGAAACTATGGTATTTTTATTACTTTTGGAATGCAGAATTGTGGAAATCCATTTGCAGTAATAGCATTGATTTGGAATTTTGGTGAAATTTATTTTCAGTTTTTGAATTTTGAAAATCCGTCATGTATTAACGAAGTTGGAAGTTTTAGCGATGACGCAGTATCACGCTTTGGAAGGGATGGAAACGCCCCTCGTGAAGTTAATAAAAGGGCTTGCGCAGAAGAGAGGAGTCTCTTTCGTTCTCCGATTATTCTGAGATCTCATTCTCAGATCATCGAAGTCTATTGTGAAAGTCCTTTTCTTATACTTTCATTATAGTGAGACGTCGAAGTGAACAGCAGTGAAAAGAATCGTCTTTATAACGCGTGGCGAGGCCACTATATTAACGAGATCCAAGTCAAACTAGGTGAAGTTGAAACGGACCTTAGAAAGCTTCTACAAGTTTAGCTTTGAACAGTTAGCGGTCACCGATAAGCCAATTGTATTGTGCAGTGCTTCATAAAGTAATAGAGAAAAGCTGAACAATTTCGACCGATTAGTTTAAAAGATATTAGCAGTTTTATACGACTGACAAAAGTGATTATCTCGCCACAAGAGAAGCACTTTTGTATAGCCAGAATCAACGCAACGGCTGACGCTGCGAGTGGAATAGAAAGACTTCAGATTGCTTGGTTACAGAACGATACAGTATAATGGAGCAATTGAATACGGCAGTTTGTTCTTCTGACACTACAACCGAAGAGCAGATGGAAGGCTAAAAGGGCTTATTGCAATTGGGACATATTTCAACGGAGTAAGATAGCGACATGGAACTTCGCTAATTGCTATTCCACACAAGCGAACATGCGGTGAATACCATCTACACCCATGTTTCGTAATTAAAGGCTGAATACCATCGAACAGCCATAGAAACAATTTCATACTCTGAATATGAATAATTTCTTCGGAAATTTCTACAAAACTTCATGACGATTGTCTACTGGAACTTCAGGGAATTTTTCAAGAGAGGTCAGGGATATCCCGACTCACAAAGAAGATTATTGCCGGAAGGATGTCTATTCGTCTTCCAGGAGCAGAGCGATTTCCGGAGAAGGAAGCAGTTCGATTCTCCGAGGGTGCTATTTCCTATTTCGAGGATGGAGCTCAACTTTAACTTGGTGAAATGGATCCATCAGCAGTCTTCTTTGGGGAATTTTCCTCTGGAACGTCAATCGGCAGATAAGGTAGTCGTGAACGTTTATTGTATTTGAGTTTATCAATGATGTTTGAGCAACTATTTTTCCCATATTTTTATCCTCATGTATTTTGCCCTAGTTTCTTGTTGAGATTCTTATTCTCAGTATACCTTGATGAGTTTTGCATTTTTCGACGATTTATTAAGACATTGTGATGTCATGGGCATAGTTAATGATTTTGAATCAGTTGAGACTGATATTTAGAATATTCAGTTATTAATATTTTTTGTAGTCACGATTTGACTGTAAGTTAATGATTTTTATGGCAGATTTAAATTCAGACAGCGTGTCATTTTATTAAAGTAATTCAACCCCAGTTTAATTACTTTGACCAATTTTCTGTCATCATCAAGAAGGAAGAACATTTAAATGATTTTAGAGCGTTAAAATCTCTTACGTTGTCGACGATCTTGGAAATACTAGTCGTTATTTGAATTGATTGCAACACAGACATTTATCGTCAGTTATGAATGAACATTGCATCATAGACACTTTTGTGAAAGATTAACTTTAATAATGAATTATTGAATGCATTAAAGTCAAGTACTTTTGTTAGGAGTTTTTCTCAATTAGAGATTTATAGAACGATGTTTGCATTCCCCAGTCTAATTGGATTCTATTCGACTACTTTGCATTTTAGTCGCACTTTATTTGAAGATAGTATTTTCATACTACAATTCTTTTAAGATGTTAATCTTAAATTTTGATAGACCAGACAGGCGTATATAAGCGTATTCACTATTAAATTTGTTTGTGATTGGCAAGTTTTGACTTCATTTCGGTCCATGAATGAAATCCACGAAGGTTAAAGAAAAGCAGTTTTGAAACAATTAATGATTATAATTTTTTTTAAGTGGAACTATGAATGTATAATCGCTAGTGCAGCGCGTGTTGAAAGTCGCTGAGGTATAATACCCTTGAATATGAAGGAAGTTCCCACAGGAATTAATGTTAAAGAATTATTTGTGGAAGTTTTGTAAGTTATGTGGAAGTTTTTAATGCCATATAGATTAATATATGATGATTTTGGGCATATTTTTAATGCAGATTGTGCATTAACTTGTTAGCGAAGGATTTTCCGCTGGAGTAAGATTGTCATAGTTCGTTGAAAATTAATCAAGTGAGTTACTGTTAGAATTAACACGAGTTTTGAAAGAATTTGAGATAAGATTTTGAATGAAGGTTGCCGTCACAAATCATTATTAAAACCTTTATTAAACCAGATTGTGACATTAACATGTATAACTAACCTTCATTGGTCGATTATATTAATCACGATTATGAAAATTACCAACCGAATGAACATGTGGCTAATGTATTTATTAAATTAATAATTTAAACAATTTAAATGTTAATATTGTAAATAATTGCTGTAAATATTTTTGAAAATAATATGGAACGAGAGTGATGTTAAAGGCGTGCTTATAATATTTTTATTGTCTTTGACAAATATTATAAACAATTTCTAATTGTTATAAATAATTTATGTGATTTTGTTATAAACATTTAAGAGCTAATTAAACATTTGGATTGAAGTTAACAAGTTTAAGAAATTAACATAATGATCCAATAGGATGTGAGCAAAGTACTTGAAAGATTTGCGTAAATATAATGTGAGTTGTCTTATAGACATTTAAAAGTTTGAGAGAACAAGCTGTATTCTTACGTAACATAGCGTGTGAGAAGGGAGTGCATTTGACCAGTATGCAACAGGCTGGAGGGTAGCCCGCAGCTGTGCCAACATCTGGTTCTCAGAGAGTGAGGTCGTACACACTCTGGCCTTGCGACTATAAATACCATTCTCATGTTTATTAAAAGGAAACCAAATGCTCTATATATGTCACACCCTGACGTCCTTTTCCAATCCAATAGTGTTATGAATATTACGTTATTTGGAGCTCTTGGGAGCTAAAATGTTTTATATCATGTTGTATGATAATTTTTGCAAGTCCTACTGGAGGACGTAGTCAGATTGACTTGGGCTACTGATAGCCACGTTGTTTTTGTTGTGTTAGTAAAATCATACCCTTTATTAGAAATAAAGCTTTTGTACAGTTCAAAGTTCTCGTCTTCGTTATGGTTCATTTTTAAATGTCATGGTGGAGGTTATTGTGTGAACAGACTTTAGTGATCCTGTAGTCAACTCAAACCCCGAGATAATTAAGAGGTAAGTAACGGTAAGTATGAACCCCCGTCTATTTTGGTGTGTTCCACAATGATTTCCTGTGAACTTCTGTGCTCTTATCTCGATAGTATCTGTCAGTGCCATTTTCATTGATGTAACTGTGCCGGTGCGATTGATAATTGGCAATCCGATTGAGGGGGCGGATATCTGACAGCCTACTATCCAGGTAAACGGGGACAGAAAGATTGGCGCAGTCAACGTGTGGGGCGTGTTCAACAACACTGGATCACCAGGTTGAACAATAGAAAGATTGGCGCACCTAAAACGTTGGGGCTCGAAGTCAACAGAACTGGATTACCAGGTTGAATGCCAATAAGAGTGGCAAACCTAAAACGTGAGGTTCGATTAGACTCAAATAAAGAGGTTGATTCTTTGTTAGATGTCTAGGCCAATTGTAGTATTCAAGAGTGTGATTATATAGGAATTAAATGTTGTATTGTGTTAGGAAAATTACACTCAGAAAAGATCAGATCTTATACAACTTGAGAAAGGTTAAATAGGCTGGAAACTTAGAAAAATCGCCTATAATCTGGAATCTTATTTTATTTGACCGGCTTATGACATTTTAGTCATATTAAGATAAAATTAAATTATTTGGATTGTAAATGTAAATTATTTGTGTTAGGATATTTTAAAATGAGCCAAAGAAATTTGAACATGTGCTTGAGTTTGTTTCAACATGAAGTATCTTCGAAAATTAATTATAAGGTAGTTATAAGTTAGATTTAAGACAGAAAATTGATCAAAATTATATATGGTGAAAAGTGTTGCTCAAATGTTGTTATTTTGCTCTTTTGATGTATGTCCCTACAGCAGTCCATTTTTGAATAATATTGTAATGGCAGATGAAAGTTTGAAGAAGATGTTAGAGGAGATGTCTGCTAACATGAATAGAAGTATGAAGCAGATGCTGAATGAAAGCATGAAGGAGAATAATAGTCGAATGGAGGAGAATGTTAGTAATTTGTCTGCTAATTTGAATGCAAGGATGGAGGAGAATGCTAGTAATATGTCTGCTAATTTGAATAGTAGTATGAAGGAGATGGAAGCTAGGAATACTAGTCGAATGGAGGAGAATGCTAGTACTTTGTCTGCTAATTTGACAGCTAGCATGGGTGAAAGTTTGAAGGTTCTTCATACTAGTGCTGCTAATTTGGAGGATAATATGTCGCGTTTACAGATTAATACCCTAGGAATTGAAAATACTGTAAGTGACATCCGCACAAATGTGTCTGATGTTAAAAATGATGTGTCTAAGGTACAGAAAGACCTTACAATGTTAAATCTAGATGTAGCTAATGTCCGAGGGGATATTTCTTGTGCTAGAGCCGAAGTTGTTGTTGTCAAAAATGATGTTGCGACTGTCCAAGACAAGGTCGAGGAAGTCCAAAAAGAAATTCAAAAAGCTAGAACTGATGTATCCAATGTTCAGGTAGACATTAATAACATTCATGCGGATATAACTGAGGTGCAAAGTGACATAACTAAGATTCAGGTAGAGGTTAACACAGTTTTCGTAGATATCACTAAAGTCCAAACTGATGTAAATAAAGTCAGGGAAGAAATCGAAAACTCAAAAACTCTTTGTACGCGTAATATAACTGCATTAGCGACTAGACTAGTTGATGAATCAGTTAGAACAACAACGTCTTTAGCAGAGTTGAAGTATGATGTAGAGGTCATGAGAACACAGGTATTAGACCACAATAGAGTATTAAAAGAGGATATCGAAGTAGACATAGCAGAAATGTTAACAGCAAACGTAGCGGTATGGAAAGACGAGTGGAATAAGTCAAGTGGGGAACATGTAACCCAAATTCAGGAAAGGATTGAAAGAAAACTTGCCAGTACGCAGATAGAAATTAACAATGAAGTAGTACAGATTAGGAAAGATTTAAGTGTCAGGATAAATTCGCTATCCGAAAAACAAGTTGACGATAGAACACAACTAGATCAGGATATGCAAACTTTAAAATCTACATTAGAGGAACAGATGCATAAAGTTGTCTCGGATGTAAATGAAACGACGAGTAAACTGAAAAATTTGAAGTTAGGAGAGGCTAGTTTAATGGAGAACTACAAAGAAGAGATAATCAAGAAAGTCTTAACAGAAATCACTGACAAGGATACAGAAGGCTTAGCTTGCGAATTGAATAGGAATTATGCTAGAAGACATAACCTAGAGCCAGAAGAAAGAGACGTGACTCCTGAAGAACGTGTATCCAGATTCAGAGAGGAGGATGACGAGAGGAATATGGAACCTGAGTGGAACTATCGAGATAGTGGGAAAAACTATCCGGATTCATATCCGAGGAACGTGACGGTCATCAGGAATTTCGAAGACAAACCACAAAAATTCAGTAACACTGATAGTTTGACACCTATAGAGTATGTAAGGAATCTCAAAGATTATTTCATCGAAGCTCACATTCCCAGAGAGAGAGAGATGAAGATAGTAGAGAGATATCTGATTGGAGGACCCCTTGAATGGTTTCGCGCATTTAGATACACATTCAGTAACTTTGACGAGTTTGCAGAGGCATTAATCAAACGATTTTGGTCCATAGAAGCGCAGAACTCGTTAAGAGCGGAGGTGTATTCAAGAAAATACTCAGGTACTCTTCCAACGAGGTACGCTGATTTCTTTACGAGTCAGTTGTCCCGCTTGAGATTTTTGCAACCCCCATTGTCCACGGAGCAACTAATAGATGCGATTTCTCGTATGCTGCCAGTTGAGGTGAGGAGACTTATAATTTCGTCCAACATCAGGGATTTATCCAGCATGGATGAATTACTAAGAAGGTTAGACTACACAAGTCCAATGCCTAACGTAGTCCAGAAAGGTCAAAGGCAGGAGTTTAAAGAAATCAATACGGTATATATGGACCAAGTCCAACAAACTGACAAGCCAGAGCAGGAGAAAACTGACAATGTAGGTCCTCACAGGAATAATCAGTTTAGAAATTACAGATCACAAGGTTACCGACCGTATCAACAGAGAAGAGGTTGGAACTACAACCGAGGAAACTACAATGGAAGAGGCAGATATTACAACAATAATGGGTATAACCGTAACTATAATAGGAATAACCAAAACCAAAATAGAAACCAGAATACTCAAGGTCAGGTTATGACACCCGATCAATATCAGCAAAGAGAGAAGGAAAGCCAGCAATACTTAAAAGAATTAAGGGATAAAGAAGCTGACAATCAAAAGAAAAGGCAGGATGTTGTAATCGATCCTGGACCTTCTACGAGCCAGCAGAACTTAGAAAATAGAAATACTGGTCAGAAGAGAAATTAGAGAGGAAAGAATACATTAACCACACACAACCCAGAGTAGAAGAAATTTATGATTAAGGAACATAGAGGAAATATCATACTAGAGTAAGCCAGTAATAATTCAATTTCGTGTTCAAGAGAGTTGAGATACTTGTAACATTGAGTTTAAAAAAAATTTGCAACTGTTTTTAAAACGTGGTGAGAGGAGAATGCCCCCGTAATTGAATTATGTAGAGACCACGGTGGCTATATTTGAAATTATAAGGAAAGTTATGGCTGTCATAGTTATGACGTGGGTAGTCATATCGTAAGCACGGATGACGTAAATGTTAGGCCAGCAGGCTACTTGAGCTGAGATTCTCAGTGACGTCAGCTTTTAGTCCAGAATGTTCCAAGATTTACGACGCAGTCGCAGGAAACGAGGAATTCTGCTGAGGAAGAAACTATGCTATTGGAGGAGAGGCATGAACCAATCAACGATAGTTTAAAGGAAGACGGAGATTGCTGAAACTATGGTATTTTTATTACTTTTGGAATGCAGAATTGTGGAAATCCATTTGCAGTAATAGCATTGATTTGGAATTTTGGTGAAATTTATTTTCAGTTTTTGAATTTTGAAAATCCGTCATGTATTAACGAAGTTGGAAGTTTTAGCGATGACGCAGTATCACGCTTTGGAAGGGATGGAAACGCCCCTCGTGAAGTTAATAAAAGGGCTTGCGCAGAAGAGAGGAGTCTCTTTCGTTCTCCGATTATTCTGAGATCTCATTCTCAGATCATCGAAGTCTATTGTGAAAGTCCTTTTCTTATACTTTCATTATAGTGAGACGTCGAAGTGAACAGCAGTGAAAAGAATCGTCTTTATAACGCGTGGCGAGGCCACTATATTAACGAGATCCAAGTCAAACTAGGTGAAGTTGAAACGGACCTTAGAAAGCTTCTACAAGTTTAGCTTTGAACAGTTAGCGGTCACCGATAAGCCAATTGTATTGTGCAGTGCTTCATAAAGTAATAGAGAAAAGCTGAACAATTTCGACCGATTAGTTTAAAAGATATTAGCAGTTTTATACGACTGACAAAAGTGATTATCTCGCCACAAGAGAAGCACTTTTGTATAGCCAGAATCAACGCAACGGCTGACGCTGCGAGTGGAATAGAAAGACTTCAGATTGCTTGGTTACAGAACGATACAGTATAATGGAGCAATTGAATACGGCAGTTTGTTCTTCTGACACTACAACCGAAGAGCAGATGGAAGGCTAAAAGGGCTTATTGCAATTGGGACATATTTCAACGGAGTAAGATAGCGACATGGAACTTCGCTAATTGCTATTCCACACAAGCGAACATGCGGTGAATACCATCTACACCCATGTTTCGTAATTAAAGGCTGAATACCATCGAACAGCCATAGAAACAATTTCATACTCTGAATATGAATAATTTCTTCGGAAATTTCTACAAAACTTCATGACGATTGTCTACTGGAACTTCAGGGAATTTTTCAAGAGAGGTCAGGGATATCCCGACTCACAAAGAAGATTATTGCCGGAAGGATGTCTATTCGTCTTCGAGGAGCAGAGCGATTTCCGGAGAAGGAAGCAGTTCGATTCTCCGAGGGTGCTATTTCCTATTTCGAGGATGGAGCTCAACTTTAACTTGGTGAAATGGATCCATCAGCAGTCTTCTTTGGGGAATTTTCCTCTGGAACGTCAATCGGCAGATAAGGTAGTCGTGAACGTTTATTGTATTTGAGTTTATCAATGATGTTTGAGCAACTATTTTTCCCATATTTTTATCCTCATGTATTTTGCCCTAGTTTCTTGTTGAGATTCTTATTCTCAGTATACCTTGATGAGTTTTGCATTTTTCGACGATTTATTAAGACATTGTGATGTCATGGGCATAGTTAATGATTTTGAATCAGTTGAGACTGATATTTAGAATATTCAGTTATTAATATTTTTTGTAGTCACGATTTGACTGTAAGTTAATGATTTTTATGGCAGATTTAAATTCAGACAGCGTGTCATTTTATTAAAGTAATTCAACCCCAGTTTAATTACTTTGACCAATTTTCTGTCATCATCAAGAAGGAAGAACATTTAAATGATTTTAGAGCGTTAAAATCTCTTACGTTGTCGACGATCTTGGAAATACTAGTCGTTATTTGAATTGATTGCAACACAGACATTTATCGTCAGTTATGAATGAACATTGCATCATAGACACTTTTGTGAAAGATTAACTTTAATAATGAATTATTGAATGCATTAAAGTCAAGTGCTTTTGTTAGGAGTTTTTCTCAATTAGAGATTTATAGAACGATGTTTGCATTCCCCAGTCTAATTGGATTCTATTCGACTACTTTGCATTTTAGTCGCACTTTATTTGAAGATAGTATTTTCATACTACAATTCTTTTAAGATGTTAATCTTAAATTTTGATAGACCAGACAGGCGTATATAAGCGTATTCACTATTAAATTTGTTTGTGATTGGCAAGTTTTGACTTCATTTCGGTCCATGAATGAAATCCACGAAGGTTAAAGAAAAGCAGTTTTGAAACAATTAATGATTATAAAAATTTTTAAGTGGAACTATGAATGTATAATCGCTAGTGCAGCGCGTGTTGAAAGTCGCTGAGGTATAATACCCTTGAATATGAAGGAAGTTCCCACAGGAATTAATGTTAAAGAATTATTTGTGGAAGTTTTGTAAGTTATGTGGAAGTTTTTAATGCCATATAGATTAATATATGATGATTTTGGGCATATTTTTAATGCAGATTGTGCATTAACTTGTTAGCGAAGGATTTTCCGCTGGAGTAAGATTGTCATAGTTCGTTGAAAATTAATCAAGTGAGTTACTGTTAGAATTAACACGAGTTTTGAAAGAATTTGAGATAAGATTTTGAATGAAGGTTGCCGTCACAAATCATTATTAAAACCTTTATTAAACCAGATTGTGACATTAACATGTATAACTAACCTTCATTGGTCGATTATATTAATCACGATTATGAAAATTACCAACCGAATGAACATGTGGCTAATGTATTTATTAAATTAATAATTTAAACAATTTAAATGTTAATATTGTAAATAATTGCTGTAAATATTTTTGAAAATAATATGGAACGAGAGTGATGTTAAAGGCGTGCTTATAATATTTTTATTGTCTTTGACAAATATTATAAACAATTTCTAATTGTTATAAATAATTTATGTGATTTTGTTATAAACATTTAAGAGCTAATTAAACATTTGGATTGAAGTTAACAAGTTTAAGAAATTAACATAATGATCCAATAGGATGTGAGCAAAGTACTTGAAAGATTTGCGTAAATATAATGTGAGTTGTCTTATAGACATTTAAAAGTTTGAGAGAACAAGCTGTATTCTTACGTAACATAGCGTGTGAGAAGGGAGTGCATTTGACCAGTATGCAACAGGCTGGAGGGTAGCCCGCAGCTGTGCCAACATCTGGTTCTCAGAGAGTGAGGTCGTACACACTCTGGCCTTGCGACTATAAATACCATTCTCATGTTTATTAAAAGGAAACCAAATGCTCTATATATGTCACACCCTGACGTCCTTTTCCAATCCAATAGTGTTATGAATATTACGTTATTTGGAGCTCTTGGGAGCTAAAATGTTTTATATCATGTTGTATGATAATTTTTGCAAGTCCTACTGGAGGACGTAGTCAGATTGACTTGGGCTACTGATAGCCACGTTGTTTTTGTTGTGTTAGTAAAATCATACCCTTTATTAGAAATAAAGCTTTTGTACAGTTCAAAGTTCTCGTCTTCGTTATGGTTCATTTTTAAATGTCATGGTGGAGGTTATTGTGTGAACAGACTTTAGTGATCCTGTTGTCAACTCAAACCCCGAGATAATTAAGAGGTAAGTAACGGTAAGTATGAACCCCCGTCTATTTTGGTGTGTTCCACAATGATTTCCTGTGAACTTCTGTGCTCTTATCTCGATAGTATCTGTCAGTGCCATTTTCATTGATGTAACTGTGCCGGTGCGATTGATAATTGGCAATCCGATTGAGGGGGCGGATATCTGACAGCCTACTATCCAGGTAAACGGGGACAGTACGTACATATGAAATACCAACTTTAGAAATAAAACTAAAAGTAATCTTCAAGGAGTTGATAGTAGAAGTCAATAGCGAAGCCTGGTGGAAGGGGATGTTGTAGAAGTCCTCTTGAGCATGGAGATGTTAGCTGAAGATAGCGGCGACATCTTGAGGCTGGATTAAGAAGGAAGTCCTCTTGATCATGGAGATGTTCAGGAACTTCAGCAGTTAGCTGCTAGATGCCGCTAGGTAGGTCATGGAAGTTATATCTGCAACAAACTTACAAAGAAAGTAAGCAAGGTGCTTAAATAAAAGAGAAAGTAAGAAATCACTGTTGGTGTTTGCGAAAAAGGAAGGAATGAATTAAAGCAAAGAGCAGCAAAAGCTAACTCTATCTTACCGTGTATTCTAAAGAATATACCAAGTATGTCATACAAAAATTATTAATATATTTATATATCATTATTCCTCAAATAGCATATCTATATATATAACAAGAAGTTCCGTGAAGAACTATACAGCCTACTTTTCATGCCAATGATTATTCTACAGAATATGACTCTATCTAGAATAATGACGAAATTAAGTTGGTAATATCGAAATATCTAATTAGTTCAAAATATACCTGGTATAATGTAGCCTAATAGAGCACTACAGTTGGCAGCCCTGGTAACTGAATATATTCTTAGTTCCATCTCTTAAGGTACAGAATATAAAGTTTGCTTGAAGTCCAATGGACGTTACATGCAGTTAGACACTGGATCTATCAGCACGCGTAAAAGCATGTTGCCAACAATGTCATGCGTGTGCTGGTCAGAAGTAATCTGAAATATTATATCTTTTTGTGCCAATTTTGGATGAAATCCATTTGTTAGTATAGAAGTTACATGTATTTTAAAATTGGACATATCAGCAGGCATAGAATCATGTTGGCAGCACTGCCTTGTATTAATTACTCCAAATTAATCTACAATGTCAGGTGCTATACGTGTGCAAAGTATAGAGCTGTTGGCTTGCATACTTTCTGATATATTGATATTAGGGCCAAAAAGTATAGACAGCATTTATTAACAGTTGGCAGCCCTGATTGCTCTTAACAATACTTATAGTCATATCTGTTATGGTACACATAGCACATACGAAATTTGGTTGAAATCCAACTGATAGTATAGAAGTTACATGTATTTAAAAATTGGTACTAACAGCAGGCTTATAATCATGTTGGTAGAACTGACGTATATAAGTTACTCCAAATTAATCTAAAATGTCAGAATATACGTGTGCATAGTTTAAAGCTGTTGGCTTGCATACATTCTGATATATTGGTATTTGGATTTAAAAAATAGAGAGAGCAATTATTAACAGTTGGCAGCCCTGGTGGCTCTTAAGAATACGCTCAGTCATATCTGTTTATGTACAGATATTACATAGGCTACAAAATTTGGTTGAAATCCAATTGATAGTGTAGAAGTTATATGCATTTAAACATTGGACCTATCCGAAGGCTTAAAATTATTTTGGCAACACTGTCATGGTTGGCCTCCTGGAACTTAAACTGAAATAGTCTTACCTACATGTGTGCCAATTTTGGAATAGCTCCCATGCATACTTTGCAAGATATCCAACATGGAGCCCACATTTCTAGTGCGATTTTTCAGCAGTTGGTAGCACTGACATCATTTTCAAATATGGACGTGAGATATTCCGGTGCACATCTTTACTCATACTAAATTTGGTTTTGATTGCTGCAGCCCTTTAGGAGTTGATAGGGGGGACACACACACACAGCCAGACAGACAGACAGACAGACATAAGGACAGACAGACAGACATAAGGACAGACAGACAGACAGACAGACACATATTTTCCCGGATCGATCTCATAAGTCTACTTTTTCCTCATTTTTGCAAAATGTGAAAAGTAGGCTAAAAATCAATGTTACTTGATAGTATGTATGTGGGTGTGTGGGTGTGTATGTCTTCTATGCGTTCATACACCACCCATCCGATTGCGCTGAAACTTGGTTGAGATGTTGATTACTCTCCAAGGAAGGTTTCTGGCTTAGTAAATCCATTTTATAATAGGCAGCGCACGAGTAGATTCAACAAATGAGCGACGACGCGCGAAGCATTTCGACACAGTCCCGTATTTGTTCGTAAACCTTTCATCCGATTGCGATGAAACTTGGATGAGAAGTTGTTTCACTCCAGGGAAGATTTCTAACTTAGTAAATACATTTCACAGTAGATAGCGCACGAGTAGATTCAACAAATGAGTGACGACACGCAAAGCGTTTCAACAAAGTCCCGTATGCATTCATATACCATTCGTCCGATAGCTATGAAACTTGGGTTAGATGTTGTGTACACTTCAGGGAAGGTTTCTGGCTTAGTATATCCACTTTACAATAGGCAGCGCGCGAGTAGATTCAACAAATGAGCTACGACGCACGAAGCGTTTCAACAAAGTCACGTATGCGTTCATATACCATTAGTCCGATAGGGATTAAACTTGGGTGAGATGTTGTGTACACTCCAGGAAAGGTGTCTGGCTTAGTAAATCTACTCTACAATAGGCAGCGCACGGTTAGATTCAACAAATGAGCTACGACGCGCGAAACGTTTCAACAAAGTCCCGTATGCGTTCATATACCATTCGTCCGATTGCGATTAAACTTGGGTGAGATGTTGTGTACACTCGAGGAAAGGTGTCTGGCTTAGTAAATCTACTTTACAATAGGCAGCGCACATTAATTAGATTCAACAAATGAGCTACGACGCGCGAAGCGTTTCAACAAAGTCCCGTATGCGTTCATATACCATTCGTCTGATAGCGATGAAACTTGGGTGAGTAAATACATTTCACAGTAGATAGCACACGAGTAGATTCAACAAATGAGTGACGACACGCAAAACGTTTCAAGAAAGTCCCGTATACGTGCATATACCATTCGTCCGATAGCTATGAAACTTGGGTTAGATGTTGTGTACACTTTTGGGAAGGTTTATGGCTGAGTAAATCCACTTTACAATAGGCAGCGCACGTGTAGATTCAACAAATGAGCTACGACGCGCGAAGCGTTTCAACACAGTCACGTATGTGTTCATATACCATTCGTCCGATAGCGATGACGCTTGGGTGAGATATTGAGTACACTCTAGGGAAGGATTCTGGCCTAGCAAATATAATTTACAATAGGTAGCGCACGAGTAGATTCAACAAATGAGCGACGACGCGCGAAGCATTTCAACAAAGTCACGTATGCGTTCATATACCATTCGTCCGATAGCGATGACGCTTGGGTGAGATATTGAGTACACTCTAAGGAAGGATTCTGGCCTAGCAAATATACTTTACAATAGGTAGCGCACGAGTAGATTCAACAAATGAGCGACGACGCGCGAAGCGTTTCAACAAAGTACCGTACGCGTTCATATAGGCCTACTATTCGTCCGATAGCTATGAAACTTGGGTCAGATGTTGTGTACACTTTTGGGAAGGTTTATGGCTGAGTAAATCCACTTTACAATAGGCAGCGCACGAGTAGATTCAACTAATGAGCGAAGGCACGCGAATCGCTTCAACAAAGTCCCGTATGCGTTCATATAGGCCTACTATTCATTCGATTGCGATGAAACTTGGGTGAGTTGTTGTGCACACTGCAGGGAACGTTTCTGATATAGTAAGTCCATTGTATAATGGGTTGCGCACGAGTAGTTTCAACAAATGAGTGACGGCGCACAAACCGTTTCAACAAAGTTCCATCTGCGTTCATATAGCATTCATCCGATTGTGATGAAACTAGGGTGAGTTTTTGTGCACACTGCAGGGAAGGTTTCTGACTTAGTAAATCCATTGTACAATTGGTAGCGCGCGAGTTGATTCAACAAATGAGTGACGGCGCGCGAATCGTTTAAACAAAATCCCTTAAGCGTTCATATGCCATTCATCCGATTGCGATGAATCTTTGATGATTTGTTGTGTATACGCCAGGGAAGGTTTTCGACTTAGTAAATCCATTTTACAATAGGTAGCGCACGAGTTGATGCAACAAATGAGTGACGACGCGTGAAGTGTTTCAGCAAAGTGCCATCTGCGTTCATATACCATTCATCCGATTGCGATTAAACTTTGGTGAGTTGTTGCGCACTCTCCCACAAATGTTTCAAAATTAGTAAATCCATTTTACGATAGCTTAGAGGCAGTTAACGGAAATTGAAGAAAAAATTGTGTATCCAAAAGCACTTCAAGAAACCAAATTACAATTCCAACACTTTCTTTGATTGGCATTGCAACGCATGCCGGGTGCAGCTTGTAGGCTATAAAAATACTATTCTAAATAAACAACCCAAAGGTATATATATTAAAAATACAAATAATATTAAAAATAATCTCAAAACTGCAAATTCTAATTTTAACAATGTTGCCAATATGGTTTTCCGATTAGAACAAAATACACATACACCACTTATGAATACCAAAATTATTACAATGAAATTAGTAAGTATTACCATTGTTTTAGTAGGAGCTGCTATATTAGAAGGGGGCGTGGTGACCCTGCGGTCTAGCAGTATGCCTCTCACCAAGGCGGTCCGGGTTCGATTCCCGGTCAATGCATGTGAGATTTTCGAAGTGAAATGCCATGTCCTGTGGTTCGGATTCCACGTAAAAAGGAGGTCCCGTGGCTCATAATCTACAGATTAACGGTCACGTTAAACTACAAGCTTCCTTCCTTCCTTCCTTCCTTATATTAGAAGATTTGAATAAAAAAAAACATAATAATGTTATAGAAGATATACATTTTATTAAACCCTTGTTAATTAATAAACTTCGTCTTCCTAATCGTTCAATTACAGCCCCTTATTACTTCGAGCATTGTACCTAGGTACTTGCATGTGCATCGAATTGTTCGTTATTGTTTCGTGGGCATTATGATTGCCATCGTCATGTACTTGTGTGTATTACCCATTTAAGATTTGATTGCCGCTGAGCATGGCTGCGCCACCGTTTATTGATTATTGTAGCAGGAGCCCCGCGGGGTAAAGAGGAGGACACAGTGATGACAGAGTGCAGTCTGCACATAAGTCAAGCAGCATTGCGCGCGCTACCTGACCTAGAAGCGCAGATATATACAGCATTCCAGGTGAATCAGCCGCTCATAATAATATTGTTTTATGCAGCCCAACAATCGTTGTTATCAGGAAGGTCGATATTTCTCTGCTTGCATCCCGTATGGTACTAATGCACTGCAAGCATATCCTGCAAACGATGCTGAACCCTATTACTTTTCCCTCGATGTGGCTGCTGACTAATACGAGAGAAAATTAATAGCGCTCAATATCGTTTGTGGGATATGCTTGCAGTGCATTAGTACCATACGGGATGCAGGCAGAGAAATATCGACCTTCCTGACATCTTGCGTTAGTTGGGCAGCATAAAACATTATTGTTAGGGACAGCTGATTCACCTGGTATATACATATTTTAAAATAATTCCAATAACCTGTGATATTGTGGTGTCTGTAGCAGAATGTGTGGTAGAACTATTGTTTTAATGGATGAAACATCTAGGGCATCTGCCCCTAATGATATAGACGATAATAGAAATGAATATGAAAATGAATACGACTTATTACAACTCTTAACTACCGACAATGTTTAACGTAGTGAATATACTAGAATAAGAAAGGAATTAGGAAAATAAAAGAAAGCGAAGCAAAATGCTTTCAACCATCGGAGAATGATAATTAGGAACTTGAAAGGATGTAGAGCCATGAAAGGCTGATAAGAAATACGAGTCCCCGAGGAAAGGGAATGGGAAAGGGAAAGACCCACCCAGCTCAAGAATCCCTCGGGATCACCAACCCCCAAACTCACCAACCGTAAGCCCTTGATGGTGTAGCGCTACTATCCGAGGTGCACCATGCGTGAGTGGGCTACATACACCCTGCCTCCTTTAGGGCTCCTTATGGAAGAGAGGAGATGCCATGGAAAGAAAAGAGGTCTGACCTCTCAAAAATTGAGGGGGTATCAGGAAGGAACAACTCAAGGTTCAATTAAGATGAGAGAAGGAAATTCCGATACCGACGGCGTTAGAAGAGAACAAGAGTTAACCATGGGAGGTCTGCAGAAAAGATGAACGCACCGCCACAAGTAAGTGGAATCAATGCAGAACTCAGTTGGGGTTCCGTGGTTGCTAACCCAAATCCCACTAGTTGAGCCCTTAGGGGAAGTGGAATGTATACTTTTCAATTGAAACTATGGTTGAGAAGGAGCCAGCCATGGCCTTAAGTCATGAATCATCCCCGACATGTCCTGTAGTAACAGTGGGAAACTATGGAAAACCGCTTCTAGGATGGCCAAGGTCGGAACCGAACCCGTTCCAGTCCTCAGAACAAAATTAATTTCCTTGACAAAGCCGGAAATCGAGCCCAAGCCTCATGATAGTAAATAACAACCGTAGCCATTATGCCACAAGTTGTCTAATGACTAGGGAACGGATTATTATGTACAGTAAATAAATGTGATTTGCTTATAGAAAAGAGACTGTTTCCATGACAGAAATTCCGTACTTGAATATTGTAATCTGTGCCTGATATTTTATTTTACATAAAAATAAATATTTTGGGAAAATGCTTATGTAAATAAATATTTTAAATATTTTGAATTTAATCACATAAATAGTTTTACTTAGATCTAATTTTTATATTTAATAATCTTATATTTCATTTATTTTTCGTATTAATGAAAACGCAATGCGAATGAATCTCGTAAACTTGTTGAACCTTGTGATATAGAACGGTCCTTTTCCCGGCATCGTGCAGTGTTTCTAGACACCCGACATCGGTTTGTGATGTAAAACTTGGAAAAAGTTTTTATCTACTTCATTCCAATGGTGATCTCTTTTCATCCACCACTGCCTCAAATTGATCGGGGAGTGATTTTGTTTTAACTTTAGTGTTTACAAATTTGCAATATTGAAACAAATTATTTTATACATACAGTATTTATCCATTTTTATAAATACTGTACTGTATTTTTCTACATAAAAATATAATATTTTCAAGTTTTTAAGCACATAAACATCCGTTCCCTATTAATGACCTGTGATTCTGCAGTGACTAGGTCTACAGTTTGTCCAGAACAGAATTGATTTCCTTGACAGAGTCGGAAATCGAGCACAGGCCTCATGGCTGGTAGCCAACAACGATAGCCATTACACCACAAGTTCACATTGAACTGTGGCCCTGGACTTGGGTACCATAAGGTACGCAAATAAACGGAGAAAAATCAACACTCACGATGACCGCCGTGATCGTCAGTATTCGAACCTTAGTTCTCAGAAAATTCGCAGCTTTGCGTTGCAGTGTTGGAACGGGACTTAATTTGCTCAGCTACGCTGTTAAATAAATAAGTAAATAAATAAATCCCCCGAGGGGTTCACAGCTAGTGGGACGTGCGATGACGACCACGGGGCCACAGCTGAGTCCGGCATTGCTTCCACTTATTAGTTCCGAACTTGTCTCTTTTATATCTAAATTAGGTTCTCTTCTGACCCTGACGATATTAGGGTATCTGAGGCCTAGGGTTTCTTTCATTTTCCCAGCGTAATTAGCCCTTGCCGTTGTGTTTTCTGATACATTCATTTTTCGAGGGATCAAACCTCATATTTCCATCCACGTCATCCCCTGCCTTCTGTATGAGGCCCTAAAGAGTTCAGGATCCTAGTATATCCACCACGCATGGTGCACCCTGGATAGCGCTACATCCTCAAAGACTCGCAAGGGAGTTGGCGACCCCGATAGATACCTGAGCTGGGTTTGGTTTTTCCCCTTTTCTATTAACTTAGGGGCAGACCCTCTCCTCTTTCCCGTTTATTTCTGTCTGTCGTGGCTCTATTTATTTGCAAGTCCCTCAATTCTCATTCTTCTATTGTTAAGGACATTTCTTCTTCATGTATTTTGTTTCCCATCTTCTTCTTTTCTTCTAGTTTGAAAGTCGTTAGTTTTATCTGTAGTTTTATTTCCATTGTTTTCAGCCACCCAAATCATATTGGCCAGATGACCTAGAGGTTTAACGGTTCAAAAACAATATATATACACTGCACATATGTAAATAAATAAATAAATAAGAAATTTAAAAAAAAGAATAATAACCACCACCAATGAAGAATAAATACCTGACAACAAATAATACATTATATGCAATATGCAACCAATCCACAGCACAGTACATTCTCAGAAAATTGAAATAGTTTCTGTCGTCGAAATCCGACAATAGACGAGGAATGTAGCCTGACTCATGCATTCTTTGAATACCATTGTCTAGCAGAGAGCGATAGCTTTTACGTCATCACTTGCTAAGCTGGTACTTAAGTTACGTGAAGTGGATCTTGGATGCATTACATAAGGTAAGATACAATGAAAACAAAATGTTCAGTAAAGAACATATAGCCTATATTCTCCTAAATGCATGGGTATTGTTATAATTCTTTGTCCTTTTCAAGGAGTATAATTGAAAATTTGGTTATAATAGCTTGTTGAAATGCAACGTGCTATACGGATATTAAACATGAATATGAGGTGCTCTTTCCTAGTGCTACCTCTGTAAAAAAAACTTCATTCAATTCGGTTTCACCGTGCTTGAATTGAAATGGGGAATCGATTTGCACACATACATGGCCACTATCTGCAAACTATTGGGCTGATGACCTTGTAGTACAGTCAAAAGATGCTTCCCACAAAAAGGTATGTTGTTGCAAGATTTGGTAGATATCAAATGATTAGGTTGGTCGTAATTTGATTCAAGCTTTTAACATTTGGGTGGCCGCCATTACGTTTCCGTCAAGATGGCGGCGATATAAAACATGACACTGAGGTGCCCTTTACTAGTGCTACCTCTGTTCCGATTTTCCTTCAATTCGGTTTCACCGTGTTTAGAAAGATAGGGGGAATCGATTTTCACACATAAATGGCCGCCATCCGCAAAGTATTGGGCTGATACCTTGTAGTTTGGTCACAGGAATCTTCATACATAAAGGTATAATGTTGCCAAATTTGGTAGAGATCAGATGATTAGGTTGGTCGTAATTTGATTTAAGCTTTTAACATTTGGATGGCCGCCATTACGTTTTCGTCAAGATGAAGGCGATATATAACATGACACTGAAGTGTCCTTTAATAGTGCTACCTCTGTACCAAATTTCATTCAATTCGGTTTCACCGTGTTTGAATTCATAGGGAGAATCTATTTGCACACATACTTGGCCGCCATCTGCAAACTATTAGGCTGATGACCTTATAGTTTAGTCAAAAGTCGCTTGCCATAGATATATATGTTGTTGCAAAATTTGGTAGAGATCGGATGATTAGGTTAGTCGCTTTGAATATTTTGATGGCCGCATTACGTTTCCGTCAAGATGGCGGCAATATGAAACATGACACTGAGGTGCCCTTTGCTAGTTCTACCTCTGTATCAAATTTCGTTCAATTCGGTTTCACCGTGTTTGAATTGATTGGGGGGGGGGGGGCAGACATTCAGAGTACACACACTCTCTCTCTCACACACACACACACACAGATTCACAGACTGACAGACACACATTTTTTGGCCCTGTGTAGATCTCATAAGTCTACTTTCATTTTTTGCAAAAATCGAAAGTAGGCTAAAAACAGTGGTTCCGTGAAGACCTAAACGGCTTATTTTCACATATCCTACTGGTCTTTTCCTTTACAAACTCCCGCGGCTATTAAATGATTTTCCATGTGATGTATACTAAATAGCTTTTGATACACGACCTGTCTCTACCAACACCATTGCATTGATAAATTATGTAAGAGAATATATAACTTCCAGTGTCGGTGAATAAGATTCCTGCCTCGAGATGGCATCTTTCTGATACGCATCGCGGGAGATTAACATAAGAAAAGTCAAAAGCATGGCTTCTATGATTTACGGAAAGTAAGCTGCAGAATTCAGTGCCATTAGATTATGATTATTATAATAACCTAGCATACGAATCCTCTCTTCAATAGCTTGAATCGGGTACATGAAATAAAAAAAGATAAGGTTTCAAAATTTCGAACTGATGCCATCTTGAATTTTTGAAAACGATTGAACATGAGATATCTCTATAATAAGCTATACATAAAGATTCACTGTTCTTAGTAGTCTATCATTGCTCTCGGATGATTAAATCACTAGGAAAATCATTTGAAATATTTGAAAATCACTTAACCACCGTGTTTTTGTGTTTCTAGTGATTTGGAAAGTCACATATATGTACGTAGCTAATAGTCCTATGCCAGCATACAAAATTTCAATTTGATTGCTTAAATACAGGAGATATTGTGAACCGGTGTAATATATTTTATGGACGCCATGTTGGATTGTTTCACATATGTTGTTTGAGTCTTCAGTCTTTTGACTGGTTTGATGCAGCTCTCCATGCCTCCCTGTCTTGAGCTAATCGTTTCATCTCTACATAGCTACCACACCCTACATCCGAAGCAATCTGTTTAACATATTCTAACCTTGGTCTACCCCTACAGTTCTTGTCCTCAACCCTTCCTTCCATAACTAAGCTTGCTATTCCTGGGTGTCTTAGTATGTGTCCTACCAACCTATCTCTTCTCTTCATTAGCAGTCGTCAGAAACATCTCTCCTCTCCCACTCGTCTTAATACCTCTTCGTTTGTCACCCTATCTACCAATCTGATCTTCATCATTCTCCTGTAACACCACATTTCAAATGCTTCAATTCTCCTCTTTTCTGCTCCACCAATAGTCCAAGTTTCACTTCCATAGAGCGCCATGCTCCAGACAAAGGCTTTCAAAAATGACTTCCTAATACCTAAATCTATATTCGATGTCAACAGATTCCTTTTTTGTAGAAAGGCTTTCCTTGCCTGAGCCAACCTACTTTTTATATCCTCTTTGCTTCGTCCATCACTTGTTATTTTGCTTCCTAAAAACAGAAGTCTCCTACTTCCTTCAGCTTTTCACCTGCCAATTTGATGTCCATAGAGGTTTCTGTTTTATTTCGGCTGCATTCCAGTATTTTTGTTTTACATTTATTAATTTTCATCATATATTCATTCCGTAAGACGGAGTCCATACCACTCAAAAACTCATTCAAATCCTCAGGCGTGTCAGCTAAGATGACGATGTCATCAGCAAATCTCAGAGTTGAAATTATTTCTCCTTGAATCTTCACTCCCACTTTAAATTTGTCTCCAATTTCCTTCATTGCTTGTTCAATGTAGAGATTGAAAAGTATGGGTGATAAGGTGCAGCCTTGTCTTACACCTTTCTGAATACCAGCTTCTCTCTCATGTCCTTCAGCTCGAATGACTGCTGTCTGGTTCTGTATAGATTGTAGATCACCCTCCTAACCCTGTACTTTATTCCAATAGATTTCACATATAGGTTATAGAATTATATGCCAGCAGATGAATATTCTATACATAGTTCAATATACCAACCTGTATTTCTATTGATCGATTAGGTCGCGAGAAATAATAACTAGATCTTAAGGAATTTGCACAGTCGCCATTTCTAAGTTCTCATAAAATACCATTACATTAGACTTCAGTATATTAAGGCTTGTATGAAGATATACCTTGCTAAGTTTCACAGCACTCAGATGAAAATTTAAATATTTCGCGTCACCGCCATGTTACTTTTGTACTCACCAGAATATTGAATAATCCATAGATGAGCTTATGTTGAAAGCCTCTATCAACATACAAAATCTCAGTTTTATTGATGTAGTAGATTCGTAGATATTGAGAACTGTCTAAATATTTCGGATGGTCGCCATGTTGGATTGTTCTATATGTAGGCCATAGAGTTATGTACCATTAGATGAATATCATTGCGTATGTTCATTATTCAAACGTTCACTTGGATCGCATGATTTGGACGGAAGTAATAAAAACTTAATTTTGAAATTTCGCACAGCTGCCATCTTGAGATTATGTAAACAAATGAACTAAATTAGATGTCAGTGCATTACAATGTGTATAAACATTTGCTGTGCCAAGTTTCACTACGCTAGGATTGTTAAATTGCGAGAAAAATCTATTTAAATATTTCAACTTCGCTTGGCCACCATGTTCGTTTTGTACTCAACTAGTTTATGGAAGTGACATAGGTGAACTTCTAGTAGTGCCTTTTCTCACCGTACATAATTTCAGGGTGATATCTGTTACGGTTGCGGAGATCAAGACAGTGAAATATTCCGCGCAGCCGCCATGTTGGATTGGTGAAACGTATTAAAATTTGAGAGGCATGGTCGAGGTCGACGATGTAGTAGTATGCACTTACCAAGTTCCATTGAAATCTCTTCGGCCGTTTAGATTTAATTAGGGGGACACACAAGTACAAACACACACATATGCACGCACACATACACACACCGAAAAAAGGTGATCTCATAGGCCTTTTTTTTTATTCATAAAATGAAAATAGGCTAAAAATGAATAACCCATCTCTGTATAAAACTCATTTTGACTTGTCATATGACCCATCATTAGGTAATGTAATGTTCAAAATAATTAATGACCTCCTGTGCCCCCGACCCCAATGTTTTTAGAAATGATCCTTTGTCATGAAAAAAATAAAAATCAATTTTCAAAGTTTCATTATGATTGTTGTAGTTCCTGTTCCATTTAGAGGTTTTGACACCGTGGTCCTTTCAGCCCCGTGTATTTGGGTGTGTATAGAATTTAATAACCTGTGCCACTGCTATGCGTTTATTTGTAATTAAGGCTAGAATTGGAAATGAGGTGGCCGAGGCCTTACGTTAGGAATCATCCACGCAGTTGCCTAGCAAGTCGCTACATCATGAAATGGTCTCATTATGATAGGAATAACCAAGAAAGAAAGCTTGGTGAGATAGTTACAACTCCCCTTCCCAAAGCACCCCAGCCTATAATTTAAATCTTGGGGAAAAAATGGGAGCAAATGTTTTGCCTTGAGCGCATGTTGACTACCTTGTTCTTCAAAAATCAAAACCATAAATGGAGTTTAGGGTATGGTACTTGTATTTTAACTTTCAATCAACATATCGATGATTAATTTGGTATTCAAAATAATTAGAAACCGCTAGGGCTGTGCGCCCCCCAACCCCATATTTGCGGATATACTAACACGTGCCCTCAAAATGAATAGGTAAATTTCTAAATTTGTTATTTTCATTGTGAGGTTTGAAGCCATTTTTCAGTGTTGCCTAAGTAAACAAAAGTTTGGTGCTTTTCAGTCGGTCAACACGAATGTACCCAAATAGAGCTGGGTTATGCCCTAATCCTGAAATAAATTACATAAGATTAATAAATACACTAGGATGACCAGTTTCGATCGTCAAGCGATCATCATCAGATCCATTACACTTAGGCTATAACATCTATGTTTGAGAATACAGGTGAAAAATATATACAATATGTACAATTATTTAGTTGCAGTGTGGTAATGCAACAGTCGGTGTATGTTAAATATGGTATATCTAACGTTAGGTAAACTTCTAAAATAGTGATGAAAATCCGGAATTTGTCTGTTAGGGGTGATTATATGGTTTTACAAAATCAACTATGGTTATACTGAAATAATGCAAGCTTATACTTATCGAGTTGTCTCTTTAACTGGAACTTGAAGCAGTTGCGTGTTGCCATAGACACCAGTTGTAGTCGACTAATATCGAGTGTTCGCTGGGTGGAACTGGTTTTCCCCTTCCTCCCCCTTTAGTTGCTATGTTCTTCCAGAGGTCAGTGCCATGTATATTTGTGTGACTTTGCCAAATCTAGATAAAAGTGTATGCTATTGAATGCAGGAGTCTGCAACTACTAAAGACCGTGGAACTATCTTCGCCACGCATGGGCTAAAAAGCCATTTCTCACTAAGCGGTACTAGCTTGGCTGTATCGCTAAGTTGTGTCTTGTTTTCGACAGGGTGTGTTTTTTAGTAGAGCGAAAAGGGGTGAACTCTCCATAAAAGTGTGTTCATTTAGATTGTTGGGATTGTTTTGTTTGGCTAGGTGAATCTCGATTGCTTCCGATACAGCCAAGCTAGATAAAAAAAGGGGGGGGGGGGAAATAGCGGTGTTTATAGGTAAATGTTATTTGGATCAGGTGTACTATGTACATTTTCTGCAATAAACCTAGGCCGATATGCGCGGCAGTATTAAAGGTGCCGGGACGTCTTCAATAGACCGTGTACCGCTTAGTGAGAAATGGCTTTTTAGCCCATGCGTGGCGAAGATAGTTCCACGGTCTTTAGTAGTTGCAGACTCCTGCATTCAATAGCATACACTTTTATCTAGATTTGGCAAAGTCACACAAATATACATGGCACTGACCTCTGGAAGAACATAGCAACTAAAGGGGGGAGGAAGGGGAAAACCAGTTCCACCCAGCAAACACTCGATATTAGTCGACTACAACTGGTGTCTATGGCAACACGCAACTGCTTCAAGTTCCAGTTAAAGAGACAACTCGATAAGTATAAGCTTGCATTATTTCAGTATAACCATTGTTGATTTTGTAAAACCATATAATCACCCCTAACAGACAAATTCCGGATTTTCATCACTATTTTAGAAGTTTACCTAACATTAGATATACCATATTTAACATGCACCGACTGTTGCATTACCACACTGCAACTAAATAATTGTACATATTGTATATATTTTTCACCTGTATTCTCAAACATAGATGTTATAGCCGAAGTGTAATGGATCTGATGATGATCGCTTGACGATCGAAACTGGTCATCCTAGTGTATTTATTAATCTTATGTAATTTATTTCAGGATCAGGGCATAACCCAGCTCTATTTGGGTACATTCGTGTTGACCGACCGAAAAGCACCAAACTTTTGTTTGTTATTTTCATTATAATTATTATTTAGTTAGAAGGATAGACTATGATTCTTGAGCCCATAATTCCCACAGTCTAACATTTAAATTTTGAGCATAAAATAGAAGGTGGTTGTTCAGTGAACTCGGTTTGATATTTCTATGACTAATGCTAGAGTTGCATCACTGCACTCGGATAGTTATATCGCGAGAAAAGACTATTTAAATGTTTCAACTTCGCTTGGCCGCCGTGTTCGTTTTTTACTTAAGTTTTTAAACGTCACATAGATGAATTTCTAGTAGTGTCATTTGTCACCGTACAAAATTTCAGGGTGATATTCGTAATAGTTTCGGAGATATAGAATGCTGGTGAAATATTCCGCACAGCCGCTATGTTGGATTACTGAGACAACAAAATATGAAGAGCATGGTCGGGGTCGGACCAAACAGTACTATGAACTTACGAAGTTTGATACAAATCGCTCCAGCCGTTTAGATTTTATTTGAGGGGGACAAACACACATACGCACACACACACACACACACACACACACACACACATGGACAAAAGGTGATATCATAAGCCCTTTTTTTTCATATATGAAAATTGGCTAAATACTTGTCTTCACAGTGCTATAGTATATAACATCTGCGAAACAACTGGCCGTAAATAAAAAGTATAAAGAAATACCTTATCTCAAGGGGGAATTGAGGACCAAATGACCGCGTAGCCTGCAATTGTGAGGTAATAGGTTGTCAGTGTTACGTGTTCACCCGCCCGTTCATCTTGACTTTCTTGCCTGGAGTCTCTGCCTCTCAGATCAGAAAACTGTTTAATTGCCCACACGAGGCTGAATACACTCCGTTCCAGCCCACACGTCAGTTCAAAAATCTCTTACGAAGCTGGGAACCTAACCCGGGACTTCTTAGTGCGCCCGTTGACGCATGTTGACGCATGTTTGCACAGCTAACAAAGACCAAGATCCATGCTGAAAAGTAACTGAACATACCCTGCGAGCGGCGGGAAGAAGGTGAAGCAATATCGCTTATAATTACATTTTTATGCACTTTAGACATTCCATAAATCCACAATTTTTTAATCAACGTAATTCTGCTTATTTAAAATACGGTATACAACGCTGGTGAGCGAAACCATCAATTTACGCGGCTAACTCATGGCCAGAGTGAACGCCATATTTTGTGAAGCCAGTACTTACTCATCGTTTGCTGAAGCAACATCTATGTGAATGTGAAGCACAAATAAGGACACGTTCCGTGAAGGGAATCCATGTGCTATGGATAAATCCAAGTATATTTGTCAAATGGACAGCCATCAGGGCATAAACTGATAGTCAAATAATTGTGTACAATTAACAACATTTAATCTGAGAAATATTTTGATTCACGAAGTGAAAATTATGGAAGCGTGCAACGCAAACTCTAAGACCACATGGTCGCATCCAAGTGTATTATAAACTGTGTAATTCTACATGAATATTTTTATGTTTTGCCGGATGGGCAGTGGTTATGATTTTATTTTGTGTAAATAATTCGTGAAAGTAACGAGTGAGCGTCGCACAAGCGATAACTTAACGCCAGTGGCGGAGTGAAAATGGGCATTTTATTATCGCACCTTAGCATCAGTGAGTGCAAGTTTCCTTTAAACATGTGTAATATTATCACCAACGGCAACATTATAATCCTACTGAAATATCAAATCTTGGAATATAACCCCTTCCACGCAATGCAAATGGATAGCTAAATCATGCGTGGTTAATTGGCAGCGGAAGGTGACCGGAAACAATGAGGAAATGATTTAAAACCGTAGAGGAGACCGCTTACAACATCTCATGGCGGGTCTCGAACCGACGGTCGCTGCATCTGTAAATCAGATCTTGTATCAGTAGTGTTATTGTAATGAGTTGGAAACAGTAGATTTAATTTTAGTTTGGTTTCATTTTCAGTGCACAATGCAGGTAGCTATTATAAGAACACGCGTGGAAAGTTACAGTATTGTTAAAAATTTATAAACGCCAGGAAAGCTGTATTTTCAATGTCCATTTCGTATCGTTTCAAAACAGTTATTATCAACTTTTATTTTGTCAAGCTGATGAAAAAGAAACTAGTTTTGGCAGGTGTTAGAACAAGGCCAAGGTTACATGTATAAGCCAAACCACTACACAGCACACTCGATTTTAGGCAGTGCATCTTAATTTATTTAGAAGGCTGTGAAATTCTTAGCATTATTATAAGCGGAATGCAGAGTTCCGTTAGTCACATTTTTTGGCCAGATCAGTACTTGAAAACAGGTTTATTTCTTTACGAGAAGCCAGACAAGCAATGAATGCAACAGTATTTTGTAACTAGAGAACATAGGTTCGACCTCATTCAGGGAAGAGGCAATTTAATAAATGCACAATCTCACACTTTAGTTTGTATCAGAAGCCTCCATATTAATTCATAGCGTTGTTAGAATGTGTTTTGCACACACATAATCCTTATGACCAGTATTTAAAACGTGTATAACTTAGGAATCCACACTTATTGTAATTAACATTATTAGAGTATTATTGATATGAGTCGTGATGGTGGATCAATACCTCCGACATATTATTGTGGTTATACCGGCGGTAACGAACTACTGCAGTCGTACCTAACCGATGGGCGCCAGGATTGATGAATCCGTAATTGTATTGGTGTCTAATAAAATGAAGTATTGGTGGAGACACAGGGTATCTATTAAGTTATTAAGTTATTATGCATTAGTTGGATACACACGTTACCTGAGTACACTGAACGCTTTTTAAGGTCCATAAACTGAACAACTATACTGTGAGGAATAAATAATTGTGTGAAGCTTTAATAATCAAAGATAGGATTTTGAAAACTAAGCAAATCTCCTATACCCCCCTGAGCCTAAATAAAGATAATAAATATTAAAAATAAAATATTTTCTGGACCGAATGTTGATACTTAGTTATTGTTAAGTTATTTTAGATACATTTTGATACATTTTCACATGAATAGTCGAAAACCAATTGGTGATGTGATAACTGTAGCATGCACATCAGATTGGTAGCAATATGAGTCGATGTAATTGTTTAATTACCATCGCATTTGCAGGATTTCCTATTTTTCTACTTTCTTAACACTTTGAAACTATGACCGTTTGTTACAAACAGTAACAAATCGAGTACGCAGGCAGTGCCAATTGCACAACCATAGGAGTGCTGAATTATTGTATGCATTTGTGTTGTATTAGCATAGCTCTTTTTTTTATTCAGCAACATTGTGCACATAGCTTGATTTTCTTTGTAATAAACGCGTCGCGTTTATTAATTAATGATATTTAGGACTAGCTAAACACTTAAATCTAAAGATAAATGTTAGAGATGGCACCATCATAGCATAGGAAAAATTTTCCCCTTGCTACTAAATGTAAATGTTTCTAGTATTTGTAAACAAGTAAATATCTTGCTTTGCTGTAGATTCTTTTGATGTTTGATCCTCCCGTAGTCATTTCGATGTAATTGCTTAGGGCTGATCTTACGTGCCATTCTCTTAGCTTGTTCGCTCTTAGTCGAATTTTGTATTAGAACCATGAGAGTAATTTAGAACTTGATTAGAACTTTTTTATATTTTCTTTCAGGGCAGAATAGTATCGGACTAGCCGTTTGCAACTCTCATGCTAGGCTAGGGATCTATTCTGAATACAATTTATTCGTGATTTTAACATCAGACTGACCTCTCTTTTCTTGTTTAGTTTTGTTATCGATGCATTCCTCTGAGCTGGTTAAAGATCGAACCTCACTAATTCCAGATACCCCCGAGTGCAGACTTTGTGCTACACCAGCCTATGAATGTGTCGTCCCCTATACTTGTGTGTTAACTGGAAGAGGGTCTCGGAAGGGTCATTTGAAACCGGTGGCTCCCCGAAACCTTTTGCCAGCGGGCACATTAGTTAATAAACAACTATGCTACCCGTACACCACGGAGTCGGAAATTGACCACTTTCACTTTCCTTATTTTATGGAAACTAAATATTTTACTTATTATGTCCTTACACAGGGACCACGGGGCCCCAGCTGAGTCCGGCATTGCTTCCACTTACTTGTCCCGGGTTCCTCTCTGTCTTCTTTCCTCTCGACCTCACTTGGTCAACTCTCGTTCTCTTCCGACCCCGGCGGTATTAGGGTATCCGAGGCCTAGGGAGTCTCTTCCTTTCCCGCCTTAATTGGCCCTTGTCTCATCTTTTCTGATACCCTCCTTCTGCGAGAGGTCAGCCTTCTTTTTCTTTTCATGTTATCTCCTGCCTTCTGCTCAAGGCCCTCAAGGAGGCAGGATGTATGTAGCCCCATCACTTCTGGTGCACCCTGGATATTGCTACACCCTCAGGGGCTCACGGCTGGTGAGTTCGTGAGTTGGCGACCCCAAGGGATTCCTGAGCTGGGTCCGATTTTCTCCCTTTTATCCATTGCCACTGGGGCGGACTCTCTCCTCTTTCACTTTCCTATCTGCCTTTCCTCTTCGAGGGTTGAGGGCTTTTCTTTTCCTCCTGTCCTTGATTTGCCTTATTCTCCTTTTGTTTTCTATTTCTTCTTCTAGTATATAAGTAAGTAGTTTTAGTTATGGTTTACATTTCATTATTATCTTCAAGATCACCCAAACCATTAGGGGCCGATAACCTAGATGTTAGGCCCCTTAAAACAACAATTATCATCATCATCACCTTACACAGGGCGAGGATTTGGTAAAATGCGGCTGCCGTTAGGCATGACGACACTGGCCGCTGCTTCTGCTTTGCTTCCTATCGTACCATGTACCGTCTTGTCTAGCGGCAGCCGCACTCCACCCAATACTGTATTCACAATCAATTCGGCCTGATAGGAGAACGATAATGAAAGATCTACTGTTGTCAATATTTTCCTTTGATTGCGCATTTTTGAAGATGGAAATCGACCAGAATCTTTTCTATATATGGTATTGTTACAGACCACCTCGTGGTGAAGCAGCTAGCATTTTTGGAGGTCCGGGTTTGATTCCCGGCTCTGCCAAGAAATGTATTCTGGTTTGAAGGCTGAAATAGGGTACACTCAGCCTCCTGAGACAAAACAGAGAAGATGTGGGTTTGATACCCATCACAACCCTCCTGGAGGGAATTATCCATTATTTCCCACTCCTACTCCAGGAAAATGCTGAGATGGTTCCTAACTTAGGGACATGGCCACCTCTTTTCCAATCCTCACCAGATTTACAAATAGGCCTACACAAAAGAATCACAATAACTCAGGTTATCAGACAAACATTCAACACACATCCAAGTACACAGGGCTAAATGACCACAATGTTCAAGCCCCTCAAATAAATAACAACGATATTGTAACAAACCACGAGCAGTGCAATGACACGCTATAAACTTAACGCTGAGCACCTCATAGTGAAGTGGTTACCATTCTTGGCTGTCATCCTTGAGGTCCAGTTTCGATTCCTAGCCCTGTCAGGAAAATGATGGAATGCTGTCCACTCAGCCTCGTGATGCATAACTGAGAAGATGTGGGCTTCACTCACACCTCAGCTATCCTAGAAGTGGTTTTCCTTGGTTTCCTATTTCTACTCCAGGCAAATACTGGGATGGCTCCTACCTTAAGGCCACAGACGCCTCCTACCCAATCCTAACCCCAGTTTGAAGTACACATTAGTAGTGTACATCCATCACAATGACAGTCCCAAGTACTTGTGGGCTAAATTAACAGATGGCCAAAGCCTCTAAAATGAATCTACAACAAACTTTATGGCATGCTCATGGTCTACGGCAGGCGCTCTCAACCTTTTTGAGACTATAAGCAGCATCCCCATGCCATACCAAGTACCCGAGCACCATTAAATCGAATTTAATAATAATAATGATAATAATTTTTAAAAAAATACGAGCCTTACAGTAGTCGCATATGATGTGTAACATCTGACATAGAAGGAACCTCACGTGAAATTGTTGATACACCGGTATTTTATAACATTATTGGCACACATAATAATCTATTGTAAAAGGGAGTGTTTTACAGATATTGCAGTTCATAATGCGGAACTCATTTTATTAGATGATTTGTAGCTTTCACCAGCACTAGCCTAAATAAAGAATACGATATGGATCAACTAGATTAATAGATGCGACACCGCCCATAACCTTAAATTCCTTATAAATAGGCCAACTTGCGAGTAAATGCAATGTGCAGAGCAGTAGATCATGAAAGGCTTGCGCAGTTCCCCGACCTCTTGATTCACAGACCAACACGTAATTTCATATGGATTCTGTTAAAATGAGTCATATTGATATGATTAGCAGCAGAGTATCAAGAAGGTAGAGCGAGAACAATCAAGGAGGCAGTGCGAGAGTAGAAATATCAAGTAGGCATTGAAGAAAAAAAGAGTGTTTTAGAATTCCCATGTATTATTAGTGTGTGATTTTTGTGTGTTGATGAATGTCCAGGAGGGATACGATCCAACTGGCAGTGCGTCTTACACACTTCCGTCCGATCCACTTCTGTCCCATTTTTCAAAATCACTCCCACAAAAATATCCAACAACCGAGTGGAAAGATGTTACACATCAATAATAATATTAATAATAATAATAATAATAATAATGCAATAAGCGTGCGCCTCTCTTTCCTTTTCCTATCCCTCTCTCCCACTGAATCGCTGATATAGCTAGGGATTCTCCGCTCACCCGGTATGCTGCAACTGTCTGTATGACTCATGCAGATAAGATACCGTTACATAAGTACAGTCGAGTCGAATAAGCGTATTTCGTGTTACCCATAAAAGAGGGATGTACAATTACTTTTACTGTATATTCGAAAATACTAGGTATTTCACGAGATAATAATATTGATGACTGTGAAAACTTGTAATGTACACACCATCATTTCTGTCCGAGCATGTACTTTATTTGTAGTTAACATTAATATTAATTGTGATGTTATTTTTAAAGCATTACTTTTTCTCTTTCTAAATTTACTTTGGCATTCAATAGAGCATTATAATCGGTTGTGAAGACACGATTTAAGAAGAGACAGGGCCAAGACTACGAGAAAATTATATAAGAATAGTTGTTAGCAAGAAGATGACCGATATCCCACGTATACTTGAACATTATTTAAAATAAATACTTGTGAACATTTAATCAACGGAACAGAATATGTTGGCATTACATGCAGCATTGTTTGATAGATGTGTTAGTCTATGTTTAATCGAGTTCGATATAGTCTTGAAATTATAGTGATTTCTAGTGTGAATAATTACTATTTCTGGATTAGGCTTTTGTGATCCAATGTTTTGAATTTCTTATGGAATATGATCACTTTTTCGAATTCGTTCAGTTTTTCAATTTTCTTTATTCTTTTGGAATTCTCCAACTTGGTTAAGTGTTCGATTCTAATGGATTATTTGTACCTTCTTGAGACAGGCTCTTGTCCATGGCGTAGTTTCTAACGTGTTTCCTTAGAGGAGGATCTCCATTTAGAATTTTGGATTAGACGAAAACTGAATTGTTCTTTTTATAGTGGTTACTCTATATTCGTTGAAAGAAATAGTTATGTAATATAAGAGAACAATGAAATGAGATGAAATATTATTGAAAGAAAGGAAAACTATGTATAAAATTATTCGTCATGAAACGAAATGACAGTTTTGGAAAATCACAAACACTACTATTTGAACATGTGAATGCATATTATTTAACACAGTTCTGATAAAAATTGTTCATGATACTCTAACGTTTGTCTATTATGAAACAGAGTATTTTTCTATTGTTGTATAAAAGCTTTTTGGATCTTAAAAATGTTTGGTGATCATTTATAGCTACTGAGAGCTAACATACGTGTAAAGCAATTAATGTTTGCGAGAATTGAGTTATATTGAGGTAGATATTAGACATCGATGGATGGTCAATATCAGATTTCCAGTATTTAATAAGCAAATGAGCTATTACTGAGTATATTAAAGTGTATTTTTGAACGTGAATTTCAGTCACGAGTTTAATTACTACACGGCTAGTAAAGTACTAAATCCAACATTTAAAACCAAGTTATGTATTGTAACAACTAATCTTCAATGCATTGCTAATAATAAAACATGTTTTAGTGGTAAGTTACAATTGGAAAGACGTGTAATAATAATTGTATAACATTGTAAAAATAATAAGTGAAGGTTTAAGGGATGATAATTTAAACATTTTGCGAATGATGTAAAATGAATTGTGATAATTTACTGAAAATACATAACGTTCGATTAACTTCATTGGTCTGGCTGAGTAGCTCAGGGGTAACGTTCTCGCTTGCTGAGCCCAAGGTTGCAGGTTCGAAACCTGGCGCAGTCAGCTGGCATTTGAGTGTGCGCAAATGCGAGGGAGCCGTGTCAGTACATTTGCTGGCACGTTAAAGATCCCCTTCGGGGCAAAATTCCGGCACCCCGGCGTCTCTAAAAGCCAGTGTAGTTAAAAGGGACGTAAAACCAATAACATTAATTAATTAATTATTAACTTCATTGTTCGTCGAATTTGATTAAATAAGACTATACCAGATTAAATAGAACACTTGTCATTGGAGTAATAATAATGAATAATTGTATATAAATTAATACAAATTGATTAGGGTTTCTGTATTTATAAAATCAACTGGTGCGTTATTGTAAAATTCAAAAATATTTATTTGAACTTCGTTTAAAATGCTGTACCATTTAAGCATCATAATATAGCCAAATTGCAGGCTAACGTCACATTTGACTATCATGTGTTTATGTAAAAGCATACATATTTTTGTTGAGTGGAGAGGATTTCCACAACGCAGCCGTTACTTAGAAAATAAACTGTTGATCCATTTTAAATTTTTCATCGGATGACTTGGTGATTTATATTAAAACCAGGATGTGCTTCGAGGACCAGTGGGTTATTTTGTTGAATGCTCAGCCATACGCCCGAGATTAACTTTAGTTTTAGAGTCTTGTTAGTTCATTTTGAGCTAATTTTTGTTTTCATTTCGTCGACCACTGGCATCTTCTCATCACATTCTTTTATAGTGAGGTATCCTTATCCCTGGTTGATCCTAGTTGGTAGAGTTTTAGGGGTTATTTCAGCCGGGTACTTCCAGATTCTACGATCCAGCTTTTCCATCGGATTCCAACAGGTAAGATCACGTGGATACGGGTACAGTACTGTACCCGTAAAAATCGAGAAATTAATTGTTGATCATCCAAAGCAAAGCTGAATTGTAGAATAATGAATGTTTCCGGCTAAATGAACAATCTATGTCACTCCAAAAATCTCTTCGGGATTATACACAGTAGTCTACGATCGTGTTATAGATAAAAACAAACTAGCATTAATGGGTAGAGTGTAAAACGTACCTTAATCTCGGGGCTTTGTATGATAAATAAAGACATCCTATCTATTTTAGGCTGTTCCATAACTCGTCTCTGCTCATAGTATAAAATAAGGCACACGAAACAGGACGTATAAAAATATAAATTTATTAATAAAACTAATTAACAATAAATAACAAATAACACCCAAATATCCTTTCTCATTTACGGCACTGAAATTCGTGAGACTCCACACATACACACTAACATTCCTGGTCACAATATGTAAAGATTGTGCCATTTACGAAATCATAAAATAATAAAACAATTTATTTGAAATCTAATGAGTCTTGCATTCCATCTAAAAACGTTTAATATTCTTGCGCGTGTCAAAGAGCGCACACCTGACATGCCGTCTCGTGGTCTGTTATAGCCACAGAGTCCACTACTGCATCCATTCATAATACGCACAGCTGAGGAACTCCCCTCGCTTATATAACAATCTGACCTTGGCAGATTAACGGGGCTTGCTTGTATTGCACCTGTTAAAGTGTCCAGTCTCGTTTAACACATGAAACGCGTAGACTGGACTAAGTGGAAATGTCATAATCTCAAACATTTACGTTATACAAAACTACTCATAAAACAATCATTCTTATGACAAATACACACACATTTTAATACACACTTACATCATTCACTTACGCCATTCATGACTGAGGAAGTTTCCATACACTCACTAATCATTGCTATCGCAAACACTTACTTCAAAAACATTAACTCTTACTAACTATAGACAATGTTAAAAACATGCAATAATTAATAATTATAAAAAATAATGAAAAGCCTTAATTAAACAATTATGAAAACTGTATATACAGTATCTACACACATCTATCGCTTGAAAGTTTACTCTCATAACGATATTACTTAGTTAAAAGAATTATTAGCAATATCTCTGGTTTAAAGTTTCCCTTTTCTATACTTTAAAATATTTACAATGCTATACCATCAAAGTCAAAATTGGTTAGTTGTCATCTCCGGTTTGATATGACCGTTCAACAAAGATGAGTTCATATTATTATTATAGTTCCAGGTTTAATATAGATTAATAACAGATTAGTGGACAAGGATTATATAACGTTTCCCAACGTCGTTCCGCCTACTTCCGACTTCTATGTCGTAGATCTATTCACACTTAGGAGTTTTCAACAACTCTACTAATACAAAACAATGCTCTTGCTTCTTCTCACAGCAGTACTTCAATACAATAATACGGCAATACCCTCGTATTTCACAATCATCTATATACGGCACGAATCCCTCGTATATCCAATACACAACTTCAATAATATCTCCTCAATTGTTCCCAACAATTGTTCAATAGTACTTGCATTACTTCCTTCTAGCACTTAATTTATCGATGTTTCAATCAACTGCTTACATGATAACAGTAATATCTGTTCTAATGACACACTTATCGTTCTCAAAACGATTATAATGAAAGATCTTAGAGGTTTACTAAACGTTGTTACTCTGATAATTTTGCCAATTCTCTATACATTTAATAAAAATAAAAACACATGTTTCTCCATACTGATCATTACTACAAATTACACGGCTGCAATACTACATTGACAAATAACGTAGTGTTACATGTGTGTATAAATAACATCTTGTGTTATTTCAGTGTCCAATAAGTATCAATCCCGACTGGATGAGATTCTATCTAACTTTCCCTAATGTCGGATGAATTATCTTTCAAGAAGATATGTCTCAATTAATTTACATTTAATGAAGGGTAAAGCCTTCCTTCAACTCAATATAGGTTTGTCAACGACCGAATGTATCTTCATTCTACTCAAAGAATGTTCATAAGTACTTGACTTCACGCGGTAATAACGAATATAACTTGCTAGATCGACGAATTGTTCATATTAATGGGTGATATTTCACAGTATATCACGCGTAGATCTCTTCTCCTAACTAGAATTCTTCATACAATAAGAATTCCCAATTCAGTTTACTCAAAAATGAATTTACAAAAATATCAAAGACAAACTGTCTGAAATCTTGAATTAAAAATCGAAAATCGTCGAATAATAACTTCTTAAAGTTTTTCCAAGTGGAAAATAAATTCTCAAACAAATTGACTTCAGTTCAGAAACTGAATCATTAAAATTTTCAAGTATAGATGACTAAAGGCCATCATCCTATACGATCTTGTAGAATACATTTGATAAACATCGAAGTGAAATTACATGAATTAAATATGGGGAATTGTTACTCACAAATGCTGTCATAATACTCAAACTATAAAATAATGTAAAACATTTCTACCTTGACTTGTAGACAACTGAAGTTCATGTTAGGTATTCGAAAATACCTAGCTGTTTCATCTCCCAGGTATGAATTGTTGAAACCAAATCCGTTCCACGCCAGTGGACACACAGCGACCTCGAGGATAGAAGGATTTCCTCCCCGGCAAACATTCGTCTCCTCCGGACATCGAAACTCGTCTCTCGAACATGGACACGAAGTCTCGAACAATCACCGGGCCTGGTATCTTCTGTCTTCCCAACGATGACTTTTCATTTGCCGACATCATTCTACAGTTCCCCGTCATTATCGAGCAATTTATTCGCTATAGTATCATCGTTACAAATAAATTTGTAAGTTGTACATCGAATCACTATCGTAGATGTTAATGTTCATTTGGTTGGTCAATGAAAGAATATATTTGCACATAGTCGAGAATTAATGTACATGAATTTACATTAAATGTACTGGATGGAAATGTACATAATGTTTCATGTTGTCTCGGCATTTTAGACATCCTAGATATTTTACATATTTTCGTCGTTAATTAACGTTGTTCCATGTTGTCAATCACAACTCTGGATCGGCATACCCCAATCGCACAATAGTCTTAGTCCATAATCTCACTCATTATCAATATCTTATATAACAATTCCTCTTGATAAATGTTTGTAGCCATCTTAATGTTCAAATAATACAAAGTCTCAATGTTCATATATTATACTGTGTTACTCACTTATTTCCGTAACGTGGACTTGACTATGCTGAATTCTCGTCACACTAAAAGTGTTTCTTCTTGCTGAGATACGCAACTTTCTCTGACAGATATATATCGTCCTAAAACTGTCTAATTATTCAATTTCTTCACTTCAAATCTTCATACACCGTTGCTATGTATCTAGTTGTATATACTGGATACAATTCCCTTTTTATAAACTCGAACACTTGTTCGATATAGACTAATATTGCCTTCGCTCAACTTCACTTAGTTTGGCTAGCGAGGCTTCTACAATAAGCTAGCCGTGATCGGCGCTGTCTCTCGAGTCGGGTCTGACCATACTCGGCTGAAGTCTACGGGATTGAACTGTCCCGGGTAACACGTTTTGTGTCTGTCTCCCAGAATAAGAACGCTTCTTCAAGTCGTCCCCACTCCAACTTGTCTTAAAATCGACGCCATTGTTGGTCCCGCACAGTTAATGGCGCGCACTTGTAATAATGCTTATTACAATGAATCTCTTCCTTTTGCGACATTTAAAGTATTACTAATATCTTCTCTTATTTTTCTTGATAATTTCAATGGAATAAAATTGTTACATAGGGCTTAAATGGAATAGTTAATTACATTAACTTGGTAAAATCCACATCTGCTTCCATAAACCCTTCTGTCATTGGCTGTGGGCTTATATCCAATGATATATTTTATAACAATTAATTGGTAATATTTCGCGGTATTGCCTTGTTGCTAGGCACTTTTCAATGTTCTAGTATATTCTGGAGCGTCTCAAATCACGTTACAGGTTTCTCCCACTGTCTGCGTTCGCTAAAAACGCTCGCTTGAGCCAATTTCCAGGATTTATATTTCAATGTTAAACTGTATCATGGGGCTCGAAAAATATCATCATTTTCATCATGTAGCATTCAAATTTCCTTCCCTCTTTCTTGCCTATCCATCACGAACTTCCCTTCCCTTCCCATCCCTCATGAGGCCCCTGTTCGCTTTGCAGGTGAGGCCGCCAGGGCGAAGTGCTGATCACACCTCCCCAGTGGCATCCATTCCGACCAAGTGTTTTCAGCTCTAGGACACTGCCTGGAAAGGCGGTAGTGGTGAGTTCCCTCGCTGAGTCCATGGGAACCACCAACCTGGAGGTTAAAATTGTCTAAAAAAAAATACGAGCCTTACAGTAGTCGCATATGATGTGTAACATCTGACATAGAAGAAACCTCACGTGAAATTGTTGATACACCGGTATTTTATACTATTATTGGCACAAATATTAATCTATTGTAAACGGGAGTATTTTACAGATAATGTAGTTTATAACACGGAACTCATTTTATTAGATGATTTGTAGCTTCCACCAGCACTAAATAAAGAATACAATATGGATCAACAAGATTAATAGACGCGACACCGCTCATAACCTTAAATTCCTTATAAACAGGTCCTCTTCATTCACAGACCAACACATAATTTCATATGGATTCTGTTAAAATGAGTCATATTGATATGATAAATATCGTTTAAAATGATAATCTGGTAGCAAAAATATCTACCACGTCCGGGATTCGAACCCCAGATCTCTAGATTCACAGTCATAAGCACTAACCCCACGGCTATTTCGACTACGCAAATGTTGTGCCCAAGATGGTGACTTATTTCCACGTTCCAATAATACTGCATTAAGGAATTAAGTTTCATTTATATTTTGCTTGTTTCGATAATGTTCCTGCGTGAAATTGAGTTTAAAATGCCTTATGAATAGGCCCTCTTGTGATTAAGAGAATGTATTCAGTAATAGTTCATGAAGGCTTGGCTCAATTCTCGTATAACCACAACGATTATATCATATTGATGACTGCATTACCGTTATGTGGGTTAATATTTGAATAGCCATTGTGCAGAAACATAATACCGACAATGTTTGATATTAAGGCATTTACCATTTAAATACTGATACGAAGACTTCGAACATGTACCATGTCATTTGTTTCAATCACTTGACACCAGAGATCGCATGAGCGTTTTCCGTTCAGTATGTCATTATACATTCCACATGGCCGAGAGTACGTCATGGTATCAATTTTCGACACCGCGAGCTGATTGTTTCTCGTACCACTGCAAGCTGGATCTTACCACTGCCCGCTGGATTGATCGATCGTGCGGGCAATGCATACTTCCGTTTTCCACCACTGCCAGCTAGTACACTTCCGTTCGATCGAGCGGGCAGTGCATACTTCCGTTTTCCACCACTGCCAGCTAGTAGCCTGCCGTTCGATTGATCGAGCGGGCAGTGCATACTTCCGTTTTCCACCACTGCCAGCTAGTACACTTCCGTTCGATCGATCGAGCGGGGAGTGCATACTTCCGTTCGATCCACAACTGCCAGCTCGATCGTTCCGATCCACTTCCGTCTCCAATTTTCAAAATCACTCCCACAAAACTATCCAGCAACCGAGCGGAAAGATGTTACACATTAAAAGTATCAACGAGTTACGTGAGTTTATGTAGTAGTTAAAGACGACGGAACTATCAATTGGCAAGAAGAATGCAGCTCTCGGCTAACGCAGCGTTGAGCTGTGGTCGCGCCAAGACCGTTGACAGCGAAAGAGTGCCTGGCTTCGGAGTAACACATGGCACGCTTCCCTACTTTACAGGGGCGGAGGGCCTGAAACAAACCTGTTTTCTGGGGTTAGGAGGCCATTCCGACCCCAGGTTCCCTATCGCAAATTGATCCTATACCCATCCCCTACACGCTCTTTAAGGGTACTCAAGATCATAAATGACACCCTATTTTTGCCACAAGATTATCATGCGCTGGTACATAATGCGAGTCGCAAGTTCATTGTTCATGATGTAACACGAACAATGATTTTGGACCACAGAACTCACTTCAAAACCTTCTGCAAACCAAAGGTCAGTACGGTACTCGTAAAGGTGCAACGTTGATATTGTCAAAATATAAATACATTCAATACAATAGCGATGGACTGTCGTGCAGTGTCAATGCGAGTACCATGGTAAGATATGTATTTGTTTAGGAGAAAGCAGGAGCTACTCTTTCCTTACCAGACCCATTAAGTCTTCTACATCGCAGTGTCTTAAAAGGCAATGCAAATAAGGCAAAGTATAGGCCTAATAAAGATATACCTTCGAAGTATGTTCCAACTGTCTGTTTGTGGTTCTATAACCATATAGTTTAACTGGGAGTGATGATGCACCCGGTGATGATGTTGGTGCTGAATAATGATGAACTTCCTGTTAACTTCATTCCCTTGGTCTATTTAAATCTTGTTACATTGTAACGACATGTACTCTTCCAGTAAGTCTGCTTTATAATAAAATTTGTTATTGTGATAACTAAAGTAAATAGCACTGGTTATTTCATTCTCCGTAGTGAGCATAGTTTATCGGGGGCACGAAACACGACAGCTCCAGCGGTTGTCTGAATAAGCTGATAGGAGCCTAATAACACAACCCGTATTATTTCCACTGCAATATGTTTGTCACTCTTGCTTCTAGCTAGTGTGCTTAGATAACCCTTATGTTTTCGACATATAGTTACTCTATTCAGTGTTTAGTGTCTACTGAAAACAAGATGTTCAGTAAAGAACATATAGCCTACTTTCTCCAAAATGCATGGGTATCGTTATAACTCTTTGTCATTTTCAGGGAGTATAATTGAACCTTGGTTGTAGTAGCTTGTTGAAATACAACGTGCTACACGGATACTAAACATGAATATGAGGTGCCCTTTGCTAGTGCTACACCTGTAAAAAAAAAACATTTAATTCGGCTGCACCGTGTTTGAATTGATATGGGGAATCGATTTGCACACATACATAGCCGCTATCTGAAAACTATTGGGCTGATGACCTTGTAGTTCAGTCAAACGTTTCTTCCCCCAAAAAAGTATGTTGTTGAAAAATTTTGTAGAGATCAAATGATTAGGTTGGTTGTAATTTGATTTAATCTTTTAACATTTGGGTGGCCGCCATTCCGTTTCCGTTAAGATGGCGGCGATATAAAACATGACACTGAGGTGCCCTGTGTTAGTGCTACCTTTGTACCACATTAGTTCAATTCGGTTTTACCGTGTTTGCATTGATAGGGAGAATCGATTTGCACACATACATGGCCACCATATACAAACAATTGGACTGATGACCTTGTAGCTTGTTCAAAGAACGCCTCTCACATAAAGGTATGCTGTTACAAAATTTGGTAGAGATCAGATGATTAGGTTGGTCGTAATTTGATTTAAGCTTTTTACATTTGGGTGGCCACCATTACGTTTCCGTCTAGAAGGCGGCGGTATAAAACATGACACTGAGGTGCCCTTTGCTAGTGCTACCTCTGTACCAAATTTCGTTCAATTCGGTTTCACCGTGTTTGAAATGATAGGGGGAATCGACTTTCACACATACATGGCCGCCATCCACAAATTATTGGGCTGATGACCTTGTAGTTTCGTCAAAAGATTCTTTCTACATAAAGGTATACCTTTGCAAAATTTGGTAGAGATCAAATGATTACGTTGGTTGTAATTTGATTTAATCTTTTAACATTTGGGTGGCCGCCATTCCGTTTCCGTCAAGATGGCGGTGATATAAAACATGACCACTGAGGTGAACATTAGTTCAATTCGGTTTTACCGTGTTTGCACTGCTAGAGGGAATCGATTTGCACACATGCATGGCCGCCATATACAAACAATTGGACTAATGACCTTGTAGCTTGTTCAAAGAACGCTTCTCACATAAAGGTTGCAAAATTTGGTAGAGATCGGATGATTAGGTTAGTCGTAATTTGATTTAAGCTTCGAACATTTGGGTGGCCGCCATTACGTTTCCGTCAAGATGGCGGTGACATAAAACATGACACTGGAGTGCCCTTTGCGAGTGCTACCACTGTACCAAATTTCGTGCAATTAGGTTTCACCGTGTTTGAATTGATAGGGGGAATCAATTTGCACACATACATGGCCGCCATCTACCAACTATTGACCTTGTAGCTTAGTCAACAGACGCTCGCCATATGAATATAAATTGTTGCAAAATTTGGTAGAGATCGAATGATTAGGTTAGTCATAATTTGATTTAAGCTTTGAACATTTGGGCGGCCGCCATTACGTTTCCGTTAAGATGGCGGCGATATAAAACATGACACTGGAGTGCCCTTTGCCAGTGCTAACCCTGTACAAATTTTCGTTCAATTAGGTTTCTCCGTGGTTGAATTGATAGGGGAATCGATTTGCACACATACATGGCCGCCATCCGCAAAGTATTGGGCTGATGATCTTGTAGTTTGGTCAAACGATTCTTCATACATAAAGGTAAAATATTGCAAAATTTGGTAGAGATCAGATTATTGGGTTGGCCGTAATTTGATTAAAGCTTTTATAATTTGGTTGGCCGCCATTTCGTTTCCGTCAAGATGGTGGCAATATAAAACAAGACAGTGAGGTGCCCTTTAATAGTGGTACCTCTGTACCAAATGTTGTTCAATTCGGTTTCACCGTGTTTGAATAGATAGGGAGAATCGATTTGCACACATACATGGCTGCCATCCGCAAATTAGTTGGCGGATGATCTTGTAGGTTGGTCAAAAGCTTCTTCATGCATAAAGGTATAATGTTGCAAAATTTGGTAGAGATCAGATGAATAGGTTGGTCGTGATTTGATTTAAGCTTTTAATATTTGGTTGGCCACCATTACGTTTTCGTCAAGATGGCGGTGATATAAAACATGACACTGAGGTGTCCTTTGCTAGAGCTACCTCTGTACCAAATGTCGTTCAATTCGGTTTCACCGTGTTTGAATTGATAGGGGGAATCTATTTGCACACATACATGGCCGCCATCTATAAACTTTTGGGTTGATGACTTTGTAGTTTATTCAAAAGACGCTCGCCATATAAATACACTAGCAGTAGTGCCCGGCTTCGCCCGGTGGATTTATTTGTTTTATGGATGATAATGAATACTACTACAGAACTGGCACATGATACTTAACTAACAGAAACCAATATTTTAAAAATATATATTTTTGTGGTGGTGGTGGTGGTGGTGGTGGTTGTAGTGGGGGTGATAAGTAGTACAGTATAATGGACGTAACATTCAGGTCAATTTCCTGTAATGATAATTATGAATAGGGAAACAGTTATTTACTAACTACAGCACTGACACATGTAATTTACAAACAAATTTACAAAAATAATAGAAAGAACAGTAAGTGAAACAAAAGACACTGCCTAGGGCCTATATCTCATTGGCTGTTAGAAATGTGGAGACCAATAGTGTCGTCTTTTGTCGCATAGTACCGTAGGAAAATAATCAGAACTCTGTGGCAAACTTCAGCTGTCCCGAGCTACTGAGGTAGCAATAGTATCATTTATCGCCACAAAGCGCTTAACGATAAGTTTCAGAATAAATGAAGGTAAATTTGAAAGCACCAACGCTTATTGCAGCTGATTATTTTTTATTTTTTATTTTTTAGCGTTTGGCTTTTAGTGCCGGGAGTGTCCGAGGACATGTTCAGCTCGCCAGTTTTGTGGCAGCTTCGAGAAGGACACCCAATGGGTGAGCTACAAGTACCGTTGGGGAGGAAAGTCGGAATGAAGGACGAGGAGTTGGAAGGTAGCAGCTGTGGCCTATAGTTAGGGACCAACCCCGGCATTTGCCTGGAAGGAAGATGGGAAAGCACAGAAGACCATCTTCAAGGTTGCCGGCTGGGGGATTCGAACCTCCTCACCTACCGGATGTGAGCGACTGCCAGCAGTCATTCAGTAACGACCACGGCTAACTCACCCGGTATTGCAGCTGATAACCTCAATGTACTGCACCAACACCATTGCCCTTATACAGAGGCATAATATTTTCATGATGATAACTGTTTAAAGGGGCCTAAGAAATCTTTTTGCACTAATTACCCCCGTGACTGCCATTTATAAACAGAGCAAGATGCATTTTTTTTTCTGCACCAGAACACTGGTAGGGGTGACGTGATGCAGCCCGAACTGCCCGTCAACAACAGACTTATTAAAATACTCTTACAGTTACACTACTACGGACATGAATGGTTCTAGGGCCTTAATACGTGGTTTTTCAAGTTCATTTTGTCTGTTATTCTAAATGTAGGGAATGGGGAGCGTTGTCCAAAATATCAAGTGAACAGTGTTACCAGCAGGGTTTCAAAGTGTATGTAAAATTTGGTGCAATTAAGTGAAACGGTGTAGATTTGTGATGAAGGGCCTAAATGCAGGGAATGGAGGGGTCTGTCCAAAATTTCATGCAGTCAGTGTTACTCGCAGGGTTCCAAGGGGTAAGTATACAAATTGCCGTTCAGATCGGTGAAACGGTATAGATGTGTGCCAAAGGGCCTAAATGCAGGGAATGGAGTGGTCTGTCCGAAATTTCATGTAAACTCGTAGGGTTCCAAAGAGTAAGTATACAACTTTTGGTTCAGATTGGTGAAAGGGTGTAGTTTTGTGCCATAGGGCCTAAATGCAGGGAATGGACTGGTCTGTCATAAATTTCAAGTAGGCAGTGTTACTCGCAGGGTTCCAAAGGGTAAGCATACACATTTTGGTTCAGATAGTTGAAACGGTGTAGATTTGTGTCAAAGGGCCTAAATGCAGGGAATGGAGTGTTGTGTCCGAGATTTCATGCCGACTGTGTTACTCGCAGGGTTCCAAAGGGTAAGTATACAAATTTTGGTTCTGATCGGTGAAACGGTGTAGATTTGTGCCAAAGGGCCTAAATGCAAGGAATGGAGTGGTCTGTCCGAAATTTCATGTAAACAGTGTTACTCGCAGGGTTCCAAAGGGTAAGTATACACATTTTGGTTCAGATCGGGGAAAAGGCGTAGATTTGAACCTAAGGGCCTAAATACAGGTAATGGACTGGTCTGTCATAAATTTCACGTAGACAGCGTTACCATAAGGGTTCCAAAGGGTAAGTATACACATTTTGGCTCAGATAGGTGAAACGGTGTACGTATCACTAACCATAACGCCAGTGCGTGCGGATAGAGCTGTTCGGGAGCACTTGTTCTACCGACTGACTGAACAAAAATCAATCTTGAAGGTCACCTGAGAGGTGTAGCCTAATGCCACACAGCCTAAACTATTCCTCTTGAATCAGGCTATCATATAAAAAAAGAATTTTTCGAATCGGACTGGTAGTTCCAGAGATTAGTGCGTTTAAACACATAAACACACAAACACACATACACACAAACACACAAACTGTTCAGCTTTATTATATTAGTATAGATTTTGTTGCAAAATTTGGTAGGGATCGGATGATTGCGTTAGTAGTAATTTGATTTAATCTTTGAACATTTGGGTGGCCGCCATTACGTTTCCGTCAAGATTGCGGCGATATAAAACATGACACTGAGGTGCCCTTTGCTAGTTCTACCTCTGTACTAAATTTCGTTCAATTCGGTTTCACCGTGTTCGAATTGATAGAGGTGGGGGGGGGGGGGGGCATTCAGAGTACACACACTCACACACAGACACACACAGCCAGACACACAATTTTTGGACCTGTGTTGATCTCATATGTCTACTTTCCTATTTTTTTGCAAAAATCGAAAGTAGGCAAATAATTATATTTTGGAGTTGTCTGGTTCTTGCGCCGGGCTCTTCAATTATGTCTCTTCTCCCAACATTGGGGCATGATTGCTCAGCGGTCAAGCTGCTTGCCTCTCACCAAGGCGGACAGGGTTCCAATTCTGGTTAATGCATGTGAGATCTTCTAGGTGAAAGTTCTCATCCAGTGGTTCGATTTACACATTTATGAAATGTCCCTTGGCGATGGCGAGGGTAAGAGCTAAGTAAAACTAAAAGCTTGCTTGCTAACCACCTTATGGCATTGTTGCTACTACAGTATTCATGGCTGTCACCGTGGAGGTCCTTGTTCAATTCCCGTCTCTGCCATTAAATTTAATTCTGGCCTGAAAGCTGCAACGGGGTACACTCAGCCTCGTGAGGTAGAACTAAGAAGATGTGAGTTCGATACCTACCTCAGTTATCCTAGATATGATTTTCCGTGGTTACCAATTCTAATATAATAATGTTATTGGTTTTACGTGTCTTTTAAATACAGCGGCTTTTAGAGACGTTGGGGTGCCAGAATTTTGCCCCGAAGGTGATCTTTACCGTGCCAGTAAATTTACTGACACGGCTCCCTCACATTTGAGCACCCTGAAATGCCAACTGACTGCTCCAGGATACGATCCTTCAACCTTGGGTACAGCAGGCGATAACGTTACCGCTGCACCACGCAGACAGTCAGTTTCCTCTTCTACGCCAGGCGAATGCCGGGATGGTTCTTATATTAAGGCCACGGCTGCATCCTACACAAATCGTAGCCCCAATTAGAAGTAGGCTACACACACTAATACTGCCATCATAATGACATAGGTTATCAGATAGATTGCACACACACAAACGCAGGTATACGGGCTACATGACCACGATGTCACAAAACTCTTAAATGAATCAACAACAAAATGTATGGAGATTAAGAACCAATAAATGCATTGATGTGAAGTACATCATACATCATATAAGTTATCCGTATCTACATATAAAATAAAATACCTATGAAAAGGTAAAATGGTGTTCAGGTGGGTACCCTTTCTGGTAGGATTGCGGGTGCTTGGCAAATGGGTGGTTGTGTTATGGGGGATGTTCAGAAGCGGGGGCGGAACGAGGTTGTGTCGGTGAGGGTGCGTTAGTGTTTTGGGGGATGTAGGGATGAACGAGTGTGGAGGGAACGGAAGTGGACTCAGGATGGATACCCCCCACAGGTTTGTACGCGGGCCACCAGCTGGACTTGGGGGCACGCGTACGCGACCTTGTAGCAGTCGCCAGATAGTTGCTGAGTCGGTGCGATAGCCACCGGCTGTACTCTTCATGACGTTAGGGAAGTCAGCGTACGGGAGAATGAACTGACAAGAGGCAGAAATTACTTATGCATAACTAGGATTTTATAACTAGAGTCAGGGTGAGAGTGTTGTTAGAGGTACAGTGGAGGAAAAAGGAAAAGCTGGCACACTTACCCTTGGAGGTGCTGCTGCGATGTCTCTGGTAGTCTCGAAGTCGAACCTCGTCCGTGATGGGGGAGCCACCGCCGCCAATCGGTCCTCACTGTCACCGTCTGTGTCGGAACTGCCCCGGGCGCGTGGGTCCTTTGCTTATTTTAAAGCTCAATTAGGTCATGAGTAGTCAGTGGTATTTTCTCCTTGTTGCGTCGTGTAGTTGCAGGCTTTGTGTTCTGGTGCCCTACTCGCTGAAGTAATTACTGTTTCATGTGTGTGGCTTGACTGGGCGAAGGAATCCTTCATAATTGTAGCCATTATGGGTCTTTGGGCGTTAAGGCTGTTGTTATTTAATCTGTTTATTACATTGAGTTCACATTTGATGTTTATTACAGTTGCATATAGATATATACAGTTAAATATGAAAAGCCAAGAATATAACCATGGCAACCCTTGTCCTTATTGACGAAGTTGAAATATTCAGTAAGTTGAAATCTCAAGTCAATAAATTGATGTACTTAAATCACAGTACTGGTTTCAGTCTTTAGACTATTAGTATTTTAAGTACCGGTAATTATTTTGATTACAAATTTTGATAAGGAAAGTTTTGTATATAAGTCTTGCTTCTTTTCGTATTTTATAATATAACGCCGAAGATGGTCACAATGTGGCAGAAACCGGTACGGTGATCAAAGTACTTCTATTTATTGACTTGAGGTTTCAACTTACTGGATATTTACATACCGTTTCATAGTAAATATGCACTCCTGCATTGTCAAACTTGTCAAACTGCACTTCCTAGCATAGGCTACTCTTGAAAAACTTGACCACACCAACAACATGAAGTGCTGCCAACTTAAATTAAATAGAATCGCTTAAAACTTAACACTGTAACACTTTCCCTTATTTAATTAAAGTTAAGTCAACGTGAAAGACCAATTTTAAAACATAAAATTAACAGTCTTTGTCGATCCAGGGGCTTTGTCATCACATCTGCTAACTGATCTTCGGTTGAAATGTGCTGAACACCAAGTTCTCCTTCCATCACCGTCTCTCGAATGAAAAAGTACTTGATCTTCATATGATTTGTGCGATGATGGAACTCTGGATTCTGAGCGAGTTTCACCGTTGCTTGATTGCCAATTTGAAGAATGGGGACTTGTTTTAGTATTCCCATTTCTTGAGAAAGTCTGCTAAGCCAAATGATTTCATTTACAGCTTTGTTTGCAGCTACTAATTCCGCATCAGTAGTGGATGTATCAGTCATAGCCTGTCTCTCGCTTAGCCAAGAAATAGCTCCACCAGTATGTGTAACAACTTCAGTTGATGTTGACCGTCCAGTCTTGTTGCAGCCACCAAAGTCTGCATCACTGTAGCAATCTAACATGCCATTACTCTGGTTCGGACGATAAAGTGTGCCTAAATCACATGTGCCTGATGTATACCGGAGAACTCGCTTTAACCTTGCTACAACCGGTGGGGTTGCACAGTCAAGACATCGAGAGAGAAAGCTCACGCTGTACGCCAGATAAGGTCTTGTCCCAATCATGAGGTATATCAGTGCTCCAACGGCTTGGCGATAAGGAAAGTTGCACTTCTCTGTATTCTTCCCTTCTTCTTTTCTCTTCTCTGGTTCCTTCAGAATTGGTGTTGAAACAGGTTTGTAGTCTTGAAAGCTGAAGCGCTCCAGAATCCTATTAGCATAAGCTTTGCTGACTTATCTTGATTGCACCATCATCAGTTGGTTGTTGTTGATCGAGATGGCCTTGACTTATCACGTATTGCTAAACACTACTGGTATAACCACTGGAAAAGGAAGGAAATATTGAAGAGATATACACAAGGACTAGAGCTCGGTTGGAACTTAAATCTATTAAAACATTACTAGTTACAATATAAATACCATATACAATATCGAAGAAACCACATATATTACAAACGGCATCATCGATTGGGAACGGCGCCATTTTGTTACATTTTGCGGTGGAGAACTCCATAGAGTAGAAAGAGTGGAAGTGTCACTTAGCGACCTACGTCGTGTGAGGTTCCGAGTTTAGCCGCGAGGTTAAGACGTACTCGGAAGTGCTTACCCTGAGAGGGTATTGTATTTTTGAACTAGTAAAAATGGCGAATGTCAGGAAAAACACTATTAAATGCGCTTTTGAAGAAAGAAACAACAGACCGACACCACTTGAAATACATAGGTGGATAGCAAACGACCTGAAGCTTAATAGAGATCAAGTACTAGCGATTCAACTAAACAACGGGGAAAATACAGTGTACATTAAATTAGTGTCCACGTTACTTTATGAAAACATATTATCTCGACATGAAGGTGTGAAATCCTTCCGGCTAACTAGCGGTAACACCACGAAGATAACTATCACTGCTGCAGACTCTTTGACAAAACGTGTACGTGTATTTAATCTACCTCCCGAAGTCAACAACGAAAGGCTCTCTCGCGTGCTTTCTACGTACGGAGTTGTCAAGGACATACGGAACGAGTGCTGGAATGATGCATATGAATTTTTTGCTGTAAGTAATGGCATACGTATCGTAACAATTGAACTTAAATACCCCATACCATCATATTTGACGGTCAATGATTATAAAGTTGTGTTGACATATGAAGGACAAGCTAAGTACTCCTTTTATTGTAAAGAAACCTCCCACTTACAAGTAGACTGTCCGAACAGAAGGAATCGCCCAGTACTTCATGTCAGACAGCAAACATACAGCACGGTGCTGGGTGAGTCTGATGGGAGTAGTACGCTAAGCAACACTACGGACATGGAAACTGCAGTACTTTCCCCTGAATATCCAACCATATCAGAGGCCCTTCGTAACAGGCCCCATTCCACAAACACAGATAGTTTTGCAAAAGTTTCTCACCCATCAAATAACGTAGTTGAAACATCCCTGATTACTTTACATAGTAATGAAGAGGGAACTATGACGTCACGATCGGACAGCACGGGAAAGGGACACACCAGCCATCCAACAAAGCAGTCTGTGCAGCAGCCAGATACTATTGACGGACCTGTCACTACCGACGTACCCAAAACCCAATTTACGTGGTCGGAAGACATGGAATTTCAGGATGTCATACAAGAAGAACGAGAACACACACAAGTAATAGGCTTCCCAACAGTCTCAGTTCATTCGAAGCACCCTCCAGCTAACAATACCGTTCGCTCCCAATTACTTCACGTGCAACGCACTGACATAGTTCAGGAAACCATATCTACTACATCGGGGGCAGAGTTCACTTCCACCTCTGATGCAGCAATCAGAGTAAGTAAAAAGAAAGTCACGGACGTCAGTGGAAGTGCCCTACATCCACAAACAGGAGCAATACCCAAGGTCACAGATAAAGCCAACATTAAGGACACCCATAATCTTCCCATAAAAACTGTCAACAAAAACACTGCGAGGGAAGAAGATAAATTATATAACACACAAACACGAAGTGCATCACGTAGTCGCCGTAAATCACCGGAAGTGCACACCAGTAAAACATCACTCCAATGATCCCCTCAAATAATTGCTCATCGTCAGTCAAATGCACTCAAACATACTGATGCACGTCACCTTCATCCTATTGTTCTTTGCATATGAGTGTCTTGCGTTGTTTTGCGACTTTAAATATCAATGGCATCATAAGTTTAACGACACGTTTTCTACTTCAGGATTTTCTCAGGACTTATGATATTGACATTTTATTGCTTCAGGAAGTAAATGATCCAAACTTGGACTGGTTGAGTGGGTACGAATACATAGCAAATGTTGGCCCATCTCTCCGAGGCACAGCTGTCGTTTACAGATCAGGGTTAATTGTTTCGGAAGTGGAGTTACATCCGAGTGGCAGAATAATTGCTCTGCAATGTGATGACACATTAATTGTTAATGTCTACGCCCCTTCTGGATCACAAGGTCGTCTGGCAAGAGAACATTTATTTGAAGATGACATCAGATACTTTCTCCAGGGCCCGATCCATAATATCTTATTAGCAGGCGATTTTAACTGTGTTTTAAACCCTCGAGATCAAACCGGCGCTTTCAACAACTGCCGCAGCCTCAAAAGTCTCGTAGACGGATTTAATCTCCATGATGTGTGGGAACTTAAACATGGAACCGACGTCCAATTTACTTTCTATCGTGCCGGATCAGCATCTAGAATAGACAGGGCATATATAGCACGAGGAATGCGAGATAGCCTGCATAGTTCCACAGTAGTGCCAGTATCTTTCAGTGACCATCACGCACTGTACTTTAAGTATTTAACAACGTCACGACCACCTATATATGGACACGGTTATTGGAAACTAAACGCATCCCTCCTTCACGACCAAGATGTGCGAAACAAATTTGAAACCCTTTGGATGAAGCTGCGCAGTAAAAGGTCGCAATATCCATATCATATGACTTGGTGGATCGAGGTTGTAAAACCTGCTATTAAAAAGTTTTTCCAGCAAATTTCAAAACAGCGTGCCTGGGAGAGGAGAAGTACTTTAAACTTTTATTATGATGTATTATATGAACTTCAGCAAAAGCAAGCAAATGGCGACGATGTCCTTGGTGAAATGAAAGAAGTTAAGCATTCAATTTTAAATATTCAGGAAAATTATTTAAAGGGTGCATTTATTCGAGCAAAGATTCCCTCAGTCATAGAAGAAGAACGTTCATCACTGTTCCACATCTTAACAGAAAGGCGTAAAGGGCAGCGAAAGACCATTACTAAACTTCGGGACGAGCATGGCAGCACTCAGTCGAACATGGATGATATCCTTCAAATTGGTGCAAAGTATTTCACAACTTTTTTCGCCGACGTCCAACTAAATAGCGAGCAAAGCGATGGGACCTTACAACAAAACCTACCCAGACTGACCGCAGAGGATGGATCGATGCTGGTAAGTGATATTACCTCGGCGGAGATTTTCACAGCACTAAGCCAAACTCAACGTCACCGCTCTCCTGGACCTGATGGAATACCATATGAATTCTATCAATTAATGTGGAATATACTAGGAGAAGATCTTCTTCAAATTTACCAGGAGATTATGGGAAACCCACAAATCATAACTGAAGAATTCACTGCTGGAATTATCATTTTAATTCCGAAGATCAGAAGACCACTTGGAATGGAGGATTTCAGACCTATCACACTTCTCAATACAGATTACAAAATCTTTACAAAAATCATAGCATCCCGAATCAAACCGCAACTGCTACAAATTATAGGGCAGTGGCAATCCTGTGCGACTCCAGGAAACAATATCATCTCGAACTTGTTGGTGTTAAGCAATATTATTATTCTACATGAGAAAACTTCTTCTAATCTTCCCCCTACGACACTAGTCAGTCTTGATTTTCAAAAGGCCTTTGACAGAATAAAACATTCATATCTATGGTCTACACTGCAAACCTTCGGGTTTCCTATCGGGTTGATTAAATGCATTACAGGACTGTACAGAACAGCACAATCTAGAGTAATCATTAATGGACATCTCACATCGAAAATACCCATCCGTAAATCGGTTCGTCAAGGATGCCCACTTTCTATGATCCTGTTCATCATAGCACTGGAACCCTTCTTCCGGAGGATAAACCAGAATGTAACAGGTCTGACGATCAATGAGAAAAAAGTGGCAGTAAGAGCATATGCCGATGATGTATGCATTGTTCTCACAGAGGAAAACGACGAAGACCGTATGCTGACTATCATAAACGAGTTTCAGCAAACATCTGGATCCCAAGTCAATCCATCAAAGTCTGGAATGATGTTGCTTGGGCAACATCCGTTACCCACACCTACTCGATCTTTCCCTATTGTGCAAAAGCTGAAGATTTTGGGAATTATTTTCCAGAACAGCACCATCCTCCGATCTATGTCAGGAACGCGGAGTCAAACAGAATTGACTTTTCTTCACCCACCAGCACTTATGACGATAAATGGGCGATATAGACACATACACCCGGCTTTTCGTGCCGTTATCAATGTAATAGACAGTTTACCTCAGGAAAGGAAAAATCAGGGGGAATTTAATTCAACGAAGAATCTATACACATATTTGCTGAAGGGGCAACAGAAGCCGCTATCAATAGAACATAAATTCACCCAAAGACATTGGAGAACGATTTGGTTGAACGCCTCAAATAAATACATCCCAACACAGTGGAGATCCACACTCTACTCTGTGATCAACGACATTGTGCCTACAGCGACTAAACGCATACGTCACAATATGGCTGAAGATGCTCAATGTAGACGATGTGGAGATGTCGACACATTAGTGCATCGAGTGACATCCTGCCAAGGGGCTCGAACAGTTTGGACTTGGACGACTGCTATACTGCGGAGAATACATCCGGGGATAGACCACCTACCAGCGGAGCGCATAATGGTTTGCGATTTTGAACTTACTGGGAAACCAAAACAAAACGCTGTAACCTGGTTTATAGCGGCAGCAGTGGACTGGAACATAACAGCGCACGAAAGAGGTGGGGGCACCTTAAGGGATTTTGTAAGTTCCATCAGAAGAATACGCTGGACAATGGTACAAAGCAAAAGTGTACAGAAGTTTGCAACGCATCTGTTTCAGTTTTGATTGTCGGATGTGACGGCCAAATTTTGAAACAGTACTGAGTCGTTACACACACTGAAAACTGCCTCTCAAAAACCAACACAACTCGGAAAGATTTGACCCAGTTCTATAAAGATGTTAGATGCAAAGATATACAAAACAATACCAAATGATTTATTTCGTGCATGATGCAAGCTTTTAACGTGATGGACGACGACGGAAATGTAAACATAGAACAGCTGAAGAAGAAAGCTCGTTTCGATCTACAGTGACGTCATCAGGGCGGACTTCATAAATGAGCTCAATGATACGGCTAAGAAGAGCAACGAAGGGTCTGGTTCTTGTGAGAGAGCATTCCTATTTATAATTTCAGGTTATAAGACACAAATGGGGAATATGGATACGCAAGAAATGATTACAACGGTTCAGAACATGAGTGGAGAACTTCTGGTGAACTCTTTATGTGAACTTTTCATGAAAAGTGACCAATATTTTATTTCATTCAGAGATATAAAACTAATGATACATACTGTAGGTCAATTGCTTACCAATAAATAAGAATTCTAAAAAAAAAAAAAAAAAAAAAAAATCAGAGCGTTCAATCTCTAGTCCAAGGAAGAACGATGCTGGTTTCACTGTTATCTTGAATTCAGCCACGACTAACCCATCATCTACATAAAGAGCAACCATACGCTTCTTGTTACCATTCTCCTTAATGTATAAGCATGAATCTGCTTCACTTGCCTTGAAACCTGCATTTGAAAGAAATGCACCGAAACACTTACTCCAACACCTTGGAGCTTGCTTAAGTCCGTATAAACTTCGCTTAAATTTGAAAACTCTCTCTGTGCCATCCATGTATCCTTCTGGTTGTTGCATGTATATGACTTCTAATTCTCCGTACAAGAATGCTGTAGAGACGTCAAATTGTATCAGATGCATCTTCTCACATGCAGCGTCACTTATCATGGAGCGAATTGTTCTCATCTTAGCTACTGGACTGAACTTACCACTGTAGTCTATACCATAGCGTTGCCTAAATCCCTTGACGAAGAGTCTTACTTTATACTTGTCGACACTGCCATCTGGATTGGTTTTGACTCTGAAGACCCACTTGCACGGTATAACTTTCGCTCCTTTTGGTAGAACTGTCATTTCCCATGTCTGATTCTCCTGTAGTGACTTAATTTCACTGTACATTGCATGTCTCCAGTGAGCACTGTGTGTACTACCAATAGCTTCTTCATAAGATTCTGGCTCTCCAATTGCTCCATCAATTCTGTCTTCAGTGGTCAAAATATCGTCGTTGAACCACAAAGTCTTCGTTAGCTTTGAACGATCTCTCAGACGTCGATGAGGCTGAGTAAGAAACGCCTCATCTCTGGTTCCAGCTCCATCCTCTTCAATCTCCGATTCTTCAGATTCATCTGCATCAAAGTTTGTGTAATTTTCTTCCTTCTGTATTGACTGCTTTCCCTGATTGTCATTTTCAACATCTTTCAGCGGTAATTCAACATGCTCTTCGCACTTATCAGGCTTTTCTTGGAAGATTACATCTCTGCTGAGGATAATTATGGTTTCTTTCTTGACCCAAATCCTATAACGCTGATATCCATCGTATCCCACAAGATAACCCTTAACAGCCTTCTTATCCATTGTTCGTCGAGTCTGAACTGGAATTTGGGCGTAGCATATTGATCCTATAATAAGCAAATGCTTTATTCTGGGCTTCTTACCTACCCGCAACTCAAATGGATTAACTCCTCCCACAGAAGATTTTGCAGTTTGATTAAGGATGTACACTGTCACTCACATCAACTCTTCCCACATCGCCGCTGGAAAGTTAGCTTCTTTATTAGAAAACTTCAAAGTTCTGGCCATTTCAACTATAGTGCAAAATCTCACACTCACTGCCACCATTTTACTGAGGTGTGTAGAGTTTTGTTAATCTGTGAATGATACCTTCTGCTCGTAGAATTTCCTGAACTTCCTTATTATCGAATTCTCCACCGTTATCACTGAGCATCTCATTCATACTGTGGCCCAATGTCTTTGAGTGTTGAATAACTTGTCTTAATGCATCCTTGACTTCCGATTTTTCTTTTAAAATGAAGCAGTAGTGAAATGTTGCGTAGCTATCATTGAACATGACCATATATCTCTTCTTCTGAAAGGATTCATCAAGTGGTCCACAAACATCAGCTGACATTAGATCGCCAGGTATGGTTGTCTCTTCTCTTGAACCAAATTGCAGCCGGTGTGCTTTGCCATAAACACATGGCTTACAAAATTCCTTCTCGAAAGGAACATTTACACCTAATTCCTTATTCAGTATTACCTTGACATGACACTTGTCCTGATGTCCCATCTTTCATGTTACAGTTGCAATAATGAAGTGTCGTTAACAACATTTACCTCAACATTTTCTCTGGGCGTAATTGGTTGAATGCCTGCCTTATAAAATGTTCCACAAGGCTCCCGAGTCCCATGTAGCACTATATTGTCATCAATTTTAAGCCAACACTTTGTTGTCGATGATTTGAACTCACTATTAAGATTCCGGTCCTGAGCAGCTAACACAGAAAACAAATTTCTAGATAACTTAGGAACATACCAAACATCCAACAGCATTATATCTTGACCACTAATGATTGATGATATTCTTATTGTGCCCTTTCCCACTGCCATTAACATCTCCTTTCGATCCGCCTTGATCCCACATGGATGATCAAATTTCTGAAAGTCTGAAAACTAATCTGTACAGTTGGTTACATGCTTCGTTGCTCCATTGTCGATCGGTTTACAATAATTGCAGGTATCACTTCTCCTTGACTTATTCTTAATGCACGTATTCTTACCATCTTGCTTTTGTTTGTTTACATTTACTACTAAGCCCTCTCCCACTGTTTTGTCACTTCTTGAAACTTTCATAAAATTTCGCTCAAACATACACAGTTGAACTGTCAATTCATCAAATTAATGTCTTGTTTTCATCCTGTGTTAGTAACCTCCAGCTAGACTGAAAGGTTTCAAATTGACTAGGCAATATACGTAAAGTCTTTATTTTCATTCTTAGCTACAAGTCCATTGTTCAACTCATGCCATAAACTTTTCAGCTTTGCTATATGAGTTGAAACAACCTCACCTGGTATCCAGCTGAATGAGAAAAAATCCGCTCAAAGCTTAAATAACTGGTCTTTCTCTGTGGCTTCGAACTGCTGCTTTAAGGCACCCCATCTATCACTGGCTGTTTCCTTGTCCATAATCTTTTGACAAACTTCACCTGTGATTGTACTTGTAATCTTGGATTTTGCATAGCTGTTCGCCTTGCGGTGGAAATCACGTTCTTCTCTGTGTTTCCTGATTTGTGCTTCCGTAGCATCTTCGCCTAATGGTTCAGGTTTCACTAGCCTCCTATCAATAACATCCAATGCACTTTCATGATACCGGTAGTCTAACAAATCACGAATTTTTATTTTCCACATCGGCCAATCTGATTCATCAGTTAGCGGTTTAATGAGTCTTGAAAAGTCCATTTTTGCAGAACACTCCCGTAACGAAAACGTGTGATTTGGTTATTTTTCACAATTTAATCTAAAATTCAGTTGGTGACTATCTTTCAACTTTCGAATGATGTGCTACACTTGCATGCTGAAAACTTACTATTTCCATGCAAAATTTAACGAGCACACCTTAAGAACATGTTTCTCGAATAATTGTAACCTACAGAATGGATTCTCTTGATTTTCATCAGATCACTGCCACTTCTTTGTTCTCTGCTATCACACCTGGGCCCATAACCTGTTGGTATTTAATGTGTTTATTACAGTGTGTTCGCATTTGATGTTTATTACAGTCACATATAGATACATACAGTTACATAGTGAGCCTGAATTCCTAGTCTGAGATTCAATTTTTTTAATGTTTCAAAATTTAACACGGCGTTAATGAGATGTTATCATCGCTGCAAACTGACTAGAGTCACGTGACGATTCGAGCTGAAGGCTACAATGAGCCAGCACAGGGTTTGTATGAAAAGTGAGCAGGCCAGTCTATAAACAGAACACAATAAAATAAGAATTTGGCGCGTGCAGCAAAAGGAATTGAAAGCTGAAGCGTGGATCGGCACGAGACAATGACGACTGCTTTGAGATCCACAAGACCCGGTCGGGATTTTAACCAATTTACGATGTTAAACGAAATAGGTAATTAGAGTAACATTATTGCTACAGAAACAACAGAAGAGATGTGATTACACTTAGAATAAAGTGAATCTCAAGGCGAACATTATTATAAATTTGGATTGTTAAGATTGGAAGTATTTGAGAAAATATCATGATTTTCAAGAAGCATGAGCGCCAGAATTCCCTCGTGAGGAAATGCGCCATTTTAGAAGGGTTTAATTTTACTCTGGTTCTTGGAAGGAGCAAGACGTACTGTCGTACTCGAGTCTAGGCGCGGTCCTGTGTAGAAATTGTTGGCGGCGATCGAGGGTGCATTGACGGTTAAGCGTTGAGGGAAGGCGCACTAAGCCTGTTAAGGACTTTTAAATATTTAGCTCTGTGAAGTGCAACGTTTGTCCAGTTTGAGAACTCAGTTATTTCTACAAACGGATCTGCTATAGAAGACGAGTTAGAATTTGAACTTAGTGAATTTGAGTTTGGAGTTGAAGTGAGCATTCGAAATTTTAGAAGGCGAGATATTACAAACATTCGTAAGTATTATAACCATATTCTTCGACGAGGGATTTTCAATAAAATATCCCGAGAACATTATAACGCGATATTCATCATAATCCTTCAAAAATGAGTTTCATCATTATTGTTATATGGGAAGCTATCTTCGATATTAAGTTGGAAGTTGAGATGAACGAGTAAATATGCAACAGGGAACGCTACAATGAGAGTATGGAAAGATCTATGATAACCAGCTGACAGCAACTACAAGTATGGAAAGATCTGGAGTAACTTAAATTACTCAATACTAGTCGAAATTCAACAATAAATCAATTCTAAAATTGCTCTCGATGAAATTCAACTTCATGATGACTTCAACAACTTCGAGAAGCAACAGAAAGAAAGAAAAAGATGGTTTTAACAAGGGTAAACCAAGTTCACGATCCTAGTTCGATTCCAGAACTAGGACAACGCGAGGGCGATGCCAGTTCGAGTCCAGAACGAGGCAGCAGAAACGCAGTTCAGGGGGCTGGAGAGAACGAGGCGGTACCAGGAGAAGACATCAAAACGTGTACCGGTATATCATTCCGATATATTCATCCCATCAACTGTCGAAGGCATCGAAAGGTAGAACTGAATCCTTTATGTAGAATTTTGTTGAGTATTTAGAATTTCCATGAGAAACCTTTTTCAATGTTTTATTAATTTATCGATTTGAGTTTTAATTATATTTTGGTCTTCGTAAATATAATTTTGAATTTAGATTTGATTTTATTCTTCGACGAGCGAGTTTTTATTGTAGTGGATTTTCATCGTAAAGTTAGATTTGTTGTGCGTTTAAATATTTCGTTAATATTCTGATAGGAGATGTGCGTTACTCAACCGTATTTTTGTAGGATTATTATTATTATTTTAGAAGGAGTGTGCAAGGTTTGATCTTATTGTTGGTTCTTGTTTGAACATTAGCTTAATTTGAGATAGACATTGTTTTACAGGACAACATTTGATTGTCGAGATTAAACGGAAATAATTGACATTTCTTGAGTATCAGACGATAACAGATGATTGTTCATTTTTATGCAGAAGTCAATTTGGAATGTGACGGAGACTCAATAAAGGTCTTGTTAAATATTGAAATGATTTTCTGACTCAGACTAGCTAGAGCCTTGAATCTGGATTCAATCTCCTGGAAATTTAATGACGATTACAGTCATGTGATGCGGAGTTGAATCGGGTTGGCCAATCATTATTTATGGTGTTGGCGCCATCAGTCACTCACTGACGCTTTCCTCTCAGTGGTTCCCCATATACGTTCCAAACTCTCCACGACCCACGCCTGGCCTGATAACTTAGTCGTCATCCCCGTCTAGCCCGAATCTGGCTATTGTTACAGAGGGTTTCGTTGCCTAAATTCATATTCAAATTTTATCCAACGAGGTAATTTGCTTAAAAATCGGATGTGCCGTTCTTCAGATATGACGCTTGGTAGGTATGCTTATTGCATTTAACCCCGCCTCATCATTGCGTCACAGTGGTTTCACGTCATGAGGGGGAATCCTGTTGCCCCCGAAGTAGTTCTCAGTGCTCGACATTGATGTATCTTGGCTCCTGGAAAACACGCCTACTTCATTCGGGTCATTATTTGGCTGTCAACTGAGTTCGCCTCTTCTGGCTCGTACAGATTCCTTCATATTCTAAGCTGAGGATCGGGGTTCGTACCCTCGAAGTTCTGAGTTTGCATACTCAAAGTTCTTAATTCACATCTCACATGACTGCCTTACAAGGGTTCAGTATGTTTGTCTTCCCCTTTATATTCCCGTTTCCAACGGGGGTTGGGGATAAGATGTAATGAAATTCTATGTGGCGGATGGTTTTTACGGCCGGCCGTATGCCCTTCATGACGCCGACCTTATGAGAGGGGTTAATGAAATATGAAATGAATGAAGGTGAATGAAACTGGGCAAGGATGTGGAAGGTAGCGGCCGTGGCCTGTCTGATGGTAACGTTCCAGCATCTGCCTGGAGTTGAAAATGTGAATCAACGGAAAACCATTTCCAGGACGGCCAACGGTGAGGCTTGAACCCACGTCTACCTTGATCTAGTGCTGCGCATTAGTGAGCGTAATAAAAATAATATTACTGTATCATACATAAATTTAACATCCGACTGAACTGTTGTTGTTTCGACCACGCCAAAGTGCCGAGATTGTACTCTGGACCGATCATTGACCGTGTCTTCAAATCTACTGACATACTACTTCATACTACTTCCTCGTCCGACCTCGACCGTTCCTTTTCAAATTTTGATACGTTTCTCCCATTCAACATGGCGGCCACTCGAAATATTTCACTGGCATTCTATATCATCGCAACGGAAACAGATATCACCCTGAAATTTTGCACAGTGGTAAAGGGTACTGCTATACAAGTTCACCTATGTGATTTTCAAAAACCTGTTAAGTACATAACGAACATGGCGGCCAAGTGAATTTGAAAAAAAAAAAGAATTTTTCAAACGATTTTACCATGCGAGTGCAGTGAAACTTTGTACAGTAAATGTATATACACATTTTAATGCACTGGCATCTAATTTAATTCAGTTGATTTCATAACCTCAAGATGGCGGCTGTGCAAAATTTTAAAATTTAATTTTTATTTATTTGTCCCAATCATGGGAACGAAGTGAAGGGTTGAATAATGAACCTACGCAATAATCTTCATCTAATGGTTCATAATTCTATGGCCCACATATATAACAATCCGATATGGCGACCATCTGAAATATTTAGACGGTTCTCAATATCAACGAATCTGTTACAGCAATCAAACTGAAATTTTGTATATTGATAGAGGCTATTAGATATGAGTTCACCTTGTGGACCTTCAATAACCTGGTGAGCACAATAAAAACATGGCGGTGGTCAAGCGAAGTTAAAACATTTAAATGAAATTTACTCGTGATTTCATCATCCGAGCACAGTGATATTTGGTACGGTAAATTTTCATACAAAATTTAATCTACTGGCATCTAATTAAATTCAATTGATGTCATAACCCCCAATTTGCCGGCTGTGCAAAATTTTAAAATTGATGTTTTATTTCTTGTGTACTAATCATGTGATAAAAGTGAACGTTTGAATAATTAACCTACTCATTAATCTTCATTTAATGGTACTGTGCCCGATACCCCAGCCTCGAATTGGGCTGCCCGGCTCATCACCTCAACCCTTGACAAGAGTCCGGTACAAAGATAAAAAAAATGAACATAAATCCTGAACGATATAAATAAATTCGGTTACAAAAATAAAATGTTCCGGGCGGACGAGATTCTAACAATCCCAGGGCGTGATATGGGTTTCCCCAACACGAAGTTATTTTGCCAATAGTTCAGGCTTCAGTATGAAGATTAAATGAAAGTTGCCTTAAAAGAAACATCCAGCATTTATTCTCAACGCACATGGTACAAAAATAAAATAAAGCAACAATGCCTACCCTACACGTAGAGATCCTCGAAAATTAAGGCTTGAAGTGCAACGAAGTTGAAGAGAAAAATATCATGTGAAAAATCAAAATATCATGGGGTCAAAACCTTTGCGTGTCCTAACTTTCGACACAATGAACTTACGGAAATCTCAAACTGTTCCCTAAAATGGATTATACATTTAACCACATTTATAGCTCGCCATCTCTTATTATACTGTCTATTCATGGGATGTTTTAAAAAATGACAACAACAAAAATCAAATTATTCCTCGCACTGGATTTCCTTCTAAATAAATGCCTATTATTATATTTACACCATGGATGTTCACCCCTGTTACAACTGTATTCACATTTTATATACAAAATATTAACACTGTTTTGTCTCTGGTGACAAATTTCACAATAAATTCAAACTTTCCACATCCAGTTACATGTGGCACATTTTACATTATTGAATTTGATCAAATCAGATTTACTCTTAGCATGTCTTTCATACGCGTTGTTTAAGAACAATATTTAACTCCTCGAAAATTAAGGCTTGAAGTGCAACGAAGTTGAAGGGAAAAAATCATGTGAAAAACCAAAATATCATGGGGTCAAAACCTTTACGTGTCCTAACTTTCGACACAATGAACTTACGGAAATCTCAAACTGTTCCCTAAAATGGATTTTGCATTTAACCCCATTTATATCTCAGCCATCTCTTATTATACTGTCTATTCATGGGATGCTTAAAAAAATGACAACAAAAAAACAAATTATTTCTCGCACTGGATTTCCTTCTAAATAAATGCCTATTATTATATTTACACCATGGATGTTCACCCATGTTACAACTATATTCACATTTTATATACAAAATCTTAACACTGTTTTGTCTCTGGTGGCAATTTTCACAATAAATTCAAACTTTCCACATCCAGTTACATGTGGCGCATTTTACATTATTGAATTTGATCAAATCAGATTTACTCTTAGCATGTCTTTCATACGCGTTGTTTAAGAACAATATTTAACTCCTTTCATTCCTCAGCTAACATAAATTTTTTATGACACTTAAGTAGGATTATTTCGTAACACGTGACGTTTTTCACACAGATATTTCATTGATTTATGGTTTCATTTCAATAACTATCACCCTTTTTTATTAACTTCAGTACAAAATTAACATTATATGATTTTACTTTGTGGATCATTAAACCTATTTAATTACCATTCAACATTGATGAGTATATTCCAATTTCAACATTGGATCAAACCTTATCATTGGTAGGACCGAATAGGTCGAACCGTTATAATTCAACACTTCATTTATTTCAATATTCATTATTTTCTATACTTCAATTATTATTATTATTATTTTCGGTTTATACAGAACATATAACACATTTCTGGTATATTTCAACGTAACTATACGGGCTTCAGTGAACCAAAATATAGCTACGGAAACAGCAACTTCTAAGCTAGAATTTCGCTACCCATGAACTTCCGAACGATTCTGGTTGTCGATAGAACTACTGCCTTCTGCATTAGTTTGTAGAGCCCAGTATCCAGATCCAGTTCTTTAAGGTCTTGGAGCAAGGTACTTGGGATCACGCCCGTACTCGAGACAATGATAGGTATGGTCTTCACTCGCTCTACATGCCATTGTCTTTTGATAGGGTCGACCAACTCGCTGTATTTGCTGATCTTTTCAATGTGTTTTGACTGGAGATTCTTGTTATTATTATTATTATTATTATTATTATTATTATTATTATTATTATTATCCCACGACTTTCTTAGTCATATATCATCCACGTTCATTATACCTTGCACTAGCTGCGGTGTTAATTACGTGTATATATTACACAACTCATATCTGTAAGTTTAACATGTACAGTATAATGTGTAACCTGATCTCAGTAGATAGTCCGTGCTAATGTGTTAAAACTTCGTGTCAAATATCCTCCCGATATTCCTTCCTAAACATTTTTCCACATTACTTTATCTGTCAAATTAAACATTACGAAATTCAGTTCTTATTAAAGTGCGACATCTACAAATTGTGATTATTATATTCCAATCCCCACTTCCTTTGTGTAATTAATAAAATTTTGATATGGTCTCCAACTGCTAAAGACTGCTGCTTCTAAGCTACATTTTATGGTGGAGTTTCTGTATCTTCGTTCTGGGTTTCATAGTACCAGCGATGCCCATCTCCAGGCGTTGGTCCTCGTCTTCCTGGGTCCAACTTCTCCCCGGATCCTAGCCCGTCACGTGGTTCCCATGGTCTCCGAACGGGTCCATCTGGTCCTCCTTCACCGTCATCCATCTCAGGAAACCCCCATGATCTTCATCTAACCGGCCATAGTGTCCCCAATCGAATTTACGTTAGATTGCCCGCACCGCGCGGTGCCGATGACCGCAATATCCATCTTTATCATAATTTTTATTCTCGCATCAAAATACAGTTCTGTCTACCCATAGGATGCTGGTGTTGTCTGTTTCACGAAACGTTAATCGGATCACTTTTGGTACTGCGCCCGAATTCCTCTAGAGCACAGTCCCAAATCTGCACAGATGGTAAAAGGATCGTGATAATGTCAACACCCGGCTAAGAGTTGAACACCCCTCACCGGACTGATGACTAGGGAACCCTAGGAACACATATATACATCTCTAACTATAATACTAACTAGTTGCATACAGTACAGAAAAAAAATAAAATAAAAGTAGAGCACTAACGAGCAACTCGGCTCTCGGGCGATAAGATAAGTTGACGATCATCTGTCTGCATCTAGCTAGCGGTATCGTTCTAGTGTAATTAAGCGTTGAATCAAAGAAACAGTTCCAAAAAACTCAGCAAGAATAAAAATGTCCCTGCCATTTATTAATAATAAAAAATATAACATGACAAAAATTATGTTCCCTTCACCAAGAATAAATCTGGCTGTATTTCCTTTCTTCGGCACCTCTCTCGTATAACAATTCTTCATCGGTGACCTCGTATAGTTCGTTAATGGCGATCTCATGCCTCATTATTTTGTGATTTACGTCTTCATCTACCTTCGTTTCTGAATTGGCGTTTTATTCCAGGCCTGTCGTGATTTTGGCCTTCACGACTGGTTCCTGGTTGAGGTTCATCACTCACTTGTGCTTGTTGCTGGGGTAGTTCCTTTCTTTCTTCTCTGTCTCTCTGATTTCTTCTGTAATCCTGGTTTTCTCTTTCTCGTTCTTAATAATATCTTTGAACATTTCCATCATCTCTCCATCTGCTCCTCTGATAGTTGTTCCTCGGTTGTTGTTGTTGTTGTTTTTGTTGTTGCATAGGACGTCTCTGTTGTTGTTGTTGGTTGCCATCGTTCCAGTTCCTATATCTGGAATACCTTCTTTGATCTCCTTCATTCTGCCTATCAGGGTAATTATTGCTTTGAAATCCCCTGTTATAGTTGTTATTTTGGTATCTGGACCCTCTCTGTCTGTCGTTCCAGTACCTGTTTTTATGTGGCCAAACTTCTCGGGCTCTGTTGTAACCTGGATCATACCTAGTCCTACCGTAGTTGTTATGTCTTATTGGTCCTGTCCTAGTTGGTGTTACATCAGTTTGTTGTTGTTGATCAAACAACACTGTGTGTACCTCTCTGTTTTATGCCTGTTTCTCGAATTCTGACTATTGGTTTGTCCTTGAGATTGCGCTATAGAACTTGTGTGGTCTAATCCTCGCAGCAACTCAGCCATGTCTTCCAAAGTATTGACATTGGACGAAATCAGGTGTTTCCTAACCTCGGCTGCTAACTGTCTGGATATGACGTGTATCAGCTCCGGTTCTGCCAATGGAGTATGAAGATGTTGTAAGCGGGCTAATTGATTAGTGAAGTAGCTCGCATAACTTGTCGGTACAGAGTAAGGATATTTCTTCGAATATATTTCTGCTGTGATGTCTTGTTGCAACTCTTCGCTCCAGAATCGTTTCAACAATGCCTCAGCGAATTCGTCGAACGTATTGTAGGTATATCTGAACGCTCTATGCCAAATTAACGCTTCTGCTGACAAGTACTTCTCTACTACTCTCATCTCTCTCTCTCTAGGAATTTTGTTCTCCTCCAGGTAGTAACGCATGTCCCTTAAAAATTCAACGGTGATGACATTTCATTCCCCCGTGAACTTATCTGGTTTCTCCTCATGGCTTTTAATCACTACCACATTCTGATTATTCCTACTGGGAATCTGATCGTATGTCCTTCCTATCTTGTCCGGTTCTCTTATATTCCTCTCGGTACGTTCCGTTCCAAAAGTGTTATGGCGTGACCTACTAAACATGTGAGTGTCTACGCTCTCCTTATCTTCTTCCTGGTAACCTTGACTGAATCCTAGTCTATGCAATTCTCCTCTCAGTTGACTGTCTCTCTCTTTAAAGAAGTCGTGGAGATCTTGTTTCATGTTAGATGTATCCCTCATCGACAGTGCTTTCATCTGTTCGTTAAGATCACCTATCTATTTCTGTTGCTTAGACTTTACCTTAGCTATTTCAGTGTTGACCTCATCAACTAATTGTCTAATTTTATCTAACTCTTTAAATTTAATTCCATCGGTTTTGCTCGTAATCTCGCTTATTGTTGTAACATGGGATTCCTCTAAAGAGTCTATTCGTTTCCTTAATTCCTCTCGCAACCCAGTTACATGAATATTAGTCGTACTTTCTATGTCTTTAACCTCTTTCATGATCTTACCATGCATTTCATAGATATACTCACTACTACTCTTTAACACATCTCCTTTTAATTGTAACACAGCTTCAACAATACATTTGTTTATATCAACATTTATGCCCTCAGATATCAATTGTTGTTGATTTGTTACCTTTTGTTGGAGCTCACCAACTGTACCAGTTAAGGTAGTCAGCTGATTCTGCAACTCACCTTGGGACCCTGAAATTGTGTTGAAATGGTTTGTGTTGTCAACCTTTATAGTATCTATGCTATTTTGTAGAGTTTGCTGTAGCTCTTGTAGTCGTTTCTCTGCATCTGCTTGTGCCTTTTCTTGTGCCTTTTTAGCTTCATCTTTGGCTTCCCTTTGTGCCTTTCTACTCTCTTCTAGCGCCAATCGACTTTCTTCTTGAGTTAGTCTACTCATTTCCTGTGATACTCTTCCTTCATTTTGCGCCTTCTCTAGAGCTTTCTTTATCTCCTCCTGTGCTTTCTTAGCTTCTTCTTGCGCCAATCTATTTTCTTCTTGTGTCCTTTCTAAAGACATCTTGATCTCTTCCTGTACCTTCTTACTTTCTTCTTTCGCCAGTCGACTTTCTTCCTGTGTCTTTTCTAAGGCTATTTTGATCTCATCTTGCGCCAACTTACTCTCTTCCTTCAAAGCTGCCGTAGTATCTTTAATTTCTTTCCCTAGCTTTTTAGTGGTTTTCATGTGTAATAGTGTGTAGGGCTTCAACTTCGGCAGTTAATCCTGCCTGACTGGTCCTCATCTGCTCCAGTATCGACCTGATATAGGTCATGTCCTCAGACGACACAATCTTATACAATGAGAAAATATGGGAAGTATTACTATACTAAACACAGCGAAATTCCAGAATGACCAACATTTATAATTTCTTACGATGTACTCACGCATTCCGTAGATATGTTTTCCTACCTTACCTACGTCAATACTAACGCTAACGGTATCTAGCACTATCAATACCTAACACTGAACTTGCTTCAACACTTAATTCTAACCAAAATTTATTTAAATATGACATCACTTTACATTTATCGTTATACTCGACCAATAAGTCTTTCGCCGGAACAATGCAATATATGCCTCACAACAAATTGTACTCCACATATCAAACAACGGGAATTCATCTCCTCAACTTGTTAGATTGGGATCGGCATTTTAAATACAAACAAAACACGACTGTGTCGTACACCAAACATGCTTAAAATAGCCGTGATTACGAAATATCACCTAGTGTAACAAACTCAACACAACCGCTGGTCACTCAGCACTGGGAATTCAAATTAACAAATTCGATAGACCCATGCAATCGACAACGTTGAAGCCACACCAGTTGGGCGACCATCAATTAGATATGTTATATATGCGCACGAATTCCTCTAGAGCACAGTCCCAAATCCGCACAGATGGTAAAAGGATCGTGAGAATGTCAACACCCGGCTAAGAGTTGAACACCCCTCACCGGACTGATGACTAGGGAACCCTAGGAACACATATATACATCTCTAACTATACTACCAACTAGTTGCATACAGTACAAAAAAAAACAAATAAAAGTAGAGCACTAACGAGCAACTCGGATCTCGGGCGTTAAGATAAGTTGACGACCATCTGTCTGCATCTAGCTAGCGGTATCGTTCTAGTGTAATTAAGCGTTGAATCAAAGAAACAGTTCTAAAAAACTCAGCAAGAATAAAAATGTCCTTGCCATTTATTAATAATAAAAAATATAACATGACAAAAATTATGTTCCCTTCACCAAGAATAAAATAAAATATTTATCTGAGCCTCACTTAGGCCTGATACGCTTAATAAGTGTCTTTCTTGCATCTTTACACGACTACAACATGCATCTCTTGCTTGATAATATTTACATAAACACATAGTTTAATTAATTACAGTAGTGTCTGTCCTACTTGTTTACTGAAGTTATGCTTTAACGCTCATCATAACAAACATAATCCCTACGTAATACAATCGTTAAAGTCTTCAAATTTAGATCTTAAGTTCTTAAATATAATAAAAGCAACAATTAATACTAGAATAATAACGTATTTACATTTTATACATGATCGCGTCCCGCACGATATAAAAACAACTGTCTCTAATTTAGTAGAGTTCATTCCATCACTTTCCTCCTCTCTCATCATCTTTCTTTACGGGTATCACCAGCTTTCTGCGTATCTCACACAATAAACTAGTCAAAATAGTGAATTCCATGTGAATCATAAATACAAACAGTGAAGTTAATATTTCATCACTAAAGTGTACAACTCTGGTATTTCAATAATTAATAATAAAACAAACTAACAATGGACGACTGTTCAGATAAGCTCTTCAACCAAAAATCTAGTGTGTGTGGTATGAATCCTCACTCCCACACTCCTATCTTCTCCAAACACAGTTTATGACTTCTCTTAGTCACCACAAAATATAACAAAACCTTTCTTCATAAACTCACGTTGCATATTATCGCGTCTCTAGTTACGCCTTCATCAATACAAATGCATTTCATCAACCTTTCGTCTCTTAGCACGTTCACAAAACTTCTATCGTTCCATATAAACTACTTTCATCAAAGTATGATATTTAGTATTCCTACTAGAAATTACAACTCTAATAACGTTCATGAATACGTTCCACTTCCTCCTACAAACTCCTCTATCGATTATACATCTCGTGCTATGTTCAAATACTTTCCACATACTTCCTCCTTCGCTTCACATATTACTTTGTTACAATTTATCGCTTAATTCTGAATTTCAAGTCTGCTTGTGTCTGTTATCAAAAATAACAATAACTTTCCCTCACGTTTATGTTCACAATAAATGTTTATATCTTTCCTTCCATCTTACAGTATCGTTTTATGATAAATATACATCCATATCATTTTATAATAACGTTTCTCGTTCAGTTATGCCTTCAACTCGTATACTGCTCTTTTCCATACATCAAAATTCTGGGTTTTACAATGTCATTACATTTCTTGCTTACAAGAGTTCCTTCAATGCCAATATTGAATACTCCTGTCAACTATTTCTTTCTATACATTATTTCGTTCCTGAAATGAATAAACTCTTTACTTATAGGATTCTCTGTCCTTCCTTTCCTCACTTCAAGTAGTAAACTATTTACTTTCGTCAAACACATGCCTATATTTTTTCTCTGATACATCTATATATTTAAAACACTAAGCTGTTTTTTGTACACACGAGATTGTGAAAACGACTTAACCGATTGGCTTCGTAAGACATTCTAACGAAAGCTCTTGGCATGCAGATTTGCAGAGTGTCTCTAAAATAAACAAATATATTACGGTATATTTTTAAATTAATATAGAAAATAGCAGAATTCTAGGCCCTCACGCATGCGCACAATCCGCCTGGGGGTCATGACAAAATGGCGGTGAGAAGTCCATTAAAATGTATGTTATTTAATAAGCTTGCATGTAATTGAAAACATACATTAACCAAGTTCTGACAGTAAAATATAATAACAGTATGAACGTATACGAATGTGCAACATTGATTTATTTGGATAATGAAATGGATTATTTTCTTCAGACAGCGGCTTTTAATGATAAAGAAATGCTGCGTCTGCTGTTGACCAAGAGTGCGCGTGTAGCTATGTGGTTAAGGCGACAGACTGTGCTTCCAAGGTTCACAGGTTCGATCCCAGCCCTCGCCGATATATATATATTTTTTTTACCACTGAAATATTGTTAAATCAAGGAGTATTAGTAAGGTTTTATGTCTGTTAAAGATACATATTTCTACATTCCCTCTCGGTATATTTTTGAATTAATATAGAAAATAGCAGAATTCTTGGCCCTCACGCATGCGCACAATCCGCCTGAGGTCATGACAAAATGGCGGTGAGAATTCCATTAAAATGTAAGTTATTTAATAAGCTTCCATGTAATTGAAAACATACATTAACCAAGTTCTGACAATAAAGTATAATAACAGTATGAACGTATACGAATGTGCAACATTGATTTATTTGGATAATGAAATTGATTATTTCCTTCAAACAGCGGCTTTTGAATATAATGAATGGCTGCGTCTGCTACTATACATGAGTGCGTGAGTAGCCATGTGGTTAAGGCGACTGACTGTGGTTCCATGAAGCGCCGGTTCGATCCTAGCCCTCGCCAGTTTTTTTTTTTACCACTGAAATATTGCTTAATCAAGGAGTAACAGTAAGGTTTTATGTCTGTTAAAGATACTTATTTCTACATTCCCTCTAAATACGTTTTATTTTCGTTTTACCATTGCATTGCAGCATGTAATCAAAAGAGCAAACTGTTGTCCGCAGTACGCCGTTTAAATATCTGCAATCAGTTCCTATAACTGACAACAGATGGCAGTAATTCGCCCATATAGTTCCATTAACTGACAGCAGATGGCAACACCATTGCATCGATATATTTATAACACAAGACATGGCATGTTTTCACGTGATGGAAAATTATAAAGGAGGGGAATATTTAAGAAGGGAAATGTTGAGGAACATTAACTGACAGTTGAATGTGTAGGCTAGGTTGTTTATGTACCTTAATATTGCAATTTCTTCCCAATGCTTCGGTGGTCAAGTTATTAGCGTCCTAGACTAAAAGTTATAATTATGCATCGTCGATATTAAAGAAAAAAGTAGTTTTCCAGGCACACGCACGTCTCCACAATTGCTTTCGCCATGAGAGACACTTGGCAAATATAATTCGTTTGAAGGACTCCGACATCTTGGTCACTCAGCCCCGTGTACTTGGGTGTGTATGTGTGAAATTTTCTTCTGATAACCTGTGTTATTGTGATGGCTGCATTACTGTGTGTATTTGTAATTAAGGTGGTAAATGGCAAGGAGACGGCCAAGGCCTTAAGTTAGGAACCATCCCGGTATTTGCCTTAAGTGGAAGTGGGAAACCACGGAAAACCACATCCAAGATTGTCGAGGTGGGAATTAAACCTTCCTCTTCTTAGTTATACCTCAAGAGACTGAATGTACCCCGATTTTGCCCTGAGACCAGAATTAAATTTCTTGGCAGAGCAGGAAATGTAACCCGGGTCTCCGGGGCGATAGACAAGAATAGGTGGGCCTCCATGTGTTAATACGATTTTTGACATGCACGGGACATAGAATTCAAAAACTGCCTCCATTAGGGTGACTATCGAAGTGAGTATTGAGTATAGGCCTATGGTCATTCCAGTAGTTGGTGAAGTGTTTCTATGTTCCCCTGCAAAATGTACTGCCATAACCTATAACAGGTGATGGAAATTGCTTATTTAGAGCAGTTTCGTACTGTTTATAACAAAATGAAGAACGTCATTCTGAGCTGCGTTTTCAAGCTATCGCAAAAAATTTCGCTGGCAGGAACAATTATAAGGAATTTATTTTAAGCGATCAGTCTCATCGCATTCTCCTCACCAACCAACTTGAGTATGAAAGTCTCTGGACGGTCATGTTGAACTTCATTGTATAAGACAATTGTTTAATGATTATTTGTTTAGAGTACGGAGTCTAACTACGTAGTTGATTTCGGCAATGGAAGTATTATTTGCCATTTAATATTTAGCGGCTCCGTTATTGCAGGACACTATAGTGTTATCGAATAATACGAAGCCACATTTAAAATCCAATATAAATAGGCCATTTCAGAAACAATTCCAGATATTATGCAATACAGTGTACTGTAAGGTCCTTGACGATCAAATGTAAACATTTTTCTACATTGTATTTCTCTTGCGTAAAATCTATGCGTGGTTACTTTGGTCTTTACTGTTGTGAGGGTAAAATTGATCTACTGGAATATAAAATATTTGCCAAGCTGCAACAATGTAATGATATTAATTTAAAAGTCATTGAACTTATATCCAGCAGTTCAAACACATACATCAGCGTTAACAGATTGGATACTGAAGATGAAAGCCAGCTACTTCATTTCCCTATTATTGAATTTTTCAATTCCTTGGAATTAAGAGATTCGCCTCCACATACTTCGAACGTTTAAGCCGTAGATATGCTTCTTAGAAATCTGAACGTTTCCCATGGACTCATATATGGTAATATATTAATTGTAAGAAATCGCTTGGATTCGGATATAATAGGTGCAGTAATAATAGGCAGAGAGCTCAAATCCTACGACTTGATTTAACACCTTACGATAAAACACTTACAGGTAGCCTACAGTACATTTTCTTTTAATAGGCAACAATTTCCTATTCGCTCGGCCTACTTTATCAAAATCAATCAAGCTCAAGGAGAAACTCTTGAACGTATTGGGCTATTTACCTCATCACGTTTTCAGTCATGACCAGCAGGATAGTGAAGGTGCAAAAAAGGTCCTGTTTGGGATGGTAAAGAATAAGAGGCGGAAGGATCCTACGGATTATGTTAGAATTGTGAACAAAAGGGGACAAGAGATAGAAAATAGGGAAGAACTGAAGAAAATGTGGAAATAATATTTTGAAGAACTCCTGAACCCAAATGGAAACCACGGCGAGGAGGAAGAAATCCGGGAAGAGGTACAGTAGATGAACTGCAAATAGAAAAGGACTTAACATGGAAAGAAGTGGAAGATGCAGTGAGGAAGATGAAAGGAGGGAAGGCACCGGGTGTGGATGAGTTGAGTGTGGAGATGGTGAGAGCAGCAGGAGAGGTGGGGATACAATGGTTGTACCGAGTGATGAAGACAGCATGGAAGGAAAGGAAGACCCCAGAGGACTGGAAAAAGGGAATAATTGTCCCGATCTTCAAGAAAGGTAGTAGAACAGAATGCAGAAACTATCGGGGAATAACACTGATGAGTCATTGTGCAAAGTTGTTTGAGAAAGTTTTGGAAAGGAGAATTAGGACAAGGATAGAAGGAGGGATGAGGGAAGAACAACATGGCTTCAGATCAGGAAGGTCCACAGTGGATTTGATTTTTGCTGTAAGGCAGTTACAAGAACAGCACTATGAGTATGGAACAGATCTACTGATGGCCTTTCTGGACATTGAGAAAGCATATGACAGTGTATGCAGAAACAAAGTATGGAAGTCCCTGGAGGATAGAGGAATATAAAAATGGACTATAAGGAAGATAAAGGAGATGTACAAGGGAAGCGTGAGCTGTGTGAAAGTGGGAGGAGAGAGATCGGACTGGTTGGAACAGAGAAACGGCCTGAAACAAGGAAGTGCACTGTCACCGTTACTTTTCATTGTGGTGATGGATGACATAATGACCCGAGTGGCACAAGTAATTGGGGAAGGAAAGATGAAAGCAATGGTGCTTGCAGATGATTTGATGATTTGGGGAAACAAGGAGGAGGAGGTACAGGAACAGTTGGACGTGTGGGAAGGAATAATACAAGGTTATGGGATGAAATTTAGCATAAATAAGAGTGAGATGGTGATCACACAAGGAAGAAGGAAAGAACCACAACGGAAATAACAATTGGTGGGGAACAGCCGAAGGAATTGGAGAGTTTCAAGTATCTGGGAAGCCTGATACAAGAGAATGGAAGAAACGATAGAGAAATAAATGAGCGGGGGAGACAGGCAGAAGCATTCCGGAGGAGTGTGAGAAGCATGTTATGGAGCAAGAATGTCCCTCAGAACAGCAAAAAGATCATATATCGGACGTACAATGTCCCTATCCTGACGTATGCCTCGGAGACCTGGGTTATGAAAGGAAGGGAGAAGAGCAAAATACAGGCCAGTGAGATGAGGTTCTTGAGAAGCAGTATTGGAGCTACAAAGATGGACAGAATAAGAAATGAGAGGACCGGAGAATTAATGAAGGATGAACCATTACAGACTGGTATAGAGAAATCTAGACTTAGATGGTATGGACATGTAAAACGAATGGAGGAGAAGAGGATACCCAGCAGGATACACGAGACGAAGTGGGAAGGAAAGAGACCAAGAGGGAGACCGAGAGACAGGTGGGTGAAGGGGGAGGAAGAAATCGTGAAGAAGAGAGGAGAAGACTGGACAAGGGTGGAGGCTGAGAGATGGTGGGAAGACAGAAGACGTTGGAGAGACTTGTGTTCCAAACAGACCCGGCCAGTGGCTGGAAACTGTGCAAGATGATGATGACCTAATCACGTTTTCAGTCATGACCAGCAATATATTGCAATGCTGAGAGTGCTATCTTTTGACGCCCTTAAAGTTGCAATAGAGCTAAAAAGTAATCGTACAAAGAATGTAACTTATATAAGAAGCTTCTTCAGTAATTTTGTTTTCCATTGTCCGTCATGTTTTGACGGGTTTCATCTAGTTATTTATTTATTTCTCACAAAGTTGTGCTTCATTTCTCTTGTTTCAATACATATACAGGGTGCTTCAAAAAATGTATACACACTTTAAACTATCGTAGTTTTCCCGCTCTACAAGGCTAATGTTATATTTCTTCGCCAGGTGGCAGCATAATCGTCCCTCTATGTTATATTGTCAGTTGGAATTTGTAATATCAACATGGCGGACGTACGTTTGAGTTTTGAAGAACGTAAGCAGGTTATTAAGTGGTACTGGAAGTTTGAGAATGTAAATGAAGTTCAAAGACAGTGGAGAAGGGAGTATGATACAGAACCACCTTCAAGATTAACAATTACACGCATACGAGACAAATTCGAAGTTCATGGAACAGTGTGTGATGTGCATAAAGGTCATTCAGGTCGACCTCGAACAGCTACAAGTGATGAGTCATCAACGGCAGTTTTGGAACTGTTTCAACGCTCTCCTAACTAATCTTCAAGGCAAGGGGCACGTGAAAGTGATGTAAGTGCTAGCAGCGTGCTACGCATTCTGAAGAGAGGCAAGTATCGTGTTTACATTCCAAGGCTGGTGCAATAGCTAAGTGACGACGATCCAGATCGAAGGTTGCAATTTTGTGAATGGGTTCAGGAGATGGTGATACGTGAACCGGGATTTATGGGTAGCATCATTTGGTCGGATGAAGCCCAATTCAAACTTAATGGAACTGTCAATAGGCACAATTGTGTTTACTGGGGTGAAGAAAATCCTCACATTACAATTGAAAAAGCTGTAAATTTGCCTGGTGTAAATGTGTGGTGCGGTTTGTCTTCAAGGGGACTCATTGGACCTTTTCGATTTGAAGGCACTGTAACTGGTATAACTTACCTAACAATGCTTGCTGATTCCATATTTCCTGCCATTCGTGCATTATACGGTAATGATAATTTTTATTTTCAACAAGATGGTGCCCCGCCGCACTATCACAGGGACGTACGAGCTTACCTGGATCAAAATTTGCCGGGCCAGTGGATAGGACGCAGGGGGCCAATCGAGTTTCCAGCACGCTCTCCAGACCTTACACCACTGGATTTCTTCTTATTGGGCACAGTAAAAGATGAGGTGTACAAACGTAAACCACGTAACCTAGACATTCTTTGGAATGAGATTCAAGCCGTGTGTAGAGAAATCTCATTGGACGTTTTGATACGATGTACAGAATCAGTGGTGACTCGTACTCAGAATTGTATTGATGCTGCAGGTCGCCAATTTGAACAGTATTAACATTTGTTATTTATGTTTCATTTACATTGGACTTTCAGCTTTCTAATTTCCTGAAATTTAACTTTGTAGAACGGTAAATAAATTTTCTATGGAAGTTCAAAGTGTGTATACATTTTTTTGAAGCACCCTGTATATTATCGTTCTTCAATACTTCCACAAATATACAAAATTCTCTAATATTTCATCGAATCTACGAATTTGTCCAATGTTACAACAAATCTACGGAGTTCTCCAATGTTACAACAAACCTACGGAATATACATTCGCAATCGCAACGAAATCGTTCCTAAGTAAAATTTTAACGCTCTAAAAATGACAATGAAAAATACTAACGATGTCTAATATCATCGATCAAGACTTCAAAATACGTCTAAGTGACGTATGAAAATAAGTATCGCAATTTCTAAATTTAATAAACTTTCAAGACAATACAATAACTTAGGTTATAAATGCAAATATATTGGTCAATATTCAGGAATAACGTGAACAAGGTCTAACTACAGATATGAAAAACGCACTCTTCTACCTTCTTTCTGAGATCGTTGCTGACAGACCAGATGACTCCTGTGTCCTCGTAACCTCACCGTGTGGTTTCTGGAATGCTGCGTGTTGCTCCAAACTGGCTGCATTATGTCATCTCGGCCTTGAGTGGTCTGCAGTAAAGGTGAACGACCCGGTGTTCTGACTCGAAACAGGTTACCAGCTGGCTCCCCGCTTGTCGACCCACTTCTCTCGTACAGGATGATGACACGATCTCTCCTCCGCTCTGCTTGCCTCACTTCCATCAGTCCTGGGTTCCTCGCCGTCTCCATCACGAATCCGCTCGTCTTCTTCTTCTCAGATCCAGATGTTCTACGAAGTCGGTAGTTTGCATAGTTCTTTCCATCATGAAAAATCACCTCCACGTCGTGAATTTCTCTTGTAGTAGCTTGCAACGTTATGTTAGCGAAAACTGCGGTGGTCTTCAGCTCGCTGTCCGTACTGCTATGTCATCCTGGTCATTTCTGAATCTCACCGGTTCAGTATAGTTCTATCTTCCCATCATGGTGAATTTAAAACATCATTCTCACCGCGCAATTGTTTGTAGTTGTAGTACTTCCCCTCCGACCTAAATTCTTATTCATTCTTGTCTAGATTGTTGAATTTCCAATGGTTTAAGTCTCCCTTCTTCAGACTTTCCTTCTACGTAGTTACGTGTTCGATGTTCAGTCTGTAACTTGCAGTGTTTTATCTCGTCGTAGATTTCTTCTTTAAATACGATGAATAACTTTTCTCAATACTGTTGACTTGTAATATTAATTGTTCGTTTCCATTACTACTTGCTTCATCTTGAAGTCTCCAGTTCACAAAACATTTGTCTAATACTTTTGAAGAGTGAATACAATTTACGTCTCGTCTTCTCGACGGTCCATGTAGAAAGAGCCTCGTCTGCTAGCGTCTCCTAGCCTCCTCGGTTAGATTTCCCTCGCAAATCTGATTAACTAGCCTCCAACCGCTATGAATATTAACAAATTCATACATAACTTCTCTCTCAGTCTTTTAAATTAAAATCTGTTTTGCCGATTAAATTTCTTTTTCTCTGCTGGTGAATTCAATATGTAACACTCTTATAAAATATTGAAATAGAGATTTTAATATTTGTTCCTTCCTCAGTGTTCAAACTATTTTCTTATTGGTTCTCGCCAAAAAAAAAAAGGTAGCGCGCTTCAGACACGCGTTAGCTTCTCCCACTCTTGATACTGGCGTGTGTCTGACCTCTGGTCCACCTTCGCTCTCCCCTCGGATCAAAAAATGGTTTCTCACCACGAACCTTGCTAAAAGTGTCGAATTCCAGTACAGTATTTCTATCATTCACTCATGGTTAAAAATTTACCAGATCATAAAATCTCCATTATTACATGAAATAAAAATATTTCTTCAGGCGAAAATTTTCCCAAATGCTTGTATTAACATTCTCTTCCATCTGGACTGCAAATTTAGTTGAAAATTTCAAATTTAAAATATGCCATTTTCCTGAGGTGGTCCTTGGTTCATACCTCATCCTGTCTTCTTCTCTCTACTAGACATGATTTCGAGAGCAGTACCGTACCAATTTACGTAACGAAATTATCGCTCAAGCGGCGATATAGGTCACTGACCCATGCAGCCATATGTTGCTTCGACCTTAGAGTTCACTAACTCCTCCCACCCTCTGTTACAGAATAACAAGTTCCAGAATGAATGAGAATCGTATGTTCTCCGGGTGTCTTTCTACCCCTGCTAGCAACAGTTCAAATTACGCCTGGCTATGCTTCGTCAGATCAACAGATGTGCTGCGTTAACTTACAGTGTTTAATACGCTCGTGACACTCTTACAGATCAAACATTATAACTGAATGATGTTGCACGTAGTTGAGTGCGGTCTCCGATCGAGTCCTGTACAACTCCAAACTATGATTGCACTGTTATAATCTTTATGTTCGACCCTCACTATTATGTGTCAGAAAACTGTATCATAATGATGGTCATTATAACACTCTTTTTCATTATGATACAGTTTCTCCAGCCAATCAGAGCTCGTTCATTGACCAATTAGGTAACGATACCTTCACGCGTGCGCTCAAAATCCAACATGTCGGATATAAACACAACATCGAACAATAATAAATTACCGACATGGAATACGCACCGTCCATATGTTCGCGTAAATAAACTGGCGAATATGAGACAACAAATAGCACTGTACCTTAATATAATTTCTACACAGTGCATTGTCTTCAAACAACTCCAGTGACAATATTACTGAGGGGCGGCAGATGTAAACATATGGCCTGCATATGGCATTGCAAGCACACAGAGCGCATGCGTCGGTCGTCCAGAGATCTTGAAAGGCAAAGATATGACACCCAAAGCTCTCTCTGCGATCACAAAATTCAAGTAGCTGACTCTCAACAGATATTTATGAATATTTATGTTAAAACATATAATAAAGTTATAGTTATCCTCGAACATAAACAGTCGTATGCAACTCGCCTATTATGGTAATTAAGACACTCGTATGGAAATTATAAAATTCGCATACGCTCGTTTTATAAAAATACTCGTGTCTTAATTATAGCCATTATAGGCTCGTTGCATAATGTACTATTATCACATACTTCCGCGCATACAGCACATGCCGGATAATACACGAAAAGAAAAAACGCACTGAACTCCGTTTTGTATTCGATTGTTCCACACTGAGTGATATTCTAGACTGGTATAGTGGTCCAACTGTTCCACGAAAGTAAGTCAGGTGAAGTGAACGTTTCCATGTGCGTGACCTTTCCACGATGCCTCGGAGGTATGCAATCAGAGCGTTCTATAACCTCCCAGACGAACTATTGTGCTCATTCTTCAGTTCCGGTCCTGTGACGCCATCCTTCTTCAAGCACCTACTGGAACCTACTCGAGGCTCTGCCTACGTCATATCGGTGACTCTATGGCCTACATACTAAAAATCCAACATGGCAATCCTATCATAGGCGGGAGAAATTTTAATAGAGAAGACTAATAGAATATATGAAAATAGGCTATATAGTTCATCATGGAACTTCTTGTTAGCCTATTTTCAATTTATGAAAAAAATAGGCTTATGAGATCACCTTTTGTACGTGTGTGTATATGTGTTTGTGCGTCCATGTGTGTGTCCCCCACCTTATAACTTCTAAACGGCTGGAGCGACTTGAATGAAACTCAGTAATGTCATAGTACTAATTCTGCTGACCCCGGCCGTGCCCTTCAAATTTTATTACGTCTCACCAATGCAACATGGCGACTGTGCGAAATATTTCACCGGCATTCTATATCACCGAAACTATTACTTATATCACCCTGAAATTGTGTACGGTGATGAAGGGCACTACTACACGTTCGCCTATGTGACTCTTAAAAACCTGTTGGCCGCAGAACGAACACGGCGGCCAAGCGAAATTAAAACATTTAAATAGATTTTTCTCGCGATTTAACCATCCGAACTCAGTGCAACTTGGTACAGGAAATGACTTTACTAATTGCAATGCACGGACATCTAATGTAGTTCAATTGTTTACATAACCTCTAGATGGCGGCTGTGCGAAATTTTAAAATTAAGTTTTAATTTCTTGTGTTCTAAACATTCGATCGAAATCAACGTTTGAATAATGAACGTACACAACAATCCTCATCTAATAGTACATAACTCTATGACCTTCATATATTAAAATCCAACATGGCGACCATCCGAAATATTTAGACGGTTCTCAATATCTATTAATCTATGACGGCAATAAAACTGAAATTTTGTATGTGCATTGAGGCTATAAACATAAGTTCACCTATGGGTCGTTCAATAACCCGGTGAGCACAGATCCAACATGGCGGCATAGAGAAATTTAAATATTCAAATGGACGTTTCTCGCAATTTCGTACGGTATATTCTGATATAAATTTTAATCCACTGGCGTATAATTCATTTTAATTATTTTCATAACAACAAGATGGTGGCTGAGCGATATTTTAAAATCTCGCTTTCATTTCTTGTGTTCTAATCATGCGATTGAAGTTTGAATAAAACACCTATACAATTATCTTCATGTGATAGTACTTAGCTCTACGGCATATAAATAAAAATCTAACAAGGTGACCATCCGAAATATTTAGACGGTTCTCAATATCTACGAATCTATTACAGCAATCAAACTGAACATTTGACTGCTGATAGAGGCAATATTATTAAAGTAAAGTAAAGTTCTTCACGGAAATACTTGTTTTATTATGCCGTCTGGGATTATTTACCAAAAATGTGACTTCTACGTGGCATGCTCCGTTTAAATCTTTCAGATTGTGTTATCAGTTCCGAGGGTACAATGAGAGTCTGTGAGAGTCTTCCTGGATAGTCTTTGATGCAACAGGACGACCACAATGACGTATGTGTACGTGCTCCATGGGATTCAGTTCTGGACTCATCGTTGACTATTCCAGCGTTCGCAAGACATCTCTAGAGTTAACTGTTACTTGATACGAGCAAGGTTTCTACGTCCTGCATTGTGCATAAATCAGTCCCATTTCCAAACACAACCGCCAATTGTCGAACATGGCAATGCCCGCGGTCACATTGCTGCCCTTGGAGGGAACTGTTGGCACGGTGGAGGTGGGAGATAAGGGAGCAGCCACCATATTCATCGGACATGAATCTCTGTGACTTCGATCTTTTCACAAATTCAACGAACCACTTCAAGGGAAGCGTTTCTATACACGAGACGCCATACTTCAAAAGTAGCATGCTCCTTCGTAAACATCAATAAAGTTTGCACTGCTACAAGTATCCGGTGCTTTCCACACATCTAGCCACGTGTGCAACATGCTGCAGGGAATTACAATGTAGTGCAGTAGAAATAGGGTGGTTCAACAATATATTGCAATACCGCGTATCTGATAATGCTCTTCTTTTAAAATAATTTCATTATGATTGTCACGCCTCTCAGCCGTAGTCTATGTGGATGTGCCATCCAACAGGATATTTCACGTTGGGTTCACTTTCATGTATGAACATCTAAAGAACAAGTATTTCCGTGCTAAAATAATGACGAAATTAAGTTGTTCGAAATATAACTGAAATAGTCTAGCCTTCTAGAGCACTCCAGTAAGTTTGAAAAAGTTTCCTTCTATTTATTCTGAGATACTGAGAGCCTAGAGCTCAAATGTTCAGAGGGAGTTGTTAGGTAGTTCGCAGGTCTGCTGCTCCTGAAAATGCGCACAAATATATCCTTTACGGCATACTGTGCCCGTCAGACAAGGTCATCGGGGGACTATTGGTAGCAAATAATCTTCACAACTTCCCTAACCTTCAGGCCCACTCATTGAGAGGATGGTATGTGTCCTCAGATCAGCTCCGGCACAAGACCAATAACTCCAGGGGTATCAGGTAAGGTGAGAGAAAAGTCAATGGCATGCTGAGGAGACACACCCGCAAAAGAAATAAAATCTAAGAATGAATAGTCCAGGCTTAAGTAACATTCGTTAAAAAAAATATTGAAGCAGAGCAAATCCCTGCCCTACCTCGGGGGTTTAAAATCTCGGCTAATCCGCAAACCTATACAAATAAATAAATAAATAAATAAATAAATAAATAAATAAATAAATAAATAAATAATTCCCCCTAAACTGACGTTAAGTTAACCCTCTTGAAAGTCCTAATTACAAAAATAGAATGAAGTTCAAAATCAAAGCTAAGAATGTGACACGTAAAATAATCCCCAAAGATAATTACAAAGAATCATTAAGGATACGAATAATTACATCATTGAATTTACTGCAAAACAAAACTTGTAACTTATTCACAAGGCAAAGTTCATCTTATTATTTAATACGCTAAGGTGTATGTTTCACAAACCTCGAGCTCCTGAATCAGAGGGAGTTAGAAGGTGTGGTTTGTACCAAAATCTTCCAAATTGTCTCAATAGCACAGGAAAAATCTTGAATTTCTTGAAAGGTCAACGGAAATATATTTATTTGTTTATAAAGTGCTTTAAAACAAATAAACAAGATGATAACCCCTACTAGAACTGTATCACGTACAGCCCTTATAGCACTAGAGCCGGGATGGTAGTCTGTACACATGGGGTGCACACAACCCATTATGCGAGAGTTCTCGCACAGGCCCGCTAGTTTACATCTAATGCACCAATAGAAAATAGGCCATGCTATGATGGTGTCACTTCCAATATTTAAATTTACTTTAATCTGCTAGCTAAACCCTAACTGCAGTTAACACAAGATGGTAAGCATCTGTGACGAAGAAAAATTCAAAGCTAGTAAAGAAACCAGTCTATCAATAAAAAAATGATTACACACATAATACAATTAGGATAAATAATTGACACTCTTATCACTAAACATTTATTATTGGTAACAACACTCCTTCCTACGCATATCCGAATGCTCTTTGCATTGGATTGTCATCTGCGTGCATGTACAAACTTTGGCGGTGGCATAGCTACACAGCAATTTGCCCCACGTGGTTGTTAAATGTTCACGGTTACTGGGATCTCATTGCATAACAACATGTCGTCTGGAAGGTTGTGTCAGCTTGTGCTGAGATTTTGAATACTAATAATCAGCTTCCAAAGTGTCGGTCATAATAATAAAGAATAATAAAGAATAATTCAAATTTAGAAAATTCATCAATTATTTAGTTCGCTCGATTTAACTCGTAGGCTTAATTCAATTAATTCTCGTGATTGAATCTCAGTTTATTTTCCAATATTATTCCCTCATAGTGTGTTTAATTTCACTTAATGACCATTACGACACGAAGCAACAACAGTAAAAATACTGAAGTGGAGTTGTCTGTCTCAAAACATAACATTACCTCACTCACAGGTAACACAATAACACGCACTAAAAATAGCGGTAAGGGCGCAGCATACGAGCTCCCTAAACCTCGGTTGATGTGACGAAAAGTCCGATCACCATCACCGGAACAAGAATACCTCAAAATGAGGTGGGTGAAACACGTTAATCCCATCATCCATCATTACTACAGACACAACAATTACATGGGTCGTTATCTTATACATGGGTTATGATCGATCATGATAAACTAGGGAAAAATCCATCTAAGTGGAATGCGTGAGAAGCTGATACGAAAGATTGTCACAAGGGTGAACTAGATTCTAAATAATAACATGAAATTCTTCTAATAAACATAAATCATCCACAAAGTGCGACCGTGATTCTATTCCAGAATCAACCCTTTAGCTTAATTACAGAACAATGAAGTCGAAGTCTAAATTTCTCGTCTCTCATAAGTTGTAACAAACAGTGGGCTCTCAAACGTGCTTTTGCACAGACGTTCGATCATCTGTCACTCACGCACAACAGGTTTGGTGTGTGTCACGGGCTTTGCATTCAGTTGCAGTATCTTTCATTTCATTTAAAACGAGCAGTTTTAAAACACTACAGTCCTAACTGTTGGCTCGTCAAAGAATACACCTATTTACATTAACACTCACAGTATAGCTAACCTGCACTCAGGATTATGGTTATAATCAGAACAAATTTCTAAGAGTAGGAAAATGGAGAGACTCCACTCGTATCGTGGAACGTTACTGGTCGTTCCAAAGACCTTGGTCTATTGTAAAGACATTCCCAAGTTTCTCAGTTTGTGTAATATCATTGTACACTCACAAATACGTATTATTGGAGCGTTGTGCACACTTGGCACTAGAAATTGTCTATAAAAGACAACATTAACACCTGTGTTGTCAACTGATGCCCTGACTGGGCAACAACTATGCCTCGCTTCTTATATCTCGGTGTTACCTCCTAACACACATTTTACAGATTTATAACAACTAAATATAGTGGTGTCTTAGCAAACACGAATGTAATATTTTAAAAGTGGCAGAGTACAACTTCAGCTTCCGCTAAATGATATGGCTAATAAATAGGATAGCTTCTCCTCAGTGCATCTGCACCTTTCTAACAAAAATTACATGTAGAAATGCTTGAACTAACATCGTAGCCTTAAATAAAACTGTAATTACAAATGGAATGTATAGGAGATTACAGGTGTTTCCTCCTGATTATGAGTGATGTGTTGTACCTCTGTACACGTGACATACAAGCACGTGGTATTCTTAATTAGTCTATGACCAAAATAAGAACAAAAATAAGCTGATAAGCGTAAATTAGGCATGGTGAGTAATATAAAATCCTACCGAGGGTTACTTTAAAAGTGCGACACTAAAATTAATCAGCATGAACATTGGGGCTTGGCATGGGTTTAAGGTGGTTTCAAAACCCGCGTTACCGATGCGTCGTCATAGCACTCAGCTCTCGAGCTGTGGCCCTCAGAATAGAGCCTGGGCTCGACTCTCGGCTCCATTGTCTCCTTGGTCTCATGATGTAGACTCAGGTCCCTGGTATCTCCCCAATAGTGGTTAGTTTAGCACATCATGGAAATCGACTGGATACGCAGGATACCTTTCCACATCGTCATATTGTAGTCGGATAAACTTGCCATGACGCTCTAGACATTCTAGTCGTACTCCAATTTATAATGGTTAAAGTGATACTATCTCAGTGCTCAAGCTGACACAGAAATTGACTAGCACGATGCTAATGGCGTCTGTTCATGGATTTATTTGGAGTGTGAAAATCGTAGCAGAACTGAGCGATCTTAATAATTATAATGGTACACCATGAAACACTTGGTGTGACTGGTGATTGCCAATATTTAAACAGTTATTATCATTGAATTTAATTACACTTGCCTCGTGGTCTGGATCATTGTAGTCTACCACACTGGCACAAATTATCACGAATAAGCGTGAAATGCTTATAAATTATTATTCCTTTCATTTCCACAACGTAGTGGCGTACTTTCGCTACAGTCGATGATACTTATTCGGCGTCCAATAAGCTCACAATTCACTGAATTAAATATACTTTTCGCTCTTGCAGAATTCACATGTGCACCTCACACAGAACACGAAGAGGTTGTAGAATGACGTCGCTGGTGACGTAGTCCCTGTTTCAGGAAACATGCGATAGTCACTTAGCGACTATAAATTCCTTATCCTTAATCCAACCGCATATCTGCGTGGTAAAATATGATTCCTGGACTACCAATAATCCGTTATGTAGACAATAAACACTGTATGTTTCTAAATTCAGTGGCGTAAAATTCTCACTAGGAAAATATCTTCTCGTGGTCTGAGAAAAGCAAAAATGTACACCACCATAGTCAAAACTTCTTGAGAATCAAGCTGAAAGTATACACGTATTGTTCTAGCCGATTTGGTGCAATATCGGTACCAACTTCATCTCGAGAAAAGGATATCGCCCACCATGAGCAATCGGGCTCATACTTACTTACCTAATTCCTGCCTCTCCTTCCGGAGCATAGGGCCTTGGCGAAATTTCTCCACGCAGTACGGTTCCTGGCCATTCTCTTCACTTGACTCCAGTTCTTGTCCGCCTCTGCAATTTCATTTTCGATCGTCCTCTTCCAGGTCTTCTTAGGTCGACCTCGTTTCCTGGCACCTTGAGGATTCCAGTCTAGCGCCGCCTGGTGCATTCTTGGAATGCACGGTACCTGAGATTACAAATTTGAATGCTTTTGCACGTTCTTTCCTTCCTTTTTGTCAAACACCAACAGTGATCATTTGTTTTCTCCTCTATGTTCAAATTTCTTATATTTTGTGTGAGTATGTTTCAGATATATATTCTGTGACCCACCTAGCGTCATATGACAACAAATCTCTGAAGCTCTTCAACTTTTCCTCGCGCAAGAGGAATTCCACATCCATTTGGCTACCAGATACTGTTGTCAACTCTTTGAAGACCAGCTCAGCAAAAGAAGATTATTTTGTTTTTATTAAGTTGGTTATGCTGATATGTATACCTTTTGTTTCCTCCCCCCACTCTCTCCCTCTTCCGTGGTCTCTCCGTGCTCCGCTGAGCTTCACTCACTTCTACGTCTGCAGTTGACTCGTTCAGTCAAAGCTCCGCTCGAGCTTAGCCTCCTCAAACCAAGAGGCACACCCTCTTCTACGCCATGTTGGCTAGATAGTCTTCCTAAGGAACTCCGACTTCAACATGAAATCGAGATAAGTACCATTTAAAAAAAAAAAAAAAGTTTTAACCTCATCTTCATGGTTTTAACTTTCAAGTGCTTTTAATTATAGGCAGTGTGAAATCATTTACTTTGGGGCAATAATCATCCTTCGTGGGATTTGCCATGTTGAGCTTTTTTCTTGTATAAGCCAACCTTACTATAAAAGAGCTTTTCTTAAGCGATTCAAACGAGAAATCCTCTCGCTACGTGGGATATTATCTAATACCCGCTGCCTATAATTTTGAAACTATTTCCTCCGTTGGATTTTTTCAAACCCCATTTTCTGCTAAAGTCGTTCTGGAACCTTCTAGAACTTGTTCTCTATCTGCGAGTCCTGCCATCATGTATTTCTCACGTACTTGGGAGAACCCTGTTTAAAACTAAATTACTACAATAGTGAATTTTCGTCCTCCGCTGGAACCTCTGGAAAATTCTATGGCGCATTTAATTGCAAATTACAACTTTTTTAAGTAATAGACTCTCACCTACATAGTGCAATCAGTTATCTCCATAATTGCAATAACTTTCTTTTTCATGAACTTTAGTGTTTCTATAGTGAACTTTGCATCCATCTTTACAGACTATAGTGTTAATCAGTGCTTGCTCAACTTTTCTACCGCGTCGCGATCGTCCGGTTATATTAAATACGGCCATGAACATTGTACCTATATCCCAATGATCTTTCCTTAACCTTCTACTAACAACCATTATTTATAAAATTGAAACTTCTCTATAAGGTGTCCCTCACGAGGTGCCCTTCCAACTTTGCTAGTTTAACATTAAGTAAATTCTGCATAATTGCTTGTGTGATACAAGTTTTAAATTCACGTTGTTCCTTTCCCATAAGCAGGGAAAACAATTCTCTCAACTCTTGAGTGAGTTATTTTTTGGTCTCGCTAAATGAAAACTGCCTCATTTGACTGGCGAGTCTTATTCAAGGTATAAGAGGTCTAGAACCTTCCTTCTGATTAACTTTTCAGGTTCACAGTAAGTGACCTGCCCTCTTTGTATAAATCTCTCAAAGTAATTCTGTTTAAATATAAGAAGTTGTAGGAACTTCCTTTTTATTCCTTATGTTTTACATTTTGTTATCTTCGAAGTTGTTATTCTCGTTAGAATGTTCTTTCGGAGGTTTCATATAGTACACTGCTTGTACTCCTGTAAATGTTAAAACTTTAATTATTCCATTTTGCCTATTTATGAAATCTTACCAAGATTTTAATACACGGTTAAAAAACCTTTTAAATTGTCAATTGCCTGGAGCAACCGTTTAATGTTAAGAGGTCTGCGACCCTACTTGTTAAAAAGTTCAAATGAACTATGTTTATTAAAATTATATTGCATAATTGTTAATTTCCTCAAACTTCCTGCATTGTTAAATAAATTAAATATTTGTTTTTGGATTCATCATTTCTCTGATAATACAGTTAGGCAGGATCCTGGCTTTCCTAGCTCTTCCTAGGTTTATGCCCTCGTTCACATACAATAAAGCTTTTACTATTTGTCTGGCCAGACCATCACCCTTCCCTATAGTACTTTCATTCGTGCTTGGAAGGAAACACACTAAAGCCTCTCTCTGGCAAACTGCCCAAGCCTTAGCTGCGGTTCCCGTCAGCTTAGACCAAGCTCGTACCCACTTTAGGTATCCGAGCATATATTTGCGGTGGCAACCGCTTCTAAATGGATTAAAAGCCAACTTATTAATTTTGTGGGACTCTCCTCCTATTTTTCTATCCTTCTTTTCCAAATCCCAAATCTACTTCCTTCTCTTAATCATCTTCCCTTGGTGGGTGGGTTATTCCCTAGCCTATAATCTACCCACCGCCCTCTCAATAGCTCCGTCCGGCTTCCTTAGTGTGTGACCAATCCAGCGCCATTTCCTCTCCTTGATCTGGATGCTAATCGGTTGTTGATTGGTGATGGTCCAAAGATCTTCATTTGAGATTATGTCCGGCCACCTCACATTCATGATGCGACGCAGACATCTGTTAATGAACACCTGTAGCTGGTTGTTGATCGGTTTTGTGACTTTCCATGTTTCACAGCCGTAGAGAAGAATCGACTTTACGTTGCTATTGAAAAGGCGGAGCTTGGTCTTCCTGGAAATGTTTCTATTTCTCCAGATGGGGTAGAGCTGGACAAAGGCACCATTTGCCTTCCTGATACGGCTTCGAACATCTTCCTCTGCTCCCCCATCATTTGTGACTATACTTCCAAGGTAGAGGAAGGACTCAACTCGCTCAATGTCCTTTCCGTTGACTGTCAAACTAGTCGTGACGTCAGAATTTATCCTCATCTCTTTGGTCGTGTTGGTGTTGATCATCAGTCCTGCATAGCATTGGATGATGATCACATTCCTGATCTTTGTCTTGAACCTAGCAAACATGAGCCTACTAGAAATTGGCTTCCACTCCATAAGGCTTCTCTTTGCATTTCTGTTGAGCAGCAACCCCACTCCATCCCTGAGTTCTTCATCATCGCCCCCAGAATAGAGAAATGTAATTCCATTTGTTGTCTGTATTTCACCAAATCCTGGCCACCTCACTTCACTCAATCCTAGGATATCCAGCCCATAGTTCTTCATCTCCCGTGTCACTTGTTTCAGTCTGGTTTTCTCCATCAAGGTCCTCACAGTCCAGAAACCGATTTTCGTAGTCCTCTTCATGCCAAAAGTCGTCATCAGGTTATCCGTCCGGTTTTGTAATTTCGCTTCAGTTTCCGTAATCAGTTTATTTAAGAGGAGCGAGTGATTAACCCACTGCCTCCGAGTGCCTTGGAGGGGCTGCCACCTTAAGCCTGAGGCACCAGGCTGATTTTCTGTCAGGGTTTCTTCCCTTAGCCTTTGAAGAACCAACTCCAAACTACAAGGCAGCAGTTGTTTCACCAGAGCCCGGTTAGCCGTAATTTCTTCAGGGTTCCTGTAGGGCCTTCACAGCTACCGTAGCGGTCTTGAGGCACACAAAGTCCCCACTGTACTTCACCCCTACAAGCAATCCCCTACTAATTACGTTGCCCATCTCCCACGACGAGGACGAGGGGTTGGATTTGTGGGAGACAATCGGGCTCAATACACGCAATATATAAATTCGTTAGTTATCCATTATATGTTATGGAAGTTAGATGCAGTTAAGAATTTAACCTATGAGACACGTAGAATTATTTTGGCAACCCTGTCACGTATGGTTTGCCCGAATTTAAACCGCAAAATTATCGTCTATAAACATTTGCCAAAGTTGGAATTCTTTACCTGCGTACATTGAGTCTAGGTTTCAAAATTATGGAGAACATTTATCATCAGTCGGTAGCCCTACTGACACCAAAAATATGCCAAATTATATATATTAAGGTATATATTACGCGTATCAAATTCTGTTGAAATACATCTGTTATTATGGAAGTTACATGCAGTTGGTCGTTGATCATATACTATAGCATAGAATTATGTTGGTAGCACTAACGTTCACGTTTTACTCCAAATATATCTAAAACATCTTGGACTTACAGTTTGCTAAGTTTGAAGTGTGTTCCGTATACCTATTCCGAGAGTTCAAAAGATTTGAGATTATTATACACAGTTGGCAGCCCTGCTGGCTCTTATGCTAAGCACAATTATGTGTCCTAAAGCAAATATTGCACGTACAAAATAAGGATGAAATCCATTCGTTAGTATGGATGCTTCGTGCAGTTAAACATTGAAGCTATCGCCACTCATGTTGGCAACACTGGTGCACAAGAACCTCGTTTATCCGTCCTTCATTAATCCCGATCTCTGGTCTATCCGGATCGAAAATATTAAAATGTATTTTTACTGCTCAGTATTTCATTTACGGAGTCGACTCATCCAGAATGTCTCTTCCGCCAAGGGTACTTAAGGACAGGAATTGGAAGTAATTCGGCCACAGTCTATTAAAGGTACCATCCGGCCATTCGTCTGGAATTGAGATTGGGAAACAGTGGAAAACCATTCCCAGAACGGCCGAGGTGGGATTCAAACCCACGCTCTTCTGAATGCAACGCACTACTAACGTGCCTCAGCACGCAGAGCTACGCCGCATAGTAAACATTGTTTACGCACTTCATCAATCACATTTTCAATGACGGTCCTGCTGACATGGAGTCAATGACACTCATCCGCTACTGCAGGCGATGTTATCTCGGGTTCAGATCGTTGCTCATAATGACCCTCTGTGTGATTGCTTAAGACGATTAAAGGGGAAGGGAACGGGTCATCAAATCCAGTAGTCTGTGAGAGAACTCATCAGTAGCTGAAGGTTAACACCACGTTGCACAGTACAGAATTTTCCTGTGCAGGATTCTATTGTTTGAGTGAAAGTGAAATGGCTTCAAAACGGAAGAAAGTGGTTGTTTCCTCGGACAAAAAGTTAGAATAATTAATCAGGCTGGACAAAAGAGAAATTTTGAAAATATTGCTGTAGACTATGGCGTAGGGACTTCAACTGTGTCTGAATGGAAGAAATGCCGAAAAGAAATTGAAGAGTTCCTCTTTTAAATGATGACGAAAGATGGTTTAGACTTTAGAGGATCGTGCCACAGTTAAGAAAGCTAGAAATGAATCTCTAGATGACGCATTATTCACGTGGTTTAGTGAAAAGAGAGAGCATGGTATGCCGATTTCAGGGCTGATTTTAAAAGAAAGGGCACTTAGTTTAAACAGCAAGTTAGCTAATGGAGATTCCAACTTCACAGCTAGTCAGGGTTGGTTGAAAATGTGGAAAGCTCGTCATGGCATATGCCAGCTTTCAGTGACTGGTGAAAGTTTTTAAGGGGATAAAGTCGCTGCTGACAGTTTCATAAAGGAATTTCAGGACATTATTTGCTCCGATAACTTAGCACCAAATCAGATATATAACGCCGATGAATCTGGGCTGTTTTATCTCATGCTACCAAATAAGACACTTGCGTCTAAATTAGATGAATCGGCAAGGGGTTATAAAAGAAGTACAGATTGCATTACAGTTATGGCATGCGCCAATGCATCTGGAGGATATACATTTCCTCTCTTGTTAATAGGGAAATCAAAAATCCCCGTGCTCTTGAAATGTGAATCGATCTGCCTTGCCGGTTTCTTACACATTCCAAAAAAATGCATGGATCGACAGTGGAACTTTCAAAAGCTGATTGCAAGAAGACTCTGTGCCCAACGTAAAAAGGTGCAAAACGAATCAAGGTTTGCCACTGAAGTCCATTCTGTTCATTGACAATGCGCTGTCACATTCGGGAGTAGGAGAGTTAGTCAGTGGCGATATCCGAGTGAAATTTCTGCCACCTAATGTAATAGCTCTGTTGCAAACAGATGTGTGTTGAAAACATCAATCGGTTATACAGGAGGCAGATGCTCAGCAAACTGAATGAAGAAAGGGGGGTGGGGGGGGGGGGGGGTTAATTTCGGTATTGAAATCAATAAATTATTTATTTATTATTTATTTGATCGCATCTGCATGGGATCAAGTTAGTGAAATGACAATTAAAGAGTCTTGGAGACATGTATGGCCTCCTATCTGTGAATCTGCCACCTAGGTTTGTGAAGTTGTGGACTCTTATGGGTTCCTTGACACATTTTCACGCATTCCCCAATGCTCGGACGTTGATGAGAACGACGTAAATGACTGGTTGAAAAATGACTGTAATTCAGTCTACGGCATAATGACAGATGAAGAAATTATTGCCTCTTATTCCTCGGGCAGGTAATAATGAGAAAGATTATGAATTCGAAAATGAAACTGGCGCTCCATCGGAAGAAACAATGACTCATGGTTAGGTAACAATGCAGCTGGACAAACTGATGGCCTATTTAGAATCCCAGACTGAAACCACACCGGCAGAACTGTTGTTAGTAAAACGTCTTCGTGATCGTGCTGCGCGCAAACGCTATACGAATAAAAAACAGAAAAAATTCACACATTATGTTAGTGCATAAAACAGAGTCGTAAATATAAGAAAACTGTTCTTATAGTTTTTATTACAATTGAGAAAACGTATTACAACTTATGTTAATAGATTATTGTTGTCTTTGCTGCTTTTCAGTCGGTCAACACGATTGTGCCCAATGAATTGGGCGGGGTACAAAATTATAAATATATAAACACGCTCCTGGAAAAAATTACATGTATTAATTAATTACCGTATCACACTTGAATGGGCAATCGTGTTGACCGACTGAAAAGCAACAAAGACACTTTGCATAGGCAACACTGAAAAAAGAATGGCTTCAAATGTCCACATTAATAGATTATATAACATGTATTTGTTTCTTATTTTTCCGGATTATCCGGATTTTCGATAATCCGGATCAGTTATGGTCCCACTTAATCCGGATAAACGAGGTTCATGTGAATCTATGTATTTCTTAACATTAACCTGAAATATAATGATCTATAAATTTGCCAATTTTGGAATAAATTCATTTTTAATATGGATGTTACTTGCGTGGCTAAACAATGAACCTATCAGAACGCAAAGAATCATGTTGGCAGCACTGTCGTACATCGAACACTCAAAATTATTCTATTATTTCAGGTACTATACGTGTGCAAAAATTAGAATTGTTGCCCTGCTTATTTTCTGATATCTCAATCTCAATTGTGTTGTTTTGATCAGTTGGTTTGCCATCCCTTGATGAATGCAGTACATTTGCATTTGTCTGTTGGCACAGGCTAGAGTAAAAGGTGGCTTTTCACCGATGTCTCAGTCTCACTCATGGCTGTGATTATATGGAAGCTACTGAGGTATGGGTGGTGCTTAGTAATGACATTCAGGGCACAGTCAGTGCTTGTGGATGTTGTGAAAGGTTCTACTCATAGGGTTAGTACTACTGTTCTGACTCAGTGAGGAAAGCAATGGCAAACTACCTCACTCCTCCTTTTGCCTAGTACGCCTCAATATAGCGCTGCCTTGGGGTTTTGTGAGTATCTACTCACATAACCTAACGGCGGTACTATTTGAGGATCCAACCAGCCTTCGGGCTGACTACCTAACAGACACAGATCAGTTGGTGACACGGACGTCATTTTCAAATATGGCTGTGCAATGTCCTGTTATAGATCTTCACTCATACCTAATTTGGTTTCAATAGCTGCAGCCGTTTAGGAGTTGATCATTGAAATTTGAGCTCTATGTTGGATATCTCGAAAGGTATGCATGCGAACTGTTCCAAAATTGGCACACATATACTGAGCCAGATAAGCTCATTTGAGAAGGATTTCTTTAGGATCGTTAATGGAGGAACCAAGGAACCTGATAAGAATAACTTTGACTTGAGCAGTGTAGATAAGCTATTCTTTGAGGAGGATGATTTTTGCACATCGAATGAAAATGTAAAGACTGGAAATTTATAATTGAGGAGACTATTTAGTTCGAGGATTTTTCGACTGGTGAAACGTAATATTTTCACGCCACGTACATGTTTTGGCAAAATAGAGTTGCTCAACGTGGCGGAGTTTACTCTTGACTCCAGCAGTCATGTCAGAAAGAGACAGTACTTCTCCACTCGTTAGCCGCACGAGGCGGATGAAATTTTGCTGTGATAAACAAAGCGTGGTTTAAGTATTATCAGAGTGTATCGCTTCATAATTGCAAATTTAATGCGTGAAGTCTAAAACTTTGCTAAAAGTGAACGAGAACAGTATTTTTGTGAATTTTTGTGACAATTGTTAACAGTGTAAAACTTGACCACGAGGCAATCCCATAGAGGTGCTGTAATTTTTCAACGAACTGAAAGTGCTTTGAAGGTTAGAATTAGTGAGGTGATGCTGAATGACCAGTGTCCAGAGTCTGTGGCAGACTGATGGCCAATTTTTCAATCTGTCTGCAAATATCGGTGTAAAGCCAGTGCTTTATTTTCATGTAACAGTCGAAACAGTACTTACATTCAGTGCTAATATCATCATGGAATATCAAACCAATTACACGTGGTATAATCCCCAACTGGAGACCATGAGAATGATGGAATAATTCAAAAATGCATTGGGGATACCAATATTGATGAGCCATGAGACGCAGAAAGAATAAATACCTAAGCTCAGGCGAGCGGAACACATGGTCGCTCACATCAATGGCAACCATGCCAGAATAATGCTCAAACTAAATTCACCGAGTCCGTGAGTTGTGATTCAGTCTCTGTAGAGGGTTAGAGGCTGGTAGAGTAGTTTTAGAGACCGCCATACGCACGAATTGTTCCAGGCAGGGAAAATATAGTTAGTCTAACTGAATCTTTATTCATCAGCTTTGATAACAGAACAGGCCATGCAGTGCTTATCGTCAATTTTTCTTGCATACATTTAGCCAGGAAATAATCCCAGGAGAGGTCTAAGGAGGCCACATGTGATTTTATAATGGAGTTTTTTTTCATCTCCAACTCTTTGAGATTACATTTATTTTACCTCCAAATGTACGCAGAATATTCCACATTTTCAGTTGAACGATGTATTTTCTTTATTTAATTCCACAATGAACTACTGGAATATCTTCAGTCCAAGTGTCTTGGACAATTTTAATGTTTGGAAGGCTTGAGCTAAGTCATGTATAAAATATTTAACAAACTCCGACGTATCATTTCAAAGTGTTGTGGAGAAACACACTGGTTTTGTCTTTCATTTAATACTACCTGGAATATTTAGTTAAGATTCCAAGAACTTTGGAAGAGTCCATATAATATTACAATGAAGCAATTTTTTGATCGCTGTATTTGCATTTATTGAAAGGAATGCGAGTGTTATTTTATGTCTGTGTTTGTCACAGCTAACTTGATTTTCACGCCTGTAAGATTTACAAGGCAGTGGACCCGTGGTATTGCCTCGCAGAACTTGTTTAATTCTGCTTACATGTGAGTTTTGTGCCAAGGCCATGCACTGTTTCAAAGACGATTACAATAAGCGAGACGACTAAATGAATGATAGAAGGCTTTGCCTTGACTTGTAAAATGTCCTGTGTTCGAGGAAATGAATGAGGTCACAGGCAACTTAACGCTGTACATTTCCTTTTACATCAGAGTAACTTTGCTAATTTAAACTGCAAGTACAATGTGTTAGGAGAAGTTTTAGGCCATGATTTAAATATTACGCTGAATGATACGATAGACTGACTCCATTTTCTAATACAGATGACCTTTGATGTATAATGTAGGGCGAATGTTATGTGTTTATTACCTAGATGCTTTATTCCTACGAGCATTTCCGCTGTTAGAGCAATGTGTTATTGGTTATAGATGACATGAGGCCATTCTCGCCTTGTCGACCAAGGTTATGATGAGCTGCTAGAGCCATTGTATGACGTCAGTAGGACGTAGTGTTATGTGGATCCCCTACGTATACGATTGTAGAGCTGAGTGCTCATATTTTGATAGTGTTTCTGGAGTCTTGCTACTAGTTACCACATTCACCCAGGAATAGCAAGCTTAGCTATGGAAGGAAGGGTCGAGGACAAGAACTGTAGGGGTAGAATATGTTAAACAGATGTAGGGTGTGGTAGATATGTAGAGATGAAACGATTAGTTCAGGACGGGGAGATTCATTCTTCATTGTTTTCATACACGATGAGGGAATAACTTATGACCTAATACTCAACATAATGAATCATGGAATGTAATTCTTTTAGTAATATTGAACCTAATATTGAAGCCTAATTAATTCTTGCTTGCTTTTTCTGATGTTTTGTTTTGTTGACGTTGCTTTCTGCGATGTTCTTTCGTCCTTCGACCGCTTGTTAGACATTAGACACACTAGGACAGTTTTCACACTACTTTGAGACGACTGATTGTAATCGTGGTGACAACCTGAAGGCACCGGCGATTAGGAAACAAGCGATGTGAGCCGTAGTTGTAACTACGCTTTCGCCATCCTAACGTTTACATGCAGATGACGATTTAATGCAAACAACATTAAGTTTGTGTAGGCAGGCATTGGAAATATGAATAAATGATAGGAGTGCAATATTTATTTGTTGTTGTATGCCCATTTTATGTACCCTGTGTGTATTAGTAAGATGTTTTGTTTGTTAGGTTTAAAGTCGTGCATAACTTAGTTTGTTTTCTTTGATGTAGGCGCATCTCGTCTACAGTTTAAGGTAAAGATAGGATTTAGCTAACAAAATTTAAAATAACGATAAATGTTGGATGTGATACCATCATAACTTAGATATTTGTATTGGTGCTGTTAAATGTAATGAAACACTTTTGCTATTGTCGACGTTTAAATTCACTTGTTTTGTAGTAGATTCAGGGTGTAATTATTCCTATTTTTCATGAATCTTTGTAGTGCTCAGGGCTTATTTACGTATCACATTCCTAGCTGGATTGCAATTTAATTAATTTGTGAACGTTCTTCGAGAGGGTTTAGCTTAAATTAAGTTTTGGGTTTAATTGATTGTTTATTTATTTATTTTTATTTAGATTTGCGGATTAGCCGATTTATACATTCCGAAGTTGGTTAGGGATTTGTTCTTGATGAATACATTTTTGATCTTTTACCTAAGACTGGACTATTATTGCTAGCTTTAAGTTTGTTTTTTTTTTGGGGGGGGGGTGTTCTCTCTGGGCTGGTTTCATATAACCACTGACCTCTCACCCAACCCGGGTGTATCATTCTCGTGCGGGCTAGTCTGAGAACATATTCCATCGTCTGAGTATATGGGTTCGATGGATGAGGGCGTCGGGAAGGCCGTTGATGGTCTGCGGTCTCCTGACACTCCTGTTGATCGGGCACAATACGTAATAATATTTCAGATTAATTTTCTTAAGGGCACACATAATAGTGGTGCCAACGTTAAAGCACGCGTGCTGATAGATCCAAGTTTGAAATACATGTAACTTCCATACTATCAATTGGGAATTGGATGTCAACCAGATTTCACATGTGGTTTGTGTACCCTAACAGATATGACTATGCATACTGAGTCCTGAATTTCTTATGTGAAAATCTGATAAAAATATTTCAAAGTCTATGCATTGCATAATGAGATTTATTGATCAATAGTTTAGTGCTTTTCAGTCGGTCAACACGAATGTATCGCAAAGAGCTGGGTTATGCCCTGATCCTGAAATAAATTACATGAGATTAATAAATACACTAGGATGACCAGTTCCGATCGTCAAGCCATCATCATTAGATCCATTACACTTAGGCTATAAAATCTATGTTTGAAAATACAGGTGAAAATATTTACAATATGTACAATTAGTTAGTTGCAGTATTGGTACTGCAACTGTCAGTGTATGCTAAATGCAGTATATATGATGTTAGGTGAAATGCTAAATGGTGATAGATATCCGGAGTTTGTAATTTGGAGTGATTATATGGTTGTAAAAATCAACTATGGTTAAACTCTAATATTACAGGCTACTACTTATATAGTTGTCTTCCTTGCTGGAGCTACGCGCAGTTTTCGTGTTCACTGTTACTCCAGGTGTGGTCGACTGAGATGGGCTGTTATCTCAACGACACTGGTTTTTCCCTTTTCTCCCGCCTGTTCATATGTGCTGTGCGGAGTCAGTGCGATGTGTTTATGTGGGGTGTTGCCAACCTGATAAGATGTATGTTATTGAATGAGGTGGGTCTACAATTATCAAAGACCGTGGATCATTCCTCGCCACGCGTGGACCATAAGCCATTCAAACTAAGCGCTGCCCGGTCTTGTGCGGACGTCCCGGCACCTTTAATACTGCCGCGATTACGGGCCTTGGTTTATTGCAGAAGAAAAGTACATCGTACACCTGATCCAGATAACATTTACCTATTATTTCCTCTTTCCTCTTTCCCCTTTTTTATCTAGCTTCGCTGTATCGCTAAGTTGTGTCTTGTTTCCGACAGGGTGTGTTCTTAGTAGCGTGAAGAGGGGTGAGCTCTCCATGAACATGTGTTCATTTAGATTGTTGGGATTGTTTCGTTTGGCTAGGTCTATCTCGATTGTTTCCTTTATGTCAAGAGCTCTGCCTTTCGATTCGTGATGAATTATTTTTAGATCCGTCTCGATGTTAGTAAAGCTGTGCCCCGCGTCACACATATGTTCTCATACGGCTGAATGTGTTCCGTATCTTATCGCATTCCTATGTTCATTATAACGTGTGTCTACTCGTCTTCCACTCTGTCCGATGTAATTAGCTTGACAACCGGTGTCTTGGAACGTTATAGAATATACCCCTGACTTTGAATACGGGTCATGTTTATTTAGATTACTATTCCGAATATTGAAGCAATCAACACTATCAAAAACAACTTAAAATCCAACAATTCGGCAAAAGAAACTGAAGAGATTGTGGGATTACTGAGGGTCGTTCTCAGCCTAAAAGTGTATCAATTCGACAATAAAATGTACACACAGAGAGAAGGCCCAGCGATGGGATCGCCACTAAGGGGGTTAATCGCTGACATCTTCATTAATGCAATAGAAAATGCGTTCTTAGAAAAGACTTCAACAAAGGGAATAGTAATATGGAAAAGATACGTAGATGATGTAATTTGCATCTACGATACTGAACTAACAAGCGAAGAAACAATTCTCCTATCCATTAAAAGCCTACACCACTCAATCGAATTCACTATGGAATCCGAAACAGACCAATAAATAAATTATCTCGACATAACTATTGAACGTAAAGACAACGAGCTTTCATATTCCATATTCCGGAAAGCCACACAAACCTCGCGTGCAATCGACAATCAGTCTAATAACCCCAGTACGCACAAACTAGCGGGGTTCAATTCAATGGTGCACAGGGCTTTAAACATACCCATGTCAATAGACAACTATAATAAGGAAATAAGAACCATTAAGCAAATAACAAAGGAAAACAATTTCCCGCCAAGCAAAATAAACCAAATTATAGCCAAACATAAAAATAAAGACAAAACGATTCCCAAACCGGACAGTAATGAGAAAAAATTTGCGCGTTTCAACTATGTGAACTATGTGAACTATGTGAATGCGAATACATATAAAATCACTAATCTATTCAAAAAGCAAGGCATAAAATAGCTTTCACAACGAAAAACACAACCGGTAAGCACCTACAAAATAGTAATCTAAATAAACATGACCCGTATTCAAAGTCAGGGGTATATTCTATAACGTGCCAAGACACCGGTTGTCAAGCTAATTACATCGGACAGAGTGGAAGACGAGTAGACACACGTTATAATGAATATAGGAATGCGATAAGATACGGAACACATTCAGCCGTATGCGAAAAAATGTGTGACGCGGGGCACAGCTTTAATAATATCGAGACGGACCTAAAGATAATTCATCACGAATCGAAAGGCAGAGCTCTTGACATAAAGTAAGCAATACACGTAGCCAAACGAAACAATCCCAACAATCTAAATGAACACATGTTCATGGAGAGCTCACCCCTCTTCACGCTACTAAAAACACACCCTGTCGGAAACAAGACACAACTTAGCGATACAGCCAAGCTAGATAAAAAAAGGGGGGAGGATTAGGGGGTTTTAATAGGTAAATGTTATCTGGATCAGGTGTACGGTGTACTTTACTTCTGCAATAAACCAAGGCCCGTATTCGCTGCAGTATTAAAGGTGCCGGGACGTCCTCATAAGACCGGGCAGCGCTTAGTTTGAATGACTTATGGTCCAAGCGTGGTCTTTGATAGTCGTAGACCCACCTCATTCAATAACATACATCTTATCTAGGTTGGCAACACCCCACATAAACACATCGCACTGACTCCGCACAGCACATATGAAATTCAATAACATACATCTTATCTAGGTTGGCAAAACCCCACATAAACACATCGCACTTACTCCGCACAGCACATATGATCAGGGAGAGAAAGGGAAAAACCAGTGTCGTTGAGATAACAGCCCATCTCAGTCGACCACACCTGGAGTTACAGTGAACACGAAAACTGCGCGTGGCTCCAGCAAGGAAGACAACCAGATAAGTAGTAGCCTGTAATATTACAGTTTAACCATAGTTGATTTTTACAACCATATAATCACTCCAAATTACAAACTCCGGATATCTATCACCATTTATCATTTCACCTAATATCATATATACTGCAATTAGCATACACTGACAGTTGCTAACTAATTGTACATATTGTAAATATTTTCACCTGTATTTCCAAACATAGATTGTATAGCCTAAGTATAATGGATCTGATGATGATCGTTTGACGATCGAAACTGGTCATCTTAGTGTATTTATTAATCTCATGTAATTTATTTCAGGATTAGGGCATAACTCAGCTCTTTTGGGTACATTCGTGTTGACCGACTGAAAAGCACTAAACTCTTGTTTACTAAGGCAACACTGAAAAAATGGCTTCAAACCCCACAATGAGATTTGTTGATACTGGAAATGACACAAAGTTTCAAAGTTGGTGTTGTCATGTGACTCCCGTGCAACAGAAATACTGGTCAAACAGGTTTAGTTGAGGGGAGAGAGGCCGGCTCTGGTTGACACTAAAATGAAAATAAAATTATAGGCGACACGCGCAGAGGAAAAGAAAAACAAAACCAGAAGCGTGGCAAAGCACGAGTCAAGATACCGCCAACGAGATCACATCACCAGATTCCAATATTAGAGAATCCGAAGTTAAACGAAGGTAGTAATTACAATAATATTATTGTTACAGAAGTACCAGAATAAATTTGATTAGGCCTACACTAAGAATAGAGGAAATTTTAAGACGATAATTTTCACATTTTTGGAATTTAAGTAAGGGAAGTATTATGGAAGATATCATAAATTTCATGAAGTTTGAGCGCCATTCGGAGCGAGGCTTTTTATTCTGAACGTTCAAGGTGATAAGACGTATTATCGAGTTCGAGGCCAGGCACGTTGCTGAGGAAATATATTTGACGGTGAATGCGGGGGCATCGACGGCCAAGCCATCATTGAAAGGTGGACTGCGATTTATCACAGTGCGGACTTGTATAATTTCAACTCTAAATTAACATTTAGTTCTGAAGTGGACATAAACATTTTGCACAGGTGTGAATCTGCGATAAAGAGTGCATGATATCGCTGAACATTAATAAGTGAGTTTATACTCAATCCTATTTGAACTTTTCTTCGAGAGTGTTCCGGACAGATATTCTACGAGAATCTACCAATTTCTTCGACGAGGGAATTTTCAGTCAAGTATCCCGACAAATATTCCAGCACCGATAGTTCCAATATTTTCGAGCTATAATCATTTCTTAGTTATTGCATACATTTTTGCAAAGCAATTGTGAAGTATCAGACACATTTCAACGCAGACTAAAAGGTAAATTCAATCAACATTTTCAAGATTCCATTGAAAATGAATTTCATTCCCACATCGAGAGGAACGACAGCTGATTGTATTATGGCAGTGGATATGTCCGAGTAAATATGCAGAGGGGAATCCTACAATAAGAATATGGAGAGATCTACAGTAACCAGATGATAGTAACTCAACCCTGGAAAACTCTGCAGTAATTTAAAATACTCAAAATACAGTTATAAAACAACAAAAAATGGTTCAACTACTCACACGATGAAATAATAAATACCGATGGCTTCAAGAACATATGACGGCAGTATGAACAGCAGAAGAAGAAGTTTTGAACAAGGGAAATCCCAGTTCACGACCCAGTTCGTTTCCAGAACTAGGTCAACGCGGGGTCGAGACCAGTTCGAGACCAGAACGAGTAAGCGGATATGCAGTTCAAACGGCTGGAGCGAACGAGGTAAAACCCGGAGAAGACAACTGAACGTGAACCAGTATATCATCCGATATATTTTTCATCTGCAGTTGAAGCCATCAAAAGGTAGATGGAAGTTATTTTATGTAGTTTTGTTGTAGAGTATTTACAATTTCCATGAGAAACCTTTTTCAATGTTTTCTTCGTATTCTTCGATTTTTGAATTTTGACTTCGTAATATTTTTGAATTTAGTTTTTTTTAGCGTATGGCTTTTAATGCCGGGAGTGTCCGAGGACATGTTCGGCTCGCCAGTTTTGTAGCTGCTTTGAGACGGACACCCAATGGGTGAGCTACAAGTACCGTTGGGGAGGAATGTTGGATGGGAGGGTCGAGGAGTTGGAAGGTAGCGGCTGTGGCCTATAGTTAGGGACCAACCCCGGCATTTGCCTGGAAGGAAGATGGGAAACCACAGAAGACCATCTTCAAGGTTGCCGGCGGGGGGATTCGAACCACCTCGCCTCCCGGATGTGAGCGACTGCCAACAGTCATGCCGCAACGACCTCGGCTAACTCACCCGGTAATTTAGTTTCGAATTGTATTTTCAACGTTTGATATTTTGAGGTAGTAGATTTTATCGTCAATTTAGTAATTGTGTGCGATTATAATTTTTCGTTAATATTTTGAATTGGAGATTTGCGTCACTTGACAGAATTTTGTAGGCTTATCGGAAAAGGATCGTTAGATTTCAAATAGAGAGTGCGAGATTTAGATTTGCAGTTTGTTTTATATGATTATAAGATGTTAGCGTCAGACAGACATTGAAATTTATAGAGGACAACGATTGATTGTCAGTTGGAACAGATCCTTACACGATTGAGTGACAGATTTTACGCAAAGGTTCTGTTATTGCTAAAAGACAATGAAATTCCTTACTAGTTGTGAAACAAGTATTTATTGGAAAGGAAAGTTTAAGTAACATTTGTAAAAGAAACGAATTTCTGATTGTGGACAGAAAGGTTTAAGATTGATCAGAGAGGTGTACAAGTTTATTATTGATGTGTAACATCTTTCCGCTCGGTTGCTGGATAGTTTTGTGGGAGTGATTTTGAAAATTGGGGACGGAAGTGGATCGGAACGATCGAGCAGGCAGTAGTGGATCGAACGGAAGGATGCACTGCCCGCTCGATCGATCGAACGGAAGTGTACTAGCTGGCAGTGGTGGAAAACGGAAGTATGCACTGCCCGCTCGATCGATCGAAAGGAAGTGTACTAGCTGGCAGTGGTGGAAAACGGAAGTATGAACTGTCCGCTCGATCGATCGATCGATCCAGCGGGCAGTTGTAAGTCCCAGCTGGCAGTGGTACGAGAAACAATGAGCGCGCGGTGTCGAAAATTGATACCATGATGTACCCTCGGCCATGTGGAATGTATATGACATAGGCCTACTGAACGGAAAACGCTCATGCGAACTCTGGTGTCAAGTGATTGAAACAAATGACATGGTACATGTTCGAAGTCTTCGTATCAGTATTTAAATGGTAAAATGCCTTAATATCAAACATTGTAAGTAGTCGGCATTGCCGGTATTATGTTTCTGCACAATGGCTATTCAAATATTAACCCACATAACGGTAATGCATTCATCAATATAATATAATCTTGGTGGTTATACGAGAATTGAGCAATCCTTCGTGAATTATTACTGAATACATTCTCTTTACTCACAAGAGGGCCTATTCATAAGGCATTTTAAACTCAATTTCACACAGGAACATTATCGAAACAAGGAAAATATAAGTGAAACTTAATTCCGTAATGCAGTATTATTGGAACGTGGAAATAAGTCACCATCTTGTGCACGAATTTTGCGTAGTCGAAATATCAGAGGGGTTGGTGCTTATGACTGTGATTCTAGAGATCTTGGGTTCGAATCCCGGACGTGGTAGATATTTTTGCTACCAGATTATCATTTTAAACGATATTTATCATATTAATATGACTCATTTTAACAGAATCCATATGAAATTACGTGTTGGTCTGTGAGTGAAGAGGACCTGTTTATAAGGAATTTAAGGTTATGAGCCGGCGTCGCGTGTATTAATCTAGTTGATCCATATCGTATTCCTTATTTAGGCTAGTGCTGGTGGAAGCTACAAATCATCTAATAAAATGAGTTCCGTATTATAAACTACAATATCTGTAAAATATTCCCTTTTACAATAGATTAATACATGTATTTGTGCCAATAATAGTATAAAATACCGGTGTATCAACAATTTCACGTGAGGTTTTTTCTATGTCAGATGTTACACATCATATGCGACTACTGTAAGGCTCGTATTTTTTATTATTATTAACCACAGGTAATTTTGTTGTAAAGGAAAAATTCTTTGAAGAACTGCAGCTACTGTAAGCACGTCTAGAAGAGCTCTGTCGTTAAGTTTTTAAGGGAACGCATTGTTAAGCACGTGATATGTTGCAATATTTTGAAAGTTGAAGTCAAATTCCATACGGGCAAGGTGAATGACCCTGTAAAATATGTAAAAGGAATTTAAAGGTTGTTATTTAAGAGAAGTATACGTTCAACATAGAGAAACATGTTATGATGGGGTTTTTAGACTGAAAGTGGTTCAGTTTTGAAGGAAGGATCCGCCGTTATGTGAAGATTTATGCCACATTGATTGTAAGGAAAGATGTATTTATGAGGAAGGTCATGCGCATTTTTGCAGTTATGGCAACTATATATTTTGTGGAGAGTAAATGCACGAATGAGGAAATTGTCTTGTAACAACATTTATTGTCGGTGATAATATTTTATTCTTGGTTTAGACAATCTGTGCCTGAACTATACTTCATCGTACGGTTCCAGAGAACCCAATTAGGACTGAAATGAAAAGAGGGAGAGTGACCAAAGTCAGCAGTTTCTAAGCGTAAATATTTCGTGTGAGTTATGGAAGTAAAAGTGGAATTCTTATAGGAATGGAAAGGCTTGAAGCAAGCATGTTGTTGTAAATACATGTACAGATAATATTGTAGAATTAAGGTAATAGTGACGTTTGTCTATGTCCCAATGCGTTTAAGTGTAAATAATTTTATGTGAAATAGAATGGAGTTAAAATGTATATATTAAAATATAAAAACTGTGTTTAGAATAGGTTATTTACGTTTTCAGTTTAAGAATTTAGGAAATATAGGGTTTTTGACATTATTAATTAACTCCAATGATAAACAGAAGTCGAGGTTATTGTCCATGAAATACGAGGAGCAGCATTCAAGAAGTTTTACATTTTTATTCAGGAGTATTTAATTTATTTAATTTTATTCTGCAATAATTGTTTTTCATTTCATTGTATCGTCTTCATAAATAAATGTGGGACACGAGGTTTTTCGTTTGTCCACTGTTTTTATAGAAACCAAGCGTTATTGATTGATAATAATTAAAGTGAGATTATGCTATGGAATTAAAGATAGGCGCCGATTTCATTTTTTCTTCCCATTTGCATGCTGATGGATTCAATGTTTAACTGCATGTAACGTAATTACTATCCATTGAACTTGAACCAAATTTTGTATCTCCATTATGCATCTTAATAGATGGAAATAGACGTATATTCAGAGTCGCCATGGCTGCCAACTGTTGATAAATAATCTCCTTTATTTTAATCCTTAGCCTCAGTTGATTAGAAAGTATTCAGGCCAACAGATCTACATTTTACAAACTTATATAACATAATATTTTAGGTTAATTTTGAATAACCCAGAGATGACAATGTTGCCAACATTATTCTACTTGTGTTGATAAGCTCAATGTTTAACTGCACGACACTTCCATACTAACGAATGAATTTCATCCTTACTTTGAACGTGCAATGTATGCTTTAGGACATATAATTGTCCTTAATATAAGTCAGCAGGGCTTCTAAATTTGTATACCTAGGTAATAATCTCAAGTTTTTGAATTGAATATCCCGGAATTTGGTAAATTTAGTAAACTTTAAGTCCAAGATGTTTTAAACATATTTGGAGTAAATCGTCAAATTTAGTGTTAGCAATATAATTCTATGCTAACGTTCAACTGCATGTAACTTCCATAATAACAAATGTATTTCTACCGAATTTGGTATGTGTTATGTATATCTTTTGAAATAAAACTCGGCATATTTTTGAAGTCATCAGGGCTACCAACTGTTGATAAATATTCTGTATAATTTTGAACTCTTGTCTCAATGTACTGTATGCCGGCAAACAGCGCAAAACTTGGCACATGGTTTTAGACGATAATTTTGCGCAATCATTTCGAGCAATCCATACGTGATAATTATACGCGATCTGATAGGTTCAATGTTTAACTGCATGTAACTTCCATAACTTTATTGGATAACTAACAAATGTTATAGTGGGTGATTCTTAATAATAATGTTATAGGTTTTACGTCCCTTTTAACTACACTGGATTTTAGAGACGCCGGGGTGCCGGAATTTTGCCCCGAAGGGGATCTTTAACGTGCCAGTAAATCTACTGACACGGCTCCCTCGCATTTGCGCACCCTCAAATGCCAGCTGACTGCGCCAGGTTTCGAACCTGCAACCTTGGGCTCAGCAAGCGAGAACGTTACCCCTGAGCCACGCAGCCAGCTATGTGGGTGATTCAGCAGCCCCTTCCAATATCGTTCGCTGCAACCCAACTAAGGCCGATAATTGTCTGCTTGCATCCCGTATGGTACTAATGCACTGCAAGCACATCCTGCAAACGATACTGAGCCCTATTATTTTTCTCTCGATTGACTTCAGACTAATACGAGGGAACGTATTTAATAATCATCATTACATGAATTTCAGAGTTGATGCTGGAAATGTTGTCCTTCATTTTCTAAACACACATTGCACCAACGGAGGAAGTTTGGGTACACTCGCTGTAATTCATCCCCAGTGATATTTGGTATCAGTGCAGTTATTTAGTTCTCGAGAGCCTCCACAGTACGCGGATTGTTTCGGTATACCTTTTGTTTGAGGTTCCCCCACAAGTAAAAATCGCACGGCGCTGAAAAGTACGAATTCGTTTACTGGAAGTCTTCTTCTGGAGGAGATAAGTTTTCACTAGGAAAATTCAATGTTTTGTTCTATACCTAAATATGTTCTCGGGTTACGTGATAGACAACAGTCCCTCGCCACAAGTATTAACTCTCTCTACTAAGGTATCTTGCCAGATGAGAATGTAATCAAGCTATGACTGCATCCGGGACTTCTCGACCCGCAGTTGTGTAACGGTAGATGCTAGTCAACTGTCACTGACTCAACGCTCTCCATCCAACACACGGACCCAGTGAGGTTCCGTTCGATACAGAAGGCTCTCACTGTAGATAAGTCTATATAAATCATTGGTATGAATCTTAATTTTTTTAGAAAAGTAGGCTCTTTTGTTCGTCACGGAACTACTTGTTCTTTATACTCACAGGAAAGTGGACCAAACGTGAGTTGTTCTGTTGGACGTTACATCCACATACAGCTGGGAGACGTGACTAATCATAAGGAAACTATTGGAAATAATAATAATAATAAATAATGTTATTTGTTTTACGTCTCTTTTAACTACTGCGGCTTTTAGAGTACTGTTGGAAAAGAAGACCATTGTGAGACAGGCGGTATTGCTTCTTAAGGGACGATATGACATTAAAATGAACTTCAAAAAAGGTATATTAGAATGCTACACCACGATGGTGTAATAGCATAAGTTATTACAAGAGGTAATCCCTAAATTTTCCAGCATTGCCTTCAATCGTCCAGTTTGTGGAGCACCACTGACCCAGTAATTAGACAGGTCTGAGCATTTTTTAAATGTTATAGGCCATGCAATGTTCTGTTACCATTTACCAAACACACGTCTATCGAATGCATTATTTCAAGTAGCGCATTGAACATTAATATGCTAGTACCTAGCATTCTAACGTATTTTTGATATGATACGAATCAAAACTCAAGGTAAAATTTCCACATAAATAATTAATTAAGTTTGAAAATTCTATTAACCACATGATATAACAAGATACCTGAAAACTCTTGAAATATGTGCTTAATTGTTGTTTTATTTATTTTGCATTGAAACTGAGAGAATATTGGAGAGGGTGACCTAAAAAGAAATCTCTAAATCAATTTCAATTTTTGACAGATTTCAAAAAATTGATTAGTATACAGTACCTGCATATCGTCTCATCATCATAATCATCATCATTTCCCCTTTTCCAGCTGACACTGTGTGGGGCAAATATGGTTCCTCTCTACTTTGTTCTGTCGTTCCACCATTCCTCTTCCGACACGGTGTTCCAATCCAGGTTCCGTTTTCTAATGCTATACGTCACTGAGTCCATCAAACGCATTCTTGGTCTTCCTCGTTCTCTCTTCCCTGTCATCCGTCGTTCCAGTGCTCGTCTTGGTAGCCTTACTTCATTCATCCGTTTGACATGTCCAAACCATCTCAATCTGTTTTGCTCCAGTTTGTCATTTAGTTTCGGCACTCCCAATTCTTTCCGTATATCTTCATTTCACACCCTGTCTCTCCTCGTTTTCTGGACCATACTTCTCAGGAATCTCATCTCAGCTGCCTGTATTCTGCTCTCATCCCTCTTAGTCATTGTCCAAGTTTCTGCTGCATGTCATTATAGGAACATAATATGCTTTGTAGATAACTTCTTTAGCCTTTATTGGTATATCCTTGTTCCATACTAAACCCCGTAACTGTTGGTAGAAAGCACTCCCGAGTTGTATTCTTCTGCTAATTTCCAAATCTAGTCTTCCATCTTCAGTCAGTTCACTTCCCAAGTATTTGAAGTGTTTCACCACTTCCAATTCCTTATCCCCGACTTTGATTACTGATTTTCCTTCTTTCTTATCTCTACTCATCACCACTGTTTTACTCTTCTCCACATTTATCTTCAATGCCCATTGCTCAATCTTTTCATTTATTACGTCTAACTGTTCTTGTACCTCCATCTCATCCTCGCCCCAGATAACAACATTGTCTGCAAACAACATTACCTTCATCTTTGCCTTACTATAGTCTTTCATTGCTGCCTTCATGATGTCATCCATCACCTTTAAGAACAATAAGGGTGACAACACACTTCCTTGCTTTAGTCCAGTGTCAATTTTAAACCATCCCGATGTCCCGATTCTAGTCTTCACACTACTGTAGCAATCCATGCACATTCCATTTATCATGTCTCTCAGTTCCTTGCCTATCGTCTATTAAGAATTAATACCGCGTATCTGACAATGCTCTTCCTTTCCAATAGTTTCCTTCTGACTGGTCACGCCTCCCACCCGTGTGTGGATGTACCATCCAACAGAACAATTCACGTTAGGTTCACTTTTCGGTTTGTAAGCATAAAGAAAATCGTGTCTCAAATTCACCTCAGATTTCCAAAACCATCAGTCTACTAATGCTCCCATAATTAAAAGTTATAACAGCATCAGGAACAACCAGATGTAGAGTTTTGTCCAACAATGACACTTTTAGGAACACGAGGCCACATAATGTTGTATGATCATTCAAAATTTGGGTTCTCCCATGTAAGCCTTTCTGTAACAGGCCTAGGTTAGCCAGATCCTGTCACATTCACTCACAAGAAACCCATTTGCAGAGATACGCAGATTTATGTCATGTACTTGTATGCTAGACGTTCCTATTTTCAGTTTTCGTTTTCCACCATAATTTCATTTCATCTGTCATGCATTTAATCATTGCCTCAGAGCAGTGAGACAGGCTTCGGTAGCGGGCACAGTTCATATCCTCCCGCTAGATAGGAGCTTCATGCACTCCATTCCTGACCCAGTCGGTCGACTGGAAGCAGGCTGTGGATTTTCATTTTCATTTAGTTGCAGTGTCGCCTCCGTAGCGTAGCGGTCAGCATGGTTAGCTGCCGCCCCGGAGGTCCTGGGTTCGATTCCCAGCTCTGCCACGAAATTTGAAAAGTGGTACGAGGACTGGAACGGGGTCTACTCAGCCTCGGGTGGCCCAAATGAGTAGAGGGGGGTTCGATTTCCCCACAGCCATCCTCGAAGTGGTTTTCCGTGGTTTCCCACTTCGTCTTCGGGCAAATGCCGGGATGGTAACTACTGTAAGGCCACGGCCGCCTCCTTCCCTCTTCCTAGCCTATCCATCCCAATCTTCCATCCGTTCCCATCCCTCATGAGGCCCATGTTCGCTTTGCAGGTGAGGCCGCCTGGGCGAAGTGCTGATCACACCTCCCCAGTTGTATCCATCCCGACCAGATGTTCCAAGCTCCAGGACACTGCCCATAGAGGCGGTAGTGGTGAGTTCCCTCGCTGAGTCCGTGGGATCCACCAACCTAGAGGGTAAATTGACTAAATTAAAAAAAAAAAGTTGCAGTAGTAATTAAACTAGCACAAATAGTCAAGATATATGATTTTTTGTTGATATACTGATAGTGGTGGTAGACCTTCAAGTTTGCTTGCTTAGTGTCATTATGTGATTGTTATTAAATGGTCAGTTCATTGTGGATTGTGAACTTAGCTGTTTGAGCGGGGTGAGGTCCGTTTCCACGCAGCTGCTACCTCTCGCTGCCTGAACTGAACTGGAAGGTATTTCCTGTCTTGTTACGTTATCTCTTAACCTCCTTGGCCTTTTACACGCATTCCTATCTGCCTGTGTTTGTCGATCAATGTAACATATGTTTGATGCCGCGTCTATAACAACCTAATGTGGTTTATGTTAGTATATTCTGGACTTCTTCAACTAATAAAGGAGAGTTTTCATTCTCGACACGCGTAAATTAAACAGCTCTACCTCTAAATCCTAGTCTTTGGAACACACATTTTGGTTTAGTCATTTTACGCAACAATGTTTAGTACCAGGAAGAGAGAGACATATACGAGGCACGTCCAGAATGTAAGTTCCGTTTGGTAATTAAATTAAATTGTGTACAGATACAGATACAGATACAGAGTGAAGGAGATGTATTGTGGAAGTGTGAGTTGTATGAAAGTTGGAGGGGAAAGAACAGACTGGTTCAGACAAATGAGTGGCCTGAAACAGGGTAGTGCGCTGTCACCCCTTCTCTTTATTGTGGTTATGGACGAGGTAATGACACGGATAGCAGGAAAGATAGGAGAAGATAAGATGAAAGCAATGGTGTTTGCAGATGATCTCATGGTCTGGGGAAACAAGGAGGAGGAAATTCAGGAGCAACTGAAGGCTTGGGAAGAAACAGTGGGAGAGTACGGATGGAAGTTCAACATCAGTAAATGTGAGATCCTGTTAACAACCAGGAAAAATGACAGACCAATGAGTGGGATAACACTTGGAGGTGGACAGCTGAAGAAGGTGGAAAGTCTCAAGTACTTGGGAAGTATAGTGGAGGAAAATGCGAGAAATGACAAAGAGATTACGGAACGTGGCAGACAGGCAGAAGCATTTCTGAGAAGCATTAGGAGCTTAGTGTGGAATAAAGATGTCCCACAAAAAAGCAAGGAAGTGTTATACAGAAGCTACTATATCCCGATACTGACCTATGCTTCAGACACGTGGACAATGAAGAAAAGAGACATAAGCAGAATACAGGCAGGTGAAATGAAGTTCCTGCGAAGTAGGATCGGAGTAACAAGAAGAGACAGGGTGAGGAATGAAAAGGTCAGGGAAATGGTGAAAGAGGAGCCCTTGCAAGATAGGATTGAGACATCAAGACTGAGGTGGTATGGACACTTAAAGAGAATGGGTGAGAAGAAGATTCCCAAGTGGATACATGAGATGCAGATGCAGAAGAAACGACCAAGGGGAAGACCAAGAGATAGATGGCTGAAAGGAGTGGAGGAATGTGTCAAGAAGAGAGGCGAGGACTGGACCAGAGTGACAGCGGAGAGGTGGTGGGAAGAAAGAACTAAGTGGCGAGGCTTATGTTCCAAACAGACCGAGCCTGGGGCTGGAAACTGTACAAGATGATGATGATGATGATGACAGATACAGAAAAATTATTTATTGCACAACATTCTACACCTCTTAAACTACTTTTCCACATAACTGCCGAACTTTTGCAGGCATTTGTCATAGCGTGGCACAAGTTTTTGGATACCTTCTTCATAGAAGTTTGCCGCCGACCCGTAAACGAGAGTGAAGACGCCCCTGTAGGATATCCCACCATTCGGCCACCACTGTTAGGCAAATTGCGTAAGTGGTCAGGAGAACTCCTAAACATACGCAGTTCTCCTGGTAAGCACGCAATTTGCCTAACAGTATTAGCCGAACGGTAGGATATCTTACAGGGGAGTCTTCACTCTCGTTTACGGGTCTGTGGAAAAGTAGTTGAAGAGGTGTAGAATGTTGTGCAATAAATAATTTTTCTGTATCTGTACACAATTTAATTTTATTACCAAACGGAACTTACTTTCTGGACGTGCCTCGTATTTGAACGCGAAATCATTACGAAATGTTCCGTTTACAAGCCAACAATGTAATAAACACTGTGACGCTTTGTGTATTTTTTGCCTGTGAATTCAATCTGGAAATAAAACAAACCACAGCCTTCTAGATTGTATGATTCTAAATAAATGCCTGTTCAATTGTTCCAATACAGCCAAGCATAGGAAACTTACCAGGTGCAACAGTTTTCTTCTAAACTATTAAATACCATACAAATTGTCCGATTCTTGTGATTAATACGTTACACCAAAATGTTCACTAAATGCTAAATATTTTTTATCAGACAAAAAGTGGAAAATGTACACTTTCTTCTAATTCAATCTTTCCTGGGAGAAATCATAGCATATATAATGATTATTATAATTGGTGCCTTTATTGTGGTGAATTTAGGGCTCTAGAACCTATCTTACACTTAAGCACAAAGGAAATTTCTTCAATTTCGTTACATTTCTGTCGTAGTTTATTAATTAATACTTTATTCTTTAAATTAATCTGAGTCCATTACCATTCGTTCTAAGAAACACGTTAAAATATGCTTTCTTTAAAATGGGAGAAACTGCGCGCGCATGTATGATTCATATTCTCCGAGACCAAACAAAACTTGCGGTGAGTATCACCGCAAAACAGTCTGGTGCATACCAGCGAGCTGACAGTTGTTATCTAACTTTTGTGTGAGCTGGACGTGTTTCTGCGAGGTTTGCGATCTGTAAAGAAGGTAAGATGTCACAATATGTATGTTTCAAACTCAATAACCACTTGAAGCAAATAGTACCTTGTGTTGCTTTGAAATTAATAATGCTGTATATAATGGTAACTTCAGACAAGACCTCCTTGACCAAGGGCAGATCGTCTCATCGCATCACCATGTTAACTTGGCAGAATATACGACAATCATCTCACCTAAGCGGCTAGTTTAATCTATAATTTCAAAGCTTAACGTGGTATTTTAAGATTTTTAGTATTTGCATGTTCTTGAATTGTTTCACGTACAGAAAATAGGTATTTCCTTGTCGTCCCTGCCCAGCTCCTGGGCTGAATCTCCACTGTTTGTTAGTGGTGTTATTGCTTCATGTAGGTGATACGGACATCATGGTCAGCCAGCCACATATGTTGGGAGCGTGTATGTTCAGTCTTATAATCTGGTGTCACTGAATTATTTCTAGCGGTGCCTCTGATATAATGGTCAGCTTTAATAATGAAATAGGCACCATCCTAGCATTTCCCATAAGTGAATGTGGGAAAACATACACTCAGAATAGCTGCTGTCAGTGCCAGGATTTTAACGTCCAACCGGTGCAGTTCCTTAGTGTTATTTTGACATTGTTGTTTACCGGCGTTGCTTCAAATAGTCTTTTTTTTAGCGTATGGCTTTTAGTGCCGGGAGTGTCCGAGGACATGTTCGGCTCGCCAGTTTTGTAGCTGCTTCGAGACGGACACCCAATGGGTGAGCTACAAGTACCGTTGGGGAGGAAAAGTTGGAATGTAAGGACGAGGAGTTGGAATGTAGCGGCTGTGGCCTATAGTTAGGGACCAACCCCGGCATTTGCCTGGAAGGAAGATGGGAAACCACAGAAGACCATCTTCAAAGTTGCCGGCGGGGGGATTCGAACCTCCTCGCCTCCCGGATGTGAGTGACTGCCAACAGTCATGCCGTAACGACCACGGCTAACTCACCCGGTAAATAGTCTATAATATGGCTAGAGAAGTCATTGTCAATGTAAGCGTCAGATACTTCATTTACGGCAGGCCTGATAGAATACCCATCTCCACTAGTCCTAGTACCCTTAATTTGAAATCCTCCTTAAATATTTAATATATTTATGGAGATACATCAGCTCTTGTTTATTGATGTGTAATATCTTTCCGCTCGGTTACTGGATAGTTTTGTGGAAGTGATTTTGAAAATTGGGGACGGAAGTGGATCGGAACGATCGAGCTGGCAGTGGTGGATCGAACGGAAGTATGCACTGCCCGCTCGATTGATCGAACGGAAGTGTACTAGCTGGCAGTGGTGGAAAACGGAAGTATGCACTGCCCGCTCGATCAATCGAGCGGAAGTGTACTAGCTGGCAGTGGTGGAAAACGGAAGTATGCACTGCCCGCTCGATCGATCGAACGGAAGTGTACTAGCTGGCAGTGGTGGAAAACGGAAGTATGCACTGCCCGCTCGATCGATCGATCGATCCAGCGGGCAGTGGTAAGACCCAGCTGGCAGTGGTACGAGAAACAATGAGCGCGCGGTGTCGGAAATTGATACCATGATGTACTCTCGGCCATGTGGAATGTATATGACATAGGCCTACTGAACTCTGGTGTCAAGTGATTGAGACAAATGGCATGGTACATGTTCGAAGTCTTCGTATCAGTATTTAAATGGTAAAATGCCTTAACATCAAACATTGTAAGTAGTCGGCATTGCCAGTATTATGTTTCTGCACTATGGCTATTCAAATATTAACCCACATAACGGTAATGCAGTCATCAATATAATATAATCGTTGTGGTTATACGAGAATTAAGCAAGCCTTCATGAACTATTACTGAATACATTCTCTTTACTCACAAGAGGGCCTATTCATAAGGCATTTTAAACTCAATTTCACGCAGGAACATTATCGAAACAAGCAAAATATAAATGAAACCTAATTCCGTAATGCAGTATTATTGGAACGTGGAAATAAGTCACCATCTTGTGCACAAAATTTGCGTAGTCGAAATAGCAGTGGGGTTAGTGCTTAGGACTGTGAATCTAGAGATCTTGGGTTCGAAACCCGGACGGGGTAGATATTTTTGCTACCAGATTATTATTTTAAACGATATTTATCATATCAATATGACTCATTTTAACAGAATCCACATGAAATTACGTGTTGGTCTGTGAATGAAGAGGGCCTGTTTATAAGGAATTTAAGGTTATGAGCGGTGTCGCGTCTATTAATCTAGTTGATCCATATCGTATTCTTTATTTAGGCTAGTGCTGGTGGAAGCTACAAATCATCTAATAAATTGAGTTCCATATTATAAACTACAATATCTGTAAAACCCTCCCTTTTACAATACATTAATACATGTATTTGTGCCAATAATAGTATAAAATACCGGTGTATCAACAATTTCACGTGAGGTTTCTTCTATGTCAGATGTTACACATCATATGCGACTACTGTAAGGCTCGTATTTTATTTTATTTTGAAGGTTATATCAAGTTATGGTAAATGAGCAATGTGCTGATCACAAGCAGTAGCACACTGTCCATGGATGGAATGAAGCAGATGCACTAGTTCTCCCTGTTACCTGGAATTTAGTTAAATATTTGATTTAATTGGAATGAGTTTAGTTGTTGTTGATTTATTAGGTGCTTTGTCGTCGTGAACATTACAGCTACGCCTAGTTGGGCGTGTGTAGAATTCGTCTATATTTATGCGTTCATTTGGTATTAAGGCAAGGATAGGGACGGAGGAGGCCGTGGTTTTAGGTTAGGAACCATTCCAGCAATTGCTTGGAGTTAAAGTAGGAAACCACGAAAAACTACTTCCAGTATGGCTGAGGTGGGAAACCATTCCAGCCCTTGGACCAGAATTAAATTTCTTGTTAGAGCGAGAATCGAACGCAGTCCTCCGGGGCGACAGTTAGCTACTAAACCACAAGGTGGTCAATAGTGAGATAGCCTACTTAATGCTTTATTTTCCAGGTAGAAATTCAGAAGAGCCAAACTCCACGATATGGTGTATGTTCTCTATTCTTGTCCACTTTCTGCTGTACTTGCTAACATTATTGCCCGTCAGTGCACAGATCCGGGTTTGATTCCTGGCTCTGCCAACAAATTTAATTATTGTCTGAAGGCCGTAGCGGGGTACACTCTCCCTCGTGAGGCAGAACTGAGAAGAGGTGAGTTCGATTCCCTGAAAGTGGTTTACCATGGTTTCCCATTCTACTCCAGGCAAATATTGGGTTGGTACCTAATTCAGGCCACAGCCGCCTTCTACGCAAATGTCATTCCCAATTGCAAATACACACACAACACTTGTACAGGAATCGCAATATACAAGCTACCACGCACCCTAGTACACTGGGCTGTATTACCACGTTGTCACAAATCCCCTAAATGAATCATCAACCAAATATTATTTTGTTTAAAATTAGGTGGCTTGATTTTGATTTGATTTCATTTGATTTATTTATTTCCACGGCTACAATAAGAGATTAATAGCTCCTTTACAGTTGCGCCTATATAGGCATACTATAAGATTAGAGTTTATAAAAATACAGTAAAACATTTCGCTAACATTCACAGAATAAATAACATTCTACCATTGATAGTAACAATAAGACACTAATAATAAAATAATCATTATAATAATAATGTCGCCTCCGTAGCGTAGCGGTCAGCATGGTTAGCTGCCGCCCCGGAGGTCCTGGGTTCGATTCCCGGCTCTGCCACGAAATTTGAAAAGTGGTATGAGGACTGGAACGGGGTCTACTCAGCCTCGGGTGGTCCAAATGAGTAGAGGGGGTTCGATTCCCACCTCAGCCATCCTCGAAGTGGTTTTCCGGGGTTTCCCACTTCGTCTTCGGGCAAATACCGGGATAGTACCTACTGTAAGGCCACGGCCGCCTCCTTCCATCTTCCTAGCCTATCAATCCCAATCTTCCGTCCCTTCCCGTCCCTCATGAGGCCCCTGTTCGCTTTGCAGGTGAGGCCGCCTGGGCGAAGTGCTGATCACACCTCCGCAGTTGTATCCATTCCGACCAGATGTTCCAAGCTCCAGGACACTGCCCATAGAGGCGGTAGTGGTGAGTTCCCTCGCTGATTCCGTGGGAACCACCAACCTAGAGGGTAAATTGACTAAATAAAATAATAATAATAATAAAAATAATAATAATAATAATAATAATAATAATAATAATAGAATCAAATATGTACAAAAGATTGCATACAGACACAGAATCAGCCTGAGAAAACAAACACCATATAGACTACAAGAAAAGATGTTAACGTAAGTAGGTTGTCAGCAATTGTCCTGATGTTATAATTGAACTAAAATATAGCATTTTAACATAATGCAGTAATCAGACGTGAGAGGTATACTGCTCCAAAAAGCAGGATGAAAGATGACTTTTGAGAGCTACAGTGATTGCAATGTTGACGAACGTATATAAATCGAAGGCGTTAAAGAGGCGTGAGGCGGTGCAAACAAAATATTTATTGAACTTCATGTTTCGTTCGATAGGAATCTGGAGTATTAATTTTGTGTATCTATTTTCTCGATTATGAACAGAATGCATTGGTGTAAAGGCATTGTAGAGATATAACGGGGCCTTGGTATGCAATATTTTACTTGTCAGAATGGCAACTTGGAGGGAGTCGTAGCCAAGCAATGGCGTCCCGGACTGCCGACACTCCTCAGCCTATGGCAAAAGGTTGCCCTGTAAATCGCGCCCAATACAAATTGCGACCAATGTAAATCACGCCTAGCAAAGTCTCTACCTGGAGTATTTGTGGCTGAAACAGAACTACTCTGGTGCTCCAAATATGCCGGATGTGCCAACGGCTGAAACACATGTACAGTACTTAAAATGTTTCCAGATTTAACCTAGGTTAATGATTCAAAATACCTCCGTTGCAGCAAACCTGCGTCCTCAGCGAACATATTTTAAAAATTTGTGTTTATGTTCAACAGAAAACAGAAATCTCTACTAATGGCTTCCATTAAATTTATAGTAAAAATAATTACATAAAAACGGTATATTATTTATATTGATGTTAAATAAATTAACTGAATCCCATCACACTTTATCCAGGCTTTGGACTGGCTAAATGCCAATAATAATCTTTCAACATTTAGGCGTGGTTAAAATCAGCTTCAAAGTTTCGTCATATATATTTTTTGTACCTTATTTTTGTTTCTTTGATTTTTAGCTTACTTTCATTTATTAAAAAAAAGGTTTATGAGAACACCTTCTGTACGTGTGGGTGTATGTGTGTGTCTGTGCGTCCGTGTGTGTGTGTGTCCCCCCTAATAACTTCTAAACGGCGGGAAGCGATTTTAATTAAACTCGGTAAGATCACAGTACTAATTTGGCCGACCCCGACCATGTCCTTCAAATTTTATTACGTCTCACCAATCCAACATGGCGGCTGTGCGAAATATTTCACCGGCATTCTTTATCTTCGAAACTATTACTCATATCACCCTGAAATTTTGTACGTTGATAAAGAGCACTACTATACGTTCAGGTATGTGACTTTCAAAAACCTATTAACTACAAAACGAACATGGCGGCCAAGCGAAGTTGAAATATTTAAATAGTCTTTTCTCGCGATTTAACCACCCGAAGGCCGTGAAACTTGGTACAGCAAATGACTATACAAATTGCAATGCACTGACATCTAATTTCGTTCAATTGTTTACACAACCTCATGATGGCGGCTGTGCGAAATTTTAAAATTAAGTTTTTATTTCTTGTGTTCTAATCGTGCGATCGAAATCAACGTTTGAATAATGAACGTACACAATAATCCTCATCTCATCCGAAATATTTAGACGGTTCTCAATATCTACGAATCTATCACAGCAATCAAACATAAATTTTGTATGTTGGTTGAGGCAATTAACATAAGTAGGATATATGAAGATAGGCTATATAGTTCTTCACGGAACTAATTCTTCACTTATTTGGTTTCTCGATCAAGACAAACATCCGTCCCTAGTGAAAATGAAAATCCACAGCCTGCTTCCAGTCTCCGACCGGGTCAGGAATGGAATGAATGAAGCCCCAATCTAGCGGCGAGGATATGAAATGTGCCGGCTGCCGAAGCCTGTCGCACTCCTCTGGGGCAATGATTAAATGAATGACAGATGAAATGAAATAGTAGTGGAGAGTGCTGCTGGAATGAAATTGTGACAGGGAAAACCGGAGTACCCGGAGAAAAACCTGTCTGCCTCCGTTTTGTCCAGCACAGATCTCACATGGAGTGACCGGGATTTGAACCACGGACCCAGCGGTGAGAGGCCGGCGTGCTGCCGCCTAAGCCACGGAGGCTAGATCCGTCCCTAGTACATGGAATAAAAGAATGTGCCTCAGCTTGGTTTAGGTGTGACTCATTGGGCTCGGGTAGTCACGAGGACAATTTCTAGACTGGGTGTGATTTACGCACATTTCTCAGTGGGCGTGATTTTCGAACAATCGGCAAGACGTGGGTATATTAACAGATATTGTTGTTGTTACTTCATTTATGGACTATTGACATATTTATCATCAACCCCGTGTACTTAAATATATGAGGAGTATCCTCTAACTTTGTTGTTGTTGTTGTTTGAGTCTTCAGTCTTTTGACTGGTTTGATGCAGCTCTCCATGCCTCCCTGTCCTGAGCCAATCGTTTCATCTCTACATAGCTACCACACCCTACATCCGAGGCTATCTGTTTAACATATTCTAACCTTGGTCTACCCCTACAGTTCTTGTCCTCGACCCTTCCTTCCATAACTAAGCTTGCTATTCCTGGGTGTCTTAGTATGTGTCCTACCAACCTATCTCTTCTCTTCATTAGCAGTCGCCAGAAGCATCTCTCCTCTCCCACTCGCCTTAATACCTCTTCGTTTGTGACCCTATCTACCCATCTGATCTTCATCATTCTCCTGTAACACCACATTTCAAATGCTTCAATTCTCCTATTTTCTGCTGCACCAATAGTCCAAGTTTCACTTCCATAGAGCGCTACGCTCCAGACAAAGGCTTACAAAAATGACTTCCTAATACCTAAATCTATATTCGATGTCAACAGATTCCTTTTTTGTAGAAAGGCTTTCCTTGCCTGAGCCAACCTACTTTTTATATCCTCTTTGCTTCGTCCATCACTGGTTATTCTGCTTCCTAAGTAACAGAAGTCTCCTACTTCCTTCAGCTTTTCACCTGCCAATTTGATCTCCATAGAGGTTTCTGATTTATGTCGGCTGCATTCCAGTATTTTTGTTTTACATTTATTAATTTTCATCATGAATTCCTTCCGTAAGACGGAATCCATGCCATTCAAAAACTCATTCAAACCCTCAGGCTTGTCGGCCAAGATGACGATGTCATCAGCAAATCTCAGAGTTGAAATTATTTCTCCTTGAATCTTCACTCCCACTTTAAATTTTTCTCCAATTTCCTTCATTGCTTGTTCAATGTAAAGATTGAAAAGTATGGGTGATAAGTTGCAGCCTTGCCTTACACCTTTCTGAATACCAGCTTCTCTCTCATGTCCTTCAGCTCGAATGACTGCTGTCTGGTTTCTGTATAGATTGTATATCACCCTCCTATCCCTGTACTTTATTCCAATAGATTTCAAAATGTCAAACAATTTAGTCCAATCAACGTTATCAAAAGCCTTTTCTAAGTCTACAAATGCTAGGAACGTTCTCTTATCTTTTCTTATTATACCTTCCAAAATCAGCCTAAGACTTAGTACAGCTTCCCTTGTTCCTACATTTCTCCTGAAACCAAACTGGTCTTCACCCAACTCCGTTTCTATCTGGCTTTCAATCCTCTTGTAAATTATTCTAGACAGGATCTTTGAAGCATGAGTAATCAAGCTGATTGTACGGTAATCTTCACATCTGTCAGCTCCCACTTTCTTTGGTATAGGGATGATAACATTCTTCTTGAAATCAGGGGGGACCTCACCTGTATCATAAATCCTACACACCAAGTGAAATAACCTGATCAGACCTTCATCTCCTATGCAGCGTAGCAACTCAATCGGTATATCATCTATGCCTGGTGCTTTGTTCCTGCCTAAGTCCTCTAATGCTCTGTCAAATTCTGATCTCAATATTAAATCTCCTTTTGCATCCTCATCAATTTCCTCCTCCCTTTCCATTACATGATTCTCAATCTCCTTTCCTTTATACAAACTCTCTATGTAAGCTTTCCATCTCTCAATCTTTTCTTCCCTATCTGTTAGAGGCTTTCCATTTGTGTCCTTAATATTACAGCACTTAGTCTTCTTTTCCCCAAAAGTATTCTTAATCCTTCGATAAGCTGTGTCTACTTTACCTAATTTCAGACAATTTTCTATACCTGCACATTTCTCTTTCAACCATTCTTCTTTCGCTTCCTTGCACTTCTTGTTAACCTCATTTCTCAGACGTCTGTATTCTGCTTTCCCCTTCTCATCTCTTACATTCTTCTGTTTCCGCCTTTCATCCATCAATTCTAGTATATCCTGAGTGATCCACGGTTTTCTACCTATTCTTTCTTTCCTACCAATGTTTTCTTCTGCGGATTTTGTTATTTCATTCTTCAAAAGTGCCCATTCGTCTGCAATTGAAGTTTGTTTAGGGGTTTTGATTAGTCCTTCCTTTATACTCTTCTTGAATCTTTCGTTTACATCCTTCACTTTCAGTCTGTCTATTGCCCACCTTTTTGGCTTTTGACTTTTCTTCAGTTTCTTCAACTTTAATCTGCATTTCATTACAACCAGATTTACAATCCAAAATCTGGTTTCGAAACCTCTGCTTGACCATAATGAAGTCGATTTGGTAACGCCCTGTATCTCCTGGTCTCATCCATGTGTATATTCTTCTATTGTGATTATCGAACAAGGTGTTAGCTATGACCAACTCATGTTCGGTGCAGAATTCCATCAGCCTGCTTCCTCGATCATTCCTTTCACCTAATCCGAAATCTCCTACTATCCTCCCTTCTCTCCCTTTTCCTACCACAGCATTCCAATCTCCCATTACTATAACATTTTCATCACCTTTGATATACCTCAGAATGTCATCTATTTCTTCGTAGACCTTTTCAACATCCTCATCATCAGCTTGACTGGTAGGCATATAGACTTGTAATTATTTAAGACTTCTAACATTCCACGCTCCGATCCGTAGAATGTCAGATTTCCTCTTTGTCACTTCTGTGATGTTAACCCCCTCTCGAGTAGTCCCCACCCGGAGATCCGAACGGGGGACTAGTTTACCTCCGGATTGAAATTTTACAAGGGAGGAGGCCATCATCACATGTAATTATGCATAGAGAGGTGCATATCCTCGGGAATAGCATTACGGCTGTAGTTTCCCGTTGCTTTCAGCCGTGCAGCAGAACGCAGTGTAGCCATTAGTTGGCTTATATTATCAATATCTTAACCGTCTATTAGACTAGTAAAGAATTGATTTATTCTGAAAGGCTGCTACTCCTTTTCAGAATAAGTAAGCTCTAACTTTAGAGCTTAGGATTTCTCATAATCATCTCAGGAACTGACTGAGGGTACCAGCTGTGAAAACTTTGAAGTATTATACCAGGCGATTCAGAAGCCCCTTCCGATATCGTTTGCTGTAATCCAACTAACGCGTGTTGGCAGGAAGGTCGATAACTATTCTCTGCTTGCATCCCGTATGGTCAAGTATATCCTACAAACGATACTGTCCCTCGTATTAGTGAGTAGTACCATCGAGGGAAAAATAATAGGGTTTAGTATCGTTTTCAGGATATGCTTGCAGTGCATTAGTACCATACGGGATGCAAGTAGATAATATTATCGACCTTCCTGCCAACACGCGTTAGTTGGGTTGCAGCAAACGATATTGGAAGGGGCTACTGAATTACCCGGTATATAGTAGGCAGCATAGTGAACGCATTGGTAACTCTCCAGGCATACTCATGAACATGCATCCAGCCACATTGCCTCGTTATGCTCATTCAAGAGCGTGATTATTGTTGGGTTTTAGAAGAAATTGTACAGTAACTCGTCTTCAGACGATTCGCCAAGTGAAGTCAGTCTTCTTCTCCCACCAATAAATCAAAACTGAAAAAGAAACAAGTAGTTCCGTGAAGAACTAAATGGCTTATTTTCATGTATTCCACTGGTCTTTTCCATTTGAAAACTCTTCCGCCTATTAAAAGGTTATTTTATGTTATGTACTAAATACATTTTAGTAGACGACCAACATTGTGATAAGGCATGGATCAGAAACTCCTAACTCAAAACTCAATATACACACAAGTTTCAGTCATTTCAGACATCAAACATAAAAATAATTTAAGAACGCAAAATGGCAATAGTACTTGCCCTGTCTTAAATCAAAGCTTTCATCGTTACTCGACATAACTCACGTCAACACACTTCCAGCACTGGAAAATATGTGTTAAAGTTACACGATGAGGCTCATCTACAATACATGAATACAACAGTAAGGAATTGTGTACTGGCTTATTATTTTACCGAGAGACAGGTTCAGTAGAACACAGAAGAAATATATCCCCTTTCAGATAATCCATAATTTACGATCCCTACAATAGAAAATTGGGGTATACTAGACTGGACGCTGAAATGCCAATCAGTCTCAAATGAAAATGTATGTATGTATGAATGTATGTAAGGCCTATGTATGTATGTATGTATGAATGAATGTATGTAAGGCCTATGTATGTATGTATGTATGTATGTATGTATGTATGTATGTATGTATGTATATATATATGTATGTATGTATGTAGCCCGTTTAACTGGTGATAGAATATAGTATTCTACACAAACGTCTTCAAGAAATGTAGTCGGTTCTTAATTATTGTAGGTGAAATTAAATTACAAAAATCTTCGGTCATTGTTTGGTAGAGCCAATGGGCTTCATTCTCCTCCACTGCACAGCTGATTTCTCTGCGTCGGCCTCCCCTCCACAGCTGTGTAATGTGGACCAGAGTCTGAATGTGAGCACTCTCCTCGCTGTGTCTGCCAATACCAATGAAATACACAAACGTAGCCTATGAACAACACAATCACACCATCACGGGAAGTGGCTAGCATGACTGGTGATAGTAGATCTGTTTAGGATTCAGCCAGCCTTATGGCCTATGACAAAACATAAATATCGTATTGGCCTATGGAATAGTACATAGCCTACATTATGAAATTGAAATCCTAAATATGTGGTAAATTAATTATAAGAACTATTATAGTCTAACCTATATTCTAAACCTGCTAAAATGTCTTGAGAAAGCCTCGGACCTATGTGAGTGACGGATTCCCACTCACATCTGACAGATCATGGACTCCTTGGAAACGTACAGGCAATTGAACTGGCATTTGATGGGGTGCTATTTATATCAAGGGAGGTTTTGGCAGGAAGAATGCAGAACTGAGTCAGTAAGTCTGAAAGGATTAAATATTAAATATGGATTAGTGAATTTTAGATAAAGGTAGATAAAGAGGAGGAAGTAGGAGATTACCAGGTGTAGGCTAATTGTCAATTGTAAAACGAGGGAGTTGGGAGAAGGGCTGTACGTCAAGAGAACCTTAGAGCGTAACATACAGTAGTTTCTTTGAGGCACGTAAATGAACGATTGGTGTGGATAGATATGGAAATGTCAAGAGATCGGGTCAGGAATGTTTCAGTGTACGCTCCATGTGAAGGGGCGCATCAGGACGAAGTAGACAGATTTTATGAGGCACTGAGTGATGTGGTAGTGAGAGTTAATAATAAAGTTAGTGTAGTACTGATGGGGGATTTCAATGCTAGAGTAGACAATGGGAGGGTAGAAGAACTAGGTCATTAATTGACTATATCATTACTGACTTTGAATTTAGGAAATTGATAAGGAATTGCAGGGTATTCAGGGGCTTCCTTGATGAAACAGTCCACAAACTGTTCTGCTGTGATTTAAGCACATTTAGACCTAAAGTGCAGAAAATGAGGGCTGCTTGCAGACGGATTAGGGTTCAACATCTGCAGGACCGGGAACTTAGGCAGAAACACATGGAAATGATTGATGAAAAATTGCAAAGAGTAGATAGAGAATTTTAGGACATAGAAACGGAATAGTCAGGATACAGGGATGCAGTACTAGAAGTAGCAAAGGTATGTCTTGGCTCTACAGTGTGTAAAGACCCGATTAAGTGCACACCCTGGTGGAATTACATATTTATGTATGCTTGTAGAAGTAAATAGAAAGCTTACAAAAAATGGGTCCAAGCGAGGAATAGGGCAACCAGAGAGCTACATGAAGTGGAAAAGAAAATAGCATAATAATATTAGTAGTTGTTGTTGATTCTTTTAAGGGGCTTTGAGGCATCGTGGGCATGTGGCCCCTAGTACTTGGGTGTGTGTAGACATTGTCTGATAACCTGTGTCACTGTGTTCTCTGTAAAAGTGTATGCATCTGTAATTGAGGTAGGATTGGGGTAGAAAGCACCCGTGGCCTATACTTTAGGTACCATCCCGGCATTTTCCTGGAGAAGAAGTGGGAAACCACGGAAAACAACTTCCAAGATGACTGAGGTAGGAATCCAACCCACCCCGACTCAGTTTAACCTCACGAGGCTAAGTGTACGCTGTTCCAGTCCTCAAACCAGAATTATAAGGTGCGTTCAAAAAGTAACGAGCTGGAGGCATAATTACAGAAACCAGTACCTGTATGTTAGAAGTATTGGCCCCGGCTGTTGATGCAATGGTCCCACTATGACACGAGGCGGTGAATGGCTGTCTCATAAAATTCCCTGGGCTGCGATGTGAACCAGTTCCGCACGTGCAGCTGAACGTCGACGTCCGAGGTGAATCGCTGGCCCAGCAGAGCCCTTTTCAGGGGACCATCATGGCGTAATCACAGGGAGAGAGGTCTGGACTGTATGGATGATGGCCGAGAGCCTCCCATTAGAATTTCTGCAGGAGTGCCGCGACTGTGTTGGCCGTATGAGGTCGTGCATTGTCGTGGAGCAGTATGACCCCACGGATGAGATTGCCTGGTCGTTTTGTTTTGATCGCTTGGCGAAGGGTGGTCAAGGTTTGCGAGTAACGCTGGGCATTCGCTGTTGTCCCGTGCGGCATGAAGTGTATCAGAAGGGGGCCATCTTGGTCAAAGAAGAACGTCAGCATTACCTTTCCTGCACTCGTGTGGATGGCCTTGCCTTTTTTGGGTGGTGGTGACCCTGGATGCTTCCACTGGAGGCTTTGTCGTTTGGATTCTGGTTCGAAGTGATGACACCATGACTCATCTCCAGCCACCACTCGTGCCAGGAACACATTCCCTTCCCTCGCATAGCGCTGCAGATGACCAAGACAGTGGGCCATTCGATATGCTTCCTGGTGTGGTTGAAGACTGTGGGGCACCCATTGGGCACACACTTTGTGCAAGTGCAGTCGTTCCTTCATGATGGTGTGCACACTTCCGACGCTCAATCCGACCACGGCGGCTATGGCGTTCACTTTCACTCGGCGGTCCTGGTAATGAGTGCATCAACCAGCTGGACGTTGTCATCAGTAATGCAGGGGGGTGCCCCAGACCGGGCATCATCGGCTAACGACACCCGTCCTTCCCTGAAGCGCTAGTGCCACGCCTTGACCTTTGCAAGGGACATGCAGTGTTCGCCGTACACATGTGACATTCGGCGATGAATGTCCTTTACCCCTACTCCTTCCGCTATCAGAAACCGAACAACACCTCTTTGCTCTTCGTTTGACGCCTCCATGTCACTGTTTGCAATGCGACTGGCAGCGTTGGACGATTGATGCATGCTGCTGCTCGCTTTGTATCGTCACGTGACGTGCACGCGTGCCCTCTAGCAACGGGCTGTGACCTTCCACGCTCTGGTCGGAACCACACCTCGTTACACACGCCACGATTAGCCGATGTCGTCACCGGTTCGCGCATTCCAGCCTCCGGCTCGTTACTTTTTGAACGCACCTTATATATTTCTTGGCAGAGCCTGGAATCGTTTGCAGGCCTCCACGGTAACAGCGAAGAATGCTAGCCACTACGCAACGAGGCGGACAATAATAATAGTAAAGTCCAAAAGGAAATCATGGGAGGAATTGGAGATAAATTAGAAACATAAGGTCAAGCGGCAAGAAAGCCTTTCTGGAGTGGTATAAAGAATCTTAGAAATGAAGTGTTCTGGATAATTCATGGAAACTCATTGTAAGTACGAAAGAAGCACTGGTAAGATGGCAAGTATTCTTCAAATACATGCTAATTGTAAATGGAGACCTATCAGGCAATGTGGAAAATTTTTAGATTATGCAGGAGGAGAATAAGAACGGGAACAGAATCGCGGTTGAGAAAGCGTATTGTAAATTAACTACAATGTCACAAAGCGGCATCGGTAGATAAAATTCGGCCAGAAATGGTAAAGTAGCCTGTAGTGTGAGCACACTTTCCCCGGGGCATTTCTCAAAGAACTGCCTCTATAATTGCTGCAATCATTCATGTTACCTTGCTTATAAATTGCGTCGAGTAAGCCTTACTGCTTTTGTCAAGTCAGAGGGTAAATTTCTTAAAACCCATGCCAATTCGATTATCCTATGCAACCAATTTCAGCAGACGCATTGCATGTCCAGTCCTAAGCTACCCTCGCCCTCCTAATAGCATCGTTAACTACTACTCCCCGAGACCCGGGTTTGATGTCAACTTGGAAAACTTGCACCAGGCCAATGGGCCACATGAGCTTACTTCCGGTCCCGTGGCAAAGTGGCTATCATGCTATACTTCGCCCAAAGATTCCCTGGTTCGATGTCAACTTGGAAAATTTTCACCATGCCAATGGGCCACATGAGCTTACTTCTGGTCCGCAGACTAAGTCGATATCATGTTGGACTTTGCCCAAAGGATATCAGGTTCGATTCTCGAACGTGCCATAGAGTGTTAATCTCCTATTTTCCTGGCTTAGTATGTACGTAACGTCTTCATCATCAGTTCATCCTCATCACGAAGCGTAGGTCGCCCATTGGCGTTAACTCGAAAAAACCTGCACCAAGCTTCGCCGGACGTCACACATCCTATTCTGAAATTCAATGACAATGATGGACTGGAGTTGTGCAGCTGAAGTTAGATTCCTCATGGACATATTCACAATTGAAGTAACCCGTGCTGCAGACATGCGCGTTAAATCGTGACGGGAAGCAAGCCAGGAGTTCGTATGTTCGAATCCTGACATTGACAGCTGCTATCTTGAGCGTGATTTGTCCCCCAGGTTTTTCTACACTCCCTTCAGGCAAATGCTGGGAGTCTAGGGATACCTACCACATCCCTGTCCATAATACAGCTACATACACTACTCCAGTCATCACAGAAAGACTAGTTCAACATAATTAAATACAAGTTTTTCGGACTTGTAGGCCGTGGTCCAGACAGACTATCTCCCGACGTTTCACCGGAAACTGCGTCCGGCATTATCAAGGGTTCCGCTCCTTTCCTTGGTCAGCAGTGGAAGCCCGAAAAACTTGTATTTAATTATGAACTCCGGCCGTGAAAGCCTAAGCTGTTATACTAGTTCAACACATACCCAATGTACTCGTGGCTGATGACCAGGATATCCCAAGCCCCTAACATGAGTTATCAACAGAAGTTGAAATAATTTCTTCTTCTTCCTCTTCTTCTTCTTCCCTTCACTGGTTGACACATCGTGAACATTAGCCCCGACTCAAATAAGAGCGTTGGATTCGTACTGTACCCGTAAATACCTACCATTACCTGCTGCATCCCACAAAGACTACAGGATCATAGAATCTGAAAATCCCAGGCTAGAAAAAAACCCAGGTATTACTCACAAGTAAATGGGTTACTAGGGCACAAATACACCTAACAAGGGAGCATTAAGAAAGACCATGGCCACAAAAGCAAAAGAAGCTCAGAGAACATGAAATTCCAATGAAAGAACATCTCGGAGGCGTGGAATACCCCGAAATACCCAGCGATGTCCTTCCTAATACACCCTTCCACCACCTCTCTAAAGCATCACGCCATGAATACTTTTAACTAAAAGATATTTATTCAGAAAAGGTGAACAATAAACAAGAAAATAAATTTCAACCTTCAAAAGAATGCTCAGATATACCCTTCCCAAAGGGCAATATGATCGGAGAATCAACAAGAAAACTCGTGTCCAACCTGACACGTTAAAACAAAAATCTAAATAGCCTCTCACATTATGAGTAAACCCAAACAAATTATATTAGGCTATCGCACATCCTAAAATTATGTTATAGTTCATTCGCCAAAGTGTAATATATACAACATAATCAAATATCAAAGTTTCAGCTATATACAACAATTATAATTTACATTACTGCATCACGTATGCATTTTCATTCCATTAATCATGGATTCATATTTTTCAAGTCAGTGTTCTATTGGACAACATTATTTTATCAATGACTTGTTTTTATTTCTTTGACTTGGCTTGTTGCAACCTAACAATTCAAAATTTAAATTCATATTATATTGTTTCAAATTTGTCGTAATCATATTTAAATCCAACAAGCGATAAAGCTAATTGAAATTTTTAACTGACTCATCCATGTAAATTATTTCAACATAATTAATTAATTAATGATGTAGGCATTTATATTAATTTCATTTAAGATAAACTATCCATCTGGAATAATTTCAACACAATTCAATGCTTAGAGTGTGAATAGCATAGAGGTATAAAATGTCTGTGACCAAACAGCTGATCATACATCCTATCACAAGGATCTATCAAACAATTATTCGACGACGAAAATTTCCATAGAAATCTAGAAAACTTGGCTCTCACTGGCTCAATTCCAACAATGAATCCACCATGAAACAAATTCATGTCTGATATCCATAATAATAAACTTAGCAATACCCGCTGGTATGCAGAATCATAATGTACACCTAAAAATGGTGACCTCCTACTCTATATTACAATCAAATGTCAGTATCACTCATCAGTAATCACAAACATTCATAATAAATTATTAACCTCATATTTATACCGTCCATACTGAAGTTCACTCTCCCACTTTTAATCGGAGTCCATTAACTTTGTTGAAATATACTCAAAATGGCATAAAATATCCTTACTGTGTTAAAGGCTTGCCTCACAATATTTTATTACATATTATATTATATTATATTATATTATATTATATTATATTATATTATATTATATTATATTATATTATATTATATTATATTATATTATATTATATTATATTATATTATATTATATTATATTATATTATATTATATTATATTATATTATATTATATTATATTATATTATTAATTTATCTAGACTTTCTTAAAGTCTCTTCTGAGAAATTGCGTATAAAAGATATTTGCTGCTCGTCAAAATATATTTAATCAAAAAATAAATTGATTAGAATAATTATTATGTTATTAAATCTTAAGTTCCAAAATTGCACACAAAATATGTGGCTTACTCAACAATAAAATTGATCAAATCAAAAATAGAGTTCAACACTCATTCAAATGGACTCAACATGCCCAAAAATGCCCTCTACGCCATGAATCTTAGGTAACACAATTAAGTTAATTCTAATTGATTCATTAGGACGCACTGTAAACATATCTTGACTCTCAGAAATTAAGTGAAGTCCCTACATGGATAACTGAACAAAATCCTAATGAGACCTAACTTCAGAAACACCCTGTATCGAAACGATCTAAGAAAAATTCATTAATCGTGTGCTCATTCAAATACTGAATCATTTCCATGTCAGCGCAGAGTGCATGTGCAGTACAATAAACCACTCTAATCGGTGATATAAAACAATTGTATAGTCCAGTCATAATTGACCAACACGTGTGAACACACACATAAAATAGTTCCAAAACGATTGAAAATAAACTATCTTCCCCTATAGATTTTTCTTCTCGACAATGAAAGTAAGCAAATACTACTACTTACAGTAATTTAATCCAAAAATAATTGTCACAAATTTAAACAACTGGATGCATTTATTTAATATAAATCAAAATCCGGGTAGGCAAAAGTCAGAAGCGACATAATGTCGAATCTAGACTCCTGTCTGACCATACTACAAAACAAAACTAACTAGGACAATTATGGTTACTTGAAAATACTTCTATGCTACTACTGAAAAAAGTGGATTTCTTCTACCTTCAGCCACGTTCCGTTGTGATGTAAAAAGCATATAGCCATGTGCCATGGTAAAGATCCTTGACCTCCTCCAAGACACAAACTACATACTCCAGTGGTCTCGGGACTCGAACCAGGAACACGAACATCTCCATGCCCCCTTACGCCATCTCGACTATACGCCACTGTCGAGTGATAGCAGACCGATTCATGGACATGAACACGCGTCTTTCGTTTGAAAAGTAACAGTATGCAGTAGTATGCAAGCATTTGCTTCGAACCATATGTAATACTCACCTTATTCAGATATTCGTAATACATTTTCACCATGTTTAATAGCCTGGCACAGAAAATTGTGTCTTTAGACCACATGTTGTGATATGGTTAACCTGAGAAGTCTCTACTGCATTGCGAACGTAGTGTTTGTGTCTATCGTTTAGCCTACCATGACTAAACACTTATAAAAGTCTTTGAGCGTTCCCCCCGATGTCTGATTGTCCAACATCCTGTACGGGAAATAATGTTCCTCTTGCAAAAGAACTAGGCAAGTATTACAGCTCGTTCTATTGTCCCACTCAACAAGAGTATAACGAGACACAGTTCTCGCACGGGCTAACTGTTCACAATAGCTGCCATCGACACATGCTTTACTGCAGCTGTAAGTATCCTTCCGCAAATAGATAAAATGTGAAATGTTTCTGCTCATTTATACATCGGAGCCTTGCGTGAAATGTGAAGGTGCTTGTACTCCATATTCATGTGCTGAGAATATACAGTTTATTGGTGGTTTCACCGTACGTGGTTTCACGGTTCGCTTTGCAAAAACTCCCGGAACACGACGTTACTCTTATAACACGCTCGTATTCCACATTTTGTTCCGCTTCGAATTCACATTACAATCTGGTAACTCCACACTTGTTGCATAGCGCATCAGAGATGTTACTCCCTCCTCTCGGGTATCTTGGTTCGACTTTGCTCTTCGCTAGGGTGCAGTATATACGTTTTTCCAATATTAAAGGCTTGTTTATAATGACAAAAATACATGTATACACATTCAAGTATTCTGACATGTTATTTAGACTCAATCCTACAGCGTAAAATACTTCCTTTTGCCTTAGTGTTCAATTCATTTACTTTATACGGGTGTCGAGATTTCCTTGACGTCACGAAGATCACATGTTGCTTGTCATGACTCCATTCTTTTTCTATGACGTGCTTCGAGCAGTCTCGTGCATCCTCGGCTACCTTCGGCCTCCTCCCCATGCAAGCCATTTACATAGCGTTAAACACCACCTGTTCCTGTGCCGAGCACTGTTTGAAGTTCGTCACCTAGTGGCGCGCGAGCTATGAAATAAATGGTACAGTACCATACTTCAAATCCCAGGCACTTGTTACTACCCTAGGCCCAACAAATAGCTGTTCCACATACGACAGCAGAAATCAACATAACACAAGTTATCAGACATGACCCATGCTCCACAATGCTCATATAATAATAATTTTATTGCCTGGATTTACGTCCCTTTTAACTACTGCGGCTTTTAGAGACGCTAGGGAGGCAGATTTTGCCCCAAAGGGGATCTTTAACGCGCCAGTAAGTCTGACACGGTCATAGTATTTTGACTACATGTAGCAGCAACAATGAATAGGCTATACATATGGTGCGCTCATGTAGCGTTCAGTATAATGTTGTTGTTGTAAATTTCTACCAGCGTCTTGGTCATCAGCCCCGTGTACTTGGGTGTGTGTATGATAACCTGTGTTTCTGTGGTAACTGTAATAATTCAGTAAAATGTACTTCACAGTGTGAACTCCTGACACATTTTACAGTATAATGGAAGAATGTTATTTCAGACATAGAACGTTATTGCATGGAAACATTTTAGGATGTGAGGGTATCATTTACATTCCTGACCATATATCTGCTTCAGGTAGCCAAAATGAATAGAAGTGATCTGTCCAGGATGAATATGGCAAAGGCACAACGGAACCTCATCCGCCGTTTGGAGCAGATGACGTTCGATGAACTGCTAAGAGAATACCCGTTTGAAGTGATTACTCAGCTGGTCCTGTTTCTGATTTTATGCTACTTCGTGTACGTGATATTGGATGCTTTAGGCTTCTTCTAAGTAAGTATTGCCTTTTTATGCAATTATTTTCTTAACAAGTAGCCTCCGTGGCTTAGGCGGCAGCACGCCGGCCTCTCACCGCTGGGTACGTGGTTCAAATCGCGGTCACTCCATGTGAGATCTGTGCTGGACAAAACGGAGGCAGACAGGTTTTTCTCCGGGCACTCCGGTTTTCCCTGTCACAATTTCATTCCAGCAACACTCTCCACTATCATTTCATTTCATCTGTCATTCATTTAATAATTGCCCCAGAGGAGTGCGACAGGCTTCGGTAGCCGGTACAGTTCATATCCTCGCCGCTAGATAGGGGCTTCATTCATTCCATTCCTGACCCGGTCGGAGACTGGAAGCAGGCTGTGGATTTTCATTATTTTCTTAACAACAGCATCTGTCTATGCTCGCTAAGGCGCAGTGCTAGGCCATGGGGCCCAGCTACCTGCGAACTCAATAGACATCGGTTCGAACCCCACCGTAAACCGTCTTTGAAATGGTTTTCCATGGCTTCCCATTTTCAACAACAGGAAACAACCGTGCCTTATAATAAGTCAGATTCATTCATTTCATCTCCCATTAACTCCTCTCATGAGGTTCGCGACAGGAAAGGCATCCGGATGTAAAACCACCCACCACATTGCAGTTCACACAGTGAGCTTACGTTCAAGCTGCTCTAGACTTGGGAGAAGAGTGTGATTGAACCCCTCCGTCGTACTGCGCCATACAAATACTACCAAAGGGTCTCCGTAGTCTAGCGAGCATTTAACAGATAAGTGTATGAACTAATGAATTCAGTATAAAAATGTATTTTAAGTACTCATATACAGTATTAATTCAAGAGGAGAGTTCTGTGAAATAAGCCAATTTATGAGTATAAAGCCTGAATGTCTAACGATAAGAGAAATTAGATGGATAATTTGGTGGTTAATGGGAGTGTATATGAACAAAGCATTGAGAGAAGTAGGAAAGAAGGACCTTTGCCTATTTTGTGGGAAGGTAATGGGTGCAGCTCACCTGATCAGGGAATCCAATGAGACCAAAATAATATGAGCAAAGTTTGAAGGTAAGGGAGATACAGACAGAATAGAAAGTCAAAATGAACATCACACTTTTATAAAATTACTAAATCGGGGATGGAGGAAGCGAAACTTTTTAATGTTAGACCTATCAGGGGAATATGGGATAGGAAAGCGACAGATGAGAAACACAACAAAGATGCATGTGAAACAAGTACGTTATACGAGTTCAGGAGATGGTATCCTAAACTATAGAACTAAGTTGAAGTCTAGGAAAGCCTCTCTGTATCAATGAGAATAAGATTAAGTCTGTACATAATTAATAGCCTTTATTAGTGTTTTAATAATTGTTTATTACTTTTAATAGCGTGTACATTATTTTTAGATGCTGTGACTTATGTTTAAGTTCATGTTGCGATTTATTAATCTTACTATTAGCCCTTTAACTGTCAAGCTCTCATCTGATGGATGTGTGAAAACTGTCAGGCATATTTACCAAGCTGTGCACACACTTCTTTTAAAATGAGATGGAAGAGAGACCAATAAAGATATTAAAATAAAATATTATAAACATAGTGTATAAATCAGTTGTTATTTATGAAAATAAATACTGTCTCTGAGTCAAATGATTTCAATGTAGAAAAACAATGGGAAGAAAATACAAATTTCAGATTTGAAATTTTTGAAGTAATTTTTGGAAAAGGAGGTCACTTGTCAAGTTTACTATTCAAGTTAAAGGAGACTCCATTATTTGATAGCGTGTTAATGTCAAGATTCCAAAATTACCGATGAAAACTGAAAAAATACACGATACTTTGTGAGCACATGTTTCAGACTCTAAGAATTAATATAAATTCCTAGATTGTCAGAGGTTCTCGCGGAATAAAAACGTAGTTAAAATTGCCTGTTTTCATATTCCCTGAAAATTTCTTATCAAGTGTAAAAATAACGAAATAATCATAATAAAGGCCTGTAACGATGGATCGCTACTCTGACATTTTTGGCATGAACAGGGCGTAACGATAGATCGTTACCTTGAAAGTCAAAGGGTTAAGGAATCACATCTAGCAGGTGATGGTTGCAATAAATGATACTCTCGCCCCAATCTCTGGATAACTGAGATTTGGAACAGAGGGTATTCTATTCTATTCTAATTCAAGAAGAAATATGTTTTATAATCCAATCATTTCCAAGGAAGCGGTATTTCATTTCTTAGCCATGAAGACCTGTGAGTTAACATTATCTGCACTGTAGGCAGGCATCTGGGTGAAGTAGTTATTGTAGTGTTATTGGTCGAAAGGGATTTGAGAACTCAATGCGGGCGTCCACATGGCCTGCTAAAACAATCAACAAATCTATGTCTCACGTGGGTGTTCAACGTCGTTCAGTCTCGCTCTTTATAGACATTTCATATGATAATAACCCAGAAGTTAGGCCCTTTAAAACAACAATTATCAGCTTTATAGGGATTTCAGGACAAAATACTATAATAGATGGCCTCTTCTTATCTGGCCTATGTTTTTTCATAGTTTCAGCTAGATTCGCGAGAGCCCCTTATCAGATGTCTCAGGATATTGTGGGATCGAATCTCAGCACAGTGAGTTGGCATTTGAAACGGGTAAAGTAAATAGATTTGCTAACACGTTGAAAACTTACTTGTGAAAAATCCCGATAAATTTGCCCAGGGCACACTTGATCTAGGTCGTGGGAGCTACAATAATTTGCCTATGCAGGCCACTTCTCTAGTTGTCTTCTGTGGCCATCTAGCCTAACGCAAGTCTTCAAAATTGACACCATTTCGGTGATTTTCATGTTAGCAATAACCATTCCAGTACCTGAAACCAGAATTAAATTTCTTGGCAGAGCTAGTCATAGGCTACCCACAACACAACAAGTTGTACGTCTACTTGGTGAGGGATCCATTATCAGTTTCGTATTGCTGTGGACGATTCAGTGTATGGTAAAAATCAAGATGGGGCAGTAGACAATCAAAGGGGAGAACCACGGGGTTACTTGGCAATAGTCGCTGTGTCCACAAATATTTTATGTAATATGGAGTAATGCAAGGGCACACAGGTATACTACTAAGCTACTGAAATAAACATCTGGGTTGACTTTCATTAGAGCAATGACAACAATTTTACTTGGCTCGTAATCTCACGAGGGTAAGTCACAGGATCTCCTTTTTCCTACTGGGCATTCGAACCACTGGGCGAGATTTCTTGCCTCGAAAATATCCATGCACTGGAATTGAACCGGGTGTAACTTCGTGCAAATCAATCAATTTGACTGCTGCAAAATCACGAGTCCCAGTTCCACCATAGAATCATAAAATAGGTTGATAACACTGAATGTAACCACTCAGGCCTCTTACATTGATTCCTTTCTGAAGAAAGACCATTTCTAGTCCCATAATCGCATTTTATGTAAAAATATTTTACGATTATTTACCTGCTGATCAACTGTAGCTTAGTCCTTTAGTTTTGAGAGTTTTTGTATTCCATCCCCCCCAACACATTTCTGGACTATGTTGCATGAGCACAAGTATCATAACAAATTTGTAATTGTTTCTTATTTTCAGGATCGACCATCTTCCAGGCTCAACTCTATGATGGAATTGGATTTCAAACATGGAACTGATTGATTTTTGATACGGATTCACGACAAGTTACAAATTTCGGCAATGTTACCAGCCTTATTTTTCGGATATAGATCAACTAGTTTGAAATTTGAGAGTTCAGTTAACCTAAATTCATGAATTGAACAATTGCCAGAACATATTTCACATTTCACTAAAAATATTCACCAATCTTCAAAATTCAAACCTTATTTGGCAGCTAATAACAAAATTGGGACCTCGCTTGAATTTGGGTGTGTCTGCACTTCCTCTTAATGGAGGTTGATACATAGACTATGTAAACTTATGTTCATCTTCGTTCGTCATTCATAGGTTGGTTTGAGAAAGACATAATATCGCTCCCAGCCTTTAAGTTTCAGCCCTTCTTAAAAGTAAGACGTAACCTCGCCGAAGGCGGTGGATGTAAGGTATGTAGTATCAACCCCTAACTGTACGAATTGTAATAAAAATGAAATAAATTGAAACACCATGGATGATTTAAAACCTTCTCATTTCCTAAACAATTGTGGTTTTGAAGTTATTGTAACATTTTAGAAATGTCCGTGATGTAAAGTTTTGAAGCTTTTTTTCAGCGTTGTCTATACACACTGTTAGTTGTAACTCTTCAGTCGGTCAACACGAAATTGCCCAGTCATTGGGCGGGGCACAATGTATATAATATAAAATAATAAGTAAATTAACACTCCTGAAAAAAATAGATCTAATCACTATTCATAATGGAGTAATTACCGGTATAAATCAACTAGTGTGAAATATTATTAATTATTAATAATGATCATAATAACTTCATGTATTTATGAGTTTATTTACTTATTAAGTTACATTATGTACAGTACATTCAACCACCACTCAGTCATTGGGCAAATTCGCGTCAATCACTCAAGCCTAACATGACACATAAGGTATCCATAACATTTTGACTTCAAACAATTGAGCAACATTTTTGAAACTTATTTAGAATTCCAATTTTTTCTTATTTAACTAAGATATTTTTCTAAATTATTGTAAACTGATATTTAAACATTTATATGTGTATGATAAATAATTGGATTCTCAGTGTTTTAAATAACAAAATTATAATTTTCCCCTTTTAAGAACTGAACAATTAATGAACATTTGTTTCTTATTTTACTTATTATTTAGTTGGACAGTTTACCAAAGTCTCATTTCTTCTGAATCCTATTAGACGTAAGACACATTTATGTAAGATATTGTTTCGTGGTATCTATTCCATTTAGAAAGTTCGAAAAAGCAGTACCAGAGGAAACAGGAAGCCTCAAATTACCAAAACTAATTTTAAAAAATATAGAGCATATGTACAGTATATATTTTGTTAGCTGCACATAATTTGCAACTTCGTAATCAGAAACGTGTATTTTTCTACCGAAAACTGCTATTTGGTAAACTATCCATTAAAAGGATGTATAATTACCATAAGATAGCCATACTGTAATTAAAGATTGGTTACATCTTATTCTATGGAACTTCTCGATTCATATCATTTAATAAATAGGCTAATTATTATATTCACCAATTTGAAATCACAATGTGCACAGGGGGTTCTTAATGGGTTTGCTGTTATGAAAAATGTAGTTCGAGAAAATAAGCTTGAGTACAAGATAATTTCAATGGATCTTAAATAATTACAAAGTCACATACTGTTTTAAGGAACGTAATTTTGAATTGTTCGAAAAGTTGTAAATATTCACAAACGTAGTTACTGCATTTAACAAAATAATTCTAAATAAATTCAAAAATAACTACTTTCGTTTAAATTGCTGTTTATTTCATTTGTTCATTTGTATGAAGTTAAAAATAAAATGCATGTACCCTTAAGCTTGTTTCCTTGAATTATTATTAAAGTCAGCTTTATGTGGGGATAATTTGCAAGAATTTTGCAAACTGATTAAATGAATGTGCGCTCGTAATGAACTGTATAAGAGTATTTTAAACATTAGTGGATTCGGGACCCCTTGATGTTTAGTGAACACCAATACAATTCTAATACGAAGTATCCTTTTCTGGCCCTTTAAATGTCAAACCATTACACATAGCAAAACTACATGCATGTTCAAATTCTCTTCTGGAAATTTTAATTCAAGTGTAATGCGTAATGAATTGACAGCAATAGCATCAAGAGATTTAGACTCCTCTGGAGATATGAACAAGGAATACATGCACTATACCAAGATCTTTGATGAATTTCTAAAATTAGGTAGAAGGTTTGACAGTCATTATAATCTGCATTGTTTCCAAAGAAAATGCCCTCTCCTATGTATGAATAACTGAAAAATAAAGAGTTAAATACTTATATATATATGCACTAAACTGATCACTCGTTATTAAGATTTAATGAATCTCTATTGAATATGACCACCTCGTGGTGTAGCGGCTAGCATTCTTGGCTGTCTCCCCGGAGGTCCGAGTTCGATTCCCGGCTCTGACAAGACATTTAATTATGGTCTGAGGGCTGGAACGGGGCACACTCAGCCTCTTGAGGCAAAGAATTGAGAAGAGGTGGGTTCGATTCACACCTTCAGCCATCTTGAAAGTGGTTTTCCGTGGTTTCCCACTTCTGCTCCAGGCAAATACCGAGATGATTCCTGTCTTAAGGCCACAGCCGCCTCCTTCCCGATTCTCACCTGAATTACAAATACAGTACTGTACACACATTAATACAGCCTTCACAATAACACATATTATCAGACAAAATGCGCACACTATCCAGTCACCGGGGTTACATGACCACGATGTCGCAAAGCCCCTAAATAAATCATCAACAACAACATCTATTGAATATGTTACATTATCCAACGTACTAAGATACGTTTCTTTACAGGTTTTGAAGAACATTCCTTTCTTCCTCTAAGTCATTATCATCATAAACTGCACGGTTTAGGATATCAGGTTTGTTCCGTCTCCAGATATATTTGGTTCGCCCATGCCTCCTTTGGTCTACCAATTCCTCTTCTACCACTTGCTTAGTCAGAGTAGAATTGTGTAGTAAGCCGAGAACTTCCCATTCTTAATAAATGTTACTACTGAGCCCTGAAGTTCCTGTGTGAAATTATGAAATTGGAATATTTTAATTCTATGCAGAATGCGTCGAGATTTACGAGAGCTGGAACTTGACACTTTGTTACAAAGCGTGCCAACTCGGTGAAACTGTCACATTTAAAAAAAATTGTTATACTAGATTCGTCAACCAGCAGACAATGAAAGCTAGCAATTGAGCGACCAGGACAGGTCCCGAGTAAAATAAAATTTAGAAGAAGGGTGACACTCACCGAGAATAGTGGAAAATTAATACTATAAATAGTCTTATTATGGAAATTTGATTAAGGGGAACGATATTCAAGAAATTAATATTTTTGCGAAGTAGGAGCGCCATAATTCCCTTGGTTTTGGAAAAAGACGCTATCGATATTGTTGTGGAGGGAGAACGCGCCATTTAGTTCGAGGCTTGTTTTTTCTGAACTTCAGAAGTGATTAGGCGTATTGCCTAGTTAGAGGCCAGGCACGGTCCTGAGGAAGAAAAAATGACAGCGAATGCAGCGGCATCAACGGCCAGCCTATGTCATATTAGCACAGTTAGAACCTGTATTATTTCAACTTTGAGAAAACGACCACTAGTTCGATTCCAGAACTAAATACATATTTCCAGTGTGAATTGTAAATGAAGATTGCGTGACATCGCCGAACTTTTAATTTGAGTACATATTCGAATTAAAGTGACCTAGAAAACAATAATTTCTTCATCGAGAAATTTTGAATAAAACCTCCCAGAAATATTTCAACGCCGATAGTTCATTTTTTCATGAACTATAATTAATTCTAAGATATTGCATACGCTTTTGGAACGCTGTTGTGAAATATTACTAACTTTTCGACGGAGACTTCGAAAAAAATTCAGTCGACGATATTCAAAAATGTATTCTTTGAAGATGAAACTCATTCCCGCATCAAGAGGAACAGTATTTGATATTGCAATTAGAGCCGGGCAAAAAGCTCTTGAGTTCCGATCGGTCTCGTTGGACGAGAATAAAAAACGGAAATGATGGTTCCGGAACTGGTATTACCGATAATGTGGGCTCGATAACGATTATCCTCGACATAATCGATCGTTCTCGCTTGGGCAATATGGCGCTGCCTGAAGGCACTGAGGCTTGTTTGTGTAAGGATTCAATGGAAATTGTTCATTCCGTTGACTGGAGTCTGCGAATTGGGAGAATCCACTCAACTTCAGCGATATCATATTAACAGACTACCCAAGGTATATTGAGCATACCATCCTAATAACATATGGAAGGAGATTTTGATCGTCAGTCGGCATTTTTTGGTCATTAAATTTCAGCAAAAGAAAATTCTATTTGACGTGTAGGCTACATATTAAGATCTTTTCGTGTAGTGCCACATTCAAGCACTACCGTATGAAACTTTCTCGTAATAAAACCTGAAAATTCATGCACTCGCTATATTACTAAAGCCCCTGTGATGCAATTGTGTTCTGTCGTATCATTTTTGTAGTAAGATACTGGTAAAGTGGTCATCATAAACAATAAAACGTAACGAAACAAAAATTAAAATTGCTTCCCCTATCGAGTTTCGAGCCCTGGCCCTTCCATTCATGATTCATGAGTCCAGCGCGTAACCAATTCAGCCACTGATACTCTTATGCACCGAAGGAAAATGTTACAAACATACACAGTGAAAACTTTTGCTTTGGATACCTGACTCTCTTTATCTCAAATGCTCCTACCAGTTTGAATAATATTCTCTAGTCGTCGGGCATACGAAAAAATAATGTTCACTTTCAAGAATAAGATTGATTTTATCTTTCGTCATAATGGCTTTGCCATATGCTTAAACCACTGCCATTACAATCGCGTTCCTACGCACGTGCTCACACGTTGCATCATGGTTAGAGAGAGCAACGATATTACCTTGTGATCGAACGAGACTTTGGAGTATCGGACGAAGTGACATTCCCGCGGTAATGTGTTGTTCTCAGTGCAACTCCCGTCGCACTATTCTCACTCAAACTGTCATATTATTGGCATTTATGGACAAATCAGTGAGGTGTTTGCACTGACATGATTAATACACCGCATGCCACAAACTAGTATTGTTTTCAAGCACAAAATCAGAGTTTTTAGTAGATGAAATTAGTTGAAACTTTTCAGCATAATATTTTCCAAGTGTATTTTCACCATCGCAGCCAATTTTTGCACTATAGTTGCATCTAATAACAACCAGTTACACGGTGGAGAAGAAGATTGAAAGTATTCTTTAAAGGAAATTGCTAGTCAGTAGGGCTAAAAATTCATGAGCCATACACGAGAGACATTCTTGTAGCTCTTCTCTGCTACGCCAATTATTTGAGTTTATTTTACTTTAGGGGCTACAACATCGTGATCATTTTTGTGTTCTTGTGTGTCAACTTTGTCTAATAACCTGTGTTATTATGGTGTCTGTAGTAGTGTGTGTATATTTGTAACTGAGGGTAGGAGTGGTAGGGAGGTGGCAGATGCGAACTCAATTCAATGTGATCTTCCTGGGGTGTATCACTTCATACTGCTTTAAATTTGTCAAATGTAAGAACGAGGGATGGTTTACATTCCGGAGTTATTACAGAAGGCTTTGACTTTACACGTGCAGCGGCTTGAGTGGCACGTGCAGCGGCGTGAGTGAGTCTGCTTTCTTCCTTTAAATAGATACTGTCGATAACGCCGAGAAAAAAGGAGTTCCGGTATTATCGAGACTCCCACTCAGTACCGGTATTATCGAAACTGAAGATTCTCGTTCAGCGGAGAGACCTGGCCTTGAGTGTTCTTGGTGGGGAACGATACTAGCCATGCGGAAACTTACGATCCCGATCGGAAATAGAGCAAATTTGCCTGGCTCTAATTGCAATGGAATTGGAGATGGTCGAGTAAATATGCAAAGGGGAACGCTACATTGAGAATATGGAAATTTCAGAAGTAACCAGATGACAATCGACTACAATTATGGAAAATTCCGGAGTAACATAAATGCTCATAATAAATCGACAACATGAGAGAATGCCCCGTCATTAAACTACTCACAACAAAAATGCATAATCATTAAGTTCGAGAGCATCATTAGGGCAGCGCTAAGAAGAAAAGAAGAAGATGCCTAAACTAGAGCAAACCCAGTTCACGACCTAGTTCTATTCCAGAACTAAAGACAACGCAGTTCGAGACCAGAACGAGTACGAATTTGGGGACCCGGAAGTGCAGTTCAAATAGACGGAGAGAACGAGATCAGATCACCAGAAGACATCAGGAGGCGAAACGGTATATCTTCCGATATATTCTTCATTAGCAGCTGAGATCAACAACAGGTAGAATGAAGATCAATTATGTAGTTTTGTTTTAGAGTAATATGAATCTCCATGAGAAACCTCTTTTCAATATTTTGTTTTCTACGTTTTTGAGTATTTTTCGACTTTGAATTTGTTTAGAATTTTTTCTTTGGACGCTTTTCGTATTTTTCGAAATTAGGATTGCCGGAAGTTTGCCCCGAAAGGGATCTTTAACGTGCCAGTAAATTTACTGACAGAGCCCCCTCTCGTTTGCGCACCCTCAAATGCCATCTGACTGCGACAGGATTCGATCCTGCACCTTGGGAACAGCAGTCGAGAACGTTACCACTGAGCCACGCAGCCAGATTTATTAGAGTGCACATACAGTAGTGAATTTCATGGCAGGATCATGGAACAAAGGTCATGAATTCCTAAGATGATAAAGTGTTCAATTCATGCATCGCGAGTATAGACTATTATTGAATTTTGAGTGTTTATATGAGATGTGGGTTTGAATCCACTAACATGATATGATATTGCTGAATCATTGTACATTGAAAGGAAACATTGATAAGCTGAGGTAACAGCTGATTTTGGAGAGATGTCAGATATTTTGACAGTGATTTGATATTGAAGTATGAAGCTATTAATTAAACCTCTTTAGGGAGTAAACAACCTAATAAATGAAATAAATAAAGCATGGACGTTGGGTTTTATATAAATATTTAATTAAATAAACAAAGTATGGTGAATAAAATACAACTTCAACATTCAAAGTTTACTAGTTTAAATGAATTATCTAAATATGATAATATTGCTACTAGATTTGTTATCTAAAGGCGAGACTAACAACGTTTGCGGCCACATTTTTGATGATATCTTGCGAGAATTTAATGAAATTATTGATCGATTGTAATGACTGTAGATAGTTACGTTATCCCATTGAAGGGATGCACTTGTAAATATCTACTTTGCCATGGGAGCATCGACTGCATATTATTGTAAAAATCTGTTCAGTTTAGAGTAGGATATTCTTAGCCTATTTTCATTTATGAAAAATAGGCTTATGAGATCACGTTTTGTCCGTGTGTGTTAGTTAGTCACTTATTGTTGGTTTAAGGGCCGGAACTACGAGGTCATGTGTCCTTTCCGTGTGTCTGTGCATGTGTGTGTGCAAATGTGTGTGTGGGTGTCCCACTAATAAAATCAAAATGGCTGGAGCGATTTCAATGAAAACTCGGTAAGGTCATAGTAGTAAACATCGTCTGACCCCGGCCGAGGCCTTCAAAATTTCATTGCGTCTCACCAATCCAACATGGCGGCTGTGCGAAGTATTTCACCGGCATTCTATGTCTCCGAAACTATTACCGATATCACCATGGAATTTTGCACGTGATAGAAGGCACTACTAAAAGTTCACCTCTGTGACTTTAAAATCCTGTTAAGTACAAAACGAACATGGCGGCCAAGCGAGGTTGAAATATTTAAATAGGTCTTTCTCGTGATTTAACCATCCGAGTGCAGTGAAACATGCTACAACAAATGTTTATGCACATCTTAATGCACTGACATCTAATTTAGTTCAATTGTTTACATAACCACAAGATGGCGGTTATGCGAAATTTTACAATTAAGATTTTATTTCTCGTACCCTATTCATGGGATCGAAGTAAACGATTGAATAATGTACCTACGCAATAATTTTCATAAAATAGTACCCTACTGTACATAACTGTATGCCATACATAAAAATCCAACATGGTGACCATCAGAATTTAGACGGTTCTCAATATTGTTCAATCCCGGTGTTAGGGGATGGGATGAACAGGGGTGTGTTGATGTATAATTTAGGGGTGGTTTCCGGAAGGGTGCGAGTTTCCCGTAGTTGGGGGAAACTGCAGGTGTAGGTGTCTGCAAGAGGATGTAATGGTAATGGGGGTATAAATCTATAGGGGCGCGATTACTTTTTAAGGGATGTGCGACTATGAGGGAGCTATTAGTTAAGAGTAGCAATTAAATGTGAGCGAGTAGGAGCGAGCCTACTTGCAGAGTCGGCAGCTTGGCCGCTGGCTGGCTTAACACTAAGTGAGCACAATGGAATACCTGACGCTTCACTTCCTAGCATTCACGGTCAGGGGCAATTAGGAAGGAACGGTTTGGGCGTACAGATGTAAAGTCGGTATAAAATGATGTACAAAGTGTAGGTTACTGATCAAGTATTTATTTGATCAGTTGTGGTTAATGTAGTATCCCTTTTTAGTGAAGGGCAAATGTATTACAAATTATAAGTGTAGGTGTGAAGGAAGGAATACAAGTATGTAAGGGAATCTGAGCACACTCTATCTCACCTGGCGATGACGATGCATTGGAGCTGGATCTAGATGCACAGAGCCGTGGGCCGCGACAGATATTGGGTTTCCGTCGGGCCTTCCTTTTAAGAGTTCCCGAGCTGCTGACTCGGCGTGTCGTCATTGTTGGTGCTCCAGATAGTCCTGAGTGTAAATGTTTATGTGTGTGTCGTAAGCTTGGCTAACAGCGATACTACTGCGCCTGCTTGTATAAAGGAAATGTATTCGTTGAGACTCATGACTTAGCCTTTAGGGGTAGTTTTTGTAGGGTGAAATGGTGTGTTGGTATTTGGATAGAAGTAGATGGTGAAGATGTGTGGGTGGCTGTGCAGCCGTCTGTAGATTCAGGAGCGTATGTTTATAGTCCCCTCTGGGTGCGTGGATGTCTCAGGTCCTAGGGTCATATCGACCCTGGGGCTGAACAATATCTACTAATCCATGACAGCAATCAAACAGATATTTTGTATGTTGATAAAGGCTAGTAACTTAAGTTCACCTATGGGACTTTAAATAACCTGGTGAGCACAATCCAACATGGTGGCGACGCGATATTTAAATATTGAAATGGACGTTTCTCGCGATTTAACCATCCGAGTGCAGTGAAACTTGGTACGGTAAATGCTTATACAAACTTTAAACCACTGTCATCTAATTTATTTAAATTGTTTTTATGACCACAAGAGTGCGGCTGTGCAAAATTTTAAAATCTCGGTTTTATTTCATGTGTTCTAATCATGCGATTGAAATTTGAATAATACAGATACGAAATAATCTTGATGCAATATTGCATAACTCTATGGCCTACATATGTAAAAATCCAACATGGCGACCATCGGAAAAATTTAGACCATTCTCAATATCTACGAATCTATTACAGCAATCAAACTTGAATTGTGTATGTTGATAGAGGCAATTAACATAAGTACGATGTATGATAAAAGGCTATTTAGTTCTTCACGGTACTACTTGTTTTGTTTTAATTAGCATAGGATTTAGAGCAGGTTAGCTAGATGGTACATTTTAACTAGAAATATTAGAAATGTGGTAACATCATAGCTTTATTTTTATTGGTTCAACACTAAGATCAGTGTCACTGGTTAATAGTCTTAAGTTGAATTATAATAGTAGTATGTGCTTAAACAGTTTGGATATTGCATCATCACGAGGGGATATTGCGTAATCGCGTGCTTGATGACGTCATGGTTGCTTAGAGCGAGCACGTGAACTGCACGTGTTAGCGGGGGGAAGAGTTTGACCTTTAACCGCTTGAAGCAGATAACCTTTGGCTTGTGTATGCGGTGGTGATAAGAAATTGACGGATATTGACGTCAGCTCTGTTTAAAAATGGGCTATATTTGCAAAATTAGGAATGTTACAAAAACGTTTGTTTGACATAAATGAATGGCCCTGAGCTGCTCTATCCCCCTACCAAATTTCTACTCTCTAGGACAAAACAAAATTAACTTTGAAAATAGGCTATATTTCCAAAATTAGAAATGTAACAAAAAAGGTTGTTTGACATAAATGTATGGCCCTGAGGTGTTCTATCCCCATACCAAATTTCAACTCTCTAGGACAAAACAAAATTAATTTTGAAAATAGGCTATATTTCCAAAATTAGGAATGTTACAAAAATGTTTGCTTCGTTTAAATGAATGGTGTTTACCTCCTCTACCCCCATACCAAATTTCAAGTCTCTAGGACAACAGAAAATGAATTCTGAAAAATGGTCACTATTTTGGAAACTAGGAATTCTAAAAAAAAGTTTGTTTATCATAAATGAAAGCTCTCTATCCCCTCTACCAGTAAACCAACTCTCAGGTCTATAGGACAAAAATGAAAAAATGTGCAAATGGGCTCGATTAGCAGAGAAAGTTTTGGGTGTAGTAACATTTGAATGAGACTGTATGGGCGCGGCGTCCATGGAGAGCCAGTTGGTTATCCACACGCGTTTTCTTAGTGCGCTGCATGTGTTAGCGGCAGGAAGAGATTGACCTTTGACCGCTTGAAGCAGATAACCTTTGCCCGCATGGCTGTTATCGTTCTTTGGCTGGCGCGAGCGAGCCGAGCGTGGGGGTCCGGCTTGCTAATCACATATGCGACTTTGACTGTGTGAAATGAATATTGGCTTGTTTGTTTTAAATCCTTAGCCATCATTATTGAACTCTGAAATTATTTTAATGAGAGACCAAGTTTGGATGTCAGTTCCAAGAGCTTCATTCATGTGATACGATTAAAGAGCTTTTTGCTTCTTTAACTTCATACTATATAAGAGGAGATTACTATGGAACAGTAGTTAGATATCACAATCATCATGATTCTATGTGAAAGTTTAATTCAAAAGTAGAAGCAATTGCAAGCCATCAAGTTGTTGGCAGATAGTGCCAGAATGCAGGGTTTAAATTTCGTCGTTAGTGCCACGAAATTGGAGGAGGCTGCATGGTACGATAAACTGACAGCGAGTGAAAAGGAGGTGTTTAATTGTGAGGTTTTGGAGTTGGTAAGAGACCCATGCCACGTCCGAGAGTTTATTTTTAACGGGGTGACGGAACACAATTTAACTATTATTATTGAAAAACTGAGAGCGATCTGGATAAGGCCACTCAACCTGCCTGATCTTCCTCCATTAGAGGAGGAAGAGGATATGGATGGAGAAGAACAAGTGGAAGAGGATGATGATGACGTTGAAATAATTTAAGTGAACAGTGGGTGGAGAGAGTGTATTTATTTCAAATGTATAATTTTTTTAAATATATTTATTTTAATCATTGTGGTTTACATTAATTATATAATATGAAATAGTGAAAAAAAATGGTATGATCTTCGTTCATAAAGCGGTAAGTAGTTCTCTTTTTCCGCCAAGCTGCTGAAGATGTTGTCTGCAGAGTTGAATATGCTGGTGATCTTGTGTGGGAGGTAAGTACAATCATTCTTTTCTTTCCTGAGTGTGTTGGTTTTAGTGAGCTGAAAATATATAGAGACACATTAATAATAATAATAATAATATTTTTGCGATGAATTATAAAACAAAACTTACACTGTTGTAATTAGAACATTTATTTGTTTCGAATCCAGGAGTTGTGAGTTGAATCGAATCCCAGCCAAGATACGAAAGCTCGGGTTCCATTTCTACGTAGTACTTTGTCAACTAAGTAAATATTAGGATGTTTTGTTCGTTGTAACTCTGGTTCATAAAATGCTCCAAATATCTGTAAATTTGTATTATCTTTTAAAAGATATGTTCCTGGATTGGTATTTTGAACTTTATAAATTGTAAATAATTCCGTAGTCCAATTAACTTCGTAGCCCTTGCTGAAATATTTCCTGATTTTCGATATTCGCACAATGTCGCCAATTTTATACTTTGGTTTATCTCACAAGATTTCAACGCGTTATTATTTATTTAATGCATTATATTTATAAACTGGGCTCAATATTTATTCTTTTCAAAAATGCTCCATCATTACTTCATTTACAGAACGCAATATTCATTTCTTAATCATTTATTTTAGTATACAACATTTCATGACTTCATAATTTTATTATTATTCCTTTAAATATTTTGTTATAGCGCTCATTCATTTATACTTTATTTATCTGGCGAAATTTAAGCCGTTGATATAATCCCGTTCCTTTTAATAACTTATTATGGTGCTTTACTTAACTTGAGGAAATTATTTGTATGTCGAAAATTCAAGCTATTTATATTCAAATCTCGATTCTTTCTTTCCATTGTTTATTTAATTAATCATTTCATATTCTCGGGTTTTAATTTATTTACATTGAATTATTGCAGTTACACCTGCATTCCCAACGAGGTTGTCCTCGTGCTTGAACTTTACCTTTATCCCAAACATATTTATTTAACAATTTGTGCATTTTAACTGTATCTAGCGAATCAAGACTAAACCTCCCTAGTAAGACTTGATCGACACTAGGACAGTACATAGTGTAACAACACTTATAATGGAATAATCATTACTCACCCTCTCTGCTGATGATTATCATTGAATGGGGTCACCCATCACACATACTCAGTACTCTTCCATTGTACTATCTTTCACACACTCCCTACTATATTCACAAATTCTACGCTGATTTATATTAGAACACATTTTTACTCTGAAAGATACTTAATCTAACAACACTAATAATACCCTTTTCTTTGAAATTACACACTTCATTTCACTTCGCTTTCTTTCTACACCAAATCTCAGTATTTTCTATTGACGGCTCCCGTCTCCGCTGCTGTTCCCTAGAATCTGCATTGGACGTGTTAAGAGCTCGTACCAGTCTTTTCCTACACCGGAACTTCGCTAATAGTCTATCGAACACTGCCTCTTAATAAGTCTATATTTGGCTTTACTAATTGTTCTATTCAGGCGATAATTGTTCTGACGACGTTTCTGATGGACGGATTACAGCTTGACCTCAAGTGTATCCCTAACTTTGTCCTATGACTTAAACTCGCACTTCTCCAAGCTAGGAGTTATTCAACTGTCTTTGCGGTCCTCGAATATTGTTTTTTACTTTCGGTAACTTTCCAACCTTTATCGTACTGATTCTTCGGAGTCTCGAACTCGTGACTGTTCCTTATTGGTCGGCTAACACTCCGTAGCGCCCCTCTGTGTCTGACCTGGCGATAGTCTGTGTGCTGACGAAAGATATTTTGCCTTTTGATTACTCGCCTCTGACATGATCGAGCACGACTTCTCAAAGTCTGCTATTTATTGAGTTCCACTGCTTAACTATTTGAGACGATACCACGCCTTCCAAACACTCTTGATACACTGAATTATACTTCGAGGAAAATAGCGCGGCACTTCCGTGGATTTATTTGAACTGAAGACTGAATGTTCGATGATCAGAATGTTCCGTCACTTACGGACACCGTATAGTGGATCTATTGATGCGACTCAATGCGACGTGCCTTAACTATCACGGAGGACTGGATGTAACGCCCCAGCACAACACCTCTCGATGCTTGTTGTAAACTGACTGTACATTGAGTAATTGACGACCCGTTCCTGCGGTCGATTAAGACTGACTGTCTGACTGTATGATTTAGCGCGTGACGCCTTAACGCGGGCTGGAGTATGACGACCAACACGACCTCTCAAAGGTTCGTCGTAAAACTGAGTAACTGAGTTTCGTTTGACCCCTTATTTATACTGATATATCGAAACGTAGTTCCCTCACGCAAGTGTGGAGTCTATTCTTTATGTTTGTACCCCTATCGGCTTGAAACTTTTGATACAACCGTAGAATGAGCTAATTCTAACATTGGTTCTGCGCGGAAATTATTATTTTATTATTTTATTTTAATCGTAGACTTATTTTTAATTAATTAAAAAGATTATTATCCCTATTGCGGGGCAGGCGGATTAGTATCTTTTGCTCCCGTATCCATGCGTTTGATTTATCAATGACGCATTGTTGATGCTGCAATTTTTACTCGGGTCAGCATTCAAGGCTACCAATCTATGAAGCGATACGGTCCCTGTGTGTGCCTTGAGGCTTACTATCTGACTAGTGTTGTGTGTTTATCATGTTTTCCCCTGACACTGATTCACTCTTGTCTTGTGGTTCCTTCATTTCCAAATCACAAATAATTGCTACGTGGGCTCCTTTAAATCTACATCTTATCGCTGTAATAACCATTCATCACTAGAATTAGTCCCTCTTTAATTTGACGATTATGTCGCCATAAATAAGATTACATGTGCTTGCCTATGAGTTTTTAATGGCTCCTGCCTGATGCAATATCAACTCCTGAGTCTGCAGAACCACGCTTATCTGTGTATATTTCCGTGACGCTTATTACTGATTACTATTCTTTATTGCTTCCTTAATGGATTGTAATCGCGCAGCTGGGATTATGACTTCTACATTGATGTGGTAATTTCCTGCAATATTCCTCCCTCGGATGGACTTAGGCAATGCTTCCATATCGTAGGTCTAACGCTCGATACCTTGGGCCAAACTGCAGTTGGGCACAATACCTTTATGTGATAAGCGTCCTTTGACTAAAGTACAAGGTCATCAGCCTAACACTTTTCAGATGGCACCCATGTATGTGTTCAAATCGATTCCCCCTATCAATTCAAACACAACTTAACTGTAATCGAACCACATTTGGTACACATGTAGCACTAGGAAGGGGCAACTCAGTGTCATGTTTTATATCGCCGCCGTCTTGATGGAAACATAATGTCGCCCACCCAAATGTTCAAAGCTTAAATCAAATTACGACTAATCTAATCATCTAATCTCTACCAAATTTTACAACCACATACCGTTGTGTGGTAAGCACCTTTTGACTAAACTAAAAGGTCATCAGCCCGATAGTTTGCAGATGATGGCCATGTATGTATGCAAATCGATTCGCCCTATCATTTCAAACACGTTGAAACCAAATTGAACAAAATTTGGTACAGAGGTAGCACTAGCAAGGGACAACTCAGTATCATGTTGTGTCTTGCCGTCACCATGTCACAAAAGAAATGGTTCCCACCAAAATGTTCTGAGCTTAAATCAAATTACGACTCACCTAATCCTCCGATCTCTACCAAATTTTGCAACAATATACCTTTATGTGGGAAGACTATTTTCCCACACTACAAGGTCATCAGCCAAATAGTTTCAGGATGGTGGATGTATGAATCAAGCAAGTATTATAGCCTAACCGTTACTTACGATTCAACAAGGCCTGGCCTCAACAATTCAGCTTATCGTACATAGGGAGGTTTAATCTGTCCTCAAAGAGGTGACCGGTAGGATATTAGCATATCTATTATATAAAACAAAGTGTCCTGACTGACTGACTGACTGACTGACTCATCATCGCCCAGCCAAAACTATTCAAGTTAGAAACATGAAATTTTGGGGATATGTTCGCTGTAAGTCGAAAACGCCCACTAAGGAAAGATTTTTTGATATTCAGGTTCTAAAGGGGAGTTAAGGGGGTAGACCTGCATTTCACTGAATAACAATATCTCCCGATTGGTTTAATTGGGGGATGTGATATCTATTATATAAAACAAAGTGTCCTGACTGACTGACTCATCATCGCCCAGCCAAAACTATTCAAGTTAGAACCATGAAATTTTGGGGATATGTTCGTTGTAAGTCGAAAACGCCCACTGAGCAAGGATTTTTGGATATTCAGGTTCTAAATGGGTGTTGAGGGGGTAGACCTGCATTTCACTGAATAACAATATCTCCCGATTGGTTTCATTGGGGGATGTGATATCTATTATATAAAACAAAGTGTCCTGACTGACTGACTCATCATCGCCCAGCCAAAACTATTCAAGTTAGAACCATGAAATTTTGGGGATATGTTCGTTGTAAGTCAAAAACGCCCACTGAGCAAGGATTTTTGGATATTCAGGTTCTAAATGGTTTTTTTTTTTTTTTTTTTTTTTTTTTTTTAGCGTATGGCTTTTAGTGCCGGGAGTGTCCGAGGACATGTTCGGCTCGCCAGTTTTGTAGCTGCTTCGAGACGGACACCCAATGGGTGAGCTACAAGTACCGTTGGGGAGGGAAGGAGGGAAGTTGGAATGTAAGGACGAGGAGTTGGAAGGTAGCGGCTGTGGCCTATAGTTAGGGACCAACCCCGGCATTTGCCTGGAAGGAAGATGGGAAACCACAGAAGACCATCTTCAGGGTTGCCGGCGGGGGGATTCGAACCTCCTCGCCTCCCGGATGTGAGCGACTGCCATCAGTCATGCCGTAATCTAAATGGGTGTTAAGGGGGTAGACCTGCATTTCACTGAATAACAATATCTCCCGATTGGTTTCATTGAGGAATGTAATACTCGGCATATAAACTCATCATTAAAAATAAGAAGACATGTGTCTGAGGGTTTTTCGATGTGGTGTATATTATGAGGTGAAATGGGTGAAAAGTGGGGGATGAAGGATTCCTAACGGAGCAAGTATCTCTTAAACGACATAGGCGAGGAGTTTGAACTTCAGCGGAAATAAATCAGCTTAAAATATAAGTAAATAGGTGTTCGACCATTTTTTCATAAATCCAGTTTAAGGGGCACATGGGGAGGGGTGAAATTCTGGTGGGGAAAAACAGGTAAGAAAGTGTCCTAACTGATTGACTGGCTCACTCACTCATCAAACTCGGAGGGAAAAACAGCTTAAAAATAAGTAAATAGGTGTTTGACAGTTTAATATTCATAAATCCAATTTAAGGGGCCCATGGGGAGGGGTCAAATTCTGAAAAATAAATGAAAGAAAATCTCCTGACTCACTCACTAATCATCACCCAGCCAAAATTATTGAAGTTAGAAACATGACATTTTAGGAATATGTTCTTTGTATGTCAAAACCGTCCACTAAGGAAGAATTTTCGGATATTCAGGTTCTAAAGGGGTCTTAAGGGGGTTAAACCTGCATTTCATTCAATAACAATATCTCACGAGTGGTTTCATTTGTGGATGTGATACACGGCATATAAATTAATCATTAAAAATAAGCAGACATGTGTCTAAGGGTTTTTCGATGTGGTGTATATTATAAGGCGAAAGGGGTGAAAAGTGGGGGTTGAAGGATTTCTAACGGAGCGTGTATCTCTTAAACGTCATAGGCGAGAAGTTTGAAACTCAGCGGGAAAAATTAGCTTAAAATAAGTAAATAGGTGTTCGACCGTTTCTTCATAAATTCAATTTTAGGGGGCCATGGGGTGGGGTGGAATTCTGGGGGAAAAGGATAGAAAGTGTCCTAACTGACTGTCTCACTCACTCACCCAACTCAGGGGAAAAAGACAGCTTAAAAAATAAGTTAATAGGTGTTCGAGCGTTTTTCCGTAAATCTAATTTAAGGGGCCCATGGGGAGGGTGGAAATTCTAAAAAAAAAATAAAGAAAATGTCCTGACTGACTCGCTCACTCACCATCGCCCAGCGAAAACTATTGAAGTTAGAAACATGAATTTTGGGAATATGTTCGCTGTATGTCGAAAACGTCCACTAAGGAAGGATTTTTGTTTATTCGGGTTCTAAAGAGGTGTTCAGGGGGTAAACGTGAATTTCATTGAATAACGATATCTCACGATTGGTTTCATTTGGGGATGTGATACTTGGCATATAAACTAATCACTAAAAATAAGCAGCCGTGTGTCTAAGAAGTTTCCGATGTGGCGTATATTATGAGGCGAAAGGGGTGAAAAGTGGGGGTTGAAGGATTCCTAACGGAGCGTGTATCTCTTAAACGACTTAGGCGAGGAGTTTGAAACTCGGAGGAAAACAATCAACTTGAAAATAAGTAAATGGGTGTTCGACAGTTTCATCATAAATCCAATTTAAGGGGCCCATGGAGAGGAATGAAATTCTGGAAGAAAAGAAATGTCCTGACTGACTCACTCGCTCATCATCACCCAGCGACAAAATTTGAATTTTGGGGATATGTTCAATGTATGTCGAAAACCTCCACTAAGGTAGGATATAAGGATAGTTGGGTTCTAAAGAGGTGTTAAGGGGGTAAACGTGCATTTCATTGAATAATAATATCTCACAAGTGGTTTCATTTGGGGATGAGATACTCAGCATATTAACTATTGATTTCAAAAAATAAGCAGACACGTGTCTAAGGGTTTTTCGATGTAGTGTATATTATGAGGTGAAAGGGAGAAGTTAGGCTTGGAGGTTTTTTACTTGTGTAATTTTATGATGTGTACTTTTTTCATAGGAATTTAGGTAAATGGATTTTGTGTTTACTCAGTGTGTTTAATGCACTGTATCTCATTTATTTCCTATTTACGTTTGTGGTCGGAAACCGTGTTGTGATTTTGAATCGATTTTTATACTTGCGATGCGACGTGACCGCGTTGTCACAGTCCCTAATCTGAGGAGGACGCGACGTTCGTGAGATTTTGATATTTATGTGCCATTGTTGTGTTATATTGTCTTTATAGTGTGATTGTTTACGGTCTTTACCAGATTATTATCATTATTATTCAAAATTAAACGATAAATCCGTCATAGAATTCATGATTGAGACGTTGCTAATTGTACTCTTTACAACTACAATATTCGCGGGCGAAGCCGCGACGGGTAATGCTAGTAATATAATAAATGTAACCGTAGAAGTGACTAACAGGTCAGGCTTACCGTGCCATTTCGTTGTGGGCCCGTGCCGTCCCGTTGTCAAAATGAGCGCTTTTTAGCCTACTTTCGATTTTTGCAAAAAAAAATGAAAGTAGACTTATGAGATCATCACAGTGCCAAAAATTGTGAGTCTGTCTGTGTGTGAGTGTGTGTACTCTGCATTTATGTGTCCCCCCCACTATCAATTCAAACACGGTGAAACCGAATTGAACAAAATTTGGTACAGAGGTAGCACTAGCAAGGGACAACTCAGTATCATGTTGTGTCTTGCCGTCACCATGTCACAAAAGAAATGGTTCCCACCAAAATGTTCTGAGCTTAAATCAAATTACGACTAACCTAATCCTCCGATCTCTACCAAATTTTGCAACAATATACCTTAATGTGGGAGGAGTATTTTCCCACACTACAAGGCCATCAGCCAAATAGTTTCAAGATGTTGGATGTATGAATCCTGCAAGTATTATAGCTTAAGCGTAACTTACGATTCAACAAGGCCTGGCCTCAACAATTCAGCTTATCGTACATAGGGAGGTTTAATCTGTCATCAGAGGGGTGACTGGTAGGATATTAGCATATTATAATGGAATAAATGTAACCGTAGAAGTGACTAACAGGCCAGGCTTACCGTGCCATATCGTTGTGGGCCCGTGCCGTCCCGTTGTCAAAATGGCCGCTATTTAGCCTACTTTCGAGCTTTGCAAAAAAAAAAAGTAGACTCATGAGATCACCACAGGGCCAAAAATTGTGAGTCTGTCTGTGTGTGAGTGAGTGTACTCTGTATGTCTGCCCCCCCCCCCCCCTATCAATTCAAACACGGTGAAACCGAATTGAACGACATTTGGTACAGAGGTAGCACTAGCAAAGGGCACCTCAGTGTCATGTTTTAGATTGCCGCCATCTTGATGGAAACGTAATGGCGGCCACCCAAATGTTCAAAGCTTAAATCAAATTACGACTAACCTAATGATCTGATCCCTACCCAAATTTTCCACAAAATACCTTTATGTGGCAAGCGTCTTTTGATCAATCTACAAGGTCATCAGCTTAATAGTTTGCAAATAGCGGCCATGTATGTGTGCAAATCGACTCCCCTATCCATTCATACACGGTTAAACCAAATTGAACGAAATTTGGTACAGAGTCAGCACTAGCAAAGGGCACATGAGTGTCATGTTTTATATCGCCGCCATCTTGACGGAAACGTAATGGCGGCCACCCAAATGTTAAAAGCTTAAAGCGAATAACGACCAACATAATCATACGATCTCTACAAAATTTTGCAGCAATATATCTTACAGTAATGTGGGAAGCGTCTTTTTCCCAAACTAAGAGGTCATCAGCCAAATAGTTTCAAGGTGGTGGATGTATAAATCATGTAAGTTTTATTGCCTAACCGTAACTTATGATTAAACAAGGCCTGGCCTCAACTATTCAGCTTATCATTCATAGCGAGGTTTAATCTGTCCTCAAAGAAGTGACCGGTAGGATATTAGAATATTATGAGTAGTGTATTTGCAGGGTTTCTAATACCACCGCCACCGCTCCACCGCTGGAATACTAAAATGGCAATATCTCGCGAACCAATCAGGCTAGAGACTTGTACGAGGTGTCATTGAACTCGGGCTAACACCCCCTTTCCAATGGACAACATATTTCAACCCCAAAAATAAAATCTACCCTACTAGGGGGTGAAATTTTAATTTTTTTAGAGAATCTCTCTTTCCATTTGCAACATGTGAGAGTTTGAATGTTAATATGGAATTAAACGTTGTTCTACATAAAGTGAATGTGTTCGGTGGGTAGCCACTATGAATTAACATGCTTGTTTTTTGTTTTTTACGCATGCCCACTCATAGGTTTGGTAAGAGGGCGGGCTTTTTAAAAGATGGTGGCTGTAGTGTAACCTAACCCAACCTAACGGGTCCTTGTGGACAGATCATTGTTGATAGGTCCTTGAGGACGAGCCCTTGTTGACAGGTCCTTGTGGACGAGTCCTTGTGGACAAGTCCTTGTGGACAAGTCCTTGTGGACAGGTCCTTGTTGACAGGTCATTGTTGACGAGTCCTTGTTGACAGGTCCTTGTGGACAGGTCCTTGTGGACGAGTCCTTGTTGACAAGTCTTTGTTGACAAGTCTTTGTGGACGAGTCCTTGTGGATGAGTCCCTTTGGACTGATCCCTTTGGACCGGTCCCTTTGGCCTGGTCCCTATGGGCTGGCTCATGAATTTATTTAAATTATGTCAAAGGGCCTAACTACATTTGCGTGTGTTGAACTGACGTTGTTCACCAACCCCCACTACTATAATGTGATAACGATATGAAAGGAAAGTGACGAAATACATGTGAACACGTGTAAGATGACCTTATTACCGTCCTCCTTGTGAAACAAGTCACATCCAGTTTTGGTTCATACGTGAGAAAATGTAAGTTCATGTGTAATATGACCTAACACACAAGTGTACACATGTGCACGTGCACGATAAGAGCTAACAAGTCACAACCTGTTTTGACAGTGGTGGGAATAAGGCTAGAGACATGTACAAGTAGTCAAATTACTCCGGCAGACAACCCCTTTCCTATGTATAACTTATTTCCACTCCAAAAAAAAATCTACCCCTACTAGGGGGTGAAATATTTTTTTTAGGTAAAAGTCGCTTTCCATGTGCAACATGTGGGAGTTTGTATGCCAATATGAAATTAAACTCGTTCCACATAAAGTGCATGCATACAACTGAATGCCGCTATGATTTATCATTTTTGTTTTTTGTTTTACGAATGCGCAATTGTTTTTTTTTGTAAGAGGGCGGGCTTTTTGAATAATGATTTATAGATACGTTTTTTTTACGAATCAACCAAAGATCCAAAAACTAATAGGTCATCGGCTTTTTAATATCTTATGAACTAAGAAAGCTAGGGACTTGTATGAGGGGTCGTTGGACTTGGGGTGACGCCCAGTTTTGAATGTATTATTCATTTTTTGTCAAAAGGGCCTAACTGCACTTTCGTTAATATCTCGCTAACTAATAATCACAGAGGGTCAAGTGAGGTGTCATAGGACTTAAAATGGCCAACCCCTCCCCATGACCAATGAATTTAACCAAAAAAAACAGCAAGGTCATTAACCTAAGATTTAATCAACTAATAATCAGAGAGGGACAAGTGAGGTGTCACAAGACTCAGGATGGCCAACCCTTTTCCATGACCAACGAATTTACCCAAAATACCCAAAACAGCAGGGTCATTGACCTAGGATTTTATAAACTTATCAGTAGAGAGGGTCAAGTGAGGTGTCATAGGACTACGAATGGTTAACCCTTTCCCATGACCAATGAATTTACCTCAAAAATTCAAAACAGCAAGGTCATTGACCTGAGATTTTATAAACTAATAATCGGATATCAACATGTGAGGTGTCATAGGACTTAGAATGGTCAACCCTTTCCCATGGCTAATGAATTTACCCAAAAATACCCAATACATCAAGGTCATCGACCTGAGATTTTATAAACTTATAATCGGATATGGACTTGTGAAATGTTTACAGTGAGTGATGAAACATAGCTAGGTAGTGAAAGAATTATTGTAGGCTACATGTATGGTGACTGACAAATCTTTCACCATTGGAACTTGTTTTCAGGTCAAACTGCAGTACAGAGAGAGTATAGGTTGTAGGTATGGGATAATAAATGACAAATGGTATATACAAAATCTGATTTATCGATTCAAGAAATAAGAGTAGACAATCTTTAATTGATTGGTTAAAGAGGATAGCTAAAATCCAAAATGGTGACTACATTGAACTAAACTGAACCAAGCTGAATCTAACCCAACCAAACCGAACCAAACTTAATCAAAAACAAGCCAATGGTTTAAGTGTAAAACTTGTGGGTGAATGTGGTCATTGGTAATGTCAGAAAGGAAAGGGATAACGCTCTTCCTATAGAGGGTAAGGTAAAGCTAGTGCATGATGCTAATGCACACACACAAGTACATGAACCACACACAACTATCCTATGCAGTTATTATGGGTTGACTGTTAAAACTTGCTCAGTGGTTACTGGGACAAGATGGTCGCTACACACAACAAGCTTTAAATACCAAAGGCTAATAATCTATACACACACTCACACACACTTGTTCTAAACTAAACTGTCTTGCTGGCAGAGCTCACACAGTAGGTAAATGACAGAAAAGCTTGGCTAACAGAAATGCAATCATTTTCGGTTGTCTAATGTTACCAGCTAAACATTACGTGCTATAGTGGTGAGCACATGTGCCTCTTTCACTGGAGATCTTAACTCGATTTCTAGCTCTAAGGCCTAGAACGAATCAAACTAAGAAAAAAGGGTATGGTGATGCAGTGGTTAAACTGTTAGCCTTTCACTAAGGTAGACTAGGGTTTGATTTTAGGTTAATATGCATGTCATAAACAAACAAATAAAAGCAGAGATAATGTTTAAAACTGATTACACTTGTCTCTTTTCAAATTATTACTTAGATTACAAATACAAACGTGGACTGGGTTTGACATACAGTCAATGCTTCCTATCACATACTAGACTGTAAGAAAGCCAAACAAGCAAAAGGCGTAGGTAGAGCAGTGATAAATCGCTATGTGTAGAGAAATACCTAACGGTTTTATGAACTGGCAAAGGTATGTCGCATAAACAGTGCAGGATACAATCCAGCAACCATAATTTTTATCTCGTGGACAAGAGAAAACATATATATATAGAGAGAGAGATATATAGAAAGCTTGTGTGTGTGTGTGTGGGTAGCATTGGTTGTTTGACCAGAGAAAATACGGTGAGGTAGGGTGGGGAGAGGGAGAATTAGCACTTATATATGAATGGAAAATAGATTTTTTTTCAATCGTTTTGTTTTTCAAATGCAGTGGTAGATAGTCGTTTTTTGTAAAACATTCTTACTTGCAGTAGTAATAAGCCTCTATGGTTCCGCTAACACATAGATAGACTGTAATATTGCCATGGTCAAGCACTCACATGAAGATCATTTACAAAATCACAAAATGAAAAATAAAAAATCTTGTTTTGGAAATATCGTTTTTCAACATACACACAAAATAAATATATAAAAAATTTGTAAACAGCAAAATGGAAAATCCATGTTTCCATATAGACAAAATTTAAAAACCTTAAACGGACATTTAAGAAAATATATGCAAATGGGAAATTGACAAATGTGTAAATATGAAAATGGAAAAATCCATGTTTCCATATCATGAAATTGAAAAACAAACTGTCATTTAAAAAAATGCAAAATGGAAAATTGACAAATTGCAATGTGTGAAATGTGAAATTGAACAAATGGTTATCATTTTTTTTTTAGAACATGGTGCTCTATGGTTGAGGTGTGAATCAAACCCTCTCTACTTATTTGGACCACTCGAGACTGAGTAGACTAGTTTTAGTTGTCATACCACTTTTAAAAGTTTGTGTTAAATCTAGGAATTGAACCCAAGAGCTTGTAGGGGAGATCCAAGGTTTTAATATGTTAAACAGATAGCCTTGAATGTAGGGTGTGGTAGCTATATAGAGATGTGACGTTTCTCTCGGGGCAGGGAGGCATGGAGACCTGCATCAAACCAGTCAAAAGACTGACGACTCAAACAACAACATGTAGAACTCACCAAAATAATGTTGTGTAACGGTAAATGTTAGTCAACGAACAGTAATGCATTACTAAAACCCATGACACGATACCTAAGAGCGTTTCTAAAATTATTTTAAAATGCCTTTAACCCTATATTAAACACCCAGTTCACAAGACTCATAACTGCAATGTTATGGTCAAACAAAACAAAATCTATATTTCAAAACAAACAAGTGGTTTAGTCAATGTATACTGGAAAAAGTTTTATAAACACTCAAGTCCACAAAAATAATTAAATTAGTAACTGTCAGGTTGACCGAGGGGTTATGCTGTTTGACTTAAGTTCAAATTTTCTGTACAAGAAAGCAAGGGTTCGAATCCCTTACCTGATATAACTATTGCCTCAACATGGCTTGACCACACTGTATTATTGTGTACTCGGTACACAAACCATAGATAGAGTGTATTGTTTAAGGTCACTCTCTTTGCCAACATAGTCAGAGACTGTTGATGGTTAACAATTGCATTAATAGTGGGACATAGGGATAGCAATTAAGAAAAACAGACAATACCCATGACTATTTTTATTTATTTAATGTAAGTACTTGTACAATAGTTATATACAAACTACAACTCTCTTGTGTCTATTACAATCTAGTCCTTTTCGATCCACTTGCATAACAAGGCAGATGACTTTGTAGTTCAGCCCCTTTAAACAACAACAACAACACTACCTCTTGCATATTCTGTGATGTTGATGACTCTTGAGGCGTGGAAGATGGATATAACATAACTTTTACAACAGGGGTTAAACGTTGCTCAACAAACAATGCACTATTTTGAGTAGCAACATCTTTCTCTTGTACTAACTTATTAGCATTCTGATGATTTTTTGCCAACACCATCAGTGTTTTGTCTGGAGCACTACATTGATGATCACTCACACTTAAAACCACACCATTTCTTCTTTTCATATTGCCTCGACATCTTGTTGACCTCTGTTTTGAGCATCGCCAGAATATTATTCCCTTTACATTTTGTCGTCTATAGTTATAAGAGTAGCCTTTATAGGGTACACGTTGTTTACCTCGGTTAGTTGTAGTAAGTTCCATAGTAGTAACTAACCTGTTAGTATGATTTTCACACTACAAAGGTTATCTCTGTTCTGGTAATAGAATTATTTAGCGTTGGCTATTATATTTAATATGTACAGTTAAAAGTGATAAAAAAAAGTGGTAGAAACGTGGTAGCAAAGTGGTAGACAAGTGGTAGACAATTGGTAACATAGTGGTAGAAAAGTGGAAGCAAAGTGGTAGAAAAGTGGTAGAAAAGTGGCAGAAAAGTAGTAGAAAAGTGGTAGCAAAGTGGTAGAAAAGTGGTAGCAAACTAGAAAAGTGGTAGAAAAGTGGCAGAAAATATTACATGTATTGTTAAGAAATAGTTTAAGCGGTTACATGGATTCATTACACTATAATTTTAGCATCACGAAACTCATTTTCTATATCCAAAAGTTCTTCCTCATATTTAGTATGACCAGCCTGTTTACAGGTATGCAAGTACTGAAGCCGCTGGATTAGCTTATTGGGATTGTTCCAGTAAACAAATTTAACAAATGATTTTTTGGGTGTAAACCATTATCATCATCATCATCATCATCATAATCATCATCATCATAATCATCATCATCATCATGGTTATCATCATCAATATAATTATCATCAATATAATCATCATCACTATTACTATCTAATCCTTTTTGTTCATCTTGCAATGCAACAACCTTTGGCATAGTTTGTGTTGTCTTTGATAGTGTTAGAGGTTTCTTAGACGTTAACGACTGTCCTAACATGTCTTTTTCAGGAGATAATAAATGCTCTTTAACAAACAAAGTACTATCTTGAGCCACACTATTTTTTCTTGGTCTTGCTTTTTTACCTTGATTAGAGTATTTTGTCCATTTAAATGAGTATTATTTTGAGATTTACAATGATGATTGATTGAAATAAGTATGTTGGAGCCTTTTGTTTTAATCATTCCTCGACTCTTTTTAGATCGTTGTTTCGAACAGCACCAAATAACAGTTCCATTTTTATTAGTTCTTTTTACAATATATGCATATCCTTTATAGTAAGCACATGGCTTACCATAGCTAGTCGTTGATACTTCCATGTCAACTGTTAAGCATAAACTAATCTCTAGTAAAGTTAACTCGATAATAAAAATGATAGTTTGTAGTATGTGCAGTTTAAAGTAAGAGCAAAAGTGAGAGTCAAATGGTAGAAAAGTGTTAGCAAAGTGGTGGAAGAGTGGTAGCAGTTTATAGTAGTCATGATCTTTTTTTACCAGAATGTGATTTGAGTAAATGTAATTTCTAAACCTTAGCAGTGAGTAGTCAGTTAGTCTTGGTTCAGACAAGCGTAAACAGTTCTCCAATGAATCAGAGATCAAGATTTTCATTATGAAACAGTTGTGTAACCAATTAGGTATCGGTACTTGATAGCGTCACACAAGAACAAAAATTCCAACATATCTGACATGAATTACATGATTTGAAAGTTGACAAAGAATATCCAATCAACCATTGTAGTTGCAATGTCAAACACAAAGACAAAATCAGCATGAACTTTTAAGTTACAGGAAAATTCTATGAAATAGACTATGCAGGAAATTTGGAAATACACATCAGAAGTTTGCAACACCATCCTTCTAGCCTATATAAATTATCGACATGGAAAGTGTACACTGCCCCTAACATTAAACCAATTTATCAATAACGCAAGTCAACAATCAAAACATTTTGTGTTGAGTCTATCATTTAATGCATATATTCTGTCTACATTGAACAGTAACAAAAAACGCCATTCATCATTAATTAAGTTTGCTTTAATTCTTTATGTAACGATAAATACATATTTAAAGTTTTGGCTGACTGTTCAGGGTGAATCGGCTTTGAACACATAAGAGAAGGAATATTTTAAGACTTAACCTCAGCTCACCTAACATAACCTAAATTTACCTAACCTAACCTTGTCATATAGGTAAGAAACGGGGCAAGCTATGCTTTCGACTACCGAGTTTCAGCTACTTTCCAAGGTTACTCTCCCGAACATTGCCGGAGACTGCTGATAAACACCTATGTTCCCACGGCGGCGGCGCGCAACGACTTACATGACGCGCTTCCCCCTTTTCATTGATCCCTGTTGATTTGTCCCTTTAGACTGGTCCCTGTTGACTAGCCCCTTTGGAAGGGCCCTTTTTGAATGGAGTCATTTTTGACGGGTCCCTGTGGACAGGTCCTTTTGGCTGATCCCTTTGGACCGGACCCTTTGACATAATTTGGATAATTGCATGGTCCAGTCCATAGGTACCAGTCCAAAGGGACTTATTGGTCCTTATTGGCAATGTTTCAGATGCCTTCATCCTGTTTCAGCAGATCGCAGGCCTCCATTACTCGCAGGAGAGAATTTTCATCAGTGTTGTCTCTCTTCCGGCGCCCTGGTAGCAGTTCACTGCAGGTGGCCACCGAGCGCACGCCATACATTTCACACACTAACTTCGAGATTTCACTCCGCCAATGAAAGGAAAGTTCCCACCGCTGGAGTGAGAACGTATTTTGAGGGATTCCTACGATGCCCCCTTCATCCTTGCAGACTCCAACTATCCATTCCTGTGCCTGGTCTGGATCAACTTGACTAAAATTGTTAGAGCTTCTCAAGACAGCGAAATCTCCCTTTAAAAATGCGTCCTTGACATCTGGACTCAATTCATTCATATCAGATATATACACGGCAGTGGCGTGGCGTGGATTTTTTTCGAGGGTAAGCTGTGAAGAAGACTGAAAGTATAGGCTTACACCCGGTTCTAGCGACACCCTTGTCAATGTAGAGGTTGATGTCTGAAGTAGCAACAACTAATCTACGCATGTAATTATGAGACTTTCACATTTAAAAAAATGAAGAAATTTTAATACAGCACAGCTCATTATTCTTTTTTTTTTCAATTTCAGGCATACCAATCCATGTAACTATATTAAGTGCGGAGTGAGTTATTCAACAACAGGGTTGGCGAGCTTTTCTGATCGTGTTATTTGACGATTGAACAGTGTGGCAGTTTGTGTTTTGGTTCACATTTCTTGGTCTAAGGTGCTAAACGTTTAGGTTATTACCAGTACATTTTCTATTATGACTGACTGCGTGTCTCAGCGGTAACGTTCTCGCCTGCTGAGCTCAAGATAGCGGGATCGAATCCCGGCGCAGACAGTCGGCATTTGAGGGTACGCAAGGCGCAGACAGTCGGCATTTGAGGGTACGCAAATGCGAAGGAGCCATGTAAGTAGATTTACTGGCACGTTGAAGATCCTCTTCGGGGCAAAATTCCTATTTCTATTATAAGACCTAAGTGAACATTAAAATAATAAAAATGTTACTAATAATAGATAACCTTATTACATTGTATTGCATGTTCCGTCAATATTTCTTTGCAAACATCACTCAAATTATACTGATATAGGCTTTCACGGCCGGCGTAGGAATCTTCAGAATAGCCCAACAACCCGAAAAGTTGCTCTGAATATCATTCAAATTATATTCAACAAGTAGGTGTGAAGGATAGATCATTTTAAAATGTACATCCGTATAATTTGAATAATATTTTAAAGACGTATCATATTATTTAAAATATAGTTGTTGGTTATTGCATTAGAAAAGAGAAGTTGCCATTAATGCAAAAAAAAAAAAAAAATACGTAAAACAAAAACAACCCCTGGCACTATACAGCACATGACGAGCTGAGGCCGACCAAGCGACCGCTGCCCAGCCATTTGGCCTGCAGATATTGGGGTGACGCGTGATCAGCGCGTCGGGTCCCCTCGGCCGTTAATCGTGGTATTCGTGATCGGGGCGCTGTCACACTGTCAGACAGCTACTCAATTGTCCTCACGAGGTTGAGTGCACCCCGTTCTAACCCTCACGTCAGTTTTAAAATCCCTGACGGAGCCGGGGATCGAACCCGGGGACTCCGGGTGAGAGGCAGGTGCGTTACCCCAACACCACGGGTCACGATTCAAATATAATAATTTGAAATTTCAAAGGAAAACATTCACTAAATTATCGAGATCATTTCTTAGAAGCAAGTGATTTCTCCGACGAGAAATAGAAATATCAGAAGTGAAGTGAATATGCATTTGCCATCCCTGTTGTGTAGTCTCAATTTTGAAATATGCATGCACCAAAGAGTACAAAATTAATTAATGTCACTAGTTACGGCATAGGCTACTAAATGTTGGTAATTGCACTCAAATACATACAGTTGTGAGTTAACCGGACGAAGCAGAATTGCAACTAACGCGCCCATCAAAGGTCGGGTCTGATCATCAGAACTTTCTCTTGGGGTGAATAACCGCGCGATGGAGGGTGGGGACTGGGGAAGCGCGCCAAATAATATTAAGCCGTGCTGGTGTTCCATGCTCACGAGGGTAAGCCGTCTGTATCGAAGCAGACTCTGCTACCAGCTTTGACTTGTCTTGACGACAGCCCTGTGGCTATGGAATGCCACACCCCTTGTGTTAGCCAATCAAGGACGACCTGACATTCTTGGTGTACTACTCCATCGGCCATAGCGGTGTTCCGGGCCAGAAGGCTCCTGGTGGTACACAAGCCGTTGTCATAGCAACCGGCCACGCTTTTTCCTCTTTCTCTACAAAGTAGTAGTGGCTGATCGTGAAGAACTGGGTAGAGAACGAGGAACTTTATTCAAAGTGGCGATTTTGCTGATCCCCGAGCGTTAGAAAGTCATAATATAAACTTAATTTTTATGAGAATATACTAGGTAAGCGGTGCTTACCCCGTGGTATTGGAGAAAACGCCACTGATACACGGCCATAGACGGACGTAATTGCCGTGGTCATAGCGTGCTATGTAGGGAAGCATCTCCGTGAGAGACTTGGATATGTCATGCCAACATAACGGAAAATTTCTCCAAGAAAGCAACCAGCATTTGCTGTTTAACCATTTTGCATCACAAGTGTCAATTATAAGTCCCAAATAGCGTCCAATATGAAGCATGATAGAACTCATCTGCAGGCAGTGCCGGGCAGTGCGTGTGCACATCGATCAGGTACCGGGCCGCCAGGCCTGCCGCGCACGCACGGCTGCACTTTCAACGCCCTCCTGCAGTTCCTAATTAACGCAGCGGGATCAGCGACTACGCAGCGTAATGCTGAATGTTGGGATTACAAGTATTACACAGTCACAATTATTCGTTTACCGGGTACTTTCTCCGTAATCAAAGCGAAACAAAAATAACTTTAAAAAAATCCATAGGTCAGATTTCAGGTACGATTCCAGGATTAAAATTCCAAGTTTCAGGATAACCATAGTATGTAACAGGTAGCTGCATGCCTCCTCTACATAGCTGCGAAGAAAAACGGCGCAAATGTTGAATAGATTTTACTCGCGACCTCAAAGTAGCAATCTTCGGGAAAAAGCCGCCATCTTGGACGCCATCTTGAATTGTGGACTTCCGGTCCATTTCTTGAGTGGGCATCAGGCATTTTCGAACTCAGCAGGGTCACATTATCTTAAAAAGTCCTGATGCCCAAATGTTACACGATTTGCTTCTTGTTTTCTTAAAAACGAAGTTTTACCCAAAAGCGGGGGCGTCTATTAGATAATTATTAAGTTGTAAATTATATAACGGTCCTCCTGATGCTAGAGCTTGTTAGGTGTCCTGTAATTCCATGTAACAAATTATCCCTAACAAGAGTCCCCACTTCAAATCAAGAATCCATTACGTGCCAAGATACAGGTGTCAAGCAAATTATATCAGGCAGAGTGGGAGAAGATTGGATACACGATACAATTAACATAGAAATGCGATGAAATACGGGACACACTCGGCCGTATGCGAACACATCTGTGACACGGAACACAGTTTCACTACCATTGAAACTGACTTAAAAATAATTCATCACGAACCGAAAGGAACCAATCGAGATACACTTAGCTAAAAGAAACAACCCCAATAATTTAAACGAACACACTTTCATGGAGAGTTCACCCCTCTTCACTATACTAGAAAACTCACCCCGTTGGAAACAAGACAAAACATAACGATGTAGCCAAGCTAGATAAGGGATTAATAAGGGAAACATGTTATTGAATCAGGATGTACGATGTATCTTTTTCTTCAATTAACCTAGGCCGGTATTAATGGCAGTATTAAAGGTGCCGGGACATTCTCATTAGTCCGTTTGCACTTAAAGAGGGCTTTCTAGCTTATATGTGGAGAGTTTGAAACCATGGCTTTAATAGTTGAAGATTATCCTGAATACAGTAATATACACCACATTAGAGAGACTAGACTTGGCAACTTACAGGTACATTAGTACGAGGAACACATATCACTTAGAAATGCGTGCCCAAGGAGATCAGGGACCCTCACACACAGGAATTTTCCTCCAGTCGAGTGCAAACAGTGACCAAGTTAACTGCTCTCAACAGGACCACGCAGGACTCAACCAGATAAATAGCCTGTACAATACAATCTGAATTGACAATTTACAACAACCACACATTCGCTCCAAACAAGCAAATTCTGGAGGTCAATCACCATCTTGAGTATCTCAACAAAAAGAAAACAATAGACCACCACTAAAAAATATTGACGAGTTGCATTATCTCAACTAATAGTGCAACTAAATAAGTGTATGTATTGTAAATATTTTCACCTATACTTTCAGACATAGATTTTATAGCCTAAGTGTAATGGATCTGATGATGATCGCTTGACGATCGAAACTGGTCATCCAATTGTATTTATTAATCTCAGGTATTTTTGAGAATTAGGATGCAGGATTAGGATTAGGATGCATTCGTGTTGACCGACTGAAAAGCATCAAACCTTTGTTTTATATGATATTTACTAATATTATATTAAAATATACTATGAGGAAAAGGCTCTAAAATGATATAAAACGCTGTTCTCGCATGGGTCCGCTAGTAGGGAATAAACCTGCTTTTTAACAATTAAAGTAAATATCCTGCCGCGTAATCGTGTGCGTAAAATCGCTTATCACAACTGTAATGGGCCGCTGCAACAAGTCCGAAGATCGTAGGTTCGAATCCCGGTGGTGATAGCGTCTATCCTGAGTATTTTCACCCCATTTCTCCACACTCCCTCCAGTACCTTATTCCATCTCCCGGAGCACCTACCACATCCTCTAGCTTAATAATCACAGTTACACACACTAATATAGACCTCAGAAAAAACACAGGAATTTAACTAACCCAAGCACAAGGGCCAGATAACCGTGATGTGCAAAGCCCCTAAAACGAATTATTAACAAAAACAGTAAGCGAATAATTAAGAGCCGTCTTCGGTGGTTTCGAGTGCATACGGAAACTCCAGATCTAATAAAACTGTCCTGGATTCGATTCCTAGCGCTGCAAAGGAATCAAATTCTGGTCTGGAGGTTTGAAAGGGGTACACTCAGTCTCGTGAGGCAAAGGTAAACAGAAAGGGGTTCGATTCCCAACTCTGCAAAGGAATTAAATTCTGGTCTGAATGTTGGAACGGGGTACATTCAGTCTCGTCAGGCAAAAGTGAGAAGATATTGGTTCGATTAGTATCTCAGCTCTCCTAGAGTGGTTTCCCACTTCTATCACAGCTAAATGCCAGGATGGTTCTTATCTACAGGCCACGATCGCCTCCTTCCAAATCCTAGCCTCATTACAAATATAGGCTCACACACTACTACAGCATTCACAATGACACAGGTTATCAGACAGATTCCACTCATACCCAAGTAAAGCTACAGATCACGAGTTCGCAAAATCCTTAAATGAATCAACAACAACACAAACTGAACAATTAACTCTGCACTATTTGGTTTACTGTCCAATAACTTCGTTCACCTTGTGGCGTAGTGAGTAACATTATTGGCTGTCAGCGTGAAGGTCCAGTTTCGATTCCCAGCTTTCCCAAGAAATGTAATTCAAGTCTGAGGACCGATACGGGGTTCACTCAACTTCGTGAGTCAGAACTGAGAAAAGGAAGGACCGATTCCTACCTCAGCCATCCTAATAGTGATTTTCCGTGCTTTCCCACATCTAGTCCAGTCGAATGCCGGGATGGTATCTAAATTAATATCATGGCCGCTTTCCACAGAAGACCCAGCCCAAATTATAAATACACGCATTACTACAGCCATCTCAATGTATGTCGACCCCTTATTATTCCCGTTTTCCAACGGGGTCGGGGATGAGATGCGATGGAAGTATTTGTGGCGATGGTTTTTACGGCCGGATGCCCTTCCTGACGCCAACCTCATGAGAGGAGTTAATGAGAGATGAAATGAATGTTGGTGAATGAAACTGGGCAAGGATGTGGAAGGAAGCGGCCGTGGCCTCTCAGAAGGTACCGTCCCAGCATTTGCCTGGTGATGAAAATGGGAAACCACGGAAAACCATTTCAAGGACGGCCGACGGTGGGGCTCGAGCCCACGCGTCTACCGAGTCAGCAGAGAGCTTGGCCCCATGACCGAATGCTGCGCGTTAGCCAGCGTAGCCACTACTGTCGGTACACTACAGCCATCTCAATGGCACAGGTTATTATACAGATTCCTCACACACCCAAGTACAGAGGGCTATATACCTACGATATCGCAAGCCCCTAAATCAATAACAACAACTCCGATTGTTTCAACGTCATATCACTCTCAACATGAAGTATCCTTGTTAAACATTCTTAACAAGCCCACAACTCTCAGGACGATACTGTGCAGCCAGTGCTGCCAACACCAGCTCTATATTTCCAGCCATAACCTACGTGTGTCAGAATCCATCTACTTTGTTTTCAACAAGCAACCTATCAAGATATTTAATTACTGTTATCACAGCAAACACAATTCAATTAGGCTGACAAACACAAGTGCTACACGACATGTTTTAAAGTATTAAAGATTAAAGCTAGAAGTTAGTGCAGCGCCGAAATTCTCTCTACATGACTCAGTAGGCTCAGGTAAATGCTGCGATGGTTCTCAACTTCAGGCCACGGCCACCACCTTCTACCGTTCTTGCCGTATAGGACTGAGAGCTGGGTAGATTCAAGATAATCACATGCATAAGATAGAGATAACTAATGTGAGGATGATTGTTGGAACTAACAGATGGGAGCAATGGTAGGAGGATATTCGTAATGAAGAGATAACAGCTAAGTTAGAAATGTGCATGTAAGATGCATGGAATGGACAAGATGGTGGTGTTATATGATGGGCATTAACCAAAGAGGTTAGTGAACTCGACTATAGAGGGTAAGAGAAGCAAATATAGACATTGGAGGCGATGATTAGATTCAATATCCAACGATTTCAATGTGAGGGGCATATAAGCATAGGAGGCCACAGTGATAATTGCTAATAGGGTTTCATGGAAGCGACTTGTTCGCAAACAGAGGCTTGCAGACTAGACTGGGCGCTGAGAAGCAAAACCGTCTCATATGAAAATGAATGCTTGATTATTGAAGCTATAGTTTCAAATAATTTTTACAATTAGCGAGAGCAAGAAGTTTCATTTCTTACTAATTACTTTAGATTCTAAAATGTATTTAAAAATTGCTACAGAGACCGACAGAGCATATACAAAAAGTAGGAAAGATACTGTTGGCAACTCCAGCTATCTGATATGCCATCTAGCGGTGGAAATAAGAATCTCACCAAGTAGGATAAATCTACCACGTGATGACAGTTTGGGTTGTATTGTTTATTATTTATTAGGTTGCAGGTTCGAAACCTGGCGCAGTCAGCTGGCATTTGAGGGTGCGCAAATGCGAGGGAGCCGTGTCAGTACATTTATTGGCACGTTAAAGATCCCCTTCGGGGCAAAATTCCGGCACCCCGGCGTCTCTAAAAGCCAGGGTAGTTAAAAGGGACGTAAAACCAATAACATTATTATTGTATTGTTTATTGTATGGGTGAACAGAGCGAGTACATTTGTTAGTGTTTTATACACAATTAATGAGTTTTACTCATTGTTAGAATACACAATGAGTAAATGCAAAACATATTGCTCAGTTTAAGGCTGCAAGCCAATATATAAGGGGGCTACGGTTATACATTTTCATTATATTCCAAAAGATGCAAATAGCAATGGTCGAAAGGTGGCGATAACGAATAAATACGGAGAACAGGAACGAGTTGGAATACAGTTGGTGTGGACGTTGGGGGACAGTCTAGCCACTGAAGGTAATATTAATAATAGTCTAATTACCTAATTACCAGTGACAGAAAAGAAGCAGTGATTAAAACATGATTGCAACATTCTGATGCACCTGCCTTACAAGAACATTGTAACTGCTTAATTGTTAGCGTTCTCCTTTCAATTTCTGTTGTAACCATGTGGGGCGGAGCAGCAACGTCTGAAGCTCAAGAGCGTAAATTGTCCAAATGGTTTCAACATTGTCTGCTCTTTCATAAGACATGTTTGCAAATAACACTTCTACCTCTTCTGTAAAGTTTCTGGAGACAATGGTGCAGTCAGCAAACTAGAATATAGCTTTCAAACGTATCAGCGTCTTGATTCGAAATGCACAAAAACAAATCCGAACAGACAATCAATGCTTGATAATAAGTAATTCACACATAAAATCTAGTGGAACACACACATTAGATCGCGTGTATCGCACCGTTATACATAATATAACACTGTCATCAGTATTTTAGGGAACACATTTACTGATTATCACAGGATAATACGAAAGTGTTCCATAGCAATCCTGTGTTATTGAGTGTTTTATCCAAGTATCCCGGCCATGTTGGACCGACCGCAGCGTCCAAGTGATAGTTTGAGTTGCCAATAATACACACAAACTTGACAGAGTGGACTAAAACATCCTTGTGATATATACCGGGGATGTCACATAAGTAATGACGTCTTTTAAAGAAAGTTTTAATTGGAAAGTTTTCTGACAAGAAATTAAACCACTCTTCAAAGTAGAGACCTGCAGATTCTATGATCTTGAGCCATCTTTAAGCGGGGTTTCTTATCCCGCGACGGTACCAGTCTCTGGGTTTTGATGCGGAGAATTCCCGCAAGAAATGGGCCATGGATCAAAAAATATGGTACTCTGAAGGCACAAGATCAGTGCTGTGTGTCGGATGTGGTACCAGTTCGACTCCTCCCAATTTCTGAATGATTGTCATGGTTGTTCGTGCAGTATGAGGTATCGCATTTTCCTGCAGCAAGAGAACTCTATTTCGGTTAACTAATGCTGGTTATCTTCATCTCAAAATTTCCTCAACTCGTTCCACTAGTTGAGAATAAAAATCCGCATTGACTGCACGCCCGCTTGGAACAAACTCCCAGTGAACTGAATCACTACTTCAAAATTCCACCAGACACACAAAATCGCTTTGTTTTTCACTTATTTCTGTTTATTCTATTTGTTTCCAGTTCTATTGGTTTCTTTGTACATGAAGACGTCAGAAACACCCAGTCCCCGAGCTAGTGGAATTAACCACAAGAGATTAAATTCCTCATGGTCCGGCATGTAATCGAACCAAGGACCCTTCGGTTCAAACCCTAGCACGCTAACTAATCAACGACGGAGCCGGACATAATGTTATTGGTTTTACGTGCCTTTCAACTACTGCGGCTTTTTAGAGACGCCGGGGTGCCATAATTATGCATCAAAGGGGATCTTTAACATGCCAGTAAATCTACTGACACGGCTCTCTCACATTTGCGCACCCCCAAATGTAAACTGACTACTCCACGATTCGATCCCACTATCTCGGGTTCAGCAGTCGATAACGTTACCGGTAAGCCACGTAGCCAGTCACAATCTTTCGGGACGAACTGATCCATTTTAACGATGACTTTGCCTGGTTGACGGGGACTGAGCCGCTGATTCGAGGTGTCAGCGTTGCGGTAATAGACCCATTTTTCATCACATGTGACAATTCTCCTGATAAATCTATCATCCATGGGGTTACCGATAAGCTGACGACAGATATTCACTTTACTTTGAACCTGTTCAGGGGTCAATTCATGAAGTACACATCTACAGAAGCTGTTTGAATTTTCAAGTTTCCTAACCTGGCGATGTATGGTATCTTTTGATGCACCAAGTTCTTCTGACAGCCTACGAGTACTACTTTGCGGATTGTTTTCCAACCTCGGCGTGTATTCTCAATGTCCCATAGTTTAGGTCTTCCAGAACGCGGTAAAACTGTAGTGCTTCCTTCTCCAGTGTTGAAAAGTTGGAACCTTCGTTGTGCCACACGCTCACTAACGACACCTTCTCCTTCCACTACACATCAGGCCTATTCTTCGAGCCGCGGCAGCAGCTTTGTAAACTTGTTTCCAGTACTGCTTTAGAAGGAAGCTAATCCCCAATTTTGTAAGTTCCGTTTGTGATTGTGTATCAACAACTGACGACTGATACATTCTCACAATATACACAATTCTAGTCATGGCCTCCTGCAAATAGCATTGGCGTACCAAAGAAAACCAATTATATCTTATTAAACACCGAACTTAAGAAACAACATTACTGATGAGACATCCTAGTATAACAACCAAATGTAAGCATCTTGAATAGCCACACGTAAACGCAGAAAAAGCAAACAATGTTTCACTGATGACCTAAAAATACAATGTAAGGAAAGTGTCAGGCTTTACAAAACAATGCTCAGAAACAAGCATATTATTGCAATAAAAATGCATACAAAGCATTCAGAAACAAATTAAATAGACTAAGCTATTAACAAAACACAATTATTATAAAAAAAGACAAATAATTGCAAAAATGGTGATAAAGGAATGTTATTAAGGATATAACAATGCATTTGATCCGTTGACCCTCAATATCTCATAATCCTTGTAAGGAAAGTATTTCGAACATGCTGTACTACTCTGTGAGGCAAATCATGAGCAATGTTATCCGTAATGTCGTTGCTACAAGCATATTAAACAGGGACGCTTCTAAGAAGCGTAGAGGTCAGGTGAGTAAGTTTACTTGTTAAATCTATCTTACTGTACAATGTAGTGGAGCTGTAGAGCAATTCTTATAAAACCGGCAAAGATAGGCACGTGCAGTAAACGTTTTCATGGATTCACATGAAATGTATTTTGCTAAAAATGTTTCTTGCAAAACGAGTCGCCTGAAAGCATAGTCAGCGTCCTGTGAATCAGAGCTGGCAATCAAGTTACGAGCGTTCATTCTTCCTACATGAATCATTGGCATGTGACGCCAAACTTATCGCTTGCTGGCGAGAAGCCTCTCCAGAAAGAAATGACGCCTTGCTAATTACTAGCATTTTTCGGAGAACATCACTACTGGTTGCCCGGCTCCATGGTTAAATGGTTAGTGTACTATGCTTTGGCCGGAAGTGCCCCGGGTTCGATTCCCAGCCGAGCCATCAGGGATTTTAATCTCCTGGAGTTAAGAGGGCGCTAAAGTCAGCCGGCCGGCCGCTCGTGGCAGGCTCTGCTTATAGCATTGAGAGAGAGTTAAAATCTACGTTTTAAATAGGTCAATGGCCGAAATTAAACAAAACTTCACTTTCAAATCACGTAAATACCTTCAATGGCACGTATTAAACTTTTCAAATGAGATTTCATTGATAATAACATTTTGTATCATTGAAACTGAGAAGCAGTTTTCCCATAAGGCAAGGCCTTTTTTTTCACCGATTTTACTTCAGAAATTAAAAATCAATGTTACTGTCAAAAGTGATGAAAAGTTACATGGTTGTAAAGGGTATTTGTTTAAGAATGCTTCTATAGAGATGAATCTTGCTTTTCTCCTGCGTGTTTCTATAAAACAAGCAGTTTTTAATGCCCTACACTTTCAGTCGTAATGCCGCTGCCGTAGAAGTTCGCTACTTAGCCGCAAGAGCGCAGGCGTAATGGGTCGGTAAGGCAGAGTGACGAGTTATTTTTAGCGCTGAGAACAAGACTTACAGCTGATGTATTGTGTTCATTGAATAGGATTCTACTGTGTTTACTTTCGTTTTTAAACGAACGGTTAGTAGGTTAATCTTCTGTATACAGTGTTATTAATTCAACGAGTTTAAGTATAATTTATTGTGAAACATTTTTATCATACACTTATTAATTAAAAGTACAGGGTCCTTCTTTTTTATCCATCTAGCAAGTTCGTTATTGTTGTTTTTTTAAGGGGCGGAACTGCGTGGTCAGCTACCCCTGTCCATGTAGCAACATAGCAGCGCTATATCTCTCGCAATGAGTAACTCGGCTACGCATGCATTTTGCCGCTGCGCGGCAATGTCGCTAGACCGAAAAAAGTACCCTGTATAAAAATCATATCTGTGTTTTCACAGTATTGTCCTACACTAATACTCTGGTAGTTTCTTATATTTTAACTAATTATGAACCTACAGTACAGTATAAGATAAGCGTAGCACTAAACATATGAGGAAACTCATGACGAGAAAAAGCTACTCATGGAACGGAGTGACATCATAGCGGCGAGAACTGTATTTTTCAGGGTACCGGTACCGTAATGTACGAGATCGGTGAATCAGGGACATAAGTTACTGCATTTATTACCTTGATGAAGCGTAATGTAAGTCAAAACTATACAAGGTCAATGTGCTGGAAAATGAGCGACGTTTCCGGAGGACTGGAAGTTTTGGTTAGGACGGTCGGCTTGAAATGCAACGTCAGTAGTCGCGTGGATTACAATCGTAGGCCAATTTTAATGGGTATTTCATTTGTTCTTTTTTTTTGTTTAAAATTTTGATTTTCGATTTTATAAGAAGGATGGAGTGTGATGAATATACTAATCATAGACAAATACCATAGAGGAAAGAACCGGAAGGAGATGCCTTCGCTGCGCTGGCTAGTGCAATATAATGTTTTGTTGTTTGAGTCTTCAGTCTTTCGACTGGTTTGACGCAGCTCTCAATGCTTTCCTGTCCTGAGATATAATATAATATTAATAAACTCAACCTGCAACAGAATTGCATGGATACAACTTACAACGGTTCAGCTTCAATTGATATTGTAACTTTCAAGTATGGTAAATAATAGGCCTACTATATTTTTATGCTTCCTGGTCTGTTCTGTTCTGTCGATTCGTACCACCATAGGCACTACACGCCATTATTAGGAAGAAAAAAACTCCGAAATAACCATGCACAATGCTCTACCGCATACAAGTCACAGAACACTAGGTTACGCCCACTTTGGACTCAGCGCTTTGCTTCACTGACACGAGCTCTGGGCAAATCCTCTCTTTCTTTCCTCCATGACAAATACATGAAATACCAAATATTTTGACACAACATGAAAACTTATCTAATTCTAAATTTGAAAGAAATTTGTCAGTTTCCCGTATTTAGTAAAAACATGAAATATTTGCGAACAGATGAGTATTTTTCTACAATTAAGTGTTCCTTAATATATTCAGTTGCCCAATTCTATACAATCTATACAAGCATGGGCACCCGCAGGATTTCTTTCCGGGGGGAGGGAGGCAAGTTGTATTTTTCATTTCTTTACCTACCTGTCACTAGCTGATGATGATACGTACCTCCGCCCGGCAATTTAGTTTCATTTCTTACTTGCTTCGTGTTATTCATTATTTGACTGCTCTAAAACCGTCGGGTACATATCTTCATGGCATGAATGGGAGGAGTTTTTTTCTTTCTTTTGTGAATCATCGTCATAATGTTCATTTCTTAAGAACAAGTAAAATAAAAATCAAGCAGTTCATTAAAATAGTAATGTTAATCCAGTTCGCCGATTTTCTAAATAACTGGAGATATTTTCAAATAATCACTAATTACTTAGTTAATTAAAACTGTGGAATTATCCCTACATCTAAATCAGTTAACTATCAGTATCCTCAATTTATGAAATAAACTGGTGTGACAATGAACAGTCGAAATATTCTTGGGATTCCAGACGGGGCCCACGGCCCCTTTTTTCCCCTCCCCTACGGGCGCCCATGAGTAAAGCCCTACGCGGATGCGGATATCCGCAACATTTTTCGCCATGCATATATAGTTTGCATGGCTGTGCGGATAGCGGATAAGCTGCGGATAATGTTTTCAATAAAGTTGCGGATAGCTTTTAGAATACAATCCGAACTTGTTGAATTTCATTACTAGGACCCGGATGTCTATGAGATGACATTTTTTTCCCCCGTTATGTTATTTTCATGAGAAATGTAAGATGATTACTTAAGCTAATATCATTCAAATTAAGTAATTAAGCATAATTAACACTCCGAACTGAAAAGGGTTGCAATTCTGGCTGTGTAACATTCATTTTAAACATAGAACTTGACATACAAAGCCTAAAGGAACGACTTTCTTCTCAAATGTGTAAATGTGTTGCTTTAATGCGTTATGCTTTATCTAATTAAAAATATTATAGTAATGCCAGTAGATTCGGATAACAAACGTGCGGATGCGGGACGGATGCGGATAACGCTTTGTTTACCGCGGAGGGCTCTACCCATGAGTTCAAGCGCAGTTCCCGAAATAGTCGATTGGAATACAATTGACTATTTGGTACACCACTGGCACGCTATATAGTGGCAATTGATGTAATATTTCACGGTGATTGTAATGGGAAGAACTTCTTGGAAAGGTACTGAACAGAATGTACGAAAATCTAGTGTATTATATTCGTAGATATAAAACAAATGAACCTTGATTACAATAGTAATCTACGCGACCAAAGGAGGGTTAGTATCGAACTCGGAGAAATCTGACCATTGCCGTTCAGGAGAGACACGCTCGTATTAAACTAAGGTTTACTGAATAATTACTGCCAGACCTCCGTCCACATTCAGTTATTATGGACAATGTGAGTATTTTCTCAGTGCAAATTAACAAAGCTCCGACCTCGAATAACAGAGAGGCTTACATTATCGAGTGGTTGTCTTCTAATGATATTCCCCACAACCCATCACAAACCAGAGTGGAATTGTTACTTCACAAATCCGCTCATTGTACGTACGAAATTGATGAAATAGCAAGACAACGCGGACACAGGTCTGACGAGAAGGAGGGGCAAATGGGGCTACAGCCCTGTGGCCCGAGCGTACTGAAGGGCCCGAAATAGAAAACTACGGCTTCTTAATTGCTATATCAGTCTTTTAAATAAGTCCAAGCAAACTCTTGAAAGGTAAAGTGAGTAAACTTTAAAACAATGGTGATTCTTGGGCCGTTGTAGAGCGAAAACGTTGGGTCCAATTTCAGTTATTTCTAAAGAACTGTTATTTACCTAGGTATATACTGTATAACTAGGTAAATAACAGTAGTCTGTAGTCTATTGGCAGCAGGTAAAATTTCAAGCGTTACAGTGCTAAAGGCAACTTAGAAAATGTAAGCACGCTACGAAATTAAAAGTACAAAATTCACGAATGAATATAAAATGAGATTATATCCCCGCAAAAGCAGGCCCGGACTTAGAGATCCAGGGCCCCTAGGCACTTGACATTTGGGCCCCCCACCATCTCGAAGATATTTTGGGGCGGCTTCGGTGGCGTAGTTGGTAGCATGCTGAGCTTCTATGCGCAAGATAGCGGGTTCAAACCTGGCCGAAGCCGTCGGATTTTTAAGAGCGTTAAAATCCCTCAGTATGCCTTCCTTCGGAGGGGAAGTAAAGCCGGCGGTCCCATGTCATAGATTTATGGCATGTTAAAGAACCTTCCACTAATTGCACCTGTGAGAAGCTAAATTGGATAGGTTAAGAATGTAAACAACGCTCTTAGGTTTCTATGTTCGTTGCCAAGAGCCGACTGCGGTGGTGTCTAGTAGCTAAGTTATGAACTTGGTCTAGTAATCGTTGACGGTGGCACTTGGCGGCAAAAGTAGGAACTATTTGAAAAATTCTAAGTTGCAGTACTTAAATTAAAAACAGATAACACACACTAATACAGTCATCACATTTAACACCGGTTATCAGACAGATTCTACACACACCCAAAGTACACGGGGCTACATGACCGCGTTGTCGCAGCCCCTAAACTTAAGAACCAACCAACCAACCAAGATATTTTGGAAATTTAGCAAATTAATGCACTAGTACATAACATATACTTTTTAATCGACTTTAATGACTCTAATAAACATCAGAATAATACAGTCTATGTTAGTATTGGTACGTTATTCTATAAAATGTATAGAATCAAACGACAAACATTCTTCTGTGGAAAAGAATGAATGACGTCATCATAGTCAATTGACTGCATTATTTCTGACTCTATGTACATTACAGAGAGTGAATTGAGCCTGTTCTCTCCTATGTTAGATCTTAAGCAATCCTTTACTCTCTTTAGCGCTGAAATCGACCGTTCTACTGAGCAGTTTGACGATGGTGTACACAACAGCATTCGAAGCGCAATTCCTACGTTTGGATAAATGTCGAAAAAGCCTTTTTCCGATATGTGTATAGCTTCAGTGACGATAACTCCATAACTTCATCATTCGACGACAAATGAGCTTGCAGGTGCAGACACTCGTTTTCCAAAGTCCTATCCAAGTCCCCCGGATAAAAAGTTATAAGGTTTGTGGCTCCTTCACGAATGTCTTTAGATTCCAAACGATGAAGTTTCGTAAGAAAGTCAAACTTTTTACTTAACTCCTCATAAGCAGATAAAATTCCCCCACCGGGGCCCCTAGCCTGGCTGGGCCCCTAGGCCGGGCCCTTGTAGGCCTAGGCAGAAATCCGGCACTGCGTAAAAGGCCTGGTTGGTGAAAATTCACTAAGTTGAATAGCTTCCCTTTCCGATATAATTTCACATAACCAAATATTGAAATTTTAATTTATTTTAAGAAAAAACATGAATATTAGGATTTCACGGAAAGAACTCAAATGTGGGGTGGCAGTCAATACCGTGGGGCCCAAGATCGCTCTCTATCGTCGCGGCCCTGCGTGGACATTGTGTAGTTTTGGTACAACCCAATTGTGGGCGCACGTGAAATCTTATGTTGCAAGAAAAAAACAATACGTTCCGAATAGCAGTCGTTTAGAATTACGGACGAAGTGACGATTGACAGCATCGCAACATCCCCTTGGGCAGGTTGCGTAAGTCCTGCCGAAAGACTGAGGGAAGAAAACTGAGAAGTCGGCTGAGTGGAGGTTGAATGCTTTCTGACTTGCTTCATAGCAATTAGCAACACTGCGGGAAGAGCAGTCTGGCGACATCGCAGTGTCTCTGTCTCTTTATGTCCAAAACGCTCTCTCTCACCTGCCACCGTACCCTCTGTAGCATGGTCGGTAATGCAGATTACGCGACAATAGCGCTCACCTCTCAGGTGGCCATTTCTGGAAATAAAAGGCGATTTCCGACCCAAGTTTCGCCCCCTCTTAATTCCCGTGGCTTGGGGACTGGGTGTATGTGAGGTCTTCATCATCATTCCATCCTCATTACAACGCGCAGGTCGCCCACGGGCGTCAGCTAAAAAGAACTGCACTCGGCCTCTCCGGAGGCCACACGATCACACACACACACACAATACTGTTTAAGGAGTCATACGACCCTACTCCAAGATAATAATAATGAAGTTTGTTTTACGTCCCATTTAACTACTGCGGCATTTAGAGACGCCGGGATGCCGGAATGTTGCCCCGAGGGGGATCTTTAACGTGCTAGTAAATTTACTGACACTGCTCCCTCCCATTTCCGCACCCTCAAATGGCAGCTGGCTGCGCAAGGATTCGGTCCTACAACCTTGGACACAGCAAGCGAGAACGTTACCGCTGAGCCACACAGCCGCCTCGTACTCCAAGACTTAAATAATAATAATAATAATAATGAAAGAAAATCCACAGCCTGCTTCCAGTCTCCGACCGGGTCAGGAATGGAATGAATGAAGCCCCCATCTAGCGGCGAGGATATGGACTGTGCCGGCTGCCGAGGCCTGACGCACTCCTCTGGGGCAATGATTAATGAATGACAGATGAAATGAAATGATACGGAGAGTGTTGCTGGAATGAAATTTTGACAGGGAAAACCGGAGTACCCGGAGAAAAACCTGTCTGCCTCCGTTTTGTCCAGCACAGATCTCACATGGAGTGACCGGGATTTGAACCACGGACCCAGCGGTGAGAGGCCGGCGTGCTGCCGCCTAAGCCACGGAGGCTTCTCAATAATAATAATAATAATAATAATAAATTTACAAATTCAAGTCTGCTGAATTTGAGTATTTGTCTTCTGTTATTGATGATTTTTAATAACATTGAATGAAGTATCACTTCTTGATAACACTTTCTAAAGTACAATCATTAGCCAAACTACCTTTTCTAATGATGAAGAAGAACTCAGGAATGATGCAGTAATAATTGTTTACTCCTCTGCAGTTCATAATCCACCCGCCATCCCGTATTTAGATCACGACTTATAGCCTACTAGCAACCCAACCCGGCTTCGCCCGGGAACAGTTATGAATGCGTTACGTGATAAGCGCTATTTTTTCCAATGTCAAAGAACAACGACCAATATCCGTTTTACGTCTCGGCATGATGGGTTAAAATCACTGACTGGACTATTAATGACATAGTCTATTATCATGGAGATGCATGTGCAACAAATTCTTGTTAGACGTAATTTAAGAATGGTGAGGTGCATGAAACACAAATCCCCCTTCCGCCCAATCTTAACTTGACTGTGAATTTTGCGGAACGAAAAGTTCACAGGCGAGATGAAGAAAAGCCGAGTTGCAATTCCAGGGAAACTCCAAACACAAGCACTCTTCTCTATAGTTTTTAACTCAACACGACTCGACAGTTTGCTGCTGGCTGTATCTGGGGCAATAAGCTCGTCCGCTAGCTAAGCTGTAACTGGGGTGATAGACTCGTCCCTAGCTAGCTCGTAAACTGTCGCCTCAGTAACTGAATGGAGATTGTTGGAAGAAATGAAAAGGTAAACACACTTATAGTAGGCGATGTATTGAAGATAGAGATATGCTCTCCCGAGCTTTTTCTAGAACTTTTCATGCTGAACAATTAGGCTATTACACTCATAGTATTTAGATATTTTTAACGGTTTGCCCAGCGTAAGCTTAAAAAGCGCACGGACGCCAGTTTTTTTCGACCTTTTCACTGAAATCGTTAGTGCTTGACTTCCTTTGGTCATAAATAAATTATTTTCTTTAGAAACCTTCCTCGAGACAGCCTTTACAGAAAGGTGAAAACCGCATCAAAATCCATTCAGTGGTTCTCGAGATTACCCGTAACATCCAAGAATCGGGGACTTTGTGTTATACTAAGTAGAGATTATACGCCAATCAGTATAATTTAATAAAATATAATCCCCCTTCCGTCCAATCTTAAATTGCCTGTGAATTTTGAGGAACGAAAAGTTCACAGGCGAAATGAGAGTTGCACTTCCAGGGAATGTCGAGGTGAATGAAACTCAAATCCCCCTTCCGTCCAATCTAACTTGACTGTGTTTCACAGGCGAAATGAAGAAAACCCGAGTTGCATTTCCAGGGATACTCCAAACAATACCACCCTTCTCAGAAGTCTTAACTCAACACGACTCAACGGTTTGCTGCTGACTGTATCTGGGGCAATAGGTTCGCCCGCTAGCTAGGCTGTAACAGGGATGATAGATTCGCCCTTAGCTAGCTCGTAAACCTTCGCCTCAGTAGTTGAATGGACATGGTTGGAAGAAATTCAAACGTAAAAATCTTATAGTGGGTGATGTATTGAAGATAGACATATGCTCTCGTGGACTTTTTTGTAGAATTTTTCATGCTGAACAATTCTTACACTCATAGTATTTAGATATTTTTAACGGTTTGCCCTGCGTAAGCTTACAAAGTGCTCGGACGCAAGTTTTTTTTTTTCGACTTTTCCACTGAAATCGTTACTGCTCGGCTTCCTTTGATCATAAAAAAATATTTTCTAAAGAAATCATCCTCGAGATATCCTTTACAGAATGGTGAAAACCGCATCAAAATCCATCCAGTGGTTCTCGAGTTTACCCGTAACATCCAAGAATCGGGGACTTTGTTTTATACTAAGTAGAGATGTAGCAGATACTAAAATTCCAGCTGTGTCCACCACTACGCGCGTGAGTTACCATGAAGTACAGTAGCCTAATGCCAACCCCGCGCTTTCGGTACTAATTTGTATACTATAAGCAGTGCCGTAAAACAAAATAGCGCCCAGACGTGCAATCCAATAGTTTTTGACAATTGTTACAGCCGATCACGTCCAATCCAATGTTTCTTTTCGTCAACAGTGCCCCGCTAGCTTCAACCCGACCATTCTAACTTTCGTTTTGCTCAATCTAATGGATTTATCATCAACAGTGCCCCGCTAGCTTCCCGCAACGAAGGCCGCACCTCAAGCTGACCATTCTAACCTTCGTTTTGTCCAATCCAATGGGTTTTGACAGTGATTAAAGCCTAAGACACGTTCAATCCAATGGCTTTTGACAATGGTTACAGCCTAATGTGTCAATGGTTTTAGTCGTGGTGTATTTTGTATCCCACATGTTGGCAACTACTGACGTCAATAAGTGCGCCTTTTTGTGTGTGCTTTGGCGGTAGTTCAACACACTAAATTCGCTGACGAACATGGCTGTCGTTCTTAAATGAGCAATAGATGAAAAGACATATTTACGTAAGTTAGCACATAGGGCCTAGGCTATATCCAGTGCAGTCGATGCACAAGTGAACAAGGTTAGTAATTAAAATTGATAATGTCCCCCCAGAAGATGAAGTGAGGTATGAAAATCATATACTATCAAAATTAGAAAGAAAAGAGTGATACTCCATTCGGAATTAATGATTCGTTTATGGGCTTTGTGACATAGTGGTCATGTAGCCCCGTATAGCCTTCTTGGGCGTGTGTAAAATTTGTCTCATAATCTGTGTCACTGTGATGACTGTACTAGTGTGAGTAGGCCTATTTTTAATTGAGGTAGGATTTGGGTAGGAAGCAGCCGTGGCCTTACGTTAGGCATGCTACCATCCAAGCTGCCTGGAGTAGAAGTGGGGAAACCACGAAAAACCACTTCCAGGATGGCTGAGGCAAGAATCAAACCCGCCTATTCTCAGTTTTGCCTCACGAGGCTGAGTGTACCCCGTTCCAGCCCTCAGACCACAATAAAATTCCTTGGCAGAGCCGGGAATCGAACCCGGGACTCCACTGTGACAGCCAGGCCCGACGAAAGGGAGGGGCTTTAGCCCCGGGACCCATATTTTCTGAGGGGCCCGAGGTGGTAAAAGAACTTAAAAGTGTACAACATTATTTTATTTAATGTCTAAACTACTATGAAATTTTCTGATATGACTCCGTTCGATGTAAAAACAGCCAGTGAATAGCATACGAAACATTACAAAGAGAACATATAATTTTATAAATAACCATTGTGTTTTCCACTTTTCCTCCGGAGAAAATGCAAAGTTGCCACAGTTGTACATTTAATTTATAACGTGCTAAAGTTCGAGAGTTCTTTGCGTTTCTAATCAATCTCAGAAAAGAAATGACTTTTTACTTCATATTTTTCTGAATGGAGTATGGCTTATTCTTGTGGTGCCTGAACACGTTCAGATACAATGAAAATGGATTTTTAATGCACAGTTATCAAAATGTTGAAGTAAAAGAACAGCAAATGAGAGAAAAGAAAAGAGAGTGGCTGAATAACTAAAAACAAAGTAAATTGACAATCAATAGTGCAAGCTAAATTCAACGGATGATGATGAAGATGATTGATGTTTTAAGGGGCGAAACAGAGAGAAGCTTTTTTTTCTTAGAGGTGGGAGGTTCATATTTGAAAGCTTAATACCTAGTTTCGGAAACGGTCATTTCAAGCTTGGTGCAAACTCATAAAGGTAAAGGAGTGGAAGTTTATTGACTCTGTGAAGGGCTCTCACAGCTGTAGTTTGTGTAATTGTAATATTATATTATCTAAACATTATGTCCCAAGTTGAATAAAAATAGAGGGACCCGGAAGACATTGTCTCTACGGCCCTGGTGACAGCCAAGGTTACTAACCACTGCTCAACGAGGAGGGCCACTAACTCTTCTGAGGGACACATACACTTTCATTTACTGAAAATATGTTCAAAAGTGACTATTTTGCGTGCATTAAGAGAAGGTAAAAACTAAACAAATTAAAAATAGAGAGTACCCTTTCCGCAGCCTCGAACCTATCAAGTACGACTGGCGCAGCGTAGCGTTCTGCTCGCTCTTACCAACTATGCAATACAACTCATGTGATAGGCTTGGTTCAACACGGTCGCAATGTCCACTTCGTGTTTCACAGACGTTCCACTAACGTATCAGGTCATTTACAGAGCGTACTCTTGGTTTCTACTATTTAATTTAATAATATTGTGGCATAACAGCTTCCTATTTTTATAGGGCTGCAAATACAGGGATATCCGACTTTCTGTGGGTAGACTAGTGGAAAGACAGATGTTTTCAGGACATATACTGTATATAGGCCTAAAACTGCGGTATTCATTACAAAATTGTTTGTAGAGGCAGCTGATTCACCAAGTACGCAGGGTGGGTGGGGTACAACTAAGTCTCCGGAAACATACGATTCGTCAAGAAAATCGTACTGGAAGTCAAGAGAAAAGTAGGCTATGCGTGCTTTAACAGCGGGAAATGTTTTAGTCACAGTATTTGAAGTTGTCCAGCGACCTAATCGTTCATTATCTAGACTTTGTGTTTGCCCTAGGATGTACAGCTTAACAGAACGAAAAGATGTGACTGGAGAGGATCTGCGTACGGCAAATGGTTCTCCCAAAAATCCATATTACAGCAATGACTTTGAGGGAGATCGTTGAACGTAGCCTATCCGAAGTGATTGCAGCAACATGGATTTTTGGGAGAATCATTCGCCGTTCGCAAATTCACCCTGGATCACAGTTCATCGCTTTGTTATATTCTAGTCCACCTCGTCACGTATTGGCTAGCATTCGGGGCTGTCACCGCGCAGGTCCGGGTTTGATTCCCGGCTCTGCCAAGAAATTTAAGTCTGGTCTGGGGGCTGGAACGGGGTACACTCAGACTCGTGAAGCAAAACTGAGAAGAGGCGGTTTCTATTCCTATCTTTGCCATCATGGAAGTGGTTTTCCGTGGTTTCCACACTTCTACTCCAGACAAATGCCGGGATGGTTCCTAACTTAACAACATGGTTGCCTCCTTCCCAATCCTCATCTGAATTACAAATACACACACTAATACGGCCATAACAATAACACAGGTTAGCAGACAAATTACACACACACCCTGGAGTACACGGGCCTACATGACCACGATGTCACAAATCCTCAAAATAATCAACAACAACAACAACAACTTTGTTATGCTGCACAGTCTAGTGCAAACAAAAAGTCCATAATTATAATAATAATGTCATTGGTTTTACGTCCTTTTAACTACTGTGGTTTTGAGAGACGCCGCGCCAGGGTGCCGAAATTGTGTCCCGAAGTGGCTCCCTCACATTTGTGCACCCTGTTTGTTGGAGTTTACTTTGTAAGGTAACAGGTACAATACTGTCCTCTTTAGTATTTTTAATCATTTGATAAATGAACACAACATAAATTTCCATATTTTTTCGTGGATTTTTTTTTAGCAAGAATCATCCAAACAAGGCTCACGGTTTTGGTCATTTGTGTATACCCCATCACTAAGAACATGTGAGATTTTTTTTTTGCGTATGGCTTTTAGTGCCGGGAGTGTCCGAGGACATGTTCGGCTCGCCAGTTTTGTAGCTGCTTCGAGACGGACACCCAATGGGTGAGCTACAAGTACCGTTGGGGAGGAAAGTTGGAAGGGAGGGTCGAGGAGTTGGAAGGTAGCGGCTGTGGCCTATAGTTAGGGACCAACCCCGGCATTTGCCTGGAAGGAAAATGGGAAACCACAGAAGACCATCTTCAAGGTTGCCGGCGGGGAGATTCGAACCTCCTCGCCTCCCGGATGTGAGCGACTGCCAACAGTCATGCCGCAACGACCACGGCTAACTCACCCGGTACGTGAGAAATAATTCATTGTAATACGAATTATACTTTCAGGAGTTTAAAAAGAAACGGATTTGAAAAATACAGTTTTGGAAAAATGAACGACGAAGTTACCTGGCTCCTTAAATAGCCTGTGCAATGCCTAGCTTTGGAAATCATAAACCCTAATGCAGATATTTGTAAATTTCCTTCACCAAACTGGACTAGAAGAGTAGGGGTATATTTTAAAATATAATTTGAAAACCCCTTAACGTATATTGTCAATCAGGAAATACTATAGGCTACATTCACATTCAGTAGATTCCATGACTGAATGAGCTCCTTCGCAGTAGACTTATAGCCACTTTCTATGGATTAGGAGTAGTCTATGTATTGTGACTTCTGTCCCATACGTATGGGACTCGACACCCGGATCTGTTCAGAAGTTTAATTCTGATCTGAGGGTTGAGACAGGGTTTATTCAGCCTCGCGGGGACAACTGAATAGATATGACTTGCATCATCCTAGAAGTGATTTTCAGTCGTTTCTCACTTCTACTCGTGGCGTAGTCGGTTAAGCTTTGGCCTTCAGAATCTAAGATAAGTTTGATCTCGACTCCATCAAATTGAACTTATGGTTGTATAGATGGCAATTTCATGTCAGTAGCCCTATATTTACTGGCACTTTCAAGTTCCTCTGCAAAATTCAGATAGCCTGGCATCAGATACAGGAGTTCAAAGGGATTTTTTTTTGTCGTGTGGTCTCCTCAGAGTGCAGGTCTTTCTATTCGACGCCCGTGGGCGACCTGCGCGTCGGGATGAGAGATGGAATTGATTAAGGTGAATGAAATTGGAGAAGGATGTGGAAGGAAGCGGCCGTGGCCTTCAGAAGGTACCGTCCCAGCATTTGCCTGGTGTTGAAAATGGGAAACCACGGAAAACCATTTCAAAGACGGCCGACGGTGGGGCTCGAACCCACGCGTCTACCGAGTCAGCAGAGAGCTTGGCCCCATGACCTAACACTGCGCTTTAGCCAGCGTAGCCACTACTGTCGGTTCAAAGGGATTATAATTCCATACCATCAGTAGTAAATCACTTCTACTCCATGCAAATACCACGATGATGCTTAGCTTCACGCCACGGTCGTCTCCTCTCCAAGCCTAGCCCCAGTTACAAAAACACACAGAATACTGATAATTCCCGATCAGGTTGTGGTATTCTAAAAATGTACGGTTAACTCACTAAGCTCGGGGACTGAGTGTGTGTGACATCATCTTCTTTCACTTCACCCTCATGGTGACTCGCAGGCCTCGACATACGTGCGGCAGGCCTCTCCGAGAATAGTATCCAGTCACTGGAAGTGAGCTGAGGTTCTCCCAGTGCATATCAGGGTCTTCACTACAACAAAGCACTGCCGCGTTCTGTGGCAACCGGGTACGTATCGATACTCCTCGGTTCGATTCCTACCTCAGCCATTTTAGAAGTAGTTTTCTACTCCAAGCGAATGTTGAGATGGTTTCTCCTGACTCCAGTCTATGGCCACATCCTTACATAGCCTAGCCTCAATTAAAAATAGACATACTACCACAGCAATTACAATCACACAGGTTATCAGAAAGATTCCACAGACATCCAAGTACACGGGGCTACAACACCAACAACAACAACAACAACAACAACAACAACAACAACAACAACAACAACTAAACAGAGTTCATCTTGACGCCCACAGTTCAGCATTGTTGAACATATTCTCATCCACATTAGTTGAAGCAGAAAGTAAAGGTTGTAAATATCTTCTAATTCCATCACTGCCCGAGATATTGCTGATCAACCCTGAAATACAGTACCTATCCATTCCCTTGTTTATGCTCCCCACTCCCAATCTCATGCGGGGCCTGATGATGAAGCGACGACAATATCCCCGTGAGCTTCAGCGTGACCTTCGACCAGTCAACCGCTTGATTAAGCACGCACCACAAAATTTCGCCATGATTTATTTTACAAACCTATAACAGTGCTGAGCCCCTGGATGTGCAGGCAGAACACAACGCACTTACGTCTTGCGGGCTGTGCATGTGTCTGCTAAATCAAAGAACATTCTCGTAAGGCTAATTGTCCCGATTTTTCGTTTGTAATTCTGTCACCACCAGTGGCGTGTGGTGGAATTTTACTTAGGGTAAGCAATGGTTTTCTTTGCAAAATCATTGAAGACCCAGTTGTAGAAGTTTGGGATGTTTTGAACTTAGAAAATAAATCTATCTCAATTGAAATCAATGATAAATGTTATATGTTTAGTTAAAATAGCGAATACAAGCTTTCACTTTCGTGTTAATGGACCTACTCAATTGAGGAGTTGGACAACTTCCTAATAAAATTAATATTTTGTTCTCAAATTTACCGCACATCACACGCTGTCATCTCTAGACCCAAGTCCCGATGAAATATTTTCACAGATTGCTCACGCCTATTAGTGTAAACAAAAACGTCTACTGCATACCCTACTCCCTTATATTGCATTAGACAACATTATATCGATGAACTATAAAAATGACGGCCTACCACTGTAAAACAATCACAAGTTTTAACACAGCATATAAAAAGCTGTTTTACACAAACGCTCACACGCTTTTTTAAACTATAATGCGCGGGTAAACACACTATCTTTGAAAACTGACCGCTCCTTGTTTTCGGCCTAAGGTATGTAACTTAAGAAATTGCTTCCTAGCCTTCGCTTTCACTCACCCTGCAGTACCAAGAATTACCAAAAGAGGGCATGTCACACTATTGTGCTGCTGCAAGCGACTCCGCAAGAAATTCGCAGTAGGCGTCAAAGAATAACGGAGTGTGAATGGGTTCATTAAAACAATACAGGACACCGAGACTGGAATATCACTATAACCAAAGTAAATAATTATTGTACTCGTCATTATTTTACTTGGGTAAGCAATGCTTACCTTACATCCATGGAATACACGCGCCTGGTCACCACGTAGCAGCACCAAAGTGAGAAAATTTCTTTTTTAAGTTTTCTCTTGAACGGAAGCTCGTATTTGCGATCTGAAAACCACTATATATACTAGAGTGCAATAGAATTGATACTAATTCAATGCATTTTCCAAAATGTGAAAAACAAAAATGTTTTTTTTATATTTCTGCTTAAAATATGAAAAAAATGGTAATGCGAAAACGGAGATTTATTTCCTGATTCCAATGCATTCGTCAGAAATAAAATCGGGTGAATGGAATCGTCAGCATTAGTTTGGGAATTGTCTTGAAAAGGGTGGTAGGGGTAGCGACGTGGCTTCACAAGATCTCTTGGCAAGGAAAATGATGAATACGCCGAGTTGACAAAGGGAGAAAGGAATGAGCTGACGACAGATAGGAGTTGTCTTCCTCTTGTCATAAATATTGTAGTTCGGCGAGTTACATCTACAAGTGCCTAGGCGTGGAACAATATCTGAGCAATAAAATTATAGTATAGTCACGCTTATGTAACGTTGACACAATTTGTTTGTACAGATACCTTTCTTACTTCTTCAAACATTCTTGTTGTTGTTGTTGTTGTTGTTGTTCTTGTTGATAATAAGTTAATACATGATAGGGGCTTGGGACATCTTGGTCATCAGTTCCGTGTAGTTGATTATGTGTGTAACTGTATTAGAGTCAGGGAAGGGACAGGTGCCCTGAGACTTCAAGTAAGGTACTATCTCGGCATTTACCTGGAGGGAGTGTGGAAAAACCTGGGAAACACAAGACACAACTGAACTTCAGGTGCAGCCCCAATGGTAGGTTGATTAACAGGTGATGAACTAGTTAATTAGAGATGTTTGGCTGATGACAGTTTCCTAGGAAAATAATCATAAAATAAGAAGGAACTTCTAAATGGCAATAATCATCTGCTGTAAGAAACATTGTTTCAGTTCTTTACCTTTTCTTTCGTTCAGTACGCCAATTCACAAGCACTGCTGGGACTTATCTTCGTTTCCTGTGGGCATACAAAGGAAGTGGATATTTGTGCAGAACGCTTGCACCTGGAGAACATGGAGCTTGGCTGTCGTCGGTATTTCCGAAAACCAATTTTCCATTTTCACAATGGCTACGTCCTACCTTTCCACACAACGCATTGTTTTCATTTGAAGTCGAACTTGCTTCCCTGAAAAAAGTTGTCACTCTTACAGTTAGGCTATATAGTAGAAGTTAAAAAAAACCATGGCGCGACAGCCCATTAAGGGCCTATGCCTACCAAGCTGTTCAGACATGTAGCCTGCAGATTACGGGGTGACGTTTATTCATCCAACTTGTACAGATAGATGATGCAATTGTCATTTTCACAAATTTCTTGAGAACTTGTTGAATTGCAGTCAAATATTTATAGAAATTTTATTTTTCCATTGTAGTATGTAAATATGTAAATAATAAATTTGAAAATTTAGCATCCAAATGTGCTGAAACATATTTCGGGTACAAATTATTACTAAAATAGGCTTACGGAAAGTAGCGAAATTTTTGACGAAATGAAACAAAAGTAGCGAAAAATATACCGAAATCATACAAAAATAATTGACGAAATCGGGCAAAATTTTCACCGAAAACAGGTGACTCTAAATATAAATGAAATCAAAACTGCTCAGTACCGATTCTCTAATGCAAGCGTAAAGAAATATATAATTTCAAATATATACTAGGGCAAAAATCTTATGTGCGTGTAGAGCTTTTTTTAGGGCCTAGCTTCCTTTTCATGGTACAGTAAGTTACTTACAATTAGTCGCAATCTCCCCTAGTAGTATGCCACTGAATCAGGGCTGGCATGCGAAACGAAATGCATGGCTGTGGGGGCGAAACTATTTGAATTTCGCCGTGAGTGCGATACTCGGGAGCGAAATGATAATGATTGTCGACGGGAAATTAATCGAAGCGAAACTTAATTCGAAGCGAAATGACGCAGCGAAATCAACACGAAACATAACAGCAAAGCGAAATTACATTGTGCAATTGAATAAAATTTCGCTCCCGGCGCGAAATAAAATTCGTTACAGTCTTTTAATTTCACTCCCGGTGCGAAATACAATTCATTACATACTTCTAATTTCGCTCGCGGTGCAAATTAAAATTCGATACAGACTTTTAATTTCGCTTCCGGTGCGAAATAACATTCTTTACAGAATTTAAATTTCGCTCCCGGCGCGAAATAAAACTCGTTCAGACTTATAATTTCACTCCCGGTGCGAAATAAAATTCGTTACAGACTCTTAATTTCGCACCCGGCGTGAAATAAAATTCCCAAACGGTAATTACTTTCGCTTTCCAACGTGAATTTAAAATACATGGAGCATTTCATTTCGTTGTTGAAATTAAAATGTATTCGTTTCGAGAGTTAAATTATGTTCGGTGCGATGTTCAAAGTCCTGACGTTGGCAACAGTAGTCTTAGCATACACCGCCCGCACAATCTCCTGGGCCGCAACAGCAACGTGAGTCTACAATGGTCATCACTCCAGTACAGGAGAAAGTCAGTGCTATGGCATCAACATCACCATCGTCGTTGACTGCACCTCGGACTCGGGGCTGGCCCTCCCTGACGTTCATAACGCAAAACTTTGTGTACATTGGGGCAACAAGTACCTCTACTTGTTCCATAGCGAACAAGAAGACGAATGTGCTGTGCGGAGAGACGTTCAAGATAAGTGTGAAACTCACAATACAAACTGTCAGTTGTAACTCTTCAGTTAGTCTGCACTAATTTGCGCAATAACTGGGCGGGGTACAATGTATATAATATGTAAATAACACTCATGGAATACATTACATGTATAAGTTTATGGTCACTATTATAATGGAGCAATTTTAGAGATTTTAATCTAATACATGTATTTTTTTTTTATTTTTTTTTCAGGAGTGTTACTTACATCTTATATACATTGTACCCCGCCCAGTTATTGGGAAAATTACTGTTGACCGACTGACGAGTTACAAATAACAGTAAATCGTCTGTGATAGTACCAGCGGCACATAGGCTATGGAGTTCTGTTTCGGAGGGAGGTTACTCGAACAACGGGGGTGAGGGTTGATTCCTCTCTTTTCTACATTATTTTATCTTACACTTCCGGAAATTTCGGGGGTGAGGGGGGGGGGAGGGGGAGGTTGATCCCCAACACACCTACCCTATACGCCACTGGATAGAACTATTGACCGTGAAATGCTTGACTCTCGAAAATGTTCCCTGCTCACTCGAAGTATCGGAGAAGAAGCTTGGCATTCCTTACTGCTTCCTTCTTAACCTCAGCGCATTTATACTGACCATGGCACGAAATCAAACCCCTGTGCAACGTACAGTATTTCGTTTTGCACTGCATTTAGTTTTGCGTCGCCTTTCACTATGTTATTGTGCTTTGAATTAAAGTTTACTTCGATTTTAATTTTCGCGCCGACAATCAATATCATTTTGCACCCGAATATTGCACTCACTGCGAAATTAAAATGTTTACTCGCCCACAGCCATTTCGTTTGGCATGCCAGCCCAGATTTAATTTCAGACACGAAATGAAATATTCCATGCATTTTAAATTCACGCCGGGGGTGAAACTAAATGCTGTTTGGGAATTTTGTGTCATTAAAATAAACAATGGCACTACAGGCCATGAAGGGCCTAGGCCTACCAAGCGACTACTGCCCAGCCATTAGGCCTGCAGATATTGGTCAGCGCATCGGGTTCCCTCGGCCATTAATCTTGGTTTTCGTGACTGTCAGACAGCTACTCTCGAGGCTGAGTGCACTCCGTTCCAACCCACACGTCAGTTTCTAAAATACCTAACGGAACCGGGAATCGACCCCGGGGCCCCCAGGTAAGAGGCATTCATGCTGCCCCAACACCATGAAGCCGGCAATTTTTTTCATACCAAGAGCAAAATTAAAAGTCGTTGAAAAATGTTATTTCGCGCCGGGAGCAAAATTAAGAGACAGTAACGGTTTTCATTTCGTGCCAGAAGCGTAATGAAAAGTCTTATAACAAATTTTATTTCACGCCAGGAGCAAAATTAAAAGTTCGTAAAGAATTTTATTTCGATCCGGGAGCGAAATTTAAAGTCTGTAAAGAATTTTATTTCGAGTCGGGAGCGAAATTAATAGTCTGTAGTCTAATGAATTTTATTTCGCGACAGAAGTGAAATTAAAAGTCTGTAACAAATTTTATTTCGCACCAGGAGCGAAATTAAAATTCTGTAACCAATTTTATTTCGCGCCAGGAGTGAAATTTTATTCCATTGAACAATTTAATTTCGCGACGCTAATTTAAATTGATAAGACATTTCGTTTCGCATGCGATGTTTCAGCTAAAACGTAAAACTAACTGCACTTGATGACCGTAATGCTCTCCATCAGTCGTACCTATATGTAAGTAACATGTATCTGTTCTACCAGAGATACTGTCCCAAAAATAAAGTGCCGATAATAGAACACCTAACGAACTTTATAATTAATACTGTTGCAGGTAAAATAAATTAAATTAAAAGTAATTAAAGGGATCGATGAACTAAAAACAGGAGAAAGAACATAGAAAACTAGAAGCCGTAAGTACAAACTGTTAAGATATCAAAGGATCACTCAGAGATATCCAGACCTGGACAATAATTCAGAACTAGCCATCACAGTCAATCACAACATCGGACTAGGTCACTAGATGCTCAGGAATCCCATACCGTCAGGTAAGGTTATCGCTCTCTCACTCGAGCTCCGGTTCACCCCCTTCCCCGCCCTGCTCTCCGTGACCTTGTTCTACTAGACTACCACGCCTTTGTTCCATGTACAGTTACACTCTTATTCACAAAGTTCCCAAAGTGATCCCGACGATTCTATTCAATTGATTTAGGTTTTCGATACGGCTTTGGAATCAGTGACTAAAAATCAACTTTCGTATTACCCGTTTTTTTTTTCGAATTGTAATAAGTATGGCATGCAAAAATGCACTAAATATTGGTCAAATATGCATCACGTTTCAAAAAATATGCACTTTGAAATAACTACGGCAATTACGATCACTCCGTATTCCTTAGCATTTCTATTTTGAACATAAAGAAAATATGTAAGACGGCCATATAACTACACCTTGTTTTAAACATCACAACTAAGAAACAGTTCTAAATAGTTGGAAATGTTATTTTATAGAACTTCAAGCGGTGTTGACCATCAATAATTATTATATTATGTTAATTTTTAAGTATAACTGATAAACAATTTTAATAATAGCCATTGAATTTTTCAAAATGAAAATAATTTTACAATAATTACTCAGTGTAAAAGAAAAAGGAAGGAAGATTGTAGTTTTACGACACCGTGAATCCTGAGTTTATAAGCCACAGGACCTCCTTTTTACGTGGAATCCGAACCACAGCACATGGCATTTCACTTTGAAAATCTCACATGCAATTACACAGCGAATGCTGAACAAAACTAATTGATATTAACTTACAAAAAGGACTGAAACGTACTAGGTATTAAAATACTTTCAGTATTATTCTTATTAGGCCTTTTTGCCATCTCTTGATGATTGAAGTACATTTGCATTTGTCTGATGGCACAGGCTAGAGTAAAATGTGGCTTTTCACCGATGTCTCAGTCTCACTCATGGCTGTGATTATATGGAAGCTACTGAGGTATGGGTGGTGCTTAGTAATGCCATTCAGGGCACATTCAGTGCCTGTGGATGCTGTGAAAGGTTCTACTCATAGGATTAGTACTGCTGTTCTGACTCAGTGAGGAAAGCAATGGCAAACTACCTCACTCCTCATGTTGCCTAGTAGGCCTCAATATAGCACTGCCTTGGGTTTTTGTGGGTATCTACTCACATAACCTAACGGCGGTGCTTTTGAGGATCCAACCAGCCTTTGGGCTGATTACCTAACAGACACTATTCTTCTTATTCTTATTCTTATTCTTATTATTCAGTATTATTCTTCTTCTCTTGGAGAAGGGCGTATATTCTAATTTAAGAACATGAATTAATAAAAACAGCTTCAAAACAATAGGAAATTAGAATATACGCCCTTCTTAAGCAGAGATATGCTTATAAACAGGCAAAGGAAAAAAATATGATACATTGTGCCAAAATAACCAAAATAACCAAAATATGCATAAATATGCAAAAAAAAATGATTTTGCATGAACTTCAGGGCCTTAGTAATCAGATATTTGAGATAAAAACAGCAACTTTTCTGTTTTTGGAATTAAAAACTAAGCAGCTTTCAGATCGCAGATCGGAGCTCCCCTTCAAGAAAAAAATAATAAATAAATTCAGCTTCGTTTGTGCTGCCATCTGTTGAATTATTTTCTTACCAAGATGTCGGGACACCTTAACAACAGCATGACAACAGACGACCTTGCATGATTGTTGTTGTTGATTGATTTAGGGGCTTTGTGACGCCATGGTCATATAGCCCCGTGTACATGGGTGGGGGTGGAATTTGTATGTTAACCTGTGTTATTGTGATGGCTGTATTGCTGTTTGGATTTGTAATTCAGATGAGGATTGGGAAGGAGGCGGCCGTGACCTTAAGTAGAAACCATCCGGGCAGTTGCCTTGCGTAGAAGTGGAAACCACGGAAAACCACTTCTAGGATGGATGAGGTAGGAATCGAACCCAGCTCTTCTCGGCTTTGCCTCACGAGGCTGAGTATACTCCGCTCCAGCCCTCAGACCAGAATTACATTTGTTTTTTTTTCTTGGCAGAGCCGGGAATATAACCCGGGTCTCCGCGGTAACAGCCACTACGCAACGAGGCTGACCTACACAATAGAATAAGCGTGTCATATACAACCCAGTCACCTGTAAAATGGTTCCCACTGAGGCAGCAGCCAATGAACGAAGGGATATCAGCCTAAGTACGCAGAGTACTGTAGCGTCAATCCTACATAGCACTAAATCCGTGATATTCACTTATCTCTAAGTAAGTTACTGTACAATCCGGATAGATGTAGTTAGGCACTCCCACAATACATTGTATTTATGGTTCCCTTCCCCGCATGACGCAGTTTGCTTGTAGGCTATATTCACTTATAGCTAGGAGACGTGCCTTAGTCATGTGGAAAAGAATGGAGATGCAGGGCATTTCCAGATACGCGGTATTGCAAGTTCGGAAAATAAGTTATATTAAATTTGTGTCAGAACTTCTAGATCTGGTGCTTCAAGTGATATAGCCTACAGTGTGGGTGGGGTATGAATGTGCAGCCGAAAACATTTGACTCTCCACTTCAGGGGTGCGGAAACACGTGAATACCGTATTATGAAAAGTGCGTTTTTACCGAAAAGAGAAATTGTTTACGGTACTTAAACATGTCTAGAAGGCTAATCCTACGCCCAATAGACTGTGTTTGAATTATGTTGAGCAGTATAACAAATGGAAACAATGAGGTTGGGTTGGACCGTATATGGAGGGTAGTCCTCTAATAATCTAAGTTATTGTACGCTAATCACCTTGTGGGAAACCGCAGTCTGGCAACAGCGCTACAAGTGTCGCGAGCGCATGTCTTAGAAGGGAAGGGACGAGCATGTGGTAGGACGAGTTCCCTCCTCCATGAAACCGGCCTTCATTTATGATCTCTCTGCATGACCTCCACCTTAATAACAGTTGGTTGCAAGATACAGTATCTATCTAGTTAGCGTTTCTCGGATAGTGTGTATGTTTGATAATTCCACACAACACCAGTTTGTCATGCCTCGTCCTCTCGTGATAACCAAAACACGAGGAAAATGCTGATTCACTCCAGCGGAATTTTCTGGTTTTGGTCTTAAAAATATTTGGCAAAGCGGTGTGTTGCCAAGTGAGACGGATTTCTCCTCCTGATTTCTCCTAACCTCGCGCTTTTTTATTAAACGTTTTCGCGTGTTTCGGCACTTGCTGTCTTTCGAATAGCCTATGTTCCCGGCTGCTTAGACATATCCCACCAAACCTGTATAGGTTAATACCGATATAGCTTAACGTTGTTTTATTGAACTTACTACACAAGCCATGGAGAAGTGGGGGAAAATATAGGAGGGCGATCAGGGACTGTACCAGAATTGATATTTGAGAAGATAACAAGTCTTGTTAGAAAGATCAGGTCAACACTTAGTAATTCATATAGAGTCATCTTTATTTAATAATTAGGCCTTTGGATACATTAAGTTCACATTCACTTGTTAGTCATGAAAGCTGCACATATTTATAACATATAGCCTACATAGGCTACATAAACGGTGTCTTGGCGAATACAAAAGTAATTGATACTGATGTAATAATATTTACTGTTACAGTAGACTAGTACTACTATCATAAGACAGCCTCCAAACGTCCTTTGTCAACTTGCCCAAATTTGTTTTGTATCAATTTCTTTTCCTCGAAGTGCAGTGTGGTGAGGATTGTTGTTTTAAAGGATGGAACATCAAGGATCTGCAAGAATAATCGAATAATTTTGCTTATGGCTTGAGATGAATCCAAGCTTCTCCAGTGGTGCGCTTACAAAGACTGGATTCCAGTGTCATACACAATGTCTGTTAATATTTTCACATATAAAATGTTAACAGAATGACCATTTATATGAAATAAATAAATAAATGGTAGATTAAATAAATCGTTGTCAATGCGCCTGCAAAATCCACTACGGTATGTCAGAATAATCGAATATACTGCATTTGCAACTGGAGAGGCTATTTGAGGCGCATCCAATAGCTTTACGCCCCCATGTGTGGGTAAGCTGTATAATGAGTTAGTAAGGTTCATTTTTCTACGTTCCAATATAAGAGAAATTACCTTGCGTGAATTGCTGTAATGTCTTGAGATGAATCCAAGCACCTCCAGTGGTGCGCTTACAAAGACTGGATTCCAGTGTCATACACAAAAATGTTCCTCTTTACCATTTTATTTCGAAAGATGTTCACCCCCTACAGGTCTACGGGGGGTTGTAGGGGTTTGGATGCGCCTCAACTAGACTCTCCAGCATGGAGGAAAGAAAGGAAGGAGATGCCTTCGCTGCGCTACCTAGCGCAAGCTGTTGAAGCCAAACAGCTCGCCCACTTTGGTTGCAAGAAAATGGCTGTCCCTATGCTTAAAGCCGTAAACCACTCCAACTAGTAATGGATTTTAGTGACATAAAACTGCAATGACAAGTCAAGATTTTTTCTTGGATAGGCAGAATACACTCTGTACATCACGGTACTTGGCACAAATAAACTGCGTTATCGTTTTAAAAGCCAATTTAAATATAAATATTAGAGCACCTTTGCGAGGCTAGTTTTGTAAGGAAGACGCGGCAAAACGTAATAATTCGCCGAAACACTGATTAAATTGAATACAGGTATCTGAAGATGCGAGTTATACCAAAGAAGGAACATCTTGGGAATTAATTATGCCGAACTAATTACGGTATTTACACCAAATTGGGTTTTATGTTCATATTGGTGTTGAGGCATTCATCAGTTTTTAGGCCTAATTTCGAGCACAGTCACTTTCACTCATTGGTCGTACACATTTTGATATTCAAGAATACGAACCTCAAAATTAATAAACAGAACAATTAAAAAAGGACGCATGTTTGCACAAAAATATGGTATAACCTATACGTTTCGGTACCGTACGGTATTTTCTTTGTGGGGGGGTAGAAACTTGACGATTAGCCTCGAATTGATTAATTACGTAGGCCTACCGTAATTATTGACCGACAGCCGTTTGATAATTTGGAATTTGCAGAGGAATGATTTTTATTTTTTTGGTATATAGGGTAGGCCTACACATGCTGAGATTAGAATTGAAGAGGTTTTTTTAAATAAGTTATCACTACTGTTATTACGTTTCCAAAGTTGCATAACCGGAGCGCGATAAAAACCAGGGCCAAAATAAGGTTTAGCCATGCACAATGCCTCATACAAGTCACAGAACACCGAATAAGAGTTAAGGTTACGCCCACTTTGGTTGCAGCGCTTGGCTTCACTCAAACGAGCTCAGGGCATCTCCTCTTATTCTTTCCTCCATGCTATCCAGGTGCAAATGCCAGCCTCACCTTCCCGTGGCGTATTCTTTTATCACAGACGAGGGTATGCCAATCGAATATATGGCGGGATAACCATAACCACCTTTTGAGGAGGTAGTAAATGGCATCCTTTCCAACTGCAACGTCCTGGAAGGGAGCATGTGCCAAGACTTGGAGAAGGCAACCACACGATGACACTCGGTGACTGTGGGCCAATAATTCGCAGTCGCTTAAAACCCATTTAGGCCTATTGAAGAAACTAAGAAAAACAGTTGGTTTGATCTTAAAACGACAAATTTTGGCTTGAAAATGACGTGAATATAGGGTATTGGAATATAATATCATTGTATCAAGTCGGAAAACTGCAGCAACTTGCTATCGAGACAGACAAATACAAACAGGATATCCTTGGTGTGAGCGAAGTAAGATGGAATGAATTTGTAGAGATAAGAATCTTGATTGGACAAATTTTGCTGTATTTTGGGAAACCAAACGAAGATGACTGCACCTGCAAGGAGTAGGAATGTTGTTAAGCAAGTGAGTAAAGAACAGATTCCTTGATTGGAAGCCCATCTCATCAAGAATTATCATTGCTAGGTTCAAGGGGAGGATCAGGAATGTCTCGATGGTCCAATACTACGCATCTACAGAAGAAGCCGAAAGTGATGGCAAGGTTAGATTTTATGTAGATTGTAACGACTGTGTTGTTACACGGTCAGCCAGCACGAGTTCGAGTCCTGGACTTGTTTATCTATGCACGGGTTATGAACCCTGGACTTCGCTTCTGCATCATTGCCTCATCCGAGGCTATTCTCGGACACCCCTCATAAACGCTGGCTGTGCAACCCCTACCAGCGCCAAATATAATACTTCGTAGTTAAGAATATTCTGGAAGCATTGTGAACAATAACTGGCAACTGTGCGTTAACCTAACTGTGCAGTTCGATATCGTAAATGGCATCCTTGTATTGAGGAAATATTAACACCGACAGTGTCAAATAAAAACTTATTCTTGTTGTGGACCATCTATGTGGTTACCTTGTCTATGTTATGTTGTTATGTTGGTGAACCTGTAATGGATTTTAAACTGCGGACGAGCAAGTTTGTGGAGTGATTGGAAATGTGGATTCATTCTACTCGCTTGACTTGTTGTGAGTGGACGTGCTGGTCTGATTCTGGGGGGAAAGAGATATAAGAAGTACGTTACGAACTATTCTAATTGCTGGAACACTGGACTCAAAAATATTTATTTTCAATTGTTTAGACGGGAGTAAATATTTTGTTTGAGCATCAATGAGATGCGATTGTTGCGCCATTTGAACTTTAACTTGTGATTTTAGCGGGCTGGGTGGTTTCATGTTATATGTTTAAAGGGTAATTTATGGTTGCTTAAATTGCTCGTTGCATTTAGTTTATGTTATTTTCTTTGGTTGCCGTTATGTAAATGTCTTGATTTTTGTGGATGTCGCCACACAACATGAAGCCACGAGGCCACCCTAAGATCAGATCTTATAGGCGCCATCCTAATTCTTTTAATATCAACAAGTGTTTATTTTATGTCCTTGTCAACGTAACATTTATTATTATATGTATTTAAATTTTGGATGGGAAAATTGATATTTTGTCCTTTGGTATTTTCGGGGGAGATTTGATTTTGGATTTAGCTTTGGCCTGGCGGCCATTTCGGAGTACCTTCTTCCACGGTCAGCCGGACTGGTCAGTCGCATTAAGTGGCTCTTAACATTTTATAGTAATTTCATATCATTGCTTGGCTGGGTTGCTTCCAAGTCTTTTATGTGTTTATATTTCAATTAATATTGTTGTAACTAGTCATTATTTCTAACGGCATTTAATTATTTTCTTTGTGTAACTTTGGATGTGTAATTTGACCACGCAGGTGGATGTTCTTATATATTCGTAATTTTCCTGTGGGAGTTTGTTTAACTCTGCCTTCAAGAGTATTTTCTTGTAACCTTTTCATTCCCGTGATTTAATATTGTGTTTTTATTAAGCGGTTGTTTTCCCACGGGGAGTTTTAATTATAGGAAGGTTGTGTTATACATATCTGTTGTAAATTCATCCTTTGTTTTGATTATATGATATTTTTGGTAACCCTTGTTTTTATTTGTCAGTCAGCAGTTTAAACGGACCCCTTTGTCTGGCGCACCTTTTCACCCCACAGGCTCTGTCCTGAAGCCTTCGCTCTTTCTAGACATAAAGCAGTGTTTTATACGTCTAGGAAACGAAGCACTGTTGGATCGGAGTTCTTTTACTAGAGGCTCGGTCCGGGACATACTGTAGATCTACAGGCGACTATGTAGAGTAGACCATAAATAAGAGGGACATGGTTATAGTTATGGAAGACTTAAATGCCAAAGTGGGTTCTAAAAATCTGGGATTGGACCAAGTAATGGAGTGACAAGGGTTGGGTGCTATGAATGGAAATGGTGATCACCTGGTAGACTTCTGCGCAAGAAATGACCTAGTTATTGGAGGTACTATATTTCTTCATAAAGAATACCGCAAAATTACATGGGTTTCCCCAGATCTCCGCACGCAAGACCAGATTGACCATCTGACTATTAGCAGTAGCTGGTGATGATCACTTTTGGATGTAACTGCTCGCATCCGAATTAAGGCCAATGTTGCTAAGAAGCGATGTGAGCAACACGAAAGAGGTTCGATGTTGGAAAACAGCAAAATGAAGAAACCAAGAACGATTTAAGCTGACCCTCAATAAAAAGTTCAGTGTACTACAGGTGGGTGGTGATAACACATTTAAGATCACGTTGATATGCATAGTAGAGGAGGTACTTGGCTTCAAGAACACCGAAAGGAAAGACTGGATTACAGCGAGCACCTGGGAGTGTATTGAACAGAGGATAGAGCTGAAATTAATGCTGAACAACAGCTGCAGGACACGAACCCAGAAAGTCGAACTTCAAGCAGCATATCACGCTAAAGACCTGGATGTAAAGAAGAGTGCGAAACCAGACCAGAAAAGTGGGTATCATACCTTGCCCAATTAGCAAAGACAGCAGCAAGAGATGGCAACATGAAAGATTTGTATGACATTACTAGTATACTCGCCAATAGGAAATTCATACGATGTAGGTCTTTTAAGAGCAAACAAGGAGACCTACTTACAAATTAAGAAGCACAAATGAATAGATGGCGAGAACACCTCGTGGAAGTGTTGAATAGAAAGAATACGGAGAATGATGGACATATGTTAGATAAAAATGAAGACGGGGAAACTGATAGCATCAACTCTAAACTAACGTAAAGAACCGAAATCAAAGAAGCGATCAGAAATATGTATTATTATATTTGAATTGCAGCCAATTGCAATAGCGGGGTATTTAATTGAACGCCCGCAGGCTCCCCATCACGTTCAATTTCAAGTAGTTCCAATTTTGGGTACCAGAGATGCCACTGTTTCTGACACCTAGTCGCGAACGTTGAAACCTTCAGAAAGATTAAAAAAATGAAAAAACACCGGGAGTGGATAATATACCACCTGAGCTTTCAACTGTGGATCCTGATGGCACATCTGATCTTTTACACCCATTCTTTTTACCGAAGTCTGGAACGAGGAAAGTATGCCAAATGAACGGAGAGAGGATCTCCTCGTCAAATTGCCAAAGACAGGTGACATTACAAACTGTCATAACTGGAGAGGAATCACCTACTCTCGATTCCTAATAAACTGATAACTCGCATGATTCTGAGCAGGATAAAGGGTCGAGGAACAACATCGTGAAGAAGTTTCAGGTGTATACGCTCATGCATAGATCTAATAAACACCCTACGAATCATTATTGAACAGGTTGTTGAGAACATTTCTAGCCTACATCTTCTGTTTGTGGACTTTGAGAAAAGCTTTTGATTCATTGGAAAGGAACGCCATATGAAGAACACTACAAAAGCATGGTAGGCCTATACCAACGAAAGTCAGTAAGTTCATCAAAGAGACATACAACGAATTCACATGTAGAGCCATTCATGAAGGGATGGTCACGGAGCCCTTCTCTGTACATTTCGGTGTATGATAGGGATGTGTACTATCCCCGACTGTTTTTCTCCTCGTCCTTGGCAATATCATGAGGGGGAAGAAGATGAATCCATGAGGACTTGTTGAGAGATAGGAGGATCTTGAGCTTGTCGATGACCTATGCCTATTGACCCAGAAACATATCGATATGCAAGTGAAGCTCGAAGATCTGAAAAGAGAAACTGGAACTGTTGGTCTGAGGATAAATATTCAGAAAACAAAGAAGATGAAGAACAACGTGAGAAAAAAGGGGAAACTTGGAAGTACGGGGTCTATAGGAGATCTAACCCACTTGACGCTGCTCCACCCAAAATGCGACGCCAGGCGTCCATGTTAACCAATAAGGCTGGAGACGTGTACGAGGTGTCAAATTACTTGGGCTGACTCCTATAGAACCCCTACTCTTGGAGTCAGTGAGGAAGATATCGAAGAAGTCAAACGGAACACATATCTAGGTAGTGTGATTACACAGAACGGAGGAACAACATCTGATAATAAAATGAGGATCCACAAAGCAAATGCGGCATTCATACAATTTTATCCTATGTGGAGAGCCAGAGAAATACCATTGTCCACTAAACTCCGCACTTTCCGAAAAACGTCAAGAAAGTATTATCGGCTGTGACACCTGAAATATTACCACAGAGATCACATATAGGTTGCAGGTTTTAATCCATTCCTGTCATAATTTATTGGTCACAATGTTGACTGTGAAATCAGATTTTATTCACCCGTCAATGGTCTGAGATTACTTCCACTACAAAAATATTTATAAAATATAAACTGAAATTTACTGAAATTTTGTATGCATTAGCGAGTTTCCTTAGCCTATATAGTACTTTTTTCTAACTAAGATTTGTTTTAATTGCACAATTACATTGTGAACAATTGATTATTAATACGCCCAGACGCCATCTTGAAAGTATGGAGTGGCTGTCATTTTGCCTTGATCATAGCAAGCTACATATAAGGTTCTACTGCATCACGAATTTTCGTGATCGCAGCTCGAAAACATAGAGAGTAATTTATTTTTGAATTATGAAATTTTAAGATGGCCACTGCGCGCTATCGCGGACTGTTTTCTTAGCTTATTGGGAATCCCACGGTATCCGTTAGAGGATAGCCTATACAATGGGATTATTGTTCCATTATTTCAGGATTCTGGCAAGTTATACGGAAACGAGATAGGAATATATGAACGTAAATAAAGCAATGCGTCACCGCGAGTAGAGCTCTTATAATGATTTATGTGCTAATGTGATAACACGCGACCAGAGCTCGTCAAATGGCGTTAATGGGTTAATAAGCAGGTGCTTACGAAGGTTTAAACGCATTTTCTGGCCTAGGGTTGTTTCAAATGAAGAGTTTTTGAAACAAACACAAGAGGAACCCATTGACATACAAATACAGCGGAGAAAATTAAAATGAATCTAGCACACACTACGGAAATACCAGAATGCAATGGAGAGACGGGCTTTGTTTTTGAATCTCGAAGGATGGAGAAAAACCGGAATTCGTGGAGACACGGTGTACAGGAGGAGGCGAAACAGGAGGGAAAGATCTTGACCCTGGCTCGAAAGAGGATACGCTGGCACTGCTTTGTCGAGGTCTTATGCTCTGAAAAGGAGAAAAAGTACATAAGAAAACCCATATATGGCTGGAGTCGTGGTCGATCTTCAGGAAAACGCTGGCAGACACACACATTGCCTATAGCGTATATACAGTATATCGTCCCTTAGCCTGCAAAACTAAAGTCACTACAGTACGTCAACCTATAAAAAAATCCCTTCCAAGACTCGGCTCGTCCTCAACCATTGGTGAACAATTCACTGTACTGTGAAAGGAAACAAAGGAAATGAATATTAAGAGGAGCATTTAGCGGGACTACATGACCAAATATGACTGATCGTTGTAACCAGCCCTATGGTAAGAAAAGGAGGAATGTAACATCATTACATAGTGGATTTTGCTGGCGCAATGACGATATCCAGTCAACCTCCCTTGCCTGACCTCGCTGTTCCATCCCTTAAAACAACGCTCATCATTGTCGTATTCATCATTATAGGCCCTATGGCTCTTGAGAAAATACTTCTGGCGCACTCATATGTTGGACTGGCACTTGTAAGTGGCCAAGGAATCTCATTTTTTTTTTTTAAATATTATATTAGAACATAACTACTGTAGAAATGGAAGTATAGTTGTTGAGTTCCCAAACCGCTCACTCCAGCTCAACGTGGTCTGAAAACAGAAAAAGCACACAAGTATATTTCGTGAAATGAAAAGACTGAAGATCATAACAAATTGGAGTCGTTGCTTCATTTAGAACCTAGAAGCTCATTGGCCATCAGCTACGCTCACTTCAGTGTTCGGAACAATCTTTAGATAGCCTTTGTCATAACTTAGTACATAATAATAATAATAATGTTATTGGTTTTACGTCCCTTTTAACTACGATGGCTTTTAGAGACGCCGGGGTGCCGGAATTTTGCCTCGAAGGGGATCTTTAACGTGCCAGTAATGTACTGACACGGCTCCCTCGCATTTGCACACCCTCAAATGCCAGCTGACTGCGCCAGGTTTCGACCCTGCAACCTTGGGCTCAGCAAGCGAGAACGTTACCCCTGAGCCACGCAGCCAGATTAACTTAGTACAAATTGTAATTATGTTATGATGGTATGTTACATGTGTATACCATAGAGTTGTCATAGATGCTGAAGGCCTATAGATAAGGTACCGTACCTAAAAACACCACATCACGAGGAAACCTCGTGAACGTGAACACTCCGATCACGCTTAAACTTTGCATACATGTTGGTCAGATCTCCAGGAATATACTGTGGTTGTATTTCATTTGGGTCATCCCTAGAGGAGTCGACTCTTGGAGCTATTTGAAGAGTCCAATCGTCACCATTGGGAAGATGCAGTAGCATCAGGAAGCAGAATAGGGACAGAAATCAAAAGAGTTGGTTCAATCGGGATGGACCCAATCATAACAATGTTTATTCAAAAATGTATAACAATAAAAAGGAGTTATAAAAATATAACAATTCAATAGTGTAGGTTGAACTTCCCAAAGCAGAGTAGTGTGAGGGAAGAGGGGGCCTCGTGACCCATTTACAAAATGTTGGCAATACTGTAATTATAAATATAATCAAGCATAAAGCTTTTATAAACAAGGTGATTGTTGTGCCAGTAAACCAAAATCTCTCACAAGAAAAGTACTAATAAGAGATTTAGCTAGATTAGACACAGCCTTGATTATGGCAAAACAATAATCAAGATGCATAGATTGAGAACGAACCAAGGTAGGAAGTTATCTGAGCGAACTATACCTGCATAACTCATCTAAAGATATCTGTGAAAAATCATGATTTAAAGAGGAGTAACTTAGTAGTTAAGCAAAGTTTGGTAAGAGCACAACAAGCGAAAGAGATAATGGCCAAAGTTCACGAGGCGCATCTCAAGTTGCTGCCATACGTGAAGACCAAGTGCAAGAATATGGAAAATAATACTTAAATTCGACAATAATAAAGAATGTACTATCAAACTTTGGAAAATTGAAAGATAATGTAAAATACAAACAGGTATTAGGCGTGGCTTAAAGTTTAAAACTATGCCACGAATACAAGTATAAAGCAATATAATATTGCTAATTAAGTTTCAATACACAAAGGGACCAGTTACTGCTAAATAGTTGGACTCAGACCGAGATTAGACTCAAATATTTTATTTACGAGAAATTGCAATTATTGCGTAGACTAGATTCGATAAGACGAATTTTACAAATTAACGTGCGCACACAGATACCATGAGGATTGACTAGAGTTAAGATAGAGAAAGCCAGGTTAATCCTAGCAACCTGGCTACAGCAGTTATTGCTGAAAAAAATTAAATACCTTTAATAAATGGAAGAGCGAACAAGAGGGCCTTTAAGGCAAGAGAATAATGAGCTTGCGCCAGACAGCAAGAGAGTACAATTAGCTTGCGCCAGACGGCAAGAGAATATAATGAGCTTGCGTCAGACGGTAAGAGAATACAATATGGGCAGATGACCTCGTACATAATAATGTTATTGGTTTTACGTCCCTTTTAACTACGATGGCTTTTAGAGACGCCGGGGTGCCGGAATTTTGCCTCGAAGGGGATCTTTAACAACAACAATAACTAAGAGAATACAATGAGCTTCCGCCAGACGGCAAGAGAATATAATGAGCTCGTATGTTTGTAAAGTTACAATAAATAAAAGCGATTTAGCTTCGAGAAAGCTCCAACTATCCATCAGTCGGTCCTAGGGACGTGGTTAACAATACCACTGATTATTACAGAAATTACAAATAGTTCGACATTCAAAATGGAGAGGACGTCCTTGGATGTAGCCTCAAATTTACCCCCCAAAAAGTGCAACGTGTTTTACTTAATTTAAATTTGTTAGTAAGGGGTGAAATGGGGGAGGCAAAAGAGATCAAGTTTTTTCACTGTCTGTTCATGCAGGTATTTGCGCGCGACACTGTAACCGAGTGTACGGCAAACCAGACTACTTTCAGGCACGAAGCACTTTTGAGTTTGTGAATAGAGTTTCGCATTAATAAATGTCACTGTTTAACAGGATGAATCATTCCGGGTTGAGAATTTGCATCGTTTTAAAGCTATTTCAATCTTGAACATTGATGTAATTGCTTGAAGTTGAGAGTCTCGAGGTATGAACAGAGTTGACCCATTAGACAGAAGAGCAGGGTGAATATCACAATGTCAATTACAGACTTTAACTTTAAGGATGATAATTGAAGAACATTTGAGATGTTTTTATCTAGATTGAATGGGGTAGAAATTTAGTCCAGCGACGAGCCCAATAAATGGCATTTGACAGAGTAAAGTAGAAAATTCCCACGATGCGTGAATTTTTGAATTTGACAAAGTAGAGATGAAAAGAGTGAATCCCTCTTTGTGCCTGGTCAGTAATTTCACATTTAAAATGAATTCTCAATCTTTACATTGAACAAGCAATGAAGGAAATTGTAGAAAAATTTAAAGAGGGAGTGAAGATTAATTTAAAGTGGGAGTGAAGTTTCAAGGAGAAATAATTTCAACTCTGAGATTTGCCGATGACATAGTCATCTTGGCCGACACGCCTTAGGATTTGAATGAGTTTTTGAATGGTATGGACTCAGTCTTGAGGAAAGAATTCATGATGAAAAGTAATAAATGTAAAACAAAAATATTGGAATGCAGCCGAAATAAATCAGAATCCTCTATGGACATCAAATTGGCAGGTGAAGAACTAAAGGAAGTAGGAGACTTCTGTTACTTAGGAATCAAAATAACCAGTGATGGGCGGAGCAAAGAGGATATAAAAAGTAGGTTAGCTCAGGCAAGGGAAGCATTTCTAAAGAAAAGGAACCTGTTGACATCGTATATAGATTTTGGTGTTAGGAAGTCATTTTTGAAGGCCTTTGTCTGGAGCGTGGCACTCTATGAAAGTGAAACTTTGAGTATTGGTGCAGCAGAATTAGGAGAAATGAAGTGTTTGAAATGTGGTGTTACAGGAGAATGATGAAGATTCGATGGATAGATAGGGTTACAAACGAAGAGGTATTACGACTAGTGGGAGAGGAGAGATGTTTCTGGTGACTGCTAATGAAGAAAAGAGATAGGTTGGTAGGATACATACTAAGACACCCAGGAATAGCAAGCTTAGTTATGGAAGGAAGGGTCGAGGACAAGAACTGTAGGGGTAGACCAAGGTTAGAATATGTTAAACAGATAGCCTCGGACGTAGGGTGTGGTAGCTATGTAGAGGTGAAACGATTAGCTCAGGACGGGGAGGCATGGAGATCTGCGTCAAACCAGTCGAAAGACTGAAGACTCAAACAACAACTTTATTTTGAAGAATTCAATGAATTTACAGTACCGTACCTCTGTGTTCCGAGTGTTTGGTATATAGATACCTCCGGAGGTTTGCAGGTTTCATACTCTCGTTGCCAAGGGTTTCAAAGCATATCACGCATTGTGGCTTAGGACAATCTTTAGTTCCGCAATACGAAAAGCCAATTTCCAATATTTTATGTCGTATTTACTACTTTTCGCTGTAGGCTTACTTTGAATGGCTAGGCTCAAAAGAGGCAACAGGCGGCCCATTCACTTCTATATTACCACAGTTTCTCTTCGTCACTATCTGTAGCAGTGGGCCTACTTCGTTTTAAAGATCCACTCTTCAACCAACGATCCATATTCAATGGACTTTTAACAATTAAAACAATCAAAAGTTCCAACTTTTAAAACTCATGTATAATAACAATATCGTATGGCCTCGGGTGCCTGGTGCAAGCTTTGTTAATTGACACCCAGAGGGTAGCTTGCATTTCGAATTTCGTCGTTACTTTGAACGCTATGAGAGTCAAGGAGGTTAGATATCTAAACTCCTTGACACTACAGCGCTTTCAAGTAGAGAATGGAGGAACTTTGTGTTGGCGGCAAATCCCGAGATCAATTTTGCCATTGAACACGGCCTACTGAATTCAAATGGGTTCTTTAACATGCCAACAACGTATGACATGAGTATCGTGATTTTTGTCGCCTTCAAAAATCACTTACCATGGCCAGGGGCGAACCTGCAATCTTGGGGTTGGTAGTCCGACACTATAACCACTCACCCTCCGTGACAAGCAAAATATGTAAACACACAAAATTCACATGGCTGCGGAGCAGAACACAGAGATAAAGGAGCAGAACGCTTTCTAGCGGGAAACTTGAAAAGATCAAATTACGCTGCGCCACTTATGCTGTGGATGGCAACGCATAATTACTATTTTTAAGGAACTGTTTGTACTTTCTCCGTTTTCCAGTTCCATTATTGCGGTATTTCCTAATGACTCTACGCGGATCCCCTGGCCAACCATCGTGGAGCCCTGGGGGTCCACGGACCACCTAATGGGAACCTCTGTTCTAGAGGAACACTTGCTCTAATTAAGAGATTCACATTTGATGAAAGGGGGGAATCACATCACCTACCAATTATCATTATCATGCAGGGAGCGGAGACGAAATCAAAGGGAAATCACAAGTTAAATCTAAGGAGAGAAAAGTAAAATGATTCAGATGGAGGGAGGAAAACTGCCGAGATTTCCAGAACTACTTTCATGGAGAAAATGTTAAACTAATAAAGGTAGGTATAAGTCTAATGATTAGTAACGATCAACTCGAAGAGATAATAAAAATCATAGAGAATACAATTAGGATTTCCGGGCGGAAAATGTGCGTGAAAGCTAAGAAGAAGGTAGAGAGAATTGAAGGATGGTAAGATGAATCCTGCAGAAGGAAGAAAACTGAAGTTATCAGGGCACTGAAGTTATATAAGAAAGAAGGGGATGAAATGGTAAGAGTCGAATTTTGTTGTCCAAGGAAAGAATATAGGGAATTGCTCAGCAAAACAAAATGTGAGTGGCAGGGGAACAAAGCAGTAGCACTAAACAAAGATTCTAAATCCAACGATTGGAGGAAAGTGTGGAACAGGAAAAATTCATACTGTAGGGGGCGCAGAAGTGGTGGCAGGAGTTAAATTAGTTATGAAGTCTGGATTACATATTATAAAAATCTGTTAAATACTAAAGATAATTGGAGAAATCGAGATGAGATTGGCGTCGCGAGAGAGCTGGATGTCACTCTGCCTATGCTGGACCAAGACATATCAACAGACGAAGTCAGGGAAGTAATGTCAAAAAGTAATGGAGGATAGTCAGGTGCTATTTCAGGGATAACGAACAAATTTGGAAAGAGTTGGGTAAAAATAGTTTTATGTTGGAAAGCTTGGTAAGAATATTTAACAAGATTTTTGAAGGAGGGAGATTTCCGAGGACGTGGCAGGAGGGGTTAATTTACCTAATATATAAGAAACGAGGAGATAAATCAGACCCAGGCAATTATAGAGGCATACCTTTGTTTGATAATCTCAGCAAAATGTACACCGGGGTCTTAACCAAGCGTCTAATGGCGTGGGCAGAGGGTTGTTCGGTGATCTCGAGACTCCAAACAGGGTTTAGAAATGGGATGAGAATCAGAAACAATATAATGGTGGTGAAAACGTTGATGGACATATACATAAGGAGGAAAAGAGGTAAACTCTACATCACACCTATTGATTTAGAGAAGGCGAAGTGAGCAGAGGAGCTGTCATTGCTAAATTGGAAAAGATCGGGGTGTCACATAAAATGATAAGAGCAATTGAGAATGTGTACTCGGAAGTAAAATGTGGAATTAAAGAGGATGTACTTGTGGGAGAGATAAAGTCAAATTTAGGATTGAAACGGGGCTGTAAATTATCACCGGTGCTCTTTTTGCTATTTATTAACGACATTTTCGAATCTAAAGGCTTTGAGCAACGGTCCAACCCTTGTTTGGACAATCATGATATCCCGGGCCTATGTTTGCAGATGACATCCTTCTGCTCACTCTAACGCCTCCTAATATGCAACATAGTATTGATGAGATTGTGAAATACTGTGAGGACTGGAATTTAAAAATTAATCCGCGCAAGGCTGAAGTAATGGTGTGCAAAAAAGGGAACTTAACTGGCTAAGAATGAAAAGTGGTTCAATTCAATGTATGGGTCAAAAGTAGAGACTGTGAACAAATTTGAGTATTTAGGGACGATAGTGGCGAATAATGGAAAATGGACTGAACAAATTAAGAGAGTAAAATCGAAAGGGCTAGCGGCATTGGCGAGTGTTAAAGTTTTAGAACGTAAGTTACCGAATATTGACTACAAAGTTCACAAAAATGTATTCGATGTACTTGTATGAAGAGTATTATATGGAGTGGAAGTATGGGGTGTAGAAGAAGGAACTGCAACCCTGGACACTATTGTAAGTAAGTTTGCTAAGATAATTTTGGGGCTACCTAGTTGCACGATGAATTGCGGAGCAAGAATGATGTGTGAGGATGTAAGTATTCGAAAACATATTATAAAAATAATCATAAAATCTAGGATACGTCTGAAAGTAGATGGAAGGGGTGACATTTTAAAATTAGCCAACCTGTACCAAGTAAAGTATCAGCAAAAAGGGTACTGGGTGGACGGGGTAAGAAATACACTGGAGAGACTAGGAATGGGTTATTTATGGGATAGGGACTTACGACGAGAAGAGGTTAGGGTGTGTAAAAAGTGTGCAGGAGGGTAAATGGCATAGAGTTGCAGGTACTTAGAGAAGAGTGTGCCAACAGGAGAACCTAAACGAAGTTCTTCGAAATAAGGAAATTTATGAGTATAAAGCCTGAATGTAAACAAGTGTTTAGTGCTTTTCAGTCGGTCAACACGAATGTACCCAAAAGAGATGGGTTATGCCCTAATCCTGAAATAAATTACATGAGATGAAAAGCACTAAACACTTGTTTACTAAGGCAACACTGAAAATATGGCTTCAAACACCACAAAGCCTGAATGTCTAACGAAAAGAGAAATGAGAGAGATAATTTGGTGGTTAATGGGGGTGTATAAGAACAAAGCATTGAGAGGAGTAGGAGAAGAGAATGTTTGCCTTTTTTTTGGGGGGGGGGGAGGAGGTTATGGGAGCAGCACACCTGATCAAGGAATTCAATGAGACTAAAATAGTAAGAGCAAAGTTTGTAGACAAGCCAGATATAAACAGAATAGAAAGTGAAAATTAATATCAAACTTTAATAAAATTACTAAGAAGGGAATGGAGGAAGTCAGGTAAATAAGCGATTTTTTAATATTATCAGGAGAATGTGGGATTGGAAAGCGACAGATGAGAAACACAACAAAGATGCATGTGAAATAAGTATACGGGTACCGGTACAGGAGATGGTATCCTAAACTATAAAACTTAGTTTAAGTCTAGGATAGCCTCTCTGTATCAATTAGGATAAGATTAAGTAAGTAAATAATTAGTAGCCATTATAAGTGTTTTGATACCTGTTTATGACATTTAATACAATGTAAATTAGTTGTAGGTTTGTGACTTATGTTTAAATTTATGTTGCGATTTATTAATCTTACTGAGAATGATTTTTGTATTAGGCTGTTGGGAAATCGCTGTAACCACTGAAATAATCACATGTATCAGGTGATGGTTGTAATAAATAATACTCTCGTCCCAATCTCTGGCTATCCGAGATTTGGAACACAGGGTATTCTATTCTATTCTCAAAGATCTGATGATGGGGAGCATATCTATGACCAGATCCGGGAAGTTAAAGTCAAGCTTCTGTCCATACAATAACGAACGCTAGCTCATATTAACGTGGCTTTAAAAGATCGTACAGTGCTCCCGGATGAAATTGCCAGTACATACCCTATCGCCAAAGGATATCGTGAGCGGCAAGGTAAATATATCCAACGACTTCGCACCAGTACTGGAAGTGTCGTCACCTCCCCAGACGCTATACGTAGTTAAACATCCTTATTTTATCAACGGCTCTATGCTAAAGCTCCGATTGATCCACAGCAAGTGACCCTGTTGCTTCAATCTTGCAATACCCAGCTTTCTCCGGACAACAAAGTGTTGCTCAGCGCGGACATTACAGATGAAGAGATTCACTCTGTAGTTCAACACATCCCAAATAACCGCTCACCTGGCTTTGATGGGCTGCCATATGAACTTTATAAACACTTCTGGCCTATCATTGGCAAATAATTTTTTCAAGTCTTGCGTACAATTCTCCAACGTACAGTGCTCCCGGAAGAAATTGCCAGCACATACCATATCGCCAAAGGATATCGTGAGCGGCAACGTAAATATATCCACCGACTTCGCACCAGTATTTGTCAATCACATCATCAGGGTACCATAGTCCTAATACCAAATACATCCTCTCGTATGGAAGTTGGTGACTTCCGACCAGTTACTCTGCTCTGCAGCGATTATAAAGTCTTCACCAAAGTACTTTCATGCCGCTTCTTCTCCTTCTTTCTCTTCCTGGCCTTCCTTCCTTCCACCTTCTACTTTTCTTGTTTGTCTGAGACCCCTTGCTGAAATTTATCTAACATATGCCTTTCGATCTCAGCTAATGTATTGTTCATTCTTTCCTCTACCATTTTAGGAAAGCTCTTCCTCATCTCCTGCTGTGCTTCCTTTATGCTAACCTTGAACTCTTCTTTCATCTCTATTTTCTTCGTCGACTGCTTTCTGCATTTTCATCACCTGAGTGCTTACTACTTTTCTTATCCTCGCTATTCCCACTCCTATATTTTGCTTAAAGCCCTTCTCCTCTTTCTTACTATGCTCTACTATCTCTTCCTTTACCACCTTGACTTTCTCCACTACCTACTGGTTAAGCTCCCTGACTTTATATTCTACCACTTCTAACTTCTGTTGAATTTCAACTCTTATTTGACCTACTCCCTCCTTCATTACCTCTTAATGTCTTCCCTTACTGTCTCTAAACGTTGTCATACCTTCTTCAGGCTGCTCATACATCTCGTCTAACCTCTCACTCTCTTTGACCACATTATCTAGTTTCTGACTGTTCTGATTTAATTCATGATTTATATGCTCAAATTTATTATTACTTTCTCGATTATTATTCTTAAATTCCTAACTGTTTTGTTTTAATTCCTGCCTTATTTGCATAAGGATACTAAGGATGCCATCTTGTGTTAAGATCTCATGTGTAGCACATTCCTCACTCGCACCACTAGGATTTACCTCCGCTATATTCCAAGCTACGTTTAATTCACAATCCTCCATATTCACACCACTATCACTTTCCTTATTAGGCTCCATCATACCTTCATTCACCTTACTGCCACTTCTCAGCTTCATCATTTTCTTATCCATATCGGCACACAAAAACTTAAATATACCCCCTAAATACTTGCACTGAAATATACCTTTTCCCCCACGAACTCAATTGATTTTCGGCCACACGTTGACGGCGTCAAATGTAACGTTTTGCTCTTTGCCACACTGATGGACGACGAATCTTACCTGTCTTATAATAATAATAATAATAATAATAATAATAATAATAATAATAATAATAATAATAATAAGCTCGTTTGGGCGCCAAGTCATCTGATGATCTAGATCAGGGGTTCTTAAACTGTTTCTGTCGCGCCCCCTTTCTGAAATATGAAATATCTAGCCCACCCCCCCTATTCTCATTTCCTTTCTTAGCACTTCTCATAGGCTACTTCCCACAAAAAAGATCACACAAGATCTACTGTGTATGCTACTGCCTAATTAGGATTTCAACTACCAGTTACATTAAAAATAATAATAATATTAATAATAGCACACAATTCATTATTCTTAGAGCACATCATAGTACAACAACGTTTTGTAAAAACAATGTCATGCATATGTATTACTTTTGCTTATAAAAATAAAAACAACTGCTGCACGTGCAGTTATTGGAATTGAGCAAATTTTGTTTGTTTCACTCATTAGCTCTTTAGCTGTGACACCTGTGTTCAGTAATGCTTCTCATATTTGAAAGTTCGTGACTTATAAATGACAATAGAAATAATATATACAATTTTCAACATTTCACTGTGAATTTTAAAAATGTTATGTTAAAACGCTTCACCCTTGAAAAAGTAAAACAGGAGAATAAAAGTGTACATGGATCAGAATTCGGTAATTCTCAGACACTTACGGAGTTAGTGTGATGTGTGAGCTTGAATTTGAGATGAAAGTAAATCCAGTCTTGGTTGGATGTTTGAAACAGCAACCCGCAGATCCCCTTCCAGCTGCAGCCGAGACCGATGCTTCGCCTTGACGGATGCCATTGCGGAAAATGTTGACGCACACAAGTAAGTTGAAGAGAAGGGTAATAACAGGTCCACTGCTTTTCTTGATAAAATGGGATATCCATTCCGAATCCGCACCCAAAAAATTTCAAGAAACTTCAACTTAAATTCATTTCGAAGTATTCTGTCACTTGAGAGTTCTATTAGTTCCTCCTGTTCTGTCGTTGACAGGTGGGCTGTTACGTTCGTTTCAAACAGACTGTGAATCCAGTCATTCTCAGTTGAAGGTGGTGGAAATCTACCGTCGAATTTTTGACGAAGGTTTTGGAGGTGTTCTACGACGATTCCACTAATTTGACAAATATCGAACTCATTTTCTTCCAGGAATTCATAGAGACAATGAAACATCTCACAGTTTCATTTGTCCATATGGGCTTTCCAAAGTTCAAGTTTTCTCTTAAAAGCAAGCACTTCGTCGCTTAGAATGAAAATATTACTAATTCGTCCGTGAAGTGGCACGTGAAGTTCATTTAGTTCTTCAAATACGTCAGCTAAGTAGCAAAGTATTAGAAGCCATTTCTCATCCAGAAACAGGGGTTGCGAGTGTAGGACTGCTGTCCAATAGGAAAATACGAAGTTCGTTCTTCAACTCCACAACGCGACGAAGGACTCGACCACGAGACAACCAACGTACCTCCGTGTGCAATAGAAGCGAATCATGTGTAGATCCCATCTCCTCGCAAAGAATGGAAAATAGCCGACTGTTTAAAGCTCTTGCTTTCACAAAATTTACAACACTAATTACATCGTTCAGCACTTTATTGACTACCGGTTGTAGTACTTTTGAAGCCAATGCCTCCCTGCGTATCATGCAATGTGTGAATTTTACAGAATTAGTAACAGCACTCACTCTTGCTCTGAAACCCTTTTTAGTTCCAGTAAATGCCGACGTCCCATCAGTATATATACCAACACAATTTGTCCATGAGAGATTGTTGTCAATAAAAAGGAATTCACAAGGGAGAAAATATCTTCGACTGTAGTCCGCCCTTCCAGAGATTTACAAAATAGAAAATCCCCGTGCATTTCATTTTCATGACAGTAGCGTACAAAACCATGAAGCTGGGCACTGTTTACGATATCAGTACTGTCATCAAGTTGCAGGGCAAATTTTGGGCTATTATGAAGACAAGGTAGCAATTGAATTTTTATGTCAGAGGCTATTACATCAATACGACGAGTTACTGTATCATTTGACAGCGGTATCGACTTCAAACACTCGCCGAACTTTTCTCCATGCATGATCGCGCACATTTTCACGGCTGCAGGAAGAAGTAATTTCTCACCAATAATATGTGGTGATTTGGATTTTGAATTAAATAGGATACCTCCAAGGATACTCTTAACGCTTTCTTAGGAACTGTTGCGTGCTTTTCTAGGAATCCAACACTTCCTTTTAGTTGTTGCTCGTGGCGGTTAAAAAATGCTAAAGGTTTACTTACACAGTCTGGATGTTTAGTCTGCAAGAGTCTCTTAAATTTCACAGGCTTCAAACTGTCGTTTGCTTAAATCTCCAAACAAAGAACGCATTGAGGTTGTTCCTGATTATTATTCGAAAGAATGCTGGTAACGCCTAATGTCAGATAATCGTCTTGATATTTACGCACTTTCACTTTGTGTGTAGAATTAATAATCCTGATGGGAGCAGAAGTAGACGCGGAAGAACAATGGACTTTGCTTAAATTTGAACCTTGTTCTTTTTCCGAAGGAGGGCAAGCACTATCACTTTTATGTGGTCTGTTTTTACCACTTCTAATAAGCCACCTATCCATTGGTAATGGTGTCACTTGTATCAGTTTATTGTAAAGTTGGCTAACCACGCACTAGAATGCACCTGTTCACTCACTGTCTCTGAACTGACTGGAAAGGCCTAACTGAATTCGAATCGGCAACGGCAGAAATAGAAGAATCCATTCTTGAAAGGAAGTGGCGGTCACATTGTCAAGCGGCTTATTGTCATTAAGTGTTCGGTAAGGAGATGTCACTGCGGGTGGCGAGTGAAAGGGAGCTGTGTGGGAAATGTTACTCGCCACCTTTTCTCAGAATTCCTGCTGGCAGGATCTACTGGTCAGTTCTTGTGAAATAAGACAGCAAAGGTACGAGTTTATTATTCTTGAATGGTCTTCGGAGCTACCTGCCTATGATAGGTTCATGAATATGAGGATAGTAATATTTGTTGCAGAATATGAAATATAAATATTTCGATCTAAGCCCCCCCCCCCCTTTTCACTCTCTGCGCCCCCCCCCCCCCCCCCACTTCGAGAACTCCTGATCTAGATGAACCAAATTTATAACTAGAACTTAAACTAGAGCAATCGAGAACTCTCCTTCTCAAGTCGTGGCGAAGCTGTGCCACTAACCAATTGACCTCCGTGATAGGAAATACGGATGTCTTATGACTAAAACTATCTAATAAGAAAGAAAGTCCTTGCATATGTAAAGAAAGAATCACATTTATTATGTTAAACAAATGCAGCAGCTAAGAGTGACGTTAGATTATAACATAGTAATAATAGATCAAATAAAATAGAGCTTGAAGTTAAAATTTAAATTGGCGAAGTATATAAATTGGAAATTAGGGATTTGAATTTAATTTACGATAAAACGCTTCAATCTACTGTGCCATTATTGAAATAACAGAGAACTGGTTTGGAGTTTCCATATGTGAGCTCACCATTGTCGTCTTGAAGATTACTGCGTGCTGGCGAATGCCTCCCATCTGATAAGCAAGCTCGGAATGTGGCTGGCTCTCATTTCGTAGTTGGTGAAGATAAACATCTTTACACGGTACAGGAACTTAACTTTGTCCACTGTAGACTAACTTCAGTTAATTGATGTACTCCATAATTTATTTTGGTGAATATGATCACAGACACGATCATATTACCGTCAGAATAATACAGTATGTGATTGACTTTAAACTGAAATATCAATCACTTTCTATCCTAAGATAGAAGCAGATGCTAATGCAGCAGTGATCGTAACGACGTGAAAAATTATTCAATTGTTGTAGAAGATAGCGGATAAGTGTGGACGAGAATCACTCTACTAACGTATATATTTGCCATATGTCTTCCCTTTCTTGATATTCTTCATCAGCCAGTAGGAAAGGCGTCGCCTTGACTACCCCTCCCCCTATCATCAGTCTGTAATATTCAAATGAAGCCTTCTTATTCGCCCCAGCATCCACGTGGTGAAACGTCATGATATTCATATAATTCTCCAGCCGTTGTTCTAATGTCGTTGGGATTCGTGACGTCACAGTCACCTTTCCTCAAATCCTTTGTGAAACAGAAGCAGTTTCACCCGGAAACTTGCTCTATAGGCTACATCCTAGAATCCAAGTCTAAACTCGGCGGATCTCCTGCGGCTTGCCTGTCACCAGCTCAGACGATATCTTGGGCAACCAGACCCTCTGAGTCCCTAACTTTAGAACTAACTATTCAATTCCCAGTTTATATAATTCTAATAGATGACGATTAATAGAGTAGATGTAATAGTAATAATAATAATAAGCATATAATAATTAGACGGAATAAATTCAAAAAATAACGATGATAATGATTAATAATAATATTGTAATGGTAATTAGTTAGTGCCCCATGTTGGTAGCGACAAATGTAATGGTTCCTTTCGCCCTCACGTTGAGCGACAAGTGTAACGTTTTGCTAGCCCCTAACGTTGAGCGTACAATGTGGCAGTTTGGCTAGCCCACACTGTTGGGAGATAAATGTAACTGTTTACCTTTGCCTAAGCTATGTTGTTTTAATGGGCGCCAAGACCTCAATGCAATGTTGAAATCTAAATTTGTATTTAACAACGTCTAGCTCTGGCAGAACACCTTCAAGACCCTATTCACTCAGATCGTGGTATGATTTGATCATTAACCCAACAAACAATTGTATCAGGAGAAGGAATTGGTCTATATCTAATGCTACCTACTGAAAGCAAAGATTGCATTGTAAAATAAATGAATTTATTATATAAAACAAGAATAGAAAAATTAATAATAATAATAAGTACAAAATTTAAATTGGAGCGTTGTGATTTGAATATTACCGATAGAAAATTACGTGAAAACGGAGTCTGATAAATTGATTTTACTCTTATTTCCAAGCTATGAAGTTACTGAAATATGAAATGTAAAACAAAGAAAAATGAGAGATTGCGTATTTCTGCGTCATTTGCGCTTACCATTGGAAATTGCCAAGGCATTTCCCTCGTACTTGCTGATGCTGTGAGCTTCCCACAGTCTCCTGGACGTCGTCATCTCCGTCGGAATTTGATGATATTCTGATAGATTAGATAATTCTATGGTCCGTACCTCGGACCCAAACACTCGTACAACCGCACTGGTTAAGTTTTGCAAAAGTTAGTCTTCAACTCCACTGAACATCGGAGCGACACGCACTTGCAACCGTACTCCGCAAGTTCTACACAGATAGTCCATTCCACCGAACATCGGAGCGTCCCCCGCGTATAACCATACTCCGCAAGTATTTCACAGATAGTCCTCGTTTCACGGCGCGTCGAACGATATATGCACACGTCGGCTCCCCCACTCTTCAGCCGGCTTCAGCTTACGTAGTCCTCATTGATTGGTTGACCCACCGCTAGTTCCCCTCCTCTGGTTTCTTTACACTCGGCGCGCGAGAGGGAGAAGTCGTTTTCCGTTCCAACAATTCGCCTTTTCTAGACCTTGCGACCCAAGATTGCGTCATGCTTCTCGACAAGATTAAGCGTGTACTTGAAATCCCAGTGAGTCACGTCTCTCGATATACCCTAACTGACGAAAACTCCGTAAAATTCCGTAATCAGATAATTTTCTATGATATCGTCGTTCGTAATAATTTTCTGGATAGCGTTTTCTAAGACATAGAAAACCTATCTGAATGCTAATAATTTTTATAAAATGCTCCGAAAATACCTAAATAATAATTATAATAAATTAATAATAATAATAATAATAAATTAACATGAAAAATTCTCTTGGCTGAACAATTTGCCGCGTAAATAAATATAGAATGGCTTCCTACTGACTTATGCCAGTTGCATAAAACCCCTCGAAAAACACGTTACATATTCGCCTCGGATCATCGGATGATTTACCGTGACGACGGTCCATTATCCGATTATCCCAGACACGTTAATAATCCCCATCCAAAATACATATTACATAAATGAAATCACCCTAAATTACAGATATATACACTCATATTTTTTCTTCACGCACTTTGCGTCAAAGTTTGTTGTCACTATGGATTGCACTTTGCAACCAGTCCAATGTTTTACATATGGAATAGTGTTCCACGGATATTTCCGCCTCTCAAATTTCTCTATGTTGGAGAAATAGACATAATAAATGTGTGAGCACTATGTATTTATTATGTCATATCACACGCATTGAAGGTGTTCTGATATATTTATATCACCATAGAACTTCCTAATTTCACTGGAGGTCCCCTCCTTATGGTGACATTTAATCCACTTATCACTGAGCACACGATCACACTATTGTGGCAGCGCCTCGTGACCATAATACTTAATCTCTCTTTAAAGTAGATTAAATTAATATTGACTTCTGAAAAAAAAAACAGTAAATGCGCATTACATATAACACCAAATATTTCTGTGCCGTAATCGCCCTGTCTTGTTAAGTTCCCGTTAACCATATTCTACTTACTACTAGTTCTCAACACAGACCATTTCTCCTCACACAAATAATACCATTGTACAAATTATCTTAAATTACACACTTACAAATCTTACATGGCGAGGCCGTAAACAGAAATCACGTGTGCTGATATGTATGAGTTTCATGAAGGACTGTCTCGCATTCTGATGGCCCATCTTTTATCTCGTGGACGCCTTAAGCTAACAAGCCCTATACAAGCGCTCCCCCATCTCTTGGAGATAAATGGGAACCCATCAGCGCTGCCAAAATGGCCTTGGTGCATCGAGACAATTTAGTGCTCAACAGCATCCGACAATCCAGTCATATTTCCCTGTACCTTAAAAACTCTCATTTACTTACATACTACCCCCCTGTGTGACTTCTGATACGCCTGCCTTAAGACCAGATCCTCCCACGCACCAATTACCACACTTACTCATTTGATAGGCTGGCTCGCCAGCTAAACACACTCACTTTATGACACATATTTTCGTAGACTATGTATATTATACGTCCCGTATAATCTGTTTCCCTCACTATTCTCCAGCACATATGCTGTTTTGCCAATACGTTTGGAAACTATAAATGGGCCCTCGTAGAGATAAAAGAACTTGGACATGACTTTCTCTAGCTTATTTGACTGTTTCGGCACTCTAAGTAAGACTCTGTCTCCCGGCTCGAATAGGTCAAATTTAGTTTCTTTTTGTTGGCGAATTCTCTTTTGTGCTGACTTAGATAAATTCTGTTTCGCCAACTGGACAATGTAATCCATCCCCGGTTGCTTACCCTCATTTAATCCCAACACCCTCGCTAGTTCATTTTGTGGTCTTTTTCCGAAGTGAACTTCGTATGGCGTCAATTTCGTGCTCTCATGCTGGACAGAATTCAGCCAAGTCTCGACCTTGGGAAGATGTCCAACCCAGGCCGCATGCTTGTCATGCACTAGAGTCCGAAAAAGACGAGCCACTTCCCTTAATGGACGCTCTGCAGAATTACCCTGAGGGTACCTTACAGAGGAATTAACGTGTGTTATACCAGCTTCCTGCATACTGGTTCTCCATTTCTTTGCAGTAAACTGTGGTCCACTGTCAGATAGTATCCTGAGAGGAATGCCAAACTCAGGTACATACTTATTAATGATCAGACGGCTACACGCTAGTCCCGTGGCTTTCCTTAGCGGATATAGCTTGACATACTTACTAAAAGCGTCAATAACTATAAAAATGTACTCGTAGCCGTACTGTCCTCTGCTTTAACCACAGGATAATCCCTACATAAATTAGTGTCCCTCGATAGCATGTCTGCAAGAATGTTATCTTTACCTTTAATATATTTTACTGTGAATTCGTATTCCTGCAGAGCAAGAATCCACCTACTAACTCTGTTAGAACTGAGTTTACAAGTCCTCATATACAGTAATGCATGGTGATCTGTGTGGATCTCAAATTTCCCCCCTACTAAATACATTCTAAATTTCCCTAAACTGAAAACAATACCTAAAAGCTCTAACTCAGTAATCGTGTATCTTTTCTCCGCTGCTGTCAGTCCTCGCGAGGCTAAAGATACAATGCACAGATTACCCTCATCATCTTTCTGACATAATACTCCAGCAATGCCTATATGTGAAGCATCTGTCATAACCACATATTCCTTATCTTTTAACGGATATTTCAGCACTACAGCTTTCTCAAAACCTTCCTTCAGCGCTCTAAAAGCCTGATCATGCTTGGACTCCCATCTCCACCGAGTCCCACTTTTAAGCAATTCCCTGAATGGTTCTACCAACCCAGAGTATTTAAGAACGAACCTCCTGAAAAAGTTGCAAATTCCCAGGTAAGTTTTTAACTGTTTAACATTCTGTGGCACCTCTGCGTTAAGTATCTTATTAACCCTACTTTCTTCTGGTGTTACACCTCTACTCGACACTCTATGACCTAAAAATGTCACTTCTGACTGACAGAATGACGACTTAGACAACTTCAAAGTGAACCCTGCCTGATCTAACTTCTGAAAAACTATATTTAAATGACATAGATGCTCCTCAAAACTGCGTGAACTAATTACCATATCATCAATGTAAATGGTTACAAACTCTCCTGTGTCATCCCCTAATGCGATGTTTAAAGCCCTAATTAAAGCTGCTGATCTACTCTTTAACCCATAAGGTGTTCTACAAAATTGATAAAGGTTATATTTATGACTAAAAGCTGTAAATGGTCTATCTTCGTACATAAGTGGCACTTGCCAAAAACTGGAACTCAAATCTACACAAGTGAAATACTTCTTCCCCTCAAATGTTTGCATTAATTCCTCTATTGACATAGATTTCAGCTGATCTGAACTAATTCTACTGTTAACCAAACGAGCGTCTAAACAAATACGAACAGTGCCGTCGGTCTTGGGTACCGTTATCAAAGAATTAACATATGGACTGTTCGAGTGCTCAATAATCCCATCTTCAAGCATCTGGTTAATTTGTGCCTCAACTGCACTCTGATAAGCGAAAGGTACAGGATATCTATGTCCTGTGAATACTGACCTATCAATAACGTTCAATGAATGTGTATAGCAATTGGCCATACCAATGCGATCCTCAAAAACTCTCCTATTACACAATAACACATCATAGAGCCGAACACATTGTTCCACCTCTATATTACCCTGAAATGCAGCCTCACGTAACGAGTCCTCTAGACTTCCGTTCGTAATCACACTGCCCACAAAACATGGAGAACCCCGCTCTACGGCTGGCGATATCTCATTTAAAGTACAAATCACACCTACAATACTACTCCTCTGAATATGGTCATTGAACGCTACTTCTACTTCAGAATCTCCCCATTTAAATTTCAAACTCCCTACATCATAACATAAGTTACCAGACACTCTACTTAGCCACTCTGAACCCAAGCTAACACTGAATACTAAATTTGGAATTACAAGGCAAATCTGCTTCTCTACATGATTATTAATTTTAATGTCTACTAAAACTTGCTTAGAAATTACTTTAGACCTCTTCCCAACAGCTGTGATAACAAAAGTGCTTTTAATTGGCATCTCCTCAAAATTTACTCCAGTTCCTTTCATTTTATCATAAAATGCACTACTTATGCAACTCTTCATACAACCACTATCAATTAAAACATCTGTGTACGCCTCGGACACGTTAAATTTAACTATGGGGCTCTTACTAACCACTTCCTGAATAATACCTTCATCATTTAGTTCATGTAATAATTCATTTCTTACATTTAGGTCATAGGGTTCCTGTATAATTGTATGGACAGGGCATGCTACAGACTGAGATTCTGACCTTACTTCGCAGCCTGGTTCGCGTTTAAAGAACCGCTACAGCTGGCCGTAGTACTACTAACTACTGAACTGGTCTGGATGTTCTGGGCTGTGTTGTCATTGTTTTGCTGTATATTACTACCACTAGGCTGTCCTCTTCCTTGACCCCTATTCTGGTTGTAATTATTGTCATTATAATTTCTCCCTTGATTTGCCCTGAAATCATTGTTTCTCCCTTGATTTCCCCTGAAATCATTGTTCCTCCCTTGATACTGATTACCATAGCCATTTCCTCTGTTCTGATTTAGCTGATTATTATTATTCCTATTTTGAGCGTTGGCCCCTTCGCCACCGTTCCCTTGAACTTCCTGATGCCTGGCTTCATTAGGTCTATTATTATTATTACCCTGGTTCCGATTGAAATTGTCCTCATAACCCCCTCTCCCTAGTGCATCAAATGTGCTTAACAAATTTTCTACTTGTGATATAGTCTTTACATTCTGGATACAAGCAGCCTCCTTGATCCTATAGGGAAAGTGCCTAAGTAGCAACCTTACCACATCACTTTCCTCCTTCCAGCCATCAAGATATTTACACACTAATACCTGCCCTAAAAAGTATTCGGTCATGGTGGAGCTTCCTTTAGGGTTATATTTACCACACACTACTCCCTCACGATGCTGCGACTGAATAACCTCATTCCAGAACTTTTCACAGAATTTCATTTTAAAATCATTGATATCAGTAAACTTGTCTCTGTAGACAGCAAACCAATTCCTCGTTTCCCCCACAAACACTTGTTCTAAAATTTCAACTACCTGGCACCACTCAATACTACCATTTTCCAACCTTTCCCCGAATTTATTTTCTATAGTGTTCATGAACTCCATTGGGCACCCCTGTCGATTGCTGAACTTACCCAGTTCTACCTCCCTGTGTGTGCTATTCACAAAAACTGGCCTATTCTGACTATTTTCTTGCCTGATCCTAGCTTTTAATTTTAATTCTAATTCTGCGATTTTCTCCTCAGCCTTCCTCTCAATACTGTTTACTGTTAATTTAATGTTTCCTTCTGATTCTTCTACTTTATCATATAGCTTTGCTTGTTTCTCCTCAATCTTGCTAATGCTCTCTCAATTACTCTCTCTTAAATCATTTACTTCTGCAACTATTTGTGAGTGGACTTTCTCAATTCTACCCCCCAGCTGTTCCTTAACCTCTTTAGTTGCTACCTGAATTTTGTCAATTTCTCCCCCCAATTGCTTTTTGACCTGCTGTGTTTCCAGTTGCACTAGTTCTTTTAAATTTTCAGCCTGTGTACTGATTCTAATTTCTAACTCCTCCTGTACTTTTCCTAATTTCTTGTCTACATCTGCAATGATCTCTTTAACCTTCTCTTCCATTACTCCTCTGATTTCTCCTCTAATCTGCTCCATTTTCACACTAATTTCCTTGTTGTTCTTATCTAATTTTGCATTATTCTGTTCTAATTTTTTATTTAAAGCTTCTGTACTTTCTTTATTTTCCCTACTGTTTTGTTCTAATTTTGCATTATTCTGTTCTAATTTTGCATTATTCTGTTCTAATTTTTTATTTAAAGCTTCTGTACTTTCTTTATTTTCCCTACTGTTTTGTTCTAATTTTGCATTATTCTGTTCTAATTTTGCATTATTCTGTTCTAATTTTTTATTTAAAGCTTCTGTACTTTCTTTATTTTCCCTACTGTTTTGTTCTAATTTTGCATTATTCTGTTCTAATTTTGCATTATTCTGTTCTAATTTTGCATTTAAGGCATCACTACTAACTTTGTTCTGATACATGAACTCGAGAAGTAAAGTTTTTAATTCTGGTTGGCCGCCTACACTCCCTGTTTCAGTATCGGGATTTACCTCCGCTACCCCGGTACTACCATCACTCGACATACTGCTCGTATCATCACTCTCCCGTTGATGACCACTACGTAACCTCATCTGTCTTTCTTTCTCATCCCCCATAATGATATACACTGATAAAGACAAATAACCCCCAAAATACAGGCACAGAAATATATACCCTTCTCCTTCCACAAATGTTATTAGGTTTTCATCCCCACGTTGTCGGCGACAATGTAATGGTAATTAGTTAGTGCCCCATGTTGGTAGCGACAAATGTAATGGTTCCTTTCGCCCTCACGTTGAGCGACAAGTGTAACGTTTTGCTAGCCCCTAACGTTGAGCGTACGATGTGGCAGTTTGGCTAGCCCACACTGTTGGGAGATAAATGTAACTGTTTACCTTTGCCTAAGCTATGTTGTTTTAATGGGCGCCAAGACCTCAATGCAATGTTGAAATCTAAATTTGTATTTAACAACGTCTAGCTCTGGCAGAACACCTTCAAGACCCTATTCACTCAGATCGTGGTATGATTTGATCATTAACCCAACAAACAATTGTATCAGGAGAAGGAATTGGTCTATATCTAATGCTACCTACTGAAAGCAAAGATTGCATTGTAAAATAAATGAATTTATTATATAAAACAAGAATAGAAAAATTAATAATAATAATAAGTACAAAATTTAAATTGGAGCGTTGTGATTTGAATATTACCGATAGAAAATTACGTGAAAACGGAGTCTGATAAATTGATTTTACTCTTATTTCCAAGCTATGAAGTTACTGAAATATGAAATGTAAAACAAAGAAAAATGAGAGATTGCGTATTTCTGCGTCATTTGCGCTTACCATTGGAAATTGCCAAGGCATTTCCCTCGTACTTGCTGATGCTGTGAGCTTCCCACAGTCTCCTGGACGTCGTCATCTCCGTCGGAATTTGATGATATTCTGATAGATTAGATAATTCTATGGTCCGTACCTCGGACCCAAACACTCGTACAACCGCACTGGTTAAGTTTTGCAAAAGTTAGTCTTCAACTCCACTGAACATCGGAGCGACACGCACTTGCAACCGTACTCCGCAAGTTCTACACAGATAGTCCGTTCCACCGAACATCGGAGCGTCCCCCGCGTATAACCATACTCCGCAAGTATTTCACAGATAGTCCTCGTTTCACGGCGCGTCGAACGATATATGCACACGTCGGCTCCCCCGCTCTTCAGCCGGCTTCAGCTTACGTAGTCCTCATTGATTGGTTGACCCACCGCTAGTTCCCCTCCTCTGGTTTCTTTACACTCGGCGCGCGAGAGGGAGAAGTCGTTTTCCGTTCCAACAATTCGCCTTTTCTAGACCTTGCGACCCAAGATTGCGTCATGCTTCTCGACAAGATTAAGCGTGTACTTGAAATCCCAGTGAGTCACGTCTCTCGATATACCCTAACTGACGAAAACTCCGTAAAATTCCGTAATCAGATAATTTTCTATGATATCGTCGTTCGTAATAATTTGCTGGATAGCGTTTTCTAAGACATAGAAAACCTATCTGAATGCTAATAATTTTTATAAAATGCTCCGAAAATACCTAAATAATAATTATAATAAATTAATAATAATAATAATAAATTAACATGAAAAATTCTCTTGGCTGAACAATTTGCCGCGTAAATAAATATAGAATGGCTTCCTACTGACTTATGCCAGTTGCATAAAACCCCTCGAAAAACACGTTACAATATCTAGCAGCTTTAAATTAATTAAATGTGAAATAGTAACAATTTGAATATTTACAACAAGGGGATGAATTCGAAACATTACAATTGTAGTCTAATCTAAAATACATGCCTACAAAAGTAGACCGATATCGGGAGATTATCGCTTTCGATGTACCCTTATGAGTCTAATTATATCTCTTATACACACACAGCTGGTAGTTCTCTCACTTTCCTCGTTAAGGAACGGCTCGCCTTAGAAACCAACTGGGTGGATATATTTACATTCCATGGCTGCGGGCAGCCTAGGCTTTCCCAGCTCGAGGCACAATGTTGTCAACTCTCCACCGTAGCCACTGAAAAGGGAAGCAAAACTGGACAGAACGACTTGCAGCTATGCAACATTTGAGAAATGACACGCGAGCTGGCCACCAGGACCGAACTTTGGAGTCCACGTGGAGAGGTAGAGCAAGCATGTTATCGGTCAAGAACCATCAGGTATTGGTTAGCAGTGAACAATGGATATTGTCGGTGCGTGCTACTGCCTAACCTTTGAGTTGCCGCTCGTTTAGGAGGAATGTGAGAGAACTACAGGGTAGGAACGGTATTTGGTGAGGCTTCAAGGTCGCGGTACAGTATGAGTGGTGGGGAGCCCGAGTGCTGGAGTCAGCTAAGCTGACTTATGAATAGATGTCGACAGCACGGCGGAGGACGAATAACTGCTGTCGCTGCTCTTCCCAACACTGAAACGAGGATAGAATACTGTCTGCCTAGAGCGAACAGCTTGACTTTGAAGCCTCGCCACATACCGTCCACACTCTAAATGGGATGCCCACAGCAGTGGCGAAACAACCTAATGGAGCTGGAGAATCTCGGAGAGAGTTATTGACAGTGCTATTCCCCAGGCGAGGTATATTGGTCTTGTATTGCCAAAGCAAAGCATTACGAAACCTCGCTCAATATAGGCCTAGGCTACAGTGAGATTCGCTCTATAGAATGGAGACTCGCCGGGGCCGTGTAATGGACGAAGAGCGTTGAGTCAGCACTAGATGACTAGCTTTTGCCGATTACCCAACAGCGGTTCGGGAAGTGGCGGAAGCTTTCATGCCATTTATTACGTACGGAGCCGGCAAGATACCTTAGTTGAGAAAATTAAGACTTATGGTGAAGTACTGTAGTCTATCTCATATTCCGTGAACATGGTTGAGTGTAGAACAAAACATCGACTTTTCTAGTGAAAAATTATCTTCTGAAGAAGAAGTCTTCCAGTAAACGTTTCAGCGCCGTGCGATATTTACTTGTGGGTGAACCTCAAAGAAAAGGTATCCAGATAAAATCAGCATACTCTAGAGGCTCTCGAGATCGAAATAACTGCACTGATACAAAATATCAGTGAGGATGAACTACAGCGAGTGTTCCAAAACTTCCTACTTCGGTGCAATGTGTGTTTAGAAAACGAAGGACAGCACTTCCAGCAACTACTCTGAAATGCATGTAAATAATGACGGTTATTAAATACGTTAAAAATGTAAATGTCTTGAACTAGTTTGGCACTCCGCTGCAGCTAGACCCAGTGCCTTGCTTGACAGGCAGCTACACACAGTGCGCCGGCCGTCACTCTGCACCTGTGAGGTTCCATTCAGTAGAGAAGGCTCTCACTGCATTTACCGTACCTTAAATGTTATTTATTGCATCAAATTTGGACGAGCTGTGACTGCTCCATAGCAGCGAATATGAAGTAGAAGGCCTATAACGGTGTTTTCCATTAATATACACTGCCGGAAAAAAATTGGGTTGCCTGAAAAGACGACGTCGATTTTGATCCGATGACGGCAGATGCCACCTGGGGGAATAGTAGATGTACTGATAAGGGTTACAACGTCGTCCGCCAACAGATAGTGTAGTGGCATAGCTACCAGAGAGCCATCTGTGTCTATCATTTAATAGGGAAAACTCACAGCCATACGGCTCATTGTGGTGCAAACGTGTGAAGCAAGCAGGTACAATGCCACGGAGACGCACTAGTGCTTCCTACAGCCAACTGAGCGAGTTTCAAAGGGGTCAAATTGTGGCCTTCCGAGTGGTGGGATGGTCCTTTCGGAGAATTGCCACACAAGTTGGACGTACTGTGTCCGTTGTGCAACGATGCTGGTATCAGTGGTCACGTGAACATTCTCACACCCGTAGACGAGGTTCTGGACGTCCACGAGATAAGTTTGTAGAATCCCGGACAGGTGTTCAGATAAATATGTAGACTTATCGATGAATGTTGTGTGAGAATCTACAAGTTCAGGTCCTCACAGGATCTCCTCGCGTCTGAGTTATTATTATATTTCAAAAGACGACGAAGACTTTGAAGAATACCAGTTTATTGGTCGACCAACACCAAGTATGTTGCAAATATTTACATAAGGCACGAAGTCTAACTTGCTTGCCTGAGCAAAGCGTACACAGTAATCTACATAGTTCAAATATGCTGTGAAGAGAGTGAAATGGGCCTCTGCATGATACTATATACTTAGCTAGTTTGGTGGGAGAGAAACCGAAGTAAGTCGATTCTCTCCGAACAAGTTACCAATGAGAAAACACTCTTAATTAAGTAATAATCAATAGGAGGTAAACTTGGGAAAGGGAAGGGAGATAGCCAATTACAGTATGGGTCTTGGGGAGTTGGTCGGGCGTGGCCGGGCTAGGCGCCTTCTTGGTTTTCTAGGAACAGTGATTTCCGAGAAAACTGACTGTCAGGAAGGTGACTGGGCCGTTTTAAGAATTATTTGTCAGAGCCTGGCGACTGCTCGTCGTTCTGAGAATTTGCTAACTGCTCTCAAGTTTTGAGAGTAGCCCTCTGTGTTTCCTCTGAGTAATACTACATGCGCAAGCACTTAACTTTATGGCAGGGTAGGTTGGGCTTGCTTCCTGGCCAGCTCTGGTGGTCTCAGGAGTGTGCTTTTGCACGTTAAACAGATTTACTGAATATAGCTGTGTTACCAATATGAGATATAATAACATTTAAAAACCAAAATTATTGGAAGACGCATGCTGGGTTTGAATATCAAGTGGGTTACTAGGCGGGGTACATAACTCACGCAGCACAGACGTCTGGCAGGATCGTCGTATTGTAAGGGCAGCAGTGGCAGATCGTACAGCTACCACAGCACAGATACGAGGGGTTGTTAGCCCAGAAGTGTCAACACGAACTGTTGCGAACTGGTTACTAGCAGTGGAACTACGGGCACGCACATCTCTAGCCCGTCTTACACTCATGGCACAGCATCGACGTGCACGGCTCGACTGGTGCCGTCAGAGGATCACTTGGAAGATCGAATGGCGCGCCGTGGTCTTCAGCGATGAAAGCTGTTTCTGCCTGCACGCAAGTGATGGTCGTTGGCGCGTTCGACGTAGACCTGGTGAGCGCTGTCTCGTAGAGTGCATTCGTCCAAGACACACCGGCCTCACACCAGGCCTTATGGTCTGGGGGTGCAATAAGCTACAACTCTCATTCACCTTTGGTGTTGTGGAGGGAACGCTAACCAGCGATCGGTACATACAGGATGCCGTTAGACCCGTTCGTTTGCCGTTCTTGCAACTGAAGGGGATGTGTTGTTCCAACTAGATAATGCTCACCCACACACTGCCCGTGCAACTCAACGTGCACTGCAAGAGGTGCAGCAACTTCCCTGGCCAGCACGATCGCCGGACTTGTCACCAATCGAGCACGTGCGGGACATGATGGGCCGATAAGTGACTCGTGCGACTTGTCCACCCACAACTCTTACAGAACTGTGTGATCAGGTCGAGCAGGCGTGGAATAACTTTTCCCAAGACAGTATTCGCCATCTGTATGAACGACTGGATGCAAGAGTAAGTGCCTGCATTGCCGCCCGTGGAGGCTACATCCCGTACTAATATGGGTGTTTCAGCATGGGTCGATACCTGGTATCTCTGAACCGCTTGACCTATTGATCTGTATATTTAATAATTTCATATAGGCCTACTCCATATGCACTGTTGCCACAATAAATCTTGAGTGAATTGGTAACCTCTAAAAGGATGACCTAATATTTTCTTTTTCCGGCAGTGTATTTCAACAAGTTAAATTCAATAGCCTACGTTTCCAATTAGCAGAGATTGAACAATAGACTTCTTACCTTCTAATCCGAGCGGTAAAGCACGAAAAACACGCTTCCAAGCTCGACAAAGAGGAAGCACTTCTTTATGGAAGTTGTGTCGCCTGCAATCCCTTCTGTTCCATATAATACCTGCCAATTTGATTCTGGAAATCGTTTTAGCAGTTTGGTCGCTACATACTTTGCAACATTCTGAAAGAGGAAGTGATAACTTAAGTATTAAACTCTGAGTCTGATAGACACAGAAAACTTCAGTCTAAAAATAAAGACTTTGTCAGAACAAGTTCAAACCAATTAAGGTAGCCTATATTAGGTGGGAAATCAAGGAAAACAGTTTTTCATTAGTTTATTCATACTGCTGGGTACATGCGTCTTAAGGCGCGTATACACTTGAGCATTCGCCCCAAATAAGCATGCGTTGCCGATGGAGGGGTGCGTACAATCACGCCCCGTATGAAAGGTTCTTTACCACTGTGTTCTGACGTCGTGCGGATTGAATAGGGAGCCCCGTTTGTGTTGTGTAGATGTAGTGTATTGTGACAGTCTTTAATTCTTGCCCTTTCCCTCCGGTAGGAACCCTTGAGGCTTTCAATTGTCCTGCAGCACTTATCTTCTGAAATGTGCATGAGGGCAGCAATTTCACTCTAGCACCTTCCTTTCTTAAAGTATTGTAATAGTACTCATCCTTGGGGTTCCACAGTACGGAATATTTGTGGTAGTACCCCAGGAGGGTAAGGGAATTATCCTGGGACAATTCTATTTCAACTTGAAATTATCTCTCACTTGCATGAGCGAGGTCGCATATGCATCGAGAGCAGAGGCAGTCGGCTCATACTGGTCGGTCCTTTCCCACTCGTCATCACCCGTCCACACTGAGCACGAACAGAGCACGTACTCACTTTGATGTACCGACAACAGTCGGATCGGGCTGAGGCATGCGGATCCATTCGGTTCGCCCTGTACACATCTGAGCAAAACAGGGCAAACGCTTGCTCATTCGGGCCGAATGCTCAAATGTATATGCGCCTTGAGATTCACACACTCAGTAGGCCCTAGGTGTTAGTGAACTAAATCTTCAACGTTTTATTTTCTATGCATCACTCAGTCCAGTGTTACTGCCTTGTTCTGGCCAGCCCTTGAAATCAAAATAGTGCGCGAGGCATTAAATAGCCCACGATTTTTACTAACCTTTCTTCCACGACGTTTTCTTACCGCCTTCAGAAAATATCTCAGACAGATACGCTGGTGGCGGATTTCCATATTAGTATATCGAAGTTGAACTTCATAATCTGTCATTTCAGCATCCACCATCTTCACTCCCAAGAGGCAATCCAATCCTGAAACAAAACATAAGCCTAGTGCAAACATCCAAAATGCTGTGACGCAAATAGGCTATGTGGAGCTTGTGTTCGGAACGCGATTTGGACCACAAAAACGAAATAAACAAAGATATTATAGACACATTATCTTCCAGATATGGAGAAAGTTTTAAGCATAGCCCAACATGAAAATCTTAAATTTTTCGTGCCACAAAATGTGAAGTGCCATGCGAATATAGATTTAAGTGTTTTTCATATGGGAAGCTGTTCGTCCTCGAGATGACTATCACGCGCTATCTCAACTACTCATTTGAAAACACTTTTATCCAACATCAAAGAGCAATTTCTTTCAATGTATCGTTCAGAAACAACAGCCATATTGAAATTAAGTAAACCTTTCCTGCTGTTAATGCTAGGCAGTAGCCTACATGTCATTTAAGAACAAGTTAGCTTGAGGGATTTTTAGTTCATACATTAACGCCGCGAACGTGAATCTACCGGTTTCGCTGAAGCTTTGCGCGCATATTGCTCATATCACAAGGATATTATCTGTTGGGTCATTTTATCCCAAACAGTCATCTCAAGAGAGCATGAAACTGTACGCAATTAAATACACGCTCGATACTTGTTATAGGCCTCATGGGTCTGGCCGTATGTTGGACTTGATTTGGGCATTGCTATTGGTATTCCGTCCTTACTTGTACGCACCTATCGCTCCTGGCCACCCTGCTGACCTAATCTTCCTGTCCCGCCCTCAGACTGTGGAGGGTGGAGATAGTCCCGCCGACTAGAATCACCAGCAGAGAGACTGGCCTAGAACAAGAGTGATCGTTCTATAGGCTACATGCCGGGTGGGTAGGCTTGCCGAGTTGTTATAGGCCTATCCTCTCCAACTAGTCGTATTACTTAAGCTAAACCATACCCTCAGACTTTCTTCTGTAAGGAGGGTTACGTTTCATGTTGGGTGGGGGGAGTTGTGTTTGTGATAATTGCAACACTGTGTATGAATCATGTGAACAGAACGCAATTTTACCACATGCATAAGTGATTAAAGTTTCGGACCAATATCAGTACATTATTTGTTTGACATGGTGGCCCATGGTGTTCCCTAATGCAGAGATGACGATCTGAGATTCATCCGCTACTCAAGGCTACCCCAGGAGCCACTACCGAAGGTAGCCGAAGGTCCCGAAGCAGATCGTAGATTTTCGTCAGTTGTTGGGGCTTGGACATCGTGGTATTTTATCCCAAGTGTGAGTAGAATTTTGTATTTTAAAATGCGAAATGTAGGGCTAAATAAATATATTTGGCGCAAATAAATCACTTAGTCTAACTTATTATTCCAATAACGGCTTTCACCTTAAGGGGAAAAGGTCATTGCAATTCTATCAAAGAAATTTATTTGTGAGCGAAGAGAAAGATAGAATACAGAGCACGCTCACATAACCTACTTCACCTAACTCTCGCGCTGCTGATAGCCTATGCGATCAAATTGGATACGACCTCGACAGCATCAACAACAGTTGTGGCTTTTCCGGGAGCCATAGCACAGCATACCCGCTCCAAGATCTGTCTGTATATTGCAACCTCAGACCTATAATCTAGGCGAATTATACGTTGCATTGAATTTAATGAAAATATCATACGCCTACGTGTTAACAGGCTGCTAATTATTAATTAATTGTTAATTAGGCACCACCGAGTATGATTTCAAAGCGTTCTATAAAATCATTGCCACATAAAATGTGCAACATTTGTAATTATGAACTAGCCTACAGCCTTCCTGGCACCAGGCATGAAAGTAACAATGCTGTACAGGACATGAACTTCTGTTTTCAACTCAGCCCCTTATTTTATAAGCTCGCAACTGTACGTTCAGCGCATCCCATAACTTATGTTTCCTTCGCAGCTGATGATGGTAGAGAGACTTATGATAGAAGATTATTTTATTAGCATAGAAAGTTATGCAAAATTGTTATTATGAACTCCTGGTCCTTTGTAAAGAGGACTCATAACGACTATAATTATATTGTCGCTGTGCATGCGAAATCTGCTATGTGAAAACGCCATTCACTTCGATTCTGTCCCCTAATGCTAGCAACGCCTCCCTGGCCTGAAATAAGGAACAAGAACAACTAACATCTCTGTAGTCCAAATAATATTTTGAATTTTCGGCTGAATCTTTGTATGTCCAACCAAACAATTCACTTTGGGGTATTTTTTCTCCTGTTGATCATAGGAAAATGAACCTTACGAGAGAGTAAGTCTACGTTGACTGGTGAAAAGTATAGAAGGGAACAACTTTGTCACATAGGCTAGCGGATTTAGCAGGCGCAGTGACGATATGTCTTGAATACTAACCCACGTATGATGCAACAAGTAAAATAAGCCCAAAATGAGGAAGAATAGAGATAGGGCATTGTAAAAGTTGTTAGTTTCGCTGGATTAAAGCGCAATCACGCCTATTTAGCCTACAAAGGATGGGGCCCTAACGTCGTACAGCGAAGACGTCCGTAGAAACAAGCGAAATTTTCAATCGCTATATCGTGATTCTTTTGCGGAAATTCCATTTTTTTCGTAAATATATCGATTTTTACTTCTTTTTGAGTAGGCCTATATCATGCCAAGTAGCCCTACATAGAATTAGGCCGATGCAATCTTCTGTTTTTAAGAAAGTTTCAAGATTCTCTGAAATGGTAATATAGACTACTGCTGAGGGCCGGTTCCATCAACCTTCGTTAACATTTTAACGACACGTTAAAGTTTTTTTTTCGTGTAGCCTCCTGAGAGGCCAAGTGCAGGTCTTTCAAGTCGACGCCCCGTGGGCGACCTGCGCGTCGGGATGAGAGATGGAATGGATGAAGATGAATGAAACTGGGCAAGGATGTGGAAGGAAGCGGCCGTGGCCTGTCAGAAGGTACCGTCCCAGCATTTGCCTGGTGTTGAAAATGGGGAAACCATGGAAAACCATTTCAAGGACGGCCGACGGTGGGGCTCGAACCCACGCGTCTACCGAGTCAGCAGAGAGCTTGGCCCCATGACCTAATGCTGCGCTTTAGCCAGCATAGTCACTGCTGTCAGTCACGTTAAAGTAATTTAACGGAAATGTTAGCAACATGGTGTTCCATCAACCAACATTACTGCTAACAAATCGTTAACCTATCCGTTATTTTAACATCCCATTCTTGCTCAGTTAAGGAGTTTAACATCGTGTTAAAAATGTTTACAAGCAAATACAATATGCCTTTCGTGCTCAGTTATTGTATTATTTACTTTTGATTACCGTATTTGAATAATGCTACAGAACAAAAATTCTTGCCATGGTCTCATGACATGTTGCAACAGTCTGAAAAGAAGTTTCTGGAGATGTGTAGTGCATAAATACAGTAAGGACTTTACCTTACAACCGGCCACTTAAATGATATGCCTAGGCCTAACCTATAAATTAGCCTACTTGTGATGAAATTGGTAAATATAGCCTATTCAGACAGCAACAGCAATACGTAATGTCAATAATGTAGTTTTATAGTGCACAAAATGTTATTGTACTGAATTTCAAATGATGAATAAAACTAGTGGAAACGACAGCCATTTGATTTGCATCCAAAGCTTTCAGTTGATCAGCATGAGTGTTGATTTGTAGTTTTCATTTTCACATAGTTTAGATAAACAGTGTCACGATGCAATTTAAATATAAACGCACATACAATTTTTGATCTATGAATAGCCTACAAGTTGACTATAAAGATTTTTAAAATTTCTAATAGGCACCTGATTATTAGGAAAACTGAGCTTCACAGATTTGAAGCAGCAATGGGGCAAGTTAAAAAAAAAAAAAAGACAACCACATGTAGGCCTACGATAAAGCGACCCCTAAAGTAACTTTTGCCACATGGGAAGAACAGCTGTCAAATCGACACTGCTAAAAGTCGCCTAGTTTGTAATGCAGGGGAGAATGTAGGGTACTGGTTATTTTAAGAAATTCATTACCGGTAGTATTTATTAATAAATAATTCTCCTTTCTAAAATGGCAGCCGCATACGTTCATATACAGTACTTCGAAATCGGCTTTGCGACGCGAAGTAGCCTAATCTACTCCATTCCGTCTGAAAAGCTTTTTTTTTTTTTGAAGTAAAGCATTGCTATGGCAATTGTTGAATTTGAAGAGCACAGCGGAACTGAGCAAATACATTACTCATCTCTTAGCCTCAATTATTATAAAAATAACTGAAAATACGAGAAAAGACCACACCCATCTACTCAAATCACATGTTATAGCAACAGTTCTGTTTGTTTATGTTTCCATCGCCCTTACACTAGTTCCAGATAACAGCAACACCATCGCTAGAGTTCGCGAATGGCAAACAAATGAATACAAGTTCACTAGACACAGTTCAGAAGTCTGAAAAACCATCCATGCCATTCACTGCTTCCTTGATCCTTACAGCAAGTGACATTTAACGCATCGTTTGTTAACCGGCTTGTTAAAACTTTTTGTGGAACACGTAATCTAAGTTATAACAGAATGTTAATATTATAACGATTTGTTAACTAACGTTTCGTTAGCCAAATTTAACGCAAGGTTGATGGAACCGGCCCTGAATGATCTGGCAATAACTAATTTACAGGGTTCTTGGAGTATTTCTACATTTTTTTTACCGAGTGGGAATTCTTGTCATGGAACATTGCCAGTAAGTTACTTGGAAAATCTTATCACAAAACAAGATGTTCAGTAAAGAACATATAGCCTACTTTCTCCTAAATGCATGGGTATTGTTATAACTCTTTGTCCTTTTCAAGGAGTATAATTGAATGTTGGTTGTAGTAGCTTGTAGAAATACTGCCTGTTATACGGATAATCAAAATGAATATGAGGTGCCCTTTCTAGTGCTACCTCAGTACAAAATTTCATTCAATTCCGTTTCACCGTGTTTTAATTGATATGGTGAATCGATTTGCACACATAAAAGGCCGGTATCTGCAAACTATTGGGCTGATGATCTTGTAGTTCAGTCAAAAGATGCTTCCCACAAAAAGGTATGTGGTTGCAAAATTTGGTAGAGATCAAATAATTAGGTTGTTCATAATTTGATTTAAGCTTTTAACATTTGGGTGGCCACCATTCCGTTTCCGTCAAGATGGCGGCAATATAAAACATGACCCTAAGGTGTCCTTTGCTAGTGCTACCTCCGTACCTAATTTCGTTCAATTCGGTTTTACCGTGTTTGAATTGATAGGGGGAATCGATTTGCACACATATATGGCCGCCATATGCAAACTATTGGACTGACCTTGTAGCTTGGTCAAAGAACGCTTTTCACATAAAGGTATGTTGTTGCAAAATTTGGTAGCGATCAGATGAATAGGTTGGTCGAAATTTGATTTAAGCTTTTAACATTTGGGTGGCCGCCATTACGTTTTCGTCAAGATGGTGGCGATATAAAACATGACACTGAGGTGCCCTTTGCTATTGCTACCTCTGTACCAAATTTCGTTCAATTTGGATTCACCGTGTTTAAATAGATAGGGGGAATCCGTTTGCACACAAACATGGCCGCCATCCGCAAACTTTTAGGCTGATGACCTTGTAGTTTGGTTAACAAATGCTCCCCACAAAATGATATGTCGTTGCAAAATTTGGTAGAGATCGGATGATTAGGTTAGTCGTAATTTGATTTAAGCTTTGCACATTTGGGTGGCCGCCATTACGTTTTCATCAAGATGGCGGCAATATAAAACATAACACTGAGGTGCCCTTTGCTATTGCTACCTCTGTACCAAATTTCCTTCCATTCGGTTTCATCGTGTCTGAATTAATAGGGGGAATAGATTTGCATACAAACATGGCCGCCATCCGCAAACTATTGAGCTGATGACCTTGTAATTTCATCAAGGGATGCTCCCCAGATAAAGGTATGTTGCTGCAAAATTTGGCATAGATCAAATGATTAGGTTAGTCGTAATTTGATTTAAGCTTTCAACATTTGGGTGGCCACCATTACGTTTCCGTCAAGATGGCGGCGATATAAAACATGACACTGAGGTGCCCTTTTCTAGGGCTACCTTTGTACCAAATTTCGTTCAATTTGGTTTCACCGTGTTAGAATTGATAGGGGGGGGGGCAGACATTCAGCGTACACACACTCACAGACACACAGCCTCACAGACACACACACAGACAGACACACAATTTTTTCGCCCTGTGTTGATCTCATAAGTCTACTTTCATTGTTTGCAAAAATCGAAAGTAGGCTAAAATGAGATCTCCACTTACCCTACTGCTCATCACGTGGTGAATTGGAAATGCTGAAATACTTCTCTGAGAAAGTTCAGAATGTGCCATGCAACTATAGACTAGATATTAGGGAGGAGCCTGATTCACTCTTCTGCTCGCACCAACCAATGGAATAGCGCAGCGCTGGTTGGTAGAGCAAAAAGAAAGCCGAAGCTGGTGCAGGCAGTGTAACCAACTCAGGTTTTATAAACATCACCAAGTGGTAGTCAAATGTCGCTAGATTCCTATGTGATCAATATAGAAAAAGCATTTATTTCCTCTAACGGGAATGTAAATGGTGAAGCCAAGCGCTGCGTCCAAAGTGGGCGTAACCTTAACTTGTATTCGGTGTTCCGTGACTTGCATATTGTTGTACGAATCGAATAAGTGTTCTGTTTATTAATTTTAAGGTTCGTATTCTTGAATATCAAAGGGGAGCGTGATGGCGTAGTGGCATAGCAGCTCGTCTTTCATCCGGACGGCCAGGGTTTGAATCCCGGTGACAGCGGGGTGGGAATTTTCACCAGAAAAATCACGTGGCGTCAGGAAGGGCATCCGGCCTTAAACCCCCGGCCAAAACCAAAATGAGCCTGGTTGGCTCCGGCGACCCCAATTAATTGGGAAAAGCCGAAGAAAGTTTATTCCTGAATATCAAAATGTGTACGAACAATGAGTGAAAGTGGCCGTGCTCGAAATTAGGCCTAAAAACTGATGAATGTTTCAACACCAATAAGAACTTAAAAATCAATTTGGTGTAAATACCGTGATTAGTTCGGCATCATTATGATAGTTCCCAAGATGTTCCTCCTTTGGTATAACTCGCACCTTCAGAAACTTGTATTCAATTTAATCAGTGTGTCAGCGTATTATTACGTTTTGCCGTGTAGGTTATTTCTTACAAAACTAGCCTTGCATAGGTGCTCTCATATTTCTATTTAGGCCAAATTGGCTCTTGAAACAATAACGCAGCTTATTTGTGCCAAGTACCGTGATGTACAGAGTGTATTCTGCCTATCCAAGAAAATATTATAACTTGTCATTGCAGTTTTATGTCACTAAAATCCAGGACTAGTTGGAGTGGTTTACGGCTTTAAGCATAGGAACAGCCATTTTCTTGCTACCCAAAGTGGGCGTGCCGTATGGCTTCAGCAGCTTGCAATAGGCAGCGCAGCGAAGGCATGTCCTTCCGTTCTTTCCTCCATGCTTACACCCACTCCAAGCCCACGTGCAGCGCTGTTCCCCACGTGAGTTTGATACTGCGAAACATGGTGACAGTCTTACCAGGATAAAAATGTATTTTCATCTGATTTTTCTCGAAAGCGTTGTTTTGCAAGTACAGTAGGCCAAGGTCATGTAACTATAAGAGATTCGTCACTTTTGGTTATAGAATTTCCGAGAGAGAGCAACGCCTGAGGCTATGTACTGCTCCGGTAAGTCTGGCAACATAAAAAGTAAAAATCCATATGAATGTAGCCTTTATTACACGTAATTGAACAGTATGTTCTGCGATGAGTTACGGTATTGATTATTGATGAAAATGGCACAATCATAACTGCGCCTTTCGCTAGGCGCTGAAATATAGTCTACGTCCAGATAGGAAAATAATACAGTTTGATATATATATATATCAATGTTGGCAATAGATTTGTCACGAAGTAGGCTACACAGTTATGCCGTTCTAGAGCTTAATTCACCTTTAGGCTAATTCAACATTGCTCACCTACTCTACAGAATTGTTGGGGTATTCGATGAATTTAAAGAAAACTGTCCAAATGCACATACTATATTGCCATAACCTCACTTTTTGCCTAGCATGCCGGCTGCCACCCACCCCTCCCCGTAGCCCTAAACCACAAATTGTATTACAATGCAAAGGAGAATGGGTAAGGAGACAAACAAGAGATGAAATGCCCACATTTATTCTCTATATATTTTTTTAGAGAGTAGTCCGTATTGCCCACTAGTTTTACGCATGGTCAACACCAGGACGATGAAAATTGCCGTATTGTTCTTACTATCATCATAATTCTTACATCCCGGTGCTTGGCAATATTTCCTCCCTTGCAGTGGCATGATTGACTCTCAATTCAATTCAAATAAATTATCAAAATACCGAACAAATCAAAACAACCAACAACACCACGAGGAAAATCAATCAAAACAGACTATTCCCACTTTCGCCAGTCCGTTTGATGTGAGCGTTCATGAGTGCCAACTACGGAACCTTAGTGCTAAAATTAATTCTTCATTGGTTGGCAGAACATCCAGAGCTGAGCTTTACTGCGACCCACGCGCTCCTTATGATCTTTCATCCCCCTGCAGTAGGCTACCTTCGACTGATTTTGATAGGCTAAGGAGGATCCATCTTAGGAAGACGAAGTATCACTTTTAAATGTAACTTATAATCGTACGAGTATTCAATTGATGATTAATGTATTTGGTTATGTTCTGTGTCATGTACCACGGAGGAAAACACATACCCCAGAATTATGAAAATATCTTAGATGCCGTGAGCTAGGTCGCGTCGTGAAGAAAAAATACATCATCTTTTCTTTGGCCGACAGAAATTAAGTTTCCTTTTTAAAGGTGCGCATAGGTCCGTACGGTAACAAATAGCCTATCTGTAGCCTACTTGGGTGAGTGACTAAAAATTCTATTAGGTTTCTCATGAAGAAAAAAATATTTTACTAGACTCTAGCAACGTGTTCCCCTCATTTGTCTCCCACTCCTCCCACTGTGTGTATGTTCAATTCACTCCAGTTGCAGGCCTAGGCCTATATCTATTTCTTTTTATATAGGCTACACATTTATTTGGCCATGAGCGTGTGTGTGTTGAATTTTTTATGTGTAACATCTTTCCGCTCGGTTACTGGATAGTTTTGTGGGAGTGGTTTTGAAAATTGGGGACGGAAGTGGATCGGAACGATCGAGCTGGCAGTGGCGGATCAAACGGAAGTATGCACTGCCCGCTCGATCGATCAAACGGAAGTGTACTAGCTGGCAGTGGTGGACAACGTAAGTATGCACTGCCCACTCGATCGATCAAACGGAAGTGTACTAGCTGGCAGTGGTGGACAACGGAAGTATGCACTGCCCGCTCGATCGATCAAACGGAAGTGTACTAGCTGGCAGTGGTACCATGCAAAGGCAGCGTGATTTTTGTACAATTGAAAATGTGTGTATTGGAAACAAGGCAGTGTGTGCTCTGTAGCGCGAGAATGTTATGGTAATACAGTAGGCAGTGCATTTAGCAGGCACTGGTTTGACGAGCACAGTGGCAAATGTTTCACCGACTTTCATTTGTCATTGAGCAGTTTATGAAGCTTCACGTTCAAGGTTGAATATCACATGGGGTAGGAAGTGAAAACTTGAGACTAATGTTGTTGAGTGTATGATAAAATAAAGACGACAAATGACATTTAAGTAAGCGGCATTATTGTCAAACTGTGGGTGAGTAATCAAATATTAAATGCATAACAGAATGTTGTTAGGCTATAAGTTATGAGTGGAATAAAAGCTGTATTTTCATCGTTTGTGAGACTAGGTCATTTTATGATTGTAGGAAGCCATGTTTTGATTGTTTACGACGAATTGTATGAGCGCCTTGAGAATAATGAATGTTATAGTTACTGAAGAGTGTGCACACAGTATTTCAGAGTACAGTCGACGTTGTGTGTCACTTTGTTATTATGAATTATTCATGTAAAAGGAAGGAAGGAAGGAAGGAAGCTTGTGGTTTTGTGTGACCGTTAATCTCACGATCATGATCCACGGTACCTCTCTTTTACGTGAAATGCGAACCGCAGGACATGGCATTTCAATTCGAAAATCTCACATGTATTGACCGGGAGTCGAACGCGGTCTACCTTGGTGAGAGACTAACAGCTTGACCGCTGCGCCACAAGTGTGACAGTAGGATATCCCCAATTCAATCTATACATTCATCATAGTACCAGTATGAAAACGGAGCGTAAATTAACATCTTAAGAATGTCCAAGCTGTGTAGTATACGTGTAGGATAACATGCCAGATGTTACATATCATATGCGACTACTGTAAGGCTCGTATCTTTTTTGTAACTACGCTACTGTGAGATATCGGCAAGGATGCCATTAACCACTCGAAAGTCCATACAACTGCCACTAAATTATTTACCTAACTGAGATGAGAATCGACCCAACCTCTTCCCGATTGTCCTCATGAGGCTGACTGTATGCTGTTCCAGAGCTTTGATGAGAGATGGGAATCAAACATTTTCTGTAGACTGCTTAGGCCTATTACAAGACCACAACAATGAGAAGAAAATCATGAGGAAGGGACCTGATCCGTGTGAGTAGAAACAATTCCGGACTAGACTTTGAGCACCGAGGTAGCCCTTTTATTTTCCCACAGTTGTGGACCCTAGGGAAGAGGATATTGATTCTACACATTACTTTATATATTCCTTTAACCGATAGCGGTAGCTACGCTCGCTAACGCGCAGTGCTAGGCCATGGGCCAAGCTCTCCGCTGACTCGGTAGGCCCCACCGTCGGCCGTCCTTGAAATGGTTTTCCGTGGTTTCCCATTTTTCAACTCCAGGCAAATGCTGGGACGGTACCTTCTGACAGGCCATGGCCGCTTCCTTCCACATCCTTGCTCAGTTTCATTCATCTTCCTTCATTTCATTTCTCACTAACTCCTCTCAAGAGGTTGGCGTCAGGAAGAGCATCCGGTCGTAAAAACGATCTGCCACATAGACTTTCATCGCATCTCATCCCCAACCTCATTGCAAACGGGAATAATTAGGGGTAGACATGCATTATTATTATTATTAGGCCCTATTGTTACTATTAGGCTACTGAAATGAAAATCCACAGCCTGCTTCCAGTCTCCGACCGGGTCAGGAATGGAATGAATGAAGCCCCCATCTAGCGGCGAGGATATGAACTGTGCCGGCTGCCGAGGACTGACGCACTCCTCTGGGGCAATGGTTAAATGAATGACAGATGAAATGAAATGATAGTGGAGAGTGTTGCTGGAATGAAATGACAGGGAAAACCGGAGTACCCGGAGAAAAACCTGTCTGCCTCCGTTTTGTCCAGCACAGATCTCACATGGAGTGACCGGGATTTGAACCATGGGCCCAGCGGTGAGATGCCGATGTGCTGCCGCCTAAGCCACGGAGGCTTCATACTATTAGGCTACTGTTACTCTTAATATTACGTTAGTTAGTTATTGTTGTTTTAAGGAGTGGAACAGTGAGGTCATCTGCTCCTTTTAATAGTAGTCAATTATTGTTATTATTATTATTATTATTATACAGTTTTTTTCCTATTATTTAGCGTATGACTTTTTAGTACCGAGAGTGTCCGAGGACATGTTCAGCTCGCCAGAGTTTGTAGCTAGACCTACTTCTATACGGACACCCATGGGGTGAGCTACAAGTAGCCTACCGTCACGTGTGGAGTGTTGTCTGGAGAGGAACGTGTGAATGTAAGGACGAGGAATTGGAAGGTAGCGGCTGTGGCCTATAGTCTGGGACCAACCTCGGCATTTGCCTGGAAGGAAGATGGGAAACCTTAGAAGACCATCTTCAAGGTTGCCGGCGGGGGGATTTGAAACTCCTCGCCTCCCAGATATGAGTGACTGCCTGCAGCCACGCTGTAACGACCACGGCTAACTCACCCGGTTATTAAACAGTATTATTGGACTATTATTATTATTATTAGGCTATTATTATTAATATTATTATTAGTAGTATTATTAATATTTTTATTATTATTTCTATTATTAATTTTACTGGAATTTGGCTTCCCTTCACTATCCGAGCAAAGTCCAGACAAGGGGTTCCAAACGTCTGCTGATGAGCCCACCATTCTTGCATAGGAACTCCGCGATTTTCCGTTCTCATCTCCAGGCTAAATGCTTGTCCAGTTGAATTTTACATTCATTCATTTCATCTTTGATTAACTCCTTTGATGAAGTTGGTGTCAGGAAGTGCATCCGGTCGTAAAAATATCCGCCACAAAGAAATTCATTTCACCTAATCCCCGAACGCGATCTCCTGCTCGTGTCTCGCCGACGGGAAGTGGTTCTGCGAAATACTGCCACATAGACCAAACATTACTAGCAAACAATTTCTGTGCATGACGAGTGAAGGCTGGCCTTATAAACACAATGGTAGCAGTCTAAACAGACAGACATTAATGAGACTAGTTTCCTGCAGTAATTTTTTCAAAGGGGGGCTAGCCTAGTTCCTTTCTTTACTAAGCAAAAGTAATAACGGCGTTACAGTTACAATTATGGAAGTAACGAACCATTACCTTTTCGTTATCTTACTTTTGTATAAAAATATAGTTGCTGATTAACATTTCCCCGCTACTATTAATTTACTTGATTGGAACGGAATAGTGGATTGCAGTATGTCTGTATGTCTACCCCTTATTATTCCCGTTTTCCAACGGGGTCGGGGATGAGATGCGATGGAAGTCCTTGTGGCGATGGTTTTTACGGCCAGATGCCCTTCCTGACGCCAACCTCATGAGAGGAGTTAATGAGAGATGAAATGAATGATGGTGAATGAAACTGGGCAAGGATGTGGAAGGAAGCGGCCGTGGCCTGTCAGAAGGTACCGTCCCAGCATTTGCCTGGTGTTGAAAATGGGGAAACCACGGAGAACCACTTCAGGAACGGCCGACGGTGGGGCTCGAACCCACGCGTCTACCGAGTCAGCAGAGAGCTTGGCCCCATGACCTAATGCTGCGCTTTAGCCAGCGTAGCCACTACTGTCGGTGAATAGTGGATTGCAGTAATATGGAAAAATACCGGGTGAGTTAGCCGTGGGCGTTACGGCATGACTGTTGGCAGTCGCTCATATCCGGGAGGCGAGGAGGTTCGAATCCCCCCACCGGCAACCTTGAAGATCGTCTTCTGTGGTTTCTCATCTTCCTTCCAGGCAAATGCCGGGGTTGGTCCCTAACTATAGGCCACAGACGATACCTTCCAACTCCTCGTCCTTACCTTCCAACTTCCCTCCCCAACGGTACTCGTAGTTCACCCATTGGGTGTCCGTCTCGAAGCAGCTACAACACTGGCGAGCCGAACATGTCCTCGGACACTCCCGGCACTAAAAGCCATACGCTAAAAAAAAAATGGAAAAATAAAATGACTGTCACAAAATGAAAGTAGACTATCACTGCAACAAGCTGGCGCTGGTCATGCGGTAGCACAGCTTAATTCCTCGAAAATGTTTCAATTCATTGAAATTAAATAGTAGGTACGCAGTTATGTCTACTATATGTTTAGCCTATTTCCATTTATGGAAAAATAGGCTTATGAGATCACCTTTTGTCCAAGTGTGTGTGTGTCCCCCTAATAAAATCCACACGGCTGGAGCGATTTCAATGAAACTCGGTAAGGTCATAGTACTATTTCATCCGACCCCAACCGTGCCCTTCCAATTTTATTACGTCTCACCAATCCAACATGGCGGCTGTGCGAAATATTTCACCGGCATTCTATATTTCCGAAACTACGAGTAAACTCGTATTAGGCCTAGCCTTGTTTTATATGTAGAAACAGTGTATTTATTGAATATGAACCCTTTTTGGTTCTGCCATGTTTGTTACAAAGTTATTGCAAATATCACAAATATTGTTATCTCCTGGCTCAAGGAACTCTCTGTCGAAACCAAAGAGTAAAGTGAAAGTTCCGAACCAAGCTACCGGAGTCGCAGTCAGGTGCGTAATAGATGTCACTCACAAGCTCCGACAAAGTCCAACAGTGAACAGATAAAGCCATATGAAAAAATTCACAGCCTGCTTCCAGTCTCCGGCCGGGTCAGGAATGGAATGAATGAAGCCCCCATCTAGCGGCGAGGATATGGACTATGCCGGCTGCCGAGGCCTGACGCACTCCTCTGGGGCAATGATTAAATGAATGACAGATGAAATGAAATGATAGTGGAGAGTGTTGCTGGAATGAAATGTTGTCAGGAAAAACCGGAGTACCCGGAGAAAACCCTGTTTGCCTCCGTTTTGTCCAGCACAGATCTCACATGGAGTGACCGGGATTTGAACCACGGACCCAGCGGTGAGAGGCCGGATTGCTGCCGCCTAAGCCACGGAGGTTTGTAGATAAAGCCATAGACTGAACGGAATATACCGCCCACCTAATTGGCACAATTATACAAATGAAATCAAACGATCAATACATTGGATTAAATGCATTGACTCAATTCCTCTGCAAATTCAAATATCAACAGGTTTTTTTTTCAGCATCTGAAAATGGAAGGAGATGGAGCTTCCTCACTGGTCTCTGTATTGTTCCCTTGCTAATTCGCAAACTAACGACCCGAACCAATCCATCGGCACCGGGATGAACCTTGTCTACGACTGCGGCCTTCCATATAAGTGGAGGGAGGTTGTCGTCCTTTATTAACATCACAGCCCCAGGCTGAAGGTTGAACTGAACTGAAACCCACTTTGGTCTTTGCTGCAACTGTCCCAGGTATTCTGCAGACAACCACCTCCATAGCTGCTGCTGAAATAGTTGAACCATTTACCATCTGGACAACCGGGTAATCATAAGGTTAGTTAGGTCTGGCTCCGGAATAGCAGTAAGGCTTTCCCCGACAAGAAATAATGCTTGAGTCAAAACAGAAGGGATCGTTGGAGTCATTGAAGATAGTTAGGATAGGTCTGGAGTTTAGACATGCTTTAACTTGGCTTAGGAGTGTAATAAATTCCTCGAAAGTCAGACAGGCTATTCTTACTGCACGCTTCAAATTATATTTCATTGTCTTGTTCCCAGCCTCTCACAAACCGCCAAAGTGAGGAGCACTGGGTGGTATAAGATGCCATAGAAACCAGTTGTGCTGGCACACTGTCATTGTGTTGCTGTGATTGAAAGAGTTTATGTAACTGTTTGAGCTCGTTCCTTGCACCCACCAAATTCGTACCATTGTCGGAGTACAAATGTGCGCAAATTCCTCTCCTCGCGATGAATCTGCGTAGAGCTGCGATGAAGGCTTCTATCGAAAGACTGCTAACTAACTCTAAATGAATAGCCTTGGTGGCTAAACATATAAACAAAGCCACGTAGCACTTAGTTCTGACCTTGGATCTTGTTGATCCTAGCCGAATGAGAAACGGACCACCATAATCCACTCCCGAATTCAAAAATGGACGAGATGGTTCCGCACGTGGTGCAAGTGATTGTCCCATCAATTTCTGTGACGATTGTACCCTTAACTTGAAGGAAATGTCGCACTTGTGAATGACTTGGCGGACAGTAATTCTTCAATTAGGAATCCAAAACGGCAGTGTGAGTGATGAGTATGTTAATTGAACTCCTGCATGTTGCAGTCGTACGTGTTCATTCTGAATGATGAGTTGAGTCAACTTATGTTTAACTGGCAGAATCAGAGAGTGTCTTTGATCAAAAGGTAATGAAGAAGCCTGCAATCGACCGCCCTCCCTGAAGTATTGTGATTCATCCACAAACGGATGAAGATCCTTAATTTTGCTCTTATGTTGCACAGAGTGGTAGACTTGCAAGTCATGCAACTCTCGAGTAAATTCTTGTTGCTGAACAAGTCGAATGCAAACACGTAATGAGTGTCGCAATTCATTGTGAGAGAAGATGAAAGTTTCTCTGCAGTGCTTGGAACGTTTTCGGTTGGCTGAAAATCGAAAACAGAAGGCGATTACGCGTTGAATCTTCTGAAGTGAAGAAAATCTTTCCAAATAGTGTTTATTGTAGTTGGTGTGGTCGCTAGCAAGCTGACTGCAATTTGACGCTGTTCTGACAATGTAGTGTCTGTATCCTGGAATGATTCTTGCAGAGGCCATGCTCCTGTAGACTCTGATAGCCACGCTGGACTTTGCCACCAATAATTTAATTGTTTGAGTGTGTGTGGGTTTGTTCCCCTTGACAGGATATCTGCTGGAAACATGTCCCCAGTCTAGAACACTCGATGCATCGTGTATTTCTGTAGCGCAGTTGGCCACAAATGTCTTCCAACGGTTCGAAGGCGAGTGAATTCAAGCCAACACGACCGTGGAATCTGTCCACAGATGTGTGCTGTGTATGCTAAGTTGAATGATAGACTTGATTTTCTTCATTAGATGTGCCAGGAGCATTGCTGCACACAACTCTAGACGAGGAATAGACACTTGCTTCAATGGTGCTACCTTCGATCTGGATGAGATTAATTTCGCCGAAACATCATCTGCCATGTTTACACATCGTAGATATACAGTAGGCCTACACAAGCACCATATGTTCACTAGTGTACCTGTTTCTATTAGTGGACGAGGTACTGAATTGTTAGGCCTACTTAAATCTGACAAATAATTATACGTTTGCCACCATTCATCTTGGAGACCAGTAGGTAGAATTTCATCCCAACCAATTTTAACTTGCCTCAACCTCTGAAGGGAAGATCTTGTAGGACACCACGACTGTAGGTTACCTACCAAGCCCAATGGATCAAAAATGAAGGTTGTCACTGCTAGTATTTTCCTTTTTTTTTCTTATTTCGCACAGTCGCCATCTTGAGGTTGTGAAAACAATTGAAATAAATTGGATGTCAGTGGATTAAAATGTGTAGCCTATAAGCATTTACCTACCTAGTTTCACTGCGCTCAGATGGTTAAGTCGCTAGAAACATCCATTTAAGTATCTAAATTTCGCGTCGCCGCCATGTTAGATTTGTGCTCACCAGGTTATTGAAAGTTCCATAGGTGAAGTTATGTTCATAGGCTCTATCAACATACAAAATTTCAGTTTGATTGCTGTCGCCGATTCATATAGACTATATTGAGAACCGTCTAAATATTTCGGATAGTCGCCATGTTAGATTTTTATACATGTAAGCCATAGAGTTATGTACTATCAGATGACGATCATTGCGTGGGTTCATTATTCAAACGTGGACTTCAATCGCATGATTAGGACACAAGAAATAAAAACATAATTTTAAAAATTTCGCACAGCCGCCTTCTTGAGGTTATGTAAAGAATTGAACAAAATTAGATGTCAGTGCATTACAATGTGTATAAACACCAAGTTTCACTGTGTCCGGATGGTTAAATCGGGAGCAAAGTATACATAAATGTTTCAAATTTGCTTGGCCGCCATGTTAATTTTGTAGCTAGTAGTGCCCTTTATCACCGTACAAAATTTCATGGTGATATGAGTAGGCTTGTTCCGTTCCGTATATGGCTTCATCTGCTCACTGTTTGACTTTGTCGGAGCTTGTGAGCGACATATTACGTATTACGCACCACACTGAGCCTCTGGTGGCCTGGTCCAGAACTTTCACTTTACTCTTTGGTTTCGACAGAGAGTTCCTTGAGCCGGGAGATAACAGTGTGTGTGAAGTTTGCAATAACTTTGTAACAAACATGGCAGAACCAAAAAAATAAGGGTTCATATTCAATAATACACTGTTTCTACACATAAAACATTGGTCCTCCGCACGCGAATATTGACCGCGACTAGTGGATCCCACTATGGCTCTCGTGTAGTGTCCGTTGTCCGTTTCAAAGTGCGTTATTTTTGTTAGTAGCACTCTGAAAATTGTTTGTACTTAGGCCTACTGTGCCACGTTATTGAAGCCAACTGCTATTAACAAACACCACGTCCACACTTTAAAAATAAGGAAATTGTCAACATTAACTTTCAAGTACTAAACTTATCAAAAAACACGCCGGCATGTTGGATTAGGCAATGCTGCCAACTTCACTTCACCGCAATCCTCTGTTGCGAAGTTTGGCGACTCTCTGGACGAAATTATTGGTGAAAATTACTGATTGTACTACTAGGCAAAACCATTGGCCCGGATAAAGATTAGACTATTGATGCGTGACTACCCCCACTGTGCGTGACAAAACCAGGGGTGTTTATATTAGCTAACGCGGCCCATAGGGACGCGCTACCTAACCATTATTGGTCTAGGCGAAAACCATTGGTCTGGAAACAATAATGTAGGCACTCTGAAAAAAAGCAATAACACCTTCTAGCGATAAAATATTCAACACCTGTATCTTAGTAACATTAGCCATTTCTATGGAAAATTTTGCGGATTTCATGGCGGTGGACAACGGACACTGCACGAGTTCCGATACTACAGTAGGCTATCTTGTGCATTAAGCAGTGTATTTAGAGAAGATCGGTGTGAGTCGTATAATAGCACAACTGCAGTAAATTAAGTCCAAGTCCAAATCAAGGTTACGTCTGGCAATTCTTTTTATTCCTTTACTCATGTAGCCTACAGTCTAACTATGGAAGCGAGGGCGTGGTGGCGCAGCGGTCAAGCTGTTGGCCTCTCACCAAGGTGGACTGGGTTCGATTCCCGGTCAATGCATGTGGGATTTTCGAAGTGAAATGCCATGTCCTGTGGTTCAGATTCCACGTGAAAAGGAGGTCCCGTGGCTCATAATCACATGATTCACGGTCACGTAAAACTATAAGGTGCGTTCAAAAAGTAACGAGCCGGAGGCTGTAATGCGCAAACCGGTGACGACATCGGCTAATCGTGGCGTGTGTAGCGAGGTGTGGATCCGACCAGAGCGTGGAAGGTCACAGCCCGTCGCTAGAGGGCACGCGTGCACGTCACGTGAAGATACAAAGCGAGCAGTAGCATGCATCAATCGTCCAACGCTGCCAGTCGCATTGCAAACAGTGACATGGAGGCGTCAAGAGCAAAGAGGTGTTGTTCGGTTTCTGACAGGGAAAGGAGTAGGGGGAACGGACATTCATCGCCGAATGTCACAAGTGTACGGCGAACACTGCATGTCCCTTGCAAGGGTCAAGGCGTGGCACAAGCGCTTCAGGGAAGGACGGGTGTCGTTAGCCGATGATGCCCGATCTGGGGCACCCCGCTGCATTACCGATGACAACGTCCAGCTGGTTGATGCACAGCCTGCTTCCAGTCTCCAACCGGGTCAGGAATGGAATGAATGAAGCCCCCCATCTAGCGACGAGGATATGAACTGTGCCGGCTGCCGAGGCCTGATGCACTCCCCTGGGGCAATGATTAAATGAATGACAGATGAAATGACAGTGAACGCCATAGCCGCCGTGGTCGGATTGAGCGTCGGAAGTGTGCACACCATCATGAAGGAACGACTGAACTTGCGGAAAGTGTGTGCCCAATAGGTGCCCCACAGTCTTCAACCACACCAGGAAGCATGTCGAATGGCCTACTGTCTTGGTCTTGGTTGGACGATTGATGCATGCTGCTGCTCGCTTTGTATCGTCACGTGACGTGCACGCGTGCCCTCTAGCGATTGGCTGTGACCTTCCACGCTCTGGTCGGAACCACACCTCGTTACACACGCCACGATTAGCCGATGTCGTCACCGGTTTGCGCATTACAGCCTCCGGCTCGTTACTTTTTGAACGCACCTTATACAATCTTCCTTCCTTCTTAACTATGGAAGCTAGAGATTTAAACTTACTGATAAAGAAGCAAGGCGTTTTGAAGGGCAGCATATGAAATGTGGTGATGCAGGAGAATGATGAAGATCAGGTGGGTAGATAGGGTTACAAATGAAGAGGCATTAACCCGAGTGGGACAGGAGAGATGTTTCTGGCGACTGCTAATGAAGAGAAGAGATAGGTTGGCATGACAAATATGTTACTAAGACACCCAGGAATAACTTAGTTATGGAAGACAAGAACTGTAGGAGTAGACCTAGGTTAGAATATGTTAAACAGGTTGTCTTGGATGTAAGGTGTGGTATCTATGTAGAGATGAAACGATTAGCTCATGACAGGGAGACATGGAAGGCAGCATCAAACCAGTCAAAAGACTGAGGACACAAACGATAGCGTGCGTCGCAACGAATAGCTTCTCTCACGTGTCTCTAAATTGGATAACTAACTGTTCCAGACTAATTGGAGTCTTAGTCACTCTTTTTGGCAATTCCATTTTATTTATACAAGGGCCGGGATGGGATCGTAAGTATTCGCTATTGTTCAGAAACTCACTTACTCACCTAATGAGGAGGAAATTAGTAGTTTTTGAACCACTCTATATAACTGAAGTACCGCTAACAAGGGGTGAATTGGGAATTTTCATTTTCATTTTAGAAGCATGTTCCATGTAGTCCATTGAAATGAAAATCCACAGCCTGCTTCCAGTCTCCAACCGGGTCAGGAATGGAATGAATGAAGCCCCCCATCTAGCGACGAGGATATGAACTGTGCCGGCTGCCGAGGCCTGATGCACTCCCCTGGGGCAATGATTAAATGAATGACAGATGAAATGAAATGATAGTGGAGAGTGTTGCTGGAATGGAATTTTGACAGGGAAAACCGGAGTACCCGGAGAAAAACCTGTCTGCCTCCATTTTGTCCAGCACAGATCTCACATGGAGTGACCGGGATTTGAACCACGGACCCAGTGGTGAGAGGCCGGCGTGCTGCCGCCTAAGCCACGGAGGCTGCTCCATGTAGTCCATTAAAATTTTTAAATATACATTGTTAAAGTTGGGCGCAATTTATTGGTAGTCAGCTGTAAAGGTTTATACTCGAATAAAGTAATTACATCAACAGGCTAAATCATTTGAGTATGGCAATAATAATAATAAGTTATTGCCTCGCGACACAGCTGTGCTCGTAAAAATGTGCACCGCGACTGTAAGGGCAGTTGCAGCAAGTCCAGATATCGTAGGTTCAAATCCCAGAGGTGACAGCGGCTATCCTGAGTGTGATTTTTCCCTGTTTTTTTCCACACTCCCTCCAGGCAAATGCCGGGATAGTATCTTAACTTATCCTAAGTCCCGGCGCAAAGACAGTTACACACACTACTACAGTCATCACATAAATAGGCTATAGGTTATCAGATGAATTCAACACACAGCCAACTACATGGAACTGATGACCAAGATAACCCAAGCCCCTAAAATAAAATAATAACAACAAAAAAATGGTATTCAATTCGTTTTAAAATCCCGTAAGGCACAGAGTTTTAAATTCATCAAATTCAATAGGTGATAAAAGTTCAATTTACACTTCAATGATGTCTTTCCGGAAGTATCATCCTCAGGGGTAAGACGTTTTACAAAGAGTTGCTTCCTCCCCCCCCCCCCCCCCCCCCCCCACACACACACACACATATACACACACACACAAGTTTACATTTTGTGACTTACGGGGTTTCAAAAATGATGGATTCAAATATTAACAGACTTACCTCTTACTTTAGCAACCACCACACCAGCTCTCTGCTTCGCCACCTACTGTACTGTCTGGTAGTCAAGAAACAAAATAGCGACTTAAGAGATAAGATTGTTCCCTGCTCACTGGCCAGCTAGTCAACTTGAACGTCATTTTCTTCTCGTAACCAGTAGGTGTTGATTTCAACAGACAGTTCCTAGTACAGTGGAACTTGGATAATTCGAACCTCAAGGGACCAGTAATAAAAATCGAATTATCCAAAAATTCGAATTAAGAAAGTTCTTTGAAAATGACTGTATAATGACTAATAATAATAATATCGTATGGCCTCGGGTACTTGGTGCAAGCTTTGTTATTTGACACCCAGAGGGTAGCTTGCATGTCGAATTTCGTTGTTCCTTGACTATGAAAGTCAAGGAGGTTAGATGTTAGAGATCTAAGCTCCTTGAACACTATAGCGCTTTCTAGTAGAGAAATAAGGAACTTTGTGTTGGCGGAAACTCCCGAGATTAACTTTGCCATTATGAACTCGGCCTACTGAATTCAAATGGGTTCTTTGACATGCCAACATCGTATGACATGCGTATCGTATTTTTGCCGCCTTTCAAAAATCACTTACCACGGCCAGGAGCGAACCTACAATCTTGGGGTTAGTAGACCGACACGATATCCACTCACCCACCGTGGCAAGCTGTATAATGACTGTATCGTGATTAACCTAAAATGTTTCAAATGATAAAATAAAACCAAAATGTACTATTCACCTATTAAATGACAGTTGTAATCCAGCAATTTAGTTAAGTCTTAGAGAATTCTGCAGTTTTTCAAAAAAGTTTGAGATTTTTACCTGTTTCCTACAATTAAGTCTCTCGGCCATAACAAAAGATTTAACGAACGGAAAACAGAACCACTAATGTCATTTCTACTTTCAGAAAAACGCCTAAGTTCTGTGATGTGGTTTGTCGTTTTTCGGGAATTCCTGACCCAACTGTTTGGCTGCCGATCGTTTTTTACACGTAAAAACTTCGAATTATCCAAAATATAATTCGAATTAACCACGATTTTTTAGCATTGATTGTATATAAAATGCTAGGGACCAAGAGAAAAATTCGAATTAAAGACGATTTCGAATTATAGAAGTTCGAATTAGCCACGTTTCACTGTATCGCCTTTCCCGTCCCGTATTACATAGCCTATTACTCAGAAAATGTCAAGTGTTTAGCTTAATAATTTCTGCACAACAGTTTGATTTCTAAGAGGTGATGTTCTTGGACTACCAACTTGTCTCCTGTCATAGTGAAACAATTCCTGCTATAAGGCATCCAACGTTTAGAATGAGGCATTGGTCTTATGGCGCGTTACAACAGGGTTGCCACTCAATGAGAGAAGGCAGTACAAAGCGCTTCGCGTACACTTTCCGCACATTCAGTGATTGTGCAGTGACGAAGACTTGAATTAAGTACTGTATAATAATACTAATAGTAGGCTAACATAACACATACAACGAAATTAAATTAAATTAACTATAACGTATGCTGAATGTAACATAAAGAAAACAATCAAAATAAAATTAAAAAAAGTACAAGCACAAGGAAATGTGAAGTTTCGACTGCAGTTAAAGTTGAAGTACGTTATTAAAGAAAATACTCCTCATTGGCTTACCTTTCATGATTTATACTTTCGTTAGGTTTAAGATTCTTAAAATAACTGAACACATTAATTACGACCTTTTTTCCCTCCTTCTGAGCATTTGACCACGCTTTCTTTTCACAAAACTATCCATTGTTGTACGTGAAATACGTAAAATACAACACGTTAAATCTAACAGAACTGCTGCACACACACTCAAGACAGAGACAGCTGAACTACTGAAATAAAAGCTCGAAGGGCACAGTAATAAAGCTGTGAGTAGCAAGCTGCACCCCACTACCCTTCGAAACTTCATTCTTATAATCCGCGGTCAATGAACAGCCCGGCCTGTGTAAACAATTAAACTTACACTCTGGCTAAGCAGGTAGAAAACTTCTTCAAACATTCCTCTACAACTCTCAAACTGACATGACATGCTTATCTTTAAAAATAGAAAAGTTGGCAGCATACGAACTTTTTCAATGCTGCTATGCGGTTATAAGAGAATATTCAGAAGTTATACCTACATGAAAATTGTAATATTGCCAGTATAAAATATTTCAATAATCCATCATCAATACGGCACGTTTAGCTACACATGCTACACAGGCATCACAAAGACAATGCAACAATGATATAAGATCGATTTTACTAAAAAGGGGACACAGTTTATAGTTTTTTTTTAAAATATGGATATCTAATTTTTCTAGCATTTCTATCAAGTTTACGTGGTTCTAATATAGGACAAAGAAGGTCGGCAAAACATAGTTCTACCCGAATATGCTGGTTTTTTTTTTCGACAAAGAAAATTTTTTGACTGATATGGCAACAGTGGATTGCTGGAAAATGACAGCGTCATACATGTCTCACGTGCAACAGAAAGAGAGAAGAATATCCCTATCTAACCAATGCTTCATTCTAAATGTTGGATGCCTTATAGTAGATCTACAGAATTCCTTTACACGTTATGGCGAAGGAGAATAAGCAGGGGCGGATTCAAGGGAGGGATAGAGGGGTTTTATCCCCCCCCCCCGAAAATTTGGAAACTATTAAGGACGTAACTAAAGAAAAAAGGATTCACATTAATCAGCCTACTGGATAAAATGTGTAAAAAGCCTCGTCGGCTTCTTCTCTAAATGTGTAGCCCATAACTCTGTAAGACAATTATCTTATAGCCTACAGTAGCCTATATGTTTATGAATTCGATGAAATTTGCAGATTTTCTAATTGTAGCATCCTGCGTCCGCCCCTGAGCATTAGGCCTATTTCTTTTGTATATTTTGCCAATTCGGAATAATAAATAAATATTTTACCTTCTAGGGCATTTTGTCTACTAATTTGACGAATGTTTGGGCATTGTGATGTAACCTATTATGTTGTACATAGAGGAAAGTCGCCATATATGGGGAGGTTTCCTTATATGGGGAAGTGACTTTATACAGTATTATACTGTAAGTTGAAAATCAAAACAGTAATGTTAGGCCTAATTCCTTCCATGTTAACACTATCAAGTGAGCAAGATTGTATTAAAAAAATAACATAAAATGGTCTGAGTTGTGTTGGCATTAACCAAACATAAAACATCACAAAAAAATTGGTTGAAAAAGTGATGCCAGATAGCCTGCAGTTGCTAAGCCACTCTAAACCACCATTTCCCGAAAGTCATTTCACAATAGAAGGAAGGAAGTTTGTAGTTTACGTGAATGTTAATCTCGCGATCAAGAGCCACGTGACTACTTTTTACGTGGAATCCGAACCACAGAACATGGCATTACACTTTGAAAATCTCACATGCATTGACCGGAAATCGAACCCGGTGCGCCGTGGTGACAGGCAAACAACTTAACTACTACGCCACCACTCCCCATTTTCACAAAAGACAATGTTCCTGTGGAAAAGAGCATAGGATTCCTGGCAGAGTAGTCAATTCTTCTCTTACGTAGACTATGTATCGAGAATTCAATGCACTATAGGTTACATAGTATAGGCCCTACTAACTGTCGTCAATCAATAATAATGATATTGAACTTACGTCCCTTTTAACTGCTGCGGCTTTTAGATACGCCGGGGTGCCAGAATTTTACCCTGAAGGGGATCTTTAACGAACCAGTTAATCTAATGACACAGCTCCCTCAATTGTGCACCGCCACGCAGCCTGTCGTCAATCAAAGAATGTTTTTTCCATAATAAATCTCTTCAATTTTGTGGCTGAATATTGTTCATTCCTATAATTAGGCATAGTCTATAAATTTCAGTGTAAAATATTTTCAGACTAGAAACTGAGAAAGAGGAGAACCGAATAAAAAATATAGGCCTGTTGTGTGTAGGCCTATACATTATAGACTTATTGTTAGACTTGAACGATTGGAAGCAACTGCTTACACACACCCGCGTGCAAACACACACACATTCTCCTACTAAACCTGCCCTTGCTCCTTAATGTAGCCATTAGAATGTTGTTGTTGTTGTTGTTGTTGTAGGCAGAGGAAAGGGGCAATGCAATTAAGCCTATTTTATTTATCCTGGAATGTCGATAATAATGACTAGAAGATAATAATAATAATAATGTTATTGGTTTTACGTCCCTTTTAACTACACTGGCTTTTTAGAGACGCCGGGGTGCCGGAATTTTGCCCCGTAGGGGATCTTTAACGTGCCAGTAAATCTACTGACACGGCTCCCTCGCATTTGCGCACCCTCAAATGCCAGCTGACTGCGCCAGGTTTCGAACCTGCAACCTTGGGCTCAGCAAGCGAGAACGTCACCCCTGAGCCACGCAGCCAGACTGACTAGAAGAATAATGACAAGTCTCACGTCCATAATCTCGAGTTTGGGCACAAATGTTCTTCTTGTGATTTGACCCACATATTATACAGTAGGCTATGCTTGTAAAAAAAAAAACAGGGGAGCGTGATGGCGCAGTGGCTTAGCTGCTCGTCTTTCACCCATACGGCTGGGGTTCGAATCCCGGTGACAGCGGGGTGGTATTTTCACCTGAAAAATCACGTGGCGTCAGGAAGGGCATCAGGCCTTAAGTTCCCGGCCAAATCCAAAATGAGCATGGTTGGCTCCGGCGACCCCAATTAATTGGGAAATGCCGATGTAAGTTTCTTTTAATGCTCGTAATTTTCAGTGAGATCTGGAGATGCAGGTTCGCGATGTTTTCTTGTATAAGTAGGGCCACGCAAAATAAAAATATTACGTCCCGGTATTCAATTTCTAAAATCACTGACACTAACGGGAATCGAACCTTGACCCTTCATTGTAAGTACCTCCCCCACTTATCCCCCACGGTTCTTGTAGCGCTGGTAGCGGTGCACATAGCTAAGTAGCATTTAAATGGGCCTTATAAGCTTGTAGTCTATTGAGCGCTTTTGCAGAGAGCGGACGTTAGACATAATCAAGCTTGGGGGAGAAAATGCGAAGTACGCTATATTCGGTGGTTACTGATTGTAACCGAGCTGTGATCTCCGAATGTGCAGTAGGCCAATGTTCAACTCAGGTTTATTGGTCGTTATCTGTTTTACGCATTCCCATCCATCACCACCGCACCCCTCATTAAGAATAAAAACTTTACGAGCCTTACAGTAGTTGCATCTGATGTGTAACATCTGACATAGAAGAAACCTCACGTGAAATTGTTGATAGGCTACACCGGTATCTTACAGTATAATATTATTGGCACAAATATTAATCTATTGTAAAAGGGAGTGTTTTACAGATAGGCTATTGTAGTTTATAAAACGGAACTCATTTTATTAGATGATTTGTAGCTTCCACCAGCACTAGCCTAAATAAAGAATGCGATATGGATCTACTAGATTAATAGACGCGACACCGCTCATAACCTTACATTCCTTATAAATAGGCCAACTTGCGAGTAAATGCAATGTGCACAGCAGTAGATCATGAAAGGCTTGTCCAGTTCCCGAACCTCTTGATTCACAGACCAACACGTAATTTCATATGGATTCTGTTAAAATGAGTCGTATTGATATGATTAGCAGTAGAGTATCAATAAGGCAGTGCGAGAAAAATCAAGAAGGCAGTGCGAGAATAGAAATATCAAGTAGGCAGTGAAGAAAAAAAGAGAGTCTTGGAATTGTTATGTACTATTAGTGTGTAAATAAAAAAGATTTTTGTGTGTGTTGAATGTCCAGGAGGGATACGATCCAGCTGGCAGTGCGTCTTACACACTTCCGTCCGATCCACTTCCGTCCCATTTTTCAAAATCACTCCCACAAAAATATCCAGCAACCGAGTGGAAAGATGTTACACATCAACAAAAATCACGTGAATATTTTGAAATATTCGAAATACTTGTCTTTTTTATGGTTGATGCACGTCTGGGTAGGGAGACCAGAAACGTTCTGTATGTAGAAGTGTGAGCGAGAAGCTATGAAAGACGTTTTATTCTATAGCCTATTAATAAATGAATCACACAAGCTGTAGGCCTATTAATATGGTTTTCATTGCCGCAACGAATTCTTCATTACTGGAGAGTTAGTATGAAGGAACGTCTTTTGAATGTGGGTGGCAATAGCTCGTTGCTGTCGTGTGGAAGTATCAGCCCCGACATGATAGTGACGCTTTGAACCGCTTCTATCCATGCTTGCAGAGTGTCAGTCTCACCCGACCTCTGCTGCACTCCTGTTAGCCTGCTCTCTCAGCCTGCTCTCTCAGCCTGCTTCGTGTGACGCGCGCTACTGCTTTACTAGCCGATCCTCGACCTATATTCGTACGTATGGCAACTATGAAGAAAGGTCGTAAAAACCATCGCCACAAAGACTTCCATCGCATCTCATCCCCGACCCCGTTGGAAACCGGGAATAATAAGGGGTAGACATACATACATACATACATTAGTGACAACACAACAAACAATCTGAAATACCTGTAAAATAAACCATAAGAACGACTACAATTTTCCAGTAACATAATTGTGCATTTGGGATGAAATAAATTATTCATTAGTAATTAAATGCTCAAGTGATTAGAAGGGACATGACGTTTCATTCTTCATGCTATTGAAATGGTTTGTCTCTCGACAATATCACTATGAAAAGTATATTCGCTCTTGCTCTGCGAATTCGGGGATTCAGCAGCAGGAGAATTCTCTTCTGACTTGAAGAATCGTTAAAAATACTGTGCTTCGTTAAATTTATTACCTAATTTAATTACCAAAAACAACCATCACCACGACAATAACCTAATTAGGATTGATCACAATACGTTTAAGATTTTCTAAACAGAGGAATACTGCAGCTATTTACATTTTGGAATGGTACAATTGAAAATCAACGAAAAAGTTACATTTTTGGCTCAATCTAAGATGTAAGTCTATTCGATGGAAATACGACCATAGGGAGGACATTGTAGAGCTTAGGTTGCAAAGTCTGGAGGTTGTAGCTGTCCATTGAGTGTGGAAAATAACTGTAAAACATGTGAAAAAAAAAGCACAAATCTAAAAATATTGCTGTCTGAAAGTATAACCAAAAGACATCATAGGAACAAACTTGTAGATATCGCAAAATCCGGTTATGTTGGTGCGATCCACTTTTAGATTAATCTTACTGTTTAGCAGTTCACTAATAGACCTCCAAAGACCACCAACGTTTAGCCTTAGTTGCGTCCTCCAACAACGTGGATTTGAATTTGTAAACGGTTGGTTCTAGGGCCTTCAAATGTGGTTTTCGAGTTATATTTCTCACATCGAGGGGCTCAAAGTGAGCTTTGTCTCCTCCTTTTGCGATAATTTTGATATTTTGCCAATTTTACCATGTGCTTTCCCCATAGTGCCACTTTTATGAGAGGCATTGTAAAAAGGTACATGAATGATTGGTGGCTTGCCTGTGATGGGATATCCGTAGGCCTACCAAATTTTACTTTGATCCACCCAGCCGATCTTGAGTTATAAGCGTGCAAACATACAGGCACATATCATAGAGCTACACAGCTCCGCCAAGGCACTGGTGGGTTTTACCTTATTTTCCCTTTTAGTAAGTTATTATTGTTGGGGCAGAAGCCTCCGTGGCTTAGGCGGCAGCACGCCGGCCTCTCACCGCTGGATCCGTGGTTCAAATCCCGGTCACTCCATGTGAGATCTGTGCTGGACAAAACGGAGGCACACAGGTTTTTCTCCGGGTACTCCGGTTTTCCCTGTCAAAATTTCATTCCAGCAACACTCTCCACTATCATTTCATTTCATCTGTCATTCATTTAATCATTGCCCCAGAGGAGTGCGTCAGGCCTCGGCAGCCGGCACACTTCATATCCTCGCCGTTAGATCGGGGCTTCATTCATTCCATTCCTGACCCGGTCGGAGACTGGAAGCAGGCTGTGGATTTTCATTTTCATTATTGTTGGGGCAGATGACCTCGATGTTCCGCCTTTCAAAACTACAATAAACATCTCTTTCACCAATTATTATTGTTGTTAAAGTGAAATAAGAATGTTGTTGTTGATTCATTTAGGGGCTTTAGGACATTATGGTCATGTAGCCCCGTGTACTTGGATATGTGTGGAATTTGTCTGATAACCTGTCTCATTGTGATGGCTATATAAGTGTGTGTAGTTGTAATCCAGATGAGGATTGGGAAGGAGGCAGCCGTGGCCTTAAGTTAGGGACCTTCTCGAGATTCGTCTGGAGTAGAAGTGGAATACCACGGAAAACCACTTCCAGAATGGCTGAAGTGGGAATGGAACCTGCCTCTTCTCAGTTTTGCCTCACGAGGCTGAGTGTACCCCGTTTCAGCCCTCAGACCAGAAATGCATTTCTCGGCAGAGCCGGGAATCGAACCTGGGCCTCCACGGTGACAGCCAAGAGTGCTAGCCCCTACGCAACGAGGCGAACGTGAAATAAAGAATCCCGACTCTGAGAAACATTTGTTAAATTTCCGATGGGAAATTACTTACCTACATCTAGAGTTTTCAATTTCTCGTTAAGTGGCAAGTACAGGGTCTTTACTTTGGAGTTATCCAAGGTAGGCAGGATGACTAAGACTTTATGTCATGCCCTCACCGCGTGCAGCCACGCTAGCCAAGATAACTGCAGCGTCAAACCGGAGCTCAGTGATCTAATGTTTAAGTTATGTAAGAAGTGATAAATGAAGTCGCCTGATTGTGGCAAAAGTTTAGTATCCTTACCTTCGCTCTGGCGTTAATAGGCTACGTTTCTTCCAAGCACTAAAATGTCTGTAGGAATGCTTTATAGTGCAGTGATAGGCCTATATTTGGAGTCACACAGGTGGATAGAAGAAGTGGCTATCCGTGGCTTCCCACTTCTTTTCCAGGCAAATGCCAGGATGATTCCTTACTGAAGGCCACGGCCACCTCCTTCTTAATCCTAGTTTCAGTTTTTTAATACCAAACTACTAGTCTATAGATAACTTATCACATTAATACAGGTTGTCTGACAAAAACAAGTACACGAGGCTGATTGACCACGATGACGCAAGCCCATGAAATGAATCTACAACTAGCGTTCTTGATTGTCGCCCTGGAGGTCCAGGTTCGATCCCCGGCTCTGCCAAGAAAAATGATGGTCTGAAGGCTGGAACGTGGTACACTCAACCCCTTGAGACAAAACTAAGGTCCGTTTCCCATTTCAGTCATCCTGGAATTGGTTTTCCGTTGTTTCCCACTTCCACTCCATGCAAATGCCAGGATGGATCCTAACTCAAGGCATCGGCCGCCTCCTTTCCATTCCTGGCCTGAATTCCAAATACACACTACTTTAGATACACAATAACACAGGTTATCATACAGTTCTATCTATATACCGGGTGAGTCAGCGGCCCCTAATAACTTAGTCTAAGTTACTATTGTTTTATGCAGCCCAACTACCGTGTTTTGTCAGGAAGGTCGATTTTTCTCTGCTTTCATCCCGTATGGTATTAATGCACTGCAAGCATATCCCGCAAACGATGAAAATCCAAAGCCTGCTTCCAGTCTCCGACCGGGTCAGGAATAGAATGAATGAAGCCCCCATCCAGCGGCGAGGATATGAAATGTGCCGGCTGCCGAGGCCTGACGCACTCCTCTGGGGCAATGATTAAATGAATGACAGATGAAATGAAATGATAGTGGAGAGTGTTGCTGGAATGAAATTTTGACAGGGAAAACCGGAGTACCCGGAGAAAAACCTGTCTGCCTCCGTTTTGTCCAGCACAGATCTCACATGGAGTGACCGGGATTTGAACCACGGATCCAGCGGTGAGAGGCCGGCGCCGCAAACGATACTGAACATTATTATTTTCCCCCTCGATGATATTATTCGAACGGTCTGTAGTCACATCGAGGGAAAATAATAGTGTTCAGTATCGTTTGCGGGATATGTTTGCAGTGCACTAGTAGGCCTACCATACGTGATGCAAGCAGAGAAATATCAACCTTCCTGATAACACACGTTACTTGGGCTGCATGAAAAATGAAAATCCACAGCCTGCAACCAGTCACCGACCGGGTCAGGAATGGAATGAATGAAGCCCCCATCTAGCGGCGAGGATATGGACTGTGCCGGCTGCCGAGGCCTGACGCACTCCTCTGGGGCAATGATTAAATGAATGACAGATGAAATGAATTGATAGTGGAGAGTGTTGCTGGAATGAAATTTTTGACAGGGAAAACCGGAGTACCAGGAGAAAAACCTGTCTGCCTCCGTTTTGTCCAGCACAGATCTCACATGGAGTGACCGGTATTTGAACCACGGACCCAGCGGTGAGAGGCCAGCGTGCTGCCGCCTAAGCCACGGAGGCTTACTTGGGCTGTATGAAACAATATTATTAGTGGCAGCTGATTAACCTTTTAATGGCGTAGGCCTATAGATGAGCACTGCGCGGATAATCGAAACGTTATCCGCAACCGCCCCGCATCCGCACGACTGTCATCCGCATCCGCACAACTGTTATCCGCATCCGCCCCGCAACCGCACGACTTTTTTCCGCATTCGCAAGTTTGTTATTCGAATCTACTGGCGTTATAATGAAATGAAAATCCACAGCCTGCTTCCAGTCTCCGACCGGGTCAGGAATGGAATGAATGAAGCCCCTATCTATCGGCGAGGATATGGACTGTGCCGGCTGCCGAGGCCTGACGCACTCCTCTGGGGCAATGATTAAATGAATGACAGATTAAATTAAATGATAGTGGAGAGTGTTGCTGGAATGAAATTTTGGACAGGGAAAACCGGAGTACCCGGAGAAAAACCTGTCGGCCTCCGTTTTGTCCAGCACAGATCTCACATGGAGTGACCGGGATTTGAACCACGGACCCAGCGGTGAGAGGCCGGCGTGCTGCCGACTGGCGTTACAATAATATTTTTAATTAGATAAAGCATAAATTACTAAAGCAACATAGGCTATTTAGACATTTGAGGTAAAAGTATTGCAACCCTTTCCTGTTCAGAGTGTTAATTATGCTTAATGAGTATGACATAATTTGAATGAGATTAGCTTAAATCATCGTCTTACATTTGTCATGAACAAAAAAAAACACATAACGGAAAAATATGATATGTCATAAACGTCCGGGTCCTAGTAATACTGTAGCCAAAAACTATCCGCAATTTTTCTCCAAACATTATCCGCAGCTTATCCGCTATCCGCACAGCCATGCAAACTATATCCGCATGGCGAAAAATTTTGCGGATATCCGCGGGTTTATCCGCAGATACCCTCATCCGCGCAGGGCTTTACCTATAGACTACACTTACAAGTGCACGAGGCTAAATGACCACGATAACCAGGCCCCTCAAATGAAACAACTACAACAATGACGATGGTGAACAGATCGGAACATTTCAAAAGGAATGGTTTCAGACACACTAGCTGCCTATGTGAGGAAGTCTAAAACCACTCGCAAACGCTGTGCGGTGTGAAGTAAGTTATTTCACTCGCTCAATGCCCACGCACATTCCAGTGACTGCGATAAACAAGTAGGCTATGCCAACTTAGCTTGTCCCTAATTGAGAGGTTTCCTAAATAGCCTACAGTATTAAGTCCTTTCTCGTTGGGCGTTAATTTTATCCGTGTTATGTTCTGTAACGGAACATCTGATTGGCCATGTGCGAGGCTATCTCGGAAGACGTCTGAGTTCGAACCACACTGGCGCCGTCCTTGAAATGGATTTCCGTGGTTTCTCATTTTCAACTCCAAGCTAATGCTAGGACGGTACCTTCTAATAGGCAACGATTTCTTCCTTCCAAATCCTTTCACGGTTCTAATCATCTTCACTCATTTCATCACTCTGGTGATTTTTGCGTCAGGAAGGGCATACGGCAATCATGGAAATGTTTAGCCGTGGTCACTAAAAGGAACAAATATTATCTGCATCTGATACCATAGGCTGCCTGGGGCAAGATGGTGACGTAGTCAAGCTGCTGGGCTCTCACCAAGGCGGACCGGGTTCGATTCTTGGTGAGTGCATGTGATATTTTTGAAGTGAAATGTCACGTCATGTGGTTCGGATTCCATCTAAAAATGGAGGTCCCATGGCTCATGGTCGCGAGATTAACGGTCACGTAATACTATAAGCTTTAGGCCTAGGCAATACCATTTCTATCACCACGCAGCATACAATGAGAAATATTGGCTTAAATAGGCCTACGTATATTTTGCAAGTTGTAATAGAAGGACCTACAGTAGCTTATTCGTATAACAAAGTACGATATGCCTATTTAAAAAGCAGATCTGTTTCTCCATTAGAATGCATCAGTCTATGTTTCAGATTTAGGCTATGGAACAAATGTCAATTGATTTATGAACATCAACCCTTCAAATAAAACGGCAATGTTTAGGCCTATTGTTTTTAGAGTATAGCCTACTGTACAGTACATGAATATGTTACAGATCAGCCATGAATCGCTTTTAAAGCCGTTTTGTTGGTGAATATCTTATTCAAAAGCTAATACTGTAAATAAAACGCCGGGTTTGGTAAGTGCTATCTTTCAAAATCCAAGATTGAGAGTTCGATCCCGACAGTCTTATAACCTATAGCACTTGAGGATGTTGAAGTGCGACAGCCTCGTGTCAGTAGACTTAGTGTGATACGTTAAAGATCTCTTCAGGCATTGCAACATCTCCGAAACCACAGCAACTAACCAAATTATTAATATTATTATTATTAGTCTATTAATATTATTATTATTACTCACAAAGATATCCTCTGAAGGTAGGCAAACAGGAAAGTGTGTCCCTTCCTGGCTCGTCCTCTGAATCCGCGCCAGACAGCTGCCTCACCTTGACTTCCTAGTCCTCTCAACACGCACAACTAGTTAGTTATGTTACTTATTGTTGCTTTAATGGGCGGAACAGCTCGGCTTAGAATGTAGCCTAGGTGTTGAGTATAACAATTCTGGATATATTTTACGACGTTGTGAGTGTTTTAATCACCATCTATAAGCACAATTCAGCAGCTCTCATAGCTGTTAGTACAACTTCTTCCCGCTGAGGCCACTCACTCTCTGCCCCAAGATACTCGCGTTAAGACTTGCCTGGGAGCTGACAGCGAGCAGCCGTTGATTTCTCCGCTCACGTTCGGGTTCCATTCGGTTCGGCCAATAAGAATTCATCTCGTGATGGTTGCGGTGGAGCAGCCAGTGACGGAAGAGCAGACACTTTAAAATGTCTGAAAATCACAAATGACTGTCGCTGTTCAAGTTGCGTGATTTAAATTCAATTGAATTAGGGAGTAGCAATATTTTAAACACAATATTCACCTTCAGCTTCAAAAGTTGCAACTTGAATCTCAAAAAGCCCCATTCCAAGACATGACTTTCCATGTTGAGACCAACTGTTATCGAGCATGAAATGATCACTGTCATTTCCCTCAGTACAACAACACATTAATTTGATGTTGGACGTCTGCTGTATACCGGATGAATCAGCTGCCCCTAATAATACTGTTTTATGCAGCCCAACTAACGCATGTTTCCAGGAAGCATATCCCGCAAACGATACTGAACACTATTATTCATTCCCCGATATTAGGCTACTCGAACGGTCTGTAGTCACATCGAGGAAAAACGAGCACACATCCATTGACAGTTGTATCGGGACGATTATTTTTCAATTTTATTAAATTGAAATCGCAGTTCTATTCACCTGTGTTAAGATTACGTAATGATGATGCAATACATCTCTTACTAGAAGTAAGTTTCAGAAAAATATTATATATAAACAAGTAGTTCCGTGACGAACTAAAGAGCCTACTTTTCTTAAAATTTTAGAATTAATATAAAATATTATGAGCTATTATTGTGCCAATTTTGGTTGAAATCCATTTTTTAGTATAGAAGTTACATGTATTTAAAAATTGGACTTATGAGCAGGCTTAAATCATGTTGGCAGCACTGACGTATATTAGTTACTTCAAATCAATTTAGAATGTTAGGTACTATACGTATGCAAAGTTAGGGCTGTTGGTTTGGATATTTTCTGATTTAGTGTATATATAGTATATTAGGGTAAAAATAGAGAGAGCATTTATATACAGTTGGCAGCTAAGTTGGCTCTTAAAAATGCGCATATTCATATCAGTTATGCTACACAAATCACATACGACATTTGGTCCAAATCCATTTGTTAGTATAGAAGTTACATGCATTTAAAATTTGGGCCTGTCGACAAGCTTAGAATCATGTTGGCAGCACTGACGTATACAAGGTACTCCAAATTCATGTAGAACGTCATGTACTATACGTGTGCAAAGTTTCGAGGTCTTAGATAGCATACTTTCTGGTATATTGGTATTAGGATAAAAAAAATGGAGAGAGCATTTATTAACAGTTGGCAGCCCTGGTTGCTCTTAAGAACACGCATAGTCATATCTGTTATGGAACACATAGCACATCCGAAATTTGGTTGAAATCCAATTGATAATGTAGACGTTACATGCATTTACAAATTGGACCTATGGGCAGGCTTAGAATCATGTTGGCAACACAGCCATGTATGACCTCCTGGAAATTAAACTGAAATATTATTATCTATATGTGTGCCAATTTTGGAAGAGCTTCCGTGCTTACCTTCCAAGATATCCAACATGGAGCTCAAATTTCAATTGTGATTATTTAGCAGTTGGTAGCACTGATATCATTTTCAAATATGGCCGTGAGATATTCAGGTATAGGTCTTTACTCCTACCAACTTTTGTTTCGATTTCTCCAGCCGTTTAGGAGTTGATAGGGGGGGGGGGGGGAGACACACACACAGCCAGCCAGACAGAAGGACAGACAGATAGACAGAAGGACAGACAGACAGACAGACAGACAGACACAAATTTGCCCGAGCTCATAAGTCTACTTTTTTCTCATTTTTGCAAAATGTGAAAAGTAGGCTAAAAATATTATACTAGCATACCCATGCGAGAACTTGGCTTGCGGGCTCGACGCGACAAAGTTTGTTTAATCGAAATTTTTAAAGAAATTGTCGATATTTATGACTCCAGAGAGTAATTCGCCATTGCTGCGGGTAATTCAAAAGAACATTGAATGCTCATTTGTTACATTTGTGTGACTGACTGCTTGGTTCAGGGGTGACGTTTTCGCCTGCTATGCCCAATGTTGCAAGATCAAAACATGACGCAGTCAGTTGGCATTGGAGGGTGCGCAAATGCGAGGGAGCCGTGTCAGTACATTTACTGGCACGTTAAAGATCACCTTCGGAGCAAAATTCCGGCAATCCAGCGTTTCTAAAAGTCTCATTAGTTAAAAGGGACATAAAACTAATAGTGTGAGCGCCCCGTGTGTACATACCACCCGCCTGGCTTTACTGTTATGCAGGCTGGACGCGACACAGTTCTGTCAGGGGATATTGTCTTGTTTATTTCTTTAATCGCACTTTATAAACAAACTAGCAGTAGAACCCGGCTTTGCCCGGTGGATTCATTTGTTTTGTGGATGATAATGAATAATACTACAGAACTGGCACCTGATATTTAAACTACCAGAAAAATAAAATAAAATAAAAACTTTTGTGGTGGTGGTGGGGGTGATAAGTAGTACAGTATAATGGACGTAACATTAAGGTCATTTTACCGTAATGATAATAATGATAATTATGAATAGGGAAACAGCTATTTACTACCTACAGCACTGAACCATGTAATTTACAATCAATTTAAAAAAATGATTAGAAAGAGGAGTAAGTGAAATTAAAGACACTGCATAGGGCCTATATCTCATTGGCTGTTAGAAATGTAGAGACCAATAGTGTCGTCTTTCGTCGCATAGCGCCGTAGGAAAATAATCAGAACACTTTGTAAAACTTCGGCTGTCCCGAACTACTGAGGTAGCAATAGTATCATTTATCGCCACATAGCGCTCAACGATAAGGTTCGGAATAGACTAAATGAAGGTAAATTTGAAAGCACCAACGCTTATTGCAGTTGGTAACCTCAATGTACTGCACCAACACCATTGCACTTATACAGAGGCATAATATTTTCATGATGATAACTGTTTTTAGGGGTCTAAGAAATCTTTTTGTACTAATTAATCCCCGTGACTGCAATTTATAAACAGCTCAAGATGCAACTATTTTCGTAAATCTGCACCAGAACACTGGTAGAGGCGGCGTGATGCTGCCCGAATTGCCAGCCAACAATAGACTTATTAAAATATTCTTACAGTTACACTACTACGGACATGAATGGTTCTAGGGCCTTAATACGCGGTTTTCAAGTTCATTTTGTCTGTTATTCTAAATGTAGGAAATGGAGAGCGTTGCCCAAAATATCAAGTGGACAGTGTTACCAGCAGGGTATGAAAGTGTATGTAAAATTTGGTGCAATTAGGAGAAACGGAGTAGATTTGTGATAAAGGGCCTAAATGCAGGGAATGGAGTGGTCTGTCCAAAATTTAAAGTGGACAGTGTCACCCGCAGGGTTCCAAAGGGTAAGTATACAAAATGTGGTTCAGATCGGTGAAATGGTGTAGATTTGTGCCAAAGTGCCAAAATACAGGAAATGGAGTGGTATTTCCAAATTTCATGCAGACAGTGTTACTCGCAGGGTTCCAAAGGGTAAGTATACACATTTTGGATCAGATCGGTGAAACGGTGTATATTTGTGATAAAGGGCCTAAATGCAGGGAATGGAGTGGTCGGTCCGAAATTTCAAGCAGACAATGTTACTCGTCGGGTTCCAAAGTTTAAGAATGTAAAATTTGGTTCACATCGGTGAAACGGTGTATATTTGTGCCAAAGGGCCTAAATAAAGGAAATGGAGTGTTATGTCCGAAATTTCATGTAAACAGTGCTACTCGCAGGGCTCCAAAGGGTAAGTACACAAATTTTAGTTCAGATGGATGAAAAGGTGTAGATTTGTGCCAAAGGGCCTAAATGCAGGGAATGGAGTGGCCTGTCCGAAATTTCATGTAATCAGTGTTACTCGCAGGGTTCCAAATGGTAAGTATGCAAATTTAGGTTCAGATCGGTGAAAAGGTGTAGATTTGTGCCAAAGGGCCTAAATACAGGGAATGGACTGGTCTGTCATAAATTTCACGTGGACAGTGATACTCGCAGGGTTCCAAAGGGTAATTGTCCAAATTTTGGTTCAGATCGGTGAAACGGTGTACGTATCACTAACCATAACGCCAGCGCATGCGGATAGAGCTGTTCAGGAGCGCTTGTTCTTCCGACTTACTGAACAAAAATCAATCTTAACGGTTACCTGAGAGGTGTAGCCTAATTCTACATAGCCTAAACTATTCCTCGTGAATCTGGCTATCATATAAAAAAAGAATTTTTCGAATCGGACTGGTAGTTCCAGAGATTAGCGCGTTTAAACACACAACCACACAAACTCTTCAGCTTTATTATATTAGTATAGATAACTTAAATATATTTCCGTTGATTTTTCACGAAATGCAAGAATTTTCCTGTAACTTTCTATTAAGGTGATTTGGAAGATTTTGGTACAAACCACACCTTCTAACTCCCACTAGTTTAAGAGCCTGAGTTTTGTGTAACATACACCTTAGCATTTTATTAACCGGGTGAATCAGCAGCCCCAAATAATATTGTTTTATGCAGCCCAACTAACACGTGGTGACAGAAGGTTGATATTTCTCTGCCTGCATCCCGTATGTTATAATAATGCACTGCAAGCATATCCCGCAAAATATAATGCACACCATTATTTTTCCCTCGTATTAGTCTGCAGTCACACCGAGGGAAAATAATAGGATTCAGTATCGTATGCGGGGTATGCTTGCAGTACATTAGTACCATACGAGATGCAGGCAGAGAAATATCGACCTTCCTGAAAATAATGATAGTTGGCTTCCATTAAAAAATATTATTCGAGGGAGCTGATTCAGCTGGTATATTATTTTTTAAATTTGGCTCCATTGGAAAATATTATATTATTAATAACGATTAGAATATTAATTTCAATTCAATTTAACATTTGGCATGCAGCCATGAAGGCTGAGATATTACCTACATACAGTAGGCTTCACGGCCCGGGCCGGATGGTTTGGTCACAATCAAGAATGGTAAAGAGAACAAAATGTTATATTTCACTCCGGAGTAGGAATGGAATTAAATTCAGCCAGTCAATTCAAACCCATTCCGGCGTGGAATTAAACCTGGAGTGAAACATATAATTTCACTCAGACAAAGAATTAAATTGGGATATTGAATTCTATTCCTCTCAGAACAAATCTCGGAATGAAATTCCATTCAATTCCGATGGGAGTGAAATTAAATCCATTGCATTTTATTCCTCTCGGAATGAAACGTTGAAAGAAACACTCAATTATTTTCCGAGGGGAATATAATTAAATCCTAACAATTAAATTTAATTCTCCTCGGAATGAAACTCTGAAGGAAACATTGAATTCCACTCCGGTAGGAATGAAATTAAATCCATACGCTTTAATTCTATTCCCCGTGGAATTAAATTGTGAATAACACATTTAATAATATTCCAACAGGAATGACATTAAATGCATGGAATTTAATTTTATTCCTCTCGAAATGAAACTCTGAACAAAATATTCAGGTCTATTCCAGTCGAAGTGAAATGTAAAAAATCCACAGCCTGCTTCCAGTCTCCGACCGGGTCAGGAATGGAATGAATGAAGCCCCCATCTAGCGGCGATGATATGTACTGTGCCGGCTGCCGAGGCCTGACGCACTCCACTGGGGCAATGATTAAATGAATGACAGATGAAATGAAATGAGTGGAGAGTGTTGCTGGAATGAAATGTTGACAGGGAAAACCGGAGTACCCGGAGAAAAACCTGTCTGCCTCCGTTTTGTCCAGCACAGATCTCACATGGAGTGTTACCGACAGTAGTGGCTACGCGGACTAAAGCGCAGCGTTAGGTCATGGGGCCAAGCTCTCTGCTGACTCGGTAGACGCGTGGGTTCGAGCCCCACCGTCGGCTGTCCTTGAAATGGTTTTCCGTGGTTTCCCATTTTCAACACCAGGCAATGCTGGGACAGTACCTTCTGACAGGCCACGGCCGCTTCCTTCCACATCCTTGCCCAGTTTCATTCATCTTCATCCATTTCATCTCTCATCCCGACGCGCAGGTCGCCCACGGGCGTCGAATAGAAAGACCTGCACTCGGCCTCTCAGGAGGCTACACGAAAAAAAAAAAAAAAAAAAAAAAAAACGGGATTTGAACCACGGTCCCAGCGGTGAGAGACCGCCTAAGCCACGGAGGCTCCGAAGTGAAATGTAATCCATACAATTCAATTCTATTCTTCTCGGAACGAAACTCTTGACGAACATTTAATTTTATTCAGGCCGGAGTGAAATTAAATCCATACAATTGAATTCTATTTCGTTCGGAATGAAACTCTGAACGAACATTTAATTACCGGTATATTTCGGCCGGATTGAAATTAAATCAGTGCAATTTAATTCGAACGAGCATTTAATTCTATCCCGGGCCGAGTGAAAGTACATCCTTACAATTTAATTCTATTCTGGCCGGTGTGAAATTAAATCCATACAATTAAATTATATTCCAGCCGGAGTGAAATTAAATCTGAATATTTAATTCTATTCTGGCCGGAGTAAAATCAAATCCATACGCTATTATTTGAACGAAGATTTAATTCATTTTGCCGGAGTGGAATTAAATCCATGTCATATAATTGTATTTTTGTCGGAATGAAGCTCTAAACAAATATTTAGCTCTATTCCAGTCGGAGTGAAATTAAATCCATACAATTTGATTCTATTCCTCTCCGAATTAAACTTTGAAGGAACATTTAAATCTATTCTGAGGTGAATAAATTGAATCCGTAGAATGCAATGTTATATAAATATGAAGATCTGAATTAAATATAGCGAAATTTAATGCATAGAATTAATTCCGTCGCCTCCGAAGCGTTGCGGTCAGCATGATTAGCTGCCGCCCCGGAGGTCCTGGGTTCGATTCCCGGCTTTGCCACGAAATTTGAAAAGTGGTACGAGGACTGGAACGAGGTCTACTCAGCCTCGGGTGGCCCAAATGATTAGAGGGGGTTCGATTCCCCCTCAGCCATCCTCGAAGTGGTTTTCCGTGGTTTCCCACTTCGTCTTCGGGAAAATGCCGGGATGGTACCGCCTCCTTCCCTCTTCCTTGCCTATCCATCCTCACCATCCCTTACCTTCCCTCATGAGGCCCCTGTTCGCTTTGCAGGTGAGGCCGCCTGGGCGAGGTGCCAATCCCACCTTCCCAGTTGTATCCCTTCCGTTTCGATGTTCCCAGCTCTAGGACACTGCCCGTAGAGGCGGTAGTGGTGAGTTCCCTCGCTGAGTCCGAGGGTTCCACCAACCTGGAGGGTAAACGACAAAAAAAGAAATGAATTAATTCCTCGCGGAATGGCACTCTCAATGAAGAGTTTGCCTTATTCACTCCAAAGAATGATAATGATCGTATGGTCTCCTGAGTGGCCGAGTGCAGGTCTTTCTACAGTAGTTGACGGAGCCATTCACTCCAATGAAATTCTGGGATATAGGCCTAATGTTAATACCTGAGGCATTTTTCTCAATTTTATTTCACAGGATTATTATTTTGAGTCTACTTTGATCTTATGAAATATAGACTTGTGAGATCACCTTTTATCCGTGTATGTATGTGTGTACGTGTGTGTGTCCTCATAAAATCTAAACGGCTAGAGCGATTACAGTACAATGAAACTTGGTGAGGTCTAAGTAGGTAGGTTACTACCTCGTCTAACCACGACTGTGCTTTTCAAATTCTAATACGATTTACCAATTCAACATGACGACTGCGCGAATAATTACACCAGCATTCAATATCTCCGACAGGATTTGTTATTAGGAATCATTTATTTACCGAATTGGCTGACAGCGGTAACTACGCTCGCTAACGCGCAGCGCTAGGCCATCGGGACAAACTATCTGCGGACTCGGTAGACGTGGGTTGGAGCCCCACCATCGGCCGTCCCTGAAATGGCTTTCTGTGGTTTACCATTTTCAACTCCATCCAAACGCTGGGACGGTACAGGCCACGGCCGCTTTCTTCCATATCCTTGCCCGGTTTCATTCATATTGATTCATTTCACCTCTACCGGGTGAGTTAGCCGTGGTCGTTACGGCATGACTGCTGGCAGTCGCTCACATCCGGGAGGCGATGAGGTTCGAATCCACCCGCCGGTCACCTTGAAGATGGTCTTCTGTGGTTTCCCATCTTCCTTACAGGCAAATGCCGGGGTTGGTCCCTAACTATAGGCCACAGCCGCTACCTTCCAACTCCTCGTCCTTACATTCCCACTTTCCTCCCCAACGGTACTTGTAACTCACCCATTGGGTGTCCGTCTCGAAGCAGCTACAAAACCAAAACTGGCGAGCCGAACATGTCCTCGGACACTCCCGGCACTAAAAAGCCATACGCAAAAAAAAAAAAAAAAAAAAAAAAAACACCTCTCATTAACTCCTCTTCTGAGGTTGGCGTCAGGCGTTGAATAATAATGGATAGACATACATTTGTGTAAAAATCATGGGTTTACTACAGCCAAATGTTGTTTGAGATAGACATTGGCATTTCAGCCCCATAGAGGTTCCACTCTCATCAGTCTACTGCGCTCCGGCTTATTCATAATTTACCCCCTTTTCCATTATAACGTCGAAGCCTCCGTGGCTTAGGCGGCAACACGCCGGCCTCTCACCGCTGGGTCCGTGGTTCAAATCCCGGTCACTCCATGTGAGATCTGTGCTGGACAAAACGGAGGCAGACAGGTTTTTCTCCGGGTACTCCGGTTTTCCCTATCAAAATTTCATTCCATCAACACTCTCCACTATCATTTCATTTCATCTGTCATTCATTTAATCATTGCCCCAGAGGAGTGTGTCAGGCCTCGGCAGCCGGCACAGTTCATACCCTCGCCGCTAGATGGGGGGGGGGGGCTTCATTCATTCCATTCCTGACCTGGTCGGAGACTGGAAGCAGGCTGTGGATTTTCATTTTTTTTCTTCATTATAACGTCGAACTTACTATACATATAAATGCTGAAAGGCTCTTGCCGAGTCTCACCTGTATACTGTATGTATAAAGATACGTTTTGCTTTGTGCTCAATTTCAAATAAAGACAATTCCAATTACAACGTGCCTTTAATGAGATTTCTGCGCACTGTTCATAGCTCTTACGTTACAATGCGAACGAGGAATGGGGCGTGGTGGAGAAATGCCAAGCTGCTTGTTTCTCACCAATGCGGACCGGGTTCGATTCCCGTTCAATGCAATTGAGATTCTTGAAGTGCAATGTAATAATCACGAGATTTATGGTCACGTAAAACTACAGGCTGCCATCGTTTTAAAGTATCCACCTCCTGCTGTAGCAGCTAGCATTTTTGGCTGTCACCCCGGAGGTCCAGGTTCGATCCCCGGCTCTGTTAAGAAATTAAATTGTGGTCTTTTGGTTGGAATGGGGTACACACAGCCTCGTGAGAAACAACTGAGAAGAGGGGGTTTCGATTCCCACCTCGGTCATCCTGGAAGTTGTATTCCGTGGTTTCACACTTCTACTCCAGGCGAATGCCGGGATGGTTGAACTTAAGGCCACGACCATCTCCTTCCCAATCCTTAGTCTACCTGAATTACAAGTACACCCACTAATACAGCCATCACATAACACTCGTTATCAGACAAAAATGTCACACTCACCCAAGTACATGGGGCTAATGACCACGATGTTCAAACCCCTCAAGTGAAACAACAACAACAACAACAACAACAACAACCTTTTAAAGTGCGAAATCCTCGCTTGAGCTTTCTAGCATAATTTATATGATGCTTGTCTTAAATAACTATAATGTTTAGATATTGAGTTTTGAGTTTGTAATTGTTGCTCTATACTTTATAACAATGTAGGTCATGCACCAAAAGTTACTTAGTACATCACTTAGAAATACCCCTTAATAGGTGGGACAGATTTTAAATGGGAAGTCCATTAGAACATATCGTTGGCCTACAAGTGAAGTAGAACAAGTTTCTGAGGAAATAAGCTATAGTCTACGTAAGGATCGTGAAGGCTCATTTTCTCAAGATCGTGTTCTCTCACTCAGTGTTTTACTTGTATGCTGACGATTTGAAAATAGAATTAAATGTTCGTTCAAATTATACTGCATGGATTTGATTTTACTCCGGCCGGAATAGAACTAAATGTTCGTTCACTGGTTCATTCCAACAGGAACATAATTAAATTGTATGAATTTAATTTCACTGCAGCCGGAATAGACATAAATTGTAGCCTATGAATTTAATTTCACTCCAGCCGGAATAGAATTAATAATAATTTTATTAATGCAGCCAATGGCCATGTACTTTTCTTTTCAGGACGGATTAAGTTGTATGAATTCAATTTCACTCCGACCTCAAGATTTAATTAAGTCCCACATTTCATTTAACTCCGACCTCGAGATTTCATTTAGTTCCACATTTCATTTCACTCCGACCTCAAGATTTAATTTAGTTCCACGTTTCATTTCCCTCCGACCTCGAGATTTCATTTAGTTCCACATTTCATTTCACTCCGACCACAAGATTTATTATCATTACAAATTGAATTTCACTTCCAGTGTACGATATAATTTTATTCAGATCAAAAGATTTAATTTCACTCCGGCCTCAAGATTTAATTTCATTACACATTCAATTTCACTCCGAGTCGAAGATTTATTCCATTCCGACACCAAGATTTAGTTTTATTCCACATTTAATTTCAATCCGACTCCAAGGTTTATTTTTACTCCACATTTAATTTCATTCCGACCTGAGGATTTAGTTTCATTAAATTCACAAATTCCAATTACACACAAATTAAATTCACAAATTAATTTCATTCCTTTAATTTCAATCAATCTGCGTATTTAATTTCATTGCACATTTAAATTCACTCCGACCCCAAGATTTAATTTTATTCCACATTTAATTTCATTCCAACCTCATGATTTAATTTCGTTCCACATTTAATTCCATTCCACATATAATTTCATTCAAGAATTATTTTCATTCCAGATTTAATTCACTTAAAGTTTCACTCCATGCATTTCGTTATTAGTCTACTTTCGATTTTTGCAAAAAATGAAAGTAGACTTATGAGATCAACACAGGGCGAAAAATTGTGTGTCTGTCTGTGTGTCTGTGCGTCTATGAGTGTGTGTACTCGGAATGCCTGTCCCCCCTATCAATTCGAACACGGTGAAACCGAATTGAACAATATTTGGTACAGAGGTAGCACTAGCAAAGGGCACCTCAGTGTAATGTTTTATATCGCCGTCATCATGATGGAAACGTAATGGCGGCCACCCAAATGTTCAAAGCTTAAATCAAATTACGACTAACCTATTCATCCGATCTCTACCAAATTTTGCAACAACATACCTTTATGTGAGAAGCGTTCTTTAACCAAGCTACAAGGTCATCAGCCCCAAACTTTGCGGATGGCGGCCAAGTTTGTGTGCAAATCGATTCCCCCTATCAATTCAAACACCGTGAAACCGAATTGAACAATATTTGGTACAGAGGTAGCACTAGCAAAGGGCACCTCAGTGTCATGCTTTATATCGCCACCATCTTGACGAAAACGTAATGGCGGCCACCCAAAAGTTAAAAGTTTAATTCAGATTACGACCAACCTAATCATCTGATCTCTACTAAGTTTTGCAACATTATACCTTTATGTATGAAGAATCATTTGACCAAACTACAAGGTCATCAGCCTAATAATTTACGGAGAGCGGCCATGTATGTGTGCAAATCGATTCCCCCTAACTATTCAAACACGGTGAAACTGAATTGAACGAAATTTGGTGCTGAAGTAGCACTAGCAATGGGCACCTCAGTGTCATGTTTTACACCGTCGCCATATTGACGGAAACGTAATGGCGGCCACCCAAATGTTAAAAGATTAAATCAAATTACGACCAACCTAATAATAATCTCATCTCTACCAAATTTTGCAACAACATACCTTTGTGTGGGAAGCATATTTTTACCAAACTACAAGATCATCAGCCTACTAGTTTGCAGATGGCGGCCATGTACGTGCGCAAATCGATTCCCCTATCTATTCAAACACGGTGAAACCGATATTAACGAAATTTGGTACAGAGGTAGCACTTGCAAAGGGCTCCTTAGTGTCAAGTTTTATATCGCTGCCATCTTGACGGAAGCGTAATGGCGGCCACCCAAATGTTAAAAGCTTAAATTAAATTACGACCAACCTAATCATCTGATCACTACCAAATTTTGCAACAACATACCTTTTTGTGGGAAGCATCGTTTGACTGAACTACAAGGTCATCAACCCAATAGTTTGCAGATAGCGGCCATGTTTGTGTGCAAATCGATTCACTATATCATTTCAAACACGGTGAAACCGAATTGAATGACATCTTGTACAGAGGTGGCACTAGCAAAGGACACCAAATATTCATGTTTAATATCCGTATAACACGCAGTATTTCAACAAGCTACTACAACCAACATTCAATTGTCTACTCCTTAAAAAGGACAAAGAGTTATAACAATACCCATGCATTTAGGAGAAAGTAGGCTATATGTTCTTTACTGAACATCTTGCTTTTTTATTATGAACGCAGTTTTATTATTCACATTTCACTCCTCATACTTTATTGCATAATTACTCTCTGAATTTAATTTCACTCCGAGTTTCATGAAGAAGTTTAGTTCCAGATATAATTTAATTCCGAACTTCATTCTTTTTAATTCACGAAATGGTTTCATTTACACATTTCGCTCCTTACATTTCACTACTTGCATTTTATACCTCAAATTCTACTCCTAATTTAATTCCTCTTTGAATTTCATTTACTAAACCATTTTCTCGTTAATACAGTTCTACTAATCGCGTTTAATTTCGTTTCTTTTAATACTGTTCCAATTTACATACTTTTATTTTCATTCCTCTTCACATATAATTTCATTCCAGACTTTTGAGTGTAAAAACCATCTATTTTAACTCCTTTTTATTTTAATTCGTTCTCTTTACCATCCCTGGCCACAATGTTTCGCAGCCCTAGACGAGATTATACTTGAAACGAACGGCCACCCAAATGTACGAGCAGTGATGGATTAGCCATAAAGCACAATAGGCAATTGCCTGGGGCCCCCGGCTCAAAAGGGCCCCCCAAAAATGAAAAAAATCCCACTAAAAAATGGAAACAACATTTTTTGGAAACAAAATTGGAAGAAAAGTCAAATAAATTAGGTACCGAAAAGAAAACAAAAAATGTGAAACTTAGAATTACAGTTATAATTTTACAGTTTAATTTCTTGGTTTATACTTCGTAAAGTGCTGTTCGTAAATTCTCTCTGCCCGGGTTTTTCCCATAAACTTTATCTTCTTATTATACTTCCAATTCATAAATAACTTAACTATTGTTTGACACATTCCAAGTCAATCAAAATTTCAACTTTCTGTTCGCTCTATTGCTTAAGGATTGGAAGCAATTAACTGATACTCCCACGGTCGGGTCCCAAAATTCCCAAAATGCCATGACTATTTGAATTAACTGATAAGTCCCCGCCCCCGCCCCCGCCATCCCCTCCACTTTATTAGCCATAGTTAAGCTCGGAAAGAGTTTTTTCCAAATTCGGGCATTCTGGTCTGTAGAGTAATTTCGGAAACAAGTAACGTGCTCCCACTTGAGTTCAGACTTCAAATCGACGGTTTTGTGATCGACAATTTTAATTCGTTAGTGTTCGATGAACAGTTTTATCTGTGTATCGGATTGAATTAAAACCCCAACTCAAAAATGTCTTCACGGACATATTTGAGTGGTGCACAAAAAGGAAAACTTGCCAAAGACAAAAGTTAAGAGAAAGTGTGGTGTTGAGAAAGTTCCAAAACTAACTACATTTTTCCTTCGGAATAAAACCTCTTCAAATTCATCGGAAAATCAAGGACCTGCCACTAGCGATGAATCAAAGGAGCGAAAACACCTCAGAAACACAAGTGGTCAGACAATGCTTATTCAAGACGCATAACTGCGTGATGCTGATGACCAGGATATCGTTAGCACTTAAAGCAACAATAACTAAAGTAGCAACCTAATGACCAGCTTAAGCATCCCTCTTACACCTGCTGTCATGACCACGACGATTATCAGCACGGTACGCCTCTGATGCCAGGGATACAGTCTAAATTACAACATTAACAACCGAACACACACATACATGCATTAAACAACATTTAACACTTCAGTTCGATATTATTAATGAACTGAAACCGGGTGAGTTAACTGTGGTCGTTACGGCATGACTGCTGGCAGTCGCTCACATCCGGGAGGCGAGGAGGTTCGAATCCCCCCGCCGGCAACCTTGAAGATGGTCTTCTGTGGTTTCCCATCTTCCTTCCAGGCAAATGCCGGGGTTGGTCCCTAACTATAGGCCACAGCCGCTACCTTCCAACTCCTCGTCCTTCCCTTCCAACTTCCCTCCCCAACGGTACTTGTAGCTCACCCATCGGGTGTCCGTCTCGAAGCAGCTACAAAACTGGCGAGCCGAACATGTCCTCGGACACTCCCGGCACTAAAAGCCATACGCAAAAAAAAAAAAAAAAAGGAACTGAAACATTTTCAAACCTTCAGCGTTGTTCTGCATTTCCTTTTGTCTAGCTCGGACGGAACACAATTTGAAAATGACTACTGGAATGGGAGCCTGGCGCGAGACTTGTGTCTAGCCGCTAACAGCCGAGCAGCCTTCGGCTGCAGGGACTCGTTCGCTGATACTCGTACACAGTGCCGGATTTATAAGACTTACAGTGGCCCTAGGCAAATGTTAATTTGAGGGCCCTTTTTCCCTTTTTTTCACCCCCCCCCCTTCATAAAAAAGTCAATCATAACTTTGAAAAAGATTTAATTTACAAATTTACAATGAATAATCAATACAATTTTGATCATATGTACATTTTCAGAAAAACTTTTTTCTGCATTTTGTTTCGCAGAAAGTTTCAATAACATCATTGAAGTTGACTTTCCTTAAAATGTCTGATTCTATGCAGATACGACTTAACATGTGCAGTCGTTCTTGTCGCATAGTAGCTCTTCGAGGCGCTTTAATTCGTTTAAACTGTGAAAAAGAACGTTCCGCAGTACAGTTCGTTATCATTAAGTTAAACAAATTCGGAGAGCTATTTCTACATTCGGAATTACATTTGCCAATTGGTCCTTCATTAAAATCTCATACAACTGACTATGACTTTTCGGCAGCGGTGTATCTGTTGTTTATACTGTATAAGAATGAAAACGTTTCAGTTCAGCTGAGAATTCTTCCATATCTTTATCAAAAAAGCCAACCAAATTGTTTACCACTTCACAGAGTTCTTCATCGCTCATTGAAAAATTATTCAAAAATGCAAATTTCTTGGCAACGTCCATATAAACTTTTGCCCTTTTTTAATTTCGACGTTGTATTTATCGATGATTTCGAGAAAACCTGTTATTCTGAAATTCTCACGAGGCCTCCGTCGGTTGTTTTTTTTTCTTCTACGCTACGATTTTTTAGAATACGATACATCAGGTAACAATTTCTAAGCCTTTTCCTCGAAAATATCGAACTTATCACGAAACTTGCCTAACTTTTCGTCTAAAGTCTTATGCAAGGCAGGACACGTTTGTAAGTCGATCTGTTCAGCTTGTAATGATTTACTAGTTGCCCGCATAGAAGTCAAAATTAAATCGCACAAAATTAACATGAACCCGAATTCGAATTTTTGCATTCTGTTTGCGATGCACCCTGCTTCATGCCGAGTGTCATTATTTTCCGACTCGTCATCTTCAATGCTTTCTAAAGCCTCGACAATTTTATGAAACGAATCATAAACCAGCGTTCGTTGCATTAGCACGTGCTTCCCAGCGCATATCTGACAATGATTTCAAAGTTTTTGATATAATTTTTCAACACGCCCCAACGGTGAGGGTTTGCAGAAAAGAAGTTATACAATGATTGCATTATCGAAAAAAAATTCTACTGCGTAAAAATAACATTTAATAGCAGATTGTCCAACTAAATCTAGGGAATGTGTACCGCAAGGAACATAAATCGCATATTTATTCAGTTCTAATATTTTGGCTTGCATACCCTGATACTTTCCAGACATGTTTGGTGCGTTGTCATAGGACTATCCTCTACAATCTTGAATTTCCAAACCGCTATCTTCAGTGACGAAGTTCACAGTTTAAGTTTTCAAACCTTCTGTTTCAAGAAAAGATATAGCCTAAACCTTTCAACTGGTTTGTGATCTCTTGGTGAAACATACCGGAGCACAACTGACAATTGATCTATATGCCATACATCGGGAGTGTAATCAACGGAAAGGCTGTAATAGAGGCACCTCTTCTAAAATATATGATCTAACTTTTTTGCCCATGATGTTTATTAACTCTTCGCAGATCGTTTTGGATAAATACGACGGAACACCTTCTCCAGCATTTCCGTATTGTACAATATGATCCCCCGCAAAAATGGATCAAACTGCCCAAGAAGTTTAAGTATACCTAAATAATTCCCATTATCCGGCTTTCCAAAGTGCTCGTTCGTACCTCAGAATGACAATCCTCGTTCTGCCAGAGTGATGATAACAGCAACTAGGCCTACTCGTTTTATAACGTCGCACCAATAGTTTTTTTTCTTTAAGTAGTCCATTTCTGAATAGATCGGGCAAATTTTCAGGTTTCCGTTTATCCAGGTAAATTAGCAAACTCTCCCGATGATTCAAATTCTTCTCATGCTGCTGTAAATGAATCCCGGCATTCTTCCAATCATCATATCCTTCACACGCGCAAGTCTGTTCGATTTTTCTGGCGGCAAAAATAACTTGCAAAAAAAAAGCAATAGGCTCGGCCTGAAAATAAAACAAAAAAATATTATTATAATTCGAGAACAAAAATGAATTAAACGGTATTCAAGACATAAAACCCCTAACTGAAATGTTAACCCTTTTAGTCTGGAGATTAAAAAGTAGCATCGTACCTCTCCAAATCGATGTACGGTATTTTCGATCATTTATTGATCGTAAAAATTTGGATCATTTATTGAATATCAACGAATTTAATAAATTTACCAGAATTTTTTATTTTTTGTTTTTTTTGGCGTTGCGTTTTAAGTTTAATATAAACGTTTATTAAATTTGTAATTCACTTTATACTTATTTGTATATTTTTTTGCGCTTCAGTATTTTTTTGTATGATCGTATTTTTTGGACTAAAAGAGCGATTTTTTAACAATTTATTTGTAACTTCAAGTTACACAATTATGCAAAATTTGATACGTTTTGGTAAGATATAAATATTCAAAATTGTTGTTGCAAGATTTGATTTGCCACAACTGAAGTCAAATAAAAGCGTTTATAATTATTGTAATAATTTAAAAAAATTGAAACGAATGCGATTGACTAAAATTCCGAAAAAATCAAACTGATCAACAAAAATGATCTAAAAAATTTGATCTTATTCTTGTCAAAAATTCTAAAGTTTTGGTTGCGTTTTAATATACTTTGCGTGATACGCTCGTTGCTGATTTAGACCAAGCTACCAGAAGTGCATATCATGCTAAAAAAAATACCGCGTTGTTACTCATTAGGGAGAACTTATTGAAGTCTGGAAACGAATAAAATTAAACTAGAATTCCAAAAACAGAAAGAAAAAACATAATTTACAATCTTTTTTTTTATAAAAAATAGTATAACATTCCAAAAACTTTCAATGTATCACAAATACTTGAAGGACTCAATTGTTAATCAAAGCTTACCTTTCGCAGGTGAATAAATGAGCCAATCTCGTTTTGTATTCTCTCCATTCGTTTTCTTTCCAAAGAATAAATGTTGGGAGTAATATCTTGACGTTGATTCCTTATCATATCGACGCTTGGACGATTCAAACGTTCCAGTCAAATTTTGACAATTTGACGGACTGGGTAGATTACTGGCTGAGGAATAACCTAACCACCAAGGGAAGATGATAAAGAAAAGGAGGTGGGTTTCGGACTGGAGAAAAAGGATAGAAAAATAGGAGGAGAGTCCCACAAAAGTTATGAATTTAACTTTAAATGCACTTAGAGGCGGTTGCCACTGCAAATCCGTTCTCTGATACCTAAAGTGGGTAAGGACCTGGTCGAAGCTGACGGGAAACGCAGCTAAGACTTTGGCGGTTTGCAAGAGAATGGCTTTAGTATATTCCCTCTCAAGCATGCATCTGCCTACTATGGGGAAGGGTGATGGTCTGGCAAGGCAGAGAGTAACAGATTTATTGTATGTCTGTTCAAAGAAATTCGTTTTTGCAAAAGTAATTCGGAGAATGCCAATAATTTGAATCAGGTTTGGTATTTCCAGTTTTCGAAGTTGTAGAGTTCCTGAAAAAGCGACCAAGTGCTTCCAAGAAGGATAGTGATAAAAGAATTATACTGTGGGGAATAATTTGGGTAAGTGAACCAATAGTTGCATTTAAAAATGGCTAAGCTTTTACCCAGCAAAGAGCCGACTAAAAGTTTAGGCAAGGAGAAAAACTTATCTTTTAGAAAACCAACCATAAGATTTTGGAGAGGATCTCCACAAGCAGGAAGCTGGCGTAGCGAGCTGTACTTGCCTTACTGGCCAGTTAGAATTAGCTATTAAAGCTAAGAGAGACTTTGACGAGATATCCACTAAGAGTTCTTGCTCAAATGCAACGAGTGGTGAAAGCCCTATCAATAGATTTAATGGCATTGAGTAGGAAGAGCCAAGGAAGACAGGATCTTGCCTAACTGTTGTACTAGAAAAATGAAAAAGCGAAAAGAAACGCTTAATTTATTTAACAATTCAAAAGAAGTTGATAACTTTAACAAATATATATTTTCAATTTGGTTAACAATTTTGGGGTCACAGACCTCCGAAAACATTTGACGTTTGCTCCAGGCAATTAACAATTCTTTAGGTTTCAAACCTTTATATCTTTTTAAGATTTAAAAAAGACAAATGAAGTGATTAAAGTTTAGACATTAAATCGAGTACAAGGTGTGTACTTTCAAAAATTTCCAAGTACATATCTTAAAGAAAGTTACAACTTCGAAATTAACAAAAAAGAAAGCAGGTAGAATGAAAGAGAAGTTCCTATAACTTCTTGTATTGAAGCAGCATTACTTTTAGTAGTTACACAAATAGGGCAGGTCACTTACTGTGAAACCTGAAGAGAAAGTCAAAAGGAAGGTTCTAGACCTCCTATGTTTAGATAGGAATCACGAGACAAATGGGGCAAGTTTCCCTTTCGTGAAACCTAGAAATAACTCACTTATAAGTTGAAAAAATTGTATCCCCTAAATTAGAAGGGAGAAACAAGATAATTTGAGCCGTGTACAAGACACGTAGTTATGCAGAAGTTAATTAATTACACATAAGAAAAAATGGGAGGGCACATCTTTAGATTGACACCTCGTTGAAACAAACCTAAATTAACAATTTATTATGGGTTGTTAGTAAGAGGTTTAGGAAAGAGAAATTGGGATGAAAGGTAAATGTTCATGGCCTTGTTTATAATAATCGGGCGAGCGCGACGCGGAAGAAATACTGAGAGAACACTGTTTATCACTATAGTTCGTTGAAATGGATGAAAAGTTCACTGTAGTAGCGCAAAAGTTTATGGCAAAGAAAGTTATTGCAATCGTGGAAAATGACTGGTTGCACTAGATAGGCGAAAGTCTATTACTTGAGAAAGTTGTGGATTACAATTAAATGCGCCAGAAAAAATTCCAACGGTGGAAGAAAATTTAGCTATTGAGCATTAATTTATAAGGAAGATTCCTTAGTTTGAAATGGCATTCCCACAAGTGAGTGAAAGATACATGACGGCGTGACTTGTAGATAAAGTGCAGATTCTGGAAGGTTCCAGAACAATCCTAATGGAAGAATAGGGCCAAAGTTAGTCCAGCGGTGGAACAAGCTTAATATTTATAGACAGTGGGTATTCTATAATATCCCCCGTTGTGAGAAGCTCTCTCATTTAATAATCATAAGAAATGCTGCTTTTCACAAAGATTGGCTTAATTGGACAGAAGCCCAACATGGAAAACCCCACGAAGGATGATTATTGCCACAAATAAATATCTCACACTGCCTATAAATTAAGCGTTAAAAGCATGAAGATAGTAAAACCGATGAAGATGAGGTTAAAACCTGAAGTGTGTACTTATCTTTGTTGCATGCCGAAGGTGAAGTTCCCTTTGACGGATACTTAATGTGCCAACATGGCGTAGAATGTAGAGAGTGCCTCTTGGTTTGAGGAGACTGGCTCTAGTTGAGCCTTGACTGACTGAGTCAACTGCCGACGTGCAAGTGAGACATGCTCAACGAAGCGCGGAGGGACCAAGGAAGGAAAAAAGTGGGGATAGGAGACAAAAGGAGTACATAACAGAATAGACAACATTATAAAACTAAAAGTTCTTCTTGATGAATGGTCTTCAAAGAGTTGATAGCAGGCGATACTAGCACAGCCTGGTGAGTGAAAAAGTAGAAGAAGTTCTCTTGATCACGGAGATAATAGCTGGCGATGGCAACGAGATCTGGTGGCCAGATGGATAAGGAAGTCCTCTAGCACCGGGAAGAATTGAGGAGCTTCAGAGATTCGCTGCTAGATGACGCTAGGTGGGTCATGGAAGATATATATCTAGAACAGACTCACAATGACATAAGAGATATGACCACCAAAGAGAAACTAGGAGATCACTGTTGGTGTTTGAGAAAAAAGGAAGAAATGAACAAGCAAAGAGTATTAAAAAGAATACTCAATCTTACCGTGTATTCCAAGAAAACACCACGGACCATGTGTAACCCAAAACTGCATGTCTTCACTGGTTAATTTTCCCCAATGTCCTGGATCAGTGAAACGGTTCAAATTTTCGGCACCTGGTTGTCCAGCTTCATTTTCATCCTCGGAAGAAGAACTGGATGTTTGAGACATTGCAATGTGCAATGAATGCTTTAGAACTTAAATCCGTGTTTATTATACGAGTCACCAGGGATGCCAAACTGTGTATTATTTTTGAATCCTAGAGACAATATCTGGGAATAGGTGTATGGAGAAATCTTCAAACTGAGCTTATTGTAATCCCATGATGTTATAGACAAATTTAGAGTAAATCATCAAAGTTAGTGATACCAACATAATACAGGGCGCCAGGAAATGTTCTCCGCAGTGACTGCCGACTTGTGCCAGTTTAGTTGGCAGCACGGTGTCCTTGACAGGGTGAATCTCACACGTGTGGGCTGTAGGCTGTCGAAATCGTCAGTGCATATTGCAATAAGCGAGCGGGTGTGTCATCAGCACTTCCAGCATCTGTTATGAATGGCTGTGGCAGTGGCGACTGCTGACTTTTATAATGTGTTGGACGTAATAGGATAGGATACTTATTAACTCAAGATAATTATTATAGCTGGGCTAAATTGAGATTTTATTGTAGACTCAGTCTAATATTAATTATTCAGTCGCACACCACTATTACGATCACATTACACAATACAATACAATCGAATATCACTCGAAAGATGTGCACTCGCGGAAAACAGACTATCCATTCTGACCGCGTGAAATCGTAACCAATAGCCTAAGCCCGTAGTGTTGGATCAAAATCAACCAATAGCAAGACTTGGAGGATCTCAGTCGACGTCCTCAGAGCGCCATTAAACAGACCAAACCTGCCCCTTCGCACTCAAGGGCTCCCATACGTTTCTAACGCTATAAACACGTTCTTTGAGGATGCAAAGCTTCCTTCCTCAGCTTTCACTCCGGGCGGTGAAGGTCACACTTCACCCATGTAGGGGTGAAATGCAGAACTAGTTACCAGTACTGAGCTTATCGAGAGGGCGCGTAAGGTTGCCCCAAATAATATTTTACAAAACATTTTTTTTTTAAACAGTTACAGCTCAGAGCTGACTGTAGGATGATCCTCACGTCCTACACGGAAGAATCGCCACTGGGATGTGGTGAGTACAAAGTTTACTGTTTGTTTGTTTTAATACAAGCGACAATCGTGCTGCCAACGTAACTACTGATGCTAGATCTCGCGGATGCTGGTAGGCACTGCGGAGAACATTTCCTGGCGCCCTGTACAATGCATGCGTATAATGTCCAATGTTCAACTGCATGCAACTGCCATTGCCTACTAATTCATGGATTTATACCTAATTTTGCCCGTTCAATGTTTGTCTTAGCAGACATAAATATGCCTATGTAAAGAGTCCACAGGGCTACCAAATGCCTAGTAACATTCTGAAAACATTCGAGCCCTAGACTCAGTACCCTATCGTAGATTTTGTTCATATAAACGGTTTGAAATTCTACACACTATAATGTCTTAATATTGCAGATGATTTATGAGCAACACGTATAGCCTACACACTGTATATCAGTGCAAACATAATTCTACGTACGTTTATGTGTTACATGAACTGCATGTACCGTAACTACCATAAGATTCCAAGATTCCATACCAAATTTTGTATAAGTTATGCAGTGTAGACTGTGCCATAAGACGATAAGAGATAGGTCCTACTTGTGGACATTCTCAGTCCTACTACCAACTACCTAATAACTCTCCCTGGGTATTTCAGCCATAGACCCCAATATCTCAGAATCCATGCAAGGAAACTATTTCGAACATGCTGTATTGCTCTTTTAGGCAAATCTTATGATGCAAATCTTGAGCAAATCTTATCATGCCAGTGCTACCAGCATTCTAAACAGGTCTAATTAGAGGAATACTGAATGACTCTTATATTTTATGAAAAGTAGGCTGTTTAGTTTGTCACGGAACTACTAGTTTCTTGCCAGGTATGGTACAGGTACCAGTAGCCTAATGAATGTTTTTCTCTATAGCCTATACTACCTAGGCCTCCATACAGTAATCCACGAGATATAGTAGCCTATTTAGCTAAAGCTTAAAAGCACATGTTCTATTAATATGAGCCCACTTCATTACACCGTAGACAATCAGTGGTGTGCGGTGGTCATTACAACTACACCAGCTGTACGACAAGCTTTTGAATCCACATACATACCATTTATTTCTATGCTGTATAGATCGAGCGCTAGTTTTTGCCCAGTGTAACTTACATTTCAAACAGAAGGCTAAGAGCGAGTTACTTGTCCCGTTGGTGTGAGAAGCGCCTCATTGGTCTGTCCATATCGTCGCGGAACTTACAATACCACGTTGGGTAGAGTCAAGTTACTCAGTTTTTTTTGTCGTGTGGCCTACTCAGAGGCCAAGTGCAGTTCTTTCTATTCGACGCCCGTGGGCGACCTGCGCGTCGGGATGAGAGATGGAATGGATGAAGATGAATGAATATGGGCAAGGATGTGGAAGGAATCGGCCGTGGGCTATCAGAAGGTATCGTCCCAGCATTTGCCTGGTGTTGAAAATGGTCCAGAAGTGTAAAACTGTAGCCCATGCCAATTCCTGGTTATTAATGGCGTTGCGCTCTCTAAACCATCTTGATAGCGTTATAGATATATTTTACTCGAAGCCTACTGAAATTCGCAGATCATTGTTGAACTCAAGATCGTAGGTGTTTGTTGTATATATTGTGTGTAAAAATTGTTATTTTTCTTTAAGTGTATAGAGAACTTAGTTTATAAGCCTGAATCAATGTTTGTTTCTAGATTAGTTAAATAGTTGCTTTTAAGTTAATTTAATGTTTATAATGTTTTATTATATCATCTGTAATTGGGTGCCTATCCTGTTGATGGTAAATAAATCTATCTATCTATCTATCAAGGATGGCCGAAGGTGGGGCTCGAACCCACGCGTCTACCGAGTCAGCAGAGAGCTTGGTCCCATGACCTAACGCTGCGCTTTAGCCAGCTTTTTTCCCCAACTTTTTATTTTATTTTTTATTTTTATTAGCTCTTTACAGAACTACAGAATTTTCAGATACGATAAATACCATACTATTACATCACAAGAAAATCCAGATAGTGTCCATATTTATCGTACAATTGTCCACTTTCACTGAGCTTCCAACGCTCTTTCTGCAGGTGATACATGAGATCCAGGAACGAGAAATGTTGATCATTGTCCATCACGAAGTGTACATATTGGCCCATTATCCACACAATGGCAGTCTGTTTAATTTGGGGGAAGGCGGTCACCGACAAACGAATCAACTTCCTGTCATCAAGGTCATCCGTGGGCACATTTAATAGTTGACATACTTTTCCCTTACACCACAGCCACGTGGAGGCAACTCGCGTGCATGATGTGAAGCGGTGTATCGCCGTATCAGTTTGACCACATATAGTACACCATGGGTAAGCTTCAAGACGGATGGTATATCGCCGTAGAGCGGTTGGTATGAGATCGTTGAGGAAGATAAAAACCTGGGAGTGTACAATAGAATAAATGGTCATAGCCCCAAAATTTTTCCAAACAGTGGACCAATGGACGTAGAGGGTGGTGGCCTCGATTCGCGGTTTGGAGTGTACCACTTGCCGCAACATGTTATAAATACTTTTCGTCGTTGGAACAGTCCCTGAAGGCATTTGGAGAACAGTTTCCAGAAGGTGCTGTTGATGGTCCCTAAATATCTTCGGCAAAGCTCTATCACAACCACGGGCTGTGTTTCGAATATCTTTGTATAGCGCTTTCGTAAAAGTGTCATGTTGGGAAAGGATGGTGATATCGTTCTTGCAGAGGAGTGCACGGCATTTCATGCCATGAGCTGTTAGCCCTAGCCCGCCTTGCCGGGATGGGAGATACAACTGTTCCCGTTGTACTCGGAACAAAAATCCTTGCCATATAAACCAACCTGTATATTTTGCCAATTGGCTCTCAAATATTTTGGGAAGTGGGAAAAGTTGTGCGACATACCATATTTTAGAGAGCGCAAACACGTTGAGGACCATGACCCGTTGCACTATATTGAGGTTTCTTTGACCAAATTGGATCAGCACTCCCCTAACTTTGGCAATGACCTTAGTCCAGTTTGCTTGCACTGTGTCCAGAAGCGATTGCTTCCAGGTAATGCCAAGAATTTTCACCTCATTTACTATCCGGAACCAGGGCTGTGGGGTAATCACTGAGTTAGTATTGAGCGGAAGCAACGCAGTTTTCTGGGGGTTCGATTGTGCTCCAGAGGCGATATGGTAGAGCTGAAGGACGCTATCGATGTGGGAGATGTCTTCATTATTGCGGATCAATATTGATACGTCATCAGCATAGGCGCACATGCCAAAAACATGTGTGGACAGTTTGTAACCCTGTAGCTTCACCTGGGTAGTCCGAATGAACGGTTCAAGGCCAATGACAAAAAGTAGCATGGAAAGGGGACATCCTTGCCTAACTGATCGTTGTATTGGAATCAGAGGGGAAAGAAAACCGTTGACGAGCACTCGAGACGTAGCATTACAATTTATCATACGAATGTAGTCAATAAGGATTGCAGGAAATTCAAAGTGTTGCAAGACCATGTACAAGTATTCATGACTGATGCGGTCGAAAGCTTTATCAAGATATAAGGTGAGAAAACTCATTGGCTCAGTGGGGAGCATTTCGGCTTTTAGGTGTAGGTCCCGTAGTATCGCTAAGTTTGTTAACAGAGTTCTTCCAGGAATACTGCAACATTGTTCATCACCAATGATATCATGTAGAACAGTCTTCAATCGGCATGCAAGTACTTTGGTAAGGACTTTATAATCACTGCAGAGCAGAGTAACTGGTCGGAAGTCACCAACTGCCATGGGAGAGGATGTTTTTGGTATGAGGACTATGGTACCCTCGTGATGTGATTGACAAAGAGCACGACGTTGGAGAATGGTACGCAAGACGTGACAAAATTCTTTGCCAATGAGAGGCCAGAAGTGTTTATACAGTTCATATGGCAGTCCATCAATGCCAGGTGAGCGGTTATTTGGGAGGTGCTTAACCACAGAGTGAATCTCTTCATCCGTAATATCCGCGCTGATCAGAGTTTTGTTGTCCGGAGATAGTAGGGTACTGCAAGATGAAAGCAATAGGGTCACCTGCTGTGGATCAATTGGAGCCTTAGCGTAGAACCGTTGATAAAATAATGATATTTCACTACGTATAGCGTCAGGGGAGGTGACGACACTTCCAGTACTGGTGCGGAGGCGGTGGATATATTTACGTTGCCGCTCACGTTGTCCTTTGGCGATATGGTATACACTTGCACTTTCGTCCGGGAGCACTGTACGATCTTTTAAAGCCACGGTTATATGAGCGAGCGTTCGTTGCTGTAGAGAAAGGAGCTTGGTTTTAACTTCCCGAATCTGGTCATACATACGCTCCCCAGCATCAGATCTTTGCTGGAGCTGGCGAAGAACTCGATAGTAAAATTCAACTGTATCCCGTCTTTCCCGACCTCGTTGGTAGGATATGTACTTAAAGACGCGGCGGATCCCTGGTTTAACTAAAATATCCCACCAGTCTGCACAGTCGCGAAAGTTGCATTTTTGTTGGACCCATCGAGTCCAGTGTTGTCTGAAAATATCTTGGCATTCCTCCTCCAGTAACAGCGAGCAATTCAGTTTCCAATAACCTCTTCCTATGTGAAATATGGGATGGGGGTAAGAGATTGTACATACGACTGCATGATGGTTAGTGAAACTGGCAGGTATCACTTCATATCGTCTAGGCTGGATAAGTTCCTGGGAAAAGTAGATGCGGTCAATTCGTGATGAGGAGTTGTGACTTATACAGGTGTAATGGGGCAGGGGCACCCTTAAACTATCCACAGCATCAATGAGGTGTAGGGAGGTAAGAAGGGTCCTGAGAGCCGGGTTGACACCTTGGTATGGACTAGTGGAATCCTCTGGGCGTTGAATACAATTGAAATCCCCTGCAAGAATAAGTTTTTCCTTAACGTCATGCAGATGAGGCAGTATACTCTGTTGAAAGAACATTTTCCGTTCCACACGTTTATTGGACCCGGATGGGGAATATACATTTATCAGGGTGGTATTGTTTATGTGTCCAGATATTATGCGTCCTGATGGATGACATAGCACACCTTCGAGTGGGATATCATGTCTTATGAGGAATCCGGTCCCTCTATTCGTATTACCGGTATTGATGTATTGTTTGTAGAAGGCAGATATGGGCAAACAGGGTATAGCAACCTCTTGAATGAAGGCAATGTCAATGTCTGCATCTCGAAGGAATCTCTCCAACAGTTGAAATTTCAGAGGGCATTCTATTACATTGATATTCACAGTGGCCACAGTGAGAAATTGCGCCATTAAGAGAAGTATAAAAGCTGTGCTAGACATACTGGAATGTGGACTCGAGAACAAAAAAAAGACACAGGTGAGAAATATACTGGTGCACTATGTCAAATTAGGTTGAGATAGTTCCTTCTGACTGCCATTCATAGGCCGGCTGTCAGCGTTTGAGAGCGTTCGTGGGTCCCTAGATGACGTAGAATGAAGATTTTGTTTCTTTTTCACAGCTGCGGGAACGTTTGTAGAACCAGTTTGATTCTTCGGGGCTGGTACGGCAATCGAGGCATTTGTTTTAATCTTCTTAGATACGTTCTCAGATCCCCGATCAACCTGTTTAAGTGAGTCGGTAGGTACCAGAGAAGGTGGGGGCAGTGAAGACAAAATTTCTGTGGCAGCCTGTAGTGACGGCAGAGTTGGTTCTAAGGCTGCTATACAGGTTGCCGATAGCACAGGGGCACTCTGTGGCTCGCTGATCTGGTCAGTGCAAGGTACCAGTTCTGCGTCATGTGTGTCCGAGGCCACTTCTGCTGTTGTCCCAGCTGACTGATCAATAAGCATGTTTTCATGTGACGTTTGCTGTGTCACAACTTCCGAGTATTGGACAAGTCGTTGTTGTGTAGCAGTTATACCGAGGGGAATCATTTTCTTTGGGCAGTTGATACGTAGATGTGTGTTAGCATTGCAAATTAAACAGGTCTGTTTCTGTCCATTATACGATATATAGCCAGAATGGCCACCAAAAGTCTCAGTGGAGGGGATATCTTGTTTGATTTCCATAGTGACTGCACGTATTCCATTATACACCGGGAACTGATAAGCAGAAGACCATTGTTCTTTCCTGACGTCACTCACAGTGCCATATTTCGACAGGACGGATTTGAAAATTTCAGGGGGAACTTCGAGTGGGACATTAAATATACGCACTGTGGTAAAATTTGAATCCGCTGTGGAGAGCTTAACATTAGTCATTTCGCCTGAGTCATACTGAAATTTAATAGGAGCTGCAAAAGTATTTAGCAATTTCTGATAAGTAGATATGCTGATTACCTTGATGTACATGGTTCTTTCTTGCGCATTTAACTGGATGGCTTCTACTTGGTCGACAGTCAACCGGAGGGTATCGCTAATCCAGCGGTGAATTTCTCCTGGTGTGGGGCGAGAACTCTTCCTGTCCCATTGACAGCGTACGGTATTTTTCCTCTGGTATCCGGACATGATTTTCAGCGGGGTTTTCTGGGTTTCTGGTTTTGTTGTCCTATCTGGAACACTACTTGAAAAAGTATTGTCCGAATGACACACGGAAGGTCAGTACACCCGTGGAACTATCGGAAGCACCGGTATTAGGAAACGTACACTCTTCCAATGTGGTCACACAGCGCGCACACACGCACCTCACTCGGCCACGACTAGTGACCAACTCCTGAGCCACTGCTGTCGGTATTCCGTGATATCAAGTGACACCGTGATAAAGCGTATTTCCTCTATCAAGACGTAGGTTCAATTCCGAAAGTTCTAAGTTATTACCAACAGACGGCAGTAGAAACCAGGAATCCAGGAAGCCCTTGGGCTCTCACTTTGGCCAAATCGAAGATGTTTTAAAAATATATGCACCGAGAGTTGACATTTCAACAAGTGATACATATCCTGTGAAATCAGTGGTGAAGATTTTAATTTCTTATAAACAGTTGTTTCAGTGTATAAGTTTCATTTTAACACCAGCCAGAGGTAAGATACAGACCATTCGCATTGAAAACTTATATGCATGTAGTGTTACGCTTGCAAGGTGTGTGAGCTTAGCAATAAGTTCGTTTTTCTTAGGTTGGACGCTGAGATGGCGCCAAAACGGAATAAAGTGGCTCGTTCCTAGACAGCTGAAACGCTTAAATAAGCATTGCGGTTGGTGAAGGACGAAGGGTGGACAGTATTCAAGGCCAGTTGACGTTTTGGTATCCCGTGGAGTTCACTAAAGGATTATTGCACAACATATTTAGCCGATCCAGGAAGTGCAACCCTTGCGAATATTGGAGAGCCATTCGTTATTCCACCTGAACTTTAAGAGAAGATGGTGTGTCAAGGTAGACAGAATAGATCGGTCTAGGCCTAATTCCAGACCCCAGAACAATGATGATGATGGCTGTGGTGCGTGCGGTGGCTCCCCTTGCGGATGACGCCAAGAGGAAAATTGGAGCCGAATGGATTGAGTGCCAGTTTTGTAATATCTGGTACCTGTAATGTCTATTTTATGTGTGATACGTGCGAAGTATCGGATAGTGACTAAGAAGAGCCAAGTAGACTTAAAATATGTCTAATTTTTTTTTTTTTTTTTTTTTTGTGAAATGTTTCAATATGGGCAATATGAGGTAATAGAAACTTATGCATACGATTTGAACACTTTCATTACATTAAACATAAGTTTACACTCACAAAATGTACACTGAATGGTAAACATCATGCTATCACGGAGTAACTTGAACACTATCACCGAGTAGATTGAATATCACGGCGTTACCTACTTCTACTACTGAAATACAGTATGTTAGTTAATACCATTTAATAACTTATGGATATTCGTAAGATATTTGTAAGATATGTGCCAGAAATGTTCGGTAGGGTATCCCTCTTTAACATGAAACGAATCGAAATGACTGAAACCTAAAATTACTGAAATAGTAACAAAGAAAAGCTTAGTATCACGGAGTTACTTAACTTTACCCTATCTGACAATTAACTTCCTTTCAGATATTGTCCTATGATTGATCACGCCTCCCAGCCGTATGTGGATGTGCCATCCAGGAGAAAAATTCACTCTAGGGTACTTATCCTGCGTGTGTTTCTAAAGGAAAATGAACCCTAAATATACTGTACTCATGTACTGTAGGAGTGCATAACTACACGGATACATACTTTTCTACAGTACAATGAATTTAAAGCTCATTTTTCTTTATACCACTACACAGGAAAACGGACCAAAAGTGAATTGTTCTGTTGGACGGCACATCTACATACGAATGGGATGCGTGACCAATCATACGGAAAATAATGGAAAAGAAGAGCATTGTCAGATACGTGCCATTGCACATTCAGCGACGAATTGCTGAACCTGATTGGGACATTCCTATCCCCCTACTTGTAAACACCCATCACTGCTGGCCACCCCGCTGTCATAAACCTTCCTGTCCCACCCTCAGACTGTGGAGGGTGGAGATAGGCCCGCCGACTAGACTTGCCAGCAAACGGGCCGGCCAAAAACTAGCGCTCGATCTAAATCTAACTTCCGAGGTCTACCCCACATCAATCAGAAGGCTTTGTATCACTTTCTTTTTTCTACAGATCCTCCCAAATTGGATCCGGTAATTAACGGGGACTTGATGGGTGATGAAAATGAACCGTCGCTGGGTAGAGCGCACGTGAGGATGATATACCAATGGTGTCACTCTCCCACCTCGCCCACCACGTGCTTTCCCTCCCTCACTCCTGCAGCGCCCTCACGCAGGGCTTCAGTTCAACTTGCCAAGCTTTAATCGTTTAATCTCTTACGTCTCTTACACCTTACAATCTGTTTAACATATTCAAACCTTCGTTCACCCCAACAGTTCTCATCTTCGACCCTCCTACCCATAACTAAGTTTGGTATTCCAGGGTGTCTTACTATGTGTCCTACCAACCTATCTCTTCTCTTCATTAGCAGTCGCCAGAAACATCTATCCTCTCCCACTCGTCTTAATACCTCTTCATTTGTCACTCTATCTACTCATCTGATCTTCATCATTATCCTGTAACACCACAGTTCAAACACTTCTATTCTCCCTTTTCTGCTGCACCAACAGTCCAAGTTTCACTTCCATAGAGTACCACGTTCCAGACAAAGGCTTTCAAAACTGACTTCCTCATACCTAAATCTGTATTTGATGTGAACGAGTTTCTTTTCTGTATAAATGCTTTCCTTGCCTAAGCCAACCTACTTTTTATATCCTCTTTGCTTCGTCCATCACTGGTTATTTTGCTTCCTAAGTAGCAGAAGTCTCTTACTTCCCTTGGCTTTTAACCTCCCAAGTTAATGTCATTAGGGGTTTCTGAATTTTTCGGCTGCATTCAATTTTCTTTGTTTTGTATTTATTGATTTTCATCATGAGTTCGTTCCTCAAGACAGAGTCCATACCATTTTAAAACTCATTCAAATCTTTTGGTGAATCGGCTAATATGACAAAGTCAACAGCAAATCTCAGTGTTGAATTTATTTGTCCTTGAATCTTTACTCCTACTTTAAATTTTTCTCTAATTTCCTACATTGCTTGTTCAATGTACAGATTGAAACGTAAGTTATGGGTGATACGTTGTAGTTCGTAGTGTAGTATTTTTCACAATCGAATAACACCAAGTGAAGTTTCAGCTATGTTGTATAAAAGAAGTTATAACCAGATGTAAGTGTTAACGAGAGATTTAAAATGACTTGGAGCGACAAGACTCGAACCTGTCATTGGCTTCTGGTTTGAGGGCTGGAACGGGATATACTTAGCCTCGTGAGGCAGAACTGAGAAGAGGTGGGTTCGAATCCAACCTCAGCCATCCTGGAAGTGGTTTACCGTGGCTTCCCACTTCTACTCCAAGCAAATGCCATGATGGTTCTTAACTCAAGACTACATCCACCTCCTTCCCAATTCTTGCCTGAAATTACAAATACACACACAAATACTGACACCACCACAACACAGGTTACCATTCTATACAGGATGTGCAGTAATCACAATTATTGAAGTTCGTTAAACTGGTGATAGAAGAGACAGTTCTAAGCAACCAAGGAGAAGAAAATGTCACCTATCTTTAAATTTAATATTTGAAAAAGGTTAATGTTTGTGGGTTTTACAGTAACTCTTCAGGCAGAAAGTGCAACAAAGGCTGCTGTAGCCAATGGGGCTCGGGGCGGGGCAAAGGAAGTTGTTGCGTAATCGAAGCACGACGTTGTCTGTTGAGGAGGGGAGGGTGCCAGCTGATATGAGGATAGCACTACTAGTCTTGTGAAGCCCTGCTACATGCTATGCGAAATCCAGTAGAAAAGTTGTGGTTAATTCATTTAGGGGCTTTGCGACAACGTGGTCATTTAGCCCCGTGTACTTGGTAGTGAGTGGAATGTGTCTGATAATCAGGGTCATTGTGGTGTCTGTAGTAGTAGTGTGTGCATTTGTTATGCAGGTGAGGAATGGGAAGGAGGTAGCCGTGGCCTTGAATTAGGAGCCATCCTGGCATTTGCCTAGAGTAGAAGTGGGAAGCCACGGAAAACCACTTCCAGGATAGCTCAGACGGGAATCGAACGCACCTCTTCTCAGGTTTGCTTCACGAGGCTGACTAGACCCCGTTCTAGTCCTCAGACCAGAATTAAATTCCTTGGCAGAGCTGGGAATCGAACCCGGGCCTCCGTGGTGACAACCAAGAATAGTAGAAAAAGTGAAATGCCTTTGTGTTTGGCATTGTAAATAAAATCTTGATTGAATCAATACATGGGCCTCAAATTGGTATATTGCAGTAATGTATTCAATTCAAGGGTTTTCATTGATGATAACAGTGTAACTAAAGCAATAGCTTTTACCAGTGAGCTCGTGTGAACCTTTCCCACTTTACCGTTAGGGATATGAAACGTGAGCTTCGATCTCATTAAAAAAGAAAAAGAACAAGTTGTTATTGGAAATGTGTTTATATGAAATTGAGCACAAAACATAGACTAGTCTATTTATATAAACTACACATACAGATTGAGAATCAGACACGTTGTACAGTACATAGTTTATGTGTAGGCCTATATAATGTTTAACATTATAATGGAATATGTTTGCAAACTAATGTGGGTATATCAACAAATTGTGAAAGTATGAATAAGGCCATACGATAGCCGTAGCGCAGTAGGCGGATGAAAGTGGAACTTCCACGGGATTGAAATACCAATGTCCAAGTCCATAACTCAAACAAAACTTTCCTGTAGTGAACCAAAGATTTGGTACACAAATGTTTATTAATTTAAAACCTCGTACAGAAATTTGCATATTATAAATAACTCACGATGAATTAATGAAACATCAAACATAAGATTGAAACAAAATTTGGCATGCAAAATAGTCGGCTGAGATGGTATTTCAACCCCCTAAAATTGATTAGGCTATTGCATCAAATCTCTAGTACGCTATCCCCTACAGTACACCACCATTACGGTATAGTAATGTAACGTAACTCCATACTATGTAGCACAGGGCCATCCACACAGCGCTCCGGCCACGCTCTAAGCCAGTGCTCCGAGCGCTTTGGTTGATGGTAGTTTTGGCCGTGGTGGGAGGAGCTTGGCTGGCTAAGTGAGCGGTCTGCCCGCCACGCCGAAGTAAGCAGCCGATCCATCAGTCGCTAGTCTAGTCCAACGCGCTTTGTGGACAGCGTGTAAGTAAAATCAGTTTTGCAATGGTCATGACTGAACAAAATGAAAATCCACAGTCTGCTTCCAGTCTCCGACCGGGTCGGGAATGGAAAGAATGAAGCCCCCATCTAGAGGCGAGGATATGAACTGTGCCGGCTGCCGAGGCCTGACGCACTCCTCTGGGGCAATGATTAAATGAATGACAGATGAAATGAAATGATAGTGGAGAGTGTTGCTGGAATGAAATTTTGACAGGGAAAACCGGAGTACGCGGAGAAAAACCTGTCGGCCTCCGTTTTGTCCAGCACAGATCTCACATGGAGTGACCGGGATTTGAACCACGGACCCAGCGGTGAGAGGCTGGCGTGCTGCCGCCTAAGCCACGGAGGCTTACGGTCATGACTGAACGTCATACAAAAAAAAAAAAAGGAGTGGTGAAGCAGCAGCTTTCTGCAAGAAAAATACCCCCTTTTGTGTAAATATGCATGTAAAGTTCTGTCAATGTTCGGCTCAACTTACAATTGTGAGCGTTTCTTTGCGGATCTTAAACTTACCAAACGTAAGCATCGTGCTGCGATGAGTGATAGAAACTAGCACAATTGTTTACGAATAGCTGTGTCCAGAAATATTGTACTTAATTTGGAGAAGATTGTTTCCTCCAAATCTAAAAGCTCGTAAAAACGACGGATCAGAAGTCACTAAAGGTCTGTACTATTTGTTCATATTGGTAAAATGTTGTTGAATTTTCCTCTCTAATATGTTCGAATTTTAGTTTGGAATAAATCACAATATTCTTTACGTAACACTTGCGTTCGTTTCCTGCACATCCCATACATCGGAGTACCATTCGATTTGTATAAGCGGTATATTTTTTTTTATGGCAAAACAGCCCTATCAGTATGATGTCAACAATCCCACAAAAGGCGTCGGCCGCACGACTGTACGTACGTATCTAGTCAGCGCGGACCGAACATCGCCCGTCTGTCTCAGGTCTCCTCGCTGCCACAGTTTAGTGGTGGTAGGGGAAGGAGGCTAGTTGGACTGCCCAGTGCCGCGCTCTCGGAGCGCAATGACTGGATGGCCCTGATGTCGCATATAAGCTTCAGTTACGGTCCTACTTAATGTCTCTGACGTACGAAATCTGTCTATAATAGCTGCGCATCCATTACAATTATACATCCTTAAGTTAAATTATTAAGGAGATGGACAGCCATTCCATGACTGGTGCGCTGGGTACCTGCTGGTGGATGAAAGTCGAACTTTGCTAACTTTCTTTAGACTACTAATGCCACTTTCATTAATACTTGGAGTCAAGAAATGTTGAATTAATCGTTTTTTGGAACGTCCTGTGTCCTGACGCTTCTAATCCTTCTAATCTGACATTCCCTTATTTAATTTCCTTAATAAGTTATGTATTCCAAAACGTTTGCAATCTTTAATGAAAAACAAAGTAAAAAAGTGTGCTTACCTGTTACTCGTTCTTTGCTGCAAACCAAGGTGAGTGTATCCACTGCTTTGGAAAATATAAATAAGGCCATTTGATAGAGGGAGCGCAGTAGGCGGATTAAAGTGGAACTTCTATGGGGCTGAAATACCAATGTCCGAGTCCCTAACTCAAAACTTCCCTGTAGAAAACCCAGGATTTAGTATATAGTCTAATATAAAAACGTGTACAGAAATTTGTAGCCTATATTATAATTAACTAGGATGTAAGGAAACACCAAGCATAAATACGAAACAAAAATGGGTAAGCAAAAAAATCTGATGCAGTGGGATTAGAACCACTTAAAATTGATTAGGCCTACATCTTCACAGGTGAAGTAGGCTTTCACCTAGACCACCATTACACGGTAAAACAATACTTACGTAACATCCTACCATCGGCTGCATTATCTTCAGAAATTATTTTTTCGTTTATCCACCCAGCTCGGCTTAACACAAGGACTCTGCGGGGGATCATTCCTCTACCGCCGCAAGGACGGTGTCTGGGAACTCAACACACACAGTCAGCTGATACAACTGGGGATGGTGACAGGTCGATCACCCAGATGACCTCTAACTTGGGTCGAATTAAGGAAGGGTCAGGGAAGGGATTTGGGAGGATGTCGGCCGTGGACATGTTGAGAGAAACCGTCCCGGCATTTGCCTGATAGTGAAAATGGAAAATAACGAAACCCATTTTTAGTATGGGCGAGGTGGGATTTGAACCCAGTCTCTCGTGATGCCTGCGATGCGCACGTTAGTGTTTTCAGCCCTCGTGGCCGGTTAAGCTTCGGCTACGGTACGTAATGTCGCCCAGCATTCGTACATAATCTGTCTGTATAGCTGTGCTGCCTTTAGGATTATACATTCTTAGGTTTATTTATGAATAGATGGCTGGAATAAGAAAAAACCATTCCATGACAGCAGCGCCGGGAAACGCCTGGTGGATGAAAGTGGAACTTTACTAACTTCATTACTTATAACAGTTTGATTAAAACTTGGTGACCACCTCATGGTGTAGTGGCTTGTATTCTTGGGACTCGAACCCGGACCTCTGGGGTGGTAACCAAGAATATTAGGCACTACACCACGAGTAGTCTTCAAACAGCGGCTGAGCAAGGCTGCTCGTTAAGAACACAGTCGGCATGGAGCACCGCATTGAGTCTAGGGAAGTCGTGTCTTGAAGCAGAACTAGCCTACATTTTATTTTATACCCAGTTCAAGAAAATAAAAATGAGTTTCCTAGTACATTCATGTCCTTGAAACTTAGATATTTTTTGGCTTATGGTATCGTCACAATGAAGTGTAATCCACAAAGTATGCATAGTAATAACATTATTTGTCTTTGTTTACAGAACTCCCTGCACGAGAAGAAATATGGAAAACTTGTGAAGGATGAATGAGGCTATTTGAAAGAAAAATAAATATGTCAGCTTTGTAATACTTTATTTTATTTTCTGATCCTGGTGTTGTGTAAATTCCTTGTCCCGAACTCGCCCACTGATGATCATATTGCATTTTCTGAAACATTATCCGAAACCAATTAACAGATTTTCACTATTTTTTTTAATTGATGTAGGTTATATTAAATCATTACAGAAGCTTATTTCACATTACCGTGCATGTGTGCTTTCCGATCGCTGGTCTGTTCTTGTTATTTCATTTGGGGACTTCAGATATCTTGGTTATCACCAGCCTTGTGTAATTTGAGACGACCAACGATTAACAGCCGGTGTCCTTTCATCTCCATAACCCTGTCGCTCATTCCTGCCCAACTACAGTGAGATCCTTCTCTGTAGAACGGAACCTGGCCGGGGCCGTGTGACGGGTGAAGAGCTATGAATTACGGCCAGATGACTAGCATCTACCGATTACACAACAGAAGGTCGGGAAGCACCGGTTGCTCTCATAGCATTGATTACATACGGATCTGGTAAGATACCCTAGTTGAGATAATTAAGATTTGTGCACAGAGGGCAAGATACCGAATCAGTCAGGACGAAGATATTTTTCGTTGAGATTACATTTCTTTCGTGATAATTTTGTTAAAAATAATAAATTTGATTATTTACAGCCCTTTGGAAAGGATATTTTAAAATCACATTGGAATGAACTTAGGACCATCTGAATAGCCCAATACACTTCGTTTGAACATCCTTCCAGGTCTAGTTTTTTTCTGCATATAAGTTATCAGTGAGGTACCCATTCCTTTTTTGCTTTTCAGCATCTCGTACGAATCCCTACGCATCAAAATAGTGCAATTCCCCTGCTAGCGCGTCTCTGGAATCAATAATCATTTTCTACTGTAAGAGCAATAAGCTGCAACATCCATTCGTGGTTCAGCTGTCAAGTGTGATCATAGTTTTGTGAGTGTTCCAATTATATATTTCCTGTAGAAGAATATGGAATGTAATCCTTGAGCAGGCTCTTTATTGCTGGTATAATTCTATTTTAATTGATTGGACATAGCATTTCTTTATTCAGTTAAAGACATGATGTGAAACATTCGTTTATTTAGTGTGATGTTTTCAGTTTCACCAAGGTTTATAAAACATTATGTTCAATATCGCACCATGAGTTTTATGCCATTATTTAGGAATATTATTTGACTTTACGTGGCAAGTAACAGATACTGTGCTTTATCGCTCTTACAGTAGAAAATGATTATTGATTCCAGAGATGTACCAGCAAGGGACTCACACTATCTTGACGCGTAGGGATTTGTAAGAGATGCTGAAAAGCAATAAAGGGACGGTTACCTCACTGATATCTTATGTGCAGAAAAAAATCTAGACCTGGGAGGATGTTGAAACGAAGTGTATCGGACTATTCAGATGGTCCTAAGTTCATTCCAATGTGATTTTAAAATATCCTTTCCAAAGGGCTGTAAATAATTAAATTTATTATTTTTACAAAATTATCACGAAAGAAAGTAATCTCTAGAAAAAGTATTTTTGTCCCGTCAGATTCGGTATCTGGCCCACTGTGTTGTGGTGAAGTACTGTAGCATATCTCGTATCCCATGAACATGGTTAGGCATGGAACAAAATATCGAATTTTCCTATTGGAAAAGAAGTAGTCTTCGAGTAAATAGTTCGTATGTTTCAGCACCATGTGATTTTTACTTGTGGGGGAAACTCAAACAAAAGTATCCAGAAACAGTCCGCCTACTCGGGAGGCTCTCGAAAACCAAATAACTGTGCACCGATATAAAATATCATAGAGGATGAATTACAGTGAGTGTACCAAAACGTCCTACGTTATGTGTGTTTAGAAACAGAAAGACAGCATTTCCAGAAACTACTATGAAATTCATGCAAGTAATGATGATTATTAAATGTGTTGAACTAGTTGGGTGCTACGCTACTGCTAGCGGCAGTGCCATGTTTGACAGGCAGCTACACACAGTGGTCCGGCTGCCACACGGCGCCTGCGAGGTTCCGTTCTATAGAGAAGGACCTCACTGTAGTAATGAGGGTCCTGTGTCGGCTTTCTTTCTCTCGATCCCGCGGAGTAGCCGTGTCCATTAAATCGCGCACGACAACCACGACAGGGGACTGCAGCAAGCCCGGAGATCACAAGTAGTTGAAATCCTGGCACTGACAGCGGCTATCCTTAGTGTGGTTTTATCATTTCAAATGATCTTGTCGACTTCGTCGTTGTGGTTGGGGTCCATCGTTATGCATTACGGACACGGACACGGACACGATGACGGGCGTGATGTCATGCAGCCGCGCGGGAAGTGACGTCATGCAGCTGCGCGGGAACGTGACGTCATGCTCATGCGGGGAGCGAGAACCAGACGCTAATGATGATTGGAGTCTGTTGAAAGAGGCCTGGCGTCGAGCGACCTTTTAAAAGTCAGAAACTCACTCCACAAATCTGTAAATCAGTATTCTTCCCTTATTTCAGATACACTATTCATTAAACGAACATATATGGCATAGTCATGACCCCTTCATGGAGTAGGCTATTGTCTAAATCTGGACACTCATACTACATCCTTACACTAATTCAAATTTACGGCCAAATGATCCTTCTCGCATGGAGGCAAAGGTTTCCCCCGGCTTGCCTGGGATGATGGGCCACAAAACCGCTATCAAAAAGTACACAATTTACGCTTTATTCAACCAAACACATCTCTAATACAAGTACAAGAAACACATTTCTTCCAGTGACCCTTAAAGAGGTGCCCGCGCGGGAAGCCTAAGTTAATGGGTAATGCAGTCTGTTGAAAGAGTCCTGGGGCTTCAAGTAAAGCGAGAAGCCCTCCTGAGCCTTTCTAACATGTGTAGCATTTGTAGCATGCGTCATTTGAAATGATACAACGTCTAGTCTTCCAGACTGACTGTGATTTTTTTTTTTACTCAGGTTTGTTCATATTCCCTCCAGGAATTCTTCCATAACCGGGGCATATACCCCATACCTGTCTCTAATACAGCTACACACACTCTTACAGTCATCACAAATACACACGATTTTGTCCCCTTATACGAATTAACAACAATAATACCCACTCTCTCTCTCGACACCAGAAGTCCCTCGTCGTTTAAATAAGAGTCCTGAGGATATCGCTGGCAGCAGAGTTGCCACTTCTTGCGTTTATTAGTCCATTATTAAAACATGTTAGATATAATTTTGTTTCCTTCTTTCCGTGCTTAGTGGTCATATATCACCATCTGTCAGTTGTAACTCTTCAGTCGGTCAACACGAATTTGCCCATGACTGGGCGGGGTACAATGTATAATATAATATATGAACAATAAGTAAATAACACTCCTGTGTTATAATACATGTTTTAGTTATGATCACTATTACAGTATAATAGGGCAATTTTAGTATTACGCGCTCGACCATCAAGCAGTCATCCTCAGATCCTGATCACTGTGTTGAGGTTTAAATTTATATACAAATATCATCTAACTACAAAACAAGAAGTTCCGAGACGAACTAAAGAGCCTACTTTTCTTAAAATTTAAGAACCATGCCAATGATTAATCTATATGGATCTATGTAGAATAATGACGAAATTAAGTTGGTAATATCGAAATTTCTAATTAGTTCGAAATACTGTATACCTGGCATAATGTAGCCTAATAGAGAACTACAGTTGGCAGCCCTGGTGACTGAATATATTCATAGTTCCATCTCTTAAGGTACAGAATACAAAATTTGGTTGAAGTCCAATGGATAGCATGGAAGTTACATGCAGTTTAACATTGGATCTAACAGCGCTCGTAAAATCATGTTGGCAACAATGACATACATGCATTGGTCAGATATAATCTGACATAATATGATCTATTGTTGTGTCAATTTTGAATGAAATCCATTAGTTAGTATAGAAGTTACATGTATTTTAAAATTGGACCTATCAGCAGGCTTAGATTCATGTTGGCAGCACTGACGTATATTAGTTACTCCAAATTAATTTAGAATGCCAGGTACTATACGTGTGCAAAGTTTAGAGCTATTGGCTTGCATACTTTCTGATATATTGATATTAGGGCAACAAAAATAGAGACAGTATTTATTAACAGTTGGCAGCCCTGGTTACTCTTAAGTATCGGCATAGTCATATCTGTTATGGTACACATAGCACACATGAAATTTGGTTGAAATCCAAATGATAGTATAGAAGTTACATGTATTGAAAGTTGGACCTCTCAGCAGGCTTGAAATCATGTTGGTAGCACTGACGTATATAAGTTACTTCTAATTAATATAGAATGTCAGGTACTATACGTGTTCATAGTTTAAAGCTGTCGGCTTGCATACTTTCTGATATATGGGTATTTGGATTTAAAAAATTGAGAGCATTTATTAACAGTTGGCAGCCCTGGTGGCTTTTAAGAATACGCTCAGTCATATATGTTTACGTACACATAGCACATACGAAATTTGGTTGAAATCCAATTGATAGTGTAGAAGTTATATGCATTTAAAATTTGGACCTATCAGCAGGCTTATAATCATTTTGGCAACACTGCCATATATGGCCTCCTGGAAATTAAACTGCAATAATATTATCTATACGTGTGCCAATTTTGAAATAGCTCTCATTCATACCTTCCAAGATATCCAACATGGAGCTCAAATTTCAATCGCGATTTTTCTGCAGTTGGTAGCACTGATATCATTTTCAAATATCGCTGTGAGATATTCAGGTATAGATCTTTAGTCCTGCCAAATTTTGTTTCGATTGCTGCAGCCGTTTAGGAGTTGAAAGGGGGGACACACACACAGCCAGACAGACAGAAGGACAGACAGACAGACAGACAGAAGGACAGACAGAGAGACACACATTTTCCCGATCTCATAAGTCTACGTTTTCCTCATTTTTGCAAAATGTGAAAAGTAGGCTAATAATTGTAGTGCGTTTAATTGGTTTTTTTGGTATTATGATTCGCAGTTTGAATCTCGCTATATAAGGTTAGTTTGTTTTTTATAATACTCATACATAATTCACATAATCTTACAAAAAAACTAACCTTATAGGCTATAATGAGATTCAAACTGCAAATCATAATATAAACACCCAATAAACGCACTACATTTTTTGTACTTAGTGTTTTTGTTGTTAGTTCTGTATGTCTACCCCTTATTATTCCTGTTTTCAACGGGGTCGGGGATGGGATGCGATGAAAGTCTATGTCGCAGATCGTTTTTACGACCGGATGCCCTTCCTGACGCCAACCTCATGAGAGGAGTTTAATGAGAAATGAAATGAATGAAGATGCATGAAACTGGGCAGGGATGTGGAAGGAAGCGGCTGTGGCCTGTCAGAAGGTACCGTCCCAGAATTTGCCTGGAATTGAAAATGGGAAACCACGGAAAACCATGCATGTTGAAGCTTTTTTTTTTTTAATAAAGAGTGTTTGTAGACAGAGAGCCGGTAGCGCTGGGCGTGTGTTCCAACGAGGCTATCACTGACCATGGTGAATACAAAGCCAAAGCAAAGCAAAGCCAACTCCGTACAGGCCATGGAGGCCCTGGGAGTAGTGGAAGGTAGAGGCTTCCACTTTTTGTGACATCGGCACTAGATGGGATGGAGTTGTCAGCTCCATGCCCGGCCGTCTTTGCTCCCAGGAATTACCCTGGTACTCATTTCTGCTGTAGGCTGAGTGAACCCCAAGGCCATTTGCGTTTCCGAAAGTGAGAGTTTTGATTCTAAAATCCACTACCTGGGTGGGGGATCGAACCCACTCCCTTTCAGTTAGAAGCACAGCGCCTCTACCGACTGCGCCACGCAGCCCCCAATGGTGAATACTGGAAATGGCTATTTCGACGGGGCGATGTATGGCAAAACAAGGGGTCGCTTTTCGATATTTTCCTATGACGAACGAATGAAGGTGAATATTTTGAAAATCCCTTATTGTGATCTTTAAAATAGGTTAGTAAACACTTGACCAGTAACCTGACAAATTCATAATGCTATGAGACGAATGAGACTAGCAGCCAGAATGGGAAACAGAATATCTGCTCGAGAAACCTGCTTGAAGCTTGGCTGGCTGGGTGACAGGATTTGACATGTTATCGCGATTCATGAATGTGAGCGAACGGGACAACAGGCCAATGGAAAATTACAGTGACGTAGAGGTGAGTTGAAGGTCGAACAATATCGCAACTACGTCAGAGAAATAATGCAGTAAGCGAACTCCTCCCCCTACCATTGCCATAGCCAATTGCAGGGCAAGAGCGATGTTAACAGCTGTGGTAAGAGGGACACAGGGCGAGGGGCTGGGCGAGGAGAGGAAGGCAGGGGGTATTAGAGTGTTGATCTTGTTATGACACACAGTCAGTCATTACTGTTCTAAACTTTGCAGTGTAAACATATGCCAAGTGTCTTATCTGTATAAAAGTGGTTGCATTCGTGTGCTTAACCCTAGTTGGTTACTATATTGGTTACATTATATATTTGAGGTAAGTGTGGGATTAACACTGTTTATTTTATTTTAATGCTAATGAATGTTTAAATAATTATTGGTTTACCATTTGATTGATGGATAGTTATTTTTGTTTTAGATAATCTACATACCTGTTGGGGTAAATGAAGACGAGACGGACAGTCAGACAGAGACAAACCATTCTACTCGAGCCTAGGAGAAGGCAAACGCAGAGCTTTTCACAAAGCAAGGTAAGATTTTTTTAAATTATTTATAAAAAACCTGTTTTATTTTTTTTATTTTTATGAAACATGCTATTTGAAATAGATATACTCATGGTGGTTTATTTTATTTCTTTTTAGTGTGTCTTGGAAAGCGCTTGACCACTGCTGAAAAACCGAGAACGTGTGTGTTTGGGGCTATTGCTTACCAGGCAGTCTACGGCTGAAAACTGTGGTGAGATTGTTTCCTTTATAAAAATCATCTATTTTGCCGCTGCTATGGAAACATTAACTTGGGAGCCTCTCGAGTCCTGTTTCAAGTCACACGTGTGCTCGGGCCGCATAGTGAATGTTAGAGAGAGTTTAATCCCAAAAGACTTTATGGAATCATGTTTTGAAATTTTTAAAGAACAAATTTGTACGGCGCAAAGGTTGCATACGGCTTTAAAGATCAATACACAACTCTTGTGCGATTTCATATATAAAAACAAGGACGGTGAGCATAAAAAACATTTTATATTGGCAGTAAAATGCAAGAGCTTTTGATAGCCGATAATCTGAACGAGTGGTATCAATCCAACGTGATTAACGCCTTGCTAACAAAATTTGATAAACTGCAACAAGGACCCGGTGGTTTAGCGTTAAACAAAATTCATCATCTGCAAATCAACATTTGTCAATACAATCCGTTGAATGCTGGGTCTAGCTTTATTGAAACACCACCAGCAATAGCTTCGAAAAAGGCAGTGGTAAATATTGAGAACCATGACAATGATTGCTTTCTGTGGGCTGTGGCTGCGTATTTGCAGCCAGCACAACGTAATGGTTGTCGACCAGGAAAGTACAAGGCCAAGTTTGATGAATTTAAACAAACTTTAAATTTAACTCGAGTGTCGTTCCCTATGGACTTAACCGAGATCCATAGGTTTGAACAAGACAACCATGACTTTTCGCTCATGGAGTATGGCCTTGATGGTGATGAGATTGTGGGTCCTCTTTATGCTACAAAGGAACCGAAACGACACCACATTCATCTTTTATATCTGTCTTATGTAGAGGTGAATCACTATTGCCTGATTAAAAGCTTGAGTAGATTGCTAAGCAGTCAAGCGTCCAAAGCACATGGTAAAAAACATATTTGCGATCGATGATTGCAATATTTTACAACCCCCATGCTTTTAGAACGTCATAGGGTAGATTGCGTTTCTCAGGAAGCGGTGAGATTGATATTGCCACAAGGGGACAAGGCTGTGTTGAAATTTAACAACATTCATAAGCCCGACACTGTTCCCTACGTGGTATATGCAGATTTCGAAGCACTCACCACACCCATGGCAGGATGTGAACCAGATCCCACCATTAGCTCAACCACACCCATTCATAAACTTGAAACTTTTGCCATAGGATTTAATGTGGTGTGTGCCTATGACCCCACACAATCCGTTTACAAATCCCGTGATGGGCCAGATTGTGCCAGATGGTTTTTGGATGAACTTGTAAAGTTGGCCGACCATGTACAGGAATTACTGAACCAACCAGTACCCATGTGTCTATCTCCAGAACAGCAGCAGCAGTATGAGCATGCCACGACATGCCATATTTGCGAAAAGCCACTGATCAGTGCTGAAGACACCTTCGTGATCACTCGCACTTTACGGGAGAGTTTCGTGGAGCTGCGCATAGTAAATGCAATTTGAAGTTTTCAGCTCTTCGTTTCATCAGTGTCTTTTTCCACAATCTGGCAAATTATGACATTCAGTTTTTGATTTGTGAATTGGGTCATGTCAACAAGGGCTCGTTTACCATTATCCCCCAAAACCTTGAGCGTTTTACAGCCCTGACATGGAGGTTGAGCGACTTTAGCATTCGATTTTTGGATTCCTTTAAGTTGATGGCATCCTCGCTAGACAGTCTTGTGAATGGCTTGAATGAGGAGGAATAAAAAATACCAGAATGCATTTTAATGATCCTGAGCAATTTCAATTGTGCATTCAGAAAGGTACATTCCCGTATGATTTCAGCAACAGCTGGGACGTGATAAAGCAAAGAAAACTCCCACCACAAGATAAATTTTACTCGAAACTAACATGCAGTACCGTTTCTGATGAAGACTATGCAAATGCATGTCAAGTTTGGCGAGTGTTTGATACCAAAACGCTAGGTGAATATGCTTTGCATTACCAAAAACTGGATGTATTGCTGCTCACCGATGTGTTTGAAAAATTCCGTGAGTTGTGTCAACACATTTACGGTCTTGACCCGGCTCACTATTATACAAGTCCTGGGCTGTCGTTCGATGCCGCTTTGAAATACACTCAAGTGAAATAGGATTTACTCACTGATGTAGACATGGTTCTATTTTTTGAAAAGGGCATTCATGGCGGCTTTGTGTCGCTTAACCAAAGCCATGCCGAAACGAACAATGTCTACATGCCTGATTATTCACCAGACAAACCAGAATCATACTTAATGTACTATGACGTGAATAATTTGTATGGTTACGCCATGAGTCAGCCTTTGCCCTATGGAAAGTTTGCTTGGCTGACAGACAAACAAGTGTCAGAATTTGATGTGATCAAGGCTAGCCAAGAAACAGGCCGTGGTTATGTCTTAGAAGTGGATATTGAATATCCCTCATCCTTGAATGATGAACATGCTGATTTCTCATTCTGCCTTGAGCAAATGGTACCCCTGACAGTAAAGTGAAAATTGAAAAACACATGGGCACACTTTACAACAAAAATCGGTATGTGCTACATATCCTAATGATGGTGCAATGCCTCGCCCAAGGTTTGGTGTTGAAGAAAATCCATAGAAGTATTTCTTTTGCTCAAAAACCATGGCTTGAGCCATACATGGAACTCAACACAGAGCACCGACAAATGGCAACACAGCAGTTTGAAATTATTATTTTTAAATTCATGAACAACTGCGTCTATGGCAAGTCCATGGAGAATGTCCGCAAATACCGTGACATTAAATTGGTCAATATCTGGGAGGGGCGTTGGGGTGCCCGGAGGTACATTGCCAAGCCGAATTTTAAATCGATCAACATTATCGATGAGGATTTGGCCACTATTGAATTGAGTAAGACTAGTGTGACCATGGATAAGCCCATTTACATGGGCCAAGTCATTTTAGACTTTCCCAAATCGGTCATGTATCGATTCCACTATGAGTTTGCCAAACGCCATTTTGAGGACGTCCCTCTTTTGTATATGGATACAGACTCATTCATTTACCACATTCGCCACTGCAACCCCTATGACGTTATGAGGCAGCATAGTGACTGGTTCGACACCTCTTCGTATAGCGCTGACAACGTGTTTCAACTACCCATAAAAACAAGAAGGAAATGGGTGTTTTAAAAGATGAATGCGGTGATTCCATTATGACGGAATTCGTAGGTTTGGCCTCGAAAATATATGATTATCGCACACTAGACTGTAAGGAAGTCAAAAGAGCAAAAGGTGTAGGTAGGGCAGTGGTAAAATCGCTACGTGTAGACGATTACATAGCGGTTTTACGCACGGGCAAAGCTATGTCCCATACACAGTGCAGGATACAATCCAGCAACCATCATTTGTATCTTGTGGAACAGAGAAAACGCACCCTCGCCTCCATGGATAACAAACGTGTGTGGACTGATGACCTGCTCACCAGCCTGCCCTGGGGTTATGACCGTAAGGAGGAGGAGGTGTGATTATTCTGGTTGTTCGTTTAGGGACATGGCTTTCTGTAACTTGTAGATTTAGTTTTTTTTGGTAAATATTAATGTTTTTTTGTCATTGTAAATAGTAGATTTTGTAAATAGTGGCAACCCACTTGGACCTTTTGCTCTTTAAAAAGTTCTATGCAACCCTATTTTTTTATTTTTTTTTTGATTGGTAAATAGTATGATTCCTTTAAAGCTGTACAAAGTTGTAGTTTTCTGTAAATATGTAATGAGTAATAGTATTTTTTTAGTAACTTTAACGACTAGTATTTAATTATTTTTCGTAATGTAAATTATAAATGGTAAACTAAAATAGTTATTTTGGGATGAGTGTGCATGTCGAGAATGTGCTTTTGGGAATAAATAAAGTGGTTGTGTTTGTTCCCAAAGACAGGTGTGAATGAATGAGTAGAGTAAAAGCTGGTGTGTATGTATGACCAGAGCAAACACGGTGGGTGGGTGGGTAGGGGGAAATGGTCACTTATACACTCAATTTGTTTTCAATAGTTTAGTTTTCTTTGAAATGTGGCAGTCAATAGACATTATTTTTGTAAAAACAGTCTTACCTGCAGTAGTCGTAGATCTCGACGTTTCTCCAAACACACATAAACACATTGCAGCATCATTATCATGATAGAGCACTTGCATCAGCATCATTGACAAATCTCAACTTTCAACATACACCAAAAGGAAAAATGTGAAAACAGCAAAATGGAAAATCCATGTTTCCATATCACAAAAAACGCAAAACAACGGACATTTTTAAAAACTGGAAATGGCCATGTGTGAAGTATGAAAATTCAAAAACTTCAAACGGACATTGTTTAAAAAGTGTCATCAACAAAATGGAAAAAATCCATATCATCAAAAACACAATACTTGAAACAGACATTTTAAAAAAACTCAAAATTGCCAAATGGCAATGTGTGAAAATGTGAAAATGAAAAATCAGCCATCAACATCATGATTTTTTTAAATAAAAAGAACACATCGTGCTCTGGTCATCGTTTGTTTTTATTTCATAACCATAGGGGATTGACAAAAGAAAAATAGAATACAAACACATTGCAATTCCTCACTCCCCAATTCCTTAATGTTCATGTCCATGCATCATCAACTTTCCTTTCATAGCACTCATGACAATCAGGGCTGCCATCCTTTCACCCACTGAGGCATCACAGGATGTGAAATGTTGTTTAGATATTTCAATAATAATTTATCAGCCACATGTCTTAAACCAGGATGACTATGGCGATAAGAAAGATCGTGTTCTTTGCATGCTTGATCCAAAAGATTAATAGGTACATCACCACGCTGCAAACGTTTTTCAAGATGAGTCCCAGGGCCACAAAAACGATAACCTGGAAGATGGATTTCGAAAGGTAAGTATTGAATCACTTTGTCAATGACGCCATTGCCAGTACAGGTCTGCCATTTCATTTTCCATTGATGGTGAAAAGGTTTGGTCTTCCTCCTCTTCTGTGGACGATGTTCGTGTTTGTTGCTGTTCTTGTTTTTATCGCCATGACACCCGTGGAATGATTCAGCAAAGTCTTTACATGGACTTTTATGACCGTGATACAGTTTCACTAGCTGACAAGTCGCACACTGACGCATAGACGGTATTTTTGCCATGGCCATTTGCTTATGATGATCGTAATACGTACAGGGTTGCAATTCACTCAACACAGGGTCTTGAGTCCATGATTTAGGTACATGTTGCCAGATTTCCTTCACTGCGTTGGCTGCTACATAATAAATGAACGACTTGGGGAGCGCTAAGAGTTCCTCTTTGGTAAAACTGTCTAGTTTCTTTTTGCACACAAGGAACTTGCCGATGGCTTTGTCCGTAGCATTGCCTTTCTCCATGGTATCACGTTCTGTAGATGTTTACACGTTGCTTGTAGAAATCTCACTGGTGTCATTCACAGGTAAATCTTGAGTTATAATTTTGTTCAACAACTCCCACCAGGCATGGGTGGTTAACCAATGAAAGAGATGCCACACATGGGCTAGGGCTGTATGGATAATGTTGCCACAGGAACAAGTATCCATTAGCGTTTGCAGGGATGGGCAGCCATGAGATCGATACATTGACAGTAAGACGCCAAAAATGGTTGCAACCATTGACGTTTTTCATTACCTTTCAGAAATACCACATTGGCCGAGGACAAGTGTGCTTTCATGACCACGTCCAAATATGTATAGGAAATGGTTCCTTGATTCCAGTCTAAATGCCTATGATTTTCAATCCACTCGGTTTGTTTACGATTTTTTCACACAACAAATCAAAAGCATGGGGCGGTTTAAATAGCAAATGCGTAGCTTGCGATATCCAAAAAGTGGTACAATCGATAATGGCCACTTGTTTAAATATAAATTTGTTGTCACCAATGTTAAACCCGTGGAAATCCACAATGAGTGTGCGCAACATGTTGCCGCTTGCCTGGACCAAGTTCATCTGACGACTGACTGACCATTGGCCACTAAAGTGTACCCATGACGTGGACTTACCTGCCATGCTAGTTTAAATAAAATGAGGTTAGGGTAGGACAGGGGACCATGAAAAAGTAAGAATTTAAGAATTACATCATTTTATTATCATAACACGTCTTACAGGCTTCTGTCATTTTGGGATAGGGACGATACCAACTGATACAACAATACAGTCTCTTGTGTTTGTAACGTCCATAACACCGATGATGTCCCAATATCTCTAAACTAGGCGTTTTTGATGGTGAGCTGCTAACCGAAGCACCGTTGACACCATACAGTCCACACGTATCGTAACCTGATTTTTCATCACCCAGAGGCACGAGTGAGGGGTAGCTTGAATGACAGGGTATACTTCCCACCTCCATTCTGCACAGGTAGGGGCAGGCCGGTGACCAGCGCTGATGTTCCTGCATGGGTTCATCACTCTCTTGCCATTGGTCTATGATGATGGGACAAAAGGCACATTTCACTTCATCTCTTGTTTTTAAATAATAGAAGCCAGCGGCCGCCAAGGCTTGAGGGTTTATGAAAGGCACTGGCCACGTTGCAAAAGTTTTGAAACGTTGTTCCTCAGAGTTTAAATTCATGGATGTGACTTCTCTTGAGGCTTTAAAGCAAGACATGACTGAGCGGCTTGACGTGGGTTGACCTGTTATTTATACACTCGTCACTTGGTTGGACAGTGAATAATAGTTGACTTGTTTGTGATGAATAATAAAACAGTAGGCCGTCAAATTGGCTGGTACATTGTCATGCGTTTCAAAATCTAGTCGAATGTCAATATTGGATGGCTTGGCACTCTTCCAGGTAAGAACAGTCAAAGACAATCAGTGGTGCTCTTGCCTTAAACGCTTGGGGTAGCAGCATGGGGCCGTTCTCTTTTTGATAATACGACCATCGAAATTTAGAAAACAAGTCGTACAGGGGGCCAAACTTATTTTTTGAAAAATCCAAATCCAGTCCTTCATAGGGAAACACAACTCCGTTGAGGAAAAACGTGCATTTCTCAATTACAGGTGATCAAATTGCGTGGCATCTTTGGTTTCTCTTGAGGCTTTAAAGCAAGACATGACTGAGCGGCTTGACGTGGGTTGACCTGTTGCACTTGCAACTTGCGACTTGCGATTCGCTTGAAAACCCACGATCATGTAAAGAGGTCTCTCTGTATAGCGAGCTGTTTTTACAGACCAACTGTGTGTGTTGGTGGTGGGCAATAGCGGATACTCATGGAGAGCCCAGCTTCTAAATTCCATGGGTAGAGGCATATCTCTCTTTACCATCTTGAGTATGTCCAGTTTTTTGCTATCGTCAAGGGTCACATGGGGCACTTTCCATAGCAAGCGTTGTTGTTGAATTTTTGAATCTATGGGGGCATTGTCGGCTCCCTTGAGTGCATTATTATCACTCCTGTCTCTCACCAGATAAAGCACTTGCCTTGCGTTGACCACAATGCGCTGGTGATCTTCGGCAAAACCTAAAATCAGTTTAAGAGGTAAATATCCAGTAAAGGTGCCATCGGTGTGTACCATCCAGTCATTGGTTGAGTCAGGGCACCAACCCGCCATGCAAAGTGTTTTACCTTCTTCCTCACTATAAGAGGGGTATAGTTTCATGACACTGGAAATACCCACATTTCGAATGCTATCCACCACGATATCGATAATCACGTAACGCACTTCAGAAAACAGAAAAGCAAAAGCATGGTTGGCTAATTTGGATGTGGTGGGTGTAGAGCCATCGGCTTTGGTGAACCTACCTTCATTCTGAATGACACTTTCATGCGGTAGGGTGTAAATATCTTGGTTGTTGATTACAAATTGAATTTCATCATTGTTATTGAGTCCATGTGTTTGAGCTTGATAGGAATGGAGATCAATTCTTACCACCCCTGGTTGCTCCTCGATGCGGTTCGCTACCTCTAGGATAGAATTCATCATGGGGGCTGACGTGGTAACCCAAATGCTGTAAAATCTGCTTGTCTTGAGATGTTAACGAGTATTCACGTGGCAAACAACTAACACCATTCCTAGACGATGTTGTTGCTTTATACACAAACTTCATAGTGGCTTTAGCACCAACTTGTAAGTCACTGGTGTGGTAGAATCTAGATCAATGTGTTGTTGATCTCTATTGATCAGTCTTAATGTTATATTACTAATACTATCGACAGCCACAGAATGAAAAAGCACCACTGGTGGGTTTTCACGAATAATATAGCCATTGGGCGATGTCACAATAAAGTCATAAAGCGAATGATTGGTGTACACTTGGCTAATAATATTACACGTCACCGACACATGATGGTCCTCAATGAATTTCACTTCATGGTCTGATTCATGTTTTTTGTTGGGCTCCAACACGCGTGGTTTAAATCCTAGTAATGGACCAATGGAATCGGGGCGTGTTTTAAAGTCAATGTTGAATGTAGAGAAAATACTGCAGCGATGAGTGTTGGTATGTCCTACAAGTTCAAACTTGCGCGTTCCATCGAGAAATGACTTTAAACCATATTCATTGATCAACACCACATAAATGTGTTCATAAATGTCATCAATCGTGTATCCACCAGAGTTCAGGGTGAGCACAGAATCATCATAGTAAAACTTGTTGTTCACATTTTCACGTATGTTGTATATTCGATTGTACGTTTCAAGAGAAACAAGTCCTAAACCATAGCGTTTCTCCCTCAATTTGATAGGCGGGTAAATGTCTAGGCTGACTTGAGGTCCACGTCCATGCAGTGTAAACGTTTTACTTTCTGCCGACATACTGTTGGCGTTTTTGCTTATGCTGTGTCTTATATAAAAAAGTAAACACAAACGTCCACACTGTTGGCGGTTAAACGTTTGCTCACGTTTCACATTATAATATATCTTGATTCTGTTTCCAAAATAGGTCACTAGTTCCATGGGTGGGGGTAAACTCCCAAAACTGTCAAAGTACCATACGATGGATCCCTCTTTGACATAAGCTACATAATGCGTTCCTGGTCCTCGGTGATCATCCAAATTGACAACAGCGCATTCCTGTTTCCAGGGTCGTGGGGGTAATTGGTTTCGCATAAACACACCTCGAAAATGAGAAAGCTTTAATTGTTTAGCATTGCTTTCCACTTGTTGATTCGTCAGGGCATGGCTGAGGTTTTTTTTTTTTTTAATATTTCGAAATGGTGAAATCCCAAATCCTTGTTGATAAAAGGCTGGCTTCAAATTGGCATTTCTAGCCCCCATTGCAATCGCTTCCATCGTTTCATTGTGTCGCTGACTTTCTTTTAGTTGTTGCTTGCCCTGCTGCGCGGCAGTAATGGTTTTCGCCACTGCACTGGCACCGCCCAAAAGTGAACCCAGAGCAGCCAGACCGGCAAATAAAGCAGGTAAAAATCCAGCTCGTTTCGGGACGGGAATCACTCGCCCTTGTTCTGAACCTTGTCGCTGACGTTTTGGAATAACACGTCTCTGTGCTGCTCGAAGAGCTTTCCTTATGGTCAATACATATTTTTTATTTTTTCCTTACAACGGCTTGTCCATGAATGTCTTAAGCCCAGGATTTGCCACGGACAGGGTCTTATTTTTAGTCTGTTTTAGTTTTTCTCACCACATATCTTTGTTTCACCATGATGATAATGACCAACAACCTTTCACAAGAAAGTTTAAGTCACAACTAACGTCAGATTGTTATTTCATGGCTGAATATTCCAATTCCACATAGAGTGGGAAATCGTTTATGGTTCTTCCCGCTTGCTTTTAATCTCATGTCAACATAAGATGAAAGCATAATTCGTCACCTGCATTGACCATTTCATGGTTATGGACCAACATCCTATGACCATTTATCTGTATTTGTAAATGGTTTTCATTAGGCATCGCGTATTTCATGTGAATGGTTCCATCATAATGCAATCGATAGTGGCTTAAACCCGAAGCAAGCACATAGGTCAGGTGCTGGTCATGGACTAGCGGTAAATGGTTTCTGTCATTCAAAGGTTTTTCATTTGCCAGATACACTAAAAATACGGATGGGATACATTTATAAAGCCTTTTCATTTCTTAGGTCACGTAACGCTTGGTACAGACATCGTCTTCGTCTTGTGGGTCTTCCACGTGAATAATCCGATGGTGATTAGCGCTATAGCCATTCACTGTAAGCTGAGGCACTTTGTCATAAAACTCATACACTTTGTTATCCACATACTTTTTTGTAGTAACGTCTGTAGACACTTGAGGATGTTTTACCTGGGTTAACCGCTTTCCCTTAAAGTCATAATCTCCCTGTTTAGTGCGTGGCACTACTGACCTATCCACATAGTGTTTATTAGCAAGATCTGTTTGTTGTTTAGGATCATGAATGGGGCCAGACCTAGCTTTGGCCATCAACGCACGTCCAAAGACATCCATCGCCAACCGGTAGTACGAGTCTACTGTTCCTATCACAAGGCTCGGTGTCCTGTATATAGACAGCCTGCTAGCATCTCAAAGCCTTAGTTGAAATGAAGATTATTAAGCACCAAGAGTCATTCCCCGTGGGGGACATGGTTTCCCATCTCTGTCCCACATCACGTGAACAACACCATGGTTCACTGTTTCCATCTTCCATTCGCTACATCATTGTGGGACCTTCCGGCTGTGGAAAGACTAATCTTTTGCTAAGCTCATCACAGTTCCCAATGGTCTGCGTTTATAAAATATTTATATTTTTGCAAAATCTCTCTACCAACCCCTCTACGTGTTTCTGGATCAAGTCATGTCTGGATTACAAAATGTGAATATGGGTTATTTTACATTTTCCATGCAAGAAAATGTTATTTCACCGGATGAGATAAGGCCTGATTCACTCATGATTTTCGATGATGTATCCACTGAACGTCAAGGCGTCATTCAAAGCTATTTCAGCATGGGTCGACACAAACATATCGATTGCTTCCATCTTGAACAAACGCATTCTAAAATGTCCAAACAGTTGATTCGTGACAATGCCAATGTCATTGTTTTATTTCGCCAAGACGAGAGGAACAGTCGTCACATTTGTAATGAACATGCGAATCCAGATATGACCTTTCAAATGTTTACAGAATTGTGTACTGTACCCGATACCTAGTTGAGGCTATCGGCTACGCCAGCAGACATTAAGCCGTAGTTGAGGTTTTGGGAAGAGTTAAGAAAGATAGCGCTCAGATCGAGTCAAGAGGAATGTCAGGATGACGTAGTAGGTCTAGGATCAAGAAGGCGCTGACCGCAGTTAAGCAGATGGAATTATGGATAGAATTATGAAGCTTTATTAAGATCTATATGGAACATGGTATTTAAACATCTTAGAAGAGGAGATATAACATGCATTATATGTGGTAATAATTTGAAGGAAGTCAGATAACCCTTAAGTTATTTTATAACTTAATAGCCGAGATGATGGAGGTTCGAGATTATATTTGTGACGCAAGACCACGGTGGTGGGGAGGACGACACGTGACCGCACCAAGCAGGTAAGGGTCGAGACAGTGCAGGAACTGTCAGTCTAGCTCTGTGAGCCAAGCAAGAAAGTCAAGCTGAGTAACACACGCCAGGCGCATGGTATAGATCGTGCAGCGAACAGAAACTGTCACGGAAAGTGAAGGCGACAGTTTCAGCTTCACCGAGCAGCGAACAGAAACTGTCACGGAAAGTGCAGGGGACAGTTTCGGCTTCTCCGAGTGGCGAGCGACAAGTAGGTCAGTGGGCCGGGTGATCAGCCTCAGCAAACAAGCATATGAGGCCGGGGTTCTTAAAACAGCATTGCGAGTAGTTGGAGAACTTTATTCCAAGCTGCATTTCAACGCAGAACGTTACATGATACTGCAACTTTGAACTTCGAATGAACATAGTTTTTCTCAATGACATTACGACTATGCATTTCATAGCGCATTCCAAGTAACATTAACAATTTCTAGGCAAACGGAATGTTGTAAGCATATGCACTTAGGAACATTAGCTCGTGCATTAATGCAAGTCAGTCTTAAGAAGTGTTATGAATTACCGAGTATGAACACAGCTACAGGGTGTTTCATAAACTTAGACACTCTGATAAAACAATTTTATTTTCTACAAGTAAAACTAAACCGCTGTGGGAATTGAACTTTCAACACTCAAAGCGAACATTGTATAGAACAGTGGCGTAACGTAGAAGAGGAATAGGGGGTCCGCTCTTTCTATGAACTTTTTCGTGAGGATTTGGACAATATCCGCTATGGATAACCAGAAGTTTATCATGTCGGAGTAAACGCAGACAGGGACGTGATGGCACCACGGAGCTATGGATTCGATTCCTGACGAGAAGGAGGTCCACCAGCTGATTCACTTGGGATTCGAAGGCAATCGTCATTGCATGGATGGAATGATATTCACGCCGATCTTTCGAGAAATTCATTACATAGGGAAAATCGACGATCTTTGAAATTTAATAACAGCTGATTATGAAAAGGTACTGTAAGAGTTATAACTACCTGATACGATTATTTTCATGAATACTGGGCACACATGTATATTTTTCTAATAGGAGTGATACGATTTTTTAAGACATGGCTTTGACTTTATATGCTTCAAATTTTGCTAGAATATGGCGTGACCATATGATATGGCAGGCATCATTATACGAAATTCTCACCATTGGTTGGCTTTATTAAGCAGATGTTTGGTCTTTTAGACATTTTTCCAGTAATGATATTTTTCATGAATAGTTTTTTTTGTGTGACGAGTATTTCGAACTCGTGATCTGCAATTGATTATCTAAAATTACTTCGCCAGTTCATTGCATACTAGCGAGTGTGTATTATTCATCAGTAGGGATTTTTTCTATTGGATTGTTTGGAGATATTAAGATGTTATTCACTTTAGTGAATGAATATCGTTTTTATATGACAACTAGAGACTTGTTGATTCCTATCTGGTACATTCACTCATATAGTCTTCGAGATGGGGTCTTTCGTATTTATACGATTGTATGGTGGTTACTCATCTTACCCATCGCTCAGGGCACTATCATGATTAGACGACGGGGCGAGGTCTTTCGTATTTATACGATTGTACGGTGGTTACTCATCTTACTTGCCATTGAGGGACTCATTTTTATCATCCGAGTGTACATGAGATTGTAAGTGAATCAAACAAGGAACTACTAGTCACATATCAGTCGAAATTTTGTTAAATAAAGTAACGATAAATGTCATCAGGGTTACATTTGTAATTCTTGTTTGCCAATCCAATATTTTGTTGCTATATACTCTTTTGAGAATACTTTCAGTTTAACAGCTGTTACAGCTGATGCTTTTGATGATTTTTATAATTGTGTTTGATACCTTTGAGAAGGATTTAAAGTAATTGAATCTTGTAAGATGAATCATTAATGGTCAGATTTATTTTAAGGCAGATCAGTATTGCAGATTTTTATATGAGAGATTATAGCACATTGGTGTTTTTTTCTGTGATGTGAATTATGAGAATTGTAAGAGAATTTATGCTATTTGAAAGCAAATCTTGAATTACAAAGGTAATATTTTTCCAATTGTTTAAGAAGTTGTCCAGATGTGATCAGATTAATTACAGTTATTGGAGATTGTGTGCGTTGATAATTTGAAGCCAGTTATATTTTTTTGTAGATCATGCAACATGGTTAAGTGAAGTTTGTGATAGGCATTTTGTGGAAGTTGCCAAGTGATAGTTGTAATGTTGCTAATGCATTTTGAGGCAGACATGAGGTTGTTGAACCCAGTCTAGCGTAATTGTTGAGATTCATGCTGTATGTGCTGAATATTTATGAAGTTTTGTGGATTAATTGTGGTATTCAAATGTGATATTTGAAGAATTGAGGATATATAATGTCGTTGTGGATAGTCAGATCCAACGTGATGTCGTGAAGGCAATAATATTTTTTGGCATGAAAATTAAATACGAGATATAACTTGGAAGTAATAAAACTGTAAGACAACGTTCTATAACCCATATTAAACAATTTGTTAGGAAATTAAACAAATAAATAAAGTTGATAATACAAGATTTTCTGAGAATAATAATTAATGAAATAATAATCTGAAATGTAAGCATATTAATGATCTGACCTAATGAAATAAAATCAGAATGACTAGATGAAATAATAAGAATCTAAATAACCAGAAGAGTAAAATTTAAATAAATTGATAAATTAAATTTTGGAATAAATCAATGAATTAAATAAATGGATGAATTAAAGATTGGATGAATAAACTGATTTAAATAAATTAATAGATGATTGGATAGATGATGAATAACTGAATTAGAAGGTGATAATTAATTAAAGAAGCTGATGATTAATGAATTTATATGGAATTAAAATAAATTTAATTGAGATATAATTTTAGGAATTGCAACTTGAGTTGAGGAATTAAACAATTTGTATTGAGGATTTAAATGATTTAATGGTGATGAGTTGATGATTCTGACAGGAATATGTTGAATTTTGAGATGAGAATTAATGTGAGAAATATTTAATTTTGATGATGTTGATAATGATGACCAATGAGAAGTGAATTTTCTGTAATTCACAAACAAGTAATTTGTAATGACAATGTAAATAGTGTAAATTAATTATTCGATGTTTAGGAGCATTTGACTAACATGTTCAACATTTAAATTATGCCATGCAAGCCATAAAATACGTGATATTTAAAGTATGTGATTATAATATGTGTATGTTTAGACAGATTAATAACTTTTTCAAATCCACATTTATGATGTTAAATTAAAGAGAAATTAGGTCTCAGGTTTCACAAATGTCAGTGACGAAGGACATAGTGCTACAGTGATCCTGAGAACCCAAGAGAACTTTAGAGATTTTCTGTTTTATGTGGATGGAATATTTTTGATTAGAAAAGAGATGGTTCGATTTTTGGACAATGAAAATTTAACGTTGGCATTCGACCATACTCTCAGGTAGGAGGTATATTTAAAATGTCTGTCTGACTATCAAAGTGAAATAAATTTGTTTTTATCTTAGTTGTGATCTGATGATGATGTGATTTTCCTTTTTCTTTCCTTGTCTTGAGTAAGGCTTAACCAGGAAAGGAGGTGGTTTGCTAGGAATTCAGTTGATGGCGCCCATTTATATTTGCATTTTTTTATTAAACTTAAGCCCGTAACGACCCTAGAGATACTTTGTCTAGTGTTACCCACTGCTTTTTCGATAACTCAGCTGAATTTCCGACACATTCCTTATTTGACTAGAGGTTCATTTAACTCCGCTCTGTCCTGGAACTCCAGGAATGCGATGTAATAGCAGATGGGTCATCGCATCCCCAGGACGAACGGGTACAGAGAGAGAGGGAGAATTGGCTTTACCCACCTGTGGGGCTTCGATATTGTTTATTCTATGAAATCACATCAGATTTAGATTACTGAGAGATAGATCTCAAGTTCATTTAATTGTGTTACAAAATTTATTAAACTTAGTCAGACAATATACTTGTGTGCCCATTCCAGTGTTCATGTTAATCGTATTAGTATTATATCATGTTAGTTATAAGTCATTTTTTCCTATACCCAAGTGAATGCAGGAATTGAGACATTGTGATGTGTTGTTGTCTAACGTCTCTGAATAAAACGTCTATTGAAAATATAATTATGTTGCCGGAAGATTTAGCTAAGGTGTTAGGAGAGTTGCAGAGTGGTATGTCTGGTATTGCAGAAACTATTTCTAAAATGGAAACGGAAGTTAAAGAACAGATAAATAGTTCAGAAGCTAGGTTAGAAGCTAGATGTAAAGAAAATGTGCAAGCATTACAGGCTAGTAACGAAGGCAATCTGAACGACAGTTTAAAGTCATTAGAGACCAGATTACAGTCAAATAGCAAAGATGAGTTGATGTCATTAGAGACTAGATTACAGACTAGTAATGAAAAAAAATTAAAATTATTACAGTCAAATAGTGAAGATAATTTAAAGTCATTAGAAACTAGATTACAGACTAGTACTGAAAGTCATTTGAAAGCTAGTGAAGCTAACTTGAAGGATAGTTTTAAATCATTAGAAAAGAGATTACAGTCAAATAGTGAGGATAATTTTAAAACGTTGGAAGAGAAATTACAAGCTCGTAGTGAAGAAACTAACACAGAGTTAGAAAACAAGTTAACTAGATTAGAGAATAGTTTAAATTTAAAGAATAATGACATGCTTAAGACTTTACAATTAGATATAATTGCAGTAAATATGAAAGGAGAGGAAAATGTTCAAATATTAAGAAAGAATACTATTGAATTAGAAAGTAGGGGAGAAGAAAATATTCTTACTTTAAGAACAGACGTTATGTCTATACAGAAAGACATTAAATCGGATGTATCGAAGTTGAGATTCGACATCGATGGTTTAGTGGCAGATGTAGGCAAAATTCAAGAATGGTCTACCGAAGTATCTTTCGAGACTAAAATCAAAGGTCTAGAGATGAATCTAGGTAATGAGATTAAAGATTTAAAGTCAGTAATTGGGACCATTAAAGAGGATGTCTTAGGAGAGGTTAATTCTAATTTAAAATCATTAGAGAATCAATTGCAGAAAGATATTAGGAAGATGGATGATGATATAGAGCAAAAGGTTAATGAAAACTTAGCCTTATTCAAAAATAGAGTCGGTGCAATCGTGGAAGAACGGTATAGTGAGGTCGATGCCGAAGCAAAAGAAAAACGTGCAGGATTAGACGAGAAATTAATCGCAGGTATGGCGAACTTAGAAGCGAGATTTACGGAGAACAAGGAAGCGATGAAGATAGATTCAACTCTATTAAGGACAGATGTTGATCTGTTAAAGGAACAAGTCGCGTCAGTAAAGAATACATGCGAAGACAAGATTGACAAGTTGAAAAACGATTTAGAGGAGAGTAATAAAACGCAGAATGTTACGTCGTTAGATGAGTTGAAAACTCAGGTCAAGACCGTAGAGAAATTGGCAGAAGATAGGATAACTAAACTAGAATCTATGATTAACAGTATCGCAAGTCAGAATACTACATCAGGGGAAATATCGATGAATCTGGCAGCGATAGACCGCAGTATGGGTAATCAAGAAGTTAGCATGGGAGAAGACCGTCAAACGCAACCGAATGTGACATTCGAAAGGGCAAGTTCAACCCCTCAGGATAATCCAAGTTCGAATAGGAGTACGTTGGGTATAAGTGAACGATACTCAGGTCCAGCTACCATTATCAGAAATCTGGATGACAAGCCGAGGAAGTTTTCTGGAAACACAGGGGTCACACCAGTCGAATTTCTGCGAGATATTCGAGACTACATGGCGGAGCATAGAGTAGCCAAGGAAAGAGAGCTAAGGATAGTCGAACGCGCCTTAGACGGGTCTGCGCTTACTTGGTTTAGAGCATTCAGAAGCAATTTTGCGAATATGGAGCAATTTGCAATAGCATTCCTAAGGAGATTTTGGAGTGCAGAGGATCAACTGAACGTGAGAGCAGAAATGTACTCGAAGCGTTATTCTACGTCACATCCGACGCATTATGCCAATTATTTTACGTCACAGCTGGCTAAATTGCAGTTTCTGATTCCTCCATTGCCAGAAGAAGAGCTTTTGCAAGCTATAGCGAGACAGTTGCCGATTGAGGTACAGCGATCACTCATAGCGTCGGGAGCAAACACACTTGAGCACTATGACGTCATTTTACGGCGATTGGACTATACAAGCGCTCAAGTTACGCCTAGAAATACAAGAAACGACAATAGAAATACGCAAGAGGTGAATGCGGTAGTCGTTGATAACGCAGCTCAAACGGACAGAAGAGATTCCTGGGAAAACAGAAGGAACGAAGGAAATCGAGGAAACATCCGTAACGTTCGTGGAAATGATCGGTATAGAGGACCATATGAGAGGCCATACGATCAGGAAGCAAGAGATAGCCGATATAGAAATTATAACCAGAATTCCAGATATCAAGATAGGAATCGATACAACAATAGATATCGTGGTAGAAATAACTGGAGCCAAGGTCAACAGTATAATCGGAACGACAGGCAGGATGGCCGAAGAAACGATCCTAATGAAGGACGAGATAATCGTGAATACGAGAGATCGAGGCAAGAAAATAGACAGCCTATTGCACCACTCGAGGAGACAGTCAGAGATGTCAATCGAGCAAGCACGAGTGGCGAAGGAAAAAAAACGTCAAATTAACTTTAGAGAAAGATGCTAATCATTGGGAATCGATCATCATTGTCGAAACGTATCAGGTCAAGGACGAGGATTTAATCGAGGAGGAAGACATAGTACATCGAGGAAATAGACATGAATTGCCAGTTATCAGTGTGGAAGTCATGGGAAAGGAAATAAAGACACTAGTAGACAAGGGGGCTATGGTGAGCTTGATATCCATAGGTTGCCTGGATGAGTTGAAATTATCAGGAGAAATTACAATGTTGCCAACTGTTGTTAGCAAGATTCAAGGGGTGATCCCAGACAGAAGTATGAAATGTAAAAGTCAGGTACTTTTAGATGTTGGGATTGGAACCAGAAGTTTTGAACAGATGTTCCTAGTAGTGGGTCAACTACATTTTGACATGATCCTAGGAGTGGATTTCTTAAGTGAAAGTGGCCTGATCATAGATATGCAGAGTAGGCGCATGTACTTTCCGGAAGGGATCATGGAAAATCAGGAATCCGAGATGACATTCTTTAGAGAGAATATATTGGATGAGATAGTATGCAGCGTTGAAAGGTCTATAGAAGATAGAACTAGCATGAAAAGTAAAATAAATCCAGAAATTAAGGAACAGTTTGATGAAGCAATTTCAGAATATGAGGACATATTCAATGACAAACCCGGTCTAATAGAAAATTTTACAGTTAGTATAATGATAAGCGATATGGAGAAAGATGGAATAATCAAGAAGATGCCAACTGCTTATTTGAATCCTTTAGCTGTTGTCAAGAAACCTAATGGTAAGCTGAGGATATGCCTAGATGCTAGAGCCCTTAATGAAAGAGTTCTTCCTGAACACGACAGGCCACCTGTTATTCGTGAATTGTTACGCAGATTTAGAGGAAAGAGTTTCTTTTCGACTATTGATCTGACTAGTTCTTATTATCATGTAGAACTAGCAGAAGACTGCAAACAATACACAGGGTTCTTGTTTGACCATAAAACATATGTATTCAATAGGTTACCTTTTGGAGTGAAAAATAGTGGTCCGGTGATGATCCGAGCACTAGATGAAAATTTGTCAGATGCAGTTAAGGAGCATGTGGTGAGCTATATTGATGACCTGATTATAGCGTCTGAGACAGCGGAAGAACATATCAGGCACCTTCGAATGCTTTTCGAAGATCTTAGGAGGACGAACTTCAAGGTGAATTTCAATAAATGTCAATTCTTTCATGAAGAAATTGAATTTCTGGGACATAGAATCGATGGAAATGGTTATAGGCCCAATCCAAAGAAGATCATGGCAATTTCAGAGTTTCCAACCCCACGAAAGATTAAAGAGGTACGGCAGTTTTTAGGCATGTGTCAGTTCTTTTCAACACATTGTCCTGAATATACTGAAACGATGGCACCTCTGCAGGATTTACTAAGGAAGGGAAATCGATGGAAATGGGACGATAAATGCCATCAAGCATTTTTAGCGGCTAAGAAAATGTTGATCCAAAATATCAAGCTTGAGTACCCAGATTTTGCGAGAAGATTTTTTTGTGGAGACAGACGCATCCAAAATAGGTATCAGTGGGATCCTATATCAGTTGGATGATGACAAGAAACATAGGTATTTAGCTTTCACCAGTCGCAAGCTCAGGAATTGTGAGAAGAATTACTATGCAACTGAGTTAGAGGCATTAGCAGTGGTTCATGCTCTTAAGACGTGGAAGAAGGTGTTGTTTGGACATGACATAACAGTGATCACAGATCATAAAGCCCTCCAATTTATTATGAAGACAGATTTAGCGAGTGACCGCATCACCAGATGGGCTCTATTCTTACAACAATTTAACCCAACTGTTGTACATAGACCTGGGAAATTAAATCTGTTAGCAGATGTCTTGAGCAGAAACCCTTGTGAGGAAGTAATTGTCAACCATATAAATTTGATTCAAGAGGATAATGGTACTCTAGAAAAGTTGAAGATGTTAGCGCAAACTCAGAAGAGATATGCACCTTTGCGAAGAATTTACCGTTTTTTGACACGCAGGATGGACAACGCTGATCCAGATTTTCAAAGAACTGAGATAGAGGCTAGAAAATACCATATTATGGGAGGTGTTATATGCCAATATATCGACCAGGATCATACTAAACTTAGAGTAGTGATCCCACCCAAGCTTGTCAAACCAGTTGTTTGGATGATACACCGAACTGCAGCTCATGTAGGTGTAGACAAGACTTTGGCTCTCGCTCAAGAAACCTTCGTTTGGAGACAAATGGGACAAACGATTCGCGACGTCATAAAGACCTGTGACAGTTGTCAGCGAAGTAAATACTCATCTAAGTTAATGAAAGAGGTTCCTAGATCAATATTACCCAGCAAGCCAAGAGAACTTTTCGCTGCGGACATTTTCGGTCCGATTCCTCGTTCGACGAAAGGAAATCAGTTCATTTTGGTAACTGTAGACGTATTTTCTAAATACGTATCTCTATGCCCTATCCAGAAAGCTACATCCAAGTACGTGATCAACAGATTAGAAAAAACAGTTATTCCGAGCATGGGGAAACCTGAAATTTTGTTGAGTGACCATGGATCACAATTTACCAGTATGGAATTTTCTACTGCTATGGATCGTTTAGGAATAAGGCATGTGTTTAATTCTGTGCGGTATCCAGAGGGAAATCCAGCCGAAAGAATTATGCCGGAAATCAGTAAGATGTGTCGCTTATATGTGTCAAGGCAACACCATAGATGGATGGAAGTGATACCCATCATTAGTCAATGCTTGAATTCCACAGTACATGAAAGCACAGGACAGATTCCGTCAATGCTTCATCATGGATTGAAACCGGATAGACCATGGGACCGAGTCGTGAGGGCACCAGTAGATCCTCAACCCACACAAGAAAGACGAGTCGAGATGGCAGGAGAGAGACTCAGAAGACAGGCGGAGAAGAGAGCCAGGAGACAGGCAGGAAGGAGGTTCCACGAGCCGTTTCAAGAAAATGACGAGGTGCTGATTAGGAAGCCAGTCACTTCGAACCTTCAACTGAAGATCTACCATAAATTTGCGCCATTGTACGCTGGTCCATTCTGTATTGAAGAAACGTACCGAAATAATAGCTACAAGATTGTCAGAATGGATACTGATGAAATTGTAGGAACTTTTAATGCAGCTAGCATTAGAAAGTACCATCATGCTGATTAAGAGAATTGTAGAGCTATCGTGTACATGTGTTATATATAGAATGCCTGAGAGTGTATTTTTTTCTCAATCCTGATAAAAAAGGAGATGTACGGGAGAGATGTACCCGATACCTAGTTGAGGCTATCGGCTACGCCAGCAGACATTAAGCCGTAGTTGAGGTTTTGGGAAGAGTTAAGAAAGATAGCGCTCAGATCGAGTCAAGAGGAATGTCAGGATGACGTAGTAGGTCTAGGATCAAGAAGGCGCTGACCGCAGTTAAGCAGATGGAATTATGGATAGAATTATGAAGCTTTATTAAGATCTATATGGAACATGGTATTTAAACATCTTAGAAGAGGAGATATAACATGCATTATATGTGGTAATAATATGAAGGAAGTCAGATAACCCTTAAGTTATTTTATAACTTAATAGCCGAGATGATGGGGGTTCGAGATTATATTTGTGACGCAAGACCACGGTGGTGGGGAGGACGACACGTGACCGCACCAAGCAGGTAAGGGTCGAGACAGTGCAGGAACTGTCAGTCTAGCTCTGTGAGCCAAGCAAGAAAGTCAAGCTGAGTAACACACGCCAGGCGCATGGTATAGATCGTGCAGCGAACAGAAACTGTCACGGAAAGTGAAGGCGACAGTTTCAGCTTCACCGAGCAGCGAACAGAAACTGTCACGGAAAGTGCAGGGGACAGTTTCGGCTTCTCCGAGCGGCGAGCGACAAGTAGGTCAGTGGGCCGGGCGATCAGCCACAGCAAACAAGCATATGAGGCCGGGGTTCTTAAAACAGCATTGCGAGTAGTTGGAGAACTTTATTCCAAGCTGCATTTCAACGCAGAACGTTACATGATACTGCAACTTTGAACTTCGAATGAACATAGTTTTTCTCAATGACATTACGACTATGCATTTCATAGCGCATTCCAAGTAACATTAACAATTTCTAGGCAAACGGAATGTTGTAAGCATATGCACTTAGGAACATTAGCTCGTGCATTAATGCAAGTCAGTCTTAAGAAGTGTTATGAATTACCGAGTATGAACACAGCTACAGGGTGTTTCATAAACTTAGACACTCTGATAAAACAATTTTATTTTCTACAAGTAAAACTAAACCGCTGTGGGAATTGAACTTTCAACACTCAAAGCGAACATTGTATAGAACAGTGGCGTAACGTAGAAGAGGAATAGGGGGTCCGCTGTTTCTATGAACTTTTTCGTGAGGATTTGGACAATATCCGCTATGGATAACCAGAAGTTTATCATGTCGGAGTAAACGCAGACAGGGACGTGATGGCACCACGGAGCGATGGATTCGATTCCTGATGAGAAGGAGGTCCACCAGCTGATTCACTTGGGATTCGAAGGCAATCGTCATTACATGGATGGAATGATATTCACGCCGATCTTTCGAGAAATTCATTACATAGGGAAAATCGACGATCTTTGAAATTTAATAACAGCTGATTATGAAAAGGTACTGTAAGAGTTATAACTACCTGATACGATTATTTTCATGAATACTGGGCACACATGTATATTTTTCTAATAGGAGTGATACGATTTTTTAAGACATGGCTTTGACTTTATATGCTTCAAATTTTGCTAGAATATGGCGTGACCATATGATATGGCAGGCATCATTATACGAAATTCTCACCATTGGTTGGCTTTATTAAGCAGATGTTTGGTCTTTTAGACATTTTTCCAGTAATGATATTTTTCATGAATAGTTTTTTTTGTGTGACGAGTATTTCGAACTCGTGATCTGCAATTGATTATCTAAAATTACTTCGCCAGTTCATTGCATACTAGCGAGTGTGTATTATTCATCAGTAGGGATTTTTTCTATTGGATTGTTTGGAGATATTAAGATGTTATTCACTTTAGTGAATGAATATCGTTTTTATATGACAACTAGAGACTTGTTGATTCCTATCTGGTACATTCACTCATATAGTCTTCGAGATGGGGTCTTTCGTATTTATACGATTGTATGGTGGTTACTCATCTTACCCATCGCTCAGGGCACTATCATGATTAGACGACGGGGCGAGGTCTTTCGTATTTATACGATTGTACGGTGGTTACTCATCTTACTTGCCATTGAGGGACTCATTTTTATCATCCGAGTGTACATGAGATTGTAAGTGAATCAAACAAGGAACTACTAGTCACATATCAGTCGAAATTTTGTTAAATAAAGTAACGATAAATGTCATCAGGGTTACATTTGTAATTCTTGTTTGCCAATCCAATATTTTGTTGCTATACTCTTTTGAGAGTACTTTCAGTTTAACAGCTGTTACAGCTGATGCTTTTGATGATTTTTATAATTGTGTTTGATACCTTTGAGAAGGATTTAAAGTAATTGAATCTTGTAAGATGAATCATTAATGGTCAGATTTATTTTAAGGCAGATCAGTATTGCAGATTTTTATATGAGAGATTATAGCACATTGGTGTTTTTTTTCTGTGATGTGAATTATGAGAATTGTAAGAGAATTTATGCTATTTGAAAGCAAATCTTGAATTACAAAGGTAATATTTTTCCAATTGTTTAAGAAGTTGTCTAGATGTGATCAGATTAATTACAGTTATTGGAGATTGTGTGCGTTGATAATTTGAAGCCAGTTATATTTTTTTGTAGATCATGCAACATGGTTAAGTGAAGTTTGTGATAGGCATTTTGTGGAAGTTGCCAAGTGATAGTTGTAATGTTGCTAATGCATTTTGAGGCAGACATGAGGTTGTTGAACCCAGTCTAGCGTAATTGTTGAGATTCATGCTGTATGTGCTGAATATTTATGAAGTTTTGTGGATTAATTGTGGTATTCAAATGTGATATTTGAAGAATTGAGGATATATAATGTCGTTGTGGATAGTCAGATCCAACGTGATGTCGTGAAGGCAATAATATTTTTTGGCATGAAAATTAAATACGAGATATAACTTGGAAGTAATAAAACTGTAAGACAACGTTCTATAACCCATATTAAACAATTTGTTAGGAAATTAAACAAATAAATAAAGTTGATAATACAAGATTTTCTGAGAATAATAATTAATGAAATAATAATCTGAAATTTAAGCATATTAATGATCTGACCTAATGAAATAAAAATCAGAATGACTAGATGAAATAATAAGAATCTAAATAACCAGAAGAGTAAAATTTAAATAAATTGATAAATTAAATTTTGGAATAAATCAATGAATTAAATAAATGGATGAATTAAAGATTGGATGAATAAACTGATTTAAATAAATTAATAGACGATTGGATAGATGATGAATAACTGAATTAGAAGGTGATAATTAATTAAAGAAGCTGATGATTAATGAATGTATATGGAATTAAAATAAATTTAATTGAGATATAATTTGTGGAATTGCAACTTGAGTTGAGGAATTAAACAATTTGTATTGAGGATTTAAATGATTTAATGGTGATGAGTTGATGATTCTGACAGGAATATGTTGTATTTTGAGATGAGAATTAATGTGAGAAATATTTAATTTTGATGATGATGATGATAATGATGACCAATGAGAAGTGAATTTTCTGTAATTCACAAACAAGTAATTTGTAATGACAATGTAAATAGTGTAAATTAATTATTCGATGTTTAGGAGCATTTGACTAACATGTTCAACATTTAAATTATGCCATGCAAGCCATAAAATACGTGATATTTAAAGTATGTGATTATAATATGTGTATGTTTAGACAGATGAATAACTTTTTCAAATCCACATTTATGATGTTAAATTAAAGAGAAATTAGGTCTCAGGTTTCACAAATGTCAGTGACGAAAGACATTGTGCTACAGTGATCCTGAGAACCCAAGAGAACTTTAGAGATTTTCTGTTTTATGTGGATGGAATATTTTTGATTAGAAAAGAGATGGTTCGATTTTTGGACAATGACAATTCAACGTTGGCATTCGACCATACTCTCAGGTAGGAGGTATATTTAAAATGTCTGTCTGACTATCAAAGTGAAATAAATTTGTTTTTTATCTTAGTTGTGATCTGATGATGATGTGATTTTCCTTTTTCTTTCCTTGTCTTGAGTAAGGCTTAACCAGGAAAGGAGGTGGTTTGCTAGGAATTCAGTTGATGGCGCCCATTTATATTTGATTTTTTTTATTAAACTTAAGCCCGTAACGACCCAAGAGATACTTTGTCTCGTGTTACCCACTGCTTTTTCGATAACTCAGCTGAATTTCCGACACATTCCTTATTTGACTAGAGGTTCATTTAACTCCGCTCTGTCCTGGAACTCCAGGAATGCGATGTAATAGCAGATGGGTCATCGCATCCCCAGGACGAACGGGTACAGTACGAAGTGCTGGAACACTCAACGTCATGCCTGTTTAGTGATTGACAAACAAAGTGAACTCAACCAAGCACGGTATCGCTTAGGGTTTGATCATTTTATTGCTATTTAAGGCCCTCACTCATTCCCTCTCAAGTCATTTGTCAAGACACCATGGCGTTGGCAGAGAGTCATTTGAAAAAGCATATTATTAGAGCAAAAATACTATTCGCCACAAGTTTCGTCAATTGAAACGATCGCGTGCAGATCATGCTGTGTTTATTCAACAACATTTAGCACCTCCGCTAAAAGCCATGTTGAAACCCTCTTTCAAGCCATCTGAAACGCTACCCACCGTTTCACAAGCCACTCAGACGCTGCACGAGGACCCTGAGGAAAAGGAAGAGGAAGAGGAACAGGAACAGGAAGATTTGACTAGTGTTAGCGAAGTTGAGGATGATGAGGAACAAGTGTTTACGCCTCAAAAAAAGGCCGCACCCCTTGCAGAGTTTTTGAGAAAAAAAGAAATCCTTGGCCATGGTCGAAACACCTTGCCCTTCCAGATCGTCTCCGTTTTCACAACTCTTGGCCACCCCTGAACATAAAGCTCAACTCAAAAACATTTTAATAAAATATTATGGATCAGCACTAGAACCCTATCTCACTGATCTATTTATTGGAAACACAGATACAACGTATGGTGTTCGCTATGAGGATGATAGTTTTAAAATTGGCGATTCATCCATTAAAATTGCTCGTACAAAAGCTGTCATTAAGAACATCAATTATAAATTAACGTCAGGACTGTTAAAGCTGCTCTTCTCTCGAACACCCTCTTCCCATGATTATACACTAGACGATCTTGGCAAATATAAATCCATTTTATTGGATACCCATGCCCACAAAAGACAGTATGATCCCAGTCAACACGTGAATGCCAATATATCTTAAAAATATAAAACCGACATTGCAAAAATATTTCCCACCAGTCAAAGTACTCGTCGTAAAGCGTCCGCTTCGGGAGTGACATTTAAACCATTATAACCCCTTGTGGATGTTACCTACTGGCACAATCCCAATAAGCTCGTCCAGTGGCTACAGTTGTTGCATGCTTCACGTCAAGCTGGCCATACCGGTCACGATTGGGAAATTCAAGAAATTGAACAAGAACTTCAAAATGCCAAAATTATTGTTTAAGCCCTCACCCATTAAAATGGGTATTGCTCACGAGTTGCATCACCCAGCTAGGCGTCACTATCCACGACTCAAGGTGATTTCACGAGGTGTGGATGAACTTTGGCAGGCTGTCTTGGTTGAAATGATACCCTATGCTGGCGTTAACGACGGTGTACGCTATATGTTGACCGTCATTGATGTCTATTCCAAAATGGCCTTTGTTGAACCAGTGCGTCGCAAGTCTGGTCCATTAGTTACCAAGGCCTTTCAACATATTATTCAACACTCCAAACGTCAACCTCAGCTGCTACAAACCGACAAGGGGAAAGAATTTTTCAACAAGAATTTCTCCAGTTTTCTCAAATCTAAGGATATTCACCATTACACCACGTACAGCATCTCAAAGCCAGCGTGGTCGAGCGGTTTAACAAAACATTGAAAACCCATATGTGGAAAGCGTTTACCGCACAGGGCACGTATCGCTGGTTGGACATGTTAGTAGAGCAAGTGTCACGGTACAATGCCACCAAACATAGAACGATTGGAACCAAGCCACGCCTCGTGACTAAAAATATTCAGCGACTGGATAAACTGTTTAACCCCATAAAAACAGCAGACCCTAAACGTCACGGACTGAAAATTGGAGACGTTGTTCGTGTGAGCAAATTTAAGTCTGCCTTCAATAAGGGCTACACACCTCAGTGGGGGACTGAACTATTTTGAATTCGTCAAGTCAACTTGGACACCCGTGGCTCATGATCTCCAAATTAACGGTCACGTTAAACTACAAGCTTCCTTCCTTACCTTTCAACTTGGACAGTCCAGTCACCTATTTACTCCAAGACCTGAACCATCAACCCATAAAAGGTAGATTTTATCTCCATGAACTTCAGAAAACAGCATTTCCTAAGCATTATCTTGTGGAAAAAGTGTTGAAACAAAAAGGAAATAAACTATATGACAAATGGTTAGGATTTAACTCTACCTTTAATTCTTGGATCAATAAATTACATGTTGTGTGAACCTGTGCGCTTTATTTTTTATTTTTTTATTTTTTTATCATTGAATTATGTTATACGAGAGCTCTGTGTACGGTGCTCCGCTGTTCGTGCATGTCTATACATGTTTGTCTTTCTCTCTCCACACTTGGGTCTCAGTCCTTGACTCCATGTTGACATACAATTCGTTCGGCTATTGGCTGTCATGGGTTCTCCACTCCTCCCCTCACCTCTCCCCGCACTTCTGGCCCCGCCCCCTCACCGCTCTGTAGTGGTCACGTGATTTCCTGTTCTCTCTTTGTGTCCACCCTTCCCCCTCTCCCCTTTCCTCTCTGTGGGGCCCTGCCCACCGCTGTCTGCTAGCCTGGCAGGCCATTATCACTTTTTACAGAGTTGTCAGATGGTTGCAACCTGTTATCACCTTACAGCAATGTTGTCAGCTCTCACCCACATTCCATTCTCTTAGCTGGCTAGCTTGAGCCGGCCAGACCCAAAGCGGATTTTTCTTTCTTGGATGCCAGTGAGACATACTACAGCAAGTTCTTTTGTTGTCGACTATAAAAACCTTCCTTTTATTCGGCTGATACTATTATGAATTTGTCAGGTTACTGGTCAAGTGTTTACTTACCTATTTTAAAGATCACCATATGGGATTTTCGAAATATTCACCTTCATTCGTTCGTCATAGGAAAATATCGAAAAGCGACCCCTCGTTTTGCCATACATCGCCCCGTCGAAATAGCCATTTTCAGTATTCACCATGGTCAGTGATAGCCTCGTTGGAACACACGCCCAGCGCTACCGGCTCTCTGTCTACAAACACTCTTTATTAAAAAAAACAGCTTCAACATGCATAGTTTTTGCCCTAGAGACTTGAAATCCATTTTCTTGGTAGAGGGGGTAGGGACCTTTCAATTATGTCAAACAAACTCGTTTGCTCAATTCCTAGTTTCCAAAATAGTAGAAATTCAAAATTTCAGTGTTTTCAAAAAAACATAAAAAATAAAAAAGTTTTATTATAAAAAATAAAGGTCATAGAGACCATTCGTTTCAACTATGGCACAACGTTGTATCAGGTTTGGTTTTCAAACTATCGCCTACTTTCAAAAACAAAAATTTTCAAATATTTTTTTAAAATATCATACAGGGTTCATAGCAAAGAGGACGTCAGCCCGAGTCCTTGGACCCCTCGTACACGCCTCTAGCATGATTGGTTCGCGAGATCTAACAGAAAGTCTAAAATCACGTTTTTTACCCCCCCCCCCCCCCCCAAAAAAAATCTTATTTCCAGCATTTCACCTTTTCGACACCTACATTCCCGTAGAGAGCACAACGAGACGAAAAGAACGAATCCAAGCACGCCCTCTTAGCATCACTCCTTCCTTCCCAAGGCCGACAGGGGCTCACAACTTCCTTTCGTAAGCAGCTTCCTCCTTACCACACTACTGCCAAGTTTTTATCCTAGAGACTTAAAATTTATTTTGGGAGTAGAGGGCGTAGGGACCTTTCATTTATGTCAAACATCCTTCTTTGTAAACTTCCTAGTTTCCAAAATATAGGAATTTCAAAATTACACTTTTTTCATAAAATGTAAACAAAAAGTTTTATTATAAAAAATAAAGGACATAGAGACCGCTCGTTTGAGCCATTGCACAACATTCTATCATGTTTGGTTTTCAAACTATCACCTACTTTCGAAAACAAAAATTTTCAAAACTTTTTCAAAAATATAACGTGTGGTCCATAGGAAAGAGGACGTCAGCTCGAGTCCAACGACACCTCATTTATCAAAATCGGACCATGCGTTCGAGAGATATTAATTATTTAACATGTACAGTCGGGTACAAATTAAATGGGTGAGTTAGAACTCCAATTACCCCCCTACTTTTTTAGTAATTGTCGCTTTCCAAGTGCAAAATGTGGGAGTTTGAATGCTAGTAGGAAATTAAACGTTGTTTCACATAAATGACATGCCAACGAGTCGACGCCATAATGAATTAACATTTTTGTTTTTATGTGTAAACATTTTAGTTACCAAAATATATCCCATTTTGAAAATGGATTTTTTTTTGTCCCAAAGACTTGAAAGATTATTTCGATGAAACGGCGGGATGTAATACGACGATTGGTTTTTTCCGATGTGGCGAACCATGATAGCCATGTTTGCAAATGCATTAGTCGATATTTGAATGAACCATGAATCGCAGAGGCTTATGCCATGGTTTTGTAGCAGGCAATAGAACCCGAGATACTTTAAACCAAAGCCTAGCGTGCTAACCTGTAAGCTATGAATGAACAATACCGGTGGTCGGCCACGATGTTCATGCTAGCAAAATACATGCATTACTATTTCATGCACCATGGATCGCAGAGCTGAATGTAATGATTCAACTCAAGCTTGATAAAGACAAGATTGAAAAATGAAAATCTACAGCCTGCTTTCAATCAACCGAGCGGGTTAGGGAATAGAATGAATGAATGAATGAATGAATGAATCCCTCATTTAGCGGTGAGGATTTGAAACAGTGCCAGCTGCTAAAGCCTGTCGCACTTTCCTGGGGGAAATGATTAAATGAATAACACATGAAATAAAATGATTGTGGAAAAGTGTTGCTCGACTAAAGGATCAGGGAATGGAATGAATGAATCACCCCATTTAGCAACGAGGATATGAACCTGTGCCTGCTGCTAAAGCCTGTCACACTCTCCTGGGGTAATGATTAAATGAATGCCCAATGAAATAAAAATGATTGTAGAGAGTGTTGCTAGAATGAAATGGTGACAGGGAAAACTGGCATCGCCAGAGAAAAAAAACCTGCATGTCTCTGCTTTGTCCAGCAGAAATCTCGCATGGATTGACTAGGATTTGAACTATGGACCCAGCAGCGAGAGGCTAGCATGTTTTTGCCTAAGCCATAGAGGCTTTAAAATACGAGTAACATACACCCAATCTCTGAACTACATGAATGAATTCCAAGAGATTAAAATTCCGGATTGAGGTTGGGTTTAAGATTAAACTTGGAACACTACTGCTGGCTAGCTAGTAGCCGAGATCTTGAAACAGGATGCAGTCTTGCCAACAGTGGCATGCAAGGAGTGTAACCTTGTGATAACGAAAACTGCAACTCTAGCATGATGACTGTGTTAAATTCCACATTCTCTAAACACGCTGCCTGTTAGATAGCATGTAAGTAGACAGTATGTATCGCTGTATGAATTGTTGGATATTAAAAGGAAATCAGCTGTGGACCTATTGAAAGGAACTATCCTGGCATTTGCCTGGTGGTAAAAATGGGAAACCATGAAAACCATTTTTTTTTCAAGATGGCTCAGGTGAAATTCAAACCCACAATCTCTCTATGTCAGCGAGGCATGAGGTAGCACGTTAGCACTCTCGATCACTGCTGCTGGTAATTTTGATTTTACTCTCTCTAAGATTAGCTTTTCCATGAACTAAGCATGGAATCCTGCCTCTGCCGCCATTAAAGTAGGGGAGATGACCCGATAGTTTTACTGTTTTAAGATAAGAGAATCCACTCTCGAGTCGCCTTTGCAGCGTAGCGGTTAGCATGATTAGCTGCCGCCCCAGAGATCATGGGTTCGATTCCCGGCTCTGTCATGAAATTTGAAAAGTGATATGAGGATTGGAACAGGGTCTACTTTGCCTCGGCATGACTCAAATGAGTAGAGGGGGATTCGATTCCCACTTTAGGTATTTTTGAAGTGGTTTTCAGTGGTTTCCCACTTTGTCTTTGGGCAAAATGCTGAGATGATACCTACTGTAAGGCCACGGCCGTCTCCTTCACACTTCCTAGCCAAATAATTCCACTCTTCCTATTTATTTTATCATGTCCCTGTACGCTTTGCAGGTGAGGCCGCCTGGGCGTCGTGGCAGTCACACACCTCAGTTGTATCCATGATCCATAGTCTCAAGCTTCAGGACACTATCCTCAGTGACTGTAGAGGTGGGATCACTTGCTTAGTCCATGTGAAAAGCCTATCCTAGAGGGTAAAAAAACAGCGAAGCGAGCAAAGCTATAAATCCACCCCAAAGGAATTTCTTAGGGGTTGTCAACTTTGGAACTCACTAGTCGGGTGTTTTTTAGGGTGTAACCATATTCATATTAGAAAAAGTGGAACTACATACTCCCTGCCTCTTTGAAGGGTTTGAGCAGAAGGCAGGAGATAACAAGAAAAGAAAAAGCTGGTTGACCCCCTTGCAAAAGGAGGGTATCAGCAATGATGAGACAAGGGGCAATTAAGACTGGAAAGTGCAAGACTCCCTAGGCTTTGAATACACTAAGACTATTGGGGATGTGAAGAAAACAAAAGTTGATCGAGTGAGGTCGACGGGAAAGAAAATAGAGATAAGTTTGTTACAAGTATGTGAAAGCAATGCCAGACCCAGCTAGGGCCTTATGATTGCCAACCCTACATCCCACAAGATGTGAGCCCCCTGATTTGGTAAAGGATGAACTAGATAATAATATTTCTTTGTTTCATCACTTAGCAACAGTTAACTAATAGCTGAGATCTTGAAACATTATGCAGTCTTGTAATACGAGCTATCGTGTTTGAAAGAAGCAAATATTGCTGATAAGTGGAGACGGAAAACTTATTTTGCATGTCATTTCTGTTTGACATGCCATGCGACGTAAAATGTTGCAATACGGTAGTTTGAATCTTGATGCATTGCAAATTGAGCTGTCTTCGATTTTGCCAGCTTGTGTGTGTGCCAACGAAAATGTTTATAGAACCTCAATGCGCAGTGAGTTTATTGGGATCGTATTTTGCTTACTTACGTGTGTATGCATTTTTTTGCAAGCTAGCAATATTGAACAATATAAAAGCAGGGTCATACCTATCATTGGCACTCATAAGTCCCATTACTGGTGATTAGTGCTGCAGTCTTATCTTATTATAAGCAACTTAAGAAAGCAGTAGCGTTACTTGGAGAAAAAACTTTTGAGAGGTATGTATTTAATAGATTAGACTTTTTTTAACTGTTTGAATATAAATCAATGTGTAAGTAATGGATTGAAATGGATGAATGGATTTATTGTTTGATTGATTTATTTATTTACAGATAATTGGTTATACCTAATCCAGTTGGCAACAGCAGTTTAATAAATTATTATTAAAGGTGAGTACCTATTTTAATAACTAAACGTGTAAGTGAGATTTGATGAATACTCTATCCAGTGTCCATGTTTACTACTAAATGCCGTTGACAATACGAGTTTGCAAATTCGTGTTAAAACGACTTGAGCATTTGTAATTTGATTAACGCTCTATCCAGAGTTCATGCTGACGACTAGATGTCACTGACAATACTATTTTGCGAATCCATGTTGAAACAACTTGACCTTTTGTGATTTGATTAGCGCTTTATCCAATGTCCATGTTCACCCTAGATGTCACTGACAATACAAGTTTGCAAATCCATGTTAAAACGACTTGACCATTTGTGATTTGATTAACGCTCTATCCAGTGTCCATGTTTACTACTGGATGCCATTGACAATACGAGTTTACAAATCAGTGATAAAACGACTTGACCATTTGTGATTTGATTAACGCTCTATCCAGTGTCCATGTTTACTACTGGATGCCATTGACAATACGAGTTTACAAATCAGTGATAAAACGACTTGACCATTTGTGATTTGATTAACGCTCTATCCAGTGTCCATGTTTACTACTGGATGCCATTGACAATACGAGTTTACAAATCAGTGATAAAACGACTTGACCATTTGTGATTTGATTAACGCTCAATCCAGTGTCCATGTTCACTACTAGATGTCACTGACAATACTATTTTGCGAATCCATGTTGAAACAACTTGACCGTTTACGATTTGATTAGCGCTTGATCCAATGTCCATGTTTACAACTAGATGCCACTGAAAATACGAGTTTACAAATCCGTGTTAAAACGACTTGACCATTTGTGATTTGATTAACGCTCTATCCAGTGTCCATGTGTACTACTAGATGCCACTGACAATACGAGTTTGCGAATTCATGTTAAAAGGACTTGACCATTTGTAATTTGATTAATGCTCTATCCAGTGTCAATGTTCACAACTAGATGTCACTGGCAATACTATTTTGCAAATTCATGTTGAAACAACTTGACCGTTTGTGATTTGATTAGCGCTTTATCCAATGTCCATGTTTACTACTAGATGTCACTGAAAATACGAGTTTGCAAATCCGTGTTAAACAACTTGATCATTTTGATTTGATTAACGCTCTATCCAGTGTCCATGTTTACTACTAGATGCCACTGACAATACGAGTTTGCAAATCCGTGTTAAAACGACTTGACCATTTTTAATTTGATTAATGCTCTATTCAGTGTCCATGATCACTACTAGATGTCACTGACAATACTATTTTGTAAATCCGTGTTAATACGACTTGACCATTTGTGATTTGATTAGCGCTTTATCCAATGTCCATGTTCACAACTAGATGTCACTGACAATACGAGTTTGCGAATCTATGTTAAAACGACTTTACCATTTGTGATTTGATTAACGCTCTGTCCAGTGTCCATGTTCACTACTAGATGTCACTGACAATAATATTTTGCAAATCCATGTTGAAACAACAACTTGACCGTTTGTTATGTTAAAATTATAGACGAGATTCGATTAATGCTTTATCCAGTGTCCATGTTCACTACTAGATGTCACTGACAATACTACATTTTGCTAATTCACGTTGAAACTACTTGACCATGCAGTAATGTTAAACGTGTAGGTTTGACCATTTGTAATTTGATTAATGCTCTATTCAGTGTCCATGATTACTACTAGATGTCACTGACAATACTATTTTGCGAATTCATGTTGAAAAAATACTTTGATTTGATAAACTTTTAACTGTTTTTTATGGAGGTGTATGTCATGAATTAAAATGTATTGATTAATCAATTGATTTACAGATAATTGCTGTGAGGCGTTAAAAAGAATTCGAATAATCATTACCAACGCATAACAGCAACACGTCAATCACAAGTGGATTGCTGAAAAGCAGTAGCGTGACTTGAATCATTATTTGAGAGGTAGGTATTTCATAGCATAAACTTTTTGAATGTGAATAAATGAGCAAGTCATGAATTGAAATGCATTAATTAATTGTTTTTTATTTTTGTTTACAGAAATAAACAAAGGAAGAACAGAGAGAGAGAGAAACAGCAGAACTTTCTATACCAGATAGTATCAACACGTGCAGTTTGCAGAGTCGTTTGCGCATATAATCTACATTGCTGTATTTCAAAACACAGGTAAGACTATTTTTTTTTTTTTACAAAAATGGCATGTTCTATGACTACAAACAATTTAACATGGAACGCTCTTGCTTCATGCTTTAAATCTCGTGTTTGTTCCGGCAGAATAGCTAATAGCAATGAAAGTATTATCCCAAGGAATTTTACTGTCTTGTTTTAATGTAGTTAGGGGAGAAATGTATAGGGCTTTGGAATTATACAAGGCTTTGAAAGTAAATATGGAGTTAGTGTGCGATTTTGTCTACATAAAAAATGACAAGGAAATCAGGGATAAATTTCATTTGTGTACAAAAATGCGAGAGCTTTTCGTAGCCCATAATTTAGAAAACTGGTACGAAACCCATGTCGTGGAAGCCTTGCTAACAAAATTTGATAAATTTCAAGAAGGACCCAGTGGCATTGCTCTGGAAAAAACACATTATTTGCACATGAATATCTGTAAATTCAACTCTTTGAATGCTGGGTCACGTCATATTGCTACACCCAGAGCGATTGCTTCCCGGAAATCCGTGGTGAACATGAAGAACGTAGATGACTATTGTTTTATTTGGAGTATTTGTGCATTTTTTGCAACCAGTGCAACGCAATGTATGTCTGCCTGGAATGTATAAGCAGACATTTGATTCCTTGATGCAAAATTTAAATTTAAATGACGTGTCGTTCCCTATGAATCTAACTCAGATTCACAGGTTTGAACAGAACAACCCTAATTTTTCATTCATAGTCTATGGTGTTCAAGGAGAAGAAGACATTATAGGCCCTTTATATGCTACAAAAGAATTCAAACGTTATCAAATTCATCTTTTATACTTGTGTCAGGGAGAGGTGAATCACTATTACCTTGTTAAGAATTTGAGTAAATTGCTAGGCAGCCAAATGTCCAAGGACAAGCATGCAAAACATATTTGTGACCGTTGCCTGCAATATTATGCAACCCCTACGCTTTTGGAACGACATAGGGTAGATTGTTTATCTCAGGAAGCAGTGAAACTCGTTTTGCCACAAGGAAAGGATGCTGTGTTGAAGTTTAAGAATATTCACAAACGTGACACAGTGCCTTTTGTAGTCTATGCAGATTTTGAAGCTCTGACTACACCCATGGCGGGATGTGAACCAGATCCCGCCATCAGCTCAACCACACCCATTCAAAAACATGAACCCTTTGCAATATGATTTAACCTGGTGTGTGCCTATGACCCCACAAAGTCCTATTACGACTCCCGTAAGAGACCAGATTGTGCAAAATGGTTTTTGGATCAACTAGTCAAGTTGGCGGATCATGTGCAGGGGTAATTGGACCACCCTGTACCCATTAGCCAAACTCCAGAACAGCAGCAGCGGTATGCACATGCCACCACATGCCATATTTGTGAAAAGCCGCTGGTCAGTGTTGAAGAGACTGTTCGCGATCACTCGCACTTTACAGGGGGATTTCGTGGAGCTGCACACAGAAAGTGTAATGTCAATTTTCCAGCTCCAAGATTTATCAGTGTGTTTTTCCACAATCTGGATAGTTATGACATGAATTTTTTGATTCGTGAATTGAGTCATGTGAGCAAAGGAAGTTTTTTCATTATCCCTCAAAACCATGAGCGTTTCACAGCCTTGACATGGCGGCTGGGCAAATTTTCCATTCGATTTTTGGATTCCTTAAAGTTTATGGTATCCTCGCTTGATATCCTGATGAGGATGAATTAAATACACAAAAACACATTTTCAAGATCCTGAGCAATTTAAATTGTGCATTTGGAAAGGTATTTTCCCCTATGATTTCTGTGCAAGTTGGGACGTGTTAGAGCAGAAAAACTCCCACCGCAAGATAAGTTTTACTCTAAGCTTACACGTTGTACCGTTTCCGATGAAGACAATGCACATGCATGTCAAGTTTGGTGAGTGTTTGATATCAAGACGATAGGAGGATATGCTATGCATTACCTAAAACTTGATGTATTGCTGCTGACAGATGTGTTTGAAAAATTCCGTGAGTTATTTCAACACATTTATGGTCTCGACCCTGCTCACTATTATACAAGTCCTGGCCTGTAGTTTGATGCAGCTTTGAAATATACACAAGTGGAATTAGATTTACTCACGGATGCAAACATGGTCTTATTCTTTGAAAAGGGTATTCGCGGTGGCTTTGTGTCGCTTAACCAGCGGCATGCCAAAGCGAATAATACATACATGCCTGATTATTCACCAGACAAACCAGAATCGTAATTAATGTACTATGACGTGGATAATTTGTATGATTATGCCATGAGCCAGCCTTTGCCCTATGGGAATTTTGCTTGGCTGACTGACAAACAAGTGTCAGAATTTGATGTGAACACAGCCAGCCAAGAAACAGGCCGTGGATGTGTGTTAGAAGTGGATATTGAATATCCGTCATCCTTGTGTGATGAACATGCCGATTTCCCATTCTGCCTAGAGCGAATGGTCCCCCCTGAAAGTAAAGTTAACGGTCCAAAACTGATGGGCACGCTTTACAACAACAAAAAAACGGTATGTAATACATATCCAACTGTTGGTGCAATGCCTAGCCCAAGGCTTAATGTTGAAGAAAATCCACAGGGGTATTTCCTTTGCCCAAAAAGCATGGCTTGAACCATACATGCGACTCAACACAGAGCACCGACAAATGGCAACACAGCAGTTTGAAATCATTTTTTTTTTAATTGCATTTATGGCAAGTCCATGGAAAATGTCCGCAAATACCGTGACATTAAATTGGTCAATATCTGGGAGGGGCGTTATGGTGCCACCGGTACATTGCCTAGCCAAATTTCAAATCAATCAAAATTATCGATGAGAATTTGGCTACCATTGAAATGAATAAGACCAGCGTGACCATGGATAAGCCCATTTACTTGGGCCAAGTCATTTTAGACTTCTCCAAATCAGTCATGTATCGATTCCACTATGAGTTTGCCAAACAACATTTTGAGAATGTAACTCTTTTGTATATGGATAAGGACTCATTCATTTATCACATCCGCCACTGCAACCCCTATTTCGTAATGAAGGAACATAGTGACTGGTTCAACACCTCTTCCTACAGTGTTGACAATAAGTTTAAGCTACCCATAAAAATAAAAAGGAAATGGGATTATTAAAAGATGAATGTGGTGATTTGATTATGACAGAATTTGGCGGACTAGCATGTAAGATGTATGCTTATCGCATATTAAATGACAAGGAAGCAAAAAGAGCCAAGGGTATAGGTAAGACTGTGGTAAAATCTCTTCATGTCGATGACTACCTGGAGGTTTTACAAACAGCTAAAGCTATGATGCATACACAGAGCAGAATACAATCTAGCAATCACGAATTGTATCTCGTTAAACAAAGGAAACAAACACTGGCTTTGTTAAATAACAAACGAGAGTGGGTTGATGACCTGCTTTGCAGCAGGCCATGGGGCTATGACAACAAGGAGAGTGTGTGGTTTCTATGTTTTATGGTGTTGTAAAATAGCTTGTTTCATAGATAGGATAGTTAATAGTTGTTTTCTTTTTAAATGATAGGCATTGTAAATATTAGCAAGTGTAAATAGTATAAACAACCTATACCCTTGTCACTATTTGTTTTGAAAACAAAGCCTTGAATAAGATCCTAATTATTATGCTAGTCATTGTAAATTTGTAAATAGTATTTATTTTTATAGTTTATGTAAACGATAAAGGTTCCTTGCGTTAGCATGCATGAGAATAAATGTCCTTTAGGAAAAAATAGTGGTTGCTTTCCTAAAATGACAGGTGTGTATGGAATTAAAAAAGTGTAAGTTTAAACAAAAGTGTATGTATGTGCATGTGTGTGCGTGTGTGTGTTTGTAAAATAATACTACTAGTACTTGCCATTAGTTATTTAGCATTTGGGTAAATACAGTGAGGGGTGGGTAGTGAGTGGGTTTAACATTTAATTTTTAAATAGTATATTTGTTGTTGGTTTTTTTTCATGTAGTCATAACTATGTCTTTTTGTTAAAATATAGTCTTATTTGTATACCAAGGGGAGGGGTTGCTAAATGTTTTAAACACCGTGGGTGATTGTTGTTGTTGTTGTTGTTGTTGTTGTTGTTGTTGTTGTTGATGTAACAATGTTGAGACTAGAGTGTCATAGTTACGCTCTTTGCTTATAGACTACCGTACCATGGAAGGTTTGAATGCTATCGGTCAAGCCTGTGGTCTTGAAATCAAGAAGATGAGCGACTTGCCTATTCATACACCTTTCGCATTCATAGAATTTAAAAAACACTAAATTTGGAAACTGCGCTCTTTGCATTTGTGGAGAGTTTGAAACATTTCTTCCTTCACGTTTTGATAACGTGCCTGATGATGTTTTTCAAGATATCAACACAAGTAGTCAACCTGTATATTTGATTTATGAAGGTAAAAACAATCAACGATGTATAGTACGTTTTGAAAAAAAAAATAGAAAACTAACATATAATCGTACTCTATCCATACATACATACATACATACATATATTTATTTGCAGATGTGGACGCTGTCCATGGTGGCAAATTACAACAACAAAAAACACTAAGCAAAATAAATCATTCATACAACTAAAAATACACATTTTAGATACAAGGATTAATTGGTATAAGATAATAATAATAATAGAAACAAATATAAAATACGAAAAAGGATAATTTACACTATTCTTCATCCATGTCATGTCACTGGCTCCTGATCTGGTGCTTTCTCAACAACTCTTTAAATTTTCCAACATTCCATAGCTTCATGACTTGTTTTTCACCCTCATGGTGAAATGATTTTATTCAGCCTTAGGCTGCATCAATATCATCATGACTAAGTTTCATGTGTATGTTAATTTGATTTTTAGTTCACCCTCATGGTGAATTGTTTTTTTTTCAGCTTTAGGCTGCATCAATATCATCATGACTAAGTTTCATGTGTATGTTAATTTGCTTCACCCTCATGGTGAATGTTTTTTTTTCAGACTTAGGCTGCATCAATGACTAAGTTCCATGTGTATGTCAATTTGCTTTATACTTTTTATTTCACTATACAAATGTTAAAAAATAATATAATTTGGTTCTTGAGTTATGTTTTTATAATAAACAAAAAACAACATAAATGCTTGTTTTCTATTTTTTGAAATCATAGCAGTGATGATATACATTTCGATTGTTTTTTAATCGTAAAGGTTATAGGTAGATAAAAGTCATTTACCATTCATTCCACTAATAATTAACAACTTAATGATACATCACTGTTATGATAAGCTATATCATTATTTCCCACCTGCATGTCTCTCTCACCTCCCAAACAATCATCAAGCTGAGTGCTGGGACCACAAAAGGAGTATCAAGGTAGGTATATTTTTTTCAAGGGTTTATATTCAATGACTTTATTAATAATTCCATAGCTAGTAGACATTGGTTAGCACTATGTGAAGTGAAATACTACTTTAATCATGTTCTATGATCAAGGGTATTCATTCTAACTATGGTTCTCACTCAATCAAATACATTAAATAACAAGAAAGTCATCACAAAAACCAACAACCTATGACATTAACCTAAGCCATTAAAATAAGTTATTACAATTAGGGTATTAACATAAACCACCAAAATATCAGCCAACAACCTATGTCATCAACATAAGCCACCAACATAAGTAATCAACATAAGCCACCAACATAAGCCGCCCACATAGCCATACACATAAGCCACCATAAGCCACCCACATAGCCATCCACATAAGCCACCATAAGCCACCCACATAGCCATCCACATAAGCCACCATAAGCCATCAACATAGCCATTCACATAAGTCACCACAATAAGGCATCCACATAGCCATCCACATAAGCCACCACCATAAGGCACCACCATAAGCCACCCACATAAGCCACCGTAAGCCACCACCATGAGCCACCCACATAGCCATCCACATAAGCCAACATAAGACACCACCATAAGCCATCCACATAGCCATCCACATAAGCCACCACCATAAGCAATCCACATTGCCATCCACATATGCCACCACCATAAGCCACCCACATAGCCATCCACATAAGCCACCATAAGCCACCACCATATGCCATCCACATAGCCATCCACATAAGCCATCACCATAAGCCACCACCATAAGCCACCACCATAAGTCATCACCATAAGCTATCATCATAAGCTACCACCATAAGCCACCACCACCATAAGTCATCAACATAAGCCACCATTAAGAGAACGTGGGTTTGAATCTCACCTCGGATGTCCTGAAAAATGGTTTTCATGGTTTCCCATTTTACCACCAGGCAAATACCAGGACGGTTCATTCATTCATTTCATTCCCTGACTCGGTCTATCGCAATCAATTCACAATATTGATAATCATGGCCACCGCATAAGCCTCTGCGATCCATGATTCATGAAATAGCGATGAATGCATTGGCAAGCATGGTCACTGCATAAGTCTCTGCGATCCATGATTTGTTAAATAGCAATGAATGCATTTTGCAAGCATGAAACGCCGTGGCCGACCACCGGTTTCGTTCATTCATAGCTTATGGGTTAGCGTGCTAGGCTTTGGCTTAAAGTATCTCGAAAAATCTAAATGCGCATGCGTAAAAACAAAAAGCAAACATGATAATTCATAGCTGCAATCGGCTGTACGCATGCGCTTTATGTGCAACAACGTTTAATTCCCTATTAACATTCAAACTCCCACATGTCACACTTGGAAAGCGACATTTAATAACAAAAATACTATTTCACCCCCTAGTAGGGGTAGGTTTTATTTTGGGGTGGAAATAGGTTGTCCATTGGAAAGGGGGTGTCAGCCCGAGTTCAACGACACTTCATTCGTCAACATCCGACCATGCGTTCGGGGATATCGGCTTTGTCCCTGAATGTATGGCGGGTTAGTATGTGATGTCACCAGGAAAGTAGGCTATGAGTCAACATTTTGAAACTTTTTGATAACACCTCGTAGGTTAAGTTAGGCTAGGTTAAGTTAAGCTATGGCCGCCATCTTGTGACGTCACCAGGAAAGTAGGCTATGGGTCAACATTTTGGATTATTTATTTAGCGTATGGCATGGTTACATAATTACAAGCTAAAGAACACATTAAACATATACATTAGAATTTAGCCTAAAAGAACAATATTAAAATAAATTTTGAATGAGGAGACACATATTCAACAGATAAAAAGTTCAAATTTACAAGGTAAGATTTAAATTGGAAATCCAGTCTAGGGCAGGCTGCGTTGCATCATGAAAGTCTTTGAGGTTCCCATGATAGGCTCGAAGGCTGCAGTCCTCCACGATATGTTGGATGGTCTGTCTTTCAAAACCACAGTCGCACTGAGGCGAGGAAGCCTTATTCCACTTGAATAAGCTGTCTGCGCAGACCCCATGTCCCGTTCGAATTCTGTTGAGTGAAACATTTTGGAACTTTTTGATCACACCTCGTAGGATAGGCTAGGCTTAGTTAAGCTATGGCCGCCATCTTGTGACGTCACCAGGAAAGTAGGCTATGGGTCAACATTTTGGAACTTTTTGATCACACTTCGTTGTGACGTCATGTGACGTCACCGCCACCATCTTAGTCGCCATCTTGTAACGTCATCGCCGCCATCTTGTGACGTCACCAGGAAAGTAGGCTATCATATAGGACTGTACAGCCCCCCTACTATCTACCATTGTTTTAGATTCTTAACCTGTAACGTTAAATCTTCTACGATCGAAGCAATTTATAGGCTAATAGTTAAATTGATCTGAGGTGTTTTTGTGCCGTTATCAAAGTGACTGAGAATCGCACTCTCAACCGAATGTAGAAGGTAGATCAGTTGAGACAAAATTGTGAATTCAATACTGATAGACTTCGTAATGTTGTAGGCTATAAAATTCCAATAGAATCTTCTTGCAAGGCAATTTTCGATGCGCAACATGTAACCTACTTATAAGAGCGGAGAAGCTAATTTAATCCTAATTTAATTGGACTTATAGTCGTATTGACCGACTGAAAGTTACAATTCAATGTAGATCAATTAGGTGACAAAGCCAAAGTCAAGGGGGGATTGATAATGATGTGCTTCTGAAAGAAGAAAATTACAGAACAGACATTGGCAAGCTCTTAACTCAAGGAACATTTATGTGACATTCTTAAGTACGAATGTATAATAGTCAAATGATCCTCCGATATGTGTCGTTATCAAAGCGACTAATTAAGAAGTACATGATTTAGTGAGTTTTATATATTTTACATAACGGCCAGCAATAATCAAATGAAATATTTTCTTTTTAAAACGAAAATTTGCTAAAACTATGAGCGTCACAAGGACGAGTAACGTGCAATACGAATGTATTACTTCGCACAAAATTCATTATGCTAAGAAGAGCAATGCGAAGTATTCCTGATTGCTTGTGAATAAGATGAAGAAAGTAATGGATCCACTGTAACGGCCAGTACAATCTAGATATTTGGAAACAGTGCTATTTGAATTATTAGGCAGATTCATATGTAGGCATATTTCCACAGTTTAATTCTTACCTCAGTAGTTTGGAAATATCTGAAAATATGTCATCCAGTTACCGTAATTAGAAAATAGGCGAACTGGATTTACATTGAACTGCTTGATGTTTATATTATTGTCGATACAGGGTGATACCACTCTTTTTTACCTGTTTTTAAGAACTGAACATCATGACAACGAATCACAAAAGAAGAAACGTGAATTTCCATGGACAAAAACTGTGAACTAAAAACAAAACATTCCTCCCAATCTTGCATAAAGTAGCCAACGGTTTCAGAGCAGTCAAATAACGAGTTAGTCCATTGCGTTAGTTGTGACAAGGAGAGCTGCCAATATATGTTTCCAGCGATCCAGTAAGTGGTTCACTTCAGGGAATGGCGGTATCAAGGCATTTGCCTGTCTTTATAGTATAACTAATACTATTAAGGAAAACACAATCATTACAGGAGTGTTAGTAATTAACGGAAGCAAGTAAGAAATTACACAAAAATTGGGGAGTAATGAAATGAAAATTATAACTTGGCCCCCCCTCTGGAAAAATCCTGCGGGCGCCCATGGTTCACCCCGACCAACCAGAAGCCTCCCCCCCCTCCGGAGACACCCCACCACACCCCGCAAGGGCCGGAGCCCCTGTTACTGCCCCGTTTATGTATCAAGACATAAATACATATACATACACTTTACGTGGGGTATGTGGGTAAAACATAGCATCACATGATTGCACAATAAAGTCCGTGCTGGTAAATCAAATAAATTTCAAGGAAAATTTCAAAATAAGAGTTCTTTCAATGTTTGTAATAAAATAAAAATTTTATAAACGCATTGTAGTGAAGATTTTAAATTAACACTTGGTTGCACTTGTACCTTGGCGTAAGAGAGGAAGCACACGGGCAGCAATGACGTAGCACTTATCACTGGTTTCTTGTTTGATGGAGTAGGAATCGAAGAGCGACGTCTTAGGTGAAGCGGGAGCTGATTGTAGCAGGCTGTGCGCCGGGTGTTCGCTGATAGGCTACTCGGAGCAAGCCAGGAAGGCCGCCACCCCTTCTTTGCAGTGAGGGGGGTGTGTAGATTTGGATATGGATAATTGTAGGGGGAGGGGTGGAGGTTATTTTGAAGGGGTGGTAAGATAACTAAGTAATAGGGGAAGGGAAGAGATAAGAATTACTGGGGGTACAGTTATCGTTAAGGATGCCTTGTGGTAATGGGGAGAGAGGTAGAGCTTCTGTAAAGAAGGGGCGGTTTGAAGTGCGGGCTTTGGTGAGGTAACTTATTTGAGACGGAGGGAGTGGAGATGGCTTAGAATGCTGGGGAAGGCATAATAGGGGGCGAAATTTGCTGAGGGGGTATCAATTTTTAGGTGGTATGCGATACGGATAACATGGCGATATAATTTGGCTAGGCTGTGATAGAGGGGTGGGGAAGCATAGAGCCAGGCGAGCGAGGCACAAAGTATGACGGGACGGATGAATATTAGCCTACTTTCGATTTTTGCAAAAAATAAAAAATAAATGAAAGTAGACTTATGAGATCAACACACAGGGCCAAACAAATATTGTGTGTCTGTCTGTGAGTGTGTGTGAACTGTACCCTGCATGTCTGCACCCCCACCCCCCCATCAATTCAAACACGGTTAAACCGAATTTTGGTATAGATGTAGCACTTGTAAAGGGCACCTCAGTGTCATGTTTTATATCGCCGCCATTTTGACGGAAACGTAATGGCGGCCACCCAAATGTTCAAAGGTTGAATCAAATTACGACTAACCTAATCATCTGCTCTGTACCAAATTTTGCAACAACATACATTTATGTGGCAAGCGCCTTTTGACCAAACTACAAGGTCATCAGCCCAATCGTTTGCAGATGGCGGCCATGTATGTGTGCAAATCGATTCCTCCTATCAATTCAAACACCGTGAAACCGAATTGAACGAAATTTGGTACAGAGGTAGCACTAGCAAAGGGCACCTCAGTGCCATGTTGTATATCGCCGCCATCTTGGCGGAAACGTAATGGTGGCCACCCAAATGTTCAAAGCTTAAATCAAATTACGACTAACCTAATCATCCGATATCTACTAAATTTTGCAACAATATACCTTAATGTGGGAAGCGTCTTTTACCCAAACTACAAGGTCATCAGCAAAATAGTTTCAAGATGGTGGATGTATAAATCATGCAAGTATTATAGCCGAACAGTAACTTACGATTCAACGAGGCCTGGCCTCAACAATTCGGCTTATCGCACATAGGGAGGTTTAATCTGTCCTCAAAGAGGTAACCGGTAGGATATTAGCATATTATAATAGAACATGTAACCGTGGAAGTGACTAACAGGTCAGGCTTACCGTGTCATATCGTTGTCCCGTTGTCAAAATGGCCGCTATTTTTGCTCGTAAATACATATATTTCAGTAACTTCCTAAGTTTATATCCTTTTAGGAATGTACTGAACAAAATAATACATATTTAGTATCAAGTGGTTTATAGAAACGCCAGAAAACGCTAATGAAATCGTTGATTTCAACACAAAATATGATACAGTTATACTAAACCAGTTGTGTATTGAACCCTTTAGTATTGCAGTGTTTATATGCAAGAGTCTTGATCAAGGGGTCGCGCTCAGTTCATAGTGTGATGTTTACGTTCGCCAAACAACATGCTCTACTGAGGCAAGGGTCATAGGATTAAAACTATAATTAAGAAAGGAAGTGACAAGACGTAGAATACTAACATAATTTAATGACTATTTGTGCAAAAAAATGAATATAGACAACAACAATAATATTCCTCCCTGAATCTTCCCATGACAGAAATATCTATCAACGTTGAGGAGTCAGACGGATCTCCCCCTCATAAAAATGTGGATCCAAGATCCACTAACTTGCATTGGGATTTTATGTACGCGTAATGACTAACTACGAGGGATGAGTACTTGGATGACTGTTCGTTTACATCGGGTAACAGCCACGATGCTTACGAACAATCATCTCGTAAATCAACGTTTACGGATATAGGACACTACACTAATAAAAACCCTTAAAAATTAATGCTGACACACAATCTAAAATCTAATATTTACAGGAATCTCCCTCGAGACCCTCCTTCAGTGCGATGACGCATCTGACAAATGAGCTGCCAACACGGCCAATTGCTCAATACACAAACAAGGAAAAGACAGCATCGCACGTGACTGCACGGGTCACTAATACGGAACATAAACATGGAATGGAACCAACAACAACAAAAGCCTCACCGGCTGAGATTACCTTATATGAGCAAAAATGCACGTTAAGCTAACGCTTCGGAGATTATAGTGATTCGTAGGCAACTCCCATTTATTTAAACAACTTTTATCATTGATCAGTTCTTATTCTGTATTTCAAGTAACTTTACGGAGCCAACAAGCACTCCACTAATGACCTTGATGCAATCTTTTCAGCCCGCCTTGAGAAAACAGCTTCCCCCTACCACAACTCTTGTCATCGTCCAACTCCAGTGTGTAAAAATAACTTGACCATCTGTCTCGTTATCTCGTAGAATCAACAGCAATAAATCTCAACCACATAAACATATGGTAAGACATTAATCGATATAGCCACATATGTCCTCGCAGGGTAACCATATGGACTCAGCACCAAGCTGACAGAAATCAGTCTACGCTGAAATTCCCGCTTGTAATGACCAATAAAATACACACACACACTGCTGGGAATGACATAATACTTTTCACACAGGTCGGTTGAATCAGATACTCACAATCTATTTAAGAAAATTAAAACCTACGGTAGAGCTGACTGCTCTTCGCCACAACTCACATTGCTCCAACGGCAATAAACTCACTGAATCTGATCAATAATAAACATTACAAAGATTAATTTACCCTCCAATCTACTGTATGATTATATTAATTCAGTCCTACTTCTGAAACACAATATATCTCCGAGAGACGTTTCTTAAATGCATTGCGTAAACATATGCGAACACGGTTGTCCACATAGCCACGTTAGTTAAAACAAACAAACAAGAACTTACGACTAAGAAAACTTGTGCGAGCTGTTTCCATGCAAAAGGTGTGTCAGACCAAAACTAAATACACTACGTTAATCAACACAAGCAAGATATTTACAAACAAAATATGTCCCATATACCATAAGTTAACTTGTCAGATAATAAGAATATTATTCAGTACTCATCCTCGGCCAGTCACCGTCAGCGAACATCTGCTGCCATCTCCCTACTTAATGCTGCTTAGCTCGTCTCAAACATCTCGATGGAGTGTTGACAGTTCCAAACTTCTTCCAGGACAAGCGATGTCATCTCTCGTGCTGATGCAAATAGTTATGGATTATTACACACTCGATATCTGACTACTAAATTCACCGTTTTAGGTACTTATTTCCCCAGAACAGTCTGTTGGCGAATTGTCGAAGATACTGTCCCTACAAAATAGTACTGTGACTATCTATCACACTGAATTTAACACACATTTGTATTAATAAAAATCTGTGTCCTCATGACACGCAAAGTACAAGTGCCTACGCGCAAAATGTAGTAATAACCTGTGTCTTCCGACACACAAAATGTAATATAACCTACGTCCTCAGACGCACAAAATGTAATAATAATGTCTTGGCTCTTCACGCCACTTATAAATGAATTGGCCCTAGGTATCGATAGGGGGGGGGGGGGGAAATATGTAAAAATTTCTCAAAATAATAGTGGTACAGGAATGAAACAAATATCACTGAACTCGTAAAATTGCGCAGGTCAAGAATATGCCCATTAATTCTAGAATCGATCGTAGAGATGTTGTCTAGCCGATCTCCCGCGTTAATGTTAGCTATCGCGTGCCCAAGCTAGACTTGGCGCGTTCGTAAGCATTCATCTCCCATTGGTTCCACTTTTTCAATATGTTCGCGGTTTTTATCAGACCTCGGCCTCGTAGGAGTGTCCAGTAGTACCATCAGCCACTCACGTTACTGCATTATATTTTTTCTAGGCGCAAATAGTACAATGAACATGCCATAAGCGTGTCACACCACGCGTCCCTTCTATTCTGAGGTAGCCACCACCTGTCCTTATGAAACATTGCTAGGCTCTTTCTTTTCACAATCCTAAAGTATTTAGCCTTTTGTCAAACTGCTGCAGGTATGTCCCCGCTATCTCCAACAAATGCTTGAAGTTTCCTCATCTTCGTCTGGCTATTTCATGACGCTGGTGGAAATATTAATTAATTGTAGAAATAAAACATCGAATCATTTATCCATTAGAGGATAAAGGGTTCAGTATCAAGTATTATCGTAGCGCATCCGTGGCGTAATGGTAGCGACTTGGGCTCATAGTCTGGGGGTTCGTGGATCAAATTCCTGCAGGTTCAATTTTTTTACTTTTTTATAACTACTTACACATTATAATGTTAAGCATATATAGTGTGTATTTGAAATAAAATTGAAAATATTATATGCTAACTGAACCCGGCATGCGTTGCAATACCAATCAAAGAAAGTAATGGCGTTGTAATTTTTTTCTTGAAGTGCTTTTGGATACACAATTCCTTTTTTCAATTTCCGCTAACTGCCTCCAAACTATCGTAAAATGGATTAACTAATTTAGAAACATTCGTGGGAACGTCCACAACAACTCACCAAAGTTGCATTGCAATCGGATGAATGGCATATGAATACATACGGAATTTCATTTATGCGATTCGTGTGCTGTCACTCATTTGTTGAATCAACTCGTTCGCTACGTACTGTGAAATGGATTTACTAAGTTAGAAACCGAAACGTAAGTGCACACAACAACTCATCAAAGTTTCATCACAATCGATGAATGGTATATGAACGCATACAGGATTTTGTTGAAACGCTTCAAGCGTCGTCACTCATTTGTTGCATCTACTCGTGCGCTAAATATTGTAAAATCGATTTACTAAATCGGAACCCTTCCCTGGCGTGTACACAATAACTCATCAAAGTTCCATCGCAATCGGACGAATGGCATATTAACGCATACGGGATTTTGTTGAAACGATTCGCGCACCATCGCTCATTTGTTGAATCTACTCGTGCGCTCCCAATTGCAAAATGGATTTACTAAGCCAGAAAACTTTCCTGTAGTGCACATAACAATTCACCCAAGTTTCATCGCTATCGGACGAATGGTATATGAACGCATACGGTACTTTGTTGAAACGCTTCGCACGTCGTCGCTCATTTGTTGAGTCTACGCATTCGCCACCTATTGTAAAATGGATTTACTAAGTCAGAAACCTTCCCTAAAGTGTACACAACATCTCACCCAAGTTTCTTCGCTATCGGACGAATGGTATATGAAGGCATACGGGACTTTGTTGAAACGTTTTACGCGTCGTCGCTCATTTGTTGAATCTGCTCGTACACTACCTATTGTAAAATGGATTTACTAAGTCGAAAACCTTCCCAGGCGTGTACACAACAACTCATCAAAGTTTCATCGCAATCAGATGAATGGCATATGATCGCATACGGGATTTTGTTTAAACGATACGCGGGCTGTCACTCATTTCTTGAATCTACTCGTACGCTACCTATTGTAAAATAGATTTACTAAGCCTGAAACTTTTCCTGGAGTGTACTCAACGATTCACCAAAGTCTCATCGCAATCGGATGAATGCTATTTGAACGCATATGAAACGATTCGCGCGCCGTCGGTCATTTCTTGCATCTACTCGTGCGCTAACTATCGTGAAATGCATGTACTAAGCCAGACACCTTCCCTGGAGTGTACACAACAATGATGATGATGATGATAATTGTTGTTTTAAGGGGCCTAACATCCAGGTTATCGGTCCATAATGGTCTATGTGATAGCGAAAATGTCAATGAAGTGGAAACCAGAACGAAAAGTAAGTGAGCAGGAAAATACTTACAAAAAGGAACTCAGATTGAAACTACTCACAAAATGGAGAGCGGTAATACGTACATAAGGAAATTTCGAACGAAAATACTCACAAAAGGAATAGAACGAAAAATACGCACAAAATGTAGGTGAAGTTCAAAATACGTACCATATGCAACGTACAGTCGAAATACTTACAAAATGCAAGGGAAATCAAAATGCCTACAAAATGCAAATGAGATTGAAAATACGCACAAAATGTTATGTAGATTCAAAATGCCCACAAAATGCAATTGAGAATAAACTAGTTGAACAAAGCGGGGTAGGTTGAAAATACAAAATGCAATTGAAATTGCTTACAAAATGTATGGTAGATTCAAACTTCACATTTGGATGGACAATACTTACAAAATGCAATTTAGATTGAAAATACTTACAAAATGTAATTTAGATTCAAAATACCCACAAACATGCAATTGAGACTTAACTACTTGAACAAAGCGGGGTAGCTTGAAAATACAAAATGCAATTGGAATTCAAAAAACTCACAAAAGCCCTGGCCCGTATATTGAAAGACTTACTAAAAAGCAATTTAGATTGTCAATCCTTACAAAATGCAATCGAGGTTGAAAAACACTCACAAAATGCAACGTAGATCGAAAAGACTTACAAAATGCAACGGAGATTGAAAACACCCACAAAAGGGAGTGGAGATGCAAAAATAACAGTGCGGGAATCTTAAAGGGAAAAGGAAATATAATGAAAAGAAAAACAACAGGAAAGTGAAAGAGGAGAGGGTCCGTCCCACAGGTCAAGGACAAAAGGGGGAAACCGGACCCAGCTCAGGAATCCCTCGGGGTCGTCAACTCCCGAACTCACCAGCCGTGAGCCCCTGAGGATAAGTACACAACAATTCACCAAAGTTTCATCGCAATGGAATGAATAGTATATGAACGCATACGGGACGTTGTTGAAACGATTCGCGCACCATCGCTCATTTGTTGAATCTACTCGTGCGCTACCTATTGTAAAATTGATTTACTAAGCCAGAAAATTTTCCTGTAGTGCACATAACAATTCACCCAAGTTTCATCGCTATCGGACGAATAGTATATGAACGCATATAGTACTTTGTTGAAACGCTTCGCACGTCGTCGCTCATTTGTTGAATCTACTCGTTCGCCACCTATTGCAAAATGGATTTACTAAGTCAGAAACCTTCCCTGAAGTGTACACAACATCTCACCCAAGTTTTATCGCTATCGGACGAATGGTATATGAACGCATACGGGACTTTGTTGAAACGTTTCACGCGTCGTCACTCATTTGTTGAATCTACTCGTGCGCTTCCTATTGTAAAATTGTTTTACTAAACCAGAAACCTTCCCTGGAGTATACACAACATCTCACCCAAGTTTCATCGCAATGGGAAGAATGGTATATGAACGCATGTGGTCTTTGTTGAAACGAATCGCACGCCATTTTGTTGAAGCTACTCGCGCGCCATCTATTGTAAATTCGATTTACTATGCCTATAAATTTTCTGGAAGCGTGCACAACAACTCACCAAAATTTGATAGCAATCAGTTGAATTGTAGGCTATATGAACGCATCGCCAACACTCATTTGTTTAAACTACTCGCGCGCTATCTATTGTAAATTGGCTTAACTATGCCTATAACCATCCCGGATGTGTTCACAACAACTTACCAGAATTTGATCGCAATCGGATGAATGGTTTATGAACGCATAAAAGACGAACAAACGAACATTCATTTATACATATTGTACCCAACTGTCATCATGTGGACCATGTGTTCGTATCCCAGCTCACTCACGGTCTTTCGAGGTATGGGACGTTCCTGCCCACCATACGACCACATGCTCAGGATTTGAGTCTACCAGGTAACTACTCTATGTGAAATACACAACATATTCCTAAAATAAAATATTTACTGGTCTAAATCATGGCTATACAACAAATACAAATAAAGGACAAATTATATTTAATTCCCACAAATAAAAATAGGGTTATTCTGTGAGTTTTCTTCTTAAAATAGTGCTACACTGCACTCAAATCTAATTCTAGCATCCTGTCAATGATACTTTCAGACTTCCATGGGTTTCCATAGTGTTCATCATGTGACACAATTACTTAACTGGAGTATCATAACACAAAACCACATATCACGTCTAAATGACATTAATAAAACATTACTCCGTTTCTTATGGCATTTACCTTGATTAGCATAAATTAATTATTTTCTGCATTCATTAACAAATATTTGTTGTGTCGTGTGAATCATCTTCCCTCTTTCCATCACTATGAACGCTTTAAAAAGTGGTACCCTTCCCTTCCAAAATAAACATGGATAGAATATTTTATAGTTTCACCATACAACGATTTTCTGGGTCTTGTCGGGCTTATCATCGTTACAAATGAGTCATGTTCTGGGAAATCACATACCCGTCTGCATAAATTAGCGTGAACTGGCAAAATGCACTCCAAAAGAAGATGCCTACATTATTTTGGTTCAGTTTTCCTCCTCAGAGAATAACTGAGCCAAATATTATCTGATTTCTATGATCCAACAACGTATGTGTGTTGCAACACACCATTCAATTCAATTGGCATCATCATAACACTCATATCTTAATTGCATATTGAAATATCGAGATTCTTCAGTGTCCTACTATGACTCTAATTTACAAGGGACTGGTCGACCGACCTTCTCTCCCCTCAGCAGGCAATAAAATTCGTTCCAGCTGGCTAGTCAAGATGGCTGCCGCAGAAGTGGTCTACTATCCCACCTCCTCTCATCTGCTGTCAAGGTCAGGTTTGTTTACAATTGCAGTACTGGAGTTACGCTAAGTGTGGTTCCTAAGTAATTGAGTCATTTAATTATTTAACACCTATCTTTATAGTGTATTGGGCTCAATTCGGCTCCTTATTAACATTCATGGCTGGGGATGGTATTCCTGTGATTGCCTTGCCGTTCTATGGTGACTACTAGTGGCTTTAGACGCGCATCATAGTGAAAATCCACGATTTTCACCAGCAGCTGTCAAAAAAATATAAGGAAATCTGCGTTTCCTAAACGACGAATATGATCCTTACCTCTCAGGGTAGATCATTTATACACATGCTCACTGCGTCTCGACGGACGTCATTCGTGGCCATAATTCATGCAAACGATGGATACAGACAGGCTCTGTCCAATTCGCTGCGAATAATACAGTATGCTCAAACGGCGATACTAACTCGTAGATTTAGCCAACTTCTCACCTAACGCGCAAGCTATACTAGTTGGTCCCCGCAATTATTTATTTACGTAAATCACTGGATTCTACGTTATTTCTGCACGCAATATGCGGCTTCAAATAATACTTCACATAGATGACTCAATTATTAAGGCACCCGCGTTCTCTCTGTCATACCACTTAAGCCAAAGCTTTAAATAGCTCCTAATAAAAATGTATAAATTTACTGGCTTACTTTACTTTAATGGTCCTCAAACATAATCCTAAGGATTGACCATATCAAATATTCATTCCACATTTCACTGACACTGAAAAAGCTCTCGTATCTCGCTATATTCCACGTTACTTTCTTACTGTTTACAAAAATACAGTATCTTTATATTAGACATGACACACTTTGAACGTTATTTAGGCCAAAAGTGCCTATTACTTTACTGTTGCCGACCCCAGATTATTATTATTATTATTCATTTAACGTTACCGTTACATCCATCACTATTTTCGAACTGAATGGCCCTAAACAAATCACCTTCCAAGCCATATTTTATTCAAGACGAGTGGTGAAAACTCGTTCAGTAAGTGACTGTTACATCTTATTCTCAAAGTGATAAATCGTTACATGGTGAACTATTTAGTTATAATAACATTGTAAATTGGTACTCACTTTTCCTTTTTCGCTGGATAGTGCCAGCATTTCAGCTTCAGGCCCACCATGACGTTTGATTTAAGCCATCACGTTATATTTTACACAACACTTAGATTCACACATTTTCCACCTGATAAACATACTTTTATCAGTGGCCTCTTTCACTTCTACACAATGCATATTAATCACTATACACATGAACACTTTTAAATCACTATTACACAATTTATGTACACTTATTCACTACTTCACAGGTTGATCCTTACTCGGACTCTTCCTACGCCTGATCTCAGAGATGCGATGCAATTACGCCAACCGCTGGTCTACGTGAAAATCTAACAGCGTTTTACGGACGTTCGATCCTCGTCACCTGCAATCTCGTTCAGCTCACTGTCAAGATGAAGTGGCAATGCTTCCCAAGCTCCCATCATTGTAGTGATCCTGATGATAATGTCATATACAATTCTGACAATACCTCCCGGTATATGAAATGTTCAAAAACATTATAAGTTCCTCTTTCGCTGTGGCGAATTTATATTTGCGTCAGATAATAGATAATATCTGTATTAAATTACTACGACGCATTTCATGATTACTTATGAAGCTTTATGACTTGCTTCTATTGTTCTTCGACGGCTGGGCGTTGATACTTTAACATTTCGCGCTCTTACTAGCAGCGTATTAGTTACGTGTATACAGACTGAAGACAACAAGACAACTCAAGATGAACTGGAGAAGAACTGGCTTGGTGTGAGCTGCTCTCCCTTATAAAGGTTTCTCGTACAAAATAGTCCACTGGACACATGAGAGCGACTCCTTTCTTGAAATAATACCTCTTCAGAGCCGAAGTGACATATACATCTTGTTTATTTAAGTGTGGAGGTTTCATAAACATTCGCGTGCACGCGATCGCTTCGGCCAATTAATTACAATTAATTGCCTTAGTTCAGCGCGTCAGGACGCCACTGTGGTGGTTCCCCTTTGGCTGGTCACAAAATCACTGCCCTCGAGCGTAGGCTAGGTTGTAATTCGTTCATTTGGAGATACAGGCATTAATTTAGGTGAAAAACCACTCCTAAATTACCTCTCCGAGAATATATTCACCTGGGTGTATATTTCACTCCATTTCAATGCCCCACTTGGCTGTAATTAATTAATTTCCGTGGGCAATCATCCCTACTCCCGATTCCATCGTTGTCAAGCGGTGAATACCCGAGCCATTAATTTTGGGCTGTCTCCTCGGTCCAGACGTAAATAGTGCGCTCGGCGCCTAAGATCTCCGCCCACTTGCTAAGTGTAATTTGTAAAACTTCAAACTGGCCTCCTCTCATTCTCGTATGCTCTGAAAACGTATATTTTCTTGCATTCGGCTACAATTCTTCATCTTAAACTGCTATGATATTCACATATAGATCGTGAAATCATGCTACAATATTATATGTCAGTAAACCTCTCATTGCTCTTTGGGTTCCCTGTAATTGCTCCCCCTCATAGATCAATGGTTCGACTCTAGGCATAACCATGTGCCTGGTCTTCTCTGATGAGACCCGAGTTCGATGCCAGACTGCCGTGACCGATTGGGCACAATATATAGCCTACATACTTATAACACCACTTATTTCACCACTCGAATACAGCGATTAATATTCATTGACCTTGATCCGCGGTAGAGACTATTGATGTTGTTGTTTTTATTGTTGATGCTTTAGGGGTTTCCCGTTTACTTGGGTGTGTGTAGAAGTTGTCGGATAACCTGTGTCACTGTGATGTCTGTAGCCTTACTAGTGTGTGCACTCTTATACGAGGAAGGATTTGGATAGGAAGCTGTTGTTTCATTGGAGATGCATGGACATCATGGTCATTTAGCCCCGTGCACTTGGGTGAGTGTTGAATTTTGTCTGATAACCTGTGTTATTGAGATGGCTGTATTAGTGTGTGTGTATATATAATCCAGGTGAGGCTTCAATCAATCAATCAACGTATAACATCCGTATAGCACGTTCTATTTCAACAAGCTACTACAACCAACATTCAATTTGAAAAGGTCAAAGAGTTATTACTACTGCTCGGTTCCAAGCTCTGTGAACTTGCGGGATGAAGGACAGAGGCAGGGTAGAAGCAGGCGAGAATTGAGAAGCCTGTCGACAGCCCGCCGTGTTACCTGATATTCTCGTCTATTCCGATACTGCTAACATTGTAATGTTACTTAACGCCCCATGTTGGTAGCGACAATTGTAACGTTTATTAATGCCCCATGTTGGTAGCGACAAATGTAATGGTATTCGTTAAGCTCCACGTTGAGCGAACAAATGTAATGTGTTTTACCTGGGCGGACTATTCGCCAGAAAATACTACTGCTAAGTTTGATCTATGTTGGGCGCCAAGCTGGATACACTGTGTTCCAAGCTAAATTTATATATTTAATATCGACCCCTAGCGTGAGTAGAACATATGAGAGACTCTTAATGACTAGGCCGTGGGATGATTGAATCATCAACTCAGACAACATTTGATTGTGGAGAAGGATAGGGTATTATAACTATTGCTATCTACTGGAATTAAAGAATCTACTTGGTAATAATTGAATTTAATACACTTAGAAAATATGATGGCTACATGAATAAAATTAACACTGTTAACGGAGCACACTACTTTAAACATTGCCACGAACAAAATTACTTAATACGCCGGTCGGGAGAATAACGTGAATTTAACTTATTTCCAAATTAATGCTTAAAGAATTTATAAAGCCCTATTGAAAAACAGAGAGTGTGTGTCGTAGATTACTTGTGCTTACCAACGGAAACATTGTCTCCACGTAGTTGAAGTCGCGCAGCGTCGGACGCTCTGCATTGGTGTTGACGGCGACAGATTCTTCCTCGTTGATCAAAAGTAATCGTTACAGCTTGTGGTGGAGTCTATTCCATGAACCACAACACGTCGTCTGGCTAAACACTCCAAGACGCGTGGAACTCATGATCTGATGAGATCAGCGGAGTCAGCGTGAATAAAATTGTCCCACTTGGGACTAACGAACATGGTACCTCCTTACTGCTCCAAGCGTAATGTCTTAATGCATGTCTCCACTCACACCGCGCGTCCACTATATCTTCAATCTTCTCCCACCAGGGTCTAGGTTAATACCGCGGCCTTGCTGCTTCGACCAATCCGCGTGCGTCACGTATGTCGCCATGCCCCAGCTACGTTGCTTCTTCTTCCTTGATTGGCTGGTCACTACACGTGGCTATTCCCGCCATGAGGCTGCCTCCCCGTATTTATATTTCCGTATCCGGGCAAGACGTAGATCATACACGTTTTCTTGCTTTGAAGTGTTCCCTCGGATTTCGTAATTTCATTGTACTCCAATCTATTCTTGTATTGAAATACCCCTAATGAATAAAATCCCGACTTTACGTATGAAATGATTTGCCGTGCAACATTATATTGGAATCATCCAATATAGATACGGATTTCTACTAGTAGAAATCCTATCTGTAATCTACCAAATTTTTAAAAGCTCCAAAAAATGACGTTATAAATATTAATAATAATAATAATATGAAATATGAAATTGAATAAACTGAAATAATTTAACTTGGCCGGATTATTGCCGCGTTTAACAAATATGATATAGTCCAACTAACTTGTGTTAGTGGCATAAAACCCCCTAGAAAAACATGTTACAACATGGGTCTTTTCAGAAACCAGTGTGGCGTTGGGAATGAGTGACTGAGTCACTGGCTAATGTATTTGCTTCTGTTACTACGCAAGGACCGAGAAACCTAATAACACGTCACCACCACTACTAATAGTCTGCGATGCACATTCCTCTCAGGTCCACGCAGCTTAGACTCGAGCAGTATAGGGCCTACCCATGCCTTTACTGAACATCTTGTTTTGTAAATATTAATGAGTTGGGGGGATTTTAAACCCCATATGTGACCGGTGAGGGTACGGAGAATGGTAAAGCGGTAGTAAGTACGGGGGTAAAGAGTGCGGAGGTGCTGGGTCCAGCGGAGATGGTTTTGATAGGTCATTCCTAGCTACGTGGCGGTAGTGGATTCAGGGATAGGGGTGTCATGGATAGTGAGGAGGACTTTATGACGGGGTTGACAGACACGAAGTTTCTTTAAAAATAAATAAAAAAATTACGTGCCTTACAGTAGTCGTATATGATGTGTAACATCTAACATAAAAGAAACCTCACGGGAAATTGTTGATACACCGGTATTTTATAGTATTATTGGCACAAATATTAATCTATTGTAAAAGGGAGTGTTTTACAGATATTGTAGTTTATAATACGAAACTCATTTTATTAGATGATTTGTAGCTTCCACCAGCACTAGCCTAAATAAAATATACGATATGGATCAACTAGATTAATAGACGCGACACCGCTCATAACCTTAAATTCCTTATAAACAGGTCCTCTTCATTCACAGACCAACACGTAATTTAATATGGATTCTGTTAAAAAGAGTCATACGGTATTGATATGATAAATATCGTTTAAAATGATAATCTGGTAACAAACATATCAACCACGCCCAGGATTCGAACCCAAGATCTCTAGATTCAGAGTCATACGCACTAACCACAAGGCTATTTCGACTACGCAAATATTGTGCACAAGATAGTGACTTATTTCCACGTTCCAATAATACTGCATTACGGAATTAAGTTTCATTTATATTTTGCTTGTTTCGATAATGTTCCTGCGTGAAATTGAGTTTAAAATGCCTTATGAATAGGCCCTCTTCTGAGTAAAGAGAATATATTGAGTAATAGTTCATGAAGGCTTTCTCAATTCTCGTATAACCACAGCGATTATATTATATTGATGACTGCATTACCCTTATGTGGGTTAATATTTGAATAGCCATTGTGCAGAAACATAACTTAATACCGGCAATGCCGACTACTTACAATGTTTGATATTAAGGCATTTTACCATTTAAAAACTGATACGAAGACTTCGAACATGTAGCATGTCATTTGTTTCAATCACTTGACACCAGAGTTCGCATTAGCGTTTTCCGTTCAGTATGTCATATACATTCCACATGGCCGAGAGTGCGACATGGTATCAATTTCAGACACCGCGCTGATTGTTTCTCTTACCAGTGCCAGCTGGATCGATCGATCGAGTTGGCAGTGCGTCTTATACTTCTGTTCGATCCACCACTGCCAGCTAGGGCACACTTCCGTTCGATCGATCGAGCGGGCAGTGCATAGTTCCGTTTTCCACCACTGCCAGCTAGTACACTTCCGTTCGATCGATCGAGCGGGCAGTGCATACTTCCGTTTTCCAACACTGCCAGCTAGTACACTTCCGTTCTATTGATCGAGCGGGCAGTGCATACTTCCGTTCGATCCACCACTGCCAGTTCGATCGTTCCGATCCAGTTCCGTCCCCAATTTTCAAAATCACTCCCACAAAACTATCCATCAACCGAGCGGAAAGATGTTACACATCAAAAAAAAACGAGTTGGGTTTTCTGGGGATTTACGGTGATGGGGGAGGAGTTAAACCAGGATTGAAGGGTGTTGGATAGGTTTGAATGTGTTTGGTTAGTGAAGGAGTGGTACGAGCTAGGGCGAGGATAGCAAGGTCATCTGCGAATTGGTAGAGGCGCAGCGGGGGAGGGGGTGTGGCATGTCAGCGGTATAATAATAATAATAATAATAATAATAATATCGTATGGCCTCGGGTGCCGGGTGCAAGCTTTGTTATTTGACACACAGAGGGCAGCTTAAATGTCGAATTTTTGTTGTTCCTTGGAGCGATATGAAAGTCAAGGAGGATAGATAACTAAGCTCCTTGACACTATAGCACTTTCTAGTAGAGAAAGGTGGAACTTTTGTGTTGGCGGAAAAATCCGAGATTAATTTTGCCATTATGAACACGGCCTACTGAATTCAAATGGGTCCTTTAACATGCCAACATCGTATTACATGTGTGTCGTGATTTTTGTTGCCTTTCAAAAATATCACTTACCATGGCAAGGAGCGATCCTGCAAGCTTGGGGTTGGTAGACCGACACGATAACCACTCACCCACCAAGCTTATGTCAGCGGTAAAAAGAATATAGAGTAGGTGGGACAGGTGTGACCCTTGCGGGAGACCCGCGCTAAGGGGCAAGTGGGGGAGGAGGCATTACTGATGCAGATGGAGGCGGTGCGATAATGTAGACAAGTATAGATGATTCGAATGATGGAAGGGGGGAAGGGGAAGTGGTAAAGTTTGTACATTAGGATAGGGTGGTAGATGGTGTCGAAAGCTTCTTCGACATTGAAACATGGCGGTATGGTGAGGTTTTACATAGGCTTGGAGGGAGCAGGGGAGGTGGAATATGTGTCATGGGTGGAGCGGCGGGTTCGAAAACTAGCCTGGGATTCAGGAAATAGGTGGAGGGACTCTAGTTAGGAACTTATGCGTTTAGTTAGGATTAGTTCAAAGATTTTTGAGAGGAAAGGGAGAAGGCTAATGGGGCGATATGAATGGAAGTTTGAGGGAGGTTTCTTTGGTTTTAAAAATAGGAGGATACTAGCGTTACACCAGTGTTCCGGGTAATAGCCGTTGTAGAGCATAGTGGTGTAAATTGAGCTAAGGAGATGAATGAGAGATGGGGGAGCTTCTTGAATATGTAGGTAGGTTATGGAATCGGATCCAGGAGCGGTGTTTTTTCTATGACGGAGGATGTTGGCAATCTCGTCAAGGATTATGGGACTGTTAAGGGGGTGGGTGTAGTCAATGTGGGCAACATTCTCAAATGAGGGGAGAAGGGCTGGCGTTTGATTGGGGTCGTTAAGGGTGGTGATGAGGGGGGATTGGGGGTGTATACATCTAGGGTTTTGAACAGGAGAGAAGACACGGGAATAGTGATTAGCAGAAAGGTTTGCTTTAGCGAGATCAGTAGTAGGGACATTGTTAGATGTGTGAATTGGGTAGGTGGGGTGGGAAGGTTGGGTTTTGGTTAAGCGGCGGAAGGTGGACCAGAAGTTGGAAGGGTTTGGATTTTGGGATAGGTTGGTGCATGCATTATGCCAGTGTTGACGTTAGATTGCTATAACAAAATATTTTGCGTGGCGCATATGTTGGCGGTGTTGCCTTAGAGTAGCAGGGTCACGGGTTTAGATATAGGAGTTGTAGGAGTCATGGGCAATTTTAAGAAGTTGAAGGGCTTTTGGTGGGATGGGTGATTTAGTGGGATGGAAGGAATGACGTGGTATGTGTTTACGGTCGGCTGTGAGAAGGGCAGTTTCAATTTCAGTTATGAGGGTGTGGGGGTTGGGGAGAGAGGTGGGAGGAGTGGTATTAATTAAAAGAGTGTTTAGGGTGTTGCGGTATTCCAGTTTGTTTTAGTGAAACGGCGGGTGGGGGGAGGGTGGTTTGGGACAGGGTTACGGGGGAAAATACTGTATTTGGGATTTGTAATGATTGCTGGTAGGTGGTCACTGCCGATTGTAGGGAGCATGTGGATTTTAGGGGAGGGGGTGAGTCTGGGAAACATGATGATGACGTCAGGGGTGGTAATGGTGCGGGGAATGGTGTAGAAGGGGAAGGGGATTGACACTCCTCGGTTATTACGTAGAAGATTATCAAAATTATTATGATCAGTGACATTATAGGATTGAGTGTTTATATCAGCTGCAAAAATGTAGTTAGGAAAGGTGCGGTCAATGTAATTGAGAAAGTCTATAGGAGGAGGGGTACGGGAAGTTAGGTACATTAGTAATAATGGTAAAGATTTTGGATGGGGCGAAAGTTCCAGGATGAGATATTCGGTAAAGTTATGGGGAAAATTATAGAAATGTTGTTTGTATGTGAGGTGATACCGACAGCGACACCTCCTCAAGTAGCGAAGAGGGGTCGGTCGGCGCGGAAGAAAGTACAAGGTAGCATATTGATCTGTTGATTTGGAGATTTCATTTATAATTACAACATCCGGGGAGTGCTGTTGGAGGGAGAGTTGGAGGGTTAACCGGTTGGAATGAATGGACCGGATATTATCATGGAATATTTTAAGGGACATTACGGAAGGAGTGGGACACTAGTTAGCGGGAAGAATGCAAAGTGCATTCGGTTTCCCCCATAGGCTATGTCAAGGTGCGTATTGGAAACCAACCGGGAGGCAAGCTGGATCTGTTGGGTAATGAAGGGACGCTGGAAGGGGAGACAGTTCTGGAGCACCATCGTTACGAAACGAATGATATTCTCAGTACTGGGGGAGGAGAGGATGGAGGAGGGTGCGGGAGTGGGGAGGTCTTGGGATATAACTGGGATTACGGATTCAGGTTCAGTAGGGTGGGGGGAGGGGCAGGTTAACCCTTACATTTATAACTGAAAGCGGGATGGGGTTGGAAACAGTTGATACACTTAGGGTTATTGCGATTGTTGCATATGACAGTAGGGTGTTCCCCACTGCAACTGCACATACCTGCGTCTGAATACATAGTGCTCCTTGGACATGGTCGTATCTCAGGCATTTGTCGCAGCGCATGCGCTGCGGAGAAGATGCCCGAGATGGTTCCACACGGTGGCGGTGGGCGAATATGGAGGCGTCGTCACGGAGTAGGGAGTCCAGGGTTCCGTTATCACGGCTGAGGATGCGCACGAGTGAGGTTGGACCATCGTTGTTGCGGATTATTGTGACCTTGTAGATTAGGTGGCCCTGCAGCTGGAGCTGTTGAGCCTCGTCTTCTTCGGTGTAACCCCGATCGACGCCATAGGCGACGATCGAGAGTATGGGAGTGGGACGGGTGGAGAGTGTGGGAAGGCGAGGGGGCTGAAGGTTGGTGACCCGTGTAAGGGGTCCGAACTGCTGAAGGCCGATGCTATTTACTAAGTGGTTGTAGAATGGTTGCATGGTTTTTATGTTATAGCCTTCTTTTGTATGTTACAGTTCCAATTGATAATAGGGGAGGTTCGGGGTAAAGGAAGAGATGATTTGAAAGAGGGAACGGGGGTTGGCTTTGGTGAGGTCCATATCAGTGAGTTTCACCACATGAAAGGGGGAGGAGGAATGGGGCTGGGGGCGATGAGGCTGCGATTACGCACCTGGGGGTGTAATGCAGGATTTTTAGCGGCCTTGGCATAGCTCCGTATGTGGCCTGACATGTAGGAAGTTTGTTGGGTAGGCTGAGATGGTGGTGCTGAGCGCAGTGGTAGATGGAATGGGGCCACTATTTGGCGTTCACCAAAGAGAAGTTCAATGCCACTCACCGATTCATCCCTGGCTAGAGAAATTGGAGATGTTAAGATTGAGCTGGTATTGGATTCGGTGCCACATACACGCTTGTTCGGTAGTTCCAGGCTGTCGATAAGGCTGCTCATTCTCCGCGGGCTCTTTATTTGAAGTGATTCCATTTCGTCAGATGGTTCTAGATCGATTGTTGATGTTTATGTGCCTGGAGATGGCGTTTTACGGCCATCTGCCATTGTTGGAGTTGAATGGGGCACTTGGTTCTGTACCCGTAAAAATCGAGAAGTCGCCTGCTGTGAATCCAAAGCGCAGCAGGATTGTAGAATATGGAGGTCTCCGGCTACAAAAACCGTCAGTATTCCACCAGCAAGGTCTTCGGGATTATACACAGTAGGCTACGATAGTGTTATGGATATTAAATCAAAATTAAATACACTTGGGTAGAGTACAAACTTACCTTAAATCTCGGGGCTATGTAGGATGAAAAAGGATTCCAGTTTAGGCTGTTCCATAACACTCTCTCTGCTTATAGATTAAAATAAGTCACTCGAGACGAATTTACAAAACGAAATAAATTTATTAACAAAAAATCCTATAAAAACAAAACTCCCCAAAATAATAATAATGAAAAAAATATAACACCCATATATGCTTCCTTCATTCACGCCACTGAAGTCTACACGACTTCATACACTCATCCTATTTACATTATGAAAGGCCTCTGCCATTTACAAACAGTAAAATAATAAAACAATTAACGTAAAAATCCATTGAGACTAACATTCAATAAAAACGTTTAACATTCCTGCGCGTGTCTGAACGCATAGCTTGCTTGCCATCTCGTATATATTATGACACGGTCCACAGATATTTCCATTCACAAATGCACAGCTGCTTAACTCGTTTCATTATATAACCTGACCTTGCCTTCTAACGGCACTTGCTTGCTTTGCAGCCGGTCACAGTTCTCTGTTCATTTTAACGTACAAAATACGTAACCTCGGCTCAATAAAAACATTTCACATTCTCTCTCATTTAAACATGACAAAATGCTTTATATTTCCGTTGTCTTGCTATCAAACTCTTTTATTCAACGCCATACTAAATATTTACAGAAGTATCGTCATGTGCACCTGACGTATTTCATTTACACGAAGTTTCATAATACACATACTCTCTTTTCCAAAAACGTTCACTACTAACCTTTCTAAATACATGAAACACGGAAGATAAAAACAATCTAATTAAATATGAACAAACCCTAACTAAATAAATGTTTATGTACAATGTTCATCAACGTCTATCACACTAGGTTTACCTGTGTTCGATACTTAGACTTGATATTATGAGCTTCTAGCTATGTTTAGAGTTTTCTTCTCTAGTTTCTTATCAACATCACAAAATACTATAAGATCAAAGTCATTATTTAGGGTATATAGTCATCTCCGGTTCTAATATGATCAATCAACAGAGATAAATTCATACGAATATTGATAGTTCCAAGTTCAATAAAGTTTTAATATAAAGGTGTAGGTAACAAGGATCAATGACGTTTCCCAAAATTGTTCCGCCTACTCTTCTCCATCTCTACCTCTAAATCAAGGATCTAGGAGTTCTCAATAACTCTACTAAAATACAACAATGCTATAACTCTTCACACAACTGTACTGCAATGCAATAATACGGCAAACACCTTCGTATTTCATACATATCCTCGCAGACTCTACCACAACTTCATACGGAATGAACCCCTCCTATATTCAACAAACAAACATTACAACAATAGTGTAATTGTTACCAACAATACTCCTGTAGTACTTGCATTAACATCAACTAGCATTTCTCAGCGCTGTCTTTACAACTGCTTTATTTCAATACAACAATATCAGTTCAAATGACTTAACTTTCGTTCTCAAAACGATCATAAAATTTACTTGTGTAAGACATCCGTAGGTTTACTAAAAATTGTTACTTTTTCATCAATTCCATGCTTCTATACATTTAATAATTATACATACTTGTGTCTCACCAAGTAGCTTTAAAGTTTCACGGTTGCAATACTATGTTCACAAATAACAAAGCATTACATTTGTGTATAAATAACAAATTTTATTTTAGTGTCTCATAAAAATCGATCGCGACTGGAATAGAATCTGACTAAATTCCCTGCTGTCCGATAAATTATCCTCCAAGAAGATATGACTCAAATAATGTTACATTTACTGAAAGTCAAAGCTTTCCTTCAAATAAATGGTTGTATCAACTCCTGAATGTATCTTCATTCTATACAAAGAATGTCCATGCGTACATAACTTTACTTTATAAACATGTCGAATATTTCTTGCTAGATCGACGAAATGTTCATAGTAATGGGTGATATATCACATTATACCACCCGTAGATCTCTTCCTCTACATTAATATTCTTCTCACAGAAAGATGCCCAATTCATTTTACTCAAAATGAATTTACTATACATCTAAGACAAACTGTCTGAAATCCTATCTCAAAAATCGAAAAGGTCGAAAATTAACTTCTTAAAATTTTCCTAAGTGGAAAATAAATTATTAAACAAATAAAACTTCAGTTCAGAAACTGAATCGATGAACTTTCATGTATGGATGACTAGAGATAATCATCCTACAATGTCTTGTAGAATAAATCGAAGTGGAAATACATAAATGAAATATGGAGAAATGTTGCTCACAAAATGCCATCATAATACTCTAACTACAAATAATGCTGTACACTTTCTACCTGGTCTGAAGATTTCTGAAGTTCATGTCAGGTATTGGAAAATACCTAGATGTTCCGTCTTCCAAGAATACATCGTTGGAACAATCTCCATCCACACCAGCGAAAGAACTGCGACCTCGGACAAGGAAGGAATTTCCTTTCCGGAAAACACCCGTCTTCGCCGGACATCGAACTGCGTCCTCTCGAACATGGATTCCAAGATTCAGTCGGTTGCTGGGCCTAGTCCCTAGCATCTTCTCTCTTCCTAATGATGATTCTTCAGTCGTCGGCTCCATTTGAAGTTCCCACATTATTATCGAGCAATAGTGACGATATAGTTTCATGGTTACAAATAACATTTGTAACATGTAGATCGATTCGTGGTTATTAATGTTCATGTAGATGGTCAATGAACTATAATTGTCGCTCGAACCCAGAAGGGCAAGTACATGAAAAATACATTAATGTACTGGATGGTAATGTACACTTATCACCCATACTTTTCAATCTTTACATTGAACAAGCAATGAAGGAAATTAGAGAAAAATTTAAACTGGGAGTGAAGATTCAAGGAGAAATAATTTCAACTCTGAGATTTGCTGATGACATCGTCATCTTGGCCGACAAGCCTGAGGATTTGAATGAGTTTTTGAATGGTATGGACTCCGTCTTACGGAAAGAATTCATGATGAAAATAAATAAATGTAAAACAAAAATACTGGAATGCAGCCGAAATAAATCAGAAACATCTATGGAGATCAAATTGGCAGGTGAAAAGCTGAAGGAAGTAGGAGACTTCTGTTACTTAGGAAAGTAAAATAACCAGTGAGGGACGAAGCAAAGAGGATATTAAAAGTAGGTTGGCTCAGGCAAAGAAAGCATTTCTACAAAAAAGGAATCTGCTGACATCGAATATAGATTTAGGTATTAGGAAGTCATTTTTGAAAGCCTTTGTCTGGAGCGTGGCGCTCTATGGAAGTGAAACTTGGACTATTGGTGCAGCAGAAAAGAGGAGAATTGAAGCATTTGAAATGTGGTGTTACATGAGAATGATGAAGATCAGATGGGTAGATAGGGTTACAAACAAAGAGGTATTAAGACGAGTGGGAGAGGAGAGATGTTTCTGGCGACTGCTAATGAAGAGAAGAGATAGGTTGGTAGGACACATACTAAGGCACCCAGGAATAGCAAGCTTAGTTATGGAAGGAAGGGTCGAGGACAAAACTGTAGGGGTAGACCAAGGTTAGAATATGTTAAACAGATTGCCTCCGATGTAGGGTGTCGGAGCTATGTAGAGATGAAACGATTAGCTCAGGACAGGGAGGCATGGAGAGCTGCATCAAACCAGTCAAAAGACTGAAGACTCAAACAAACAACGGTAATGTACATAATGTTTCATGTATACTTGACTATGTAGACATTCTCGTTGTTGTACATTGTCCAGTAGTTACTAACGTTGCTCCATGTTGTCTAATCACAACCCTGCATTAACATACCCCAATCGCATAAAGTTTTAGTCCATCATCTCAAACATCTTCAGTATGTTAAATGATAATTCTTCTCGATACATATTAATAGCCATTATAATGTTGTAATAAAAAGTCTTAATGTTCATACTGTTACGGCTGTGAGTTCGTTTCATCGCTCGCCGCATGAGTCAAAACTGCCCCAGGGCTGGACTGCTCTCCCTCGGTGTATTGCATGCGCGTTACGCAACGGACTGCGAAGTAAAAGGGATGGTCCAGAATCTTCGTGACACCACCAGCGAAGGAAATGTCGAGAAGCCGTGTGTCCTGGACGATTCTAGAATTTATTGAGTCACCAGCCTGCTATATAAGCAGCTTCAACAGTGAGGGGACCGAGTTTTCTGTTGTTGTGTTTTACGAGCTAGTGCGAGCGATTATCTTGTGCGACAGAAGTGTGGTGACGAAGTGCTGTGCGAGTTACGAAATCCAGTGACATTGTTTCTCCAGCTTGTGGACAGCGAAATAGCCTGCAGCAAGTGATCGTAAGTAATTGTGGTCGGAGAACATAAAGGAGAGGAGCAGGTAGTTTCTGTCAAGGCCACCGTACTCATTAGGACGGATTAACTTCTGTGATCTGTTGACGAGTGGAAGGGCCAAGAGCGCTCAAGGAAGAGACTTGAGGAAACTGGAATAAGGCTCCTAATTGCTTGTATTTGCTGACTAGTGTAATTTTCTGGCCACAATAAAGTTAATTATTTCTTTAAGCAGTAATCGGTGTTGTGCTTTGTACCCCCACCGTAATCCAGTTAACAAAAGTGCCACTAGGGGGTGGCACGTAACAACTGGTGTCAGAAGCCGGATTACGAACTCAAGCACAACACCTGACGGTCCTGGTTTCAAAACCCGAGCAGGTCAATTTTTTTAAAATTTTCCTGTGAGCGCATGCCCTTTACAAGACAAACAGCTAAAATGGAAGAGCAATTCGCAGCATTGCTAGAGAAGTTAAATGGCATGGAAACCAAGATGGAAGTCGGCCAGAAGAAATTACCCAAGGACCTGAAGGATGACCTGAAGAAGATGGAAGACGGCCAGAAGAAGTTATCCGAGGACCTAACTGCCAAACTAGAAGACGGCCAGAAGAAGATGGAAGACAGCCAGAATAAGTTACCAGAGGACCTAACCGCCAAATTTCTGGATGGCCAGAAAAATCTGGAAGAGTGTCTGCTGACGAAATTAGAGGAGAGCCAAAGGAAATTAGAACAGGGCCTACGTGGGGAAGTCGCAGCAGTGGAAAAGAAGTTCGACGCCTTACAAGTGGAAGTTGCCGAGCTGCGCCAACGCCCGCTGATGGGGGTGGAGGAGAAATTCAACGCCTTACAAGTGGAAGTTGCCGAGCTGCGCCAACGCCCGCTGATGGGGGTGGAGGAGAAATTAAACGCCTTGCAAGTGGAAGTTGCCGAGCTGTGCCAACGACCGCTGATGGGGGTGGAGGAGAAATTCAACGCCTTACAAGTGGAAGTTGCCGAGCTGTGCCAACGCCCGCTGATAGGGGTGGAGGAGAAATTCAACGCCTTACAAAAGGAAGTTGCCGAGCTGCGCCAACGCCCACTGACGGGGGTGGAAGAGAAGTTCAACGCTCTACGAGAGGAAGTTGCCGAGCTGCGCCAACGCCCGCCCACCGTTACACCGGGAATATCAGGAACGGGACATAGCAGAGTGACGCCCCCAACCTTCGACGGAAAGGTCCCGTGGAGCACCTACTTACGTCAGTTCGAGGCGGCATGTTCCATAAATAACTGGAACAACACAGAAAAGGCTACAGCTCTCATTGTAGCGCTGAGAGGTGACGCCCTTAACGTCCTTCAGGCCATCCCGACTGGATCCCAGGACTACGCTTCACTGATCGCCCATATGGAGTCCCGATATGGAGATAGCCATCTTCAGCAGGCCTACCAGATGCAGCTCCGGACCCGGGTACAGAAGAACGCGGAAACCCTGCAGGAGTTCGAGATGGACATCGCACGCCTCGTAAGGCTCGCCTATCCAACAGCGCCGGCCGACTTCCTGGAACAGATTGCGACGCAGACCTTCACCGACGGGCTTCGGGACTCGGACACTCAACAGGCGCTACGACTCGCGCGCAATAAGACCCTGGCAGATGCGCTGAGCCACGCACTTGAATTCGAGACGGCAAAACAGGCATCCAGAATGCACGCGCGGGTGCGTCAAGTGGACGTCGACGAACCAGTAAAAACCAACGAGACCAAGCCCCTGGCCGACGAATTAATGGAGGCGCTAAGCCGTTTCTTCGATAGTCGCGGCACCACCAGTAACGACACAGCCGGAAGGCCGGAGAGGCGGCCCGGAAGAGGACTACCGACCTGCTGGACCTGCCGTAAGAGAGGCCACCTGAGCAAGGACTGCGGTGATCGCCGCAGCCAAGGGTTTCCGTCGGGACAGTCAGGCGTAGGGAAACCGCGCGGCCCAGGGAAGCAAGTATTAGCCAGCCTTGGGGGGCAAAGGTTGACTTGTGACAGTCGTCAAGCCCCGGAAGTCCAGGTTCGTGTGACGAAGTTACGGAGGGACAATAGCAGCCTGACGGTCGACGGAGACGTCAACGGAGAGAGCTGGCCCATGCTAATCGACACGGGAGCATCGAGGACCATCGTCAGTCCCACCGTGATCCCGAAGTGGAGAGTGCAACCCACACAAAGGAACCTCCAGCTAATAACCGCGACCGGAGAGACCGCACCGGTACATGGCGAAGCATCACTGGAGTTCGTCATTGGTCGACGGGCGATAAAGCATCCAGTGCTTGTGGCTGACGTATCAAATGAGGTGATCATCGGACTGGACTTCCTGGACCAGAACAACATCATCTTGGATCTGAGTACCAACACTCTGCACTTCGGAGGTGAGGAACTTGCTTTGCAACCTACGCACGAGTCCATCACCGCACGACGAGTAAGGCTGAGAGAAGACGTCATCGTTCCCGCCAGGACGGAGGTCAGCGCTGCCTTAATTGTCGACGGAACTGCTGAGGGAGTGGCGGCTGTCATCGAGCCAAAATATGAGGACATCCAGACAAAAGGATTGCTAGTTGCCAAGACTCTCATCAACACGACGTCTCGGCCGTACGTCCGCCTGTCCAACCTGAACGACTACGATATTACGGTTCACCGGGACACCAACCTAGGAGTCTGCTAGCCCGTTACCTGGATTGCCCGCATCACAGATACGACAGACGGACACCTGCAGACGGACAACCAAAGAAGACGCACACTGCCAGAGGAACTACAGAAACTGTGCCAAGGATCCCAGGACCATTTAGACGAGGAACAATCACGCCAACTTCAGGACCTGCTACGCGAATTCCAGGACGTCTTCTCCGTGGGGAGCAAAGACTTCGGCAGGACAAGCTTGGTTCAGCACAGAATCGACGTTGGGGACAGCGCACCGATTAGGGCCCCATTCCGACGTGTCCCGCTCGCCAAGCAAGCCGAAGTCGACAGGATGGTAGAAGAGATGAAGGAGCAAGGGGTGATCGAGCCATCACATAGTCCTTGGAGTTCTCCGGTCGTGCTAGTGAAGAAGAAAGACGGTTCCACCAGGTTCTGCGTCGATTACAGGCGGGTGAATGACGTCACGAAGAAGGTCAACTACCCTCTACCCCGGATCTACGACACCCTGGACACCATATCAGGGTCGAGATGGTTCTCCACCTTGGATTTGAAGAGTGGCTACTGGCAGGTGGAGGTCCACCCTAAGGACCGCGAGAAAACTGCGTTCTCTTTGGGCAGCGGGCTCTGGCAGTTCACCGTCATGCCATTTGGTCTGTGCAACGCCCCTGCGACCTTCGAAAGGCTAATGGAGTCCATTCTGAGGGGACTACACTGGAAGACCTGCCTGGTCTACCTAGACGACGTCATCGTTCTGGGGAGAAGCTTCGAGGAGCACTACAGCAACCTGAAGGAGATCTTGTTGAAGCTACGGGCTGCCCAGCTGAAGTTGAGCCCCAAGAAGTGTCAGCTCTTCCAGAAGCGGGTCCAGTACCTTGGGCATATCGTCTCCGAGGAAGGGGTGCGCACCGACCCAGAGAAGACCGCAGCTGTGAGGGAGTGGCCAGTTCCGAAGGACAAGTCCCAACTACGAAGCTTCCTGGGACTCTGCACTTATTACCGTCGCTTCGTGAAAGGATTCGCCGACATCGCCAAACCTTTGCATCGACTGACTGAGAAGGACCAACTCTTCACGTGGACAGCAGAATGCCACAGTGCCTTCGAACAACTCAAGCAGGCTCTTTGCACCGCGCCTATTCTGGCCTACCCCAGACCTGGAACAAGGTTCATCGTCGATACCGATGCCAGCGACTTTGGCATAGGGGGGATCCTGTCGCAAGTAGTGGACGGCGAGGAGAGAGTAGTGGCCTACTTCAGCAAGGCCTTGTCAAAGCCAGAAAGGAACTACTGCGTCACCAGGAAGGAGCTGCTCGCCATCATGAAGACCATTGAACACTTCCACAAGTATCTGTACGGGCAAGAATTTCTCATCAGGACCGACCATGCATCCCTGCGGTGGCTCCTGAACTTCAAGCAGCCCGAGAGTCAACTCGCGCGGTGGTTAGAGAGGCTTCAACAGTACAACTTTGAGATTCAGCACAGGAAAGGCCAACTGCATTCTAACGCCGACGCCCTGTCACGAAGACCGTGCCCCGAAGACTGCACCTTCTGTGCCCGAAGGGAGTAGAACACCAGGATACAGTGCCGAAGGACTACCGAGGAACTTCAAGGGAGCTGGAGCCCCGAATCTTTCACGCGGGCGCAAGCAGAAGATGATGACCTGGGACTGATAGCCGAATGGAAGAGGGCCTGTGTCCCCAGACCCGGGTGGAACATTGTGAGTGACTGCAGCCCAAAGTTTAAGTCCTACTGGGCGCAGTGGGACTCGCTGATTGTAAGGGATGGCCTCATCTGCCGTACCTGGGAGAGCACCGACGGGAAGACATCTCGGGAACAAGTCGTCGTTCCAAAGGCTATGACGGAGGAAGTCCTGAAGGAAGTTCATGGAGGATCATCTGGTGGACACCTAGGGATAAAGAAAACCCTGGAGAAGCTGAGAGAGCGGTTCTACTGGATCGGATGCCGAACAGACGTGGAGAACCACTGCGCGAGGTGCCACGATTGCGCAGCCAGCAAGGGCCCAGGACGAAGACGACGGGGTCCACTGAAGACCTACAACGTGGGCGGCCCCATGGAGAGAGTGGCCATCGATGTTGCTGGGCCATTCCCGTTAAGCGAGGCTGGGAACCGCTACATATTAGTCGTCAGCGACTACTTTACCAAATGGCCGGAGGCGTATGCGCTCCCTAACCAAGAAGCCGCGACGATTGCAGAGACCCTGGTGAAGGAATTCGTCAGCCGGTACGGAGTACCTCTGGAGCTGCATTCCGACCAAGGGAGGAACTTCGAGTCGCAGGTGTTCCAGAACCTATGCCAGCTGCTGGGAATCCGGAAGACAAGGACAACGCCACTACACCCTCAGTCCGACGGGATGGTAGAGCGATTCAAGCGCACCATCGAGAACCATCTTCGAATAGTCGTCAGCGAGCACCAGAGGGATTGGGACAAACATCTTCCACTATTTCTCCTGGCCTACCGCGCCGCCGTGCATGAAGCCACCGGGTGCACACCAGCCCGGGCCATGTTTGGGAGGGAGCTCCGTCTACCTGTTGATCTTGCCTTTGGCCGACCTGGGAATGATCCGATCCTGGTAAGCCAGTATTGTCAAGAACTGGTCGACCAACTGGAGGACGTGCACGCGTTCGCGAGGAGGAAACTGCGGATTGAGACCGACCGAATGAAGACCCGATACGACCAGCAGACGGATGCCGGCGGATTCCACGAGGACGACCTGGTCTGACTCTTCAACCCATTACGGAAGAAAGGCCTGTCACCCAAACAGCAGAAGTCCTGGGAGGGCCCGTACCGAGTCGTGAAACGGATCAACGATGTCGTCTACAGGATCCAGCGGAGCCCGAGGGCGAAGATGAAGATCGTGCATCGAGATCGCCTGGCAGCCTACGGAGGGACACAGACGGACCACTGATTGATCGGGACGATCAGCCTTTTTAGGAAGGGGGTGGTGTTACGGCTGTGAGTTCGTTTCATCGCTCGCCGCATGAGTCAAAACTGCCCCAGGGCTGGACTGCTCTCCCTCGGTGTATTGCATGCGCGTTACGCAACGGACTGCGAAGTAAAAGGGATGGTCCAGAATCTTCGTGACACCACCAGCGAAGGAAATGTCGAGAAGCCGTGTGTCCTGGACGATTCTAGAATTTATTGAGTCACCAGCCTGCTATATAAGCAGCTTCAACAGTGAGGGGACCGAGTTTTCTGTTGTTGTGTTTTACGAGCTAGTGCGAGCGATTATCTTGTGCGACAGAAGTGTGGTGACGAAGTGCTGTGCGAGTTACGAAATCCAGTGACATTGTTTCTCCAGCTTGTGGACAGCGAAATAGCCTGCAGCAAGTGATCGTAAGTAATTGTGGTCGGAGAACATAAAGGAGAGGAGCAGGTAGTTTCTGTCAAGGCCACCGTACTCATTAGGACGGATTAACTTCTGTGATCTGTTGACGAGTGGAAGGGCCAAGAGCGCTCAAGGAAGAGACTTGAGGAAACTGGAATAAGGCTCCTAATTGCTTGTATTTGCTGACTAGTGTAATTTTCTGGCCACAATAAAGTTAATTATTTCTTTAAGCAGTAATCGGTGTTGTGCTTTGTACCCCCACCGTAATCCAGTTAACAAAAGTGCCACTAGGGGGTGGCACGTAACAATACATAACACTTTGCTACTCACTCTGTCTCTGTAACGTGGGCTTGTATACGCTGCAATATTGTCGCATCAAAAGTGTTTCTTTCCACTGAGATACGCAACTTTCTTCCGCAGATATATAATGTCTGAAAACTGCCTAATTATGCGAATTTGTAACTTAAAATCTCTATAAACTGATATAATATGTTTATCAGTATAATCTGTAAACACTTTCGTTTAACTAAAGTCGAAGAATAATTCACCACAGACTATTAATGCCTCCACTCAACTTCACGTAGAATTACTAGTGGGGTTTCTCCTATAACTTGGCCTGCATCGGCACCGTACTCTCGAGTGGTCGAAACACCGCACTCGGACAATCTCCTCGGGAACGAACTCTCCCGGAATATACGTCTGAACTCTTCGACGTCTGTAGGATTAAGAACGCTCTGTCAGAGCTCCGCTTCGTCAGCTTGCATTAACTCGGCGCCATTTTTCGCTCCCGCGAAAATGAAAGCGCGTACTTGTATATAGCTTAATACAGTGTACTTCTTCCTTCAGTCAACTTTTTAAGTACTAGAAATATCCTCTCATAATATTCTTTATCATTGCAATTATTATACTAAAAAGTCCTTCTTCTGGCTTAAATGCAGTAGTTAATCACATTAACTAGGTAATATCCATATCTGCTTCCATAAACCCTCTTCTCATTGGCTGTGGGCATATATCCAATGATACATTTTATAACAATAAGTTGGTTATAATCCGCGTAAATCTTGTTGCTAGGCAATTTTCAACCTTCTAGATCAATCTCTAGCGTCTCAAATCACGTGACCTCGTACCCCCTTGCTTGAGATTGCCAACATAAACTCGTTTGAGCTGCGGTCCAGAATTCATATATCAACGTTAAATCTTACCATTGGGCTTGAAAAAAATTCTCATTTTAATCATAAAATATTCAAATTTCGGGTGCAGTACCTAGCACTGAACAAAGCACAAGAACATACATCACAATTCGCACGGTAAAGAACTAATTTGAAATTGAAAATTCACTGGAATTCAAAGCACAATCTTGTATAGTGACTAGACGAAATTAGTATTTCAGAGAGTGTCGCGAACTGTGCACTACCTGCCTTCTTATGAAGCACACATGCGCCTCTTCCGCTTCGTAAGAATGGAGGAAGTGCACAGTTCGCTACCCCTGTGGGGGTCCGTGCCCGGACATCAATAGCCCGCTGATGAGCCAACTTGGTATCCTAGGCGAAACCCCGCACGAGACACGGCACAAACCTAGAACAATTGCTGAGTTTTAATTCACTGGCCGTGAAAGCCACCTTTTTGGAAGCCTTCATAGGGAGGTGAATGGCTGCTTGAGCTTAAAGCTCTCGCAGTTAAGACGCACATGTGCGCTATATAAGAAGGGAGGTAGTGCACAGTTCACTACCCCCAGTGCTTCGTCCCCCATACAAGTGTGCCCTCCTTTTATTCGTCAACGAGCTGTGTATTTTTCTTTCTTTCTCTACTATGAACACGGTATGGACTCGATTGAACTTACCTTTCTCATGTGCCCAACTATCGCACTACTACTGCTTTTGTTCTGTTCCTTTATGTTCCCTATTTTGTTGTGCACAACGCCTGCGCGCACTGTGTTATTGTTTATTTTGCTATGGACAAGCTACAGACTATATTGCATATTACTTTATTATGTTTCATTATGTTTTGTCTATTGTTGTGTTTTACCCCCTGCTGATATATGTCTGTATTTTTCTTCTGTCAATAAAAGAGGTATCTTGTGAGGGATCTTCCCTGGCTGGGTGGGGTGTGGGGGCTTTTCCCTGGTTGGGCTTCCTGGGTTGCTGTGACCTCTGCACCGATTCTTTTCAACCACCTCCCTTTACGTATGCCGTAGCGTACTTTTTCTACATTAATTTCTTTCTCTACAATTTTCTTGACCCTACCGCCAAAGGGCTACATATTAAGCCGATGGCCCGCCCTCACCCCGCTTTGAGGGGTGTGGGAATGAAATAACAAAAGTAGTTGTTTTTGGCGGTTCTAGCACCACCTCCTCCTCTCCACCTGTCCACCATCCCATCATGGATTCAAAAAATATCAACAAAAGTGTAATTAGGCCCTTTGTCAAAATTTCAAAAATAAATTCAAAAAGGGTGTGTCACCCCAAGTCCTACAACACATCACACATCTAAATCCAATCATAGGTTCAGGAAATATCAACAAAAGTGTAGTTAAGCCCTTTGTCAACTTTTCAAAAATAAATTCAAAGAGGGGGCGTCACCCCAAGTCCTACGATACCTCATATGTCAAAATCCCATCATGGATTCAAAAAATATCAACAAAAGTGTAGTTAGGCCCTTTGTCAAAATTTCAAATTAAATTCAAAGAGGGGGCGTCACCCTTAGTTCAACGACATGTTGCATAGCAATATGCGACCATGGGTTCAGAAAATATTAACAAAAGTGTAGTTAGGCCCTTTTGACAAAAATAAAAAATAAAAATAAATGGTAAATAAAAATTATATTAAAAATACATTTAATATTAAATAAAATTTAAAAGTCAATAAATCAAAATTTTCAAAATTTGTAGTTAGGCCATTTGGCATTGAACCCTTTTATCCTCTGTTGGATAAATGATTCTATGTTTTATTTCTCCAATTAATAAATATTTCAACCAGCATCATGAAAGTAGCCAGACGGAGATGAGGAAATTTCAAGCATTGGTTGGAGACAGCGGGGACATACCTGAAGCAGGTTGACAATAGGCTAAATATTTTAGCTGTGAAAGGAAATAGCATAGCGATGTGTCAGAAGGACAGGTGGGCCGCCTCAAATAGAAGCGACGCGCAGTGAGACATGATGCTGGTATGTTCATTGTGATATTCGCGCCTAGAAGAAATGATGCAGTAATGTGAGTGGCTGATGAGCAGGCTGGACACTCCTACGACGCCAAGATCTGCTATGAACCGCCAAATTACAGAAAATGTGAGAACCAATGAGAGAAGAATGCCTAGTTAACGCGGCAGGTCTAGCGTGGGTACGCTCGGCTAGCATTCACGCGGGAAATCGCCTAGACAAAATCTCTACGATCGATTCTAGGATTAATGAGCATATTCTTGACCTGTGCAATGTTACGAGTTCAGTGATATTTATTTCATGCCTGTACCACAATTATTTCGAGAAATTTTTACATAAATTCCCCCCCCCATCGAGACCTAGGGCCAGTTCTTTTATAAGTGGCATGAAGAGCCAAGACATTGACTTCTATTCTGTTCGTCTGAGGACGTAGACTTTTATTCTGTGCGTCTACGGGCGTAGACGTCTTATTACTGTGTTCGTCTGCGGACAGAACGACTTCTATTTTGCGTGTCTTGGACACAGAAGTTATTGTAAAGTGTTAAATTCAGTGATAGATAGTCACAGTACTATATTGTAGGGGCAGTATCGTCGATAATTCGCCAACGAACTGTGACAGGGAAAGTAGTACCTGAACAGCGAATTTAGTAGTCAGATATCAAGTGTATAATAATCTAATTTTTGAAGCAGCGCCAGAGATGACACCGACGACTACAGAGGAAGTTTGGAATTCTCAACACTCCGTCCAGATGGCTGAGATGAGATAGAACCATTCAGTTGGGAAATGGCAGCAGACGTTCTTTGACGGGTGACTACAAGAGAGATGAGTACAAAATAATATTCTTTATTATTTGATAAATTAACTTATGGTTTATGGGACATATTTTTGTAAATACATTGCTTGTGTGATTAACGTCGTATATTTAGTTTTGGTCTGACACACTTTTGTATGGAAGCAGCTCGCACGAATGTAGTTAGTGGAATGTTCTTGTTTTTGTATTGTGTTAACTAACGTAGCTATGTGAACGGCCGTGTTTGCATATGTTACGCAATGCGGTTAAAAACGTCTCTCGGAGATCTGTTGTGTTTCAGAAGTAGGACTGAATTAATGTAATTATACAGTAGATTGGAGGGTAATTAAAATTGTTTAAGATTTATTATTGATCAGATTCAGTGTGACTATTGCCGATTGGAGCAATGTAATTTGTGACGAAAAGTAATCAGCTCTATCGTAGGTTTTAAATATTGTGTTTAATGTGTGTGAGCACCTATTCAGCAGACCTGTGTGGAAAGCGTCATGTCGGTCCCAGAAGTGTGTATGTGTGTATTTTTGTGGTATTACAAGCGGGAATTTCAGCTGAGACTGATTTCTGTCAGCTTGGTACCCGGTCCATATTGTATCCTTGCGAGGGCAATTGTGGATATGTGATTATGTCTGACCATATGTTGAGTTGGATGAGATTTTTGTTGCTGTTGATTCCGTGAGGTAACGGAACAACTGGTCGGCTATTTATATACATTGGACTGGGACACGACAAGTATTTGAGGAAAGGGGGGAGATGTTTCACAAGGCTGTCTGAACGTGCAAAGCATGGTCATTAGTGAGGAGTGCTCGTTGGCTCCCTAATTACTTAAATTACAGATAAGAACTGATCAATGGTAAAAGAATTGTTGAAATAAATGGGAGTTGCCTACGAATCACGATAATCTCCGACGCGTTACCTTAACATGCAGTTTCGTTCATATAAAGTAATTTTAGCCGGTCAGGCTTTTGTTGTTGTTGGTTTATTCCAGGTTTATTTTCATTTCTGTGACCCGTGAGTCACGTGCAATGCTGTATTTCCTTGTGTGTATGGAGCAATTGGCCAGTTGGTAGCTCATGTTGTTAAGTGCGTCTTCGCGCTAATGAGGATCTCAGAGAGATTCCTGTAAATAATAGATTTGTAGCGTGTGTGTCAGCATTAGAGTTTTTAAGGGTTTTTATTAATGTCATGCCCATATCCATAAAAGTTGATTTACGTGATGATTGTTCGTGAGCACCGTGGCTGTTAACCCGTTGTAAACGAACGGTCATCCAAGTACTCATTTTCTCGTAGTTAGTCATCACGCGCACATAAAACTCAAATGCAAGGTAGTGGAACTAGGATCCACAATTTTATTATAAAGGGGGAGATCCGTTTGACTCCTCAAAGTGTTAGATATTCCTGTCAGGGAAAAATTCAGGGAGGATATATTTTTATTATTGTTTGTTTATTTTCTTTTATGCACAATTAGTTATTAAATCTTGTTATTATCTTACGTCTTGTCTCCTTACTTTCTTAATTACAGTTTTTATCCTATGACCCTTGCCTCAGTAAAGCATGTTGTTTGGCGGACGTAAACATCACACTATGAACTGAGCGCGACCCCTTGATCAAGATTCTTGCATAAAACACTGCTATTCTGAAGGGTTCATAGGGATAAAACTGGCGCGGCCAAGCGTGGGGCCATTTACTGTGGTGTAACGGCGGAGATTACACATGTCAATAGTGGCGTATTTGAGTAAAACTGACATGCCGCAAGTGCAGGCAGATATGACAGTATTTAATCACCGGGAAGTGATATTTTATTAAAAGTAATTGAGGCGAAGTGAATACCGCCAAATGTGTGAAAAATAAATTAAAATCAGGAGTTTGCAAAGTAAAATACGGTTCACGTTTTTGTCTTTTAAATTAAAGTAATTAATATGTGATACCGGGCGCCCAATGATAAAATTAAAACTAGATTTGTTAGAAAGTCAAACTCATGGAAATATTAGGAGGCTGTAGCCTAAAAATGACAATTAATACTTTGTTAATTAGTCAGTGTTAATATCAGATCAGGATAACAATTTAATGACTAAATATGTGCTTGGGTTTAAAATTAAATTGAGTAAAACTAGAACCACTCAGAGATGCAATTGACTAGTGGTAGTAAATGTAAAATAAATGAACTGAGTTGGATAAAGAAAGTAAATGTGCATTGGATTTTATGTGTGTGTCAAAGGGCATTGCTTTATGCCATTTCCCTAATGTCTCATATAAAGTGTGTATTATGGCAACGGTGGAGCAGATCCAGGAGATCATTGAGAGTGCGGCGAGGAGAACACAGGAATTGTTGGATACTAAATTGGCGGAACAGAGTCAATCTATAAACACTAATATGTTAGAGCAAAGTGAATCATTGCGGACACAATTAAACACTAGTAGGCTAGAACAAAGTGAGTCTATAAACAAATTATCTGAGCAGAGTGAATCGCTAAAAACGAAACTGTCAGAACAAAGTGAATCGCTAAATACTAAACTGTTAGAGCAAAGTGAATCATTGCGGACACAATTAAACAATAGTAGGCTAGAACAAAGTGAGTCTATAAACAAATTATCTGAGCAGAGTGAATCGCTAAAAACTAAACTGTCAGAACAAAGTGAATCGCTAAATACTAAACTGTTAGAACAAAGTGAACAATTGCGGACACAATTAAATAACAGTAGAATTGAACAAAATGAATATCAGGCGGAACAAGCTAGGTTATTAAAGAGTGAAATTAATGACACTATCAATTCGCAGTTAGAGGCGCAAAATATTAAAAACACGAACCAATTAGCTTCGTTAACCGCAGAAATGAAAGATCACACTAATCAACAGATGGTATTACTGGCCCTAGATGTTAGCAAAAATAATGAGAAACAATTAGAGCAGATTAAAAAATGGAAGATATTTTTGATCAAAAACTTAGCATTCTGGATGAAACGGTGTTGGCTAAATTAGAACAAATTGAAATAGCATGCACAATGAATACAAGCGAGGTCAAAATAGCTCAGGATAAGTTGGAAGGACAATTTAAGGAGATGGAGAAAAGCGGCAGGGTCATTCAACAACAATTATCAGCAGTAGATGAAAACATATCCGGCATAATTAAAGATATGGACCGTCTCGAGATAAAATCAGCGGAACAATGGGAAAGCCTAAACACGGAGCAAGAGCAATTTAAGAGTACATTAGACGAAAGGCTGAGCCAGATAGAAAGTAATCAGGATGACACAAAAAGCCAGATCAAAGGGCAAGTAAGCACGATTAAAGAACAAATAAGGAAAGATTGGAAGAAAATGAATATTGATTCTAAAGAGGAAAGATCCACCATTCTAAAAACAGTAGGCGAAAATCACACGCGTATTCAAGCTTTGGAGCAAGAGGTGAAAAATAAACTTAAAGAGCAGACGGATAGGATCATTAAAGCCGAACTCCGCTCATTAGAACAATCATCTATATTTAGAACGGGAACAGTGAAAGACAAGCCGGATAACTCAAATAGTCCAGAGTCCAGCACAGCAGGAAGTCAGACTCAGGCAGACAGCCCATTAACAACAAACACGGAAGGATTTCGTAAGAATGTTGATAGGAGCTCGACACCACAAGACGGTCATCAGCCCACACAACTTATTCAAGTAATTCGCTCAAATGACTACAAACCGCAGAAATACACGGAAAATTCAGGGGTGACACCTAAAGCCTTTATCAAAGAGATGGAAGACCATTTCAATGACACTGGGGTACCTGAAGCACGAAGATTAAGGATGATGGAGAGATTTTTATCGGGAAATGTCCTCACATGGTTTTTAAGCTTCAAATATACATTTGGAAACATGTCAGATTTCAACTTAGCGTTTCTGCGCAAATACTGGTCGCCCGCAACACAACAGAGTCTAAGGATGGAGCTTTACTCTAGGAAGTATCAAACCACCCAGCAAACAAAATACTCAGATTTCTTTAACATGCAAATGTTAAAATTTCGTGACCTTGATTACCCATTAAATGAAGCAGATCTGGTGATGACTATAGCGAGACAAATGCCAGTAAACGTACAAGTACTAGTCGCAGCGAACGTTAGTACGGCCCTACATGCAGAGCAGATACTACGGCAAATAGATGAGACTACATCTCAGAGTCATTATAGAGGAGGAAGACAGCTGGAGTTAGTAAATACTACATAGGTCATCAAACCAAAACAGGCAAACACCAAAACGCAGGGCACTAATACAAGCACTTCCACACCTAGGCGAAACCAGGAAGAAGGAGAAAACAGACCATATCAGCGTAACGAAAATCATTACAACAATAGGTCATACCAAGGTAACAATAGATACCAACAGAGAGGATATCAGCAATGGCGCGAAAATCGAAGGAATGACAGGCCTTATGGAAGATACGGTGATTACAATGCCAATCAACGATGGAAAGGAAGAAGAGATCAAAATCAAGGAGAGCCACGTAACTATCGAGATGACTGGGATGATAGGCACGCTCAATCGCAAAATTACTTAGAGGAGTTACACGCTAGTCAAGGTGGAGAGATAGGAAGATGGGAAAAGGCCATTCGGAACATGAAGAATCCTGATACACATACTGAGGAAGCTGGAAGTCTACTGAGACAACAGGGATATCAAGGACATGAGGGACAGAAGGATGATGGGAGTCGCAATGGAGCTAAAAAAAATGTTAAATTTGGATAAAGGAGACAGGCTACAAACACAACAGTCGGAAGTTGAAGATGGATGGACAGTAGCGAACATACAAGAATGGATTGCTTTGCCAGAAGACTGCCTGGAGGAGACGGTGAAACCACGGAACGATGAAATTAGGCAGTTACCCATTATTTACGCGAGGATTGGTGGAATTAATATAAGATGTTTATTGGATACGGGGTCACAGATCAGTCTGGTATCGGAGGCCTTGGTTCGAGAGTTGGGACGGAGTCAGAATATTCCTGTAATTCCGGTACCACAGCTCAAAGTGAGGGGTGTTATTCCTGAACGCACCGTCACTTGTAAACGTCAGGCATACTTAGAGCTGAACATATTGGAACACACTTTTGGGCAAACATTCATTATCATGGCAAAGATGAATTTCAATATAATTCTTGGTGCAAATTTTATTTGTGACTATCAAGCAGTGATAGATTTGCACAAAAATACTGTCAGTTTTAGAGAGTATGATCAACTGAAAAATGTGGGATTGCATATGGATGAAATCACTACCGGAAGAGATGTAAATTCTTGGGCATTGGAAGCAATATCGGAAGAGACGGAAGAGGAGGTACGAAAGGCAGAAGATAACATCATAGAAGGAGCTGTTGTGGAACTAGATGAGGAGAGTGAATCCCAGGAGATATGGTCTTTAGTAACAGAAGGAGATAACAGTGATGCACAATTTGAAGAGTTACTACAGGAGCGGCTCAATGACATTCAACTTGGGGATGAACACAGAAAACAGTTGGAAGAGATATTAAGGAAGCACAAAACAGTATTTGATACAGTACCTGGAAAAATATTAAATTTTAAATATTCTATGCAAGTCGAGGACTGGTCACCTTTCAAAAGCAGATTATACCCAATTCCTGAAAAATATCGTGGTCAAGTTAAGGTCATTATAGATGAGATGTTACAAGCTGGAGTGATAAGGAAGACACCGACACCTTATCTAAATGCGATTTTGGCAGTCACAAAACCAAATGGATCTATTAGACTTTGTTTAGATGCCAGAAATCTCAACACAAGACTCATTTTTCCTGAGTATGACAGAGCGCCAATCATCAGAGACGTACTAAAAGGCTTTAAAAACAAGAGCATTTATTCATCTGTCGATTTGACGAGTTCGTTCCACCATATTGAATTGGATGAGAAGTCACAGCTTCTAACTGGCTTCTTATTCGATAACCAGACGTTTTGCTTCGTTCGAATGCCCTTTGGAGTCAAAACAGCGGGCTGTGCTTTAATCCGAGCCCTGGACCGGAATTTAACCGAGGAAGTTAAGGAGATGACGGTACGCTACATTGATGACATTTTGCTGGCATCCGACAACATTGAAACTCACATGGAAAATTTAGATAAAGTATTAGGCAACCTGAATGCATCTAATTTCAAAGTAAATCTGAAGAAATCGCATTTCTTCAAGAGCGAGATCTTATATTTGGGTCACGTCATTGACAAGGAGGGAGTGAAACCAAACCCAGCTAAGATCGAAGCGATAAAGAATTTCCCTACACCAACGAGAGTCAAGCACATTCGGGCTTTCTTAGGCGTAACGGGATTCTTTAAGGAAAACTGTCCAGGTTACACGGAGACTGTAGCTCCCATGCAGGAAATGCTAAAGAAAAATGTGCCACTCCAAAGACTGGCACACATTTCTGCCCCTGCCCGCGGCTACCCGGGCGGCCTTCTACGCGTCTTGTGTATCGCTTAGATTTGAATGTCCCGCCGCTGGCGATGTCCTCCCCCATCCTCTACAAATGAACTGTCCCGCCTGGACGAATGGACTGTTCCGGGCTAGCTGAAACTTCGTCTTGAGGCCTCCTCTGTCGCTATTGGCCCGGCCGGTTCAAATGAACCAATGGCGCGACCCCGCGCATAGTGACTTGCATTTTGAGTGAGCCTGGCCAAGCCTGCCAACTGAAATGTCCTTGTGGTTGGGCCAGCGAGGTGGTTTCCGTGACTCTGAGGACCGACTGCAGTTGGTAGTGTCTAATTCCTAAATTCTCCGTGAGGCGCGCGCGACTCTCCTGTCGCCTTGCCTGGAGCGTTCTCTGAGAGCGTTCCTCTCCCCACTAGCTTCTGAACCATGCCGCGGACAAGAGTGTTCTGGTCCGAGCTCTTCGAGCTGGGCATTCTATACAGGCCATGTGGCCTACCACCGAAATTAAGGTAAAGCTTCTGATCTTTTACAATAACTATTGTGGACTCCAGTACTACAGAATAAGTATCAGCTCACAGTGTCGCCGTGAGGAAAGTCTACCGAATTTAAGATTAATTGACTTGTTTATCAAAAACTTTGCACTAGTATGAACTGCAAGGCACATAGCCAATGGCGGCTTGCCTTCACAACCAGTTTCTTTGGTATCGAGCAACATCGACAGAACTATTAAACCGTGTGTGATATAATTAATTTAATTGTGACTGTTCAGTTCTGAATTATACCTGAAATGTTATATTTTGGAGGGCTAGTTAGGATATGTACAAATGGGCGCATTGCATTGAATGTGGTCTACACTTGGAAACGGCTTGCCTCATGTCAGGCGGCCGCCAACCATTTAATTATGTGGACAACGGTCACGGTAGTTGTCGTTTGGAGCAATTTCGCTCAAGGCTAGTAGTTTGCCTTTAGTCTTTCCTTTTATGCTAATTTCTTTATTTCGGTACCTTTGTTTGGATGTACCACGTTTTACTTGTTTTGTGTTTTGCTCTTGGGTTCTCCCAAAATGCCTCCCGGCATTTCATTTTCGCTCAGTAACTATCCTTTCACATTTAAGTTGCGTTCTTGTTTTAGGCCCGTTTGCAGGGACCATTTCTTACTATCCCAGGAATATGCTTTTAATACTAAGGTTGTAATTGTCTCCCGTGACCGTGGATTCACAATACCACGTGGGGTTAGGTTATAGTTAGGAGAGTTTCTTATTCACACCAGTGTTGTTTCCACATGTTGTATTTTCCTTGTTTTCTCAATATATTTTTATTTACGTTTTTTATAACCCATGGGCATTCGTCTACCATCAGTTTTGTATTACCCAGACCCACGCCTTGGTATAACGAGGCCCAAATCCACATCCCGGGTATACTACCCGCCTGGTTGCTCATTCCTTGTGAATGGCTGCCAGAGTACGACGTTTGGGAACGGGGTTCGATTCCCGCGTCTCCTATTTAGTCCAGGGGTCGTACAGTAAGTGAAGCAGAGCGTTAGTTGTCGATTTTGTCTGGTTTGCTACCGCTGGTGGTAGATGGAAGCCACGTGGCAATATTATCGACTCTGCCCTGATATTTATCAGGATGAAAACACTGAAGTGTGGAATCCCTTTTTTTTTTGTAATTATAACTTCCCACCATGGGCAAATAAGTAAAATTTGTGTTAAAGTTTCATGTGGAAAATTAAACTGTATGACTTAAGGTGTTGTAAAATTCAAGTGTTTGACATTTTTTGGTTTTTTCTTTCATGCTATTGTCATGGAGCGGCACGTACCAGATCCAAAGTATTTGGATCATGAAGAAATCCAATTTGAATTGGAGATCAGGAATTTGGAGGTCCCTACGAGCACGGAGGAGGCTCGAGCAGTTCTGAAACCTACCCTTAAGGACCCTGTATTGTTGCCTGTGCTGTCCGAAGCAGAAATTGCAATTGGTGAGTCACAGATTTTCCATAGAGTAGAAGTTTGTGCTAATCTCATTAATTTGTTTTTGCTCGATGATTATGGAACGTCTGCCCAATATAAAAAGTTGCGTGCTCGTCTGCAGTACTTGTTCACTCGTTGCGAAGATGTTTTATCTGTTTCGTCTCATCGTTCCGACGAGGAACTAGCCAATATTTTTGAAATTCAGCGCATGATAGCCGAATGTGCAAATAAAGTTTTCGATGAAAATTCTAGTGGTTGTAATGGTGCAGAAGCACTCCGTGCAGTCAGTGTAGACAGTGATGAAATAAGGTTCCCTACCAGTGAAGGTGATAATCAGCCTTATGTTCCAACATGTACCGCTAATCTGTTAGATGCAATTAGATTGAGTTGTGGAGTTTCCAATAATGCTAGTATGTTTCAATCTGTTGATCGCAACAGTGTCTTTCCGGTTTCTACTAACAATAGTGTTACAGTAGATAGTAGTAGTGAGTTGCCAGTAGTTTCTTTTGCTGAAGTAAATCCTGGATCTTATTATTCTCCTTCTTCTGCGAGAATTTTGTCAAAAGTGTATGAGGATATCACTTCTGCAGCCAGGTCACGTGTCATGTCAGGGTTGCCAGCCAGTAGTGTCGATGCTGGTGGTAACACAAGTGTTGTTAAATTGTCTACGCAATACCTCCAGGTCACTGAGAGGCAACCAGTCGATAGTGTTTTAGCGACTGAGTTTAGCCGGTTAAATTTTAACCAAGGATTATCGTCCGACGCGAATTTGGTTGAAGTGTCAAACGCCTCATGGATGAATAATTTGGGTACTGATTATAGTTTTCGTGTACCAGTGTCCACTCATTCTGTTTCTGCTGTAAACAATTCTAACAGTAATGTCAATTGTAATTCTTCCGTTTCCGAAATTTTGCAACCGAGTGCTAGAGAGTTGTTCATGTCAACTGAAATGCCTCGTTCCGTGTGTAGCACAACTCCTGTGTACACCACAAGTAACTCCTATGGTGGAGTAACATATTCTTATTCTAGTGCCTTTTCTCGTCCTACTTGTTCTGTTCTGACGCCCAGTACGAGGGGTGTTCAAGAAGTCAATCTCCACAGTCGGAGCATGTATCCTACTCCGAGACGAAGTGCTCCTCAAGACGTTTCTAGTAATAATTGTCATCCTTCGTTAGGTATCAAACCTCTTAATTTCCGTTGGCCTAAAGACAAAGTTTGGTGCAACAAGAACAGATTTTCTTCTCGTGTAGAACCTCAAGGTCGGGATTTCAATAGCCCGAGTAATGATAGTGGACCTGTTCGTGGCGAACAGAGAGGTCCGGGTTCTAGTCATTCATTTTTTTCTAACCGTAATTTTGGGAATCTAGCCCACCCGTTATCTGATTGTGTAGCTAAGTTGAAGCACATGAATACTGATACCACTGATGGTATTATTTATTTTCTGCGTGAGTTGGTAGAAATTTATGAGTACGCTGCTGTATTTGGTGTGAGTTATACTCAGGTGTACCAACTTATGTTCCCGTTCACTTCTGGTATGATGAGAAGTATGGTTGTCGAGGCTATGTCCCGTAACACAGGTATCGAAGTGTTCTGTGAGCAAGTAATGTCAAATTTCATTCCGTATAGAAAGATGGGTACTGTAATTCAACGCCATTTGTATCGTGTACAGAAGTATGGTGAATCGTTGGATGCGTACATGCAAGATATGTTAAAGCTAGCTAAGATGTTTTCTGTTAACTTCACCGAGCAAGAGATGGTGGAACACATTTTGGATGGTGTGACGCCAGACTATCGTTCATTTTTATGCTTAGGGTCTCGCCCGAGCACTATTGCTCAATTGTGTGCTTTTGCCGTACGTGGAGAGTCCGTACGCCAGTCTGACTATGGTAGAGGTTCTGTTGATCAACCCTCACAATTTAATTCATACAAACCGCAAGGTTCTTCTAATCGTTGGAACAATGCTCGTTCCCAGGGTAGACAAGATAATTGGGGAAATCGTAAACCTCAAGGTTCAGGAGGTCGATGGTCGAGTAATCAGCCTCAGAGTAGTCCTGTTCGTAATGATGAAGTCAGGAGTTCTGGTAATTTTAATTCTGGAAGGAATGTCCGCTTCCAAAGTCCTTCAAATAGTAGAGGTGATGTCAGACACCAAGAAGCTACTAACCGTGGTGAATATTCGAATCGTCAAGAAGCTCGAGGTCGAGTGAATAGCAGTTCTATGAAATGTAACGCTTGTGGTCATTTCGGTCATTCAGACCGCATGTGTAATGCTCCTCAGCAATGACGTCCGGAGACCTGATATCGTGATGTTATATCGATGTCATCTGTCGTTAATGTAGATAAGAGTAGTGTCGGAGTGTGAAGTGTAGTTGTTTTATTTAAGGGTTTTATTGTATTGTTCCTGGACATTGGCTAGTGTTTCCTTGAGTCTGTGCCTGTCTCGGTTGTACCCCGGCGTCTTCTGGTGACACGGCGTTTTCTTTTGGTTAGCTGGCTTGTGTGTTCCTTACGTCAACGCTCGTCAGGGGGAATTGCTATCCTTATGTGTCATGTGTCGAGCTCGTTCGTCCCCTTCTGTCATGTGAACTGGTGGTGTTCACCTTGTGACAGAAGCAACTTGTAGTGTTAGTGTGTCTTAGATAGTTGCTTAGACATTTTATTTCGGGGTTTTTAGTATTGGAGAGTTGGTGCCTGTCGACGGAGTCGATTTGTTCTGGTGGCATCTGTTACTACAGGTAGTTGCGGTAGAGTCGTTTTATGTTGAGGTATCTCAAGTTGTTGAGATATTTGTTGTGGTATTTTTGACGTTACAGAGGAAGTCGAGGAAGCTGAGAACGCAGAACGTGAAGGTGTAGTGTGAGTTGTAGTAGTTTTTTTTTAGGGTGTTGTGATTTGGTAACAGTGATCTCCTTTATTGAATTTTGGAATCGTGTGGAGTTCTTGGAGTCGTGTGTGTGGTGCTGTCTTGGTATGACGCTGTGTCAACAGACGTGGAGTTGGAAGTTGTGCTTCTGTCGTGTTCAATTGCCGAGATTGTGCAATATCTCCACAAGTACATCGTGAGTCAGTTTTTCGCCGAGGAGAAATCTCATCAAGTGATAGGCATAAAGGGTCTTCTGGTTTTTTTTCTCTTTTCAAGTTTTCATTCTTGTTAGCGGGACCTGCTTGAGGTCTTTCTACGCCCCTTGTGGCCTATTTCTTCGTTCTGATTTTGGTATTGTTGAAGTGAACATGGATATGTTCTGAGTCGTAGTACTCTTGTTCTGGTGTGTGTGTGGCTATCAGGGATTACTGCATTTGCTCGCAGCCCTGGTGTCGGACCCTTTCCTCGTTGAATTTTGTTTGTGCGCTGTGTGTAGCGTCGAGAGTTAAGAACTGTTGACTAGTTCCATGTGCGTGGTGCGCATCGTGAAGTGGTGGCTGTACCTGTTACGTTGTGGTGGTGATGAAGGTTGCCCTGCATTTGCTCGCAGGCGCCTTGGGGTCGTTGAAGATGACCCATCGGGTCGAATTGGTAATTTTCTGTTCCTTGAGTCACTGTTCCTGTTTTTGAGTTGGTGAGTGGTAAAGATTATAGAGAAGTGTGTGTTCCTGTTCTGTTCTCTGCGTTCCGCGTAGGTGTGTTTCCTGTTCTGCGTTCCATGTACTAGAGGGCATTTGATGTGTAAGTAATGTAATGTAAAAGGTGAATTGTAAATGTAAATGTTGGAAATTTGTTGACACCAGTTGTGATCTGTATGGTGACAAGGTAACTGTTTTATGATCTCCCTTGTATTGTGAGAGCTGAGCCATTCCTGTGGTCGTGGGTCCCCCTAGATTTCTTTCGTGCGACCCCATCTCAGTATTTTATCACTACGGTGAAAAATGTATAAAGATTTTCCTTTTATTCATATAGCATTGTAACGTTAGGATTTTGGTTGGGTACCAGTTCTGTGTAGGTTATAACTCCAGTGAAGTGGAGGTAACAAAGTTCAAGAGAACGCTGTCCAGTGTTTCTTCTCATATTAATGACTCAACGTTGACGTAATTCTGCTAAACCTAAAGTCTGCGTGTGCATTATGTGTGCATCGCCCCTATGAAAGTGAATGTGATCTCGTATCACTAAGGCAAGTGAATTGCCAAGTCCTTGCTCGCACAGTGAAAAGTCCTAACATGTGCTACGGAAGTTGCTCAAGCTCTCGCCCTGGTCTCTCTTCAGACCAGTGGCATTCTTCGACCCTGCTGGTGTAGAAGCCAACCCAACCTTGTGTTGCGTCTCTGCGTGCTGTGTCTGCTCTTGTCCTTGGCTGTTTCAGTGGTGATCCAGTGTGAGGGTTGCGCCCCTCACATCTGGAGATGGTGGTGGCCTGCGCAAGGGCCGCTATCATGACGTCTCCTTCCATCTGATGGTGATCCTGATGCCTGCTGGTCGGTGCGGATGGTGATCTCTTCCCTGATGTCGACCCTGGATGCTGAACGACTGGAGTGGTACTATGGCGATGCTGGAGGGGTTTCTATGGTGGTCGCCTGGTATGGTGGTATGGTGCTGTTGGTGTTCCTTCTTGCCAAACCTGGGGTCTTCACGACATCATTAGTTGGGCACTTCTACCTTCCTGCTGTTTCGACTTCCTGGTGCAGTGAGTGACGCATGGACAAACATTATTTTGCCTGTGGGCGAACTTAGCCATCCTCAAGTGAACTTACATGGGGGAGCCTCTCCCTATTGGCTCACCCCCACTGTCGGCTTTATGAGGGGGAGGCTGTGCCACTCCAAAGACTGGCACACATTTCTGCCCCTGCCCGCGGCTACCCGGGCGGCCTTCTACGCGTCTTGTGTATCGCTTAGATTTGAATGTCCCGCCGCTGGCGATGTCCTCCCCCATCCTCTACAAATGAACTGTCCCGCCTGGACGAATGGACTGTTCCGGGCTAGCTGAAACTTCGTCTTGAGGCCTCCTCTGTCGCTATTGGCCCGGCCGGTTCAAATGAACCAATGGCGCGACCCCGCGCATAGTGACTTGCATTTTGAGTGAGCCTGGCCAAGCCTGCCAACTGAAATGTCCTTGTGGTTGGGCCAGCGAGGTGGTTTCCGTGACTCTGAGGACCGACTGCAGTTGGTAGTGTCTATTTCCTAAATTCTCCGTGAGGCGCGCGCGACTCTCCTGTCGCCTTGCCTGGAGCGTTCTCTGAGAGCGTTCCTCTCCCCACTAGCTTCTGAACCATGCCGCGGACAAGAGTGTTCTGGTCCGAGCTCTTCGAGCTGGGCATTCTATACAGGCCATGTGGCCTACCACCGAAATTAAGGTAAAGCTTCTGATCTTTTACAATAACTATTGTGAACTCCAGTACTACAGAATAATTATCAGCTCACAGTGTCGCCGTGAGGAAAGTCTACCGAATTTAAGATTAATTGACTTGTTTATCAAAAACTTTGCACTAGTATGAACTGCAAGGCACATAGCCAATGGCGGCTTGCCTTCACAACCAGTTTCTTTGGTATCGAGCAACATCGACAGAACTATTAAACCGTGTGTGATATAATTAATTTAATTGTGACTGTTCAGTTCTGAATTATACCTGAAATGTTATATTTTGGAGGGCTAGTTAGGATATGTACAAATGGGCGCATTGCATTGAATGTGGTCTACACTTGGAAACGGCTTGCCTCATGTCAGGCGGCCGCCAACCATTTAATTATGTGGACAACGGTCACGGTAGTTGTCGTTTGGAGCAATTTCGCTCAAGGCTAGTAGTTTGCCTTTAGTCTTTCCTTTTATGCTAATTTCTTTATTTCGGTACCTTTGTTTGGATGTACCACGTTTTACTTGTTTTGTGTTTTGCTCTTGGGTTCTCCCAAAATGCCTCCCGGCATTTCATTTTCGCTCAGTAACTATCCTTTCACATTTAAGTTGCGTTCTTGTTTTAGGCCCGTTTGCAGGGACCATTTCTTACTATCCCAGGAATATGCTTTTAATACTAAGGTTGTAATTGTCTCCCGTGACCGTGGATTCACAATACCACGTGGGGTTAGGTTATAGTTAGGAGAGTTTCTTATTCACACCAGTGTTGTTTCCACATGTTGTATTTTCCTTGTTTTCTCAATATATTTTTATTTACGTTTTTATAACCCATGGGCATTCGTCTACCATCAGTTTTGTATTACCCAGACCCACGCCTTGGTATAACGAGGCCCAAATCCACATCCCGGGTATACTACCCGCCTGGTTGCTCATTCCTTGTGAATGGCTGCCAGAGTACGACGTTTGGGAACGGGGTTCGATTCCCGCGTCTCCTATTTAGTCCAGGGGTCGTACAAAAAATAATAAATGGTTATGGAATGCGGAGTGTGAGAAGGCATTCCAAGCAACAAAGCAGCTATTGGAAAACTGCATTAAATTAGGATATCCAGATTTCAAGCACAAATATATAATCCAAGCGGATGCTTCACTAATTGGTATAGGTGCTATGCTTTACCAAGAGGATCCAGCTAACCTGCAGCACAAAACATATTTGGCATTTGTCAGCCGAAAATTGCGTAAGCACGAGCGCAATTATACGGTAACGGAACTAGAACTGTTGGCCATACTTCATGCGTTACAACAATGGAAACGAATAATTTACGGCTACCCTATTGTTGTCAGGACCGACCACAAGGCACTAACATTCTTGTTTAAGACGTCGATGGCAAGCGAACGTGTGACACGTTGGTCCATATATATTCAGCAGTTCAGCATTGAGATTGAACATTGCCCAGGGAAGATGAACGTGATACCGGATGCACTCAGCAGGAACCCAGAGCCTGATAATGAAGAAACAGCGATGGTACAACACTTGGAGTTAACACCGAAGGACCGGTAATCCTTGGAGGAGTTACGTGAGATACAGCGAGAACAGGAAGCGGAACCATGGATGATGCTTTTAATTCATTACTTCAGAAAGCAACTACCTACAGGAACACCTGCATTTCGAGAAGCGAAAGCCAAAGAAGGAAGATATGTTTATGTCAACAATTTGCTGCACAAATGGATAGATAATGACCACACCAAGTTACGCATATTAGTACCTGCATCGTTACAACGAGGATTGACATGGCATACGCACGAAAGTTACGGTCATGTGGGCGTAGATAAGTGCGAAGCGACGATAGGAGAGACATTTACATGGCCACGTATGAGAACAACTATATGTGACGTCATTACAACTTGTGATCCGTGTCAGAGGACAAAGCCCAATAATTACTTAATGAGGCAGTATCCCAGACCATTGCTACCTCAGAAACCTTGTGAGCTACTGGCACTCGACTGTTTCGGTCCAATTCCGAAGGGAAGGCGAGGTTGCCGTCATTTGCTAGTGTGCATTGATGTATTTTCTAAATTCGTAGTACTATGCCCTATTCAGAAAACTACATCGAAGCAAGTACTCAGTCGCATTCGAAATAGAGTTATTCCAATCCTTGGAAAACCAGAGTTTATATTATCAGACCATGGCAGTTATTTCACAAGCGCCGAATTCAAGAAAGGTATGGAAGATATGGGTATAAAACACGTTTTAAGCAGTATCCGACATGCTCAAGCAAATCCAAGTGAAAGAGCAATTAAGTGTGTAACTTCATATTTGAGGATCTTCATTCCGAACGAACACCACAAATGGGTCGATAAAATTAAGGATGTAGAGACATGCATGAATTCTACCAGGCACGAGTCAACAGGACAAATCCCTATGGTCCTACACAAGAACGAGTATCCAGTAAGAACGTGGAAAAGCATCATTAACTGTCCACAAGATCCAATGATAGCACCTGACTTGCGAATTGAGAGGACGAGAGCCTACATGAGAAAACAAGCAGGCCGCAGATTACGGCGAGTAAGAAATAAGAGGTTCCACAGGGATCTTGAAATCAACCAGCTCGTTTTGGTGAAACGACCTGCTACATCGGACCCAGAAAAGAAAATCTTCAGTAAATTCTGCGAAAAGTTCATAGGACCCTATTCTATCGTAAGAAACCTTGGAAACAATGCTTACAGAGTGAAAGAATTGAGTTCAGGAACAATGTCAGTCTACAACGCTGCCAACCTAAAACAGTATCGTAGAAGCGAACCATGGGAGCGCCGAATTAATGATGCAGTTTGAATATATGGACGTCATAATATCAACAAAGTGCACGAGGAGTAGTTGAGTACGGGACGTAAACGAGGAAGTAGTGTTGTTGTTGACAAACATTAACGAGACGAGCAGAGTGTTGCCTCAGGCACCAGAGCGTCATGCAAGCAGACTGAGAGGGGAGATACGAGCAGGAAATGAAAACGAGTAAATGCCATTCAAGACAGGAGCGACTAGACCAGTAATAGAAAAGGGGTGATTCTGAAATAAAACAATTTGGCCTACGGAAGTCTTTTAAAAATTGTCGACTTTATTCCTAAGTTCGAAATTTTGTGAGTGGGAGAGTTGTGAACCCTTTTATCCTCTGTTGGATAAATGATTCTATGTTTTATTTCTCCAATTAATAAATATTTCAACCAGCATCATGAAAGTAGCCAGACGGAGATGAGGAAATTTCAAGCATTGGTTGGAGACAGCGGGGACATACCTGAAGCAGGTTGACAATAGGCTAAATATTTTAGCTGTGAAAGGAAATAGCATAGCGATGTGTCAGAAGGACAGGTGGGCCGCCTCAAATAGAAGCGACGCGCAGTGAGACATGATGCTGGTATGTTCATTGTGATATTCGCGCCTAGAAGAAATGATGCAGTAATGTGAGTGGCTGATGAGCAGGCTGGACACTCCTACGACGCCAAGATCTGCTATGAACCGCCAAATTACAGAAAATGTGAGAACCAATGAGAGAAGAATGCCTAGTTAACGCGGCAGGTCTAGCGTGGGTACGCTCGGCTAGCATTCACGCGGGAAATCGCCTAGACAAAATCTCTACGATCGATTCTAGGATTAATGAGCATATTCTTGACCTGTGCAATGTTACGAGTTCAGTGATATTTATTTCATGCCTGTACCACAATTATTTCGAGAAATTTTTACATAAATTCCCCCCCCCCCCCCCATCGAGACCTAGGGCCAGTTCTTTTATAAGTGGCATGAAGAGCCAAGACATTGACTTCTATTCTGTTCGTCTGAGGACGTAGACTTTTATTCTGTGCGTCTACGGGCGTAGACGTCTTATTACTGTGTTCGTCTGCGGACAGAACGACTTCTATTTTGTGTGTCTTGGACACAGAAGTTATTGTAAAGTGTTAAATTCAGTGATAGATAGTCACAGTACTATATTGTAGGGGCAGTATCGTCGATAATTCGCCAACGAACTGTGACAGGGAAAGTAGTACCTGAACAGCGAATTTAGTAGTCAGATATCAAGTGTATAATAATCTAATTTTTGAAGCAGCGCCAGAGATGACACCGACGACTACAGAGGAAGTTTGGAATTCTCAACACTCCGTCCAGATGGCTGAGATGAGATAGAACCATTCAGTTGGGAAATGGCAGCAGACGTTCTTTGACGGGTGACTACAAGAAAGATGAGTACAAAATAATATTCTTTATTATTTGATAAATTAACTTATGGTTTATGGGACATATTTTTGTAAATACATTGCTTGTGTGATTAACGTCGTATATTTAGTTTTGGTCTGACACACTTTTGTATGGAAGCAGCTCGCACGAATGTAGTTAGTGGAAGGTTCTTGTTTTTGTATTGTGTTAACTAACGTAGCTATGTGAACGGCCGTGTTTGCATATGTTACGCAATGCGGTTAAAAACGTCTCTCGGAGATCTGTTGTGTTTCAGAAGTAGGACTGAATTAATGTAATTATACAGTAGATTGGAGGGTAATTAAAATTGTTTAAGATTTATTATTGATCAGATTCAGTGTGACTATTGCCGATTGGAGCAATGTAATTTGTGACGAAGAGTAATCAGCTCTATCGTAGGTTTTAAATATTGTGTTTAATGTGTGTGAGCACCTATTCAGCAGACCTGTGTGGAAAGCGTCATGTCGGTCCCAGAAGTGTGTATGTGTGTATTTTTGTGGTATTACAAGCGGGAATTTCAGCTGAGACTGATTTCTGTCAGCTTGGTACCCGGTCCATATTGTATCCTTGCGAGGGCAATTGTGGATATGTGATTATGTCTGACCATATGTTGAGTTGGATGAGATTTTTGTTGCTGTTGATTCCGTGAGGTAACGGAACAGCTGGTCGGCTATTTATATACATTGGACTGGGACACGACAAGTATTTGAGGAAAGGGGGGAGATGTTTCACAAGGCTGTCTGAACGTGCAAAGCATGGTCATTAGTGAGGAGTGCTCGTTGGCTCCCTAATTACTTAAATTACAGATAAGAACTGATCAATGGTAAAAGAATTGTTGAAATAAATGGGAGTTGCCTACGAATCACGATAATCTCCGACGCGTTACCTTAACATGCAGTTTCGTTCATATAAAGTAATTTTAGCCGGTCAGGCTTTTGTTGTTGTTGGTTTATTCCAGGTTTATTTTCATTTCTGTGACCCGTGAGTCACGTGCAATGCTGTATTTCCTTGTGTGTATTGAGCAATTGGCCAGTTGGTAGCTCATGTTGTTAAGTGCGTCTTCGCGCTAATGAGGATCTCAGAGAGATTCCTGTAAATAATAGATTTGTAGCGTGTGTGTCAGCATTAGAGTTTTTAAGGGTTTTTATTAATGTCATGCCCATATCCATAAAAGTTGATTTACATGATGATTGTTCGTGAGCACCGTGGCTGTTAACCCGTTGTAAACGAACGGTCATCCAAGTACTCATTTTCTCGTAGTTAGTCATCACGCGCACATAAAACTCAAATGCAAGGTAGTGGAACTAGGATCCACAATTTTATTATAAAGGGGGAGATCCGTTTGACTCCTCAAAGTGTTAGATATTCCTGTCAGGGAAAAATTCAGGGAGGATATATTTTTATTATTGTTTGTTTATTTTCTTTTATGCACAATTAGTTATTAAATCTTGTTATTATCTTACGTCTTGTCTCCTTACTTTCTTAATTACAGTTTTTATCCTATGACCCTTGCCTCAGTAAAGCATGTTGTTTGGCGGACGTAAACATCACACTATGAACTGAGCGCGACCCCTTGATCAAGATTCTTGCATAAAACACTGCTATTCTGAAGGGTTCAGCATGTCCTCGATTAGGTTAGGTCAACTAAACTAGGTTAGCTTGACTAGGATAGGCTAGGTTAAGCTATGCTCACCATCTTTATTTCAAAAGCGCGCCATGTAGGTGGTTGCGCGCTGCTGCCTTCTTGGAGAGGAGGAGGTGGTGCTAGAACCGCCAAAAAACAAATACTAACAAAGATTCAATCATTCATTCATTCATTAATTCATTCATTCATTCATTCACAGTTCGCTACACTCGCATTGTTGCTACGTATCTTCGGCCAGTCGGTCTGACAGTTTTCATCATCTTGTGTTCATTATTTCTCAGTGCTACGTCAGTGGAAGTTCTTCGTCAATCATCATGTGTGACGTCCTTCATCTTGGCATCTTCTACTTCTGGCTCCGTCACCATGTCCGATAAGGATGAAATTCCCCCTCCAAGTGGGCCTGATCTGAGCATATTTGAATCGCCACCAGACCCTTCCATGGAAACACAACAGATTAAGTGCCCTCGCCGATCGGAAGAGCTCTCCGGAAGCTCCGAGGCCCAACGAAAGCGGGTCTGCTGGACTGACTCTGGTACTTCAGGCTCCACATACACATCTCCGACCACTTCAACTCTAACTCGGGGAGAATCGGTGAGTGGCATCGACTTCTTGCCATTTGACCGCCCAATTGTGACTCCATTCCACCGGCCATCCCGCTCACCGCCTCCCCAGTCTCAACCGCCACCATCAGTCTACATGCCCGGCCATAAACGCAGCTATTCCGAAGTCGCCAAGAATCCAGCATTGCACCCTCAGTTTCGACAACGTAGCCTCATTACTCCTTGCCCCATTCCTCCTCCACCATTCCACGTCATCTCTCTATCAGATTATCTCATCCTTCTCCCCCGACCTATTTTCTTACCGCCTCGAGCTGCAGCGTACCCGTAAGGGTTATAACATCATGACCTGCAAGCCATTTTACTTTCATCTGGTCAATACTATAGGCCTCCTGCAGTTCGGGTCCCGTACACGGGCTACCAATCTGACCTCGGTCCAACCCCCCACCCCCATCCTCTCGGACCGTGACTTCACAGACGACGAGATTGCCCAGCAGTTCCAGCTTCAAGACCTCACCGTCTACAAAGTCACCCGCCTCCACAACGCCCCCGGACCCACTTCGCTGATCCGAATCCTGAGCAGAGACATTGGTGCCCTGGGCTCTCTCCTGAGGAACGGCGCCGTCATATACGCTTGCCGCCACCGTGTTGAACCCTCTCGAGCATCCGCTCCTCAGCAGATGAGGTATGATAAGTGCCAGCGGTACGATCATGCCCCAGGCGCACCATGTATTCAATCGCAGGTATGTGGGATCTGCAGTCAGGAGCACCCAACATCCTTGTGCAACAATCGTACCACACCTAAGTGCATTAATTGTTCCCAACCCCATTCCACCTTCAGCTTCAAATGCTGTAGCCCCTGTTCCTTCTGAACCTGAGACCGCCATTCCTGTCATCTATCAGGACCTCCCTACTCCAGCCCCATCCTCTATTCTCCCCTCTCCCAGCACCGAAAACATGCACCGTTTTATTACCACGGTTTTACAAAACTGTCTCCCCTTCCAACGTCCCCTCATTACCCATCACATCCAGATGGCAGCCCGGTTGGTTTTCCACACCCATCTTGACATAGCTTACGTGGGCAACAGAATGCACTTTGCATTCTTCCCGTTGACGAATATACCTCCCCCTCATAGTGTCATAGCATTTAAATTATTTTATGATAACATCCACTCTGTTCATACCAACCGGTCGACCCTCGAACTTTCCCTTCTCCAACACTCCCCGGATGCTGTAGTACTTAACGAAACTTTTCTCCTCCCCTCCCAACAGCTGCACCTTCCTCCATACACTCTTTACCGTGCCGACCGTCCCCATTTCGCTGCTCGAGGAGGTGTAGCTGTTGGCATTCATCGTAATGTCACCGTCACTCAGCACTTTTACAACTTCCCCATCACTTTGAAGAATATCTAATCTTAGTCCAAAACATTCACTATCGTCACCCTTTATCTTCCACCTCGTACTCCTCCCCCCACCCCCTCGATTTTATTATGTATATTGATCACACTTTTCAAAATTACATCCTTGTCGGAGACATAAATGTTAACTCTTATTCCGCAACTGACAACGAAGCTTTTCAAACCCTTCTTCGCAGCATCCGCGGAGTACATGTCCCCTTCCCCTCCCACACCCGCCCCATCACCAACTCTACTCTTGATATTATTCTGATGTCTCCCATGCTATGTCTCAACCCTACCGTCCATATCCTACCCTCCATTGGCGGTGATCACGATCCTGCCCTCATCACCATTCCCAACATCTTTCCTTATTCCCCTGCCCCCTACTCGTTGCTTCACCTTAACCGACTGGAACGCCTACCGCACCACGATAAACTCTCTCCTGATTCATTCTGCTCTTCCTCCTACATCCCTCCCCAACCTCCAAACCCTAATTACGGAAACTGAAACCACTATTATTAACGCCGACCGCCTCCACGTTCCCCGCTGATCTTTTCATCCCACTAAACCCCCTATCCCTCCTAAAGCCTTACGTTTACTTAAAATCGCTCATGACTACCACCGCTCTTACGTCCGTACCCGTGATCCGAATACTCTCCGTTAACACCGTCTCCTTCTCCGTCAGGCTAAATCCTTCATCAAAGCGATCAAACGCTCCTATTGGAACAATACCTGCACGAACCTCTCCCAAACTTCCGACCCCTCCCAATTTGGCCTACTTTCCGTCGTCTTACCAAAACCCAACCTCCCCGACCCACTTACCCTATCCGTACCCCCACCACCGTCCCTACCACTGACCTCGATAAAGCCAACCTTTCGGCTAGTCATTTTTTCACTTTGTTCTCTACTGACCTCAACCCTAAGTTCATTCACCCTGGAGAGCCCCTCATCCATAATCTCAATGATCCTGCTCAAAGCCCATCCCTCCTGCCATCTTTTGACCATTTTGCCCATGTCGACTTCACCCACCCTCTCAGTCGCCCCATCATCCCCGAAGAAACACAACAGTCCTCCATCGTCGCAAATCCACTGCCCCAGGCTATGATACCATCACTTACTGCCACGTTCAAGAAGGACCACCAGTCATGCTCCATGTCCTCAGCTCTATATATACTACCATCCTCTACTCCGGCCACTATCCAGTCTACTGGTGTCAGGCCTCAATCCTACTTTTCCTTCAACCCAAGAAGCCCCCCTCCGACCTTCACTCCCATCGTCCTATCAGCCTCCTCCCAGTCTTATATAAAATCTTTGAAGTCATCCTTGCCAAACGTCTTAGCTCCTATTTGGAATCCCTCCACCTCCTTCCTGAATCACAAATTGGATTTCACGGCCGCCCTCCTTTGCATTGATGTAAAGAAAGCATTCGATACCGTCTACCTTCGCATCCTCCTGTTTAAACTCCTTCGCCTCCCTCTGCCCTCTTCCACCATTCGTCTCCTTTATCACTTCCTCCATCACCACACAGCCTCTGTCCAGATCCGCAACACCTCATCCTACACCTTCAATCTCCGAGCGGGTGTCCCGCAAGGGTCGCTCCTCTCCCTTCTCCTTTATCTCCCCTTTACCCATGATATTCCCCATCCCCCAGCTCCTCTTCGTCTTTACCAATTTGCCGATGACCTTGCGATCCTCGCCCTCACCCGCAGTGCTCCCTCCCTTACCCATCACATCCAATCCTATCTCTTCACCATGGAAACCTGGCTCCTTTCTTCACATATCACTGTAAACGCCCGAAAAACCCAACTCGTCTTCCAATCCAAAGCTCGTATATGTCGCCCTGGCAATAAAGTCCTCCTCGCCCTTCACAATGTCCCCATCCCTGAAACTACAACTGCCACCTACCTCGGTATCACTTTTCAAAACGATCTTCGCTGGCAACATCACCTTAAGGCCAATACCGCCAAGCCTACCATCGCCTCACTGTTCTCCGGACCCACACTGGTCACACCTGGGACCTCAAACGCCCCCCAAATCATCAACCATTATAACTTTTTATTCGTCCTATTCTTCTCTATGCATCCCTCATCTGGCTCGCCGCCAAACCGCCCCTCTATCTTATGCTCACTAAATTAGACCGCCATGCCATCCGCATAGCGTACCATCTTAAACTCGATACTCCCACTGCCCACTTTACCCCCACTATCCTCAGCCACATTCATTCCCTTCGTTTTAAATACCTCACCCGAGCGCAACAATTTTCTCTCCCCTTTTTCCCCTTTTTCCCCCTTTTCACCCAAGATATCCTACAGGACCGTCGCACCCCCCTCCAACTCGCATCTCTTCCCCCTGCCCATAACTTAACGCCTTCCCCCCACCACATTATAGCCCCACCCCCGCCTCCTAAATTGTATTTATATTTCTTATTATTAACTTTTGACCGACAGTGGTGGCTATGCTCGCTAAAGCGCTGCGTTAGGTCATGGGGCCAAGCTCTCTGCTCACTCGGTAGACGCGTGTGTTCGAGCCACACCGTCTGCCGTCTTTGAAATGGTTTTCCATTTTCAACTCCAGGCAAATGCTGGGACGGTACCTTCTGACAGGCCACGACCACTTCCTTCCACATCCTTGCCCACTTTCATTCACCATCATTCATTTCATCTCTCATTAACTCCTCTCGTGAGATTGGCGTCAGGAAGGGCATCCGGCCGTAAAAACATCCGCTACAAATACTTCCATCGCATCCCATCTCCGACTCCGTTGGAAAACGGGAATAATAAGGGGTAGACATACATATATTTACTTTCGCATGGTGCTCCTGGGGGTGTCGGCAGCTATGGCCTGCACTTAGTGCTGCGAGTCCTCGGCTCATAACCTGCTCTATACGGCTCTCGCCCTAATGCAGTCCTCCGAGTTCTTTTCAGTGTTCAATCCCCTTATTCGCCCCCCCCCCCCCTCCAACAGTACTCTAAACTTGCCGTCCCCAGTGCCCCCCAGTTCTTCGATTTACTCCGTGGTGTACCAGTGCTCCGTTTATCAAGTCACACGTGTTTATGCTTGGGTGCTTTTGTCATAGTGCACCCCAGTGCTTCGTCCCCCATTCAGGTGTGCCCTCCTTTTATTCTACTATGAACACGGTATGGACTCTATAGAACTTACCTTTCTCATGTGCCCAACTATCGCACTACTACTGCTTTTGTTCTGTTTCTTTATGTTCTCTATTTTGTTGTGCACAAAGCCTGCGCCCACTGTGTTATTGTTTATTTTGCTATGGACACGCTACAGACTATATTGCAGATTACTTTGTCATGTTTCCTTATGGTATGTCTATTGTTGTGTTTTACCCACATTCCTGCTGATATACAGTATGTCTGTATTTTTCTCCTGTCGATAAACGAGCCATCGTGTGGGGGATCTTCCCTGGCTGGGTGTGGTGTGGGGGCTATTACCCTGGTGGGGCTTCCTGGGTTGCTGTGACCTCTGCGCCGTTTCTTCTCAACCACCTCCCTTTACGTATGTCATAGCATCCTTTTTCTTCATTAATTTCTTTCTCCACACTGTTCTCGACCCTGCGGCCAAAGGGCTACCTGTTTAGCCGACGGCCCGCCCTCACCCCACTTTGCGGCGTGCGGGAATGAAATAACAAATGATCCATTCATTCATTCATTCATTCAGTTTGCTACTTCTGTGGGGGTCCAAGGCGAGACCCCACACAAGACACGGCACAAACCTAGAAAAATTGCTGAGTTTCAATAACACAAGTTATCAGAGATATTAATAATGCACGTCCAAGTTAATGATGTTGATGGCAACGTTGGCTAAGGCTAATAAATAAAACAATAACAAAACTCTAATAAGATATGCCATCAAAGTTCCTATATTGTCCCAAAATTTCATTTTGACCATCCCTAAAATTCAGATTAGCCAAGTGTTATAATACTGAGTTTCCTAGTATATTTCACTAAAGAAATCATATATTCTTTTGATGAGCTCGTTCAAAATCTACTGGTTTTGTTTCAGAAGCGTTCTTGATACTGAAAACGAACGTTTTCCCACGTACGAGGAGAGTGGGGGCGCCAAGGACCAGGAGTAAAAGAGAATGAAATGAGAAGAGGAAGCACATCAAGTGTTGTATTGTCATCGTTTACTGCAATGCCTAAAGAGGGTACGGCACAATCCCGGGACTCCTCACATTTAAATATAGACGATTAAAACCAAAGACTAGTGATAGTTAAGATAATTTTTAAGACCTTCCTCGATTATATCGGCTCCTGTCTGAGGATGACATTTCAGTAAAAAGGAAACAAACTTGTTACGTGAGAGATACAATTATAGCCACTATTTTGTAAAAGATCCAAGAAAAAATATAATGTAAAATATATTAATTTGTTTATTCTGTGCTAATGGTTCACTGAGAAACCTATTATATTTCATTGTATTCAAATGATAGGACCCAAGAAATTTATGTTCAAGAAATAGTTCCACGACGAACTTACTTAGTCTAACTTAGTCTTCGTATTTTCATATATATCTACTGTTCCCTCACATCACAAACCTATCCCGTCAATAGAGTAGATTATTCATTTGATGGACTGAATATATTTTATTATTCATGACCTACACTGTGTAACACTGATATGATAGTTTTCATTATTCTGCTAACTTACAAGGGAAAATATTGCTGATTCTTGTTAAGTAAAGTGCTCTGAATGCATACGGTATAAGGTAAATCCGGCACAGATGCCGCTGCGGTACAGACGCTGCATACACTGTAGTCATAGGTTTCCATAGTTGCAGCTAGATGGCACTGTGTAAGCCATTTCGGTATCTAAGAAATAACCACTGTCTGCGGGTGTGGTCCAAGTTCCTCGCATATTACGCAAATTATAGTCGATAGCGTGAGGCGAGTGCATGTCTCTTCCAGACAAAGTTTGTCCTTGTGTTAATTTATTGCATATTAAGTTGGTTTCAAATGCTTAAATTAGCCGTCTTTTGTGCAGAAGAAGTCTTAGCCGTTACTGTAGTAGATGGTAAGCTAATTTTCGGCCATGTTAGCCTTGAGGTACGACAACAGGAGGGTGCCGCATTTCTACCTGACATTTAGGAGAGTTGCCGAACAGCAATCCGGTAGAGATGCCTCATTGATATCATATTTTAAAAGCGATATGGAAACATTTAAACTATTCAGAGGGTACCGGTATTCCATTCGAGTATTTTATTATCTCTTGATACTTAAAATACCTAATGTATTTCTTTGGTTTCATTGTTAACATCATTGATAGACTACTATGGGTATACAAATATAATTTTCAGAAATAAAAAGTTATGACATGCCCACTCAGTACAAAAGTAAGGGCGCAGTCAAAAGAGCTCAGTGGGAAGAGGAAATTTTAAGAGAAGTTGTAAAAAGGATGAAAACAAATGAAATACTATTCAGGAAGGCAGAAAGATGCAATGGAATTCAGGCACGAACATTAATTCGAAGAATGGATTCAGGAAATCTGAAAAAAGGCACAATGGGTCTATGTTTCTTAACTGAGGCCTGTATACACACATATAACAAACGAGAGCTGTATTGACTAAAAATCAAAACATTTCATCTTTAACAAGGATATAAACACCCCAAATCTCATCATGACATGGTTTTTGTGCTCAACTACTAATGTTACCGAAACATACACTATCAGAACAAAGGTCCATATATTAACTTTTAACGAAAAAAATCCTACAACAATAGAAGATTATTTTTGATGAAATAGGCCTACGTTTATAATGTGATATTAGAACACTAAAAGAAAATTGTTATGCCGACAGGTGATGGGATATAAAAAATCTTTAAGCAATGCTGAAGAAGGTTAAAAAATAGTCGAAAAATGGACATTTATCATGTGAATTAAAATAAAACGTAGTTTGTATTCACGAGGTGGAGTATTTTTAAAAGATAAATTCTATTTTTCAAAATATAATTGTCTTGTAGTATGTTCTAATACTCAATTGTATTAGAGTTAAAGAAATTAGCATAAATTTGGTTTTGTTATTAATTACTTTACTTGCGGCACCTCTCCCGAGCAAAGTCGGCATCTATATAGGGTTCCAGGGAGAGACGCCACTGTTACAACTCTTCGTTGCTCCTTCTTTTCGCCGATTTATTTTCAATTACTAATGCTTTATTCATATGTGATCTAATGCAGACATTTTCGAATCATGTTCTATGAATTTGCAACAATTTTTAAATTAATTCTTCTGAGATATAATGAAAATTATAAAGAGTGCGGCAACACTCCCGGATTTACAGTATCTTATGGGTTCATATTTTCTGTATCACGTCAGGCTTTTTTGTTTGTTTGTTTGTTTGTTTGTAATTTTGAAATGAAAATCGAAAATATATCAAAATTGGTAAAGTTTATCATAAAAAATACATAGACTATACATAGTATTTTCATAAAACAATACAGGCCTACCTGAAATGACTGCTTAGGTATTGAGGGATGTAGAATCCAAGTATGTATTCAGATTATCTCTATCGTGCCCCGTTTTATGTAATATTTAGAAATAAAAGCGAAAAACTTCAAAACTTGAACAAGGATTTCAATAACGTCTAATTAGGTATATTATTTAAAAAACGTGTGTTAACACCGTAATATAAAATTCTAGTATAAAAAGTTAGCTATAAAACCTTGAATTACATTAATACAAAGTACTTACAGCCATTGAGATGTTCAATTTACCTGCTTTGACAATGCAGTTCAACAGGGTGTAATTATAAGACACCATTTAACCTCCTCAGGTCCACTACAATATAACAGCATGTTTTCTGAAAACTATCTGTTTACTGCGCTGGGCAAATGACACACAAAATGAATACACATGTAAAGCTTATACCTACCAGTTTAATGGAATGGCATTCATACAAATGTAGAAATGCATTGATTTCCTTTTCAAATTTCCTTGCAGTATTAAGCAAGAAGAAAATAATTATAGGGATACTTTGGTCATAATTTACAGTTGTTTTACAAGATTTTAGTGATTCCATTGTGTGTAAATTATCAGATTTAAGGCAATAATAATAGTATAATTGATACAAAAATATATACTAATTTCAGTATTTAGACATTATAATGAATTTCAATTTTATTTCTTAATTGGTCGTGATGAAATGAAACTACATATGGGATTTGTAACTACCCATGGGGGGAACTGCAAAATATAAACAGTTTCTTTGTAGCAAACATAGTTGCATATCAGCGTGATATATAAACAATGCCAAACTCGATACTCAATATCCAAACATTGTGGCCATTTAGACAAACACGCATATGCTACATTATTTAGATCATCAAAGTGCGATATCAACTATCCGAGTGGCCTGTTCAACAGATCATGAATAAGAGATGTAATTTTTTTTAAATATAATATTCGTATCGTTCATAATTTATGATTACTACACTAGAAATATTTGGGGCAGATGACTTCGATGTTTTGCCTATTAAAATAATAATGATTCCCACCATCAGATTAGCAACATACCTCACAAGAATTTTTAACAGATATTATCGGTTGATTATGAGCACTTTCGTAGAGATCGCATCGTTTAGTGATGAGTGACAGGAGTTCGTTTTAGGGAAAGTCACATGCACGGCGTGGTGCAGTGTCTTTAATTAAGCTATATGTTTCTTTATCAGATGATGATGATGATTAGTATTTTATTATTATTTTTATTATTATTACTGTTATTATTATTATTAGTATGGGAAGATTTTTCCAGCTATCGGTTCAATAACGCACGAACCATAAAAATAATACATTTAGAAATGCATACAAAAGCTGTAATTCATGAAATCAACATTTAAAAAAGTACCAGCATATTTCGCTCATCTTTCTACTGTAGTTCATTTATTTATAAAAATAAGTGATAAGTGAATCATGCCATAATGAACTAGAGGAATTCTTCTCCAAAGAATTGGCATGCTCGCCACTTATAATTTATACAAACTAACCTATAGAATTATGTATCTATAGGTTTTGATTATTTCATTGGTTTATTATCGAAGGTTTCATAGAGACTGGATCATTCCTTGGTGAGTTAAAGGAATTCATATATCAGGAATTGACAAGCACGCCATTTTTAATTTGTGAAAAGGAAACAATATTTGTATATACGTGTAGGCTCAGATTACAAACATGGTTTACTACATCAGATTTCACAGTGATCCGATTATTCAGTGACGAGTTCGGTGGATTCATGTATAAGGAATTTATATGCGGTCTATTGTAGTAGTCGTTCATTGTATGAGTTGCTCAAAATCAATCTGAAATATTATGATCTATATATGTGCCAATTTAGGAAGAAATACGTTTGTTGGTATGGACGTTACATGCAGTTAAAGATTAAACATATCAGTACTCGTAGAATCATGTTGGCATGTAATTTCATGTATTGCATGTGTGTAAAGATTAGAATTGTTGGCCTTCATACTTTTTGATATATTGAAACTCGGATTGAAAAAATACAGAGAACATTTATCAACAGCTGGCAGCCTTGGTGACTCTAAAGAATGCACATAGTCATATCTGTTATGGTACGCTAAGCACATACGAAATTTGGTTGAAATTCAATTGATAGTTTGGAAGTTACATGCATATAGAGATTGACCCATCAACATGCGTAGAATCATGTTGGTAACATTGCCATATATGGGCTTCAGAAAATTAATTTGAAATTTTATTATCAACAAGTGAAAAGCCTCCGTGGCTTAGGCGGCAGCACGCCGGCCTCTCACCGCTGGGTCCGTGGTTCAAATCCCGGTCACTCCATGTGGGATCTGCGCTGGACAGAACGGAGGCAGACAGGTTTTTCTCCGGGTACTCCGGTTTTCCCTGTCAAAATTTCATTCCAGCATCATTCTCCACTATCATTTCATTTGTCATTCATTTAATCATTGCCCCAGAGGAGTGCGTCAGGCCTCGGCAGCCGGCACAGTTCATATCCTCGCCGCTAGATGGGGGCTTCATTCATTCCATTCCTGACCCGGTCGGAGACTGGAAGCAGGCTGTGGATTTTCATTTTCATTATCAACAAGTGTGAAAATTTTGGAACATTTCCCATGCATGCTTTCAGAGATATCCAACATAGATCTCAATCTTCAATTGTGATTTTTCAGCGGTTGGTAGCACTGACGTCATTTTCAAATATGTTCGTGAGATATTCTGGTATAGATATTCAATCATACCAAATTTGATTACAGTAGTTGCAACCGTTTAGGTGTTTTTAGGAGAACACACACACAGAAGGACAGACACACATTTGACCGGATTAATCCCATATGAGGCGTTCCGTAAGAGAAGGACGAGCCCGCCGTGAGTAGTTTTTTTAAATTTACCCATCAGGTAGCTGCCTTTATCCTCTATAATGTAAGTGTGGCTCAAGCTGGCGAGCTCGCCCTTATCGCTCGGAAAGTGAACATTGTATTGAAGCCTGCAGCGACAAGGCGGCAGCCGAGGTATCATATTCATTGAAATGCTCCCGCAGAGAACGGCGAACGCGCCACGCCCCGTCACAGCCCCAGTCGCAGTGATATCGCCACAGTGAGTGGATGTAGTACGTTTGTATAGACATTGTAATCGTGTTGCGTTATCCTATCCGTTATTTATCGTCACGTTTAGTGTACTGCAATGTCTATTATGTTACAATACTATGTTTCACTGTACAGTACGTAGTGTTTTATCTCCATAAATGAACCTATAATTTTCTCTATTCATTTACAACGAGTAACATCAGTAACAATAAATATTTGTACTTTATGTTTCATATTTCAATAGTAGTCGTAGTATTGCAATACAGTGTGCATTTGAAACTGCTCGCAGCATTAACATGTCCGGAGCACCGAATGGCGGCCTCGCCCTTATCCAATTCACGAGCACGAACCTTGCACACTGATTATCTCCAAATGCACATGTGGCGGGCTCGCCCTTCTCTTACGGAACGCCTCATATGTCTACCTTTTCATCATTTTTGGAAAATGTGAAAAGTAGTCTAAAAACCAGTAGGCCTAAATACTCCGCCAACATATTATTTTCTTATATAAACATTCAATGACTGTTGAAGGACGGTAATAAGTTGACAGGGTATTAGAGTAGTTGAATTATGACGTACCGTATTCATTTAATAACGAAGAGTGGAAATACCTGGGCCAAGCGACATTTCTTCATATTCACATTTTTGTTGTAATGTGTGCTACGAAATTCCACCGATAACGAGATAAAACACGCCGTGTATAAATTGCTTGCAAGTAGTTTAAATGTTCCCAGAAAGAAGAAGCACAATCCTCACTCTCAGTTATAGTGGGATATATGATGTCTCCCGGGACTGGTTTTGGCTTTGGCGCTTGGCTCATTAAATATTTCCACTCTTCAAATATAGTAAATACGAGTATATTCCTTGTTCCTCGTTAATATTAAGAAGTGCTAATTTTCAAGAGTATCACATGTCCATAAAGAGCATATTTGTATTTTAAACTCTCATTTAGATACTATACCATTGTGGCGGAGAAGCTAATGAGAACATTTAGCATATATAATTAATAAATGTCCAAGTAAGGCATAGCAATTCAGTAATTTGGATATCAATGCCCAAGAATGAAGTATTTAGATTTCGATCAGTTAGTAATATAGTACCTTAATTGCACTAGCTAAAACAGGTAAGGAGAGAAGAAGAAGTAATGCTGTAATACCTACAGCTCGAACAAATACAGGTGTTTGGTCTTAAGATATTCCAGGGCCACGTATATTAATTGTTGTTGTAATGCAATTTACTGCTCCTAATATTGAAGAAATCCCGGCTAAGTGAAGTGAAAAAATTGCTAAATCTACTGATACTCCAGCATGAGCAATATTAGCAGAGAGTGGGAGATAGACAGTTCAACCAGTCCCAGCTCCGTTTTCTACTACACTAATTGCTAATAAATGGGATAAAGATGGAGGTAATAATCCAAAATCTTACATTATTTGTTCGTGGGAAAGCTATATCAGGATCACCTAGTGTTAAGGGTACTAATCCACCAATTATAATATTGTTATTACTATGAAACAAATTAATAATAAAGCATGGGCTGTTACAATAGCATTATAAATTTGATCATCACCAATTAAATAACCAGGTTGACCTAATTCAGCACAAATTAGTATTCTTAATGAAGTTCCTACTATTCCTGCTCAAGCTCCTAAAATAAAATACAGAGTTCCAATATCCATATGATTATTTGAGAAACAAACAAAAGTAAAAACATACCGGTAATCGAAATGTCCAAAATTATAAAACTTAATGTTAATGGAAGTTTCTTACGTTGTTTACTAATAGTTGAACTGTCTTTAATTTGTATCAAAATTTTAACATTGCTCTATTAAGGTGCTAAATTATTCATTCTATTGTGTTTGAATTTGAACCCAACGTACGATAATTTAAATATTTTATACATTTTTATTACTTGAAATTGGGAGTTAGGAAACTTATTTAGTAACAAGAAATCGTACAGAGATTTTAGTAAATATATATCAAAATATTGCTAATACTGATGAAAATGAAGCTCCTGTATCCATTCGAGACAACATGTTTTAAGCAAATGGATACATTTAAGAAATAACAACGATGGGTTTCGTTTGTATACAACACAGTGGTATGCTGATTCGGAATACCATAATTACCTGACTAAACTTTTAGGGTGGACCTGATGACATTAGTGTTGTTATTTATTTATTTATTTGAAACATTGTTTGTATTTGACATTCATTGTTGCCAATATTGGCATTATCATAATCCCACACAACCCATTTGAAACAAATGTTAATAAATAGTGCATGCATAAAAGACTGTATTCACATGGCTCCTTATTTGTAAATATATTCTCCAGTCCTGTACTTGAATGATGAGGCCCTAATTTTATTTCTAACTTTGTGTTGGAAGGTTTAGAAGAAAATGGATTTGTTATTACACAAAAAAAAACTTCGTTCATTTTTCATGATGCACACAATTAGCATATTAAATAATTACGTACCATGCCACAAAAAATAAAAACACATTAATTTATACAAATTAACTTCATTCACAGAACTCACTAACACATTGGTACTGTAATTGGAACACCAGACACCTGAAAATGTATAAATATATTTTGTGTAAAATCAGTACTTGTGAACAATGGCTATATACAGTACCTGTTTAAGGGCGTGCGGTAGACCCATCTCTCGTAATCCGGTTTGACCTTCAAACAGAGACAGAACAGAAAGAGAATTGGAGAGATCTTCTATTTCGCTTTAACGCAACACTATTGGCCAATTTTCCAGGCCCTTGAAGAGAAAGGAAGAATTTGCGTGAAAAACAGTGCTATGCCCACTCTCTTCTCAGCCAGCCCTTCAATCCATATACTTTAACTAGAGGGTTCTCTAGAACGGCCCCCGCTATTACACTACACCGAACGAGACTGTCGGGAACTTAAGCTAGGGATGAGTTATATATACTGAATTCTTTTTAGAAATTCTAGAAGGGAAAACCACTTATTTTAAGTAGAATATTTCTGAAGGTCATTAATGACGCACCGCTCCTGCCATAATGACAAACAAATGAGAGTTTAAATGCATATCCGAATGTAAGTAGCATTAGGCAGTTAAAAGGATTTGCGCTATCAATGTTATAAATGTTAAAGTATAAATTGCATGAACATAAAGATGTTTGTATAAGGATGGATATAAAGTGAAGGAAGAGTGTTGGTAAGTTTATTATGAGTACAGTATCACAATGCAGAAAGGAATAGAAATATGGTGTATTTATCATGAGTGGGGACAGTCACATTTACTAAGTACCTTTGGATAAAATAAAATATGAAACAATTGAATTAAAGAAAATACAATACAATTCCTCAGGTAAAATGGAATACAGGGTACCGGTACTTGAATAAGAGAGATATGGTTAAAGATACAAATCTCCAAACTGAATTATGTTAATTCCTTCCATAAATATGTTCTTTTCTCTAGAAGAGAACAGAACGCCAATAGTTCAAGCAAGGTCAAGGTAGGTTAATTAGCAAATTATTAGAACACGTGATAATTTTGAGGAACCCTGTTCCAGTCCATCAGAAATGTCGTGTAGAAGGTTCCTCGCAAAGCATTTGATTTTCTAAGTTACGGTGGGTTTAGGAATGCAAAATGCAAACAGACCTACCATCTATTGCACCATTAACAAATAAAAAATAGTAAATTTATATTTGAATGCACTGGTAAAAAATTCAAGGAATGTTAAAGTCAGTGCTAACCTGCGAGCAAACCACAATTAAACTTGTTGAGCATGTGAAAATTACGTCCGAATGATAATGATGGTCATGAAGCGAGAAATGTTGTCAGTCACTGGTTAATCTTAAAATTCTCGTTATTCTCGAAAGGGCAGTAGGATTCGTGGATTCTCCTTTCTGCATAAAAGACATGGATACAAGCAAAATGAAAAAAAAAATAATGAACGCATTCAAATCGCGACTAAAATAGGACGAAAAAATCAGTGCATGGTCTATTATTGTTTCATAATTTTCGAATTGAACAGAGGCGAAGTTTGGCTGTCCCCAGATAAATGGATTGTATTTTTGTTATATCGTCCATATTTAATTATACATTATATTTGTCCTAACTCAGAGGAATCTCACTGAGAATACGATTGTTCAATTTCTGAAAATATTTACGTGCTCTGAATGTTATTGAACTTTGAAATTTTATTCAATAAAAGCTATGGCCATTAAACATCAGTTTCCGTTCGTGTTAAGATAAGGAAATGTACCCTCACTTACATTGATAAAATTTAAAACTGACATTCATAGTCACAAGTTAAATCTGGCAATTTCTAAATGTTCTGTTAAGGTTTGCGTCATTTGCACACTTGTTACTGTCTATGATCCCGTATTATTAATAATGGCATAAATATGAAATTACCTAACCTCTGAAGACATTAAATAAATAAATAAAATAACCTCTTGAAAATCGGTTGGTTGGTCGGTCGGTCGGTGAAGGTAGCGCATAGGAATCTGTGTGAGAAGCGCACAGCGAATAAAGCGCACATACAGGTATTTGCGAAGAAAGCGCACAAGGACCAATGTGACAGTTTAGGGTAGGGGTTACGTTACCAGGAAATGAATACTTGGAGCTGGTTGGAGGTGAGTCATCACGCAATACAATAGCTCAGGTTCATTCCTCCCGAGCAGCCGCCCCACCTCACCGACCCCTTCTTTGTCATTCCTGTTCTGATGGTCCTTCAAGTCACTTCGTAAGCAGCAATAATCTGTTTTAGTGTTTTAAACTTACTTGTGTTAAAGTTATTTTACTAGTATACCTAGTGTTTTGAACGTTTTCTTTCTTTTTAGTATTTATACATGGTTTAGTTATATTATGGAAGTCTTAACTACTAACAAGGGTAAGCCTGCAGCACATTATAACGGATACGCATATAGGGAGTTTAGGAAGAATATAGATGGGTTAATAGTTTGGCGATGTCAGAAGGAAAGGTCAAGTAGGTGCCGTGGAATGTTAAAAAGTAAAAATGGCGAAGTTTTAGAAGTTACTGATCACTCATGTGCAGCACCGGACACAGCCAGATTGGAAGTTATGAAGAGCATCAACGTTGCAAAGAAGAGAGCCCGTGAAGAAGACACGTCCATTTCAAAGATCTACAGAGAAGAACTGGGAGAACTCCACAACAAGGGCTACAATTTTGTAACAGAAATGCCGCAACAACTCACCACAAAAAGAAGTATGTACATACAGAGAAACAGTGCGCGTGGAACCCAAAAGGAGCCTAAGACTAGAGAAGAAGTAATTTTAGACGAAGAATTGCTTCAGATGAACGACGGATCAAAATTTATGTTAGTGGACGAAGGCTCAGAGGAACGGATGATCATTTTTTGTTCAGAAAAAGGAAAAGAGTGCTTGAGGAACCTACAAGGCTTTTTCATGGATGGAACGTTTAAAAGTTGTAGTAAACAGTTCGGTCAAATTTACACCATCCATGCTGATTATGGAAGCTCCGACACAGAAACTAACGTTTATCCAGTTGTGTTTGGCCTACTTCCAAACAAGAAGAAAACTACATACGTTCGTTTTTTTCGTCATGTACTGCAAGCAGTCCCAGAATGGAATCCAAGACACATCCACGTTGATTTCGAGGCGAGTGCAATAGCTGCAATTAGAGAAGTTCTGCCATCAGTTGAAATCCATGGGTGCTACTTTCATTTGAAAAAATGTCTGTGGAGAAAAATACAAGAAATTGGACTGACATGTGAATATAGAGAAAATGAAGAAATCCGACTGTCCACTCAAATGTGTGCTGCATTAGCCTTCTTGAAAACTGAAGATGTCCAAGATGGCTGGGTCGAAATTCACTCACAGGCTCTTGAAAACCCGAAATTAACTCGCTTCTTCGACTACTTCGTCGAACAGTGGCTGCATAATGACGAAATTCCTATTGAATTGTGGAATTGCTATGCTAGGCGACACAGGACTACGAACGCGGTGGAAGGTTGGCACAACAAAATCAACAATCTTCTTGGACGACCCAACCCCAAAATCAGAGATGTCATACTTTGTTTCAAGAGTGAAGCGGAGGAATCTTCTTGTATGTACATGAGGATAGAACTGAATTTAGCTGGGAAAAAGAGGAAGAAAACTTACATCGAGTTGGATAAGAAACTGGAAAGAACTGTGAAGAAGTATGAAGAAAATGGTGACATCACAGCGTGTTTAAAGACAGTTTCATATCTAAAAAAACTTGGCTAGACCTTCTTTCTAGAAGAAAAGCAAGACCCGAAAAGAATGTAAATAGTAAACAGTTAATATTGACGAAGCTACATTCATGCTGATTTAAAGCAAGCCTAAGTATACTTTAAAACTGTAAATATATTTAAAAAGTTAACATTGACGAAGCTATACTCAAGCTGATTTTAAACACGCCTAAATGATTAAAAATATTTAGTAATTAATCATTTAGCCAGTCCACAGCCTGGATAAAGTGTGATGGGAATCAGAAACTAATTAATTCAACTTTTATTTTCTGTGTAACACTCCTTATTTCTAAGAAGATAGGGGCGGGATTCCTTCTGTAACTCCAAAAGGGTTGACTGTGCGCTTTCTTCGCAGTGCGCTTTTCTCGCAGTGCGCTTTTTTCGCGACACCAGCGCATAGACCACCTGTATAACAGCCATTATCTTAATTTTAAAGAAACCAGTTGTTCGCATTCTCAATTATCGCATTTCCAAGCAAATGGTTTACTCAGAGCTAACGGAAGGGGGGGGGGGGGTGCGTGCGTGCGTGTGCGTGTGTGTGTGTGTGTGAAGATGCAAATTGTGAACTGCTGAAGAGAAATGAAGGAATCTGACTTCTCTGACTTCCCCAATTAGGAATACCTGTCATCATTGCGCCAAATTGTATGCCTCCAGTATTGTACGATGCACTTATACAGTAGATGAAAAGGCACTCTGTTTGTAAGACCAACCTATTATTATCATTATTATTATTATTATTATTATTATTATTATTATTATTAAGAATCGATTAAAAAGGTTTTCATACCTAGACACATTAAAATGACTTACAAAAACATCATTGACAGAAGTGTAATAAAAAAAATAAAGTGAAATAAAAAATAATTGTTAGAAAAAATTAAGCTCGTTGTTCCAAAAAACGTATGTAACTTAGTAATAATTGTAAATACTGTTGTACATGAATATTATATGAGTCGTCCAGTTGCAAAACTCGTTTAACCCACTTGTGAATAAGGATCATGTCATAAAATTATTCATTTTACTAGTTTATTTTATCTTATTTTTCTTTATTTTATTTTGTTTTATTTAATTAAATTTTATTTTGTTTTCTTTTGATTTTATTGTTTTATTTTATTTCGTTTTATTTTGTTTTAAATTGTTTTGTTCAAGTTTTTGTTTTGTTTTTGTTTTGTTTATTTTGTTTTAATTTATTTTGTTTTGTTTTATTTTGATTTTCCAGAAAACAAACATAAAACCAAAAACAAAAACATGAAGAAAGAAGCAAAATTCGAAAACAAAAGCAAAATCAGAAAACAAAAACAAGAAACACAAAGCAAAAAGCAAAATTCAAAAAAGCAAAAGCAGAAAACATACACAAATCAAAACCAAGAAAGAAAAGCAAAAAGTAAAATTCAGAAGCAAAGGCACAAAGCAAACACAAAACCAAAAACCCAAAGCAAAGAGCAAAAAGTAGAAAACAACAAACACAAAAGATACGCGAGGCATAGTCCAGAGAAACGTTTTTCATGAAAATGATTCTTATTCACAAGTGGATTAAACGAGTTTTGCAACTGGACGTCTCATATACGTATCCACCGAATCCTAACTGAGCACGAGTTGATGATGTTCGTTTGACGAACGAAACTAGTCATCCCATTAACACCCCTCCCCATTTGTATGATAACCCCTTGCACTACAGCCCATGAAGGACCTAGGCCTACCAAGCGACCGCTGCCCAGCCATTTGGCCTGCAGATATTGGGGTGACGCGTGGTCAGCGCGTCGGGTCCCCATTGTATGAGTGCATAGATAATTGATGTATTTATTTCAGGCACTTGGAAATTAATTGTTAAACCTCACTCAATTTAATCGGGTACTCTTGTGTTCACCGACTGAAAAGCGATTCTACTAATAGATTATTTGGCAACACTGAAAAGTGGTTTCTAATATTTCAATTTTCAGCTACTTTTCATATTGTTCAAATAAGGCTGAACGTACTGTGTTCCTCGTGCCAATTTTAATAATCTCTTGTGCAGGTGGGAATCAAACCCTGTGTAAAAAAAAAAAAATTACAGTCAGTCTGAAAGACTATAGTGCGTCTCTACCTTAAAAGACAGTATGGAATTAAATGTAGTAATCGCCTCTCACTCGCACTCCTATGTCCTGCAATTAGCTTCGTCCTCTTCTACGCCGGCGATGTTGCCATTTCCCAATAATTGAAAGTGAAAAATCTAAGAAAATGTTCGCGTGGTCTTATAGAGAATTTTCCGCTCTTTATGGTGTAAAAATAAAAGCCTTAATTAACACATGACCCCAGTTTTCACAATTACGATATTTTAGCGCGAATCTATATTTTTGCGGATATAAAACTTATCACGCCATAGAAAATGAACTAATGATCGCAACAGATCAAGAATTTATTTTTAGATTGCCTGATATTAGTAGAAGATAGGGTAACCAAGGGTTAATAGGGTCAAAATATTATAAAACCTAAATTCCGTTCTCAACTTCAAAATATATTACATTCAGAACATACCATTATTTACAGACATATTTAAGTAACACTTTCCTTAGAATGTTCATATTTTATTCTCAACTAACTCTCTGTATATAAGCTAAAACATTTCAACTGCACTGACCCGTTTTACCCTTCCATGTTAGGATAAATCGGGTCAGTGTTTAGGGCAAATGGGGTCATATTCTTTCCTATATATTCCTTCACAATACATTGGTATCAACACTGAATAAGTTCAATTTATCACTTTACACCTTCCACAAACAAACTTTTTTTTTCTTTCTGCTCCCACACATTTTTCATGATACCAATCTTTTGACTTCCCTTGGCACTGAATCCAGTCACCCAATTTTCCTGAGCGAGAATCATTTGGATAGTAGACTATATATTTAAACTAAAAATCCTAAAATGTCATATGTTAACTCCTACACCTACCTCTATCCCACTCTCAGTCCAAAAATAGAGTATTTTTTTATTTTATTTTTCCAAAAAATTTGGAAAGTAGGCTATATTTCCAAAATTAGGAATTTTACAAAAAAAGTTTGTTTGACATTAAGTATTTTCTTGCTCTGGAGTAAACCTTTATTTATCAAAGGTTCGTCCTGACCACTTTGAAGACGTCGTTGAAGACACGAATGGGAAACTCCAAACAATTCAGCAGCATAACGTTGGCTTCTTCCCTCCCGAAATACTTTAATCGCCTTCTGCATGTCGTCCTTAGTCCATGAACTTGATGTATTTCTCGTATATTTACCCATCTGCGATAAACAAATAAATATTAATACGTAATTATAAGTACACATACATGAAATACAATGACCCTATTTGCCCAACTTTACTGACCCTATTAACCCACATTTAGTACTTTTTTATATCAGAGGTTGGTAGTGCTGAATATCGCTTCAATGAAAGCGGTACTAATGCTAACTTCTTCTGAAAAGGTGACACTTTATGTCGAAACTCAATCTCGCATATTCACTGCAATAGTGGTTGTAAAATAATAACAAAACATTAACGCTTAATTTAAATAATATAAAACACTTTCCTCTTACCTTTCACATCTCTTTATCCTTCCATTTGCTGCACAAAGAATACACACGCTAGCACGCATCAACAGCACTCAACATGTGGACAAAGTTCCCTAGTTGACCGGTAGATAGCAGCAGTTCCGTACACGTGCACATGCTCGTCAGTGGAAGCCATTGTTTGAAATTGACCCGATTTATCCTTTGACCCGATTTACACTTGGGTGCCCCTCTCAGGCCAGTAATTATTTTCATAATAAGAAGGTTATGATTTTTTTTTCTTAAGTGTTACGTAGCGAGAAACATTTTTGCTGTTGACTTTACGTTGGTAACTAAGCGAGAAGAAATGTTCATTAATGTCTGAAATAGATTTTAAAACAAACCAGAGCTCGATATCAGATAGCATTCATAAGTAATAGCACTTTGCGTACACCTCCCGCCCAGTGCTGACACAACGAAAGTTTGTTTACTAAAGTGGCCTGTAGGCTATCTGCCCGACTGCGTTTGAAGGAGGGAAGGTGATGGTGAGAAGTTAAACTGTGAAATGAAATGGAGCTTGTGTTCTTTATAAATTGTCCGCCTCGTTGCGTAGTCACTGTGCTGTCACCGTGGAGGCCCAGGTTTGAATCCCGGCTCTGACAAGAAATTTAATTCTGGTCTGAGGGCTGGAACGGGGTGTACTCAACTTCATGAGACAAAACTGAGAAGTGGCGGGTTCGATTCCTACCTCAGCCATCCTCGAAGTGGTTTCCGTAGTTCGACTTTGTCCGTCCCGGGAATGAACAAGGGTTCGTTAATGGTGCAGAGTTAACGTTTCTATGCCAAAATAACACGGCAGACACCCACGACGAAACGACAGGTGAAATGTATGAAAAGTGGTTCACCGAGCAATTGTTGCCCAATGTTCCCGATGGATCTAGCTTAGTAATAGACAATGTAGGCTATCACAGCAGAGAAATATGTTCGTTGCTTGCCACCATACCAGAGTGAACTTAATCCCATCGAAATGGTATGGGCGCAAGTAAAGAACTAGCCTATATAAAATTGAGCAACGTCTCATTCAAGAAACAAAAAATGAATACTTTAATTTTGGCTGCATACACCACTTTACCACACAAAATTGGGTAAATTACGTGGACCACAATATATATTATTATTATTTTATTATTATAATCATTATTATTATTAAATGTCATATTATAACTTATGATATTCGAGAAAATGTAATATTATAATGTGTGCATTAAAATCGCGCTCTGAACTTCGGTGTATCATATCTAAATATTGTACCGTCGTTCGCTTCATGGCATGAGGTACAGTTATATACAACAAACAAATATTTTGGAAATTTCCCGAGTTTTGCGTAAAAACACGCCTGTATACGAGTTATGTTACATCATGTGCCCGGCCTTGCAGAACTTGGTATATGCAGCAGATCTGGCATCAGCGCACTCCATTTAATGCGTACTGTCTTTTAAGGTAGAGACGCACTATAGACGTTATATCATTTCAAATGACGCATGCTACAAATGCTACACATGTTAGAAAGGCTCAGGAGGGCTTCTCGCTTCGCTCGAAGCCCCAGGACTCTTTCAACAGTCTCCATTACCCATTAACTTAGGCTTCCCGCGCGGGCACCTCTTTCAGGGTCACCCTGTATTTGAGTCTGACATCTTTTACAACTCTTTAAGAGTCACCCATTATTTGAATCTGATATCTCGCAACCCTCTTTAAGGGTCACCCTGTATTTGAATTGAATCTAACATACTGTACACCTCATTAAGTGTCACCCTGTAATTTGCTCTGACATCCTGCACACCTCTTTAGGAGGCACCCTGTATTCTTACCTGGCATCTTGTATATCTCTTTAGAAGTCACCCTGTATTCTTGTGTTCGCTTCGCTCAAAGCCCCAGGGCTCTTTCAACAGACTCCAATAACCATTAGCTTCTGCTTCCCACGTGGCTGCATGACGTCACGCACTCGCTTCCCGCGCGGCTGCATGACGTCACTTCCGTCTCCGTCTCCGTAACGCATAACGTTGGACCCAAGCATAACGACGAAGTCGACAAGATCATTTGAAATGATAAAACACAACATCCTCACACAATGATCAATAAATCCTCAGAATGACAACTGAATGCAATTTTAAAATAATGTGAAGTGCTATGAACCCGTTTTCATGTTGAAGGTTTATCATCAAGTATCCTGTAAAATGTTTCTTTGACAATTTAGTTTTGCTGTGTTTTACCCTGAAATGCTTTAGAAATCTTCTGGTAAAGACCAATAAACATTAAATATTATTTTATGCTAAAATATTTAAATTTTTGTCAGTAAGTTCCGTATCACATCACACCCATAACATTATGCTTCCCTGAAATATTTAATATTTAAATAATAATTGAATTAAGCCAAAGGATTGACACACTCTATTTTGTGTAAACATTTACTCTGGACCAAGATATCAGATATTTGGAAATACTGGAGAGGCAAAAAATGTTCATATGAATCTCTCCCACTAAAACATTAAAAAAAACATCATTTAACCAACACCATCGCCAAAGTGATAGTTAAGGGTATCTGATAATACGCATGACAATAACGGCTCGGTGATCTTGAAAAATGAATCAGCACTGTGAGCTCATCCACATCTTACAAAATTTCATTTCTACCAAAAATACCTTCAATTCTGAAATCCTATAGGCCTACTTTAGCTGACTATTCTCCAAATGGACATCTGATACCATTTTTCTTCTGTTTTAAAAGAAACTCGGTAGCCTTGTGGCTAGTTTAACTTTGATAGGAAATTGGAAGGATGAGATACATAGCAATCACGACAGATGTATAAAACACAGAATAGCGGGGAGTAGTGTAGATCGCGATACATTACACTACAAAATTCCCCTAGACATAAAATGGTTTCGTTTAGACCGTCGTTTAACCAAGTAGCGACCAATGACTTTGTCTCACCGTGGCTTTAAAAGGGTAGTCTACAGTGCAACTTTTCAATTAAATTGAACAACTAAAATAATATATGGTTATTCGTAACTCACCGCCACACCTCACACCTAAACACTTGTTACTACATTGGCATGTAACGACGCACTGTTTGAAAGCGCATATAGCGGCAATTCAAGCCATGCCATCACACAAACGAACAACAACGTCCTCACGCCATCCATGACGGCATAGATTACACAAATAAAATCGCCTAGACACGCACGTATCGCAGTGTATACTTGAACCGAATAGCGTTATCTCCTTCTCCCTACTGCCTCGCTGCGCTGAACAAAGAAGTGTGGGGGAGAGTGAGAAGTTGTGTCGAGCCCTTCCCACTACATACAAATGTATCAGAATGTATTCTGAAAATGGATAAAATATGCACGTTTTCCCACAAGTGTTACAAATGGACTCGAATCATAATCCATGATCTCTGCGCATTTGTCTAGTAGGTTATATCCTTTATAACTTACTCATTTGAGACTTAACTGCAATGTGGCCTATTCCTACCTGAATTTGTAGCTGAGTTTCTATAGTCATTGCAAAGAGCTGGCACATTTCCATATGTGGCGATTTGAACTTGTTCCACAGTTTGCTCTATTATAAATGTATAGATTGCTGCATTTCCTACAATTCTGGGTGTTCATTTGCTCTACACAGAAATTAGAAATGTTCACGATGATAAATATTTTGCATGGATACTACATTCGAAGACTTGAAAACAAGATATAAATCTACCTGGCCATGTATATATGAGTTTTACGTGACCGTTAATCTTGCAATCATGAGCCACAGGACATAGCATTTCACTTCAAAAATCTAACATGCATTGACCGGGAATCGAACCCGGTCCACCTTGGTGAGAGGCAAACAGCTTGACCGTTGAGCCACCACGCCCCTATCTATCTTAGTTACTGAAGTTTATTGTAAATTTGCGTATCTTGTCAGGTTTATTAGTAGGCCTATTATATCATGTTCTTTTTTTTCCAGAGTTTCCTACTTCTATTCCAGGCAAATGCCGAGATGGATCCTGACTTAGGGCCACGGCCGCCTCCTACCCAATCCTCACCTGAATTACAAATACACACTACTACAAATACCACAATAACACAAGTTATCAGACAAACTCTACACGCACCCAAGTACACGGGGCTAAATGATCACGATGTCCAAGCCCCTTAAATGAAACATCAACGAGAACTTCGCGAGGTGAGAAAGATATCTTCCTGATGTTAATAAGTCACAACACAGTTCTAACGCATGTGCTTCAATGAAGCCTATATAGATACTGATGAAAATGGACGGGTGTTTTGCCGTGATGCGATGGTAACACTTCTTGAAGGCATGGAATTTATAAGATACTTGATCACTTCCTGAGGAATTGTGGTCCACTGCACGGGTCAGTTGTTCCAGAGTTTTGGGTGACTGAGGAAAGTTATCCTGTTCTTGACCCATCATATCCCTCACATACTCCATAGAGCTGTGGTCCGGGGATCTGGCGGGCCATTCCTAGGTTGTGATGTGTTCGAGAGCTTCCCTGGAGATGTGCGCAGTGTGAACGTGGGCATTGTCCTTCTTAAACATCCGTTTTGCAATGTTTGCCATCGGGAACAGTTGTATTGTCCTCAACAATCACTAATTGTGATTTCACATTAAAGCCAATAGCTTCCCAGATCATAATCCCCAGTGTAGGCCCTGTGTGCCTCTTGACAATAAGGTCTGGGTGGTCCCTTTTCCTAGTATGTCGTCGTACACGACTGCGGCGATCACTTCGGGCAAGATAGAAATGTGATTCATCATTAAAGACGACACTATGTCATTCCGTCGACCCAAGTCGATCGTTCTCGACACTGTGCCAGTCTTCCACGTCGATGCAGTGGGGTCAATAGAACACCTATTGCAGGAACTGCATGCAGACGATTCCCAACTGTTTGGTGCGTAATGTGGGGCTGGGGTCCCATTTTTGCTCGAATTTGCACTGCTGTTGCGCCGGTGTCCATCCGGGCCATCCAAATCATGCGGCGATCCTCCCTCATCCCAGTTGTCCGTCGAGTTGGGCCAGTGCCGGATCGAGGAGTGTGCGTACCTTTATTTGATCACTGCTGCCAAATCCGTTTTAGCGTAGTTGCCGGTCGGCCAACACATTTAGTTAGAGTCCGTAAAGATAAACCACTCTCACACAAACCAGTTATCCAAGCTCTCTCAAACTGTGACAGTTGTTGAACACGTGCTCTCCTCTGTCGTTGAAGCATCACTGCACAGAGGCCAAGTTAACTATGCTATACTACGGTCCGTTTATTGGAGATGGTTACTCTGCGACCAATCACGAGGGGAGACCTGTAGCCTATAAACAATTCAATGAGCCTCTAAATATTATCGGTTACATACTTACATGGCATCTTGAAAATCAACTCAAATTACAGATTCCTTCATGGTGTTGAAAAATGAAAATCCACAGCCTGCTTCCAGTCTCCGACCGGGTCAGGAATGGAATGAATGAAGCCCCCATCTAGCGGCGAGGATATGAACTGTGCCGGCTGCCGAGGCCTGACGCACTCCTCTGGGGCAATGATTAAATGAATGACAGATGAAATGAAATGATAGTGGAGAGTGTTGCTGGAATGAAATTTTTGACAGGGAAAACCGGAGTACCCGGAGAAAAACCTGTCTGCCTCCGTTCTGTCCAGCACAGATCTCACATGGAGTGACTGGGATTTGAACCACGGACCCAGCGGTGAGAGGCCGGCGTGCTGCCGCCTGAGCCACGGAGGCTTTCTCCTTCATGGTGTTACTATTTCCATTTTCATGAGTGTAAGAAGTCGCAACATATCCATCATTAACTTTGCACGGACTGTAAAGTGAGTCCATACACACGCTACTTAAACTATGTCCACCGCCTTCTGTCTCAGGGTACGTATTGAGACTCCGGTCCCGAAGGTTCTGGGTTCGATTCCAGGCTCTGCCAAGAGATTTATTTCTGGTCTGAGCGAGGATACACTATGCCCCGTGAAGTAAAACCTCAGATCAAACATCCTAGAAGTGGATTTCCGTGGTTCACACTTCCATTCTAGGCATTCCTAACTTAAGGCCACGGTCGCTTCCTTCCCAATCCTAGCCACAATTACAATTACACACACTACTGCATATGCTACACTATCGCAGGTTATCAAACAAATTCTACACACACCCAAAGTCTTTGGGCCAGAGATGGCCACGATGCCCAAGGCCCTAAATGAAACAATAACATTAAACTCTGTCTCCGGCCAGGAGTGGGGATGATCGATTCTCCTCAGAACTATTTTATGTTTATTGCTCTCTAACTCGTCTGGTATTTGCAGACAAAGGATTTGCTTATTCTTTGTTGCAGATCTTAATGTTAGTAAGTACTTTACTCTTCGCGTAACATCGAGTTGTGAAATTAACTCCATTATTAGCGAATATCAGAACAATGCCGATATGACCGTTTGTTGGATTTCTGGCCGTCAGTTTGTTAATATTCCCGATACTTTTGGTTTAAGCAGAGTCTTAGACAGAGAGTTGACATAGAAAATTTTTGTGGAATCAATGATGAAAAATGCAAACTTGTCACCAATACGAAGAAAGTAGCAGGTGAGATGGCAGATATATTTTGAGAAAATGAATAATGAGGAGTTTCCACATGATCCAATCCCAGTGTCAACACCTATACAGGCAACCATTACACTACTCATCGAGGTTGAGGTTGTTGAAGCACTGAGTAAAATGAAACATAGAAAGGCAACCGGGCCAGACTATCTAGATGCAGAACTGTGGAAATCAAAGTACTGGGAGTCAGTTCAATGGCTGAGAGTTTTCTTTAACACAATTATTGAAGAGAGAAGTATTCCAGCTGATTGGGCGTGCAGTATCACAATTCTAATTTGAAAGCAGAAGGGTAGTCCAGCCGAATGTGGTACGGTAACTATCGCCCAGTGTGCTTCCTAACACACACGATAAATATCTTCGAACGCATCATTGATAGATGGATCCGTCAAATTTTAACCTCACAACCAATCAATGCGGTTTTGTGAAGGGTTGTGGGACGACTGACGCTATCCACGCTGATCGCCTGGTTCTTGAAAAACACCAGGAGAAGTCAAAGCACCTACAATCTAACCTTCCTTGACCTCGGAAATGCCTTTGATCGAGTGCCTTGTGAGTTGATTTGGTTTGCCCTCCGAGAGTATGGAGTTCCCGAAGAGCTAGTTGGAAGGGTCAGACTGTTCTACCATGACCCACGATCGCATATAATCAATTGCTGGATTATCGGACGAGTTTCCTGTTTCTGTGGGAGTACATCCAGGATCTGCTTTCTCGCCTCTCCTCTTCATCGCAGTCATGGATACAGTCACAAGAGATATGCAGAAAAATGCACCTTGGACTTTGCTGTATGCTGACGATGTGGTGTTGGTATCTGAAGATAAGACTGACCTGCAACGTCAAGTCCAAGACTGAATGACCACCTTGAAGATGTTGGCCCAAGGCTCAACGTAAGGAAAACGCAGGATCTCACTACTGATCTCGACGACTTAGATACCATCAGAATCAATGACATTGACCTACCAACAACAAGGACTTTTAAGTACTTAGGTTCGACAATTGTTGCCGATGGAAATCTCAGTGCTGAAGTCTCTAACCACCTGAGACATATGTGGTTTAAATGGTGTACTGTGACTGGAAGATTCCAGACAGGCTCAAGTCGAAAGTATACCGATAAATAATCCGTCCCGTTGCTACTGCATGGTACTGAATGTTGGCCATATACAACGGGGATGGGATAACGACTTGACGTCATGGAAACAAAAATAGATTGAAAAGTATGGGTTATAAGTTGCAGCTTGGCCTTACACCTTTCTGAATATCATCTTCTCTCTCATACCCTTGCACGCACACTGCAGGACCATGTCACTAACGACGAAGTCCGTACCACAGGTTATATGCAGTGGCACCGATTGTAGACAAGATGAGAGAAAGTTGTCTACGATGGTACGGGCATGTTCTTCGAGCAGAAGCAACATCAATGGCAAAGACCGGTTTTAGTTTACAAGTAGATGGGAAACGGCCAGTAGGACGACCAACGCAGTGATGGCTAGACACGCTGAACAAAGATCTCAAAATCTCAGGCCTGCATCCTGATCAGGCACAAGATGGAGTGAAGTGGAGACAAGAGATAAAACAGCGGACCCCGCCAGCATACGGGACAAACAAGGAGAAGATTAGGCCTAAATATATTTGCAAAACAAATATTGTTAAGGCTTAACGTTCATGCCATATCGACGGTGTCAATGGAATACCTCGTATCCGACAATGCTCTTCGTTCCCATCATTTCCCTTATGATCGCTCACGCCTTCCAGCCGTATGTGGTGGTACCGTCCAACAGAACAATTCACGCTAGGTTTATTTTCCTGTACAGAGGTATAACGGAAAATGAAACTTATATATATGGTACTCTACTGTAGGAGTGCATAACTACACGGAAATATACTTTTGAACAGCACAATTAATTTAAAGCTCATTTTTCTTTATGCCCCTACACAGGGAAATGAACCCAGCGTGAATTTGTTCTGTTGGACTGCGCATCCAAGAGACGTGACCAATCATAAGGAAAATAATGAAAACGAAGAGCATTGTCAGATACGAGGTATTGCATTGATACCGTCGATATCCTTTCTTACATGCAAGATGCAATTAATATTAAGGGGGAAGACACTGCTTAATAAGAAAAAATAACAATATTATTTTTCTGTTCTTGTAAAAAAGCTTTTTTTATATAGAAATCTATTAGTAGAAGCTTTTCAGTCGGTCAACATGAGTGTGCACAATTCGATTGGGCGGGGAGTTACAATTAATTTTCTAGTGCCTGAAATAAAATACAAGAATATTTTTTTAAACACTTAATAAAACATTTCTCACACAGATGGGGGACTTAACTGGATGACGTAGACAAGCCAGATATAAACAAAATAGAAATTGAAAATGAATATCACACTTTAATAAAATTACTAAGAAGGGAATGGAGGAAGCCAGGTAAGAGCGATTTTTTAAATATTATCAGGGGAATGTGGAATATATTCGTATGTGTCATGGTTCCGTATTGATTGAACAATTATGCACTAAGAGGGGGATAGGTTCCGCCTGATCAATACAACGTAATTCACATTTAAAGGGTTGTATTAACACCCTTGTGGTACATGTTTCGGGTCCTTATTATGGCCCCTTCATCAGCCTCAAAACAACAATAGATATCAGTATCATATAGGATTCAATAAAGGTAAAATCTAACATGAAATGTATGAATGACATGAATGAAAATGAAACATATTAAACAATTATGGGTAATGTGGTGAAACATATGAAAAAACATATCATAGATGGGGACATAAAACTATTACGTACAAGACAAAAATTAAAAGATTAAAAACACATTAAAATAGCAAGTTGCAATTACAAGCACTTCTGGTGCATGTCGAATAATGTCTTGCAAAGTTCGTATTGGAGTCCTATATTATAACACAGTGCTTGATCCAATTCTGCTTCCGTGTCATAGAGTCCATTATTATTAAATGGTTGAAACTTGTAGAGAAAGCCTTATGGTATCTGTAATCTCCTATTAGACTAGTAGTCAAATCATAATACATCACCATTGACGTTTAAAAACAGGCCAAGCATAAGAGACATTATCCTGATGGTAGAGGTAGTCCATTGGATACGAGATGTAGTAGACAGAACGGGCAAATCCCAAACAGAGAGAGGAGAGGGGACTCCTTCGTCTATGTGAACACGGGCCTTTAAGAATCTAAGGGTAAACAAAAATATTTATGTGAAAGACGTGTCATCAAGAGGGAAAGAAATATTATATTTGAAAATATGCAATATGGGAGAAACAGCTATAATAAAATATGAGAAGAAATAGCGGTACAAAATTAAGACACAACTTACGTTAGAGCAGAGGAAAACACAAGAGACCTCCGATGCGGGACTATGAATGTCCAATAGGTCAGATGGCGAAGATCTTGAAGATCGGGATAATTATTCCTTTTTTCCAGTCCTCTGGGGTCTTCCTTTCCTTCCATGCTGTCCTCATCACTCGGTACAACCATTGTATCCCCACCTTTCCTGCTGCTCTCACCATCTCCACACTCAACTCATCCACACCCGGTGCCTTCCCTCCTTTCATCTTCCTCACTGCATCATCCACTTCTTTCCATGTGAAGTCCTTTTCTGTTTGCAGTTCATCTTCCTCTTCCCCGATTTCTTCCTCCTCACCGTGGTTTCCATTTGGGTTCAGAAGTTCTTCAAAATATTCTTTCCACATTTTCTTCAGTTCTTCCCTACTTTCTATCTCTTGTCCCCTTTTGTTCACCATTCTAACATAATCCGTAGGATCCTTCCGCCTCTTATTTTTTACCATCCCATACAGGACCTTTTTTGTACCTTCACTATCCTCCATCATCTTTGTCCACTCTTCCATCCACTTTCTTCTCTCCTCAGCCACTACTCTCTTCGCCTCCTTCTTTCTTTCCTGGTACTCTTCCCTTGTCTCTACCGTCCTATTTATTATCACTTCCTCCATGTTGTTATTTCAATTTACGATGCTTCCTAGATATTTGAATGATCCAGTCTTCTTAAACAGCAAGCTTCCTATCTGTAGTGCCCCCATCCGTTTTCTCTTGTTTGATCCTCAGACCCACTTTTTGTGCCTCCTCTATTAACACTTTATCTATCCTTTTTAGTTCCTCTTCATTCTCTGTTATGACAACAATATCGTCGGCAAATGCTAGCAGTCTGACCTCACCACCTATGTTCACACCTCTTCCCATCGATGACACCTTCTTTAGTGCATTTTCCAATACCAGATTAAACAGGCTGGGGGAGATGCTGTCTCCCTGCTTTAATCCTGTCACCACATTAAAATTATCAGATTCCCTGCCCTCAACCCTCACTTTACACTTAGTTTTCTCCATGCACATTCTAGCCAATCTAATCAGTTTCGAGGGTATTCCTGATTCTTCCATTGTCCTCCATATGCTCTCTCTGTTGACACTATCATAAGCTTTCTTGAAATCTTTAAACAGGCAGTAAACCTTCTTGTCAAATTCCCACATCTTTTCGATTACTTGCCTGAGTATGACTATTTGGTCTGTCGTTGACATGCTTTTTCGAAATCCGGCCTGGTGCTGTTCAAGGTTTTTCTCCACATACGGTTGTAGTTTTTGTAATAGGATTCGCGCAATTATCTTGTATGCGCTACATAATAATGATACTCCCCTATAGTTCTCACATTTGGAGTTCTTCCCTTTCTTGTGTATTGGACATATTATTGCTTCTTGCCATTATTTAGGCATCTTTTCGTTTCTCCAAATTTCAGAATTAATCCATACAGTGCTTTTCTGCACGTTTCTCCCCCTCGCTTCATTAGTTCCATTGCCAGGCCATCAATTGCTGGTGCCTTGTTGTTCTTCATTTGCCTTAGCACGGCATCTACTTCTCTCATTGCAGGCACCTCCACATTTGGTTGGGGTCCTTCGTAGATTCTATTTTCCTCTGTCCCCCCCTTCCTCTGTAGGGACATTCATTATATCTTCGAAATACTCCTTCCATAAGTTCATGCCTTCTTCTTGTCCAGGGGCGTGGTGGCTCAGCGGTCTAGCTGTATGCCTCTCACCAAGGCGGTCCGGGTTCGATTCCCGGTCAATGCATGTGAGATTTTCGAAGTGAAATGCCATGTCCTGTGGTTCGGATTCCACGTAAAAAGGAGGTCCCGTGGCTTATGATCTACCGATTAACGGTCACGTTAAACTACATGCTTCCTTTTTCTTCTTGTCCAGCCACCATGTCACCTTTATTATTTTCCATCATTGCGATTCGTGGTCTGTACCCTGTCTCGAAGAACCGTGTGCATCTGTAGAATTCTCTGATATTGTTCTTACTTCTGTCTTCCTCAGCCTTTTCTAGCTGCTTGTTGATGAATTGCCTCTTTTCTGTTCTTATTATCTGCCTTGTTTCCCGTGCTGCTTTTGCGTACGGTATTCTTTTCTGTGTTGTTAGCTGTTTCTATCTAACATCCTCCATTTGTATTCCTTTTTTTTTTCTTTATTGCTGCTTCACATTTTTCATTAGACCATACCTTATTCCTCCCTCGTCTTTCTATCTTTTTTAAGTGTTAATTTACAGTCTCAATTACTATTGATTTGGTTTCCCATCGGTTTTCTTTTCCTTCTCCCTTTTCTTCTTCTAGTTCTCCTAGAATTTGATAACAGTTTTGTAGTTTTAGTTGATACTCACATTTTATTTTTTCATTTCCCAGTAGATTAACATCTATTTTACCTTTTACCGTGCCTGCTCTCGTAAACATGTATTTCTATATTCTTTGCATTACCATAATTAGAACCAGGTTGTGATCACTTCCTACTTCTGTCCCTCTAACTGCTTTGACGTCCTCGATTCCACTTACATGTCTCGAGTCCACCACTACGTGATCTATCTGGTTAGTATATCTACCACCTGGGGCATTCCATGTTCCTAGATGTACTTTCTTATGTGGGAACATTGTACTCACGATCTTCATGTTCTTCGCTGTTGCAAACGTTATGAGTCTTGCCTCATTGTCATTAGACTCTTCATGTAAGGTGTACAGTCTACCTACTGCTCTGTTTGCAGGTTCTTTGCCAACTTTCGCGTTTGCATCTCCTATTACCATCTTCATATCGTACTGTGGCATCCTGTCTCGAACAACCATGAAAAGTACGGCCTAGCGACTTACGTCAAGCATAACATAAAAAATTATCAGGTACTTTCAGTGAGCAGTGAAAATAATATATTTACAATTATAACAAAAATTGATAGTGTAACAATAGTAAATGTATACAAGCCTCCTGAAGTAAACTGGCCAATCCCTCCTTTTCCATCTCAGCAACACTCAACTCTATTCCTGGGTGATTTCAATAGCCATCATAGTCTCTGGGGATACTGCGAGAGTGACAGTAATGGCGAAGCTCTCTGTGATTGGATGGAAACTGAAAACCTAAAATTAATTTTTGATGGTAAAAGTTTACCCACTTTTCATTCAGGTCGTTGGAACAGAGGATATACTCCTGATCTGTGTTTCACAACTCAGCTTCAAAACTCCTATAGCCAGATACACCGTTCGGTACTTAATGATTTCCCCCACAGTCAGCACAGACCTATTATTTTAGAGACTGGGATATGTGTACCAATTGTACAGTCCCATCCAAAACCAAGGTGGAACTTTAAGAAGGCAAACTGGTCTGAATTTGCAAAGCAAACAGACTCTAACATCAGATGGATCAAGCCAACATGTAGTAATTACACACGATTTATCGGCATAATTAAAGGAGCAGCTAGACGATGTATTCCTAGAGGTTATCGTAAAGAATACACACCCGGTTGGAGTGAGGATAGTGAAACCTTACTGGAAAAATATGAAGCAAATCCATCTGCTGATAATGCTACTGGCCTCCTACATTCACTAGATGAGGATAGAAAAAAGATCTGGCATGAAACCGTGGAATCATTCGACCACACACACTCGAGTCGGAAAGCTTGGTCTGTTATTAGAAAACCAGACCCAACAAATTCAACACCATATAGATCGAAAACTGCCATTAAGCTAAATGACTTTGCTAATCATCTAATCTCAAATTCCATGAGCCCAAAAGAAAAGCAGACAAGAAGGGAAATCAAATCTCAGCTGAAAATCAAGAAAAGAGCAGCCCAGAATTCTTCAAAACTTTCCACTCTATTCACTGTAGAGGAAGTCAGAGTCGCCATCACAAACATGAAACTTGGGAAAGCAGCTGGATTCGACGGAATCTATCCTGAATTCCTCGCTCACTGTGGACCAGCTACAATTAAATGGCTTACTAACTTCTTTTCAGATATCCTTAATACTGGAAATCTCCCTGTATTATTCAAGAAAACAAAAATATTAGCGATCCTCAAACCGAACAAAGATCCGACAAAAGTCGAAAGTTATCGCCCCATAGCTCTACTAAGTGTCACTTACAAACTGCTTGAGCGACTCATCTAAAACAGAATTTTTGATACTATTAACAACCACATCCCCATAGAACAAGCTGGATTCAGGCCTGGCAGAAGCTGTAATGATCAAGTGTTTGCATTAACAACTCATATTGAAAATGGGTACGAGAAGAAATCTGTAAGCATAGCTGCTTTCTTGGATCTATCGGCCGCTTATGATACAGTATGGCGAGAAGGCCTCCTTCTGAAATTTGTGAGCAGCATTCCGTGTCTCAAACTCACAAACCTAATTAACAACATGCTGTGCAATAGACTTTTCCAGGTTTACTCTGGCAATGATAGAAGCAAGTTCTTCAAATTAAATGATGGATTACCCCAAGGATCTGTCCTAGCTCCTCTCCTTTTCAGCTTGTACATATACGACCTGCAAGAAACTTCTTCAAGGAAATTCATATATGCTGATGACATCTGTTTGGTAACCCAGAACTCCAACTTCACCGATGCTGAAAATACACTAACTGCCGACTTGGAAGTCTTGGACACATATTTCAAGAAATGGTGCCTACGCCTAAATTATCAGAAAACGGTTGTATCCGCATTTCACTTACGCAATAGGTTCTCTAATTACAAACCAGAAGTTAAATTCAGAGGACAAACTTTGCAGTTCTGCAGCGTGCCTAAGTACCTTGGGATAACACTTGATAGGTCCTTGACCTTCAAACAACATCTCACGAACGTGGCCGCAAAGGTGAAGACCCGTAATAGCATCATTCAGAAGCTTGTTGGTACCTCCTGGGGTTCCAGCGCTCAAACTTTACGATCAACTGCTCTGGCACTGTCATACTCCGTTGCTGAATACTGCTGCCCATCTTGGCTAAACAGTGTCCACTCCAAGAAGATAGATGTGCAACTAAACCAGACAATGCGACTGATTACGGGCTGTATACGTAGCACACCCACTATATGGTTACCTGTTCTAAGTAACATCCAACCTCCAGCTCTTCGAAGATCAGAGGCTCTCCTGAAGATCTGGAAAACCATTCAGAAGAACCCCCAGCTTCCCATACATACTGATGTAGCAAAAGCAGGCAATCAACGGTTGAAGTCAAGAAAACCACCTTGGCGCTCTGCAGAACTTCTTGAAGAGTCTTCATTTAACATCTCAGAAGCATGGAAAACTATGTGGGAAGAATCATCAGTATTCAATGCACATCTGATTGAAAACCCTTCCAACCGGGTAGAAGGTTTCAAACTCCCCAGACGCCAATGGAGAATTATTAACCGGATCCGTACAGGACAAGGCAAATGTGGATTCCTGCTTCACAAATGGGGGTGGGTTACTTCTGCTAACTGCGATTGTGGAGCTACCCTGCAAACCATCGGACATATTGTTGGTGAATGTCCGCAACGAGCGTTCCAAGGATCAGTAGGTGACATTCATCATGCAACTTCTGAGGCACTTCAGTGGATTGATGGCCTGGACTTAGAAGTTTAAACCAAGAACTTGTGTTTATGACTATGTATATAACTGTATATATAACTTTATATGTAGTGTATGAACTTTTATTTTAACTCTGTATCATCATACGATAAATAAATAATAATAATCCTGTCATAAACTTGTTCAACCATTTCGTAAAAGCAATCCTTTTCTTTGCCCTTCCTCTCTTCCGTAGGCGTACACTGCAAGGATGAAAATGTTCTTAAACCGCCCTTTGATTCTAAGGTAACAGAGCCTTTCACTGATTGCTTCATACTTAACTACAGCATGCACTATTTTATTTTTGACTGCTATCCCTGTTCCCAGTTGTCCTTTCCTTTCCCCTGTCCCACTGTGAAAGATGGTGTATTTCTTCCCCTTTTGTATGCCTTCCTCCTTCCATCATACCTCCTGTAAGGCGACCACGTCCATACTGCATTTCGATTATTCGCTGCTCCTGGAGCATTCAAAGTTTGAACGTTCCATGTGCCCATCCATATGTGTTTGTCTCCCAATCCTTGTCCTTTGTCATGTACATCAATATATGAATCAATTTCCAAGGCTTGCTTCGAGTGTTTCGTAACATGCTCTTTTTACAGGGTGGGTTGTTGGCCCAACGTCCTACCGCCAACCTGGAGGACCGGAGGATTTACTCCCATAGAGAGACTGGTTTCACTCCACCTTGCAGAGCTCCCTCCACCCGTGGTTTTCGGTTGGGGTTTACCTTCCCTTAGCCTTTGGTATTAACCCTTACCCGCAAGGCAGCACTTATTTTCTGGCGGTGCTTACTCGCCATGTCACAGGACTGGCATTGAGCTCATGTGGTATTTATCGAGTGTATCCCTGCCACGGAATACCCTCCCACGCTCCCCAGTCTTGCCTCGGTCCGGGACTGCTTATTCTGGTTTCCCCTTATTCGCAGCTAACCCCCATATCCGAGGGCCGTTCGCTATCCGCCATCTGCGATCCGCCTAGTATCTGAGGCTCACCCTTGGGACGATCTATTACAACCATAAAATTATAGACCATATAGATAAAGCCCTGCGCGGCTGCGGATATCTGCAACATTTTTTACCATGCGGATATAGTTTACATGGCTGTGCGGATAGCGGATAAGCTGCGGTTAATGTTTGGAGTAAATTTGCGGATAGTTTTCAGAATACAATCTGAACTTGTTGAATATCATTTTTATGACATACCATATTTTTCCGTTATGTTTTTTTTTCATGATAAATGTGAGATGATGATTTACGCTCATCTCATTCAAATTATGTCATTAAGCATAATTAAAACTCAGAACTGATAAGGGTTGCAATTCTGGCTGTAGGTTATAACATTCATAAACATAGCAAATGGCATAGATAGCCTAAGGAAACGACTTTCTCCTCTGTATAAATGAGTAGAGAGGCAGTAATGATCCTAGACCCTAACTTATTGATTCCCCCCCTCGTATTTGTCTTTTAAATTACTTTTTAAATTACTATACGGTATTTTCTTATTCCCTACGCGGCTGTGCACAACCATTATCATGAATATTGCGAGTAGTGGGACAGGGTGGGTCCTACTCCACTAACCTGTGTTATTATAGTGTCTACACGGTAATTGGTGATATCTCGTGAACCAATAATCAGAGAAAGTCGTGCGATGGTTTAAACAAAAGGATTTTATATTTTCTGACAGACTAAACAGAAAAACTACCATCTTTACATAGAAAATAGTGTCCCCTCCATTAGTCTACCACTCTTAATCCCTAAATTTATCCCAAAAATTCCTTAAATCTTAACATGTATCCCAAATCCCTAAATTTAACTCAAATTTATTGATTTTTAGATTCTGATTTCCTTTGCGTTTTTTTTTTATTTGGAAAGTACGCTATATTTTTAAAACTTGAAATCGTAGAAAGTTTTGCGAGGGGTTAAACAAAAGGTGTCTATGTCCTTTATCCCTAGAACAAAACATTGTATTTTTGTGATTTTTTTATTTGGTAAGTAGGCTGTATTTTTAAAACTATTAATCGTAGAAAGTTGTATGTATGTTGGCGAAAAAATCAAAAGATTATCGTTAGAACAAAACATTGTATTTGTTTAAATTTAAAAAAAAATCATTGGAAAGTACGCTATATTTTGTAAACTAGAAATGGTGGGAAGTTGTGAGAGGGGTCAAACGAATGGTCTCTACGCCCATTATTTCTAGGACAAAACATTGTATTTTTAGATATCAGAAAATACGTCGATTACCTAAAAGTTGTTTTTTTGGTAAAAATCTGGAAAAATAAGTAATCCACGGTAAAGATGAGCAAAAAGATCATTAAAACGAGCCGTCACACAAGTCTCTAGCATTAATAGTTCGCAAGATATCGGCTAAAGTCGGGCCCACCACTAGCAGCGTAGCCGAGCACCTAGTGTCACTAGGTAGAACTCTCATTGCTAAACTACTTCTTTTGTCCTAGGATTATAGGACTTGTTCTGGGGGATAGAAACCTTTCGTTTAAGCCAACATACGACCTTCTACGATAAATAGTTTTAAAAATATAGCCAACTTTCCAAATAAAACTTATTTTATAAAAATGTAAAAAAATAATTTATGGTAGAGGGCTTCATTGCAAGTAAATCGAGTCCTTACACACCTTTTTAGCATTAAGGGTTCGGGAAATATCAGTAAAAAAGTCAATAACCTACGAGTTTTGAGTTATTTGGATAAATGAGGGGTCCATGGGAAAGGGGGATCATCACGAGTCATTTGACAACTGATTCAAGTATCTAGCATTATTGGTTCGCGAGATACAGGGGTAAAAACAAACACAAGGTAGAGTCAGGTTCATAAAAAAATGGGCGATATAGAATTCCCCGAGCTCCTCTACTTCCTTGCCTGAGCCAACCTACCTTTTATATCCTCTTTGCTTCGTCCATCACTGGTTATTTTGCTTCAAGTAGCAGAAGTATCCTACTTTAGCTTTTCAACTGCCAATTTGACGTCAATAGGAGTTTCTGAAGTATTTCGGCTGCATTACATTACTTTTGTGTTACATTTATTGATTTTCATCATGAATTCTTTCCTCAAGATGGAGTCCATACTGTGCCCATATCCACTTGTGCATATTGGAGATCACAGGCACATATTCTAGGTCCAGGCGCAAGGTTTGAATAGAGCGCAGCTTTTATTCTCGAAGGAATTCGAAACTTTATGCAGGCAACAGAGAGGTTAGTGACGCGTGCCACGTCATCATCAAGGCTATATTTTGATTAAATAGTTCCCGATTTTATGGAAACTTGGAATGCATACCATTTTACTGGTACGGGAAAAAGGAGAAGAATGAGCCATATCAGACGAAAATCGGATCAGCGGAAGCCGAGATATGAGCAGTTTAGTGATAAAGAGGATTTCTCCCACTGTGACGTCAGAGGATAGCTCCGTGCGGTATAACTTGAGGGCCCGGCCAGACTCAAGACACAGTACAACTCAAGGAACAGTACAATTCAGTTCTCCGAAGCGCATGGTCACTGAGACAGTACATTTCAGTTCTTCATAGCGCATGGTCGCTGAGTCTTCGTCGAGTGAAATCTTCGCAGTACATGGTTACTGATACTATGCTACAGTTTATACTTAGGCGCATGGTCGCCGTTACTTCATACTTTGAAACATCGGACTAAGTGATGGTCAAAAGTGTTAGTCATTTTTACGGAGAGTGGAACATGGAATATTTTCCAAAGGTACTCTTTCAAGTGATAGGCATTAACATGCAGTCAACATTGTGAATTTCAACTGCATAAGGACATATGGTAGAATTAGTATACAAAGCCACATTTAATTATTTGGAGTATTTTACTTCCAACTCACCAGAGACAAGCTTTGTCTTGGTAACAGTAAGAACAACCACATCATATCAGTACTTTATTAGATACCAGTCTTGCTTGGTAAGATCACTTAGCTGACGTTGGGACCAGCTGTGTCTAACGCTGCCTGGGGAATGCATAATTTCACCCATAGGGTCATCAAGAACATCAGGTCTTGACCACAACAAAATAAGATTGTAAGAGTATCGAAATCGTACTGAATGTGTCACTGTTGCGTCAATGTTACGTCTGGTATTTCTTACTATGGATCTCAAAGATCAAGTTCCTTTAATGCAAATAGCCACAGCTATTAGAACATTCATCATGAACATTATTATTCAAGAATATTTCGAAGCAACGAAGAAACTAGCCGTTATGTCTTGCTAGACTGATTGCGGGTAGAAAATGGAGGCTGATACCAGGATTTAGGTACGGGTCCAAATGGGACCGAAGAATGGAACAATATGGTTCTAACCAGATTTTCATTGTCAACATCTACAAGAATGTAAGCTACATTTGAATTATTCTTATGCTTAGTTATTCGGAATTCTCTATTTCTACAGATTTATCAACATAAATTTTTATTTTGTAATTTGCTGTCGCAAACTAGGCTTCGAGGCATTGGAGGCCTAGGTCTGGACATTTCTTGTGTTCAGATATTTGGATTCGATGATTTGATTCTATGGACATCATCATGAGCATTTAGTTTGATTTTGTCATTTTTCTAATCACGGTCATCAGCCGTAGGATCTGTGGATATTAAAATTTATTTAGGTTGAGGAATGGATATTTTCCTTTTTAAGAATTCGAGCTTGATCGTTCTCGAATTGTTTTGTGAAGCTAATTCCAGTTTGGAAGTAATAATAATAATAATGATTTAATAATCATAATTCTCATTTTCTGATATATTATTAATAATAATAATTTGGTAACTTCTAATAATCATATCATATCATATGGATTATCAGTATGATATCTGAAACAGTTTAACTACTTCGGATCATTTCTTTTCCGAAGGTTAGTGGTTAGACGCATGTCCACATTCTGAAATAACAGAATAATATTGGAGGCATTTAATAATTGCGTTATACAGTCAAATCTTGTGGAGACACGAGAGGTTATCGAAATGGGAAATAAAATGAATGTATAAATAAGGGTTTCCTTGAATTTATATAAATAGTAAATTATTTGGGTAACGTCGTTATATGAAACGTTTGACCATGAGTAGACCCGAAATAAAGATACCAGGAATTAATGTGATGGTAAAATTTGTAGTAAACAATTTGGAGGAGCTTACTAGCTTCCTAGTCTTCCAGTTGGATAACTAGAAAGGGCTTATTATAATAATGTGTGATATGAATAATATGAGGAGAAATGTTGAGTGTGGAAATAGTTGAATTATGCCATTCAAATTGTGCAATTAAGTCGCAGGAATGACGTCGTCGTTACGTGAAGCATCAACTATTGTGAGGGTTAGATGGCTTTTATAAAATATGTTGAAAAATATGGAAGTAAAAATATATAATTACAAATCACACTTTCATAGAGTTAGATAACCAATGGTTATTTCATGCAACCATCACAGTTATGTTTCACATTTGATTTTCTCGTGTTCTACCGATATTTTCCCAGTACTTGTCAACCCGAGTTTATTGTAGATAAACCTCTAAGTTCAACGATACCTTGCCGTTTGTCAAATACAAAATGTGATCAGGTGATTATTGACACATTAATAGAATGGGCCGGTGCTAAAGATTATATTTTCATTTAATGAACAGCCACTACCATTTCAAGGATATTTGTGATCCTATTGAAGTTATAAATATTATAAAGGTATACAATTTTTTAAAGATTAATATTTTCATATTCTACTGAAGAATAATAATTTTGGTGATAGTATTTGTTACTATTTTTGATGAGAATTTTCAGAATGATATTTTCAATAATTTGAAAGCTTAAAGTTTGAATTATTTAGTTAACATTTGGATTAATGTTTTGGTTAATATTTTGATCCATGAATTTATAGTTGAGTCATGCACTCATGATTGTTATTTTCGGATCGAGAACAGATGATGTAATAAATATTTTGCTCACCATCTAAGTTCTTCGAATCCATGCTCATAGTGTTTAAACATAGTTATTTAATGATGCTCAGATGTCCTACAAATAGTTATTTTTGTAATTAACTCATTGCTATGATATTTAATGTACAGATTTTGAAAGCAAATGGTGATTCTTGGAAAGTGCTAGTTTTTCGTTTAAACAAATGAACTTATAAACAAAGTGATTTTTGACAAACAAGTGAATCATTTAAAACAATATAATTTCTTTCAACAAGTGAATACTAGTCAAGTAGGATTCAGGCTGGACGATTGAATTTGCCCTGAATAACCTACTGTTGTATATAAAATATTTGAACAAAGCCAACAGGACTGATATTCTGGCTTTTGTTCGAATCAAACAGTGTTCATGTGTTAATAATTCTGCTTTGTATTGTGCCCATTTAGCAAGAAATATGCCAATCACAGTATACCAGCGTAGCTCAATTCGGGATTTCGGGGCAGCGGTAAGTTCCCCCACTCTGTGACCCACATATTTGGATTAATTAGAGGATACACTTGCAAAAATAACAACAAAATCAACTCCTATTTAAACACATTTAATTAATAAAATTAATGGCGCTACAAACATTTAAACAATTTAATTACTGACCCAAATATCAACTGCTTGTTCCAAATGAACAAGGGATCACAAAATAAAATAAACAAATATTGTATTCAAACCCTGTGGTTTCCACAAAAACCAACAATTCTTACTTAATCTCACTTCCATAAAGCACTAACATTAAGTTTACATAACTCCGAGCTCTTTGGCTCCATGCATTTACATTATTACGGTGTCATTCTTGTACACCTCAAACACTGTCTTTTATATTTTCTTATTTCTCAAAAACAAATATATAATTATATTTAAAATCTATGATAATTATCTAATTCAATATTTTGGGCATGTCCACACATTCAGTTGTTATCATCTCTCTTTATTTCACAAATATATTAAGGTAATCAGAAAATCAATTGTGTACTCCAGAGCGTGAAGGTACTTGACACAGTCAAAAAACTATAGTTACTCCCGAACTCAGTTGCCTTCAATCAACTCGTGGAATCCCACGTCCATACATTATTACAATAGGGATTGTTATTTATCTCTTATGTCTTAATAGACCATTCTCATATAAGAAACTACGATCTGAACCGGCAAACGAAATATCCATCTTTAAGGACCTCGGTTCAACGCCCGGGTCGTTAACAACTTTAAACACTCCTGGTGTATTTATTTCTCTTTCTAACAGCTTACGAGACGGTCTCTATTCCCCCTCGCTTTAAAAGAGCTAGTCTCTACTACATGGGGTGCGATTTATGACCTGTTAGGGTGGCGGAGACATCCCGTCTGACCCAACATTAGTAGCTTATTTTCAAGGCTTTCAAAACAAACCTTCTCATTCTATCCAGTTCTGGGGAGACCGGGCTTTACTGTATCATAACATTCAAACAACTATTCTTTGGTTCAAAGACCCTTTTTATATCCTTGGCATTTATTAATTATGAGAGGGTCCTCATTGATTGGGAAGATTAAATACACATACGACGACGGAGAATTTCAGGGGCTTTTATCATAAGAAGATCCTGCATTCGAATCTCTTCAGGTGCCTCGGGAACCAATCCCATACAGAGGGCTTATACAAAATGCGATTTAGAGTCGGCCGTGGCCCATATGACATACGCTCAATAATACCATATATTAGCTCCCTTTTTAAATACATACACAATGCCTCGTGATACTAATGTCACAAATAGAGGACTTACACAATTATCAATTCACTGCAATCAACTACCCTCCATAAGTAATGTACCAAGTATTTAACCACTACGCTTTCCTAGCGTGACACTTTAATATTATATTTGCGTTCATTATGCGCTATGCATTATTTTAAGCCGAAAATGTCTTCCCAAGAACTGATAAAATCTCTTTAGTAACAATTCATATTATTTTAATTCACATATTAATCTTTCCGTGGTCGATAAATCGCTCCCTGTTTTAAAATATTCCATTGAACCTCATCTTTTACACATACGTTAAGGCTTAACGTTCTTATGTTCATATCAATTTATTTGATTTTTATTTAACATTTCCATATTTAATTATTATTATTATCTTTATTCTTTAATACAAGCTCAAAAGCTATTTCTTTCATATCTCAACTTTACTTTATTTCAATGTCTTTTATGATAATTAAATGATATTTCGCTTGCTCTTATGACATTTGTTAAATACATTAACCCTTTATTCACATATTACCTCTACGGGATTTATTCTTTACATAATGATTTATAATTTCTCAATTTATTTTATTATTGTTCAGACCGTGTTCTTGATTATTCAGTATTTATTCGTTAAAACACATCCCTTTCACTCAAAAACTCCGGTGAGTCTGTACACAATCAATTTCTGACACCAAAATAAAAATGAATTTAGTACTCACATATTTTCCAGATCATCCCTGATCTTAAATCTGGTGCGGTGTTTCATTTTTGGGCCCACTTTGAACTTTTTACACCATATTAAAGGTATTCATCTTACGTAAAAACACAAATAAACATATATCTAAAACACTTAATATTGACGACATTTTTATATACTGATGTGTCCCTTTTGAACACATAATAAACACTAAAAATATTATTTAACACACAATCTGGATTATTTTACACTTCACAACGATCACTAGGCCGTGTTTCTGAGCCTCTCACACGTGATCTTCTTAAATTCCCGTTTCCAAGGGTGGAATTTATCCGATGTCGGCTTCCTATTCTGAAGAATGCGAAAGTCCCGAAACATCTACTGTTCCCTGGAGTTCAATTCTGCTATTCCTATCCTGGATAACCGGCTATTTATCTAGCTTGAACGGCTTCTCTGTAGATCTGTCTATCGATCCTAACGAAAGTCTATATGGATCGAGGTCTCCTCTAAGACCTATAGATTCAGTTTATAGCAGCTAGCACTTCTCGATTCTAGTACTATTAGAATTGTTCGCCTGCTTTCTGGAGCTAATGTTTATAGTCTCCTATCCTCTTTGTTTGAACTGTTTTAACACTCCTACGTTCGAACCTTATTCTGTTCTTCCTTTTTAGGTTTCTTCAATTTAAATAGCAGTTTATCTGTCTGGTACGATACTTCCGTACGTTATGAACTATTCGTTCGTACATTTAACGACCTATCGCCTTTAAGTCCGACGTTCGCAGCCTGCTCTGACTATATCTTATGAATTTTCACTTTAACTTGTATACAGTCGGGCCTAAATCCTATAATTAGGATTTTCCTAATATTTCACTACGGCGATACTTTAAAATTTTGTCTTGACTGCTCCTTATGGAGGCAAGCAAGTCGTTACTACTGTGACGCCTGTGGCTATTGGATCTTACTTCGGCGGTATAAAACAGCGTTTCTCCCCTCAAGGAGTACTGGTAGCTGTTATCGATGTGACGCAGAGTTACGTCCCTTCACGGACTGTCTGAATGACTTCTTCTACGTCGTGGAGCAGCACTTCCCCTCACGGAATGCTCGTAGGACTGCCTGTGCTGATATAACTTCACGTCCTCCTGGACGGATTCGTGATGCGTGGCGATACCCCTCGGGCCGTTCGAATACTGCATGATTGGCTTGGAAACGCCCGAAGCTTTATACTGTTTTACTACAAAAAAATAAGACTCTAGCCTTTTCTGTGGTCAACTTCTAAAATAATGGTGCCACAAATATAAAAATTATACCTTCCGAAAGCTCGTCTTCTCAATGTCAAATGATCTTATTGCACCTAAGAATCGATCGTGCAATTCGGAGATATTAATTAATTTCTCGTCCTCAATTGTGTGGGTGTTGCATTCTTTTTGCTCTCTCCCCTCCACAGAGGCTTAGGTAATTCCCCTATGACATCGTCTTACGTCGGCAGTTTATTTCTGCACAATTATTACATGGTTTCTCTATACTGAAAAATCTCTCATTCAAAATGATTCACTGTGCTATGCTTGTTTACTCATTATTATGCTCGTAAACGTGTTAATTTTAATTATTCCTCTTCTGGTGCATATGCGGCGTTGTCAAAATCCAGCAACGTCAGCTTGAATTCCGATTCAGGCTTCTTTTTCTATCACGGTGGAAATTTCCACTCAGTTATTAATACTCGTGACCAGCCCTCTCTGAAATGTCGAGTGGGGTGATCTCATCTAAGGAACATCTGTCCCTAGTCGCTTGCACAATGTTAAGCTATATTCCTGGCTTAAAATCTCTCTCCGTTCCTTTAAGAAACTATACGTTTCTTTCATTTCTTCCTTAAGGACATGGATTCGACCGTCATGGACCCTATGGCCCATGGGTTCATCTCTCCCCTCCTTAGGTAAATAAATTTTCGATAATTCTTGAGGAAATTTATTTCAATTTTATTTGTATTACTCTATTCGTCGAATCTATCATAACGTCATCCGTATTTACTGTTGTTTTTACTTCTTTTAAGTCGTATCCGGTAATTGTGTAGGTCGGGTATGCTCTGTCCCTACCCTTTCTTTCTTTCTTTATTTGTCTGGACTTTAAGTTCCCAGAACCTCATTCTCCCTTACGGGTTTGGTCTATCCCTACCCGTTTCCTTATTTCATCATTTTCTTTTCTTAAATTGGAATTTTCTTCTTCAATAAATTCAATTATTTCTTTAATTTCCCAATATACTTTCTCCAATTCGCATTCGCACTCGAATGCTTGAGCTCTATTTTCTATTTCTCCCTTATTCATCAAAAGTTTGTATTTGTTTATGTCAAAAGCGGATTCATCTCTAAATGTGTCCATGACCAGGGCTTGTTCATTTTCTTCATCAAAATCTTCGGGAGGGTAATATAATTTCAAATTTGCTGAATTCATGGTCACTTCGTGATCCGTTTCACAGTGCCGAATTCTATATGCGTTATTCCTCAAATCTCTGATTATCTGATATGGTCCGTGGTACATTTTCTGGAACTTCTTGTACACACGGTTCCCTGGATCCGAAATGGCTGGTCTTTTCACTAACACCATTTCTCCTGCTAATAATGGTCGATGATACCTCTTATGCCTATTTCTTCTCTGCCTCCTGTCGGCTTGAGCTTTTAAATGCTCAAAGGCTCTCCTAATTCGTACATCTCTTCCCGGCTGAGCGTCTGCTGGCCTAGGAATTACCAGATTCCAAGGTCTTTCTGGTTGCTCATTCCGATGTAACGTTATAGGTATCTCTCCGGTGGATTCATGGATTGTATTATTTATACAAAATTCAATAATATCCAAAATATCTATCCACTTCCAATTTTCTTCGGCACAGTATATTCTACAGTACTTGGCCGTTTCTCTCATAACTCTCTCGACAGGGTTTGCCTCAGGATGGCGAATACTTGACAAAATTTGACGTATCCCAAGTCTTTCTAATTCTCGTCTGAACTCTACACTGGTGAAACAACTGCCGTGATCCGACAACAAGTTCTCAGGTTTCCCCAGAATCGGTATCACTTTTTCTTTAAGTCGTTTTAACACCTGTTTGGTACTAGTCTTCTGTATGGGAGCAAGGACAACCATTTTAGTGAAGACATCCATAGCCACCATTATGTGTCGATTTCCTCTTCTTGCCTTTGGCAAAGGTCCAAAATTATCAATAGATATGATTTGGCCGGGCCTTTCGGGCAACAATGGTATAGGCTTCTGTCTCATCAGAAATGCATTAGGTTTAATCCTTTGACATAAATCACATGTCTTTAGCGTGTCCCTTACAGTTTCTCTCAGTCTCGGCCATATAAATGCTTCTTTCAGCATCGAGACTGTTTTGTCGACTCCCATATGTCCGAACGATCTATGGGCTAACCATACTATTTTCCTCTGCAAAATTGCAGGTACAACAATCCTTAATTTCGTATGGTCAGAGTCCACAAACTTATATAATAACCCATTGTAAAACGTGTAGTCTTGTGCTATCTTCTCAGCTTCTGTGTACGCTGGTGTTCCTCTTATCAAGCTTCCTTCAAGGAATGATATGAGCATGTTCATCCATGGATCCTCCCGTTGTCTTTGACTAATGCTTCTTAACTCATTAAGAGTACGCTGATCCCTGTCTTCCAAATCTATAGCCATTACTTCCTCTTCTATGGACTCTGGCTGTCTACTTAAGTAGTCTGGAACTATGTTTTCCTTTCCTGGGCAGTACTCTATCTTGACATCAAATTGTTGAATATATAAAGCCCAACGCATCAACCTTTGACTGGATAAATCAGTCTTCATCAAAAAGGTTAAGGCTTTATGATCCGTCCTTAGAATGACCTGAAACCCATATACGATCTTCCGCCAATATTGCAACGCGTGCAATATCGCTAACAGCTCGATCTCGCTGATCGTATAATTTTTCTCGTGTGGTTTCAGTCTCCTACTTGTGAAAGCTAGATAGTTCTTCTTATCAGGGTTTTCCGGGTTCTCCTGATATAGCATTGCCCCTATTCCAATCTGGGATGCGTCTGTCTGAATGATAAATCTCTGATTAAAATCAGGATATCCTAGCTTCACGTAATTTAAGAGCATTTCCTTGGCCTCCACGAATGCTTTTTCTGCTTCCTCCGTCCATTTCCACTTGCCCCCCTTCTTCAGAAGGTCCTGTAGTGGTGCAACAGTTTTGGTGTATGATGGACAATGTCCTGAGAAGAACCCAATCAATCCCAAAAACTGGCGAACGTTCTTCACTTTCAAAGGCCTTGGAAAATCCCTTATCGATTCCAATTTGCATGGATTTGGTTTAACACCATCCTTGTCAATCACATGCCCTAAAAATGTCACTTGCCTTTGACAGAAGTTCGACTTCTTTAAATTTATCTTAAAATTTGCCCTTCTTAGGTCTTCTAATAATTTCTTCAAATTAACTAAATGTTCCTCAATGTTCTCCGAGGTAAGCAAAATGTCATCTACGTATCGGATAGTGCACTCTTTCACTTCCTCTGACAGGTTTCGATCCAGCGCTCTTATTAATGCGGATCCTGCAGTCTTTAATCCAAACGGACATCTTCTAAAGCAGTATGTTTGTTGATCGAACTGAAATCCAGTCAACAAGCTGGTTTTCTCTTCCAGTTCGAGATGATGATACGAAGAAGTCATGTCAATATTTGTAAAAATCTTCTTGCCTTTAAACTTCCTCAGTATTTCTTTTATGGGTGGTGCCGAATCATTTTCTGGTATGATTTTTGCATTAAGATTTCTGGCATCTAAACACACCCTTACTGAGCCATCCGGTTTACTCACAATCACTAATGGACTAACATATGGTGTCGCCATCTTTTCTATAACACCTGCATTCATCATCTCCTGCAGTGTTTTCTTGGTTTGTGGGTAATGTTTTTCCGCAACCGGGTATGGTTTTTGTTTGAACGGTGCCCAATCGTTGACTTGGAACGCGTATTTAAAATTTTCAATCTTCCCTGGCTTGGAATCAAATACGTCCCTATAATCCAATAATAATTTCTTTAACTGTTCCTTAATTTCGAGGCTGACTTTAGCTTCCTCCACTTTTCCTGACAGGTTGGTCTCGAACTCATTTTCCACATTATCTTCGAGTTCTATGTTGAGGACTTCAAATATTTTTTCTATGTCCTTATAATCTTCCTCAATCACTTCTTCCATATGCCATACCTGTTCTGCTATTTTCGCCTCCTGATCCTGTAGGTTAATATTTTGTTCATCCACATCCTCTCTTTGAATTCTAATGCAGTTTTGCGCTAGGTCTATAATGACCTTGTTCTCACGGATAAAATCAATACCTAATATGACATTATACGGTAATTGATTTACCAGCAAAAAGCACTGCGAAATTTCAGCGTTACCCATGATTAAATCAATGTATACCTGAAATTTACATGTCAAAGATTTTTCAGGGATAATTCCCTTAATCTTTACACTTGATGTGGGAATCTTTAGTACTCGGCCCCTTGTTTCCAATTCATTTAAAAGGGTTTGTGTAATTAAACTTATTGTGGATCCTGTATCAATCAATGCTCTGACCAGTAATCCTTCTATCCTAAGCATAATTATAGGTAGTTCTCTTTTGACAGGTGGGATTCCTTCCACATCCTCGTTAATTAGTTCATCTGGTCTAGCTATCCAATTTACAATTTCTACCTCCTCCCAGCTCCTGGTATGTTTCCACTTTTGACAATTTAAATTTGGAGTTTTTTTTTATCCTGAGGGCTCCCTTTTCCCTCATTCTTTAGCTGAGCTTGTAGTTCCAAGCTTTGAGCTCCGTCTAGTCGGTCGGGTGATTTCCGGTTCTTGATTGCCTCACTCCAACGGACTTTTTGCCTATCAGGTTCATCTGGTCTTTCGTTCATATAACGAAGACTCTCCTGATATCTTTCTTCTATTTCGGCCCGATATTCATCATCCCTATCGTCTGGCCTTACATTTCTCCTGGGATAATTCTCCCATTTCTTTCTATTATCCGGCCTTTGCTGGTTATTGTTATAGGGTCGGCTTTCCTGTTGCCTATAACCCGTCGTTCTAGGATTTCTTCCTCGATATCCTCCCCTGTCATATGGTTGTATCCTTCTAGGCTCCTGGTGCCCATACTCTCGATCTCGTCCTTGAGTATCCGTACTGGTGGACTGATTCCTGGTCGCTGGTTTTTCTCCAGTTTCCTGACTGCTGGCCATGTGTACTTGCTCAGTTTGTCTCTGATGCCGAGGTGTTACGTGCGAAGTCGTCATATCTAACTGACGTAATACGCTTTCCACTTCCACAGCACTTCTGGCTTTGGATGAGATTAGCAGCCTCTGAATCTCATATGGAAGCTGTCGTGCAATGGCGGCACACAGGTCATTTTCTGCCGGAGCAATATCCAGTTCGCGGAATTTACACAGCTGAGCGGTGAAAAATTCCGAGTATTTAGTAGGTGCATTGGTGCTGTACTTCCTAGAGTACAGATCTAGCCTTAAATTTTCTTGGACATCTGCTGCCCAATATCGCTTTAAAAATGCTTCCCTAAAGCCTTCCACCGTATCAAAAGTGTATCTGAAGCTTCTGAACCAGGTGAGACAATCACCTGCCAACAGTTTTTCAATAGCTCTCAGTCTCCGATCCTGAGGAACCTTCATTTCATTTAGATACTCTGCCACTTCTTTTAGCCAGTATTTTGGAGTAATAGACATGTTATTACCCGTAAACTTTACTGGTCTATCCTCATTGGATTTAATAATGTTTATTATTTGGCCATTTGTCTGATTCGTGTACGGGGTTGACATCGCCATTGGATATCCTGGGATCTTATAAGGGCTCTCCCCTCCTAAGTCCCTCTCCGTATCTGTGCCTTGTTCACGGGAATCTACCCATCCTGTCTTTGGAAACTCCTCCTGATTTTCGAATTCTAACTTCCTTTCTCTTCGGGCACTTTCTTCATTTGCCATGAGTTGGATTTCCATTTGACTATTCTTAAGTTCCGTCCTCTCCAATCGGGATCTTAATTCATTCTGAATTCTTTCTTGATTCATTTTAATATCTTCCTCTATCTTTTTGAGTTGGAATTTCTCATCCCTGAAGCTATCCCTAAATCCATTTATTTGGTCTTCTACCTCTTTCTTAATGATCTTAGCATGTTGGTCTATAATTTCTGGCTTAACATCACCTATGGTCTCCAGGCCTTCTCGTATCTCCTTTATTTGCTTCTCCACTTCTTTTCGTCCTTTGACCATATCTATTTTCATTCCTTCAAGCCTTCCCTCAGTTTTCTCTTGACTCTTATACAATTTCATCATTTCATCTTGGACCTGACTAATTTCCTTATTGGTTTTTCCTACATGAACCTTTAATGTTCCGATGGTTTCCTGAACCTCAATAATACCCTGACTTATTTCATTTATTTTATGGGTACTTTCCTTACTTTCGTTCTCTCGTTGTTTTCGTTCACTCTGGAGATGCCCCTCGTATACACCTAATCTTTGATCTATTTTCGTTTCGTATGTCTTCAGATTCTCATCTACCTGCCCGGTAAAATGATCAATTTGATCTTTCATCTCCTTAACATCCTTTAGATTTTGATTTTTCATCTCAGTTACTTCAGTCTGAACTACACCGATTTTGTTCTCGAGGATCCCTACTTTCTCTTCAACCCCTTCAAATCTATCTCCTAGCTTATTCACGCTTTGTTTTATTTCATCCCGGGATGCCTTACAAATATCGCTGTTGGATTTTATCTGAGCTTCTAACTTTTTCTGCACACCTTGGATCTGGGTTACAAGTTTATTTTCACACTCATCACCCTTTGTTTCTATGTTAATTAATTTAGTTTCTATAGAACCAAACTTATTTTCCATGGTACCAATTTTACCCTCAATACTTTTAAAATGATTTTGACATTTATCTTGGGAATCTATCATATTTGTGTTCATAATATCTAATTGGGCTTGCAATCCGGAATGGAATCCTTTATTTTCCTCTTTAATCTCACTTGCGATTTCCCCTTTTAACTCAGTTAACTTGTCCCCAAACATGGTGTCAAAACCTTGGAACTTGTTATTTATTTTATCTATCTCAGCCTTTACTTCATTGTTCATTGTTACACAGTTAGCCTCGATAGCTTCTAACTTAGTTTCCATGGTATTACTTTTAACTTCGATATTATCTAATTTAGTGCCCATATTAGCACTATCAGTTTTTATTGACTCCAAACTTTCAGTTATGGATCCTAATCTTTCTTTGTTTTCAGTCTGTTGGCTATCCAACTTATTTAAACTCTTATTTATGGACTCGAACACTTCGTTATTTTCATCCTTTTGGAGACCCAATGTATTGTCTATTGTTCCCAATTTATTGTTTATGGCCTCCAACTTCTCATTGCTATCGGCTTTGATAGCCTCCAAAAGCCGTTGCATCTCTTCACTTAATGCCATCTGATGAGAATACAGTGGGCCACAAATGCCACCACACTAGTACATGCTTGAGAGATGATACTCTGAATCCGTGTGTCCCAATTTCTTCAAAACTTTACTTTGGTACGGGTATTCACTTACACCGTACCCTTTTACTATTTTTATTCAATTTCATAAAACCTTTATGGAAGTATTTAAAATTCAAAATTTCGAAAAACCATTTTTTTTTCAAAAATGAAAATTTTGATTTTTCGAGAAAAACTCGGGTTTTCCCTAGGAAAACTCAGCCCTGCGTACTGGGCGCCATAAAAAGATATAGTGGTTTGCTAGGGGGTTTATAATATAATATTTCAGGGCTGCTCGGTATGAGTTTCCAGGGACCCATGCGGTCAGTTAATATTTTACGTTGTAGCTATCCCTATTATTACTTTAATTTTACATGATATGACTGACTTAAGTGTTCCTCTAGTTATTAATCCAGCACAGTATTTATATATCCCCCTGTGCCCATTTAGCAAGAAATATGCCAATCACAGTATACCAGCGTAGCTCAATTCGGGATTTCGGGGCAGCGGTAAGTTCTCCCACTCTGTGACCCACATATTTGGATTAATTAGAGGATACACTTGCAAAAATAACAACAAAATCAACTCCTATTTAAACACATTTAATTAATAAAATTAATGGCGCTACAAACATTTAAACAATTTAATTACTGACCCAAATATCAACTGCTTGTTCCAAATGAACAAGGGATCACAAAATAAAATAAACAAATATTGTATTCAAACCCTGTGGTTTCCACAAAAACCAACAATTCTTACTTAATCTCACTTCCATAAAGCACTAACATTAAGTTTACATAACTCCGAGCTCTTTGGCTCCATGCATTTACATTATTACGGTGTCATTCTTGTACACCTCAAACACTGTCTTTTATATTTTCTTATTTCTCAAAAACAAATATATAATTATATTTAAAATCTATGATAATTATCTAATTCAATATTTTGGGCATGTCCACACATTCAGTTGTTATCATCTCTCTTTATTTCACAAATATATTAAGGTAATCAGAAAATCAATTGTGTACTCCAGAGCGTGAAGGTACTTGACACAGTCAAAAAACTATAGTTACTCCCGAACTCAGTTGCCTTCAATCAACTCGTGGAATCCCACGTCCATACATTATTACAATAGGGATTGTTATTTATCTCTTATGTCTTAATAGACCATTCTCATATAAGAAACTACGATCTGAACCGGCAAACGAAATATCCATCTTTAAGGACCTCGGTTCAACGCCCGGGTCGTTAACAACTTTAAACACTCCTGGTGTATTTATTTCTCTTTCTAACAGCTTACGAGACGGTCTCTATTCCCCCTCGCTTTAAAAGAGCTAGTCTCTACTACATGGGGTGCGATTTATGACCTGTTAGGGTGGCGGAGACATCCCGTCTGACCCAACATTAGTAGCTTATTTTCAAGGCTTTCAAAACAAACCTTCTCATTCTATCCAGTTCTGGGGAGACCGGGCTTTACTGTATCATAACATTCAAACAACTATTCTTTGGTTCAAAGACCCTTTTTATATCCTTGGCATTTATTAATTATGAGAGGGTCCTCATTGATTGGGAAGATTAAATACACATACGACGACGGAGAATTTCAGGGGCTTTTATCATAAGAAGATCCTGCATTCGAATCTCTTCAGGTGCCTCGGGAACCAATCCCATACAGAGGGCTTATACAAAATGCGATTTAGAGTCGGCCGTGGCCCATATGACATACGCTCAATAATACCATATATTAGCTCCCTTTTTAAATACATACACAATGCCTCGTGATACTAATGTCACAAATAGAGGACTTACACAATTATCAATTCACTGCAATCAACTACCCTCCATAAGTAATGTACCAAGTATTTAACCACTACGCTTTCCTAGCGTGACACTTTAATATTATATTTGCGTTCATTATGCGCTATGCATTATTTTAAGCCGAAAATGTCTTCCCAAGAACTGATAAAATCTCTTTAGTAACAATTCATATTATTTTAATTCACATATTAATCTTTCCGTGGTCGATAAATCGCTCCCTGTTTTAAAATATTCCATTGAACCTCATCTTTTACACATACGTTAAGGCTTAACGTTCTTATGTTCATATCAATTTATTTGATTTTTATTTAACATTTCCATATTTAATTATTATTATTATCTTTATTCTTTAATACAAGCTCAAAAGCTATTTCTTTCATATCTCAACTTTACTTTATTTCAATGTCTTTTATGATAATTAAATGATATTTCGCTTGCTCTTATGACATTTGTTAAATACATTAACCCTTTATTCACATATTACCTCTACGGGATTTATTCTTTACATAATGATTTATAATTTCTCAATTTATTTTATTATTGTTCAGACCGCGTTCTTGATTATTCAGTATTTATTCGTTAAAACACATCCCTTTCACTCAAAAACTCCGGTGAGTCTGTACACAATCAATTTCTGACACCAAAATAAAAATGAATTTAGTACTCACATATTTTCCAGATCATCCCTGATCTTAAATCTGGTGCGGTGTTTCATTTTTGGGCCCACTTTGAACTTTTTACACCATATTAAAGGTATTCATCTTACGTAAAAACACAAATAAACATATATCTAAAACACTTAATATTGACGACATTTTTATATACTGATGTGTCCCTTTTGAACACATAATAAACACTAAAAATATTATTTAACACACAATCTGGATTATTTTACACTTCACAACGATCACTAGGCCGTGTTTCTGAGCCTCTCACACGTGATCTTCTTAAATTCCCGTTTCCAAGGGTGGAATTTATCCGATGTCGGCTTCCTATTCTGAAGAATGCGAAAGTCCCGAAACATCTACTGTTCCCTGGAGTTCAATTCTGCTCTTCCTATCCTGGATAACCGGCTATTTATCTAGCTTGAACGGCTTCTCTGTAGATCTGTCTATCGATCCTAACGAAAGTCTATATGGATCGAGGTCTCCTCTAAGACCTATAGATTCAGTTTATAGCAGCTAGCACTTCTCGATTCTAGTACTATTAGAATTGTTCGCCTGCTTTCTGGAGCTAATGTTTATAGTCTCCTATCCTCTTTGTTTGAACTGTTTTAATACTCCTACGTTCGAACCTTATTCTGTTCTTCCTTTTTAGATTTCTTCAATTTAAATAGCAGTTTATCTGTCTGGTACGATACTTCCGTACGTTATGAACTATTCGTTCGTACATTTAACGACCTATCGCCTTTAAGTCAGACGTTCGCAGCCTGCTCTGACTATATCTTATGAATTTTCACTTTAACTTGTATACAGTCGGGCCTAAATCCTATAATTAGGATTTTCCTAATATTTCACTACGGCGATACTTTAAAATTTTGTCTTGACTGCTCCTTATGGAGGCAAGCAAGTCGTTACTACTGTGACGCCTGTGGCTATTGGATCTTACTTCGGCGGTATAAAACAGCGTTTCTCCCCTCAAGGAGTACTGGTAGCTGTTATCGATGTGACGCAGAGTTACGTCCCTTCACGGACTGTCGGAATGACTTCTTCTACGTCGTGGAGCAGCACTTCCCCTCACGGAATGCTCGTAGGACTGCCTGTGCTGATATAACTTCACGTCCTCCTGGACGGATTCGTGATGCGTGGCGATACCCCTCGGGCCGTTCGAATACTGCATGATTGGCTTGGAAACGCCCGAAGCTTTATACTGTTTTACTACAAAAAAATAAGACTCTAGCCTTTTCTGTGGTCAACTTCTAAAATAATGGTGCCACAAATATAAAAATTATACCTTCCGAAAGCTCGTCTTCTCAATGTCAAATGATCTTATTGCACCTAAGAATCGATCGTGCAATTCGGAGATATTAATTAATTTCTCGTCCTCAATTGTGTGGGTGTTGCATTCTTTTTGCTCTCTCCCCTCCACAGAGGCTTAGGTAATTCCCCTATGACATCGTCTTACGTCGGCAGTTTATTTCTGCACAATTATTACATGGTTTCTCTATACTGAAAAATCTCTCATTCAAAATGATTCACTGTGCTATGCTTGTTTACTCATTATTATGCTCGTAAACGTGTTAATTTTAATTATTCCTCTTCTGGTGCATATGCGGCGTTGTCAAAATCCAGCAACGTCAGCTTGAATTCCGATTCAGGCTTCTTTTTCTATCACGGTGGAAATTTCCACTCAGTTATTAATACTCGTGACCAGCCCTCTCTGAAATGTCGAGTGGGGTGATCTCATCTAAGGAACATCTGTCCCTAGTCGCTTGCACAATGTTAAGCTATATTCCTGGCTTAAAATCTCTCTCCGTTCCTTTAAGAAACTATACGTTTCTTTCATTTCTTCCTTAAGGACATGGATTCGACCGTCATGGACCCTATGGCCCATGGGTTCAGTATATAAAGTGTATGAATCTTTTCATGCATTATCAATGCTTTTATGGCATTCTTTTAGATTCAATTTTAAATTATAAATAAAATGAGATTATTTTATGAATTGTGGTATTTTCAAAGTCTCCCTTCTATCCTTATTGTTGCATCGAGCCGAAGATCAGTAAAGCATTTTTAGGTGTTGTTTGTTATTGTAATTTTAACCCATATGGCACCCTGAGATGTTTAGATTCTCGTGCTGACTGATTTTTGGTAAAATGCATATGTGGTCCTTGGACTTCGGTCTAAACGAGCACAATATCATTTAAAAAACTTATTCAAATAGTCTGGTGAATGAGCTAAGATGACGATGTCATCAGCAAATCTCAGAGTTGAAATAGTTTCTCCTTGAATTTTTACTCCCACTTTAAAATTTTCTCTAATTTCTTTATTGCTTGTTCAATGTATAGATTGAAAAGTATGGGTGATAAGTTGCAGCCTCTCCTTACACCTTTCTGAATATCAGCTTCTGTCTCATAACTGCCATCTGGTTTCTGTCTCGACTCTAGATCACCCTCCTATGCCTGTACTTAAACCAATCTTTCTCAAAATGTCAAACAACTTACTCAAATCTACATTATCAAAAGTCTTTTCTAAGTCTACAAATGCCATGAACGTTGTCTTATCTTTCCTTTTTCTACCTTCCAAGATTGACCTAAGCCTTAGTATAGATTCCCTTGTTCCTACGTTTCTCCCGAAAGAAACTTGGTCTTCATCCAACTCTGTTTCTGGGTGTCTTTTCCATACTCTTGTAAATTATTCTTGTCAGGATCTTCGAAGCATAAGTGATCAAGCTGATTGTACAGTAATCTTCACATGTCAGCTCCTGATTACTTCTGTATAGGGATGATAACATTATTCTTGAAATCAGAGGTACCTCACCAGTCTCATAAATCCTACATACCAAGTGTAATCAGAACTTCACCTATGCAACCTAGCAACTCAGTTGGTATATGCCTGGTGCATTTCCTGCTTAAGTCTTCTATCAAACTTGGATCTAAATACCGGTATTAAATCTCTTTTCTCATCCTCATCAATTTCCGCTTCCCTTTCCATTACATGATTCTCTATCTCATTTTCCCTATACAAAGGCTCTACGTAAGCTTTAAATCTCTCAACCTTTTCTTCTCTGTTAGAGGTTTACCATCCAAGTCCTTAATATTCCAACAGTTAGTCTTCCTCTCCCCAGCAGTACTCTTAATCCTTCGATAAGCTGAATCTGTTTTTCGTACGTTCAGACAATGTTCTATACTTGCATATTTCTCTTTCAACCATTCTTCTTTAGCTTCTTTGTACTTCTTATTTACCTCATTTCACAGACGTATGTTTTCTTCTTCCCCCTTTTAATCTCTTGCATTCTTGTGCTTCCGTCTTTCGTCCATTAATTCGAGTCGAATGAAAACCTTACATAATTTTTGTAGTTTAATTTATTGGACAAAAGTGGAAAACAAGTGTGTCATTTTTCAACATAGTCTCCCTGACGTTCACCACATATCCTCCAACGTGTAGAAAGTGAACGGATTCCTCCCGGAAAAACATCTTGTGATCGTGTGTGCGGCCACTCGTGCAACTTTTCACCGGAACGAAATTTCTTTCCTCCAATAGCCTCTTTGAGTAGTCCAAACATGTGGTAATCACTCGGTGCAAGTCTGGCGAGTATGGCGGCTGTGGACGAGTATCAAAGTGAAGGTCAGTGATGGTTGCAACTGTTTCACGGGCAGTATGAGGTCCAGCATTGCCATGTTGAAAAATGACACATGTAGCCAGAAGTCCACGTCGCTTCGATCAGAATGCAGGCCGAATATGATTTTTCAACATATCGGAATATGACTCACTGGTGATGGTGTTTACCCTAGATTGTTCCAAGATAACGCCTTGTTCATCCCAAATGAGATTCAGCATAACCATTCCTGCAGATGGCTGTGTCTGGAAGTTCTTGGGTTTTTGTGATGAGGAACGGCACCATCTCTTGCTTGTTCTATTGGTTTCAGTTTGCTGGTAGTATACCCATGTTTAGTGTCCTGTAACAAATCTCGCAAGAAAACAATCTCCTTCTGCTTCAAAGCGCCGCAACAGTTCTTCACAGGCATCAACGCGTCACTCTTTCAGCTGTGGAGAACTGCCGTGGCACCCACCTTGCAGACACTTTGTGAAACTTAAGCATGTCATGAATAATAGGATGTGCTGAGCCATGACTCAATTTCAGATTTGCAGCTATGTCATCCACCAACACACGGCGATTGTCCATCACAATGGCTTCAACTGATGCAATTGAATCACATGTACCAACGAGGTTGCCTGACCAGGGCGGAGCGCTGCCACAGAAGTCTTAACTTTCTGAACTTCCTACTCCACACTTACACTTCCTGTAGGGATGAACTCGCCATACTGGCCCTTAATTCGCCGATGGATTTCAATAGGTTTCTTACCTTTACTGCTCAGATAACGTATGACAGAACACTGTTCTTCGCTGGAGCATGTCGCAAGCGAGACAGCCATTTTAAACTGGTATTGTGACACGGAAATCAGGAAGCATATACACGATTTAAAACTTGACCAACAAAGGAAACAACATGATACCCACCCCAAAACCAGAGTCTAAAGACGCACGCGAGAAACGGAAAACAGGAGCCCCCACAAGATACCGCTCAGAAAGCTCTGAAGAAGAGACTCTGATGGAAATCCAACAAACCAAAGGATGAGAGGCAAAAGAAGTGAAAGAAATGTTCTCCGTAATCTTAGCAGAACTACAAAGACTAAAGGAACAAAACGAGGACTTCCGAAAAGAAACAAGGGAGGAAATAGAAATAATTGAACTCAACTAAGGTTGAGAGAAAAAACACACGTAAATTAATCGATGCCTTCGAACAGAAAATAGAAAACGTGGACAACAGAACACCAGAGAAAATAGACAAACTATCCGAGAAAATTAAGGCACTAGAGCTACAGGAAGAGCAAAGAATGAAAAAGGAAAGGAAAAACAACATTGTTGTTAAAAGTAAAGAGCTGCTACAAGAAAACATCACAAAAAGCGACCTGGAAAGTAAAGTCAAAATGATATTGTACAAAATTGTCACTGGAGTCAAGATATAGAAAATGTTATACAGATAGAGACAACTACGACTAAGGAATAGTGCGAGTCACCTTTAAACAATTTGCAGACAAGATGAAGCTTGTAAGAAACAAGCATAAATTAAGACAGCAAGACCTTTATATAGACTGCGACCTCACCAAGAACGGAAAGTGGGCTATCAGAAAATCGTACTGAACGGTCAATGGATCAAATGGGAGGATCTAAACAACGGGGTGTAGACCGTCGCATTACTACTAAACAAACGGCGACAACAACAAAAAAAAAAATACTGGTCACACTAAACGTGAAGTTTCTGACAGAGGACAAAGAACTTGAATTGGAAAATGCCCTCTTAAAAGTGAAGTACGATATACTAGGACTTAGTGAAGTGAGACAATTTGGCGAAGAAATTCGAGAATAACCGAATGGGGACATCTTCAGCTACATTGGTGAAACTAAAGGCCATAAAGGAGTGGGCTTCATGATCAAGAAGCAACTAAAAACAACATTCAAGAAATACGAGGAATCTCAAGAGAGAATTGCGCTTCTGTCCCTAGATCTAGAGGGGAGTACTCTTATAATAATACAAATCTACGCCCCTACAGAAAACAGCAGAGGAGGAAATTGAAATCTTTTACGATCTACTAGAAGACACACTAGACAACTACAAAGCACAAAGGACGTTCACAATGGGGGACTTCAACAGTAAAGTGGGATCCAAGGAACGCACAGACGAAGTACCCATGGGACAATTCGGATATGGAACCCAAAATGAGAGAGAGGGATAGGCTGATACAGTTTGCTCAAGGTCACAGTATGAAAATCGTGAACACCTTCTTCAAGAAAAAAACAAAAAACAACAGAGCAGATGGACATGGAGAGGCCCAAACAGCATAACGAAAAACGAAATCGACTTTATACTTACCGATAACATAAAGGAAGTAACAGACATCCAAGTAATCAATGGGCTAAAATTCGACACAGATCATAGAGTGGCCTGCTTAAAGGTGACAATAACGAAGATTCAAGATTAGGAAAACAAGCCCTGGCCAGATTAACCAGACCAAATACGCTAAAAAACACAACAAGATCTAAATCAGCTAAAACAACTAAAAGACTAACAACTCTGCAACACCGAGCAGTAAGAAGGGAAGATGCGACAAGCTAAAGGAGAGTACTAAACGCCTGATCGAGGAAAGGAAAACACTGAAAGCACAAATCATAGATAACGGCCAGAAAAAGTACGAGTACAAGGAGCTGAATAAGCGCACAAAAGGGGAAATCAGAAAACACATTGCAGACAAGAATAAGAAAATACACAGAAGAGTCAGAATCAATAAGGAAGATGAGAAAAGAACTAACACCAGACATGCAATGGATGCTGGGAGTGAAGGACAAAACGGGTAAGCGACAAGCAACAAGAGAGGAAACGAGACAGGCCACAGACTTCTACAGAGAACTATACTCAAGTACACATCAAATGAGAGGTCAAAGCTGCAAGGGGCTAGAAGTAAAACAGGACGAGGAAATCCCCTAAATCATGATCAGTGAAGTCAGGGCAACAATTAAGGAGGAATAAACGAGAAAAACCCAGGAGAGGATGCCATCTTCAACGAATATCTGAAAATGGGTGGCGATGATCTCATAGAAGTGATAACTGGACTATTCAACAAGATACTAGAAACAGAAGAAATTCCATCAGAATGGAAACAGAGCATCATTGTTCTTCTACAAAAAAAAAAAAAAAAAAAGAGAGCTAAAGATGATATTATTAACTATACTGTATACCAATCAGTTTAATGGCAAGCCTCTATGAAGTTTTCATGAAAATCCTAACTAAAAGGATGTCAAAACTACTTGACGAAAACCAGGCAGTGGAACAAGCAGGCTCATACGAACAGCTTCATGTAACGTGTTTATTCCTAACTAGCCTTTATCCCACCTATTTGTCCCAGCAATCATAATACGTGCTCCCCTCATTTCAGTTACAGTCTGCGGTGGTGATTAAACCACCACGTGTCTCAAGCTTGATGATGGGCTTGTGCATAAATACACTGAGCTACCCTGTTGGTTAATCCCAAAACCTACTCAAGCATGAGAAATAAAAAGGTTACAGAAATAGGTTGTGACATTTCCTCCAATTATTTCATTATTGTATTTTATACTACTTTATAAAATGTTGATGCTTTTCAGTCGGTCAACACGATTGTACCCAATTGTGATGGGTTATTCCCTAATCCTGTAAAAAAAAAACAGGGGGTTAATAAATACAATTGAATGACCAGTTTCGATCATCAAGCGATCATCAGATCCATTATACTTAGGCTATTAAATCTATGTCTCAAAACCTGGGCGAAAGTATTTACAATATGTACACATTTAGTGGCAGTATTGGTTAAAGTAATGAAACTAGTCAATATTTGTTAGTTGTAGTGTATGTGATGTTTTGCTAAGATACTGAAAGTGGTGATTGACCTTCGAATTTGATTGCTTAGTGTGAATATGTGATTGTTGTTAAATGGTCACTTCCGACTGTATTGTACAGGCTACTTATCTGGTTGAGTCGTGCAGGTCCGGTTAAGAGCAGTTAACTTAGTCACTGTCTGCTCTCGACTGGGGGGAGTTTCTTGTGCGCGAGGATCTCGATTCTACCTGGGCTCTCCACCTCTCGCAATCCTATGTGTCTGTGTTCATCGAGCAAATGTGACTGTGTAGCTAATTTAACTAATTTAAGAAGACAAGGCAAATGATTAGAAATGTATTTATTTAGTCAATACAAACATTTCTCACATATACAACATACATACTGTACTTCCAAAAATACGCAATAAGATATTAGACAATGGAAGATACTTCCATCCAACATTGGTCACAATTTAAAAAATCAATGACACCAACAGGATAGTCACAGGGTAAAAGGAAAGAACAAATTTCTTCACAGATTTCATGAGAAGTTTCTTATAGGAATACAGTGCAAACCAGGACCAGGCAGCTAAGTGCACTATGCTGCTCTCTTGCTCCATTCCCTGACAGACAGTGTGCCTACTGGAGGGATAATTAGAGAGGAAGGGAAGAAGTCTAGCATAGCTATCATCGTTCAAACACTTATCATACCTTAAAAAGGATTTCATGTGTTTTAGTTAAACATAAGTACCGTACAATGAAAATATGACTTAGTAAATCATGCCCAAAACAGTTAGGTATTATACACTGATCCAAAAACCTACATGTTAACACATTTGTTATACAAATCGGCCTACAACTAATCACAAAAGAAATATGTTGAGATAGGCCTACATTACTAAATAGTAAGCCGATAAATTGTCAGAATGTGTCATTCATTAAGCAAACTGCAAGCTCACTGTTACATTAAACCAAATTACCGTATATACGTTGTGCAATATAGGTAAAGGGATACTTTCCTCACAACAAATGAAAGGGAATTTAATCGTGGAATTAATAGTTCAAATTTATTTTCCTCGTCTCCTGAAGAATGATCATAGAAAATTACAAGAGCCAAACTAATGCAAATCCAATTTGTTGTCAAATACTGAATTTCATTCCTGAGATTACTAGTATGTCTTGCTAAATTCAGCTTTGAATAATTTTGATGATATTTCCAGTTTAAGAGATTTACATTTCTTCTTCTTAATTAATAATTACTGTACATGTATTCTATTCTTGTTTGTTAACAGTTCATTCTCGTCTGACAATGTGACTTTCAAAAGACATTCTCAGACGAGAATGAACTGTGAACAAACAAGAATAGAATACATGTAATTATTAAGTGTATGAAATGCCTCTGCAACATCAAAATCTTTGATGTCATATTATAAGAAGATGCACGAGACTGAATGGGGGAGTTAGTTGGAAGTTAAGCACCCCTGCTGGGATGTCATTCCTCTTCCTTATCTGTTTACTGTTAGGTTATGATGATTATGATTATTCTTATTCATATCCCCCTCTTGGTGTAGTCCCTAGCAATCTTTGCTGTTGCTCCAGATGTCTGGGTTCCTGGCTCTGCCAAGAAATTCAATTCTATATGGATGCCCCTTTACTGGACATTTGAATACAACATCAAGAACGGGCTGTGAACTATTTTAAGAAAGACTTAAGCCCAAACGAGTTTTTAACAAAAACTTTTGAATGTTTTTAAGTGCATGTATTGAGGTCTGTGTATGTATTTATGTTACTACTACCAATCTTTGAAAGTGTAATGTACTAAGTGCTGCACAGTTCAACGAGGCTGACGGAGATGCCAATATTGATAAGGCATCGAAACATGTACGTATGTTAAATGACAAGTGATTAACTCACACATTTTAATAAATAGTATTGACAGGGCAGAACTAAGTGATTTTTTATTTATAATTGACATTTCAAGTTGTTCAGTACTACAATAAGAGCTAAAAGAAGAAAATTACGGCCACATGCAACATGCCTTAGAAATGTCCTCATCCTCTTCCTCATAAACCTGCCAGAAGACAGGAAAAACACACTGTGTGCGCATTGCTGATAAAAATAATGGTCCCAAGTTGAATTATGAGACATGAGTGTTTTGTGCTTTAAATACATGCCAGTCGATTAACAAAATGGACTGATCTACTGAAAAGCAACCAGCACTTATGATTGATACATTTTACCCTGTGGCTATCCAATAAAATTCCATTTAAACACCTGGATAGTTTTAGAGCGAAATCTCATCTAAGAGACACATTACAATAGATTATGAAAAATAAATCCACTTAATTCTTAACTTACCACTGTAGTAATATATTGAAAAAAAAAAAAAAAAACAAGTACTAAATCTTAGAAATGTAGATGATTTAACAGTTTTCAAAAATCAAAAATAAAGAGAAAGAAGGGAAATCTACTCATCTCTACCTTATCTGAGCAAATTCCATTTTAAATTAAAAGAGAGAAAATATAAAATTCTGAATAAACAAAAAGCACAAATAATAATCATTGCACAATTAATGTCTTAAAACTATAAAAAGAACAACAATATATATTGAGAACATAACTAACCAGGGAATCATGGATCCTGCAGGAACCTTTCAGATACTAGGCAGAACTGTGAAGAATATTATTTAGGAAAATAACATATCTGCCATAAACGGCATTAAGTACCACAATTTTCACCGGTGCGCGCTGGTCAAGCAGGAGTGAGCCTCACGACTGATTGGTGGATCAATAGAACACGTTCGAAACGACTGCCTCTCATCCGGTGACTGTACGCTAGACCAGGAAGCACTGTACGGTTGGGAAGCAACCTCTTACGCAGCCAATCAAGCTCACGCCACCGGCATGCCAATTTCAACATGTAAATGCTAACTTCCCCTTCTAGTACGATGGAAATTAATCTCCGATATATTTCTATTCATGGTTCTGCCTAGTTGGGCTCACCCAACGTAACTGCAAGGTTCCAGCAGGATCCACGATTACCCAGTTCAGAGACCTCCCTTGTAAGATACAACTAACTTAAAACATTTAACACAGACAAAGAAATATGAAAATTCTAGAACTAAGAGTGAAAGGAAATACAGATAACAATCAAAGCAGACCAAATTTGTTACATCTAAAGGGTCATGCATCTCTTCCTAGTCAAACATAAAATATTTTTCACTCATGGTGGCCACTCAAATAGGTCAACGATTTTCCAGGAGTAATTCTCATTTTTCCAGACTTAAAAATAAGCGCATGTCCCTGGGCGGGGGCTTTATCGGTTGCCTACTTCAAGTCCAAAATAAAGCAGTTGTGTTTGGTTTATTTATACAGATGTTGACAAAAATTAGTGGTGATTGCGTTATTGATACGCCAGCCTACACACAAATAATTTAATTGTTGTTTTAAAAAAGCCTTTGAGACTCAAATATCCGCTAAAAAAAAAGAGAAAAGAATGCCGCCTGCAATTTTATTGTGGTGAAGTTGTCTATACTCAATATGTTTTACAAAAATACTATTGCATGTTCTCCCACACAGAAACAGGTAGCCTGAGGAAATTTCTTTCGTTAACGATAGAGTGCTCACCCAAAACCGCAGCGGGAGTATGATTTAAGATAAAACACTGAAGAGCCCAATTGGCACACTAGGGTGAAACGCTAGCAATTTGTTGAGTTATGCAGGAAATTTTTATCACTTTATGTGTTAATTATAATGGCTCAACGGACAATATTCATTTTGATTCTCTCTCGAGAACATTTGATTATAGTCAAGGCCAAAGCAAGGTTTATTGTTTAGGAGAAGAGTTTTTGACTCCCGTGGTACACTGGCATGCTCGTGACGTGGCTGCATATTTAGCAAAGCGTCTTGCATGGCATTCTCAGTGTGTGCCTGCTACGCGTCTTGGTAGGTGTGCCTTTACCAACTGAAGAGCCCAATTGGCACACTGGGGCGAAACGCTAGCAATTTGTTGATTTATGCAGATTTTTTTTTATCACTTTATGTATTAATTATAATGGCTCAACGGACAATATTCATTCTGATTCTCTTTCGAGAACATTTGATTATAGAAGATATCTTATCATAGATTCGGCATTTGTTTACAGCGACACCATCACATGAGGGCGCTACCGCTGCAGCAGTCACCCCGCGCAGATGCGGGGAGAGGGGTGAGGGGAGGCGCACATGGCAGCCGAGCAGGGTTTCCAGAGCGACCGCTAGATGGCCCTTGCTACCCCATCCGCGATATCATGACGTCGAGGACTAAGAGCAGACTGGGAATTATAGCAGTGGATGGAAAGATTTATACAATTAATTAACAAGTGGCTATTTTCCAGGAGTTTTCAAATTTTTCGTCATTTTCCAGGAGTTTTCCAGACCTAATAAAAATCCAGGAGTTTCCCAGGATTTCCAGGTTTTCCAGGAGTAGTGGCCACCATGTTCACTGATCCTATCATAAAACTTAAGATATTTATTATGAAAACCAATTTTTAGAAATCATCTTCATACTACATAAAAAAATATGTACCAGTATGCAATATAAATTTTAATAAAATCTGTATGTTAAATGTATATAGCATGAAAAATTGTTGACCACTTTGTTATTTCTACAGCCAAAATGTTGTCGTAAAAATCAACTTACCCTTCTTCATATATTTCTACCACAACCTAAGAACACAAATTGTGGTCTGGAAATTGGCAGCACTGAAAGTGCCAAAATTACATGTTTTTGGAATTTTCATGGTAACCACTTTATGTGCCACAGCAAATAACTTGGCAAAGGTTGGAAGTACCAAATATTTCCTTGTAGTTTAAAAGATTTAGCAGTGTGTAAGTTCCTTCGGCAATGGCATAGAGAACGATGAATATGCAGAGCGTGCCCAGCGTAGTTGAAGGTCCCATACTAAAGAGTTTCTTGTTTACAGTCCTACAATTAGTAATACATTAAAGTTGATTTGTATATTTTAGACATGCTCCTTTTCTGTTCAGTGCTTTGTGATGGAAGGGAAAGGAAAGGAAAGAAAATTCTGAGTTAAGAATTCCTAGAAAGCTATACATGACAAAGGGACAGCTGTAGTCACAACATGGGTTACGTTGAAATCCTTAGCATTTAACTGTGCATTATACAGTAAAATGAAATGAACAATAGTGTGGTAATTTTGTCATGGAGGATTATTATTATGGTATTGATAATATTATCATAGTAATCATAGCAGATTTTTTCTAGGCCACACACAAATGCAGATATTAGTGCAAATGGCTGTCTTATGAATATGAATAACACCTATTCATGCAATTGTACCAACTGACAAAACAAAACAGGGTACATATGTACTGAAGCAACTCCTGTTGCCAGAAGATGCCATGGTATGTACTGTATGATAAGCCAAGGGAAAGTGAAAGACAAGCTACTATATATTACACTGTATGTGATAGCTTGGGACGATGCTATCAAGAACGAAGCAGGACATTTTTGCACGGACATCGACATGATTGCAGACATGGCAACTTCTCACTCACACACACAAAACATAATAATAATAATTTTATTGGTTTTACGTCTCTTAACTACAGAGGCTATTAGAGACGCCCGGATGCCGGAAGGGGATCTTTAATGTGCTAGTAAATCTACAGACACGGGTTTCTTGCATTTGCGGACCCTCAAATGCATGCCGACTGCGCCAGGATTCGATCCTGCGACCTTGGCCACAGCAGGCGAGAACGTAACCGCTGAGACACAAAAGAAGTTCACCGATGATTACACGAATTTGATTAAAGACACGCTGATTGTTTCCCCAGACAAGAACATCCCTCTGGCAGAAAGGTGTCAGGCAAAGAATATTTTAGCCCTAACTTGAATGTAAGTCCCACATATACTTGTTTTCAAAAAATACATGTCAATTCTCCACAGGGGGCGTGGTGGCACAGTGGTCAAGCTGTTTGCCTCTCACCAAGATGGACCGGGTTAGATTCCCAGTCAATGCATGAGAGATTATCGATGTGAAATGTCATGTCCTGTGTTTCGGATTCCACATATAAAGGAGGTGCCGTGGCTCATGATCACAAGATTAACGGTCACGTAAAACTACAAGCCTCCTTCCTTCCTTCAATTCTCCAGTGTTTTAAAAATCATGTAATTCTAAATTATTTTCAAAAAGTTCCATGGGAATGTTTCTTTTGGTAAACCAAGGTATCACATATGCCAAGCATGAAATAAGCTGTATATGAAGATTAAAGCAACTGGAGATGTGTCTACAAATTATGAATTAGACATAATAGAAAGGCAAAAAATGCTCAGAACTAATTGAAAATGACTTTTTAGCTTCTCAAATGCCCTTAAGTGTGACATAGCACATCATCCCTTGATCTTCAACAAGTTAGTATGTTCAGCCCCAACTTCACACGCAATAGCATGTTTTACTCCAGGCAGCTCTCAAATTATAACTTGGCATAAATACTGCCATAGCAAAATCAATCATGAAATTACAGTGCAGCACAAAATAAAAATCATATCAGCGATGGCTTCAATGTTACTTCTTTCTTAAGCCATATTCGAAAAAGTTTAAATAACATTTTAGATTTCTGGTCATAGTAACATGCCTTCCAATCAAGATTGCGGTGTAACTGAGAAGAGGAAAAAGGACTATTAAGAGCATGGTACCTGAAGAAATAAAACCTATGGTAGCCACCACTACAGATAAAAACCTTGCAAGGAAGTAAAAATGGATAAAGGTGATTTCTTAGATCTGGTTTCCTTGCCTAACACATTTATAAGCCAGCAAACTACAAGTTAAAAAAATTCTCCGTGTGTAATACAGAGACCTCTATGACTCATTGTTACAGTGATGTTTCCCTGTGAATGTGACATTCAGCAGTGAAACATGGCCATATTACATCGCACGAAATGAAGAATAACATCACGCTTCCCAAGTTTAATGTCCAATGCTCTTCCCTCCATTGATGTTTAGAAATAAGTGATTTGCCACTGTGCACATTCAGTAATCCCTTGAAAGTAAAGCATGGCACTAATATTGTTCCCAAAATGTCGATATTTATATGATTAAGAGTTCTAAAATGAATACTTTTGAAATATTGCTTATATGCATGGACAAGAGACGGAAACACCAGAATTTATAAATGTATCGCAGTGGACGTCGATACTTAAAAGGAGGGGTGTGTCTCAGGTGATATTTAGAAGAACCATTATATGAAAAATAAATCATAGTGTCGTCATGCACTAGTTCGTGAACAATGGGCAATGGACGAGAATATGGCCATTGTTTCAGAGATGTCTCCCTGTGAATTGGACAGTCAGCAGTGAAAATTGACCATATTACATTGCAAAAAATGAAGAACAAAGTAATTCTCCCCATTAGTCTTCTCTCCATTGATGTTTAGAAATTAGTGATATGCCGCTGTGCACATTCAGTGTTTCCTTGGTTGTTACCAACATGTCCATTTACAGGTATATGATTGTGTGTTCTAAAATTAAAATACTTTTGAAATACTGTATTGCTTATCTGAATTGAGAAGAGAAGGAAACACCAACATTTTTAATGTAAGGAAGGAAGGAAGCTTGTAGTTTAACGTGACCATTAATCTTGAGATCATGAGCCACGGGACCTCCTTCTTACGTGGAATCCGAACCACAGGACATGGCATTTCACTTTGAAAATCTCACATGCATTGACCGGGAATCGAACCCGGACCGCCTTGGTGAGAGGCATACACATTTTTAATGTATCAGAGCTGGCCATCATTATTGAAATGAGGGGTGTGTCTCAGGTGATATTTAGAAGCACCTTCCTTTTAGAAAAATAATCATCATGGTGTTGTCACGTCCTAGTTTGTGACCAATGGGCAACGGCTAAGTATATGTGCAATTATTTCAATGATGTTTCCCTGTGAATGTGATAGTCAGCAGTGAAACATGGCCATATTACGTAGCAAGAAATGAAGTTAATAATAATGTTATTGGTTTTACGTCCCTTTTAACTACTCTGGCTTTTAGAGACGCCGGGTTGACAGAATTTTGCACCGAAGGGGATCTTTAACGTGCCAGTAAATCTACTGACACGGCTCCCTCGCATTTGCGCACCCACAAATGCCAGCTGTGTCAGCAGTACAGTATAACGTAATGTTTCCCAAGTTTTATGTTTAGTACTCTTTCCCCCATAGATGTTTAAAAATAACTTACAAGGGAAGTCTCTGAACCGGGGAATCGCTGATCCTGCTGGAACTTTGCAGATACGTTGCGTGAGCCCAACTAGGCAGAGCCGTGAAGAAAATTTTTTCGGAAATTAACTTCCCCTTGTATTAGATAAAAGATTAAGATTTACACGTTTAAATTGGCACGCCAGTGGCGTGCACTTCATTGGCTGCGTCAGAGGTTGCATCCCAGCCTACAACGTACAGTCGCCGAATGTGAGGCAACAGACCCGGCATACGCACAATTGAAGGATTAGTTTCATAATGTTTTCAAACAGCATGTACCGTCCGGCAATGTGGCACTCCTTCTGGATTCCTTTTCTGGACATAAATCGTTAGAAAGTAAAGAGCGCATACGACTGATGATGATCCCTCCTGGGGTCACAGCCTATTGTGAACCATTGGATGTTTACGGCTTTAGGGCCAGGAAAAGCTTTATCCGTAGATTTTCGAACACCGTTCGGTTATTGAATTTTGATATCAATTTGGCCCAGAGAAATACACTCTTGAAAATGCCGTCTCTGACATATCACCAATTGTCGTCCCCTCGTTTTACTTCAATGTGGCAATACGCATGGTACCGAAGTCAGTCCCACAATCCCGGTTGGTTTGAACACCCTGTGCCATATTGTTTCGATATCAGTGCAATACAATGTAGTACTTGCACTCGCCCGTGTTTCATACGGTAAGGATGGTGTAAAACCAGGTTGTGTTTCCAACATTATTAGCACGAACATCACTGTTGTCAGAACTATGTGAAATAGCTTGGTCACTTTCTCACTTGTGTGAACATTGGTTCAGTTTATTCTGTGTTGTGTTGTAATGATGTGTATTTGTGATACACCTTACATTGCATGATTAATAATACAGCACGACGTGCAATATATTGTAATGATGCAACATTAATGTCCCATGCCGCAGCGCAGCTTGTGAGCGCGAGTTCGGGAGGGCAGTCCTTTGGAACGTGATGTTTTGAGCCACCAATCAGGCGTGAGGCACACTCCCGCTTGACCAGAGCGCACAGTTCAAAATTGTAGTACTTACCGCCGTCTACGGTGGGTAGAAGTTAATTTCCGAAAGATTTTTCTTCACGGTTCTGCCTAATTGGGCTCACGAAACGTATCTGCTAAGTTCCAGCAGGATCCGCGATTCCCCGGTTCAGAGACTTCCCTTGTTAGTTGCCACTGTGCACACTCTGATTCCTTGTGCCTAAAGCATGGCACTTACCGTATATTGTTCCCAAAATATCAATATCAATCTCAATCTTTATATGATTATGAGTTCTAAAAGTAATACTTTTAGAATATTGCTTATTTGCATGGAGAAGAGAAGGAAACACCAAAATTCTTAATATATCACAGATGGACATCGATACTCGAAATGAGCGGTCTCAGATATTTTTGAAAGATAATAAACATGGGGTAGGTACGTACTAGTTCGTGAACCATGGGCAACAGTCGAGTATATGGACATGTTTCTGTGATGGTTCCCTTTGAATGAGACAGTTAGCAGTGAAACATGGCCTTATCATGCTGCAGGAAATGAAGAATAATATAATGTTCCCCAAATTTAATGTCGGTGGTCTTTTCTCCATCGATATTTACTGTCGACCAAAGTATTATGTGCACTCGAGTTTGAAGGTTGTTTGTGAAGTAACCAATAGACCTACATAAAATACAAATACATCATCATTTTCGTCGTTCTATTTTACGTTAGTTCATGTAGGTTTGGATTTTTTAAATTTATATTTTAATACTTTTTATCGCAGGTGAACACAAAAAGTGCACGTTTTTAAGCGTGTTTCAACCATGCGTCACATTTAAGAATTATCTCAAAAACCCGTCATCAGATCGAATCCAAATTTTAACACAATATACATTGGAATGTTGTATAACTGGTTTATTAATTTCAAAATTTTGTGTGTCTAAGAAACAAAGTTGTTATAATTTTTGTAAGGTAACTTTTTCTCGGCTCGGGGTGGTTGGAAAATGTAGTTCTTGGTTGCATTGTAATCCTTATACATCGAAAAGTTATGCTGTATGACTGTGAAATACGTAAATTAATTCACTTATTTTATATCGGTTTGTATTTATACGGGGAAATAACACATGTTTCACCAGCTAGCCGCTCCGGGAATAGCTGTACAGCGTTGCCGAAATGGTGACCACACGCATCATGGCGCGTCTCGCTCGGAAGTGATGGGCTCCATCTCAGCAACGCTGTACAGCTATTCCCGGAGAGGCTAGCTGGTGAACCATGTGTTATTTCCTCGTACAAATACAAACCGATATAAACATAAGTGAATTTACGTATTTCACAGTCATACAGCATAACCTTTTGATGTATAACGATTACAACGCAACCAAGAACTACATTTTCCAACCACCCCGAGCCGAGAAAAAGTTACCTTACAACAATGATAACAACTTTGTTTCTTGTACACACAAAATTGTGAAATTAATAAACCAGTTATACAACATTCCAATGTATATTGTGTTAAAATTTGGATTCGATCTGATGACGGGCTTTTGAGATTATAATCCTTAAATGTGACGCAGGGTTGAAACACGCTTAAAAACGCGCACTTTTTGTGTTCCAACTGCGATAAAAAATATTAAAATATAAATTCAAAAATCCAAACCTACATGAACTAACGTAAAATAGAACGACGAAAATGTTTATGGTATTGGATTTTATGTAGGTCTATTGGTTACTTAACAAACAACCTTCAAACTTGAGTACACATAATACTTTGGTAGACAGTAGAAATAGGTGAGTTGCTGCTTTGCACATTCAGTGTTTCCTTGAAAGTGGAGCATGGCACGTATATTGTTCCCAAAACGTCCAAATTTATACGATTATGTCTTCAAAAATAAAAATACTTTTGAAACATTAGTTTATGTGCACGGAGAAGAGAAGGAAACAACTGAAATAAATGTTTCGCAGCTTGACGTCGACATCTACATTGAGGAGTGTGTCTCAGGTAATATTTTTAGGAAAATGATAATCATGGTGCAGGTACGGTACGTCCTAGTTTGAGAACCATGGGCAACAGATGAGTGGGCTACTTGGCCATTGTTTCAGTGATATATTCATAAATGTTTCGCAGGTAATCTGTAACAATGTTACATTAATGTTTTAGCTGATTGAATTTGCAATTAACCAATATCTGTGTATTTCGTGATCATAAAATGGTATACAAACAAAGCCGCTTGAGCACTGTGCTATCTTAATCAGCACCTACTGCACACAGCTATAGCCAATTGACTCCCCCCATTCATCCTTAGAGGTGAGGAGTTGCTGCGATTGGCATAGAAGTGTATAGCCAACTGATCGCTTAGTTCTGGCCGTCATTGATCTAGGCATTGAAGAGTTCCGACACTGAAAACTACTTTAAAATGGCAAAATATTTTTTCACAGCCAATAGCCATACATATACAGTAGTACATACCATTTCATCTCTGAAAACTGTAGGTCCCAACTGTGAGAATAAAACACCCACATGATTCCCTATTTGTAAACACACTGTCCCACACATCTCAGCCTGACATTGAAAGAAAAAAAAAAAAAAAAAAAAACTACAGGTTTCTATCCACCTTTTCAATCTCACATACGATATTTCCCAAAACAGACTACTCTGCCTCCACTGGACCATGTTCCTCAGTGGCCTCTACGTCACCAATTGATGTGTCAATTGATTCGTCCTTTCCCACGATGGTATCTCCAGTAGTTGTGTCCAAAGTACTGTCAGCCTCAATAGAGGCTCTAACATCATTAACACTCTCTTCAGATTCTGCTGCTTCTTCGGCTTCTTTTTCTTCCTCTTCTTTTGGTTCATCCTTTGCTTCTTGGTCGAGTCTTGCTTTCTTAGGGTTTGTTTGAAGCGAGATGCGTTTTGCCTGAAACAATTTTAGAGAAGTACATAATTAATGGTATATTGGCTTTCACGGCCTGTGAATTAAATCTCAGCAATTTTTCTAGGTTTATGCCGTGTATTGTGTGGGGGTTTCGCTTAGGAACACCAAGCCCGCTGGTGAGTCAGCTTGGTGTTCCTAGGCGAAACCCTACACAATACACCTAGAAAAATTGCTGAGTTTTACATAATTAATATTCAGAATGCTCTGCAGATATACATCAAATCCAGTCTTTGTGCTGAAAGATTTGTCAGTATCTGAGGAATAACATCCTGTACCCATCAAAGGCATTATGGCATGAAGCACAGGTGGGAATGGGAACATATTGCTTGCAAATACTTCGGTGATCCTCAAGGTCGGTCGTATGTTGGCAACACGGGTGATAGGCGACAAGAAAAGGATAAACCCTGATGGAGGTGATAGTTGGTATTGGGTGACAAAGGGGATGAGGGTGGTGGATGGAGAGGTAGCAGGGATACGTTAAAGACATGGGTAATTAGGCTTTGGGGACGTTTGGTGGGGTAGGCTCAAACAGTGAAGATCTTGATGAGTGACTCATGGTAAGAAGCGAGAGATTCAAGGGTGGGATACAGGCCCAATTCTATGGTGCCGACTTTGACACGTGTTTCACAGTGAAAGTTATTAATAGCATTCCAACTTGGCATCCTCTCCTGCCCTGAAGGACTTCAAAACCACACACCAATTTATTCTTCATACTCAAACTCACCCTGGAATCACCAACAGATAGTTTTCAGACACCACATATCTGATGAAACCCTCTCACTCCCCAACCGACATCTGATGGAAAGCAACCCCATGCACAGTTCACTTTTTTGTCTCATCGTACTCCAACACTGACAATGTTCTAGTTAAAATATTGGTTTTATTATGATGTCCTGCTCTAGGATGTGTACTTGTCCTCAGCATGTACAGCCTTTCCAGCGTATTACTAAACATTATAATTGGGAAGAAAATGTTTGGGTACTACGTTCGTGTGGCTTTCCATCCTCTTGTAAATTATTCTAGACAGGATCTTTGAAGCATGAGTAATCAAGCTGATTGTATGGTAATCTTCACATCTGTCAGTTCCTACTTTCTTCGGTACCTATAAGGATGATAAAATTCTTCTTGAAATCAGAGGGTACCACACCTGTCTCAGATATCCTACACACCAAGTGAAATAACCTCATCAGACCATCATCGCCTATGCAACGTAGCAACTCAATCGGTATATCATCTATGCCTCGTGCTTTGATCCTGCTTAAGTCTTCCAATGCTCTGTCAAATTATGATCTCAATATTAGATCTCCTTTTGCACCCTCATCAATTTAATATTCTCTTTCCATTACATGATTCTCAATCTCCTTTCCCTTATACAAACACTCTATGTATGCTTTCCATCTCTCAACCTTTTCTTCCCTATTTATTAGAGGCTTTCCATCTGTGTCCTTAGTATTACAGCACTTGTCTTCTTCCCCTCAAAAGTATTCTTAATCCTTCGATAAGCTGTATCTACCTTTCCTAATTTCAGACAATTTTCTATACCTGCACATTTCTCTTTCAACCATTCTTCTGTCGCTTCCTTGAACTTCTTGTTAATCCCATTTCTCAGACGTCTGTATTCTGCTTTCCCCTTTTCATCTCTTACATTCTTGTGTTTCCGCCTTTCATTCTTCAATTCTAGTATATCCTGAGTGATCCATGGTTTTCTACCTATTCATTCTTTCCTACCAATGTTTTCTTCTGTGGATTTTGTTATTTCATTCTTCAAAAGTGCCCATTTGTCTGCAATTGAAGTTTGTTTAGGGTTTTTCATTAGTCCTTCCTTTATTCTCTTCTTGAATCTTTCGTTTACATCCTTCTCTTTCAGTCTATTGCCCACCTTTTGGGATTTTGATTTTTCTTCAATTTCTTCAACTTTAATCTGCATTTCATAACAACCAGATTGTGGTCAGGGTTTATGTCAGCACCGGGATATGATTTGCAATCCAAAATCTGGTTTCAAAATCTCTGCTTGACCATAATGAAGACGATTTGGTAATGCCCTGTAACTCCCGGGCTCATCCATGTGTATATTATTCTGTTGTGGTTATTGAATAAGGTGTTAGCTATGACCAACTCATGCTCGGTGCAGAACTCCATCAGCCTGCTTCCTCAATCATTCCTTTCGCCTAATCCGTAATCTCCTACTATCTTCCCTTCTCCTTTTCCTACCACAGCATTCCAATCTCCCAGTACTATAACATTTTCATCACCCTTGACATACCTCAGAATTTCAGCTATTTCTTCGTAGACCTTTTCAACATCTTCATCATCAGCTTGACTGGTAGGCATATAGACTTGTACCACTGTGGTGCACATAGGTTTTGTATTGATTTTAGCTACAATAATCCGTTCACTAAAAAGCCTCCGTGGCTTAGGCGGCAGCACGCCGGCCTCTCACCACTGGGTACGTGGTTCAAATCCCGGTCACTCCATGCGAGATCTGTGCTGGACAAAACGGAGGCAGACAGGTTTTTCTCCGGGTACTCCGGTTTTCCCTGTCAATATTTCATTCCAGCAACACTCTCCACTATCATTTCATTTGTCATGCATTTAATCATTGCCCCAGAGGAGTGCGTCAGGCCTCGGCAGCCGGCACAGTTCATATCCTCGCCGCTAGATGGGGGCTTCATTCATTCCATTCCTGACCCGGTCGGAGACTGGAAGCAGGCTGTGGATTTTCATTTTCAATCCGTTCACTATATTGCTCATAATATTCCACCCGCTGTCCAAGTTTCCTACTTAATATGAGACCTATGCCCACATAGCCATTGTCCTGTTCTTCCTGCCAGTGCATTTCACTAATCCCAATCAAATCGAACCTCAACCTATCCTTTTCCCTTTCTATGTTTTCTAACCTTCCACTGCATAGCAGACTTCTAACATTCCACACTCCGATCCGTAGAATGTCAGATTTCCTCTTTGTAACTTCTGTGATGTTAACCCCCTCTCGAGCAGTCCCCACTCGGAGATCCGAACGGGGAACTAGTTTACCTCTGGATTGGAATTTTACAAGAGGGGAGGCCATCATCACATGTAATTATGCAGAGAGAGGTGCATATCCTCGGGAATAGCATTGCGGCTGTAGTTTCCCGTTGCTTTCAGCCGTGCAGCAGAATGCAGTGTAGCCATTAGTTGGCTAATGTTATGCCTGTTAGAAGATAAAATAACTACTCTAGGAACACTGAGCAAGAACAAAAAAGAAATTCTGCCTAATAAGGACCGTAAGTAGGCTTAGGTATTTTTGGGTGTCAGTTTGAGATAATGATACTGTAGCATTTGACTAAGAAACACAAAGCCATTATAATGCATTCCTCTATGCATGATTCTGCTTCTGCAGACGACCGTACAAAGAAACCTAATGCAGTATTAGATTACAATGCGACGAAAGGTGGTGTGGACACTTCAGATCAAAAGGAAGCAAAGTACTCCGCTCCCCGTAAATGCAATAGGTGGAGATTGTGTGTGTGTTTTATAAGGTGCTGAACATCGCTGCGATGAAATGGCTATATCATTCACACTTTCAATAACATTGCGCAATCTCGAGTAACAAGGAAGCGCTTTCTCAAGAACCTGTCTGATCAACTAATGCACTCATGGTTTCTTGAATGTTCTCAACTACTCTCATTGCCAATGGACATCCGTACATTTCTGAAGAAATTTAGTAATAAGGATGAATGCAAAGAGCTTGCAAGACAAAAGTTATGTGGCAGAAAGAGACGATGTGTTCCATGAGGTTAGCAGAGTAATCGTGTTATGACATTGATGTGCAATTTTTTAACAATTTTGTATGTAAGGAACATTCAAAGAACACCATAAAGAACACTACCTGTGACAACGAAGGTATGAAAATTTCCAATGAGGACTCCTCATGAAGGGATAAAACAAAAAGATTCTTAGGGCATGTCAACTAAGTTCATTTTTTATCCAGTACTTTTTTTGCTCACCTCTGTCTGTCTCCTCATGCCACAATGGTAAGATTTCTTATGAAATCTACCTAACACTTCCAGGATGGCTGAGGTGGGAATCTAACCCACCTCTTTTGTTTTACCTCAAAAGGCCGAGTAAATCCCGTTCTAGCCCTCGGACCAGAATTAAATTTCTTGACAGAGCCCAGAATCAAACCCAGACCTCAGGGGTGACAGCTTAGAATGCTAGCCATTATGCCATGAGGTGGATACATCAGGAAGTACCTTCGTATATTAAGAGTACATTTCTTAAGATTCCAGAGGCATAAACAGACTTACCTACAACTAATTTGATGTTTTCTTAGCCAGGGTGAAGGACAGAAACATTAAATCTCTCATAACTATAATTCTGAAGAAAAGCTGCGAATACCAACCTTACGCTTCTTGTGTGCAACATAGTTGTCAAAATGAGTCTTTGTTCGACAGTGAATGCCAACTGATTCCTCATCATAGAAGAAGGATCTGCACAAGGGACATTCAAAGCCTGTGGCTGGCACCACCATCTTCACAGCTGAAATACCAAACATGAAACATGAAGAACTGACAACTTGAAGCAAATATAAACAGTTCAAAATTCACTGGTCGATTCTGCCCTGTGACTCGGGGTCTAATAAGGCTCTTCTAAAGTGAGTACCATAGGATTTTCTTTCATTAAAGGATTATTTTAAACTGAGGGACTTCACTGAAGACATGGTCCTGACCACATCACCCTAATCTTTCATGGCAGTGATGCCTATAATGGTTGAAATATACATACTGATAAATAGTGGCCATGCATGCCAGTGAGTGGCTTCATATTTCCAATTATTCCTCAGTGTAATAAGAATTGCACTTGACTATATTTATGAAATACTTCAACACACAGTAATATAAGGTGAATACAATATTACACACCAGGAAAATTTGTGACTGCAGCCAGGTCTCTGTACTGACACCACCAATGTGTCAGCTTATAGCAGCCAGCAAGAGACAGTGTTACACAAAATGAACACAAAACCTTCATGCTGCACATTGTTATGTTGTGGTTGGCTCATTGGCAATGCCGCCAGTGTTGACCAATACACAGACCTGCCTATGGTCGCTAGCTTTCGCAGTGCGTTTAGCTTTATTCATCTTGTACCATAATAAGCTAAAAAAAACAAACATGCAGACATTGTTGCAACACCATGTGATAACTCCTCTAACCTTGATAATCCCTTTATTCAGAAAGGAAGGGAGCCCTGAAGTTTCTGCAGGTATAGTTCCCTCACTTTCCTGGTTAACGAGCGGCAACCCTAAAGTAACACACGCCGACAATAACCATTGTTTGTTACTGACCAATAGAAAGCTTCCTCTAACACTCCACGTGGACTCCAAAGCCCCGCCATGGCTGCCAGCTCGCGTGTCACGCAGGTGTCAAAGTGACCAGTGTTGATCATGTGCACGTAGTTCTGTCCAGTCTTACTGCTTGCTCTCAGTGGCTACGGTTGAAAGTTGACAACGCTGCACCTCGTGCTGGGAAAGCCAGGCAGGCAGCCATGGAATGTTAACTTATCCGCCCAGCTAGATTTCAAAGGCGAGCCCCACATTAACGAGGAAAGAACAAGAACTATATGGCATATCTAGTTTATACCACTCGCTGATGATTATATTTCATAGTCACCAATTTGTGGGGATACTAATTTCAGTGTTTCATCTGCTGTTCCAAATAGAGTAGTTCCAAACTTTTTCTATGGAATTAAGATCAGAAGATTTAGCAGACCAGTTGAGGTGTGTTTATTAAACCAGCCCATCAAAAATGGGAGTGTCCATAGCATACTAATCAAAAGGCAACACTTGGTTAACGAGAGAACAGAAATAAGCATCCTGGTTCATGCTCACAGTGACCTCAATGAGCGATTTGAAGTCGCAGTACAAAAAAACCATATAAAATTGAGCTCTGAGCTGAGTTCTCCCTAAACTCTTGGAAGTCATGCGGTGGTGTTCAAAATAAAAGCAAACTATACCGCAAGAAAGATTATATTTTTCTCTAGCTGGCTAATGTATCATATTTTAAAATTAAACATTCTTTATACTGTATACTTAATTGTAATTTTCAAACAAACCGCTTTGCATATTGACTTATTAATATCGGTCAAGTCGAAGTGCTGGTAATTTGGCCGGTTTCCGTCAGATGTCGCAGTGTCGCAAAGCCCTGTCCTTGAAGCAGAGTGATGACAGAGACAAAGGTTTGTTGAGACAGTTTGGCTTTCACTCCTGCAAGGAAGTGGTGAGATAAGCATATGTCCAGATGCAGTCAGTCACTTCATTATAACTGGCAGCGGACAAGCTCACTCTACTTTGTTACTTGCTGTTATCTCAGATGTTGTGGTAGAATTTTGAAGTTATGTGATGAGTGTAGTAGTGCGTGTTAGTGAATTAGGGACAAGGATAAGGTAGGAGCGCCAGGACTTGAAGTAAGGTAGTTCACGGCATTTGCCTGGAGTGAGCGTGGGGAAAACTCGGAGAAAACCACACTCAGGGTAGCCACTGTCAGCGCCGGGATTCAAACCTGCAATCTCCGGACTTACTGAAGCAGCCTGCACGGTCGTGGTGCACGATATTACAAGCACAGCTACGCCACAGGATATGTTAGAACTTGTAGCATAAATGTAGGGAATGCGGTATGAAAATCAGCATTTAAAAAATTAAGGCTATGTTGGTAGGGAAGAAACACAAGATAATAGAAGGAACTAAATTGGAACAGGTGCACCATTTTAAGAACAGTACTTAAGTTGTGCATTTTCTCAGGATGTTGGTATGGGGAAAGAAATAAGAGTCGAGTTGCAGAAAAGCCAATGCAGCGAGTTCTTAGTTGCAATCTACAGTATTCGGCAAGAAAGGAGTTAGTATAGCGACAAAACTCTCCTTACGTCACTCAGCATTTAGACAGATCTTCCTGTATGGAGGTGAAAGCTAGGTAGATTCAGGATCTCTGATACATAAGCTAGGGGTAACTGATATGAGGGTTGCATGATTGATTGCTGGGACAAATAGATGGGAGCAATGGCAGGAGGGTACTTGTAATAAAGAGATAAAAGCTAAGTTAGAAATGAACATGCTAGTTGAAACTGTTCGTATGAGCCGACTCAGTCAGATGGTGAGGTCATGTGAAGAGAATGGGGAAGGAGAGATTACCTTAGAGCAGGTGTTCCCAACCAGTAGAGGAGAATTTATCTGCATTTCCTACTCTATCATAATTTTTTGAAGAAAATTAAATATATCTCCAATGCCAGGTGTGGTTGCTGATATTGTGCACTCGAATGACCTTCAAGAAAGTTTTAATAAATATTTGTACAGAGATCATTCTAAATTTGACTGGATCTGAAATCCTTTTTCAGGAACCTCACCATATGAGTTGAAATTAAAAGAAAGTTTTATCGATCTAACAGAAGATAGTTCCATGAAAGACAGTCTTAAAGACAAATCATTAATTAACTTCTGGATGGGATGTAAAACCAAGTACCCAATGATCTTCCGGCAAGCCCTGCCATTTGTTACAAGTTACTTGTGTGAGAGTGGATTTTCTGAACTTTTGTGTGTCAAAAATAAGCATAGAAACAGAATAAGTGAAGAGGACTTACCGGCAAGAGTGAAATTAAATTCAATTACTCCTGATATTTTAATCACAGGCAAACAACAAGTTTTGCACTAAAGATAGATGTTGATGTTTTTTGCTTATTTTGTACTAATATAAAAGTGTATGTTTTTAGACCTATGAGTAATAAATAAAACTGTAATTTGCAATGATAATTATATTTTTTCTTTTCTTATAAAAATGTTATTTATATATATATATATATATATATGTATATACATATACATATATATATATACAGGGTCCTTATAATTGCTTGGCAAGGACATTCTCGCTCACGCGCACCGCCAGTGACGGCTCAGTTGCCGCCTGCCGGGTGCGCATATCTACGGCAGAATACCATGCTTAAAGTCAGTATCATGCATTTTTACTCACCATGTTTACAGTAGATGCTGAAAATGTTCCCCATCCGCTGCCAAACATTTTCGGCATTTCCTTATGAAGTTTCCGGTTACTCCAGTTAATTTAGCTTCAGTAAGGAAATAGGCCCAACGACCCTTATGTCTATTTTTATTGTTTACTGAACCTGTACGTTTGAATCTCTTAACCAGTTGTTTTATCGTCCAATTTATAGGAATGTGTCTCCCTGGAAATTTCACTCGAAACTTTTGTCTAGTTCTAGCGCACGATTTCCTCCACTTTATGTACGTGTTGTGCAGATATACACATTCAAGTAACGAATATTTCACATCAGGCATTACAGCACTATATACAATCACAATAAAACAACTGGCTAAGAGATTCAAACGTACAGGTTCAGTAAACAATAAAAATAGACGTAAAGGTCGTTATTTCCTTACTGAAGCTAAATTAACCGGAGTAACCAGAAACTTCATAAAGAGATGCCCATTATGTTTGGCAGCAGATGGGGAACATTTTCAGCATCTACTGTAAGCCTGGTGAGTAAACATGCATGATACTGATTTTAAGCGCGGTATTCTGCCGTACATATGCGCGCCCGGCAGCCGGGAACTGAGCCATCTCTGGCGGAGCGGGTGAGCGAGAATTTCCTTGCCAAGCAAATATGAAGACCCTGCATATATACAGGGTCTTTCATATCAAATAAGAGCGCCAAGCGGCGGCTTTGTTAACCGCAGCTGCGGTCACCTTGGCTGAGCTTGTGGCGCGCCAAGGCCCCCTGCTTTAAGCCTTATGCGTGTGTACAATCTTATATGATGCAGCGGCCTTGCTAGCGTGTGTACAATGCTGAAATCTTACTTTAGTTATTTAGTTATTGTTGATGAAACCGAAATCCCTACTTGTGCTAATTTTGTGAGTGATTTATTTGGAGACCGTTCAAGATTCTCGCCAATGTCATCTAGCTCATCCTCTGTTAAAACTGTTCGTGTGCAGGCATGTTTTTTAATGAGCACCGAGCCAGTAGTGTCAAACTTATTTGCAATTACGTGAATCTGTGCTAGTGAAGGTGGCACTTCATCAGGAAATTGCTGAACAAATGCATCACGTACCCGCCGAGCCGACTCGTACTTAAAATAAGTTTTACATAAAAAAATACGATTTTGCAATGATAACTGTCTCACCATGCTAGCACTTGAGGTTTAGACAGGCGACTGAGCACCTGCACGCTTATTGCAAGGTCAAGTTTGGTAATGTCAATCGGTTATTTTTATACAGTCTATCGGAACAAAAAAAACAACAACACAGCCCTCGTATGTACTATGAGCACGCTTTCAATACTACAGCAGGGGGCCGTGGCGCGCCACAAGCTCGGCCAAGGTGACCGCAGCTGCGGTTAACAAAGCCGCCGCTTGGCGCTCTTATTTTATATGAAAGACCCTGTACATAAAATAAAAATTAGCAAGAAAAAGATGAAAAAAATCTATATATTATTTACTGTTGTCTTGATAAAGGGTTGGAAAAAAAAATAACGAACTGCAAGTGCATTAATAATTAAATATAAAGTTTTCTCAGTAATTTAATTAAAATAAAACAAACCATTGGGCACTTTTCCGACAGTAAATATATGTTTCTAAATAATACATAGGACTCTTGGAATGACAAAATGTCTAAAAATTTCAAGTGGTACGCAGTTGCTAAAAGGTTGGGAACACCTGCCTTAGGGGTTAATGAGTTCTGCTGAAGAGGGTAAGAGAAGCAGAATTAGAGCTAGGAGCCGATGTTTAGATTCAGCATTGAACAATTTCCAAGTGAGAGGTGTAAAAGCTGAGGAGGCCGCAGTGCTAACTGCCAATAGGAGATCATGGAGGTGACTTGTTTGGCAAACAGAGGCTTGCAGACTAGACTGGATGCTAAAGGCAAAACAGTCTGAAATGAAAATGTATGTATTTAAATCGTGCTGTAAAACATGTTGATTTATGTAAAATAAAATTGTAAGGAGCAATATTAGAGGAGATATGATAAATTCATAATCGTTGGCGTCTTTGCTACAGTTGCTACTCATACTGACATATTTCTCAAAATATTAGACATTTTTTGAAATCAATTTTCATTTATAAAATATTAACAAGTTGGAAAGTATGAAAAACAGTAAACAAGTAGTTCCGTGAAGAACTATACAGCCTATTTTCATATATCCTACTTATGTTAATTGCCACTATCAACATACACAATTTCAGTTTGATTGCTGTAATAGATTCGTAGATATTGAGAACCGACTAAATATTTCGGTCGCCATGTTGGATTTTATATATGTAGGTCCTAGAGTTATGTAATGTTACATGCAGATTATTGTGTACGTGTAGTATTCAAACTTCAATCGCATAGTTACGACACAAGAAAATACAAGGAGAGTTTAAAATTTTTCACAGCTGCCATCTTGAGGTTATGGAAACAATTGAAATAAATTAGATGCCAGTGGATTAACATTCGTATAAGGATTTACTGTACCAAGTTTCACTGCACGCGGATGGTTAAATTGCGAGAAACGTCCATGTGAATATTTATTATTCGCGTCACCGCCATGTTGGATTTGTGATCACCAGGTTATTTAAAGTCATATAGGTGAACTTAAGTTCATAGCCCCTATGAACATTAAAAAATGCAGTTTGATTGCTAAAATAGATTCGTAGATATTCAGTATCGTCTAAATATTTCGGATGGTCGCCATGTTGGATTGTTAAATGGATAGGCCATAGAGTCATGTACCATTAAAGGAAAATTATTGCGTAGGTTCATTATTCAAATTTTCACTTCGATCGCATGACTACATCACAATAAATAAAATCTTAATTTTAAAATTCGCACTGCCGCCATCTTGAGGTACACAATTGAACTAAATTAGATACCAGTGGATTACAATGTGTATAAATATTTCCTGTGCCAGGTTTCAGTGCGCTTGGAACATTAAATCGCGAGAAAGGTCTATTTAAAATTTTCAAATTCGCTTGGCCGCCATGTTCGTTTTGTAGTTAACCGGTTTTTGAAAGTCTTATAGATGGACTTCCAGTAGTGCCCTTTATCTCCGTACAAAATTTCAGGGGTTTACCTCTAATAGTTTCAGAGATATAGAATGCCGGTGAAATATTTCGCACATCCGCCATCTTGTGATTATGTAAACAATTGAACGAAGTTAGATGTCGGTGCATTACAATGTATATAAACATATACTGTACCCAGTTTCATTGCGTTTGGTTGGTCAAATCGCGAGAAACGTCTATTTAAAAGTCGCAAATTCGCTTGGCCGCCATGTTGGTTTTGTTGTTACCAGGTTTTCAAAAGTCACATAAGTGAACTTATAGTAGTTCCCTCTATCGCCATATAAAATGTCAGGGTAATATCGGTAATAGTTTCGGAGATATTGAATGCTGGTGAAATATTTCGCACAGCCGCCATGTTGGATTGGTGAGTCGTAACAAAATTTGAAGGGCACGGTCGAGGTCGCCGGGAATAGTGCTATGAACTTTCCGAGTTTCATTGAAATCGCTCCAGCCGTTTAGATTTTATTAGGGGGGGACACACACACGAATCACACACACACACACACGCACACACACACACGGACAAAAGGTGATCTCATAAGCCTATTTTTTCAAAATTGAAAATAGGCTAAAAATGAGAATAAAATGAGAAAAAAGCCATATTTATATTAAAATTTGAACAATTTTCTAATGTTTATTGCAATCCTTGCCACTCGAAATGTAAACTTTATATTTCTGCACAACTTGGACTTACTCTATAAAAACAAAATTTCATAAAAATCCTCTCTACTAATATGTAATTTCTATGGATAACAAACATGATATCATGAACAGTATAAATGACCTTACCACATGCTACATCAGAATTGTACTTGGGCACCAAGCGATGAATATTCTGGCCTGAGGCATCTTCCATGTCATCAGCCAAGATTCTTTCTTTCACTGAAAAAATAAAAAAATAAAAATTAAGATTTAGACTACCAGAGAGTGCAAAAGCATTCCTTACAGCACTCACGAAATTTACCAGAACATAATATCGCTCTTTGCGTAAGGTTTCAGTTGAAAGTTGTAACTCGCAGTTTAATGACAAATATCAGCAAGTCGTCGACAGTGCAGGAAGAACACATGCAGTTTCTAAATCTGCCACAATAATTGTTCCAATCGTTTTGTCTAAGATTTTTTTTTTGAAAGTCGCAAACATTTTGTACCTCACTCATGTAGCAACATGGCTTCAACCACACAGGGTGTATTCCAGATTAATGACGATTTAGACGAATATATCAATGGTACATGTACCAATGATGACTAAATTGAATCTGATGAAGATGTGACAATATCAGGGGTATCAAATAATGTTGGTGATGTGGAGTAGAGTTTGAAACGGGGGTGAAATCGGAGACATTCCGCGGGACAACCAACCCTGTAGTGTCGTCATCAGCGAGTGGCAATTTTACAGACTCGGAGAGTGATGGAAAAGAAGATGAAGGTGTACGTAGCAATGACAAAAATAATAACGCAGTGTTTATTGACTTATTAGTAGGAAATAACACTAGGTTTGAGCCCTGCCCACTGTCTCCAGGTCCAGGTCCTAAGCATGCTGTGCAAAGACAAGTGAAAGTTCTAGAGAGTGAGTCAACATGATGTAAATAAAAACATTAATATTAGTGAGTAATTTCAGATTTCATTAGTGCATTTTTTGCTTTCAATTTTGTTATTAAATTTTTCATCTCATTTATCTTGATTTTTTAAAATTATCTTGGTGCAAATGTAATCTAGTATGTGACTAGGCTTTCCGTTTAGTACACTTTGGATTTAACTCGGGTATAGTCTGGTTTTAACCAGGCTCTTGAAATCAGTAACCAAGCTACTACTGCGGTTACTGAAGTTGTAACTGTAACGTTAATTAATGCCCCATGTTGGTAGCGACAAATGTAGCAGTTTCGCTAGCCCACACGTTGGTAGCGACAAATGTAGCAGTTTGACTGCCCCTAACTGTTGGGAGATAAATGTAACTGTTTACCTTTGCCTAAGCTATGTTGTTTTAATGGGCGCCAAGACCTCAACGCAATGTTGAAATCTAAATTTGTATTTAACAACGTCTAGCTCTGGCAGAACACATTCAAGACTCTATTCACTCAGATCGTGGTATGATTTGATCATTAACCCAACAAACAATTGTATCAGGAGAAGGAATTGGTCTATATCTAATGCTACCTACTGAAAGCAAAGATTGCATTGTAAAAGAAATGAATTTATTATATAAAACAAGTATAGCAAAAATAATAATAATAATAATAAGTATAAAATTTAAATTGAGCGTTGTGATTTTAATATTACCGATAGAAAATTACGTGAAAACGGAGTCTGATAAATTATTGATTTTACTCTTATTCCCAAGCTATGAAGTTACTGAAATATGAAATATAAAACAAAGAGAAATGAGAGATTGCGTATTTCTGAGTCATTCGCGCTTACCACTGGAAATGGCCGAAGCCTTTCCCTCGTACTGGATGATGCTGTGAGCTTCCCACAGTCTCCTGGACGTCGTCATCTTTGTCGATATTTGATGATATTCTGGTAGATTAGATAATTCTATGGTCCGTACATCGGACCCAAACACTCGTATAACCACACTGGTTAGGTTTTACAAAAGTTAGTCCTCCAATCCACGGAACATCGGAGCGACTCCCGCGTGCAACCGTACTCGGCAAGTTCTACACAGATTGTCCTCGTTCCACGGCGCGTCGAACGATATATCCACACGTCGGCTCCCCACTCTTCAGCCGACTTCTAGCTTACGTGGTCTCCACTGATTGGCTGCTCCCCACTACTTCCCCTTCTCAGGCTCATTACACACGGCGCGCGAATGATGAAGACGATTTCCGTTCCAACCATCCGCCTTTTCTTGACGCTGCAACCCCGCTTGCGTAATACTTCCCGACAAGATTAAGCGTGTACTTGAATTCCCAGTGAGTCACGTCTCTCGATATACCCTAACTGACGAAACTCCGTTAAATTCCGTAATCACATAACTTTCTATGATATTGTCGTTCGTAATAATTTGCTTGATAGCGTTTTCTAAGACATAGAAAACCTATCTGTATGCTTATAATTTTTATAAAATGCTCCGAAAATATCTTACTAATAATTATAATAAATTAATAATAATAAATTAATAATAATAATAAATTAACATGAAAAATTCTCTTGGCTGAACAATTTGCCGCGTAAATAAATATAGAATGGCTTCCTACTGACTTATGCCAGTTGCATAAAAACCCCTCGAAAAACATGTTACATATTCGCCTCGGATCATCGGATGATTTACGGTGACGACGGTCCATTATCCGATTATCCCAGACACGTTAATAAACCCCATTCAAAATACATATTACATAAATGAGATCACCCTAAATTACAGATATATACACTCATAATTTTTCTTCACGCACTTTGCGTCAAAGTTTGTTGTCACTATGGATTGCACTTTGCAACCAGTCCAATGTTTTACATATAGAATAGTGTTCCACGGATATTTCCGCCTCTCAAATTTCTCTATGTTGGAGAAATAGACATAATTAATGTGTGAGCACTATGTATTTATGATGTCATATCACACGCATTGAAGGTGTTCTGATATATATCTCCATAGAACTTCCTAATTTCACTGGAGGTCCCTTCCTTATGGTGAAATTTAATCTCACTTATCACTGAGCACACGATCACACTATTGTGGCAGCGCCTCGTGACCATAATACTTGATCTCTCTTTATAAAAGATGAAATTAATATTGACTTCTGAAAATAAAAACAGTAAATGCGCATTACATATAACACCAAATATTTCTGTGTCTTGTTAAGTTCCTGTAGACCATATTCTACTTAATACTAGTTCTCAACACAGACCAGTTCTCCTCACACAAATAATACCATTGTACATATTACCTTAAATTACACACTTACAAATCTTACATGGCGAGGCCGTAAACAGAAATCACGTGTGCTGATATGTATGAGTTTCATGAAGTACTGTCTCGCCTTCTGATGGCCCATCTTTTGCCTCGTGGACGCCTTAAGCAAAAATACCCTGTCCAAGCGCTCACCCATCTCTAGGAGGCAAATGGGAATTCACCAGCGCTACCAAATTCTGGCCTTGGTGTATCGAGACATTTTAGTGCTCAAGAGCATCCGACAATCCCGTCATATTTCCCTGTACCTTAAAAACTCTCATTTACTTACATACTACCCCCCTGTGTGACTTCTGATACGCCTGCCTGGAAGACCATCTCCTCCCACGCACCAAATACCACACTTACTCATTTGATAGGCTGGCTCGCCAGCTAAACATCCTCACTTTATGACACATATTTTCGTAGACTATGTATATTATACGTCCCGTATAATCTGTTTCCCTTACTATCCTCCAGCACATATGCTGTTTTTCCAATACGTTTGGAAACTATAAATGTTACTGCGTCACCTGCTTCCAACCTTGCAAGTGGCTCCCTTTAAATGAACGTCATCACGTTGCTCTACCTACCTATTTCTCAGTGTCTGTAACGATGCCCTGTTGCTACTGTCCACACATGCACATATTAAAATACCGTCCTCTGCTTTAACCACAGGATAATCCCTACATAAATTAGTGTCCCTCGATAGCATGTCTGCAAGAATGTTATCTTTACCTTTAATATATTTTACTGTGAATTCGTATTCCTGCAGAGCAAGAATCCACCTACTAACTCTGTTAGAACTGAGTTTACAAGTTCTCATATACAGTAATGCATGGTGATCTGTGTGGATCTCAAATTTCCCCCCTACTAAATACATTCTAAATTTCCCTAAACTGAAAACAATACCTAAAAGCTCTAACTCAGTAATCGTGTATCTTTTCTCTGCTGCTGTCAGTCCTCGCGAGGCTAAAGATACAATGCACAGATTAAGCTCATCATCTTTCTGACATAATACTCCAGCAATGCCTATATGTGAAGCATATGTCATAACCACATATTCCTTATCTTTTAACGGATATTTCAGCACTACAGCTTTCTCAAAACCTTCCTTCAGAGCTCTAAAAGCCTGATCATGCTTGGACTCCCATCTCCACCGAGTCCCACTTTTAAGCAATTCCCTGAATGGTTCTACCAACCCAGAGTATTTATGAACGAACCTCCTGAAAAAGTTGCAAATTCCCAGGTAAGTTTTTAACTGTTTAACATTCTGTGGCATCTCTGCGTTAAGTATCTTATTAACCCTACTTTCTTCTGGTGTTACACCTCTACTCGACACTCCATGACCTAAAAATGTCACTTCTGACTGACAGAATGATGACTTAGACAGCTTCAAAGTGAACCCTGCCTGATCTAACTTCTGAAAAACTATATCTAAATGACGTAGATGCTCCTCAAAACTGCGTGAACTAATTACCATATCATCTATGTAAATGGTTACAAACTCTCCTGTGTCATCCCCTAATGCGATGTTTAAAGTCCTAATTAAAGCTGCTGAACTACTCTTTAACCCATAAGGTGTTCTACAAAATTGATGAAGGTTATATTTATGACTAAAAGCTGTAAATGGTCTATCTTCGTACATAAGTGGCACTTGCCAAAAACTGGAACTCAAATCTACACAAGTGAAATATTTCTTCCCCTCAAATGTTTGCATTAATTCTTCTATTGACATAGATTTCAGCTGATCTGAACTAATTCTACTGTTAACCAAACGAGCGTCTAAACAAATACGAACCGTGCCGTCGGTCTTGGGTACCGTGATCAAAGAATTAACATATGGACTGTTAGAGTGCTCAATAATCCCATCTTCAAGCATCTGATTAATTTGTGCCTCAACTGCACTCTGATAAGCGAAAGGTACAGGATATCTATGTCCTGTGAATACTGACCTATCAATAACGTTCAATGAATGTGTATAGCAATTGGCCATACCAATGCGATCCTCAAAAACTCTCCTATTACACCATAACACATCATAGAGCCGAACACATTGTTCCACCTCTATATTTCCCCGAAATGCAGCATCACGTAACGAGTCCTTTAGACTACCGTTCGTAATCACACTGCCCACAAAACATGGAGAACACCACTCTACGGCTGGCGATATCTCATTTAAAGTACAAATCACACCTACAATACTACTCCTCTGAATATGGTCATTGAACGCTACTTCTACTTCAGAATCTCCCCATTTAAATTTCAAACTCCCTACATCATAACATAAGTTACCAGACACTCTACTTAGCCACTCTGAACCCAAGATAACACTGAATACTAAATTTGGAATTACAAGACAAATCTGCTTCTCTACATGATTATTAATTTTAATGTCTACTAAAACTTGCTTAGAAATTACTTTGGACCTCTTCCCAACAGCTGTGATAACAAAAGTGCTTTTAATTGGCATCTCCTCAAAATTTACTCCAGTTCCTTTCATTTTATCATAAAATGCACTACTTATGCAACTCTTCATACAACCACTATCAATTAAAACATCTGTGTACGCCTCGGACACGTTAAATTTAACTATGGGGCTCTTACTAACCACTTCCTGAATAATACCTTCATCATTTAGTTCATGTAATAATTCATGGAGGAAGAAGAAGAACAAGAAAAGGAGATACATACCTGCCAACCTCTCAAAGTGAAAAATCGGGAGATTCGACGCGGCGACGGGGGGGAGGGGGGGGGGGGGGGGGAGACGCTACATAATACATACATAGGCTAAGACATTGCAGCAAATATGTATCGAAGATCATATTATTGGTCGTTGTTGCAGGTGACTGAGGCTGATTTTGCCCTCTTCAAAAAGGTCTTGCTATATTCTTGCTCAAAACACTTCTCTTTCTGAATCGACTTCAGAGTTATAAGTTTGTCCAAAGTCTTGTCAGAGAGAGATGACCTGAACATCCTCTCACACTCTGCATTACTATGCGGAATGGTCAGAATGGAAAGCATAACTTGAGTACCCCACCACTACATATCATTTGGCCTACCAGTGCCCACTTCACATAAATTCTCTCTTCTTCTTCTTCAATAGATGTCACATCCTCAAGTTGGAAGTTACAAAATTGGGAATGTAAAGCATCCATTTCCTCATTAAAATTGTCTTGAGTGTCTGTTAACATGCTAGGAAATGTATTTACAAAAAACTTAATTTTGGAAAATGAAATGTCCCCCTTTCCAATATGCGAGATACTGAAATCACACCTACAGACACTACAAAATGCAAATGTTGCGCCTCTTCCTGACTCAGTTATATGCGGAATCAGGGTGTCTACTGTTAAGGATGAAGTAAAAATTAGTTACTTTTTAGCTACCTTTTAGTTAACTTTTAGTTAATTTTAGTTACCTTTGAATTCAAGATACGTCTGCGGTCTGCAAGCAAATGGGCTCATCACGCGGTGGAGAAAGAGAGCAATGAACTGTGTTTAAAGCGGTAAATACAATTCACTTAGGGAGTTACAACAATTTCAAAAATAATAAATAAATACTAGAAATTTATTATCAAATGAGTTGTTTCAGCTAATATGTCGTCTTGTGCACAAGGCGTTTTTATAATTGCCAAGAGGTTGCTCTGCTCTGCTCTTGACCGTGGCGAGATTTCCTTTGTCCCCGCGGTAGATCACGACGAAATTTATGGGACGTTACATGATTGTAACCGAATTCTGTCTTCACAGTCAAGTACGGCGAAATTTCAAGATGTTACACGATCGGCGCTGGTCTCACCCGTTTGTCAAGATTCCCGTTGTTTTCGCGATAGAACACTGATAAATATCGCGATTTAATAATCGGTGTCACTTTTAGTCGTTCGACGAGATTTCCATTGTCTTTGAGGTCGGGCGCGAGGAAATATAGCATTATTATGCAATCGGCGCCACTTGCTGTCCGTTTGACAAAAATACAGTTGTTCTCGTCATTGAATGCGGAGAAATATCGCGATGTATCGCAATCGCTGCCGCTCTCAGCCGTTTTACGAGATTCAAGTTGTCCTCGCGATATTATGCATACCGCGCCGCACCCGGCCGTTGAACGATTGTTTATTCGTCCTCACAGATTGGTGGATGCAAGCTCAGGGTTGGGCATGGTTAAAATTCACGAGTAGTTATGGACAAGTTGTATGGCCGGCGCCGTGATTCCCGCTGTCCCTATGCTGTGGTTGGGAACTCATCAGTTCAGGGTAGATCACGAGGAGAAATTAGTATCGCGACGCTACGTAGGCTGTCATTTCTAAGTGGGTAGATGCACTTCTCGCTCCCCGTACGCTTTTAAGTATACGGTCATGGGAAAAGTAGCGAGTAGGTTTCGGAATGTTTCGTGATTGGTGCCCAATCATCTTTGACGGGATTCCCGCAGACCTAGTGGTCACAAGTTCACGATAGGGGACGGGTTTTTTGATTTTACGCTACTGACGTCGATCTCGGTCCATTTGACGAGATTCCCGCAGGCAAGTCGTGCGGTCAGCCGGCCGTCTTGAGTATGAATGTTCGAAGTAGGTATCAAATATTAAGAATTATTCGGAGAGGATTACACGAATAATACGACTAGAGGACACGTTTTCTTTCAAATCCGAATCACGAATTATAAAAGTTATACAAGTTTTCGAAATAACCGGTTAGATTATAATATATCCGATGGAACCCAAGTTAGAAGGAAAAATCGACATTTAACGGAATTTCGAATTAACCATACTGGATGTCGCAAATTTACGAGACAGATTTTTAAAATAAGTTACAGCCTACGTATTTCGAATCTTTTTCAAAACGGTAACATTTCGCAAGATCGCGACATTAAATTATTTAGCGTTATTTCTGGACTTCAATTTAATAGTCTCCAAATAAATGCGAAAAATGCGAGGTTTCTGAATAATTTCAGACGTTTTCACGAATAAACGTCTCGCGAAAAGTCAGGCTTCCTAATATAACACATAATTATTTCACACAAAACTAAAAGTCATCTTGATGCAGACGATATACGCTGAACGATGTATACCACTAAGGGTTGTCTCAGTATGCATTTCCTCGAGGTCGGGTACGGGGAAATATAGCTTATGCAATTGGCGCCGCTTGCGTGAAACTCGCTCCATCGCAATCTCTGAGCTTAGAGGCGCGAGTTTAAATGATTCAATCCGCCTTCGGAAAATTTTCGTTACCCGTATGTAAAATTCGTTACTTTTCCGTTACCCATTTGTAAAATTCGTTACTTCCGTTACCGGTAGACACCCTGGGAATGTTATCTTTGTACACACTTTTAAATGTCACATATCTTTTCGCCTTATTACCGACGCAATCACTCAGTTCGAAAAATCACAATAACCTACCGGCATATTAACGCCAACAACATCAAACTAAGTAATACACAAATCATATAATTTCACGTGTGAAACAGATACAATATTCCGCAGCGTACAACTACCTATCACCCACTGGTCATTATGCAACACATCTAGGAACAAGCGCTGAATTAACCTTCGACGATTTCAAACGAAGACTTATCCGAAGCCGATTTCAAACGAAGACTTATTCGAAGCCAACTTTTATAACAGCAGGACGCGACGCGGGAGTTAGTACGCAGTTGTCGATTATCGATACAAAGCGAAACTGCGGTATCGAGATATAACTTCAAAACACGTAAAGTCGATCCGTTCGATAGACGACATATTAAATCCGAAATTACGCGTGGGTTTTTTGAAAAATCGGGAGATTTAATACGTTAAGCGGGAGGGCGGGAGAAATGGTCTGAAATCGGGAGTCTCCCGCCTAAATCGGGAGAGTTGGCAGGTATGGAGATATCTATGCTAGAAATAGAGGAAGCCATAAAGAAGATGAAGAGTGGCAAAGCACCTGGAGTGGATGAGGTGACCACAGAAATGATAAAAGCAGCAGGACCAGTAGGGTTGCAGTGGCTGTATAGATTATTTAGAATAATTTGGAAGAAGAAAGAGATCCCAGAAGAATGGGGAAAGGGTTTAATTATCCCACTTTTTAAGAAAGGTGACAAAAAGGAATGTAACAATTACAGAGGGATCACCCTTATTGCCCATGTAGCCAAGATCTTTGAGAGAGTATTGGAAGGTAGACTGAGGAGGCAGACAGATGGAGAGATGGAAGAAGAACAGTATGGTTTTAGGAGAGACAGATCAACTTTTGATCTAATCTTTACACTAAGGCATATGATGGAGAAAAGATGGGAGTTTGGAAAAGACATGGTGATGACTTTTATTGATATTGAGAAAGCTTATGACAGTGTGCCTAGACAGGTGGTGTGGGATGTATTAAGAAAAAGGCAAGTTAACAGTGCAGAAGTGCAAATGGTGAAAGCTATGTACAAATATTGTGTCAGTAGCGTAAAGACCACTATAGGAGAAACAGAATGGTTCAAGGTGGAAACGGGTCTCCGTCAAGGAAGTGTATTGTCCCCCTTACTATTCATCATAGTCATGGATGAAATCCACAAGAATGTTAAACAGAGATTGGGACAAGAGGCAATAAAGGCCATGCTGTTTGCAGATGATATAGTGATATGGGGTGAGGATGAAAAGGAAGTACAAAAACAAGTAGATGTATGGAACCAAGAGATTGAGAAGTTTGGGATGAAAGTTAGCACAGAGAAGAGCAAGACAATGGTAATGTCAAGGGGAAGTAAGGAGGGAAGAGGAAAGATAGAAGTGAACGGAAAAATTCTAGAAGTGGTGAAAAGTTTCAAGTACTTGGGATGTGTGATCACAGAAGATGGAAAGATTACTGAGGAAATTGGAAAGAGAATACAACAAGCGAACAGCTTCTACCAGAGTTTTAGGGGTATTCTGTGGAACCAAGATGTCCCAAAGAAATGTAAGCAGGTATTATATTCAACCTATTATGGACCCGTACTAACATATTGTACAGCCTCCCAGGGGTATGCACCCCTTGGAGACCATCCCCCCATCATCTGCCCAAATCTCCTAACGGGCAACCCTTGGAAAGCCGGGCCAACATCCATAAACGTAGCAAGGACAGCTTGCCACTCTAGAAGCAGCTCGGTCCTTGCACAATGGTTACACATAGCGACATACTATTAACTGGGACAGCAATGCCAAGACATTGCTGACAGCATAGCGCCGAAGAGTATAAGAAGGCGTCTTAATCAGGTCAAGGGATCTCTCCATTATCAGTGCTTCAACGTTGCGGCCGAAGGCTATACTGGTGTCATCTGAGGTGAGTCAGTCGTGTTCAGATTTCCTAATTTTGTAACCTCTAACCCACAACTTGTACTTTACATTGTGAACATAATTACATTCCCTACAAGGGACTCATACTTCAGAATTACAGACCAATAAACACTTGGTCAACACATCACACTAGTCTTACTGTCCATACGCCTCTTTACATCCCAACGCCCTTCCTTATTCCCGTCACGGTTGGACGTGACAGACGGTAGTCTAATAGCGCTAGCTCAGATACCATTGTATTTCTCGAGCCGACCCGGCTGCTAGCAAGCAGCACGTGCCACTCGGCTGATATGAGCAGATTCAGTTACATAATAAGTCAGCTGAGCGACCAGCGCAGTGACCTTTGCATTGGGCCCCATCCCTTCAAACACTACTACATTATTTACAGGAACACCCCCTAGTTCCTAGCACATCACAACACTCTACACTGGTCAGCTCACCCTGCCAAGGGAAGCTACCCTTTTTAGGCACAGCTTTATAAATTAATACAATAACTCTTCCTTTTAGATCCACCCCTAAATAAGGGATCTAAAACAATATGCAGCTGGAGCATGGACCACTACAAAAAGAGAGGAGAGTAGAATACAAGCAGCGGAGATGAAATTCCTAAGAGGTATAGAAGGGAAGACCAGAAGAGATAAAATCAGAAACGAGGAGATAAGAAGGAGGACAGGAATCTTGAAGCTGCAGGACAGGATAGAAACAACCGAGTTAAAGTGGTATGGACATATGATGAGAATGGGAGAGGAGAGAGTGCCAAAGAAAGCTTTTCTGGAAAAGGTTTCGGGGAAGAGACCGCGCGGAAGGCCCCGAAAGAGATGGGCAGATACAGTGTGGGAGTGCGTGGAGAAGAAGGGAGGAAAACCTGAAGATGTACTTAAAGGGGGAGAGGAGTGGTGGAGAGACAGACAAAGTTGGAGGTCCTTGATTCACAACCCGACCCAGGAAGCTGGAAACGGGAAATGAAGAAGAAGAAGAATTAATTTCTTACATTTAGGTCATAGGGTTCCTGTATAATTGTATGGACAGGGCATGCTACAGACTGAGATTCTGACCTTACTTCGCTGCCTGGTTCGCGTTTAAAGAACCGTTACAGCTGGCCGTAGTACTACTAACTACTGGTCTGGTTGTTCTGGGCTGTGTTGTCATTGTTTGGCTGTATATTACTACCACTAGGCTGTCCTCTTCCTTGACCCCTATTCTGGTTGTAATTATTGTCATTATAGTTTCACCCTTGATTTCCCCTGAAATCATTGTTCCTCCCTTGATTTCCCCTGAAATCATTGTTCCTCCCTTGATACTGATTACCATAGCCATTTCCTCTGTTCTGATTTCGCTGATTATTATTATTTCTATTTTGAGCGTTGGCTCCTTCGCCACCGTTCCCTTGAACTTCTTGATGCCTGGCTTCATTAGGTCTATTATTATTATTACCCGGGTTCCGATTGAAATTGTCCTCATAACCCCCTCTCCCTAGTGCATCAAATGTGCTTAACAAATTTTCTACTTGTGATATAGTCTTTACATTCTGGATACAAGCAGCCTCCTTGATCCTATAGGGAAAGTGCCTAAGTAGCAACCTTACCACATCACTTTCCTCCTTCAAGCCATCCAGATATTTACACACTACTACCTGCCCTAAAAAGTATTCGGTCATGGTGGAGCTTCCTTTAGGGTTATATTTACCACACACTACTCCCTCACGATGCTGCGACTGAATAACCTCATTCCAGAACTTTTCACAGAATTTCATTTTAAAATCATTGATATCAGTAAACTTGTCTCTGTAGACAGCAAACCAATTCCTCGTTTCCCCCACAAACACTTGTTCTAAAATTTCAACTACCTGGCACCACTCAATACTACCATTTTCCAACCTCTCCCCGAATTTATTTTCTATAGTGTTCATGAACTCCATTGGGCACCCCTGTCGATTACTGAACTTACCCAGTTCTATCTCCCTGTGTGTGCTATTCACAAAAACTGGCCTATTCTGACTATTTTCTTGCCTGATCCTAGCTTTTAATTTTAACTCTAATTCTGCGATTTTCTCCTCAGCCTTCCTCTCAATACTGTTTACTGTTAATTTAATGTTTCCTTCTGATTCTTCTACTTTATCATATAGCTTTGCTTGTTTCTCCTCAATCTTGCTAATGCTCTCTCTATTACTCTCTCTTAAATCATTTACTTCTGCAACTATTTGTGAGTGGACTTTCTCAATTCTACCCCCCAGCTGTTCCTTAACCTCTTTAGTTGCTACCTGAATTTTGTCAATTTCTCCCCCCCAATTGCTTTTTGACCTGCTGTGTTTCCAGTTGCACTAGTTCTTTTAAATTTTCAGCCTGTGTACTGATTCTAATTTCTAACTCCTCCTGTACTTTTCCTAATTTCTTGTCTACATCTGCAATGATCTCTTTAACCTTCTCTTCCATTACTCCTCTGATTTCTCCTCTAATCTGCTCCATTTTCACACTAATTTCCTTGTTGTTCTTATCTAATTTTGCATTATTCTGTTCTAATTTTTTATTTAAAGCTTCTGTACTTTCTTTATTTTCCCTACTGTTTTGTTCTAATTTTGCATTATTCTGTTCTAATTTTGCATTTAAGGCATCACTACTAACTTTGTTCTGATACATGAACTCGAGAAGTAAAGTTTTTAATTCTGGTTGGCCGCCTACACTCCCTGTTTCAGTATCGGGATTTACCTCCGCTACCCCGGTACTACCATCACTCGACATACTGCTCGTATCATCACTCTCCAGTTGATGACCACTACGTAACCTCATCTGTCTTTCTTTCTCATCCCCCATAATGATATACACTGATAAAGACAAATAACCCTCAAAATACAGGCACAGAAATATATACCCTTCTCCTTCCACAAATGTTATTAGGTTTTCAGCCCCAAGTTGTCGGCGATAAAAATGTAAAGTTAATTAATGCCCCATGTTGGTAGCGACAAATGTAGCAGTTTCGCTAGCCCACACGTTGGTAGCGACAAATGTAGCAGTTTGACTGCCCCTAACTGTTGGGAGATAAATGTAACTGTTTACCTTTGCCTAAGCTATGTTGTTTTAATGGGCGCCAAGACCTCAACGCAATGTTGAAATCTAAATTTGTATTTAACAACGTCTAGCTCTGGCAGAACACATTCAAGACTCTATTCACTCAGATCGTGGTATGATTTGATCATTAACCCAACAAACAATTGTATCAGGAGAAGGAATTGGTCTATATCTAATGCTACCTACTGAAAGCAAAGATTGCATTGTAAAAGAAATGAATTTATTATATAAAACAAGTATAGCAAAATTAATAATAATAATAAGTATAAAATTTAAATTGAGCGTTGTGATTTTAATATTACCGATAGAAAATTACGTGAAAACGGAGTCTGATAAATTATTGATTTTACTCTAATTCCCAAGCTATGAAGTTACTGAAATATGAAATATAAAACAAAGAGAAAGGAGAGATTGCGTATTTCTGCGTCATTCGCGCTTCTTCTTCTTCATTTCCCGTTTCCAGCTTCCTGGGTCGGGTTGTGAATCAAGGACCTCCAACGTTGCCTGTCTCTCCACCACTCCTCTCCCCCTTTAAGTACATCTTCAGGTTTTCCTCCCTTCTTCTCCACGCACTCCCACACTGTATCTGCCCATCTCTTTCGGGGCCTTCCGCACGGTCTCTTCCCCGAAACCTTTTCCAGAAAGGCTTTCTTTGGCACTCTCTCCTCTCCCATTCTCATCATATGTCCATACCACTTTAACTTGGTTGTTTCTATCCTGTCCTGCAGCTTCAAGATTCCTGTCCTCCTCCTTATCTCCTCGTTTCTGATTCTATCTCTTCTGGTCTTCCCTTCTATACCTCTTAGGAATTTCATCTCCGCTGCTTGTATTCTACTCTCCTCTCTTTTTGTAGTGGTCCATGCTCCAGCTGCATATGTTAGTACGGGTCCATAATAGGTTGAATATAATACCTGCTTACATTTCTTTGGGACATCTTGGTTCAACAGAATACCCCTAACACTCTGGTAGAAGCTGTTCGCTTGTTGTATTCTCTTTCCAATTTCCTCAGTAATCTTTCCATCTTCTGTGATCACACTTCCCAAGTACTTGAAACTTTTCACCACTTCTAGAATTTTTCCGTTCACTTCTATCTTTTCTCTTCCCTCCTTACTTCCCCTTGACATTACCATTGTCTTGCTCTTCTCTGTGCTAACTTTCATCCCAAACTTCTCAACCTCTTGGTTCCATACATCTACTTGTTTTTGTACTTCCTTTTCATCCTCACCCCATATCACTATATCATCTGCAAACAGCATGGCCTTTATTGCCTCTTGTCCCAATCTCTGTTTAACATTCTTGTGGATTTCATCCATGACTATGATGAATAGTAAGGGGGACAATACACTTCCTTGACGGAGACCCGTTTCCACCTTGAACCATTCTGTTTCTCCTATAGTGGTCTTTACGCTACTGACACAATATTTGTACATAGCTTTCACCATTTGCACTTCTGCACTGTTAACTTGCCTTTTTCTTAATACATCCCACACCACCTGTCTAGGCACACTGTCATAAGCTTTCTCAATATCAATAAAAGTCATCACCATGTCTTTTCCAAACTCCCATCTTTTCTCCATCATATGCCTTAGTGTAAAGATTAGATCAAAAGTTGATCTGTCTCTCCTAAAACCATACTGTTCTTCTTCCATCTCTCCACTTACCACTGGAAATGGCCGAAGCCTTTCCCTCGTACTGGATGATGCTGTGAGCTTCCCACAGTCTCCTGGACGTCGTCATCTTTGTCGATATTTGATGATATTCTGGTAGATTAGATAATTCTATGGTCCGTACATCGGACCCAAACACTCGTACAACCACACTGGTTAGGTTTTACAAAAGTTAGTCCTCCAATCCACGGAACATCGGAGCGACTCCCGCGTGCAACCGTACTTGTGAAGTTCTACACAGATAGTCCCCCACTCCACCGAACATCGGAGCGACTCCCGCGTGCAAACATACTCGGCAAGTTCTACACAGATTGTCCTCGTTCCACGGAACATCGGAGCGACTCCCGCGTGCAACGATACTCGGCAAGTTCTACACAGATTGTCCTCGTTCCACGGCGCGTCGAACGATATATCCACACGTCGGCTCCCCACTCTTCAGCCGACTTCTAGCTTACGTGGTCTCCACTGATTGGCTGCTCCCCACTACTTCCCCTTCTCAGGCTCATTACACACGGCGCGCGAATGATGAAGAAGATTTCCGTTCCAACCATCCGCCTTTTCTTGACGCTGCAACCCCGCTTGCGTAATACTTCCCGACAAGATTAAGCGTGTACTTGAATTCCCAGTGAGTCACGTCTCTCGATATACCCTAACTGACGAAACTCCGTTAAATTCCGTAATCACATAACTTTCTATGATATTGTCGTTCGTAATAATTTGCTTGATAGCGTTTTCTAAGACATAGAAAACCTATCTGTATGCTTATAATTTTTATAAAATGCTCCGAAAATATCTTAATAATAATTATAATAAATTAATAATAATAATAAATTAACATGAAAAATTCTCTTGGCTGAACAATTTGCCGCATAAATAAATATAGAATGGCTTCCTACTGACTTATGCCAGTTGCATAAAAAACCCTCGAGAAACACGTTACATAACCATTTAGAAGCGCCCATTCAAACATAATCTGAAACTACTATTGAAAGTACGAGATATGAAATCATATTTGAACTTGAACCACTCAGCAAGCATTGAATAAAATCATATACAGAAATATCAAATTCTTAGTGCTTTTTACAATTTTATGGTTGACAATTTTGAAATCGAGCTGTTGTGACGCTACTTGGTCAGTTGATATAGGGACTTCGCTCTTTTAAGGATTACGGTGGCTCTTTTAAGAGAGTAGAATGCTACGAATCTCATCAGTTGTTGCTGTTGCTTATTTTTAGAAACTGCAACATCGTGGTCACATAGCCCCTTGTAATTTTGGGTGTGTGTGGAATTTGGGTCATAACATGTTATTGTGATGGCTGAACTAGAGTGTGTTTTAATTTGTAAATTGGGGATAGGATTGGGAAGGAGAAAGCAGTGGCTATGCCAGCATTTGCCTTGTGTAGAAGTGTGAAACCACAGAAAAACCCACTTCCAGGATGGCCAAGGAAGGAATCGAACCCTCTTCTCCTCAGTTTAGTCATGAGGCTGAATTTACCCTGTTCCAGGCCCCCACCACAATTCAAATTTCTTGACAGAGCCGGGAATTAAACCGTACCTCCGCTAGCCGCTACACCATGTGTTCATCATCGAACAACAGTTGAAGCGATCGGCTATGGTCACCATTGAGCCTTCTTTTGCCAAGTACCATATCAAATTCCAGTTCTTTCTGAACTACTATTTCTACCCCTTATGAGCACACTACTCTGACTATGGAAAGTCACGCGAGTCACCCTAAAATGAATATGAAAATCACCTTCACTGTAGGCCTACAATTATATCCAATATTCCCTAGGTTATAGGCCTACAGTGAAGGTCTTAAGTGCCCGTTCTCTGGACGCATTCAGAGCCATTGCGATATTTTTAAAATTAGTTTCGCCCTCTATATATTGTAGGAAACACATCTGGTAGACATCATCATCACTATTTATTCACCATATCAATTCCAATCATCATCATCATCATCATCATCATCATCATCATGAACTGGCTCCAGTTTCCCGGGTATGGTGATCAATTCGAATACCATTATTTATTCACCATATAAATTCTAATACCATTATTAATTCACCATATCAATTCCAATACATCTTTCGTCGCCATATTGCTAACTTTTCTTAACCTATTTAGTTTTGGCGAGTGTAACTGCAAACTGTAACCAAACCTAACCTATGTTAAAACCAGAGGGAGCACCAAAACACGCCTCATGTTAGTGTTTTGAAGACACTTATATTTTACAATTAAACATTTCACCATTACGCCTTTAAAAATATATAACTTGTGATTTTCTTGAATCATTGCTAATTCATGAAAATGAGCTTGGTACTTTTCATATGTAGGCGTGTATAGAATGCCATAAAAGTAACCATGTTTTTTTTTTTATTGTTTAAGAACCTGTATTGACTGAATGAATTTTTATTCACAAAGAATTTATGTTCTCCACCTAATCAATGCTATTTGTTTTCTTTATTTTTTTAAACTCTCGTATACACATGTTTCAGACTCTTCTTCAGTACACTTTCTTAAACTTTAAAATATACAATTACCAGTATCTCTATTTTTCACCTTTCCAACATTTAAACCATTTTATGTTCACTGTAGATATTTCATTAAATGATGTGTGCTATTAAAACTCTAAAACCTTTAAGTGGACACGTTTAAAATATCACAATACAGTAGAGTCCCGCCAATCCGAATATCTCCCTAATCAGAACAGGGCTAGGAAAAAATATCTACCAAATTTGTTTTGAATTTTAAGCAGGAAAAAATAAAGATTAAGATTTAACTAGTTTTTCCAAGTAAAAACATACATTTATTAGAACAGAAAAACATGAAATAAATGCTACAGGAGTAAACAATGAATCTGGCGGCTATCTTATAAGGACCCAATGTGAACATGGCAAATCACATTTACCAACATGAACTTCCAGTGATCAAATTTTAATGCGTTATTTTTAATGTGTTTTTTATCTGATGTGTTTGTACTAGTTCTACGTTCCCCCGTTTTTGGATATGTCTGTTGCACCACATCATTCCTCATTTGTTTTCACTGTCGCTTTCATCCATTTCCGAAGTGAAATGCCATGTCCTGTGGTTCGGATTCCACGTAAAAAGGAGGTCCCGTGGCTCATAATCACAAGATTCACGGTCACGTAAAACTACAATCTTCCTTCCTTTCATCCATTTCATTTATTCATTTCACGTTAGATTCATATTTTTTAGGATATTTTTAAGTATTCCAGAATAGGTCTTACAAGTGACAAATATCCTAATTCTTTAGCAGAGGTACTACTTCCTTTTAATACCCTCATTACAAAGTGCAGGGATTTGTAAGCTTTAGAAACTACACATCCTATATGACTACTCCATTTCATATCATTTTTTACGTGAACGCCCAAATATTTGCAAGAATCTTCTTCTACAAGTATTTCCGAGACAATGTTATATTGAAAATCTTGCCTTCGCACTTTCCCTATTTTTATTAGACTACATTTTCTTGTGTTTATTTTCATTTTATTTTCAATCGCCCACTTATAGACCAGGTTCAGGTCATCTTGAAGTACTGCATTGTCTTGTGAGTCCTGTATCTTTCGATATTTGACATAAAACATGACACAGGTGCCCTTTGTCAATGCTACCTCTGTACCAAATTTCGTTCAATTCGGTTTTGCACTTCATCATCATCATCATCTTGTACAGTTTCCAGCCCCAGGCTGGGTCTGTTTGGAACATAAGCCTCGCCACTTATTTCTTTCTTCCCACCATCTCTCCGCTGTCACTCTGGTCCAGTCCTCGCCTCTCTTCTTGACACATTCCTCCACTCCTTTCAGCCATCGATCTCTTGGTCTTCCCCTTGGTCGTTTCTTCTGCATCTGCATCTCATGTATCCTCTTGGGAATCTTCTTCTCATCCATTCTCTTTAAGTGTCCATACCACCTCAGTCTTGATGTCTCAATCCTACCTTGCAAGGGCTCCTCTTTCACCATTTCCCTGACCTTTTCATTCCTCACCCTGTCTCTTCTTGTTACTCCGATCCTACTTCGCAGGAACTTCATTTCACCTGCCTGTATTCTGCTTATGTCTCTTTTCTTCATTGTCCACGTTTCTGAAGCATAGGTCAGTATCGGGATATAGTAGCTTCTGTATAACACTTCCTTGCTTTTTTGTGGGACATCTTTATTCCACACTAAGCTCCTAATGCTTCTCAGAAATGCTTCTGCCTGTCTGCCACGTTCCGTAATCTCTTCGTCATTCCTCCCATTTTCCTCCACTATACTTCCCAAGTACTTGAGACTTTCCACCTTCTTCAGCTGTCCACCTCCAAGTGTTATCCCACTCATTGGTCTGTCCTTTTTCCTGGTCGTTAACAGGATCTCACATTTACTAATGTTGAACTTCCATCCGTACTCTCCCACTGTTTCTTCCCAAGCCTTCAGTTGCTCCTGGATTTCCTCCTCCTTGTTTCCCCAGACCATGAGATCATCTGCAAACACCATTGCCTTCATCTTATCTTCTCCTATCTTTCCTTCTATCCGTGTCATTACCTCGTCCATAACCACAATAAAGAGAAGGGGTGACAGCGCACTACCCTGTTTCAGGCCACTCATTTGTCTGAACCAGTCTGTTCTTTCCCCTCCAACTTTCACACAACTCACACTTCCACAATACATCTCCTTCACTCTGCCTACAGTCTCTTTTTCCACTCCCATGTTTTCCATTGCTTTCCAAACCTTCTCCCTACACACACTATCATAGGCCTTTTCGATGTCCAGGAAGGCCATCAACAGATCCTCTCCAAATTCGTAGTGGTGTTCCTGGAGCTGTCTCACTGAAAATATGAGATCCACTGTTGATCTCCCAGGTCTGAATCCATACTGTTCCTCTTTCAATTTTCTCTCCACTTTGGCTCGTATTCTACTTTCTAATATCTTTTCATATATCTTGGCACAGTGAGGTATGAGTGTGACTCCCCTGTAATTTCTGCACTCCTTTCTGCTTCCTTTCTTAAATATTGGGACAATTAATCCTTTCTTCCAATCTTCTGGTTTTGCACTTACTGTTTCTTATTTCAGTAATAGTTCCTTTAGACACACTACACTGACTTATGTTAGAGAAGTACTGATTACCTCTAAATTAATCTTTGGGGGAAAACTTCTATATCCTAGGCATTGTAAGATCTATATTTTTAACACAAATCAACACATGCACACAAATGACAAACCAGCTGAGAACTGACACGTATTCCCGCCCAAGCTCTTTATCCAGAGAATAAACAAGCGAACTGTTCATACAGTACTGCCGATACATGTATTAAAATATTACCTTTAATAGAAATATGCTTCTGTGACACTGCTTTACAGAGATCTATGTCTTTTAGTTTCGGCATGTATAAAAGGGGCGTGGTATCCATTGAGCACTACGGCACAAAATAATATTTCAAAAACTAACAGTCCGATCCTCATGAAATAAACTAAGATTTGTTCAGAAAAGTGTGCTTAATTAAAGTAAACAATAAAATAAAAATCCCAAATTTGACCCCTATAGTCGACAAGGTCCCGTGCACAAGATAAGTCACGTTATCCAACTGTGGATATGAAGTGTTACTGTTCCCGTCGATGCATAATAAGAAGTGAACTCCTCTCTTTCAACGACCTTGCCATTACGCCTCGCTCCCAGATGACAGAGCACTCTATAGCGTTTTAGTCACACTACCTAGTCAAATTAGATCCCCTTTTCTTGACATGCTGACGTAGGACATGTCATCTTTCTCCCAATTTCTTTAATAAATTCTTCTGTCGATTTATCCCTTTTACTATATTATCAAAAATTTCCTTATGGCATTATTTAGCATATTCAGATTTTTAACGCATGAGACTTCAAGGTAGTGACGTTTTCTACAAGTCATCCTACCAATGTTAAATTCTGGGGTGCGTCCTAATGTCATGACGCATGTCATATCGGTGACAGTACGTTATTGTGAGTGACACATTTTACCAGATTGATTGTGGAAACATTGTACAGTGTTACAAAAGGGGTTCGAAAATTTTCTTGGGGTCGTATCAGTATCTTATGGTTTCCACTGATCTTGTGAGCATCCTCAAACAGTTAGTTGTAACTATTCAACACAATCCAATGCTACGGGTAAGAGTTGTCAGATGGCGGCGCGCTAGCTTCGCAATGTGGGGGTGCTCCATGATCAAGTTTAAAAAAAAAACAACTTGTGGTCATAAGCCTCAGGACCTCAGCTTTAGATGAAATCCAGCTCGTTCCACCTTGGTAAGAGTCAAGTCAACCAACCTGCCCCAGATAATAACATACTAGACAAGACTACTTATAGATTTCAAGAAAATCTTTAAAAAATTCCATTTTCAACCAATTTTGAAGAAATGTGTGTGAACTCCAGCTCACCGTTTTAGGATTTATACATTAAAAAAAAAAAAAAAAAAATTTACAATAATAATGTTACTGGCTTTACATCCCCTTTTACCTACTGCGGCTTTCAGGGACTTGCGGGTGCCAGAATTTTTCCCCGAAGAGTATCTTTAACGTGCCAGTAAATCTATTGTCATGGCTCCCTCACATTTACACATCCTCAAATACAAACTGTATGTGCTGGGATTTGGTCCTGCAACCTCGGGCACAGCAGGCGAGAATGTTACCTCTGCACCATACAGCTAGTAAAAAACAAACCACATACCTTAATCAAGGTCTGTAGTTTTTCTTATATGAATTAAAGAACTCATAATTACCTTTTTCTTCAAGTTCAAAATCATCCAGTTCAATTGTTACATCAAACTTGACATCCCCTGCTGGGCTTTTCTGTTGAAAGATCAAACATTTTCCATATAAACAGGTAATATACTATCAACAACTATCTGAAAAATACAGATGTATATAACATTTTAGAAATTAACCCCTCTGTGCCCAACCGCTTGATACAACGTTCTTCTGACGTCAAATAGGTGAAGGATTGTCTTAGTACTGCTCTGCCATGTGCAGCTGCCTAGTGGTAATACCAGAAACTTCAGATTTAAATGCAGTCAAGCAGTCAGCTCGCAGTTAGGTTGTGTTGTATGTAAACCAGTATTGTACTTGGATGTTATTTTATGTGACATTTGAGTTAAACTTGAGATTTATACTGCTAGGGGTGTCTTTCAAGATAAATTATCTCCTACTATCATAGGCCAACATATCTTATGGAATATTTCGGGAGAGGCACTTTTCAAAACAATTTGAGTACAAGAAACACAAACCCAATTGTACAGTGTGTTCCATCAAGCCAGCTCAGTGCACAAAGAAAGGGAAAGGGGCGTGCCGGCGTAAGCAGACATCTTACTTTTGTGGCAGTTGCCCAGGAAATCCACCACTGTGTATTGTATCACACTTTCAAGCCATTAGCATTTGGACTGTCAGGGTGGAGCTGTTATTCTATTTTTTTTAGTGCAATTCAACATAGTGTAATAATTGTGAAAAATATTCCCTTACAGCATTATAGAGGAAGTCTATACTTCTTCTGCGCGAATGGGTCTCCTAGGACCATGCGAAATCAACACTTATAGGCCTTGATGTTTTCCCAGACGTGTCTGGTAGGTCTTCTCTCTTCTGCCTCAAAACCCTGTGTATGAGTAATTTTCCTAATTTCCTCTCGATCCTTGAGATTGGGAAAACCTAATTCAGCCAAGTCCTTTTCTGCCTGTTTGTACCAATTGGACCTTGTTGCCTTTTTCTGCAAAACATATAGATTTTATGTGATAACACCTAGTTGGGTCCATTCTGTCCAAATGTCCCATGAATTGGATCCTTCTCATATGGATTGTGTCTGTGATTTTAGTAATCTTCAAATAGACGTCAGCATTAGGTTTTGGAAGGTGAATTCCATCATTGATTCTTGGTCCCAAATTTTTTTGCAGATTTTGAGTTCCTTAATCGCCAATTGATTTCTCAGTGTTTTATGTTGTAGATTAAGTGTCTCTGCTGCATAAAGGGCTGCAGGTAAGACTACTGTTTTATAATGTTGAATTTTACAATTCCAAGAGAGACATATTGTTTTGTCAAATGGAAAGCAGTTTCCATTTTCTGTAGTCTTGCTTCTATAAATTTTCTTTCGTTGCGAGTTTCACTGATCATTCACCTAAATTCTTGAAGTCTTTCACTCCGGAGACCTTACAATTACCAATGTGGGGTGTGTTCGGAGCAGTTTTAATATCCGTCATAAATTTAGTTTTGTCGAAAGAAATCTGTAAGCCGATTTTTGCTGCTTGTTCTTGAAGTAATTCAAGTTGTTTCTGGGCATCAAAAATGTTTGGAGCAATTAACGCCAAGTCATCCACAAATGCCAAACAGACAAGTGTCATCCCTTCAAGTTTTGGTCCTAGTCTATAGGATGGTGCGCCAGCCCATCTCCATTCTTGGACAACTTTTTCGAGCCTACAATTTAACAATGGAGATAATCCATCTCCTTGAGGCACTCCTGTTTATACTAATAAATAAAAATTTCAATCAATTAGAATAAAAAACTTCTTCCACTTTTTCAAGTTTGTTTTGCCTTTTTTGCAGTGTAGATATACCCATTTCAAATAGTTGTCATAACATTACCTTTCAGTGGTCTTGAGTATGCATGTCATCCGAAAATGAAGAGGTAAAATAATAGTACATTATGCAACGAGCCTATAATGGCAATAATTAAGTATGTTTATAAAACGAGCGTATGCGAGTTTTATAATTTCCATGTGAGTGTCTTAATTACCATTATAGGCGAGTTGCATACGACTGTTTATGTTCGAACATAAATATTCATAAATATCTGTCGAGATTTCGCCAGTTTTATGTACTGAACAGAGCGCATGAGATGCAGAGAATGTCTTGTATTTGACCATGGCCTCCTCGATTACCCTACAATGACACTAGGCCACGCAGCGAAATTTAAATTAGAAGGCTGTGGAACTCAGCGCAGATGCGATGCTATTCTTATCTAATTGGTCAAACAACTGTTTCTTAATGAAAAATAGTGTTATAATGAGCCTCATTATAGTACAGTTTTCTGACATAATAGTCAGGGTCGAACATAAAAATTAATTTGATACTTTTGATAGTAAAGTTCAAAATTTAATTCGGCAGCAGCATAGGCGTTGAAACACATACAGTACATAATGCAGCAGACATGTCCCATTCAAATTCAGAACCGTGCCTACTGACCAATGACTATCCACCATGGGACAGTGCTGAGTGGATCGCAGTCAACAGCTATTCATTAATATTTTAATGCCAAAGAAATATTAAAAGCATGTAGGACTGGTTATTTGATCTATACATAAGCTGTGCACAATAAGTGTTATTTACTGTATCTTAATCCGGAACAATTATTAATCCACAGTATATAGAAAAATGCAACAAGGTTGACTTAACAATTTCCATAACAATCATTGTATAGGAAAAGAAGGATTGCTACACAGAATAAGGACAAACATAATGGCAGGAGGGGGTTGGATTTAATAATGTTGTACAGTTGGACCTTGAGCATAATCTCTTCTAATTGAATTCCTTTGTCTGTAAGCCATGCATTCATGGACTCTTCCCTAGATTTAGAAGTTGGGATTTTGTTTAGTTACACATTATGGTATGAGGCATTGTCTATTATCAGGAGAGAATTGGGTGGTAAATTTGGTATTAACTGTTCTTCCAACCAGCACTGATAATTTTCAGAGTTCATTTCACTACGGTAGTCCCCTGTTGACTGCCCCGATTTAAACATTAATAGAACGTTCGGTACGAAATGAAACAATAATATGTATGGGCCACCAGCTTTTGTAATTGATAATATCTGAAGCGCTCACACGGAAAATGTATTGGTGTTTGATGACTAAACAATAATGCAATTGTACTGTTCTGGGAGGAGTATGTTGAAGTGGTCGAGTGTGTGAGTGACAGAATAATGAAAATTAGAATGAAGATGAAAAATGACGTGATGGACTTCATACAAGTGTATGCACCACAGACTGGAAACAGAGAAGAAGATATTGAAGTATTCCTGGAGAATGTAGAAAGAGTAATTTCAGATGTAGAAGTGGTGATCATGGGAGATATGAAAGCACAAGTCGGAAACGAGAGTAAAGGAAAGGAAGAAGTCATTGGACCATATGGATATGGGAAAAAGAACCGGGAAGGAGAGGAACTTGTAAACTTTTGTGAAAGGAATGGACTGATAGTGGGTAATTCATGGTTTCGGAAGAAAAACAGCAGGAAAATTACGAGATATGGTTGGGGCGATAGAAGAACAAAATCAGTAATTTACTACTTTCTGGTGGAAAGGACTAATCGCAGAAAGCTGATAGATGTGACAGCTTTACCAGGAGAAGCATTTGATGGGGACCATACAGCTGTGGTGGCAAAATTTAGATGGGAAAAATTGGAAAACCTAAAGGAGATCAGAGAATGTAAAATAAAAGTATGGAAATTGAAAGACAAAACTGTACAGGAAGATTTTCAGGAGAGATTGAAGCAACAAATCTCAGTTACTGAAGTGGAAAACATAGAAGAGGAATGGTCCCACTTTATAAAGGCATTTGTTGGTGCAGCAGAGAGTGCTTGTGGTAGGACGTCAACAAGAGTGAAAGAGAAAGAGACACCGTGGTGGAATGAGGAAGTGAGGAAAGCAGTGAAAGAAAAGAAGTCTGCATGGAAAGAATGGAACCGAGATCAAACAGAAGAAAGCAAAAGGAAGTATCACGACAGCAAACGGAGGTGTAAGAAAGTGGTAGGAGAAGAAAAGAAGGGAAGAATTTACACGAAGAATGGAAACAGATGTAAGTGGCAGTAAAAGGATGCTGTATGGGCTTCTAAGAAGTAAGAGGAAAGAAAGAGTTACTACAAAGCTAGTGAAAAAGGAAGATGGAGAGTTGTTAACACACCCAGAAGAGATAAAGGGACGATGGAAGGAGTATTTCAATAAGCTATTGAATGTGAGCAATTGTACTGGTGAGATGAAAGTGACACAACCTGACGACTCTATAACAGAAGATGATATAACAATGCTGGAGGTGGAATTAGCAGTACAGAAAATGAAGATGGGAAAAGCAACAGGGGTGGATGAAATCAGTGTAGAAATGATAAAGGCTGCTGGACCTGTTGGTATGCAATGGTTGTATCGACTGCTAAAGTGTGTGTGGAAACGGAAATGTGTACCAGAAGACTGGGAGAAAGGGCTAATAATACCAGTGTTTAAGAAGGGGGACAAGAAGGTGTGTGATAACTATAGAGGGATCACCCTCATATCACAGATAGTAAAAATACTGGAAAGGATATTAGAAAGAAGAATGAGAAGAAAGGTGGAAGGAGAGTTGCAAGAGGAACAGTATGGCTTCAGGAGTGGAAGATCCACAGTGGACCCAATCTTTAGCTTGAGGCAGGTGATGGAAAAGAACTGGGAATATGGAGAGGATTTGATCATGACTTTCATAGATCTAGGAAAGGCATATGATAGTGTCCCCAGAGAGAAGGTATGGGAAACCATGGTTAAGAAGAGACTGGGAAGAGAAATGTTGGAAATGGTGCAAGCAATGTACAACTGTGTTAGCAGGGTACTGACCCCAGTTGGAAAGACAGATTGGTTTAGGAACAAGACTGGACTAAGACAGGGGAGTGTGCTGTCACCTCTTGTTCATAATGGTGATGGATGAAATTGTAAAGGAAACAAAGGAAGCATATGGACATAAAGAAATGAAGTTACTGTTATTTGCAGATGATATTGTGGTCTGGGGAAGGAACACCGAAGAAGTGCAAAAACAACTAGATGCACTGAACGAAAATATTCAGAAGTACGGCCCGAAAATCAGTATAGAGAAAAGCAAGGAAGGAAGGAAGGAAGCTTGTAGTTTAACGTGACCGTCAATCTTGAGATCATGAGCCACGGGACCTCCTTTTTACGTGGAATCCGAACCACAGGACATGGCATTTCACTTCGAAAATCTCACATGCATTGACCGGGAATCGAACCCGGACCGCCTTGGTGAGAGGCATACAGCTAGACCGCTGAGCCACCACGCCCCCGTATAGAGAAAAGCAAGACCATGGTGATGACAAGAGGGGAAAGACAAGGAAAGGGCACTGTGAAAATTGGAAGTCAGAGTTTGGAAATTGTGGACACGTTCAAATACTTAGGAAGTGATTGTGGTGTTTGAAGCCATATTTTCAGTGTTGCCTTAGTAAACAAGAGTTTAGTGCTTTTCAGTCGGTCAACACGAATGTACCCAAAAGAGATGGGTTATGCCCTAATCCTGAAATAAATTACATGAGATTAATAAAACACTAGGATGACCAGTTTCGAAAACCAGTCGTTAAGATAACCACCGCAGTCGACCGCACAGCGAGTTCAAGTGAGCACGGAAACTGCGAATAGCTGTAGTACGGAAGACAATCAGATAAGTAGTTAGCCTAAAAATTTTATAGTTTAACCATAGTTTACAACCATATAATCTCTCTAAAGTACAATCTCCGGATAGCCATCACCATTTAGCATTTCACCTAACATATATACTGCATTTAGCATACACTGACAGTTGCAGTACCAATACTGCAACTAAATAATTGTACATATTGTAAATATTTTCACCTGTATTTCAAACATAGATTTTATAGCCTAAGTGTATTGGATCTGATGATCGCTTGACGATCGAAACTGGTCATCCTAGTGTTTTATTAATCTCATGTAATTTATTTCAGGATTAGGGCATAACCCATCTCTTTTGGGTACATTCGTGTTGACCGACTGAAAAGCACTAAACTCTTGCTTAGGAAGTGAATTGATGCAAACTGGTAGGTTGGACATGGAGATTGGCAGGAGGGTACAGCAGAGCAATGCATTCTATCAAAGTGTAAGAAAACTTGTTTGGGATAAGGAAGTACCAAGGAAAAGCAAGGAGTAATGAATAAAGTGTACTATGTTCCCATATTAACTTATGCAGCTGAGACTTGGACCCTGACAAACAAGCAAGAGAGTAGAATCCAAGCCAGTGAAATGAAATTCCTAAGAAGTATGATAGGAAAGACAAGGAAAGACAGAGTGAGGAATGAAGATGTTAGGAAGGAAGTTGGGATGGAAAAACTAAATGAGAGAATAGAGAAGAATAAACTAAGGTGGTTTGGACATGTAAAGAGGATGGAGGAAAATAGAATACCAAGACAGATGCTGGAGGTGAAGTGCACGGGTAAGAGAGCAAAAGGAAGACCTAGAACAAGGTGGATTGATTCTGTGAAGAACAGCATAAGAAAAAGAAATCTGGACTGGGACAAGATCGTGGAAGAAGAATGGTGGAAGGAAAGAGGAAAGTGGAGAAGTGCCATAAATACCCCGACCCGGCAGGAGCTGGATAAGGGGAAATGATGATGATGATGACTGTTCTGGGCTGTGAATCCTATCTTCCTTACATAGCTTACGTTTTAATACTGCAAAATTTCTATCACAGTCATTGAAAGAATGTCCTCTAATGGGAAAATAATGGTTTATTTGTTTAAATCATCTACTTGATGCCAAAGTTAACAGAAAACATACCACTGTGTTATTCTTATTTTGTCCCAGAATCTCCGTCCAAGAAAATGTGAAACTCGGTAACAGTTTCTGCAACACATTCATTAACATATTCACGAAGAACTGTGCATAGTTTGGCTCTTCATAATATGAATAAAACCTGGATCCGTTTGTTTTTAAATTGTGATGTTCCTATTGGTGGGAACTAATACAACGCAATGCCAGCACTCGCAGGAATCCATTGTAAAAGGACACGCAGTGGGAATGTACAAATTGCCACATACTGTGTTCGGTAGATAGAAGTCTATGAAGTGTCTTTTTTGTGTGGATCAATGCATATCAACTGCAGGAATATCAGAAAACCTGCAATTGGGAAGAAAGTGAACATGTGCCCTTTTCAACCGTTTTGTTCATCAGACAATCGTCAGATCCTGTTCACTATTTTTTTTTTCTTAAAATAAAAATCTTCAGATATATACATAAAGATATCCATAACAATATACCATACAATTAATTTCTTTAGCATGTTAATTTGTTGAATATTGATTTTAGTTTATATTATATCATTATTCACATTTGATAGCACTACTTAATATTGAAATGAACCACTTATCTGTTAATATATTCATGTATACATGTTGATACTTAAGCGGGCAACAGATCGCCTAACTCTAAGGAGTGCTTGCAAATGGTTCTTGGACTTTTTCGATAATTGAATACCCGCCCAGAACAAGGTTGTAACCCTCACTTTTTTCAAAGTTGACTTTTACATGGAAAAAGGTTGTTAACGGCACGCGGGACATGGCAGTCTTATTGGAATGACCACAGATGGCGTTAGTGGTTGTGATCAGCTGGCCCGAAGTTAGCACTGCACAGAACAAGGTTGTATCCGGAAAGAAAATGGCAGATGTATCACCGATCTCTCTTACCGGTAGTGCTCAAAACCATATGAACAGGACCAAACAAAGGAAACTTAACATAAATAACTGGCGTGATGTCAAACTTAAAAGGCTCAGGGATGCTGGAAAGCAATATATATCCAAAAGGGGAATTCAGATAGCTGCGAAAACTCAACCAGATGAGGTACGTGGAACAAGGTTGTAACCTAACCGACTTTGTGTTATGTCCTTACGTAATATGTATTGCATATATATCTGGTACTGTAGTTAGTGATTACAGCACATTTGTACATTATGTTTGAATGACATAACCATTAATAATAATAAACAGAGTTTTTTTTAGCAAGACGATTTACTCGTATAGCGGAATAGAGTTCTACTCCATTTCTGAAATATTTTACTAACATAATACCATAGTGTAACGAAATGTGTGTGCAGGGAAAATTATCATTAAATCCATGCTTGTAAATATGCTGGTTACGTATATGATGTCGCTAATTTAGTATTACTATAATTTTATTTCAGGGATGTCACTGCAGATGCTCTTATGAATGCAACAAGATCACATTAGAAACGACACGTGTGTTGTTTGTCGACTTCTACTCTTTGAATTATGACCAGCAGACAGCATTGTTAGGACAAAGCTGCATTAAACGTCAGAACATTAAAAGAAGAGAAGTTGAAGAAGCAGTTTCGCGTAGGCATTGCAGTTTTTCGTACTTTCTTTCCGTACCTGCAGGTGAAAATTACCGTGAGTGCCAAAAGATGCTCTGTCATGTGTATAAAATTACTCCTCGCAGAATACAGAAATTGCAAGAGAAACTAAAACGTGGGGATTCATTATGTGACAAGAGAGGGAAACACAACAATCGGCCGAATGCTACTCCTGACAAAGTAAAGGAAGCTATTTGGGAGCACATTCGATCATTGCCAAACCAGGAAAGTCATTACAGTCGCCACAGATCTGTAAAAGGTTGCTTGTCTAATGATTTGAATTTGAATATCATGTATGCATTGTTTAGAGAAAAACATCCTGAATACCACTGCAATGAACACACGTATAGAGATATTTTCCACTCAGACTTCAATCTACGGTTTGGTCTACCCAGAGCTGATACCTGTGTGAACTGTGATAGGTTGTACGTGGAAATGATATCAGCACAGACGGATGAAAAGAGGAAAGCTATTGAAGTTCAAAGTAAGTTACATCATACTAAAGCTGAGATAGCATACAAAGCAATGACTGCAGATGGAGAAAAAGCCAAACAAAATTCTACGTATGTCGTCTTGTTTAAGGATCTACAGCAAGTGCTTTTCTGTCCTGTGTTATCCCACTCATCTGTTTTCTATCAAAGACAGTATGCTTGTTATAATCAAGCCATTCATAATGCTGGCACAAATGAAGCAACAATGTGTTTTTGGCATGAAAGTGTGGACAAACGAGTTTTAGCCGAAATTTCTTCATGTATATTAAAGTATATCACCTCAAACTATCAGCCCCTAGCCCCAGGAGAAGAAAGGACTCTTGTACTTTGGTCTGACAGATGTGTTGGCCAAAATAATAACTGGCGTATGCTGTCACTTTGTCAGTATATCATTACACTCCGATTGTTTACAACAGTGAATCAGAAGATCCTAGTGTCAGGTCATAGTTTTCTTCCGTGTGACCGGGACTTTGCTCTGATTGAGCGTCAAAAAAAGAATTTTACTGTTTATGTTCCTAAAGACTGGATTGCAGTTATAGCTTCAGCAAGGCAAACAAAACCTTTTCAGGTATATGATATGCAGCCTGAGGACTTCAAAGACCTGAAAGATCTAGAAAATTCTCTTAGGAGAGATCCTGACTTTAAAATAACAACTTCACATTGGATTCAGGTATCAGCAGACGATCCAGGAACAGTTCGTGTGAGACTCAGCCACAATCTATTGCAGCCTTGGTATCAGTATTCAATCATGAAGAAATGTAGAGGTGTTCGCAATACATATTGTAGGCCCAATAGTGTAGCGCTGAATGCAATCCCTCTTCTTTATTCTCAACAGTTACCAATACGAGCAGAAAAGTGGAAAGATTTACAAGATATGTGCCGGTATATTCCACAGGAATTCAAACAGTTTTATAAAGAACTAAAGGCGGACTAAGTATAACACGAGTCATTATGGAACTATTAATCATGACATTAATTTATACACACCCCATATTGGCTCTCGTGTATACTGAGAATTAAAAATACTGTAATCTATGTATCATTGTTGGTTACAACCTTGTACGTCTGAATAGGGTTACAACCTTGTTCTGTGTTCTGACAGAATATTTCCCATTTTTTTCTATTTTCATTGCACCTTAATTGTTTAAAGTTCTACTAAAGTGTATAATATGTTCAATGCACATGTTTTATGGAACAGCCTCCGTGGCTTAGGCGGCAGCACGCCGGCCTCTCACCACTGGGCCCGTGGTTCAAATCCCGGTCACTCCATGTGAGATCTGTGCTGGACAAAACGGAGGCAGACAGGTTTTTCTCCGGGTACTCCGGTTTTCCCTGTCAACATTTCATTCCAGCAACACTCTCCACTATCATTCCATTTCATCTGTCATTCATTTAATCCTTGCCCCAGAGGAGTGCGTCAGGCCTCGGCAGCCGGCACAGTCCATATCCTCGCCGCTAGATGGGGGCTTCATTCATTCCATTCCTGACCCGGTCGGAGACTGGAAGCAGGCTGTGGATTTTCATTTTCACATGTTTTATGGACATTGTGGGTTTATAATATAAAAACTATGGACAATATCTGTTTTTTCTCTCTCCTGTAAAATTTCACTTTTGTGGGTTACAACCTTGTTCTGGTCGGGTATTCAATTATAGACGAATCTCTACTGTTCGCCATGCCATAAACTGAAGTCCATATATGGCACCCCCAGGTTTTGAATGTGAATTTGGACTCTATAATACTGTCCGTACTTAGGCCTTGGTTTATTGAGAATTTGGAACTTTCCACATCCTTCCCAAGTTAGGCAATCTGTAGCCAGCTTAGGTACAATATGTATAGGCCTACATGCATGTAGTTGTCCGAAGCAACAATAGATAGTGCCAAGAGTGCCACTTGGATTGACCAGAATAAGCAAGCCAGACAACAGTCGGTCCTTTCCGGACAGTGTTGAGCAATGGATCTGGTGGAAGGTGTTTCCAGTATTCAGATCAGTGTTCAATATTAAAGTGCCAATAAATAAGGAAAAATAAATAATAATTCAAAACAAAATGTGATAATTACAGGAGTGACCTAAATTAACACATAAAAATTTAATTGTATATATCATTGTGCGTGCATATGTTTTGTAAACATGCCTAAAAATTTTAAAACCTGAAGTGGACAGGATCTGATGATTTTCACCTGACAAATGAAATATGTCATCCAATTAAACACTGTACAGTATTTAGAAAAGTGTATCGTAGTGTATAAATACTCCATGATATTGTATCCAAGTTAGTAAGTGTGATAATTGTTATACCCCCCACCCCCATTCATTGGGTACAATCATGTTGACCGACTGAAAAGCTACAAAAAAGCCATCCTAGGGAACTATTTCAAGAAGTGGAGACTTGAAGCAATTGTAAGCAAAACTGAATTGTCTTTCTTTCACTGAACTCACAAAATGGCATGAGGTATTCTCTAAATACCTTACGAAGGGAAAGTTCTCAGACATAACGGGTTTCCAAAATAACTGGGCATGACACTGGGCTGCACCCTCTTCTTTCAACAGCACCTTTACAACACTGCAACAAAAATAGAGCTATAACATTTTACAGAGGCTTCGTGGGACAATTTGGAGTGCCTCGGCCACAACTTTGAGGTGTTCTGCTCACACAGAGCCAAGTCTTCCCTGCCGCTGAAAACTTGTCCAATATGGCTACACAGTAGTCACGTGAAGCTTGTCAACACCCAGCTGAACAACACAATGAGAATGATGTCTGGCTGAATTAAGATCCAACCCTTCCTGCTGACTTCTTGTGCTCAGTAATATTTTGCCTCTTTCCCTTCATCAAACACAAGCATTAATGGAGGATTATAATTTAAAAAATACAAGGAATTCTAAGCCACCTATCCATGATGACTTTCCTGCCATTGAAATCCACTGGCTCAAATCCAGGTCTCTACCAATCTGATATGCCCAAAATATCATCTGCAAGCAGTTTCAACCCTACTGCAAAGTGGAAAGAAGATTCTATATAAAAAACAGACTCAATTCTGGCCACTACACAGCATCATAAAGGATTTTAGTTCCTTAAGGACTACAAAGAGGAACAGGATCTGTCCTGTTCACGTGGGGAAAGATTACTTCCTCCCAGTGTGACTGTGGAGCCTCTGCTTAAACAATACCACATATTGTGAACAATTGTCTCTTGCGGGCTTATCATGGAGACTGGACAGAGTTCATCAGAGCTTTGTCAGATTCAGTGGAAATGTGTTTTGTGCACAGGGCTTCTCGCTGTGAATTACTTTATAAATATGTATATAGATTTTTTAAACTATATCTAGTTTGCAGTTTTTCCTTGCCATTTATGTTATTCAAAATAAAATTCAATTTATTTACCTTCATATGCTCTGGAGAAAGCTTATGTTCATCCCATTCAATTCTGGTATGGAATTCCTTGTCACATGGGGCACAGCATGGATGTAGGAACTTCTTTAGGGCCTAAAAGAACAAAAACATTCATAAATACTTGAGAGAAAACCATATAACAACAACAAAGTTAAGGGTTTTACCTCCATTTTAAATACTGCAGACTTCAGAGCTGCCATGGTGCCAGATTTTGCCCTGAAGGGGTTCTTAAATATGCCAGTCAATCTACAGACATGGCTCTCTTGTTTTTTTAACATCCTCAAATGCCAACTGACTGTGCCAGGATTCAATCCCACAACCTTGGGCAGAAGAGGAGAGGTGAGAAAAACAACAACAAGCATGTACCATTTGACCTTGCTTCTGAGTTAGAGTCGTGCATGTACTCCAGTTCTTACTGTTATAACAAATGCTCAGAATCAGGGGCATATCCAGGATTTTTTCACCCTCGCGCTAATTAATATTTTATGTATGTATGCAACTGTACATAGAGGAAATCATACTCAGGACAGTTGCTGTCAGCGCAAATATTCGAACCTCAGATCTCCGCGTGCTCATATATCTATTCCAGCCATGGAGCATGCGCAAAGAGTATAAACCGCTCAGGTATGTTAGTGGGTTTACGAATACTCATAACAATATTTGCCACGATGCAATCACAAAATTACACATAAATAACGCCAAACATGACAGCTGTTTATTACGTTTCAATAAAACTAAAAATGGGCTGATGGGGCTGGATATGCTCCTGCTTACATCAGAATGGCAATCTTTGGCCTGGTTGCAAACCAGTATCAGTGCACTAAAATGCCACATTCATTTATGAATTTGTTGGCAGCCATTTCACAAATGTTGATGAACGAACAACTGTTTTCAAGTTGCACTACAAATACAAATCAAATGCACTTCAGGTGTATGTCTAGTCAAAGGGTACAAATGTTACATTTAACAATTTCAAAAATTTTAGTTACATTCAGTTAGTTACCTCCATTCTGGTATCTAAAATTCAATCAATCACTAATAACTGTTCATTTCTATTCAAATAACATGTTCAAGTCATAATTACCTACTTTTATAAGCAAATTGTTAATTTCTTAAAATTCGAAACAATGCTTGGAATATTTTAAGTTTAAGAACTTGGGCAGTCATCGAAATTGGTCACTTGTGGCCATGATCCTCACGATGCCACATGGCTGAGCTGAGGGCATCTCATGTCCCAAGCCTTTGAGGCTTGTTGGTGACAGTGGCGGCCGGTAATAAGGTTGCAATGTTGCACAACGACCAGATTAATTCAAGAAAATCAATTAATACCGTAATAATATTTTAGTAATAAAAGTTGTATGTTTACTATTATATGTATAAGAAGTCATAATTCTGTTCTTTAATAATTCAGGAAATCTTATAGTAAGTTACTGTGAACTGTCTGAGAAAGCGAAGCGCGCCAGCCGTCTAGGAGCGCTCGTTCGTTTGGTCGTTGCCAGGCCCAAGCACCGACCAGATCTCAATAGTGAAGGGTACGGCCGAGTTGCTAGACCGGGTAAGCCCTATCCCAACAGTTAACTCGGCTGGTCGTTGCCCTCTGACTGCAACCAGGAAGCCGAGGCGCGGACGGAGACATCCGACATGCTCCGTCAGCTGCCGAGACCATGTCTTGCAATGTTGCACGTACTTGTGACACTCAAAGTTCTCGCCCTCGTATATAACTTACGTTGTTTTGTTCTCACGAGGGTTTTCACGCAATCTAACTTATATTCCATTTAATCCGATGAAAATGTGATGTTCTTGGAACTGCGGCATTCGTTATGAATGAGGTACATTTGTTTTACCGCGCAATTGAATACAGCTTTCTCCGATATCAAGCAGTCTTATATCCTACCACCTCAGGGTCAGGAGGGGGGCAAGGAGGGGACGTGCCCGCCCCCCTGAAATCCCGAGAATATTTCAATTGTTCATTGTCTCACCAGTTTATTTCATAAATTGAAGTTACTGATGGTTAACTGATTTACATGTAGGGATAATTCCACAGTTGTATTTAACTTAGTAATTTGGGATTATTTGAGAATATCTTCAGTTATTTTAAAAATCGGAGAACTGGATTAACATTACCATTTTAATGAACTGTTTGATTTTTACTTTTGTCGATAGGCCTACAACTACGTTTTGCCTGATTTTAAAAAATGAACATTATGACGATGATTCACAAAGAAAAGCGAACTCCCATGGACAAAAACTCTGAACTAAAAAAAAAATCCTCCCATTCATGCCATAAAGATCATGTACCCAACGGTGTAAGAGCAGCCAAATCACGAAGCAAGTAAGAAGTGAAAAGAAAATTGCTGCGGGGGTGTACGTCTTAATAACACCTAGTGACATGTAGGTAATGAAATGAAAAATAGTACTTGCATCCCCCCCAAGAAAAAATCCTGTGGTGCCCGTAATGCAAATAGTGCAACACCCAGAACAATTATCCGCCAGCCGCCACTGGTTGGTGATGTATTCTCACCACCTCCAGCACTGGCTATGAGTAAACCTGTTTGTCTTTGTTGATGATTTTTATGGGCTATGCGACATCGTGGTCACGCAACCCCACATACTTGGGTGTGTGTGTGTAGAATCTGTGTGATAATCTGTGTCATTGTATTGACTGTACCAGTGTATGTATTTGTAATTAGGACGAAGATTTGGATAGGATGTAGTCTTGGCATTAATTTAGGTACTGTACCCATAAAAATCGAGAAGTTGCTTGCTGGGAATCCAAAGCACAGCTGGATTGTAGAATATGAAGGTTTCCGGCTAGATAAACCGTCAATATCTCGCCAACAAGGTCTTCGAGATTACACACAGTAGGCTGTGATCGTGTTATGGATAAAACAAAAATACACTTGGGTAGAGTGAAAAACTTACATTACATCACGGGGCTATGTAGGACAAAAGGGTCTCTTACCTTATTAGGATGCTTCCATAACACCATCTCTGCTTATAGTTTAAAATAAGTCACTCAAGACAGAACTTATAAAACAAAATAAATTTATTAACAGAAGTTCCCTAAGTAAAAATAAATAAAATAAATAAATAATTTAAAATTAATGAACACACATATCCTTCCTTCCATTCACATCACTGGATTCATACGATAACACACATATGCTGGTTACATTTTGGGTGGTCTCTGCCATTTACAGATCGCTAAAATAGATATTGACAAAGTTGTGACGAATCTAACATTCTTTTAAAATATTTAACATTCCAGCGCGTGTCGAATACAACACCTGATTGCTGTCTCGATTCATTGACACAATCCACTCAGAACTCCGTTCTCTAGAAGGCACACCTGCATGCTGCTTATATAATCCAGCCTGGGATTCAACAAAACTGGTTACGTGTTTTACACCTGGTCTACAATATCCCGTTTCATTCTCATAACACGGCGAGACTGTAACATTGCCGTCAATACACACAGATCCCAATAGCTTATTTTTATACATGACAAAATCCATTATAAATCTGTAGTTACTCGATCAGTTACTTCCATACAATACAATACTAATTATTTACAGTACTATCCCCATTTGCAACTGACGTAGTTTCAAATACTCATCTCTTTCATTAAACACACACTCATCCTAAAAACACGCAAGATATATCATTATTATTAAAAATAATAAAACCCTTAATTAATTAATTAATTAATTATTATATACAATGTTCATCATCGCCTATCACAACAAGTTTAACTTGTGTAGAGCTAGACTAGCCATTATTATCAGCACTAGCTATTGTTTATAGTCCCCTTCTCTAGTTTCTTCAAATTGTTAAAATGCTATACCAATTAAGTCTGTATTAAGTTTATTGTGATCTCCGGTCTGATATGACCAATCATCTAAGATAAGTTCAGGTACTTGATAGCTCCAGGTTTAATAATGTTTAAATAAAAGTTTAGTGAACAAAGATTAATAAAGTTTCCCAAACATCGTTCCGCCTACTACGCTTCTATCTTTCCTTCTAAATCGTGAATCTATACACACATAGGAGTTCTCACTAACTCTACTAAATACAACAATGCTCTTAACCTCCACACAACAGTACTCCAATGCAATAATACGGCAACACCTTCGTATTCCAACAAATATTTCCTCGCAGACACTACTACTTCTATATACGGCATGAATCCTCCTCGTATACTCAATAAACAACTCTTATAACATCAATGTACTTGTTTCCAACAATACGCCTGTAGTACTTGCATTAACTTCAACTAGCATTTATCATAGCGTTGTCCAACCAACTGCTTACATTGTCAACAGTAATATCTTGTTCTTATGACATAACTTTCGTTCTCAAAACGACCATAGAAGTTACTCGTGAAAGATCCCTGTAGGTTTACTAAACATTGTTACTTTGTTATCAATTCCTTGTTTCTACACATGTAATAAAAATACATAAATTCGTTCCACCATACTGATCTAACTTCAAAGTTACACGGTTGCAATATTACGTTCACTAATAAAGTCGCATTACATTTGTGTATTAATAAGGACAAGTGTTATTTTAGGTGTCTCATAAAAATCAATCACGACTGGAATAGACTGTCTAAATTCCCTGCTGTCGGATAAATTATCTTCTAAGAAGATATGTCTCAAATAATGTTACATTTAATGAAATTTCCTTCAAATAAATGGGTATGTCAACTTCTGCCTGTATCTCCATTCTATACAAAGAATGTCCATGAGTACATGACTTTATATCATAATCGTGACGAATATTACTTGCCAGATCGACGAAAAGTTCATAGTAATGAGAGATATTTCACAATATATCACACGTAGATTTCTTCTCCTATACTAATATTCTTCTCACAATAAGATGCCCAATTCATTTTACTCAAAATGAATTTACTACACATCTAAGACGAACTGTCTGAAATCCTAACTCAAAAATCGAAAAACGTCGAATAATAACTTCTTAAAATTTTCTTAAGTGGAAAATAAATTCCCAAACAAATAAACTTCCATGTATGGATGACAAGAGATAATCATCTTACATGATCTTGTAGAATAAATCTTATCAAACATCAAAGTGAAAATACATAAATGAAATATGGAGAAATGTTACTAAAAAATGCCATCACAATACTCTAACTACATAATAATGCTGGACACTTCTACCTTGTCTGAAGATTTCTGAAGCTCATATCAGGTATTGGAAAATACCTAGATGTTTCATCTTCCAAGAATGCAATGTTGAAACCAAATCCGTCCACACCAGTGAAAGAACTGTGAAATCGAATAAGGAAGGATTTCCTCTCCGGAAAACACCCGTCTCCGGCGGACATCGAACTGCGTCTTCTCGTACATGGATTCCAAGTTTCCAACAATTGCCGGGCCTAGTCTCTGGCATATTCATTCTTACTATTTGGTTCAGTCATGGTTCCGTATTGATTGTTAGTTAAATATATTACAAGGAAGAGAGACTCCGCCTGATCAATACTTTTTATAATTAAAACACAATGGGTTACTTATACCCATATGGCACATGTTTCGGGGTTTATATTAACCCCTTCATCGAGAAGAACACTTGTCCTTATCATTAAAAATATCCTAAAAAATATGAATCTAATGTGAAATGAATAAATGAAATGGATGAAAGCGACAGCGAAAACAAATGAGGAATGATGTGGTGCAACATACATATAAAAAAAAACAAAAAAAAAAACTGGGGAACACAGAACCAGCACAAACACAGAAGATAAAAACACATTAAAAATAACACTTTAAAATTTGATCACTGGAAGTTCATGTTGGTAAATGTGATTTAACATGGCCCCTGGAAATATTAAATATGGTCCGATGTTTTTTTAAATATAAAAAACACTCCATAAGTTTAAAATGGTCTGTTGACAACTGCTGGTATCATTGCGGGTCTAGATGTTTGTAATCTCCTGTTGGAGGTGCGACAGCTGATAATTGAGTAAATCAAATACTTCACCAAAGATCCAAAAGAAGGACAGGCCAAGCTAGAAATGTCTCTCTTGAATATGGAGCTTTAGGGGGGCCATTCGAAAATAGCATTGGTGCTTCCGAATTGGCGATCCAAAAAATGGGGGTTCTCTCTCGGGGTGACAATCGTGAGAGTAATCGTAGCAGAAGATATTCCAAACACGCTCGATGCTCTCTCGGGGTGACAATCGTTGTGAGAGTAATCGTAGCAGAAGATATTCCAAACACGTGGACCTGCATCGGGCGTGTTTGGAATATCTTCTGCTATGATTACTCTCACGATTGTCACCCCGAGAGAGAACCCCCATTTTTTGGATCGCCAATTCGGAAGCACCAATGCTATTTTCGAATGGGCCCCCTAAAGCCCCATATTCAAGAGACACATTTCTAGTTTGGCCTGTCCTCCTTTCGGATCTTTGGTGAAGTATTTGATTTACTCAATAATCAGCTGTCGCACCTCCAACAGGAGATTACAAACATCTAGACCCGCAATGATACCAGCAGTTGTCAACAGACCATTTTAAACTTAGTGGAGTGTTTTTTATATTAAAAAAAAAACAAAAAAACATCAGACCATATTTAATATTTCCAGGGCCATAAGGACCCAATGTGAACATGTTAAATCACATTTACCAACATGAACTTCCAGCGATCAAATTTTAAAGTGTTATTTTTAATGTTTTTTTATCTTATGTGTTTGTACTAGTTCTATGTTCCCCAGTTTTTTTTTTATATGTCTGTTGCACCACATCATTCCTCATTTGTTTTCGCTGTCGCTTTCATCCATTTTATTTATTCATTTCACGTTAGATTCATATTTTTTAGGATATTTTTAATGATAATGGTAAGTGTTTTTCTCGATGTATGGCTGATGAAGGGGTTAATATAAACCCCGAAACATGTACCATATGGGTATAATGTAACCTATTGTGTTTTAATTATAAAAAGTATTGATCGGGCGGAGTCTCTCTTCCTTTTAATATATATTCTTTCTTCCTGATGAATCTTCATTCGCCAACTCCATTCGAATTTCCCACATTATTTTCGAGCAATATTGACGATATAGTTTCATAGTTACAAATAAAATTTGTAAGTTGTAGATCGAATCACAATCGTGCTTATTAATGTTCATGTAGATGGTCATCATCATCATCATCTTGTACAGTTTCCAGCCCCAGGCTGGGTCTGTTTGGAACATAAGCCTCGCCACTTAGTCCTTTCTTCCCACCACCTCTCCGCTGTCACTCTGGTCCAGTCCTCGCCTCTCTTCTTGACACATTCCTCCACTCCTTTCAGCCATCTATCTCTTGGTCTTCCCCTTGGTCGTTTCTTCTGCATCTGCATCTCATGTATCTTCTTGGGAATCTTCTTCTCATCCATTCTCTTTAAGTGTCCATACCACATCAGTCTTGATGTCTCAATCCTACCTTGCAAGGGCTCCTCTTTCACCATTTCCCTGACCTTTTCATTCCTCACCCTGTCCCTTCTTGGTACTCCGATCCTACTTCGCAGGAACTTCATTTCACCTGCCTGTATTCTGCTTATGTCTCTTTTCTTCATTGTCCATGTTTCTGAAGCATAGGTCAGTATCGAGATATAGTAGCTTCTGTATAACACTTCCTTGCTTTTTTGTGGGACATCTTTATTCCACACTAAGCTCCTAATGCTTCTCAGAAATGCTTCTGCCTGTCTGCCACGTTCCGTAATCTCTTTGTCATTTCTTCATTTTCCTCCACTATACTTCCCAAGTACTCGATACTTTCCACCTTCTTCAGCTGTCCACCTCCAAGTGTTATCCCACTCATTGGTCTGTCCTTTTTCCTGGTCGTTAACAGGATCTCACATTTACTGATGTTGAACTTCCATCCGTACTCTCCCACTGTTTCTTCCCAAGCCGTCAGTTGCTCCTGAATTTCCTCCTCCTTGTTTCCCCAGACCATGAGATCATCTGCAAACACCATTGCTTTCATCTTATCTTCTCCTATCTTTCCTGCTATCTGTGTCATTACCTCGTCCATAACCACAATAAAGAGAAGGGGTGACAGAGCACTGCCCTGTTTCAGGCCACTCATTTGTCTGAACCAGTCTGTTCTTTCCCCTCCAACTTTCACACAACTCACACTTCCACAATACATCTCCTTCACTCTGCCTACAGTCCCTTTTTCCACTCCCATATTTTCCATTGCTTTCCAAACCTTCTCCCTACACACACTATCATACCCCTTTTCGATGTCCAGGAAGGCCATCCACAGATCCTCTCCAAATTCGTAGTGGTGTTCCTGGAGCTGTCTCACTGAAAATATGAGATCCACTGTTGATCTCCCAGGTCTGAATCCATACTGCTCCTCTCTCAATTTTCTCTCCACTTTGGCTCGTATTCTACTTTCTAATATCTTTTCATATATCTTGGCACAGTGAGGTATAAGTGTGACTCCCCTGTAATTTCTGCACTCCTTTCTGCTTCCTTTCTTAAATATTGGGACAATTAATCCTTTCTTCCAATCTTCTGGGGTCTTTTTCTCCTTCCATATCACCCTCATCACACGGTACAGCCACTGTTTCCCAACCTCCCCTGCTGCCTTCACCATTTCAACACTCACTTCATCCACACCCGGTGCCCTTCCTCCTTTCATCTTGTCTACAGCCATCTCCAGTTCTCTCCAAGTCAGGTCCTTTTCCATTCCTGTGTTGTCTTCTCCATCTTCCAATACATTGTCTTCCTCCCTATGAACATTTGGATTCAGCAAATCCTCAAAGTACTCTTTCCACACTGTCTTGAGTGTTTCTTTGTTGTGTACCTCATTTCCGTTTTTGTCCATCATTACCACATCCTCTCGCAAACCTCTTCTCTTACTTTTGACCATCCCATAAAGTACTTTCTTATTTCCTCTGCTGTCTTCCTCCATCATCTCTGTCCACTTTACCATCCACTTCTTCCTCTCCTCTGCGACAATCTTGTTTGCTTCTTCTTTATCTTATAATCTTCCCTTGCCAGATCAGTTCTTTCCTGGAACCACACTCTGAAAGCCTTGTTCTTCCTTCCCACAGCTTCTTTTACTCTCTCATTCCACCATGGTGTCTCTTTACACCGCTTTCTGTTGCTTGTTCTTCCACATACTGCCACTGCAGCTTCCACCATTGTGTTCTTGAATTGCTTCCATTCCTCTTCCCCTGTTTTAGGATTGTCTGTTGGCATCCTTTCCCTTATTATCTTCTGGAATTCTTCCTTGACTTCCTTTTCCTTGAGTTTCCAAACTTTGATTCTCCTTTCCTGGTACTCTGTCTTCTTGCTATCCTTAACAACTCCCAGGTTCATTACAAGTATTCTGTGGTCGATATCTAAGGCCTCTGATGGTATTACCTTTATATCTCTGATACTTCTCTTCATTTCCCAGTCGTACAGCATGTAATCTACTAAAGATTTCTTTGTTAAATCACTGCTGCACCACGTTACATTGTGGCTTTCTTTCTTCCGGAACCAGGAGTTGCCTACCACTAAACCGTTTCTCTTGCAAAAATCCAGCAACTTTCTCCCTTCTTCATTCCTGCCACCCCATCCTTCTGCTCCCAATACATTTTCATATCCTTGCCTTTCACTTCCTACATGTGCATTCAAATCTCCCATGACAATGATGTTCTGACCATTCAACTGCTGTTGTAGCTCCTCCTCAAAGTCTTCCTTCTCTTGAGCTGTACATCCAACTGGAGGGGCATATACCTGGGCTATCTCCAGGCTTCTTCCCTTTACAGTTACTCTGATCTTCATCATCCTGTCACTTATTCCCTTTACCTCTTCCTTCATTCCATCTCTCACAACTACTCCTACTCCGCTGCTCCTTCCTTCACTGTTCCCACTCCAGTTCTCTGCGACCTTCTTTCCATCTTGTTTCTGCCCAGCCCAGTACATCCAGTTTTCTTCTCTCCATCACATCTACAATCTCCTCCACCTTTCCTTTCAGTGTCTGTATGTTTAATGTCCCAACTCGTAATCCATTAGCATATCCGGGTCGTCGTTGTTTGCTTCCGTCCTTTCCGAGGCCTGTTCCTGTTTTGAAAGCAAATATAATATCCACTACTGGCTTGCTAGGCCTATCGTAGCTTCACCAGAGCCCCGTCAGCCGTCACTTTTCAGGGTTCCCGTAGAGCCTTCACAGCTACCGTAGCGGTCCCGGGGCACAAGAAGTCCCCACTGTACTTCACCCCTACAGGCAATCCCCTACTTCATGCCGTTGCCCGTCTCCCACCACGTGGAGGAGGGGTTGGACTTGTGGGAATGGTCAATGAATTATAATTGTTGCTCGTAGCCAAAAGTACATGTACATGATAATACATTAAATGTACTGGATGGTAATGTACATAATGTTTCATGTATACTTGACTTTGTAGACATTCTAGATGTTGTACATTGTCCTGTAGTTAACTAACGTTGCTCCATGTTATCTAATCACAACTCTGCATTAACATTATCCCAGTCGCATAAAGTTTCTATTCCATAATCACTAACATCTTCTTAATGTTGAATAATATTTGTGTATTCATGTCTGCAGTCATCATAATGTTCATGTAATCAAAGGCTTCAATGTTAATACAACACACTGTTACTCACGTTGTATTGTAGCACGAAAGGTCGTTCGCTGCTCACGTGCAGAACAAAAATGTTTCTCGTGTTGAAATGCCTTAATATTTGCCTTAATTCTCGAAACTGCGACGTTCCAAGTTCATAAACTGACTGTCTATACTCAAAAGTATCACTGGAATTCACTTCAGTATTAATTGTACATTATTATAGTTCAGAAATATGCATTTATAACTCAACTTTAACTTGCACTAGAATTGCAGTAAGCGCGGTCATCCGTCAACTATGCAGGAATCGGCGTTGTCTCCTAGAGTGGTCTAATACCCGCACTCGGCTTTACTTCCTCAGGATGAACACTCCTTGTAATACGTCTGCCCTCGGCGACTTCTGTAGGTGTAAGAACGCTCTCACTGAGCTCTCCTTCTCCAACTCGTATTAACTCCGCGCCATTTCCGCTCCCGCGAAAATAAAGAGCGCGTACCTGAATATAGCTTATTAACGTGTACTTCTCCCTTCAATCGACTTTCAAAGTACTGATAATATCCTCTCGTAATTTTCTTCAGTATTCCAATTGTGAAAAAGTATTCTTTGGGGCTTAAATGCAATAGTTAATAACATTAACTAGGCCATGGTGATATACTCTTCCATAAAGCCTCTTCTCATTGGCTGTCAGCTAACCTCCAATGATATATTTTACAACAATAATATATCATTAATTCGCAGTAAAATTCTTGTTGCTATGCGAGGTTTCACCTTGCTTGGCCATCTCGAGCATCACAAATCACGTGATCTCGCCTTCCCCTTGCCTGAGCTTAGTAACAAAACTCGTTTGCGTCTCAATCCAGCATCAATCTCTACACGTTATATTTAAACATAGGGCTCGAAAAATATCATTTTTATCCTAAAAATTTCAAATTTCGGGTGCAGTACCAACATGGCATTTGCCTGGAGCAGAAGTGGGAAGCCGCGGAAAACCATTTCTAGAAGGCCGAGGTGGGAATCGAAACCGCCCCTTCTCAGTTTTGCCTCACGAGTCTGAGTGAACCCCGTTTCAACCCCCAGACAAGAATTAAATTTCTTGGCAGAGCCAAGATTGCAAGTCAGTAAATTTATCATTGTGAATGCATGGCTGGCCCTGTGTCTAAGTGGTTAGCATGCTCCATTTTGGCCTTGGAGCATCCTGGGTTCAATTTCTGGCTGGGCTTTGAGATTTTAATCTCCAGTGATTGATTCCTGTGGTTTGGGGACTGGGTGTTTGTGATGTCTTAATTTGTTTCATCCTCATCAGGTCACACTGGTAGTCCATTGACATCAACTCAAAAGGCTGGCACAAGGCCTCCGTGGAGGCAGCATGTCATTAAAGTAAATGCCTGAATCTTAATTATTTTGGTTACCATTGATAATAAAAGTTTCTTTTAATTGCCACTTCTTTCTATTGCTGGAATATTACAACTGTGGCATTTGGTTGTGAAAAATCTTAACTAAAATATTGCCGGAATGTTATAAATTATATTAAGTGAATTCCTAGATTCCTTTCCAGTTCTATAAAAGCACTTAGCTTCTAGTGATGCCACTGCCTAATACGGTATTAATTCTATTAATGCAGCCAATGGCCATGTACTTTTCTTTTCTTCAGGATGGGTCAGGGAAGGGATATTGGAACGAAGTCGACCGTGGACCTATTGAAAGGAAACGTCCTGGCATTTGCCTGGTGGTGAAAATGGAAAAGCACGAGAAACATTTTCAGGACGGCCGAGGTGGAGTTTGAACACACGCTCTCCCGATGTCAGCGAGGCACTAGGTAACGCATTAGCGCTCTCAGCCTCTATGCCCGGTCATTGCCTAATATACAGTACATACTATTTTAAATACTCAGTGAGAAGGTTCTTTCCTTATTTGTGGTACAGTAATAATGAACTTCTGAATGGGCAAACAAGCCATCATTCCAAGAACCAAAACGAATTCCATTCAGCTCTGCTTGAATATTTAGGTACCGACCCTACCAAACATCCTATACTTCCAAGGCATTCCAGCAAGTTTGTCATGGTGTTGAGTAAACTGAACATAACCGTACTTCCCAACTATTTAGAAGAACACCAGTCTTTCTCGGAGGTTCATACTGCTATCTACTGTGCAGCAATAGCTGCAGTACGAATTTATGGGGATAGTCTACGCCTTTGAAACCAACAGCCTATCACAAGGAAGCCCAAAAATCCATCATGGGCAAAACATTTGAAACAATGCATTGAACAACTGCACCAGGAAGTCAACAGACTGCAACAGTATTAGAAAAGAATGAGAAGTACTGTAGATGTCTGAACAACCGCATCCGAAGAATAATGAAGGACTTCTCACAACGAGAATTGCAACTCACCAGGGATGCAGTGACAGCAGAAGCACTTGATACTTACAAAGAAGAACTTGCAGCTCTTTCTTAAAGTGTCCTTAGAGATACCAAAATGCTACCGAACAGAGGAATAATAAAATTTTAGAAAAAAACATAACGACTTCAAGAAAAATAAAAGTAAGTTCTATGACAACCCGCAAAAGAAGGTCAGAATAATTCTTCAGAAGGGCCCAGTGAGGATAGTGTTACCTCATACTGGTCATCAATATGGTCTAGGCCGGAAGAACACGAGACTCCCTGGTTCAAGGAAACGGAGAATGCCACCAGACGCATAAAACAAATGCCATACAAAGAGGTTGACGCAGAAGAACTACGGCAGGTCATCATGAACAGGATACAGAATTGGAAAGCACCCAGCATCGACTGGATCAACTACTACTGTAAAAGGCTCACATGTACACACCGGGTACAATGCTTTCTGGAAAATCTCGCTGCATTTCCATTGTTCCTAAGCACAGAAGTAACGTGTATCAAGCCACAGGACTGTAATATCACAAATCCAAATATCGCCCCATCACTGTGTTGCCAACCTTATATAAGATAACTACATCATGGCAAAACGAATTCGAGCACATTGCGAGGTTATGCCATTCTCGCAGAGGAGCAAAAGGGTTGCAGAAAAAATTCTCAAGGACAAGAACAGCTCACTATTGATGCTATGGCATTAGAGCAGGCCTGCTGTGTTATTTTGTGATAAGTATCTTATAAAATATTACTTATGTTAGGGCATATAAATACTTCTTTTCCTGCCTAATGTAAAATGATATACTGTATGCATCAACCTGCAATACCTCATCTCTATCACACAGAGCTTTTCCCCAGATATGCATATGCAGTTTGGCTTTGATAAGTGCAGAACACAGACTGTTATTAGAGGCTTGCACTCTGCAGAGGGAACATGTTGGAGAGGGACAGAGGTAGTCAGCCATTGGAAGAAGGCACATTGTGCAAATACCTTGGGTTCCCCTCGAGTACACGTCCCAGGCATAGTGATATCAAGAAGCATGTCACTGAATAATATACTTCAAGACTTTGCAGTGTCCTCTCTTCAAAATTGAGTGCTAAACATCTCTTTAAGGCAGTTAATACCTTTGCAATACATGTAGTCATTCTCTTTTGGTATCATCAGATTGACTCAAACTGAGTAACAAGATCTGCAGAGAAAAACATTGGTGCTTTCATCACGCCATTGTATTCACCATCCAAAATCAGCAACAGAGCACCTTAGTCTACCTCGGTCTGAAGGAGGTACAGGACTGATAGACATTATGAACCTCCATACAAAGTAAGTGACAAAGGTGCGTGAATTTTTCCACTACAAACAAGAAAAGGAAGGAAGGAAGATTGTAGTTTTACGTGACCGTGAATCTTGTGATTATGAGCCACGGGACCTCCTTTTTACGTGGAATCCGAACCACAGGACATGGCATTTCACTTCGAAAATCTCACATGCATTGACCGGGAATCGAACCCGGACCGCCTTGGTGAGAGGCATACAGCTAGACCGCTGAGCCACCACGCCCCTACACAAACAAGAAACATCCTCTCTCCATCACGATGTATCTTCAGCTGATGCTAATTACACACCGCTTCATCTGTCATCCTGAGAAACACCAGTAAGCGAAGTGAAAACTATTGAATACAATATCGAGAATGGGAAGTTTACACATAAGTTGAACCAGCTTCACATCAACCAATCAGCGTCGCATGCATGGCTGACGCACTCGGCCCTCTTTCCGGAAACAGAGGTATTTGTAATAGCTATTCAACTTTGTTGGTTCTAATCAATAATATAATAATATTATTTGTATTTATAATTTTCTCAATCTGACAGTTCACATTTCATTTGGTGAATGTGTTAAATTCACTCATTGGTTGATCTCTCATTTATTCGATTTCTATTGGTACCTTTATTCATTTTATGATTGGTCATTCCTTCCCGCTTGCTTTGATCTGGCTCTAAACTTAGCGTTCAGGATTACACATTTCCCGTGTCCGACAACCAGGCGTCACGTTTGTTGTGTCAAGTCCTTGTTTAGCATTGAAGTCACTTTGCCTTCCCACATGCTTTAACTTCTGTCGGTGTGGAGTGATGTATTGAAATTAATCTTCATTTTATCTGTGTTTGTGTTTTGTGCCACACTATTTTACGGAAACCACATCACTTACAGAAATGCTTACTTGTCTATTTTATCGTAACTTCCTTCTCTCGAGTGTACTACGTGAGCGATATCTATGCCCGGTGGCTTTTTGTTTGCTTGTTTGGGTCCCTTGATTTCGATCATGAGGTGTTGGTTGAACGACTTGCCTCCACACTGTCTTCAACCGTGCATTGCCTGACGCTCCATTGATATGTGATGATGGATATTTCACCTAGTTCTTATGTGTTCTAAATACCGTATTTGTTCGCGTATATCTCGCACTTTTTTAACCGAAAATACGTGTGAAAATTTTCGGTGCGAGATATACACGGGGAATGACCGTATTCCCGAAAAAACACAAAATTTGCATTATTGAAACAAGGCAACTGGCATATGGTTCTCGCCCTATTCATTGTCACTGCCGTCACTGCTGCCAATCTCCAAGATACTCTCGCGGGCATCATCCCATACTGCTTCATCCTGACTTCCATCCAATGCATTTGCGATGCGAGTCTTCAAGAAGCTCTTCACAACAATGTCCGTCGACACCATTTATTTCTATTAGTTATGGTTATGCGACATTAAGAACCTAGAAAAAAGACGTCATACGCTCGTTAAGGATGATTCAAGGCAGAAAAGGAATTTAGAGCGCAGACACTTAGCGATCGATACGATCAATCATCTTCCATATCGATTCCTCGCTACATGCACGAGCGAACTCGAATTTAGCCAACCGCGGCCGAAGACGCGGCGAACGATGTACAAGGTGCTAACACTCGCGCTGCGCCATATGCTTGCACGCGGCGCTTCGATCCCTAATCGGCTCGTATCGAAGTTCGGATCAACTCGTTGTTGCTCGCTCTTCCTGTTAGTATCGCTTCGGGTAAGTTCCTGGACAATGACGACTATTGTGGCGCGCTAAATCGAACGTGTTCTACCTCAAGGTTATTACGGCCATTTATATGACGGCGTCAGTAATGAATGCGAGTACTTTTTTTCTCCTGAAATTTCAAATTAAAAAATGGGGTGCGAGATATACGCGAGCAAATACTGTAGTCAATTTCAGTTGGTACACTCCTATGGCACATACGCTATCTGGTTTGGGCTCGAACCTGGCAAACCTTATCTCTTTTGGACCAGCAAGGCGATCTACGATCTATGTGCCCTCACCGTAGTATTCTCAAGATCATATTTGTGTATTTCATGTATGATTGCGGTTTCATTTACACATGTCTATATAATGTTCCCCGTATCTTTCGTAGTCATTCAGCTATTTCTGTAATTCATTTCATGTGATAAGGTTCCGGTTTATTTCTTCTATTACTTTGTGTATGTCATTGTATGCGAATTTCTCACATTTTGAATTATTACGGTATGTATCCATCCCTCCACTTTGATACTTAATACAGTAGAACCTCGATGCATCGTTTTTCAAGGGGGAGGGGAAAATGACTATGGATGCGGGAAAATGATAAATGCGGGCAATATAAAAAAAAATTGAGTAAAAAAATAATAAAGTATGGTTACTCTATTTGGACATATTTCTTCATGTAAACTTCATAGGGGCATCAAAATATTGCAACCACGATGTACGCGATATGATTTCATATGTGTAATTTTATCACTTGCTCTTTTTAGTAAAAAAATGTCATCAATTGTTTTTTGTTTCATCAAAGCTTTGCGTTTCAGACAAAACAAAGCCTTCTCTACTTGCATGTTCTCTTCTTCACCATCACTGATATCATGCGAGTACATGAAGGATTTCACCTTCGAAGACACATGCGCTTCGGCGAAACTCGGGACGACTTGGGGCTTTAAAAGAACAGGTGTGACCTTGTCAGAAGAAAGTAATCTCGTCTTCATGTCTGCGGCTATGAAACGCGACGTGAGCGGCCAGTATCATCACTTAGCACATTCCGCAAGATTATAATCTGTCGTGACCTTGTCGGAAGAAAGGAGCCTGTCTCTCTGACTGCAGGCTATGACTCACGCCACAGATTAGACTCTCGCTACGCGAACAGTCGGCCTACAGCACGCTAAACACCAATCACGCTCAGCACCACTCCAGGGGAGTGAAACTTGAGTGGACCCGTCGCTTCTGTGAGATGGCCTCGGAATGACGAGATTCAATGAGCCACCGTACGAAGCGCTGATAACTCCAGTTTACCGACGTGGAAACAGGCCCAACAGCTAATGGCGGAATCCTATGCAAGGGACACCCCGTGCCAGTCTATCAACAGCCACCTCCGTGAAAACATCGCAATGAGAAAATACAAGAATTATACGGTGATCTTGATGACAGTGAAATACATGGAATTACATAATAAACAAGTAATAATAATATTAAGAAAGCAAACAAGCGTGCAGCAAATAATGATACCGTACCTCGTACATACTCGCTTAACAGGTTGCCGCTATTCTATGCCGCTTCAAATTCAAAAGAACGTTTGCATATATTTTTCTCATAAACGATCAATGCGGGAAAATTGTGGCCAAGGACTAGTGATTTTTTGACGATCCATGCGAAAAAACGATAGTTCGAGGAACGATAGATGTGGAGAAATATAACATTAGTTTATATGGAAAATTTTCGGGACTAAATAAATTGAGCGATGCATACCGGAAAAAGACAGTTCCGGGAACGATGCATCGAGGTTCTACTGTATACTTAATTACCTTAGCTTCACGTTTGCCCTCTCGGAGTACTTTTCACCGAATGTCTAGCCTCCAATTTCCCAGCATTCTGCCTTTCCCTATGAATGTAAGTCAGCTCCATTTAATATATTCTTTCCCATGTGACTACCATACTTCGGTACGGGCAGATGACCTCGTAGTTCCGCCCCTTAAAACAACAACAACTAACTATAATACTTCGGTACTTTATATCATCGCCTATCAGCGTACTTAGTCTGATGTTTTGACGCAGTACTTCGCAATTCAGTTTGTACACGTCCCTCTCTGTATTGTTTTTATTGCATATTTTAGTTCGATATTATCTCTCTGCCTGTTTCGATTTTACCTAGTCTTCTTATTTGTAGAGTAGTCTACCCTCCCAATTTTGTGAAGAAACTAGGGGTAACCCAAGCTGTCTTGGGGATTCGGTTGCAATTATTTCATGACGAAATATGTGCGTCTGTGCCTCTGGGCATGTCAGCTTGCCCATCTTCTTGGGCGTGACATCTGCTTTTGTTACCGCGGGCCTAGCACAAAACTATTCCACTGCGCTTAACATCTTACACTCTCCAAGAAGATCGATGCTCATCCTCCAGTTGGGTAAGTATATCCCTAAAGAGGACAGTTCATTTCTACTCGAAGCTACCGCAGAGTTATCATCAAAGATCCAGCAAATAAGAGTGAGAACACGCCACTGTGGCAAATGTAGTGAGACCATCTAACATATTATAACAGGTTGTTCCCACCTTGCGAACACTGACTACAAACATAGACACGATCAAGTTGCCAAAATTATCCACCAGAAACTGGCCTTGAAGTACAAATATTCCCAAAGCTCCGTTCCTTATTGGAAATACATAACATGCACAATACTTGAAAATGCCACACACAAGCTTTATTGGGACAGAGGAGTTGTGACAGATGTTCCCGTCAGTAACAACCAACCAGATATCATTGTCATTAATAAGGAACACCGAGAGGCATTACCGATAGACATCGCATGTCCCAACACACAGAACATCCAAACAGCTGCCTCCAAAATATCTTAAGTACACAGAGCTGGCAATTGAGATAAAGTAGATGTGGAAATTTGAGTCGGTGAATACAATCCCAATGGTTGTATCTTGTACTGGTGTTATACCTAAAACCCTCGACAATAACCTGTCAGTCTTGAATCTGCATCCACTAATATACATTGTCTGCAGTTCTGTTAAGCACATGCCATATCGAGAAGAAGTTCCTTGGATAAAACTCTCTGGTCCGTCAATCAGCAAGATTTAAAGTTGATTCAGATGCTGACTTAGCTAATTCAACAAGTGAAGGAGATTCGTGAAGAGCGCGGGCATTAAATGAATGTAATGTGAGGTTTATGTACAGTGTAATTTACAAACAACGTATTTCAGTACAGATGGTACTTTGCTAAGGCCAAATCAGGTTTTAACTAAAAATGTAACTGGACTAAGCCATGATTATTATGGGAACAACAACAATAATAATAATAATAATAATAATAATAATAAGTGTACAAAGGGTACACACTGATCAATGTCCATGCACCTATCAATGAGAACAATGGGCACAATCCTGAGAAAGTAGACCAGTTTTGGGACCTTCTCGAAGAACGAATGGAGAAAATACCTAACATGAACATCAAGATATTACTAGGTGATTTTAACGCCCAATTGGGAACGGAAGCACAATTCAGATCAACAGTAGGAAGATATCCTGCTCACAAGATGAATAACAAAAATGGAATAAGACTTGTTGAATTGTGCCAGACATTTGATCTTCAGGTAATGTCTACGTTCTATAAACATAAACCAAGCAAACAGAAGACTTGGCATTCGCTGGGTAACTTGAATGGTGAGAAACAGATTGACCATGTTGCTATCTCTAAAAGAGCAATAAAAGAGATTATGACTGTTCAAGTTCAGAGAGGTGCAAGGTTTGACTCTGATCACTACCTTTTTAAGGTAAAGATGAATTTCATTCCTCTCAGGAAGACTCCGAACACTGGAAAAAGAACTCTGAGATATGATGTGTCGAAACTTAAAATCAGTCAGGAAGTTAAGGAGCAGTATCATCAGAACTTGACCTTTGAATCTAAGAATTGGACTGACATCGCTTTTAAGATCCAGCAGGCAGCAACCACCACAATTCTGGCAGCTCCTATACGAAAACATCGGTGGTGGAACGAAACCTGTGATAATGCACTGGCTCAGAGAACAGATGCATGGAGGAAATGGAATTCGACCAAGGGTCAGGAAGATTTTGATGCATTCCATGATGCGAGGAAAGTTGCAGCCTGAGTGTTCCGATGTGCAAAGCGATCGTATGAGAAACAACAGATGGAACAGATCGATCAGAATTTCCGTAAGAACAATGTTAGGGACTATTATCAAATCTTTAAATCTAATCTTAAAGGTTATCAAGCCCCTAGTCTATGCTTTCGAGATGATACAGGAAAGCTAGGCATGAACGACAGGGAAAATTGCGATACTTTGGCTCAGTATTTCAACAAGTTGCTCAATTGTGATGAGTAGAGACGAGAATTATAGGCACTAAAAACAGTTAAAATAGGCAGGCATATAGGCTCTTAAAATAGCCAAAATAGGCAAGTCAATAGGCACTAACGTGTAAACTAGGCAACAAAATAGGCATGAAAAAAATTCTTATAATTTAATGACATATTTAATTACTATAATAAGAATTAACAACAAGCAACTTTTCAATGTTTTTCTGGTAATAAGTTTGTTCTCCTGTCATGAAGAATGTTTTTATATTGAGAGAAAGATCTCTCAACATCACATGAAGTGATTGGGCAAAACTTTAACGAAGCCACTGCATCTGGTTTTAGGTCAATTGCACACTGGCTACCTTTACCACTGCTTCTCATCCTGGATTCCTCTGCAGGACCCTATCAAATTTTTCCCTGACAGCGGCTATCTTCCCAGAGGTTCCTTCCAACCTTCCTCTGACTACTTCACCAATCCTACATGACTCCACCAGGGGCATTCCACTCTTCTCTATTTTCTGTTGCCTGCAATAGATCCTGCATGTTGTGTACCCACAAGCATGCAATCCTCGTTGAAAATTAGAAAACCGCGTAATTTGAAATTGTGGCATTCGCCCATAACCTTACTTTTTGCCACAATTTAGCAAGACTCTAGAGGGGATGCTAGAGGCTTGTTGGCAGTTTCGCGGCCGTAACCTGGGAGCTTAACGCTCCCCCAGACTAGAGCAAGGAGGATATATGGGTAGAGCTGCAACTTAATGCAAAATTTTGACCCCAACCTATTGCTCGATGCAAATAGTTCCAACTGACAATATGAGATGGCGTGACGATGTACTCTCGAGCACGATCCGTCCCCGACCTGGCCTACTCGCTCCTCTCCCCTCCCGGCCCGTGCCTACCCCTATCTTTCCCCTACTCTATCCCCCCACCTCTACTTGATATTCCTTTCTTTCATATTTTAGTAATTGGTCTAATAATAGGCGATTTCTTCCCCCTGTGATATCAGGTAGAGAAGAAAACATAGGCTCTATCAGAATAGTTGTGGATGTTTCCACAAAGCACCATGACCTACCCCACAGATATGTACAAATAGAAAGAGTAGGCTACTATACTACAATATCGATGTGTGATTCAATATAATTCAATTTCTTCATATAATATTGTTCGAAACCGATTGTATTCCTTTCTAAGCACTGCAATATGTATTTACTATTGATATATATTCAAATATTAATTAAATATACAACATTAACAAGAATACTCACCAATTTTCCGATTTTGCTGCCATCTATAGAAGTACAACTCAACTACATCGTCGTACGCGATGACTGCTAGCGTTTTTAACGTTGTCAGCAGGTACTACTACAAGGCAAGCTAGTGTTGGTACCAAAACACCCTATAAAGTTTCACCCGGTCGGACTAGAGCCACACATAGCGCTGGTGAAAGTTACTCGTGACTTTTTCAAAAAAAATTGCATTTAAGTTGTAAATCTCTATTTTCACAGGAAATGAGTCAGAGTTAATTAATTTTCATCCACTCTGGGACAAGAGACCACCAGCGTTCTAACTCCTCGTTCAGTAATTAAATGATTATTTACATTGTATATATAAATTATTGAGAGTTCATGTCTAATACAGCATTGCAAAAAAACAACTTGCCACAATACATAAATTAATAGGCCTATACAATGAAATGCGATCGTACTTCTCAATCACAAAAACATAAAAGAAACAAACGAATTAACTCTTTACAGCAAGCTTGGCAGAATACTATTCTTCCATCGGTAGTGAAATTGGTATCCCCTGTGATCCACTGCTTCAGCCAGTAAGACTTCGATAATTTATATTTCGGGATTGCCACGGACACACTTCTTCTTCACAATAAATCACACCAAGTTCTGAATCTGAAGTGAAGATAAAGCGTACGCTTACACAGTTCACATCGAGAGGGAGGTAGGGGATACTGGTTGTGCAACATAATTCGACGTTGATTGGTTCTCGCATGTGTCTTGCGAGTTTGGAGGGGTTGAAGGCTTCGAGGTCAAATTGTTCCTTGTTTCTTCTGATGGAAATTTCCCAAGTGCTATTTCTGGTGACTTCCGAGAATTCCCATTCTTGTTCGTGGGGTAAACACATATTGAGAAATGAGAATATAATTCTGTCGAGCACACCAGCTGCAATATAATGCAATTTAAAATACAGTCAAAAGACATCAAATAGGCACAAACCCTTGAAATAGGCATTTATAGGCACAATAAAACCAACGAAATCTAGCCTAAAAGACCCTAAAACGGATTTATATCTCGAAAGCTTACGTTTCCAAACACAGGAATAAAATAGGCAAATAGGCAAATTCCCGTCTCTAGTGATGAGCCATCGGTAAGACTATCCAACTCCCTTCCCATTCAAGGTCTGCCCAATTCTCAGCCATCTTGTAAGACGGAAATTAAGCTGATCATACCTGAAAGATAATAAAGCAGCTGGGGAAGATTCCTTAGTGGCATAACTACTGAAGCTAGCAAATGAGGATACTCTGGACATGTTAGTCTGCCTCTTCCGGGAGATTTGAAGAACGGGTACTATACCAGTTGAATGGCAATCAGCACTAATCCATCCTCTCCACGAAAAAGGAGACAAGAAGAACGTTGACAATTACAGAGGTATATCGATAGTTCCTGTTCCTTACAAGATTCTTTCTTAAGTACTCCTTAACAGAATCGAAGCTCATCTTGATCAACAGATTGGCGAACACCAGGCTGGTTTCCATAAGGGCCGATCGTGCCCAGAACAAATTTTCAATCTGAAGAACATCATCAGATACAAGAAAACTGGGAGGTTTGAATATGTGGTTGTATTCGTGGATTTCAAAAAAAGCATACGATTCGATTGAGTGAGAGTCATTATTGAATGTTCTGGAAGAGTTTGGGGTGGATGATTCATCCACAAACTTGATTAAACAGACTCTCACCAACACAATATCTAAGGTAAAATTCAAGAATGAAATCTCAAAGCCCTTCGAGATAAAAACTGGGATCAGACAAGGAGATGGACTTTCTCCACTTCTTTTCAATTGTATCTTAGAAAAGGTAATTCGAGAATGGAGAAAATCACTGATCAAAGAAGGACATGAAGATCAGTTTCGATTAGGCCCCAAACACAAAGGAATGTATGTTGACTGTCTGGTGTTCGCGGACGACGTAGCCATATTTGCAAACAACATCAGTTTAGCAATCAGGAAGATAAACTATCTTAAAGAAACAGCAGAGAAAGTAGGACTACTAATTTCGTTTGAGAAGAAGAAATACATGACTAACATCAGTGAAGGTCCAGAATGGTTGTTCACAGACCATGGAAAGATTCGAAGAGTCAAGAAGTTTAAATACCTGGGTGAAGTAATCCAAGAGAATGGGCTAGAACAAGAAGCGACAAATATCCACGTCCTGAAACTAGAGCGAGCGTGCCAACTGACTAAAAACATCTACAATAAGAAGATGCTGAGTATAGGAGCCAAACTAAGGCATTACAGCACTGTTGTCAGACCAGAAGGTTTATATGCTTCGGAGACCTTGTGCATGAATCGAACAGGACAAGTCAATCAGCTACTTAAAAGAGAACACAGACTACTACGGAAGATCTTGGGCAACAGATGGGTTGAAGGACAGGTTCGACTTATATCAAATAAAGAAGTATACAGCAACATGGAACCGATAACAACAATTAGAAAACGAAGATTGCTGTTTTATGGGCACATCTTCCGTATGAATAATGACCGGCTCGCAAAGAAAATCTGGAATTTTCTTAAACCGAAGATCTCCAAGTTGAAATGGTTCCAAGAGTGTGAGCAAGATATGAGACAAGTGGGCATTACGGAGGATAAAATCAAAGACAGGAATAGTTTCAGAAGGATGGTGAAAAGCTATCAGGGTTTTATGGTGGAGGCAGAACCCAGAAGACGAGAGGCCCTTTAACAGAGGAGCAGAAGAACTAGCTGATAGATGGGCTCAAGAGATACTGGCAAGATGTCAAAGCCGGCAAACGAACAAGACACAGACACTGAAATGTGAGTGATTGTTAACACGCAGCCCATAGAGGCTCAAGTCGACGGTATAAAATAATAATAATAATAATAGAACATTATCAGAGTGGAACATGACATTTGGAGACTGGTGTGTATGGTTTCCTTGCATATGACAGGCAGTTTTGCTTCTCTCTCACTCAAGTAGTGTAACTGCAATGACACCCTTGCACTAAGGGATATTTCTAGCCTTTAAATTTAAAAAAAAAATCTTCATTACAAATTGAGATATGTTCTTCCCGAGTCAATACTGGAAATTAGTGAACTTGAGTTTAAAGATTGTGTTGCATTTAGAAATGTCCTGCGTCACATGTGATACCCTCTGCACCAGCTTGATAGTCGAGCTACATCTTCTTTCTACCTGATATACTGTGCGAGTCCAAGCTCTATGAACTTGCGGGGTGAGAAGAAAGAGCAGGGAAGGGTCAGGCGAGAAGAGAAGGGCCTGTCAACAGCCCGCGTTACTTGACAGGCTCGTCTATTCCAATACTGCTAACATAGGGTCTTCTCTGAAACCATTGTGGTGTTACGAATGAGTCAGTGAGTCACCGACCAATGTATTTGGTACTGTACTATGCATGGACCGAGAAACCTCATCACTCGTCAACACCGTTTCTCATAGTCCGCGATGCACATTCCTCTCAGGTTCACGCAGCTTAGACTCGAGTAGCACCTTCTTCTGTTTCACTGCACTTTCCTTCCATTGTACATCACATGACTGTACTCCAAGAAAAGTAAGTTTACCTGACATCATATGCAACCTCTCCAATATCTCCAATTCCACAACACAACCACAGTTTAAGTGCCATCCTTTGCACCTAACGTATGGGTTGTCAGTTTAAAATCTCCTTTTGGCACTGGTTCCATCCTTCCATTGAAATGTTATTTAAATTTTGACTTCATGTTCAGAATCATAACATATCGCTCAGTGGCCTTCATTTCCTTCATTTGTTCTATGCAAGATCTCTATCTCAACCAGAAGATGTCTCAGATAAATGTGACTATTAGTGACATAAGTGAGGAGCATTTATAACTCCACCATTTATTCTCACTTTTTTGAAACTGAAGAATCTGATAAGTTCTAGTTATCTCAGAAAATAAGACTTGTGAGTAAAAATTCAATATACCATTTGAAAGAGGACTAATTTTATGTTTTATGCGAGTATAAAACAAAAATGTAATTTTTCAGCATTTGTCGATTTTGGTTACTACCTTAAGCCTGGAAGTGCAAACCAGCTTGTAGGGTCCTGAATCATCCCGCCCAATATCGATGGCCTAGAAAGGAACCTCCTATCTCACACTCATCAGTTACATGGAAATGTTCCGTAACTGGCTCTGGATTGGGGAATATTTTTGCTCTACTGGCCAAAGTGAGATACCAGGTTTTCATTCTAGGCCATCGATATACCCTTTTATAAGGGATTATTCATACAAGAAATCTGTGGTTACTCTGCTAAAATATAGTGCTAAACAGCAGAGCATAAAACACACGCAAGTCACATCAAGTGTGACATTCTTCAATAGTCCACCTAATATAGTCCTTAATAAATGTACAGAAAATAACTCCAATTAAATTATCAGTGTAGAGCGAGGAAACAAGTTTAAAGTTTGTAGTTTTACGCGACCGTTAACCTCACGATCATGAGCCACGGGACCACCTTTTTACGTGGAATCCAAACCACAAGACATGGCTTTTCACTTTGAAAATCTCAAATGCATTGATCGAACCCGGTCTGCCGTGGTGAGAGGCCAACAGCTTGACCGCAACAAGTTTATGATCAGCTGCAAGCAAAAGAATATTCAGGCTAAGCTCCAACTGGAGAATGTAGAAATTGAATGTGTTCAGCATTATAAATACCTTGGAGTGTTTCTCAACCAAAATTGGACAGACAGCCAAGAGACCAAGATGAAGGAATGAGCATGAGAGAAGCCCTTTTATTAAAATGAAGAACTTGGTCTCTAACCACAACTTAAATCTGGATTTTAGGTTGAGAATGGTTTGAGGATATGCGTTTCCTACACTGTGTTTCCAGGCCCGGTGCAAAAAAAAACTGGAAGCCTTGGAAATGTGGGTCTACCGGCGAATGCTTTTCATCTCGCGGACAGAAAGAGTGAAATATCGAGGTGTTGGATAAGCCAGGTGAAAGTACAGAAGTACTGCTATCCATTATAAGACGGAACAGGGTGCATAGAAGTATTTCTCAACAAAATTAATTTGATCTGACAAAATCTTTAACCATAATTAAAAACAGTATGATATCAGAAATTTGCCATAGCAAGTAGGTACAAAGCAAACACAAATAAAAGTGCTACACCCTCAAGGGCTCACGACTTCAGAAAGTAGGTCCAGATGAAGTACTTGTCTCTTAAGAGAATAATTTAAGTACTTACCTGATGAGACTCTTGCTTACGATGAGCAATAATGTTTCCAAAGAACTGTAGATCACACATTGTACAGTATTCTTGAGCAATAGTACGAATATTTTTCCCTCTCCGCCTAATTCGATCCATTTCAATGTTCCTCAGAGACTCTGTAAGCTGGAAAGAAAGACAGAAAACATGTGTGATTACATAAATGTAGCGAATTAAAAATGCTATCAAATAAAATGAGCAGAAGTATTTCTCAACAAAATTAATTTGATCTGATAAAATATTTAACCATAATTAAAAACAGTATGATATCAGAAATTTGCCATAGCAAGTAGGTACAAAGCAAACACAAATAAAAACTTAAGAACACACAAGCATTCAAATACACTGCTGGATATGGAAATTGTTACACCCATAAGTACTCATCCATTCACAATTAAAAACCAAAACAATAAAGTGACGCCACAGAAACGTCATTACAACATGTGATATAGGAGGCACTGATGGCCATAACCCAGTGCTTGAAAGGGTCATACAACAGGCTAAAAAGCCAAGATTTCTACATGCTAAGACACAGAGCACTACACCACTGCCTTGTACTAGATAAGAATATCACTACTCAGACTAAAGGGCTGCATCACAAGCTTTCGATAAGAGTGCCACGGTAGTTCGCACATGATCCGTCAGACAATACAATTGAATAATATAATAGGTATTCCAGGAATAACTGACTCCATAATGGTCCACTGACTTAGTTAATTTAATTGGAAACTTGAGTCCTCCGCCTTTTCAATACATATATATACATACAACTTAAAAGGTACCTATATTAAGAGAGTTGCCAAAAATACACAAAGAAAACATGCCCATCAGACCAGTAGTAAATTTCAAGAATTGTCCAGTATACAAAGTAGCACAGTTTGCCCAAAAGTTCTTATGTACACACTACAAATTCGAAGCCAATGTTTGTTCCAGGAACTCTGTACATTATTGCAAAGCAAAAAAAAATTAGACCTCAAGAATAGCCACTCACTGCACACCATAGACATTAAAGATATGTATACTAGTACTGTATACCCATTTCTACCTTCAAGGGGTCATTGATGAGCCATTATTCCATGAGCCCAAACATCTAAGTCCAAGACAAAATATGCATCTTCTAAAAGTAGTATACAGTTTCATCAAATCTTACCTTTACATCATGCCTCATGAGATCCACCTGAATTTTATATAATTTATCACGAAGTTCCATTAAACCCTGATGAGCTCTTCCTTTCACATGATTGGAAAATGACTGAAAATAATAAAATAAAAATATATTATTCCATGAATAATTATATATATATATACACTTGAATTGCAGTCAATGGCCATAGCGGGGTATTTTAATCGAACGTCTGTAGGCTTCCCATCAAGTTCAATTTCAAGTAGTTCCAACTTTGGCTACCAGAGATGCCACTGTCACTGACACCTAGTGGCAAATGTTGGAACTTGATAGAGCATTTCTAACCAAATAACCTACAAATTTAGATACACACTACCAATCGTAGTGGTAGGTTCTTTCACATGTCAAAAATCTATGATATGGGCCCGCCAGCTTTACTTCCCCTCCGAAGGAAGGCATACTGAAGGGCTTTAAAGCTCTTAAAAATCCGGCGACTTTGGCCAGATTTGAATCCGCGATCTCGGGCATAGCAGTTCAGCATGCTACCGACTACGCCACCAAAGCCGACTGAATAAAGTAATTATATAGACATACCTGCCAACCTCTCAAACTGAAAAATCAGGAGATTTTGAAGACGGTGAATGTCTAACTATATTTCTTCGCCATATTACCGAGGAACCGACAAAATCACTCAATCGAAAATTCACAATAGCCAACCGACATATTAATGCCAACGACATCTTAAGTTATACACAAATAATTTCATGTGTTAAACATATACAATATTCTGCAACCTACAACAACTCTCACCCTCAGGATATTATGAAAACTTCTAGGAACACGTGCTGAATTAACCATAGATCATTTCAAACAAAGAGAAACGTATTCAAATCCCACTAAGCGTTACGAGTAGTTACGGAGAATTATCTATAAATTATCGATACGAAGCGAAACTGCGGTACTGAAACACAATACACGTAAAATTGATCTGTTCGATGGATGACTGGAATTTGTCATCTCACACTTTTAGTACAAAATTACGTATGGGATTTTTTAAAAAATTCGGGAGATTTAATATGTTAAGCAGGAGGGCGGGAGAAGTGGTGTAAAATCGGGAGTCTCCAGCCTAAATCGTGAGAGTTGGTAGGTATGTATAGAGTAACAGTTACAAACAACAGTCTTCTTACCTTATCATCCCACATGCGTTTTTCACACACGTGACAAAAGAAATGGTCAGATGATACGCCAGCATAGGAACCATCCTGCAACAGAGCACACTGTGAGCAAAGATAATGATATAAATTAAGAGAAATTGACAGATAGAATGAAATTTTAAATTAACTACAGTCTCTGAAGTGACAAAAGTTTATACTAAAATTTAAATCTAGCTTGAATGACTGTTGTGCCAAAAGAACTAAGGTACTAAGTAACCAAAATACAGGAAAGAAATTTAGATGCAGTTGATACACTAGAGACCTTGCAGCCATCGGATATGTAATGGTGCTCCTTTCAAGAAAGCTAAGTAGATATAGAGAGACATATGAAGCATGCTTTTAAGTAATAGCATTTTTTCAATATGGCCGCTGTAGCACTGTGATCGTCGTTCAGTACATGCACGCTCAGTACATACATTTGTTTGTTAGCCACAAACAGAAGCATTTGATGATATTTATGTACGTTTGTGCATACTGAAAACGCCTCTGACAATTTATGTCCCACCTAGTGTGATGTACACACAGTGATTCGTTTTCTAAATGTGAAAGACATGAAAGAAGTTGAAATTCATCGGCAGATATTAAAACATGGGGAACACACTATGAGTGAAGGAATGGTAAGAATGGTAGAGCAGGGGTACTCAACACATGGCCCGCAAGTCATTTTATGTGGCTCCCTGGCCGAGATTTTATAATGTGCTTAAGTTTCAATGTGTGCTTTTCTTAGATATCGAAAAGCCTAATTAATAAGAAATTTGCTGTAATTTACGAAGAATAGAGAGAAAATAAGAAAAATCTCTGAATTATTTGTAGTTTTCTTCTTGACGTGATGTGTCTTTTACTGGGCTATAGGAAAGTTCCGAGATGCATAATTATTCCCATTTTAAAAGGAGACTTCCCCAAGAGAGTGAAAGACCAGCTACATTCCACCGGCATCTGACTGAAACATTGTTTTAGGACACTTTGGGGTTGAAGTTTCCTGTAGAACTACAAAATGTGTTCAACAAAAGTGTTCCATCCATACTAATTGTAGGCTTATGGTATACAAATGGGCGACTGTGCAGTAGTTCAGTACGATTTTCACCAACACCTTGACACTTTGCTCACAATTCTTTCTCAAAACCGCTTTGATCAGTGTAGTAGATGCAAGATTCGTGATAGTTCGACAGTTTCAGTTTTGTATTTTGTATTATTATTTACATTAAATGGCTGAATTTCAGGTTTAAATAATACAGATAACAGCCAATAGATGCCAGAAAAAGTCAGAATATTCAAAACAGTGCAATTAGATTGCTAATGTAACCAGGGTGTGAATGATTATAGTAGTGTCATGTATAGCACAGAACAGGCTACATGTTTAATGAATGAAAGGACCATTCACATCACAGATTAAAACCAAATACCAAAATGCTCGTGGGTCTGTACAACATAAGGAAATCAGCACTGAAGAGTTATATTTCATTGTTAACTTTGTTTTAATGAATGAACAACTCACCCCATCATCTGAGTCCTCAGCTTCTCTGAAAGAAAGAGAATTTTGAATTTTAAATCATGAAAATAAATATTAATTAATCTATTACAACTACAGTTGAACCTGACTTATACGTATATCAAGGGGAAGAGAAGAGACTAATGTCATCGCGTCAGGAGATGGCAGTTCAACACGCATGCGCGGCCCACCTATTCCAGACCTAAATATATCGCCTTCATGCATGCTAATCGTTGTTATCGCAGCACACGATTCGCAGCCAGTGAAAGAAGGAATGTGCTGAGTGAGTGAAGCAAGCAGTGACTAACTTAATGTTTTTGGAATGCACGATACGCAATTAGCGGGAAGACTCTGCAGTTCAAACCCAACTGCCAACTCCTGGCGTGATATCAGTACTTGTAACTCAGAATTACTTAGTTATCAGACTTACACAACACATGACATATTTAATGAAAAACCAATGGAATAGAACTACATTTGTAAATCCTAGCAAACAATACATACATTATGACAGAAAATACAGTACTGTATTATTTTGAACTTGGTCCAGCCTTAAAGAAATCAGTGTGGCTTGTTTCACTTTTCTTGCATTAAGTGTATAATCCTCCTTTTGCCAACTTAGTAATGAATTCAAAGCATTTTCACTACAACTCTTCGCACCGATGTAACGCCTACACACATTGATTGTACTTAACACTTCACTTAGTTCAGGTGTTTCAAGATTCAAGTTGTTATCTCCATCTCCATCACTATCACTATCGCTTGTAGCTGGTCCATCACCACCGCGTTGTTGGCATACATCAGCAATAATCTCTCCATCCCGTTGTTCCCCACATACAGCCTGATTATCATTGAAATGCACAAAAGTATCGAAAACTGCACCCTCCGGTAGCGTTAGCTCATTGCCAGACATAATTTCGTCCCCATAATCATCATTAGAGCAGCCTCTTCCAGTAAGACACCAGCTTTGCGGAAACAGTTGCTGATTGTGGAGGGTGACACCCGCTTCCTGGCAGCCGAAATTAAATCCATGGCTTGTAGTAAATTAATGGAGAGAGTTTCATTTCCTGCATCACTCATTGTTATTAAATGTTGAACCAGCACTTTTTATAATGCACTTTGAAATTTGCAATGATGCCCAAATCAAGCGGTTGTAGAACACTGGTACAGTTAGGAGGGAAAAGTTCCGCTCGGACAATCTCCAGAACGATTTGAGGTAGATGTGCTGCACATCGATCCATAAGAAGGACCTTCTTCTGTTTCGTTTTCATTTTAATGTCCAGATTTTTCAACCTCTGTTCCATTAGAAGCATAGTCATACAAGAATTTCTGTTGGATTCATATTCCATAGGTTTTGCTTTCGCACCCTTATAACACCTCTGATTCTTCAATTTTCCTATCACCAGTGGAGGAAGTTTGTCCGATCCATCTGCTTTGGTGGCGAGAAGAACTGTTACACGAATTTTACTTTTCTTCCCTCCATGGCAGGAGTCACCTTTATCAGCTAGTGTTTAATTAGGAAGGAGACCGTAGAATAAGCCAGTCTCATCACAATTGTACCGCAGATGTTTGTAGGCTGGTAATCGCTTATGATACCCGGCAGAACCTTTTCTTTCCAGTGTTGCACCGTTCCTGCGAAGTAGGATCGGAGTAACAAGAAGAGACAGAGTGAGGAATGAAAAGGTCAGGGAAATGGTGAAAGAGGAGCCCTTGCAAGGTAGGATTGAGATATCAAGACTGAGGTGGTATGGACACTTAAAGAGAATGGATGAGAAGAAGATTCCCAAGAGGATACATGAGATGCAGATGCAGATGCAGAAGAAACGACCAAGGGGAAGACCAAGAGATAGATGACTGAAAGGAGTGGAGGAACGTGTCAAGAAGAGAGGCGAGGACTGGACCAGAGTGACAGCGGAGAGGTGGTGGGAAGAAAGGACTAAGTGGCGAGGCTTATGTTCCAAACATACCCAGCCTGGGGCTGGAAACTGTACAAGATGATGATGATGATGTTGCACCATGACGTCGTCCACAGCTTTAGAATCACCGCAAATTGTTCTCCCTGCGATTCCATGACGATCTTTAAATCCTTGCAACCATCCTGACGAAGCCTTGAAATCAGCAGTGATACTCATCGTTTTAGCTAAATCTATCGCCTTTGCCTTCAGCATGTCGGCACTAATTGGTAGAGCTTCAGCCCGCTTTTGCTGGTACCACGTGAAAAGGGCTTTCTCCAAATTTACATACCTCCCTTCTTGCTGACGGCTGCGCTTTGCTGATTTCGAACCCGCATTTATAAACTCATCCAAAATTGCGGTTTTATTTTACTGATGACTGTATGTGTACGTAGAGTGGTATAAGCAATCCTTAAGTCTGAAGCAATTTCAGTTTTTGTTTTGTGTGGATTAGCTTCCACTTCTTGTATGAATCTTACTTTCTCATGTAGTGTATAACTTTTCCTTTTTGTGTTCTCTATTACTAATCGAAAGCAACTGAATGACAAAACTACTATTCAACAGTAAACACCAGATATTGGCACCGTGGACATTTTACTTGTCCATTGTTCCCACGAAAGAAATTCTCATATTCAATCAAAACACAGAGTTTCACAGAGTGACATTCTTGACCCTTACTTACTGGCGGCGTAACAAAGGCCAACGGAGCGAGTTCCCTTCGCTCCAACTCTAAGTACGTCGTTTTTGACCTTCACAATGCCGCTAAAGATTAAGCTACAAGCCGAGTCGGTGGTTTTGGCATGGAAACAAAAGAAAATAAATTTGCTTGAATATGAGAATTTATTTCGTGGGAACAATCGAGAGCATGTCCCACATGAGACAAACTCTGTGCTCTGTTTCGGCACCGAAACCTGACCACTCTACCTCCGTCCACGCGGAGAAAGGGAAAACTATGTAAATACAGTACTTTAGTTTCTTTTATAGGCCTAACAGCACATGCTCATTAAATTACAATTAGGCGAAACTCAGATGTATTTCACTGACACTTCATACGTATGACAGCGAATTAAGTTTAAATAAGGTTTAATTAATATGCTTTTAAATTACATTTTGCCGGGACCTAAAAGAAATTACGTACAAATACGAATTACGCAGAACAGAGTTACGTATAAAACATGTTCAACTGTATATACATTCTTAGATAGTAAAATTGGAGGTGTGTCCGCCATTAAACGCGTAAATGATGGGACAAATACAGTATTGCTAACCTTGCGCATTTGGTACCGACAGCCTTCCTGTCACTTTGCCCCGCTTTTCCTCTACGCAACCCACGATCGCCACATAACAAGGCCCTACATCTAACCGCCACACGGCAAGAATTCTGAGCATGGTTCTCACCATTTCGAAGGAAAGAACGTGAAGGACATGTCGGGAGCTTGGAACAGCTGAGCTGTGTTGCCAAGTTTTTAGTGTTGTAAATCAACTGATTCGAATAATACACAGCGGTACACTTCAGACATTCTTTCTGTACAATTATACATAATTGTAAAAGTCGATCCTGAGTCAACGCCGACGACATTCAAACAGAGAAATACGGAACTTAGATGAATAAATAAATTACACACCGAAGCTATGATACCATCATCGGCATTCAATTCAATAAATATGACAAAGAGGGCAAACACTCTACAGCTAATAAATTAAAAACACACACCATGCAATGATTATCCTTTAACATGAAACAAGAGTCTCGGTGGAGGTCGTTCACAGCTTACAGTACAGTAGTTGACAGATAACAACATGCACACTCACTGAATCACGACTCTCTACGGTTAATATTAGCTTCCGTGATAATACAAAAGTAAAGTTAAGGTAAAGAAATATTTAGCACTGAGCACTCAAACAAGCCGCTCTGTGGCGATATTATTGCCGTGGGTTTACGTTGTAGGCTATTGAATGACAGGCAGTAATTTGAACACTCATCATCATCATCATTTCCCCTTATCCAGCTCCTTCCGGGTCGGGGTATTTATGGCACTTCTCCACTTTCCTCTTTCCTTCCACCATTCTTCTTCCACGACCTTGTCCCAGTCCAGATTCCTTTTTCTCACGCTGTTCTTCACTGAATCGATCCACCTTGTTCTAGGTCTTCCCCTTGCTCTCTTACCCTTACACTTGGCCTCCAGCACCTGTCTTGGTATTCTATTTTCCTCCATCCTCTTTACATGTCCAAACCACCTTAGTTTATTCTTCTCAATTCTCTCATTTAGTTTTCCCATCCCAACTTCCTTCCTAACATCTTCATTCCTCACTCTGTCTTTCCTTGTCTTACCTATCATACTTCTTAGGAATTTCATTTCACTGGCTTGGATTTTACTCTCATGCCTGCTTGTCAGGGTCCAAGTCTCAGCTGCATAAGTTAATATGGGTACATAGTACACTTTATACATTACCTCCTTGCTTTTCCTTGGTACTTCCTTATCCCAAACAAGTTTTCTTACACTTTGATAGAATGCATTGCTCTGCTGTACCCTCCTGCCAATCTCCATGTCCAACCTACCAGTTTGAATCAATTCACTTCCTAGGTATTTGAACGTGTCCACAATTTCCAAACTCTGACTTCCAATTTTCACAGTGCCCTTTCCTTGTCTTTCCCCTCTTGTCATCACCATGTTCTTGCTTTTCTCTATACTGATTTTCAGGCCATACTTCTGAATATTTTCGTTCAGTGCATCTAGTTGTTTTTGCACTTCTTCGGTGTTCCTTCCCCAGACCACAATATCGTCTGCAAATAATAGTAACTTCATTTCTTTATGTCCATATGCTTCCTTTGTTTCCTTTACAATTTCATCCATTACCATTATGAATAAAAGAGGTGACAGCACACTCCCCTGTCTTAGTCCAGTCTTGTTCCTAAACCAATCTGTCTTTCCAACTGGGGTCAGTACCCTGCTAACACAGTTGCTGTACATTGCTTGCACCATTTCCAACATTTCTCTTCCCAGTCTCTTCTTAACCATGGTTTCCCATACCTTCTCTCTGGGGACACTATCATATGCCTTTTCTAGATCTATGAAAGTCATGATCAAATCCTCTCCATATTCCCAGTTCTTTTCCATCACCTGCCTCAAGCTAAAGATTGGGTCCACTGTGGATCTTCCACTCCTGAAGCCATACTGTTCCTCTTGCAACTCTCCTTCCACCTTTCTTCTCATTCTTCTTTCTAATATCCTTTCCAGTATTTTTACTATCTGTGATATGAGGGTGATCCCTCTATAGTTATCACACACTTTCTTGTCCCCTTTCTTAAACACTGGTATTATTAGCCCTTTCTCCCAGTCTTCTGGTACACATTTCCGTTTCCACACACACTTTAGCAGTCGATACAGCCATTGCATACCAACAGGTCCAGCAGCCTTTATCATTTCTACACTGATTTCACTATGGCAGGAAACAATAGCTTGTGCTCTATTATCGACTGCAGCAAGCGAACTGACACCAATAAATAAATTAATTAAGTTATCCTGTCACTTGGCAAGGGTTCGATACCCTCCATCCCTACACTGTCCCTATCATCATCACCACCACCATCATTGTCTTCCTCAGAGCTTGATGATTTGCCAAGGTTAAGAGGGGGTGAAACTTGAATCGTGAATCGCCTTTTAATTCCAGAAGTGGCCACCTAAAAGGCGAGCGCTATTGTCCCGTATTCTGCATTACCGACCGTGCTACAGAGAAGAGCGCGTACGGTGGCAGGTGTGAGTGAGAGCGTTTTGCACATGAGACGGAGACACTCACTGCGATGTCGCCGGACTGCTCTTCCCGCAGTGTTGCTATGAAGCAAGTCAGTAAGCATTCATGCTCCACTCAGCCGAGTTATCAGTTTTCTTCCTTCAGACTTACTGCAGGACTTTCGCAACCTGCTGTCAATCGTAAACTACACAAAGTCCACGAAGGGCCATGACCGTAGAGAGCGATCATGGGCCCCACGGTAATGACTGCCGGGGCACATTTGAGTTCATTCCGTGATATCCTAATATTCATGTTTTTTCTTAAAATAAATTAAAATTTCAATATTTGCTGGGACATAATCTCATTTTATATTCATTTGTGAATTCTGTATAACTTTCGTAGTGTGCTTACATTTTCCAAGTTGCCTTTAGCACTGTAACACTTGAAATTTGACATGCTGCCAATAGACTATGTACTTAGGTATATAACAGTTCTTTAGAAATAACTGAAATTGGACGCAAGTTTTTCGCTCTATAACGGCTCAAGAACCACCAATATTAATGAATATTATTTTCAAGTTTACTCACTTTACTTTCGCTTGGCATTTTTTCAAAATGCAGTCAAATTCGTATTTCAATATTATGCAAGATTTTTCTTTGGACTTATTTAAAAGACTGATATAACAATTAAAAAACCGTGATTGTCTCTTTCGGGCCCTTCAGTATGCTCGGTCCCCTGGCCTGTAGCCCCATTTGCCCCTCCTTCTCGTTGGATATGTGTCCGCGTTGTCTTGCTATTTCATCAATGTAGGTAGGCCTACAATGCGTGGATTTGTGAAGTAATAATATTCCACTCTGGTTTGTAATGGGTTGTGGGGAATAACATTAGAAGACAACCACTCGATACTGTCAGCCTTTCTGGTATTCGAGGTCGGAGCTTTGTTAATTTGCACTGAGAGAATGCTCGCATTCTCCAATAATAACTGAATGTGGTCGTAGGTCTGGCAGTAATTGTTCAGTAAACCATTGTTTAAAACGAGCGTGTCATTTCTGAATGGCTATCGTCAGATTTCTCAGAGTTCGAATCCTGAGAATATTTCGATTGTTCATTGTCACCCCAGTTTAATTCATTAATTGAAGTTACTGATAGTTAACTGATTAAGATTTAGGGATAATTCCACAGTTTTATTTAACTTATAGTGCGGGACAAACCATTGGAAGCCTGAAGGTCACGCGTAGTCGGTGCACTGTTGTCCTGTACGGTCTCGCATCCAGCACGCGACTGACGGTACAATGCAATAGCATGGCAACACCGCCGGGCGCGGGGTGGAGAGCCGGTTGACCTTCAGGCTTCCAATGGTTTGTCCCGCACTATAGTAATTTGGGATTATTTGAAAATATCTCCAGTTATTTATAAAATCGGCGAATTAGATTAACAATACCATTTTAATGAACTGCTTGATTTTTATTTTACTTTTTATTAAGAAATGAACATTTTGACGATGATTCACAAAAAAAAAAACTCCTCCAATATTCATGTCATAAAGATATGTTTCCAACGGTTTTAGAGCAGCCAAATAATGAATAACACGAAGCAAATAAGAAATGAAAAGGAATTGTGGGGGGGGATGTATGCATCATCACCTAATGACAGGTAGGTAAAGAAATGAAAAATATAACTTGCTCCTCCCCCCCACGGAAAGAAATCCTGGGAGCACCCATGCTTGAACTGCATGGGTTTACTTGTATAGGTATAGCATTGTATAGAATTGGGAAACTGAATATATTAAGGAAGACTTAATTGTAGAAAAATACTCATCTGTTCGCGAATATATTTCATGTTTTTACTCAATACGGGAAACTGCCAAATTTCTTTCAAAAGTTAAAATTAGATAAGTTTTTCATGTTGTGTCAAAATATTTGGTATTTCATGTATTTGTCATGGAAGAAAGTGAGGAGTTGCCCAGAGCTTGTTTCAGTGAAGCCAAGCGCCGAGTCCAAAGGGGGCGTAACTTGTATTTGGTGTTCTGTGACTTGTATGCGGCAGAGCATTGCGCAGGGTTATTTCGGAGTTTCGATAATGGCGTGTAGTGCATATGGTAGCACAAATCGACAAAACAGAACATACCAGAAAGCATAAAAATATAGTAGGCTTTTTTTTTAGCGTATGGCTTTTAGTGCCGGGAGTGTCCCAAGACATGTTCGGCTCGCCAGTTTTGTAGCTGCTTCGAGACGGACACCCAATGGGTGAGCTACAAGTACCGTTGGGGAGGGAAGTTGAAATGGAAGGTCGAGGAGTTGGAAGGTAGTGGCTGTGGCCTATAGTTAGGGACCACCCCCGGCATTTGCCTGGAAGGAAGATGGGAAACCACAGAAGACCATTTTGAAGGTTGCCGGCGGGGAGATTCGAACCTCCTCGCCTCCCGGATGTGAGCGACTGCCAGCAGTCATGCCGTAACGACCACGGCTAACTCACCAGTAGGCTTATTATTTACCATACTTGAAAGTTACAATATCAATTGAAGCTAAACCATTGAAAGTTGCATCCATGCAATTCTGTTGCAGGTTGAGATTATTACAGTACGGTATATTATATTGCACTAGCCAGCGCAGCGAAGGCATGTTCTTCCGGTTCTTTCCTCTTTGGTATTTGTCTATGATGAGTATATTTATCATACTCCATCCTTCTTATAAAATCGAAAATCAAAATTTTAAAACAAAAAATAACTAATGAAATACCGATTAAAATTAGGCCTACGATTGTCATCATCATCGGCTTTAACTCGAATCCGAGTATAAATCTTCTTCCTTCAGTCCAGTTTGTGGATGTGTTTACGGTGACTAAGGAGTCCAATCCTGGTATGGAACAAGCCTCCACACAAGTCACATAGTATTGCTGGAGGAGGACGGGGTTGGGCTGCTCGAAGTTTCCTAACTTGACGCATGGCCTCTTCATGTGTGCGTCGATCCCTTTCAAACGTCTTTACAGTCTCGGAGATGGTACGGCGCCAAGTTGAGCGGTCTTCAGCCAGAGTGTCCCAGGTTTGTGAATCAAGACCTGTCAATTACAGGGTCTGCTTAAATTGGTCCTTGTAGCACCTCTTAGGACTACCATGAGCTCTGGTGCCATAACATATCTCACCATATAGCATTCGACGAGGTAATCTCACATCATCCATCCGATGGACATGACCAATCCATCTAAATTGGTGACCTATTACTAGGGACCAGAAAAAATCGCATTTGCTATAAATGCGATTTTATGTAATATGTGTTAAAACCATTTTTTAAATAGTTTTAAGGTGTTCTGAAGCACTGTGGTACCTAAATTCAAAATGCGACAAAATGCGAAATTAGCACAAATATGCGATTTTGGTGCGAATTCTGCGAAAATTTGTTATTTTAGTGGCGAAAACCACATATTTCGGCGAAATCATGACAAATACTGCAAATATGACGCATATCTTTTTCAACCGCTCTAATCGATATACCGTATTTGCTCGCGTATATCTCGCCCCCGCGTATATCTCGCACCCCATGTTTTTAATTGAAATTTCAGGGGGAAAAAGTACTCGCATATATCTCGCATTCATTACTGACACCGTCATATAAGTGACCGTAATAACCTTCAGGTAGAAACACGTTCGAATTAGCGCGCCACAACAGTCGTCATTGTCCAAGAACTTACCCGAAGCGATACTAACAGGAAGAGCGAGCAACAACGAGTTGATCCGAACTTCGATACGAGCCGATTAAGGATCGAGGCGCCGCGTGCAAGCATACGGCGCTGCGTGAGTGTTAGCACGCTGTACATCGTTCGCCGCGTCTTCGGCCAAGATTGGCTAAATTTGCCGCCTTGAGACACGTTCGAATTAGCGATTAGCACGCCACAACAGTTGTGCAAGTAGGCCTACTGTTACATCGCATAGAAACGCAGTTCAGTCTTCTCGAATCTCAATGATTTCGTCTTTACGCATAGCGTCGCATCAGAGCTCGGCCGCGTGCAAGCATACGGCGCAGCGTAAGTGTTAGCACGCTGTACATCGTTCGCCGCGTCTTCGGCCACGGTTGGCTAAATTCGCCACCTTGACACACGTTCGAATTAGCGATTAGCGCGCCACAACAGTTGCGCAAATAGGCCTACTGTTACATCGCAGGGAAACGCAGTTCAGTCTTCTCGAATCTCAATGATTTCGTCTTTACGCATTGCTTCGCACCAGAGCTCGGCCGCGTGCAAGCATACGTCGCAGCGTGAGTGTTAGCACGCTGTACATTGTTCGCCGCGTCTTCGGCCACAGTTGGCTAAATGCAATTCAAACCCAGATGAAAGAAAGTGAAAAATGTGATATCATGCTTGCATTAACTGCAGTTCAGACAGAGTTCAGCATATTTGTAAATACTGTTTTGTGGACCCCAAAGAACAATGTTGATAGCGAGCGTGTGTTGTCCCATTACCACACAGTGGTTACAGACAGACGGTGCAATTTGAAAGAAAGCAATGCTGAACTACTGACAATGCTTTTGTTTGAGGACTATAACTGCACTTCATAACCATGAAGTCGTTAAAATAATATTACAATGTGATGATTTTTAACTTTGTAAATAGATGCTAATTTTGAAGAAAATACTGTAGATGCTAATTTTGAAACAAATAGATGCTAATTTTTCCGGTCCCTACCTATTACGGATGATTCTATGCTGTTGATTTGAGCCTTTTCCAGAACAGCAATATTGCTAATGCGGTCTTCCCATTTAATCTTCAGGATTGATCGAAGTTTTTGTTGGTGAAAACGCTCAAGCTTCCTAAGATCACATCGGTAAAGGGTCCACGTTTCACAGCCATACAACAATGTAGAAATGACTACTGCTTTGTACACCATAAGCTTTGTACTCATGGACAGATCTTTATTCATGAAGACCCGGTGCGCTAATCGTCCATATGCTGCATGGGCTGTGCCAATTCTCTTATCCACATCCTGCTCACAGATACAGCTCACAGAAATGGTACTGCCCAGGTACGAGAAGAGGTCTACCTGTTCTAATGGCAAATTTGAGATTGAGATATTGAACTGAGGAAGAGGTGTGCTTGGTGAAGGTTGTGCCAAGACTTTAGTCTTATTGACATTTATGGTAAGACCAAAGCGATCACATGCACTTTTGTAACAATTAACTGACTCTTGCAGCTCTTCTGGTGTGAGAGTTGGCGACGCAGCATCATCTGCATACAACATGTTAGTAACCTTAGTAACCTGAGTTTTCCTCAAGGAGCGGAGACGAGTTAGGTTGAAAAGCCCTCCATCATAACGATACTTGACCTCCACACCTGGGATGTTTGTGGGTGAATCAAAGCATTGCAGCCAAGTACAGCGCGAAAAGCGTTGGAGCCAGTACACATCCTTCTTTCAGTCCATGGGTAATAGGAAATTCATTGGACATCTTATTCTGATGGCAAACCTGACCTGTCATGTCATCATGGAGAGCCTTGATTAGATCTACAAAACGCTGAGGGCAACCAAACCGCTTCAGCACCGCCCACAAGGCTGGTCTTGGAACCGAATCAAATGCCTTTTCCAAGTCATAAAAGACTAAGAAGAGTGGATTCTGTTGTTTTCTACATTTTTCTTGTAGCTGTCTCACACAGAAAATCAAGTCAATTGTGCTTCTGGAAGCTCTAAATCCGCATTGTGACTCTGGGAGGATCTTCTCAGAGATAACCTTGAGGCGGTTAAGTAGAATTCTTGCAAGAATCTTCCCCACAATTGATAGCAGTGATATACCACGGTAGTTGCCACAAACACTGCGATCACCCTTTTTAAAGATAGTGACTATAGTGGCATTCTTTAGGTCTCCAGGTACCTTTCTTGATTCCCATATTCTGAGGATAAGGGTGAAAATCCTTGTTTTGAGGGAACGACCTCCGGCTTGAATTAGTTCCAGAGGGATGTTATCTGGGTCAGGTGCTTTTCTGGGTTTCAATTGGGTGAGAGCTGCACTGAATTCATGATAAGTAGGAGGTACTGCCAACCACAGTTGTTCAGGTTGTTGCGGCACATCACAGAGGAAGTCTTCAGCAGCTGCTGATGGACGATTTAGGAGATTGGAGAAGTGCTCCTTCCAGCGTTCCAAGATTTCTTGACTATCAGTAAAGGTAGTAGAATTATCAGCGCTTTCAGTATACCTGATGATGAGCGAGATGGTCCATATATTTCCTTGAGTACTGCATAGAAGTTCCTCAAGTCTCGCGCATCCGATAGTCTCTGCAGTTCCTGACCCTTCTGTTGCCACCAAGTATTTTTAATCTGCCTTATCTGTGTGGCATTTACCCTTGAGTTCCAGTAGTTTATCTCTCTTTGTGTTGGAAGTTGGGTATTGAAGATGGGCAAGATAGGCATTCCTTTTGGCATTGATGAGAGACAGAATTTCTTCATTGTTGTCATCAAACCTGTCTTGTCTTTTCCACACTATAAAACCAATGGTTTCCTCAGCTGACTGTGTGATAATCTTCTGTAGTGTGGCCCATTCTTGCTGAATATCATTTGTTACTGGGTTTTCTGATAACTGGGTGACGATCCTGTTTCCAAAATGTTTGTACATGGATTCATCCTGAAGTTTGGATGTATTAAACTTCTTTCTTGGCAAATTTTTGATGTTCCTAGGTGGTTTAGGTCTGATGGATATCCTGAGCTTACATATAAGAAGTTTATGATCTGTCCAACAATCGTCTATATTCCTTGCTGTTCTGGTAATAAGAGTGTCCTTATCACATTGCCGGGTAATGATATAATCAAGAATGTGCCAATGTTTGGAACGAGGATGCATCCACGTGGTTTTGAAGCGGATAGGTAGCCGGAACTGCGTGTTGGTAATGAAAAGTTCGTGTTCTGCACAAAGACCAGTTTGGTCTTCACAGCGAAGCCCACACCATGAATACGACATTCACCCTCCTCCTTTCCTTTCCAGAAGATGGTATATCCTGTTCCAGATTCAGTAATCTTGCCTTCAGAAGACAGCCTAGTTTCACTGAGAGCAGCAATGTCAACGTTGAGTCTTGATAACTCATGGGTAGGGATAGGAAAAATTCGCGATCGCGAATTTCGCGAATTTTTAAAAGAAGTCATACACAGGTGATAATGTGTTATAATAACCCTAAAAATGGCAAAAATAAATGTTTTTGAGCTCGCGAATTCCGCATAAAACGCGAATTTTCGCGAATTTCGCATGAAAACGCGAATTTCGCATGAAAACGCGAATTTTAGCTTTTTCGTTTTTTTTCCTTTATAGTGCTCTTCCGATAATTCGCGGCAATTAATGCACAAATTTCCGGGATTTTTTGAAAGCCGCGAATTATCTTCAATAATGTTTTTAAGCCAGGCAAAAAGAAAACTATTGGTTAAAATATTGAAATGTATTTTAAGAACACGCTGAAAAAAATAATTATAATACTTTATGTTCGACCCTGACTATTATATGTCAGAAAACGGTACTATAATGAGGCTCATTATAACACTATTTTGCATTATGAAACAGTTCCTCCCACCAATCAGAGCTCAAGAAACTGTTGTTTGACCAATTAGATGCACTGAGTTCCACGGCCTTCTAATTTAAAAGTCACTGCCTGGCCTAGTGTCATAGAAGGGTAATCGAGGAGGCCATGGTCAAATACAAGGCATTCTCTGCGTCTCATGCGCCCTGTTCAGTATATAAAACTGGTGAAATCTCTACAGATATTTATGAATATTTATGTTCGACCATGAAATAGTTATAATAATTATCGTCGAACATAAACAGTCGTATGCAACTCGCCTATAATGGTAATTAAGACACTCGTATGGAAATTATAAGACTCGCATACGCTCGTTTTATAAACTTACTCGTGTCTTAATTATTGCCATTATAGGCTCGTTGCATAATGTACTAGTGTATTATAACATAGTATTGTAAGGCACACTACGAAGATTAGGCCTACACCAATATTAAAAACTAAGAGAAATGACTGTAATCACTTTTTGTTTCTTAGATAGTTTATTTTTTCTAGTTTTAGATTGTACAATTCTGAAGAAAACAATATATGAGAACGAAAATTCATCTCTATTTTCTATATAAGAGATAAGTGTGACTATAGTACACTAGCTTGACTGTGGGAACTTTCGGGATTTCCGTTGCATCACTCCTTCACTTGACATGCACTGGATCTCAGTTTACCTCACCGACAGTCAAATTCCGTACAATATCCTCATCGCATTCATGTCTGAAACCATGATCGTCTTTATCGAAGTCTAACTACTGAATGTCACTTTCTTCTGCATCTTGGCATTCATCCAGGTTTTGCCCTAATGTCATCGTAGTGAGACCACCTTGCCGATTTAAAATATCGTCGTCACAGAAGCTGACAAAGGCTTGTTTTTGTGCGAGTGTAGTAGCGGTAATTTTCTCTCATGACTTGACTGCATGGAGAGCATCCAACAAACACGGAATGATCGGAAACTTAACGGGAGATACCGGACCTCGCTTTCTGCATACAGCGATCTTTATCAATCTCATCCTGGTAAGTTACTAACTTATTGAGGTTTTAAGGACCAGAACAGCAAGGTCACCTCCCCCTTCATCCTAGTAACTACTTGACGTGTGGCGTCATATAGTGCGCCTTTCAGACATGAATATCTAGATGGCAAGTATCCATATCCAAATGTGCCACTGTTTCCTGAACCAGTATTAACCAGGTGGTCTCGGTTTCATTCTGTAGTGTACCTGTCAGAGTACTTGAAAGATATCGCGCAATTTATGAATGAAGTAGTAGGGACTGATAATTGTGGTGTTGATTTCCTGAACAATGTTTCACATGACGAAATACATGAGATTCAAAGAATATGGCACAGACATCACTAAACTCATCCCAGTCTTATCAAACTGTTCACCTTCTAGATGGACATCTACGGAGAATTCAGCAAGCCCATAAACTTGCTGTTTCTGGAAATTATGGTACCAACATTAAGGAGCTGTTGGAGGGTTGTGGAAATGAGTTAAAAAGAGAGAAAATACATCCAGTTTTAGTAAACGCTGGGTCCCATGCTCTTAGAATATTAATCAGCCTGAGATCCGTTGACCCTGGCAACAAGATTTACAAATGTGTGCGTTTGATCCAGCAGAAATAATGCCAATGAACATCAATGAGGACCTTGCAAAGAAAATTAAGAAGTTGTCATTCTGTGGAACACTGGAAAAAAGTGAGGTCATTAGAGGATACAACGAACTGCAAACTTTAATCAAGAGGCAGATGCACGACAGGACCAAGACAGACATTGTTCGAGTTTTGCAAGGAATGTCATTTGTATTTCCAAAGTTCTCAGAATCTGTGCTGAAAACCATTTTGATACCCTGTTCAAACGCTAACTGTGAACTTTGGTTTTTCAGCTTACACTAGCACGTTAAGTGATACGTGTTACCGTTTGTCACAAAAGAATTTGGATCTGTTCACTGAAGTATACTTTGAAGGATGACTGAAATACGTTATGTTATCCATGATATTTAAAAAATACAGCCTAAAATTTAACATTTTGAAAGTACCGAAAAGTGCACTTGAAAACACCGAATTTGCCACTTTAAAATACCGCTTTCTTCACTCTGAAATCACCGAAAAATTCCTATCCCTACTCATGGGTTACGAGAGCTGACCTTCTCTCAGGTCTAATGTTATTGTCCAAATCAAGCAAATTTCTGATGTTCCATGATCCAATAATCAATTTGTGATTCTTTACTGTTTTTGAGTTTCAACCGCATGAGGGGTGACCTGCTGAGTGCGGTTGCCCAGCCGGACCATGACTGTGACTTCCGATGTTTAGCCCACCTTTTCTAGGGCCTTCCCCATGTGGGGTGGGCAGCGGTGATCCTAAATAGGCCTGCCCAAACACAGATGCAGGACCGAATTCCTGAGTAGTCACAGAATCTCCGGAAGACGACCATCACACATCTGCTGCCAGCGTGCAGGTCCGAACTAGGGGCTTCCAGTCACACCCATAACCTGCCCCCACCGTCCATATCCCATCGCCTACGATTGTAATCCACCAGACTACGGACGTTACATTTTAAAGCCGTCCGTTCTTACCAATGGGAACTTTCAGTCCTCCGGAACCGTCGCTTATTTTCCAGCACATTGACCTTGTATAGTTCTGACTTACATTACGCTTCATCAAGGTAATAAATGAAGTATGTCTCTGATTCATCGTCGATCTCATACATTACGGTACCGGTACCCTTAAAAGTACAGTTCTCGCCACTATGATGTCTCCTTTCCATGAGTATTTTTTTCTCGTCATGAGTTTTCTAATATTTTTAGTGCTACGCTTATCTTATACTGTAGGTTCAGAATTAGTTAAAATGTATGAAAATACCAGAGTATTATTGTAGGACAATAATGTTAAATCATAATAGATCTGATTTTTATACAGGGTCCTTTTTTTGCGGTCTAGTGTCATAGCAGCGCAGCGGCAAAATGCATGCTTAGCGCGTGACTCATTGCCGAGTGATACAGTGCTGCTATGTTACTAGATGGACAGGGGAAGATGACCACTTAGTTCCGCCCCTTAAAAAGCAACAATAACGAACTTGCTAGATGGATAGAAAAGAAGGACCCTGTACTTTTAATTAATAAGTGTATGTTAAAAAAATAGTTTCTCAATAAGTTATACTTAAACTCGTTGAATTAATAACACTGTATACAGAAGGTGAACCTACTAACAGTTCGTTGAAAAAATGGACGTAAACACAGTAAAATACTATTCAACGAAAACAATACATCAGCTGTTAGTGTCGTTCTCAGTGCTCGAAAAAACTCGTCACTCTGCCTTACCGACCCATTACGCCTGTGCTCTTGCGGCTAAGTAGCGAACTTCTATGGCAGCGGCATTACGACTGAAAGTGCAGGGTATTTAAAACTGCTTCTTTTATATAAACACGCAGGAGAAAAGCAAGATTCATCTTTTAGAAGCATTCTTAAACAAATACCCTTTACAACCCTGTAACTTTTCATCACTTTTGACATTCACTTTGATTTTTAATTTCTGAAGTAAAATCGGTGAAAAAAAAAAAGGCCTTGCCTTATGGGAAAATTGCTTCTCAGTTTCAATGATACAAAATGTTATTATCAATGAAATCTCATTTGAAAAGTTTAATAAGTGCTTTGAAAGAGAAGTTTTGTTTAATTTCAGCCATTGACCTATTTAAAACGTAGATTTTAACTCTCTCTCAATGCTATAAGCAGAGCCTGGCACGAACGGCCGGCCGGCTGACTTTAACGCCCTCTTAATAATAATTTCATCCACCACGATATCCAGAACGCCTTCAGTAATTCTTTCTGTACATGCTTGTACGGCATGTGTCCAGTCCTCGGGTCGAACTTCGGCGAAGTAAAAGTAAACGAAACAATGACAATGAAAGGAACTCCAACACAGATGGTGGTTAACAAGCGACCAAAACAATGACTGCCCACAAGACAAGAATTCTGTCACTTGTGTGGTGTATTCTGCACCCACATGTTGGTGACGGGTGTTTGAATGATGAGAGCTGTGAGATACTGCTTGTAGTTTTTGAAAATTATGCACGTGTGACACATGTTTCCACGGACTTGAAAACAATTTAGTATGTGCATCTCCTCTACGAAAAAAGAGACGTATGTTTTCCCCAAAGACCATGGAAAGGCTATAAACAGTCAACGTTTCAATTTATATTTATTTTATCAAAGTAGGTAACAGAAAATAAAATAATGCAAAACGAAATTAAATAAGTCACTTTGACAAACACAAGATTGTTACTTGAAACTTCAGTTATACACAACACAAAATTAAGTTCTTTTGACAGTACTAATTTCTGAATAGGAACTGTACGGTAGTCATACACAAAATAAAATAAGTCACTTGGCCAATACTAGATTGTGGTTAAGAGCTTTATAGTCACACAAAGTAAGATAAAACAAACAATAATCACAGATTGATTAATTTAAAGCTTCTTTAGGGAACTCATCCGCTCTTCAATTTTCGCTGCTTCAGCACGGGTGTCGTTCAATATCTTCTTCTTTTCTTTTGCCAATTCCTGGAGATTTTTCGTAGCTTTTCTTTTGATTGCCTCCTTAGCTACCGCTACCTTTTCCTCCTGGCTTCCTTTAATACAGCTTAGGAGTTTCATGCAGCATGGACTGGAAATGGTCAGTTAAAACCATGTTAACCAAGGCAGCACCCCGTGATGTAGTAAAGTGTGTTAAATCGTTCACCACAACCTGGCTGGGGAGATGCAGGAGATTCGAATCCCGGCACCGACAGTGACTATCCCGAGTATGATTTTCCCCGGGTTTTTCCACACTCCCTCCCTAATGATAGAATAGTACTGTACCCTTATACCAGACATGATCCACCAAAATCCACAGATGGAAAAGGATCGTAGCATCATTTACACAATGATACATTTCTTATCACATTATCACCGAGAACTTCACACTCATAGGGAATATTTGCACTCCTTAAATATGTTAATTATTCAAATTCAATAAAACCAAGGATGTCAGAGGTGATTTTCACATTCCAGCCTGTTAAATTAACTTTGTTTATTTAGAATATAGAGAACTTGGAATCAATAAGAGATTTATTCCCACTTCCCTGGCAGTAAATAACCAAGCAATACGATATAAGTTGGAAAGTGCTGAATGTATTTGAATTTTCGGGCAGGTAGGATTTTTCTTAATCAACTAGAGCTAGGAATAAAAACTGTATTGTGGTTGTGGTTTACTTTTAAAAATTATTGGCTAAAAATTCAAATGAACTACAATAAATGGAACAAAACTGCAATTAGGTATTTGTAGGTGCTATATAATTTAGGTTTTTCTAGGTACTACAGAATTCACTCTTTTGATTGTGATTCGGAAAAGTATTAAAGTATTTTTGTATTTAGAAGTAAGGAAAAAAATAGGTAAAACCCTAAGAATCCGGTCCCTAGTAATAAGACAGGAAACATCATGGCGATACACTGTTTAAAAATGGGTTGACTGGGATAAAAACAAACAGGTTCTAGTCAAATCTATTCTCTTTCTATCTCAACTCTCACCAAATTCATAGAAGTCCATTAACTTAGAAGTTCTCCTTTTTCTTGCGCCTGTTCCCTATGTTAAAGACAGATGATAAATGTCCTTAAATGGCATTGAGGAAGGCAACGGGGAAATCACCTCAATTAAATTTTCCCAGAATATCATGGATGTTGGCTCTCTTGCTTATTTTTAGCAACTCGGAATAGTGCAGGTGCATTGATTCCATACCATTCACTTAGGTTCTTTAGTCAAGATAACCTCTTCATTCCTCGGCTTCTCCAAACCATCAACTTTTCCTTCAATGATCTGAAGGAGTTAACATTGCGAATGATATGGCCAAAATATTTAAGTTTTTATGATGTTATGCATGATCTCCAGTTCTTAGTGCAGGCGTTCGAGCACTTCAGTGCTGCATACTCTATCAATCCACAATATTCTGAGCAGACTTATATAACACCACATCTTGAAGGTTTGAGGTTTTTTCCTGGTGTTCTTGGTGAGGACCCAGGCTTTATCACCATACAGCAGAATAGAGGAAATGTAACTCAGCAGTAAATAGAGACAAAGAGCAACATTAAAGTCTGTTGGTATAGTGTAGTTGGCTAAAGAGGTAACCAAGTGCTAGGGCACTGTTGGGGCAGACATCAGTCGTAGTGTCTGTACCTCCGAGAGGCGGCTACAAAAAGCACTTGTTCCCTATGTTAAGGGCAGCTGATAAATGGCCTTAAATGGCATTGAGGTAGGCAAAACCACCTCAATTAATTTTCCCCAGGATATCATCAGTACGGCTAAACTTAGAAGTTAACCTCCTTATAACAATATTATCATCATCACAAAATGTAGAAGGCACAAATTGTGCCCAAAGACATAACCTTCAAATTTCGTCTTCCTAGTGAGAAGTGCTTGCCTGAAGATATCGAAGGTTGGTCCGAACATGTCTGCCCTAGTTTGCATAGATTGTTCAGTTGATTGGTAACATCTCCAAATTATTCCTCAAAATATAATTTGATATGGTTGCCCTATCCATGGCGATGCATTATTTTATGATTCAACATCCTCGACAGCACAAGAGAGACACAGAATACAATTATTATCAAAATTACCTTTTTACATCCTCATGATTTAGGCCACGATTTCCAGCCCCAACTCCTTCCTTATCATTACTGTCATCTTTCTTTTTGTTCTTGTCTCCAGCTTTGTTGACTGAATGAGGCACTCTGTTTTGTAAGCCTCCAGCAGCATTCTTCCTGTCATAAAAGCGCTTGGCAATAAGTGGACGTGGACGACCTCGCATTCCCTGCAAGCCATAAAATACAGACAATTCATTCCATGCCAATGACTACATTTTATCAAAAGTTACTATACCACTTTGGAAAATGAAGCTAATCTATAGTAGAACTCCTTGTACATGACATGGGTAGTCAATATATAGGAATACTTCGATTCATTCTGGATCTGTATTGACAAACAGTATAATGGGGTAATACAAAACTACGAAAAATTGTTTCGGTTAGTCAATATCTTAAAATTGTTTATAATTATTTAAATAACATGGTACATGTTTCGGGGCTAATAACAATTGCTCCCTTCATCAGCCAGCTGAGACGCGTAGAGCTGACCAAGTCAGAACATTAGATCCGCTCCGCATTCCATCAGAAGTGAAGTGTGTACATTTCATAAATAGATTATAAATAAACAAAACACATGGATTCAACAAAGTGAACAACATGCAGAAAAAAAATGGATTAAGGACAACAAAAATACAATTATTGAAGCACACACCTGGGAAACCTGCCAGTTATCTGACACGGGGGCTCTGAGCCATGAAAGAGCAGTTTTAGAAGAAAAAAGCATCAAGTATTTTTTAAACAGACGAAGGATTTTAACTCCAGATTTTTAATATAGAAATTGTATTTTAGGAATTTTATATCTAAACTTATGACGAAAATCCATTATTTTATGAATATAGTAGGATCTTAGCTTGTACAATAAGATGTTTTCAAAATGTGTATATAATATTGTAACAATTATGAACGACTGATGAGGGTGATGTGCTGAAACATGTATCGTTGTGAACTGAGAAAAAAAGGATCGAAACAATTTTGTATTGGAAAGTGGGAGTTTTATTTAGTAATCTATGCAAAGCATGTTCACTAGCACATATAAAGACATTGAAAACTTGAGATATAGAAATAAAATACAGTATATATTAAAAAATTCCTAAAACATGTAATCATAATCATCATCAATTTCTATATTTCAGTCTAAGCCGGGCCGGAGCAAAGAGAGTATGACACCCCTCCACTTTACTCTGTCTGTCCACCATCCTTCCTTCCTTAACCACTGCTCCACTCCAGGTTTCGTTCTCTCACACTATCCTTCAGCAAATCCATTCACCATACTATAAGTCTTCCTTGTCCTCTCTTTCCAGTCATCAGTCTCTCCATCACTTGGTTCAGCATTCTTTCATCAATCATCCTTTTCACATGTCCATACCATCTCAATCTCTTCTGCTCCAGCTTATCATTCAGCTTCTGTACATTCACTTCTTTTCAAATATCCTCCTTTCTCACTCTATCACACCTAGTTTTCTGTACCATACTCCTCAGGAATTTCACTTAGGGCCTGTATTCTACTTTCATCTCTCCTCGTCATTGGCCAAGTTTCTGCTCCATACGTCATTATTTGTTAAGTAATAGGTCTTGTATATCACTTCTTTAGCCTTCATGTAATATAAAAACAAATGACCAAAATGATAGCATTTGAACAATGGTTTTTTCTTTTACCTGAATGAAAAACACATTATGTTATTTATTTAAAATGAATAAAAAAAATTCTTATTACCCTTTGATGGGCTCATGTTAAAATTCAAACATGAAACAATATCTGTATTGTTTTCAACATACTATATGTTCATATTGGAGTTGATGAAGCGTAGACTTGAAATACCTGAATATGATTGGCAAAAATAACATTTGATTTTCCTGTTAGAAAGTATTTAGTATAAAAATTATTTATATATCTGTTGTTATATGATCTTGATGGAATCTGGTTGATCGTATCTTATTCTTGGTTTAAAATTTCCACTCTCTTGTCTTAAATTGATAATTGATTATTGAAATTGGTCCCATACATTTTTACTGGTTGTTGTGCATGTCAATAATGAATCTTCTTGCTAATTTTTAGCCTATTTTAATTTAAGAAACAACAGGCTTACGAGATCAATTTTGTCCGTGTGTGTGTGTCCCCTAATAAAATCGTAACGGCTGGAGCGATTTCAATGAAACTCGGTAAGAACATATTACTATCTTGTCCGACCCCGATCGTGTCCTTTAAATTTTATTACGTCTCACCAATCCAACATGGCGGCTGTGCAAATATTTCACCGGCATTCTATATCTCCGAAACTATTACTCATATCACCCTGAAATTTTGTACAGTGATAAAGGGTACAACTAGAAGGTCACCTATGTGACTTTCAAAAACCTGTTAAGTACAAAACCAACTTGGCGGCCAAGCAAAATTGAAACATTTAAATAGCCTTTTCTCGCGATTTAACCATCCGAGTGCAGTGAAACATGGTACAGCAAATGTTTATACACACTGAAATGCACTGGCATCTAATTAAGTTCAATTGTTTACATAACCTCAAAATGGAGATTGTGCAAAATTTTGAAATTAAGTTTTTATTTCTTGTGTCCTAATCAAGTGATCGAAGACATTTGAATAATGAACCTACGCATTATCGTCATCTAATACTACTTATACATAACTCTATGGCCTACATATATAAAAATCCAACATAGCAACCATCCAAAATATTTAGACGGTTCTCATTATCTACTAATCTAAAACAGCAATCAAACTGAAATTATGTATGGTGATAAAGGCTATTAACATAAGTTCACTTATGGGACTTTCAATAACCTGGTGAGCACAAATTCAACATGGCAGAGATGCAAAATTTAAAATGGACGTTTCTTGCAATTTAATCATCCGAGCGCAGTGAAACTTGGTACGGGAAATGCTTATACAAATTTTAATCCACTGACATATAATTTATTTCAATTGTTTTCATAACCTCAAGGTGGCGGCTATACGAAATTTTAAAATCTCAATACACTGACAGGCAAATAAAAGTGGAAAACTTTAATTTTTTATGTAATTTCTTAATTTATTCCACTAAACTGTATCGGTTTTCCAATATTTGCATTATTCATGTAAATTTTAGATGGTTGGCAACAGAAAATACCAAAACATGTTTTACAACACGCTTTAACTTACAAACTTCGTTACATTTTGCAAATCTTACAATTTTCTATTTTTTAGTAATGCTCTTTGGGCTGGTGTTTATCAAACGTATTGCCAAACAAAACAGTGTTAATATTTGCACTGCACTGTACGAGAACAATGGTCACTAAAAACGAGTGTTTCCACCCTTAGCGTCTATGACGGCTTGTAAACGCTCAGGCATACTGTTCACAACTCGTCGAATGGCATCTGCCGGGATGCGATCCCATTCCTCCAGCAGCGATTTTCTCAGTTGTGCCAAGGTGGTGTGGTCACGCTGTCTGACGTTCCTTCCAAGCATATCCCATACCTGTTCGATGGGGTTCAAGTCAGGACTACGAGCTGGCCAGTCCAGGGTTTGAATCCCCACTTCCTGCAGATATTGTACAACACAGCGAGCAGTATGAGGGCGGGCATTATCCTGCATCAGCATGAAATTCTGACCAATGAAGGCGCAAAGACATCACATGGTTCATCAGGATCTCTTCGATGTGCAGTACCTTTGGGAATTGAGCGTCCCGTGATCGATGCACACCAACTCAGTGCGGGCCATAACGTTGATGCCACCCCACACCATAACCGAGCCACCTCCAAATGGAGTCCTGGAGGACTGTACTACTCCCCGCACCTTCTCCTCACTCTTTCTCTTCCATCAGGAGATCTAAGGTTATAGCGACTCTCGTCAGTGAAGAGAACAGAGGCCCACTGCTCGTGGGTCCATCCCAGATGCTGCCTTGCGAAGCGAAGACGCGCCTCTCTGTGATGTCGTTAAAGTGCGGGTCCACGTGCAGATTTCCTGGACGAAAGATGAGCTTCTTCAAACCTTCTTCTTACTGTTCGCTCACTCTCACATTTCTGACATTTTCCAGTTGATTTCGTGCCAGGACTGCTCTGGTATGGCGATCACGCATAACTTGCAGGGTGAGAAATCTGTCATCCCTGGCACTTGTGCGTCTTCTGCGGCCTGACCCTCGTCTCCTGTCGTATGTTTGGAGCTCTCTGTAACGTTGCACTGCACGATGTATGCTACCGAGAGATGATCCAATGACCTCAGCGACATAACTGAAGCTGCGGCCATCCTCCACCAATGCAACTGCCCGTGCAGCTTCTTCATGGCTAAGAGCTTAGATCATAAATACAATAGATGGCTGATGACGTCCCATTTGTGAAACCAACATCTCAATCAGCTGACTAAAGGGAACTGCCGGGAACTGCGGATAGTTTGGAGCACTGAAATATTTCACGTAACGATAGAATTGGGCTATTCTGTTCTATTCATTACCGTACTAAGCCAGAATGGTGTATTACTGTGCAGCGTATTGATGTAAGGAGACGTTTAGGAAAAGATTGGGCATTTCTTTCCATAGGTAGTCCTAAATTAATTCATTGTAAAATAACCCTAAAATTCTTGACTTCACTACTTTCATTTCTTTACGTTTCCTCTTAACTCCGAGACATGAAAGAAAAATAATTTAATCTGTAAATTTATTACAAATTATTAAAGTTTACTCTATCCCTCACTCCACTGAACAGGCCTATGAAGCAAAATTAGGACTATCACAACATCAAATAGCCTTCCTTTTCAATCATGTTCAGTGTGAAATTGCGGGTTATGCTACTGATGTGACGATGTAGTCTTCGATAATAAATACGCTGAGGTAATATTTGTCATCTTATTAAACATATGGACAGTGCGTTTGGTTGAGGATATTTTCTGATCCTTCTAGGATACATTGCAGCCCTAAATTAGTCAATTCGTAGGATTTCAAAGTTCTGGATTATTACTGCGAAGGTTTCTAGGATTCGTGGAAAATGGAATTTAAAAGGAAACAGTTCATTGCTTGTAATGTTTTCCGTTGTAGCAAATGTAATGCATAGTTGTTAAAAAACAACCCTTACTAAATCAATAGACTTCCTTATTTCCATTTGCCTGTGATTTGTTCACCTCCATAAAATACTGAAGTGGAAAGTAACGCTGAATAAGAGCTAATCGTACGATAACATTTTGTAAAGTAATGCACCGGTACTGAAATTAGCCAAAATACATTTTCTAATGATGACAAATAAATTAGGAAATGATGTAGTAATAGATTGAACTTGTTTGGAGCTCTCGGGCATACAATTAAAAATGACCAGCTACACAAACACAATTCTCTTCAAAAATCAGTAGGCCTAATTCAGAATTGGATTTGTTATTAATTATTTACAAGAGGGGATCCTGGATGTATGAGTATTACGGAACACGGCAGCCACTTTTTACACAAACACAATTCTGTTCAAAAATCAGTAGGCCTAATTCAGAGTTGGATTTGTTATTAGGCTAAGTATTTGTAAGAGGGGATCCTGGATGTATGAGTATTACGGAACACGACAGCCACTTTTTACACAAACACAATTCTCTTCAAAAATCAGTAGGCCTAATTCAGAGTTGGATTTGTTACTAATGATTTACAAGAGGGGATCCTAGATGTATGAATATTATAGAACACAGCAGCCAATTTTTACACAAACACAATTCTGTTCAAAAATCAGTAGGCCTAATTCAGAGTTGGATTTGTTATTAAGTATTTATAAGAGGGGATCCTGGATGTATGAATATTACGGAACACGACAGCCACTTTTTACACTAACACAATTCTGTTCAAAAATCAGTAGGCCTAATTCAGAATTGGATTTGTTATTAATTATTTACAAGAGGGGATTCTGGATGTATGAGTATTACGGAACACTACAGCCATTTTTAACACCAAATATGTTACATTCTTAACCTTTGCTACCTTCCGGTACGTAAAGAAACATGCAATGCTTTTCCCAATGTCGTATAAATTACGAAAATGTGTGTTTAAACCCTCATTAAAAATCATTTCCCCACCAACTCCTATCACCTTCCATTACGAGTTCCTCTGTTTTCCCTTTAGTCAGCTGATCCAGATGTTGGTTTCACGTCACAGTACAGGCACAGTGTGGCAATGCGCACTCTATTGTATTTATGCTCGAAGGCTAAGAGGCATGTTTTAGTGTGAACTGCGAATGGATAACTTGCTAAAATATGTGACAATGGTTCACATGAGTTCAACAAATGCCAGTTGTTATCCCTAGAACAATAAGCGAGCGGCAACACTCATAAACCTTAAACGCTTACAGTGCGCTTCCCGCCATAAAACCATTAAGATAGGCTCATCGAAGGTTGGGGGTAATTGGTGCTAATAATACACCCTAAGAAATGTCATATTATCAATTTATATTCACGGATGTTTCAGATGTTTGTTCTAATGTATGAAAAGCTTTTAAAATGTGATTAAATCTTTTTCATGGCACGTTTTATACTATTTATATTACTTTTGTAACTGTTCCACTTTTTTTGCCAGCCAGTGTATCTACGAATCTATTACAGCAATCAAACTGAAGTTTAGTATGCTGATAGAGGCAATTAACATAAGTAGGATATAAGAAAATAGGCTATTTAGTTCTACACGGAACTACTTGTTAAGAGTATAATGAAATCTGTATCATAAAAAAGGGGAAAAAGGAAAAATTAAATAAAAAAAATTGCCTGACTTATTGTTGAAAGTATCAGCCTCCGTGGCTTAGGCGGCAGCACGCCAGCCTCTCACCGCTGGGTCCGTGGTTCAAATCCCGGTCACTCCATGTGAGATCTGTGCTGGACAAAACGGAGGCAGACAGGTTTTTCTCCGGGTGCTCCGGTTTTCCCTGTCAAAATTTCATTCCAGCAACACTCTCCACTATCATTTCATTTCATCTGTCATTCATTTAATCATTGCCCCAGAGGAGTGCGTCAGGCCTCGGCAGCCGGCACAGTTCATATCCTCGCCGCTAGATTGGGGCTTCATTCATTCCAGACCCGGTCGAAGACTGGAAGCAGGCTGTGGATTTTCATTTTCATTGTTGAAAGTAGTTTATCAGAAATCCCAAATAAAACAGACATAGCCTATGTACTTCGAAAAAATTACAAGTTTTATGAAGAAAGAAAAAACTTACTCCTTCCGTCCCATTTGGATGTCACGTGAGTGATCACACAGTTAAAACACCATTGTGTACATGTTTCGAGCTTACTAAGCTCTTATTCAGCACGTTTATTCTTTAAAACATTAACATATGCAATTATCTCTATTATTTGAAACAATCCTCTTTAAAACCATTTTATGTTATAATATTTCATATGATGTGTGCTATTGATGTTAAAACCTTGAATAAAACAACATAAATATCACAAACACTTATAACTCCAAATTCATGTTTTGGTATCATCGACTCAAATCGTTCGCGTGGTATTTCTTGAGATTTTGTTTATGCAGTTTTTATAAAGTGGCCAAATGTCTGCATGAAGTTAGAATGTAAAGTATTTCTTTCTCAGCAAAGTGTCGACTGCATCCTTAACCCTTATAGTGCACAGGGCCGATGTATTGGCCGAGGGAGCTTCTGCTAAAAATGCCACCAGCCGATCTATCAGCCCCATTTTCCTAAAATTTTTAATGTTATTTCCAGCCACATAGCACTGACACTGTTGTAACCAAGACAACACGGGAATTATTCTCTCTCATCATCATCATCTTGTACAGTTTCCAGCCCCAGGCTGGATCTGTTTGGAACATAAGCCTCGCCACTTAGTCCTTTCTTCCCACCACCTCTCCGCTGTCACTCTGGTCCAGTCCTCGCCTCTCTTCTTGACACATTCCTCCACTCCTTTCAGCCATCTATCTCTTGGTCTTCCCCTTGGTCGTTTCTTCTGCATCTGCATCTCATGTATCCTCTTGGGAATCCTCTTCTCATCAAGTGTCCATACCACCTCAATATTGATGTCTCAATCCTACCTCTCATAATGTGTTTAAATACAGTGAATAACTGGATTTATAGTAAGTATTCTTAGATCATGCTGCAGTCCTGCGTGTGTTATCAATTGAAGTCGTGTATGTTTATGATCTTGCTTGGAGCTAATTAGGATAAGTGGTGATAAATATGGCTAGCTATTTGAACGAAGGGGAATTAAATAAGGTTTTTAACGCTGTGTGAAGTGCGTGAGAATGAATTATCGGCTTTGTTTCTGCTAACGACAATTCACCTAATGCTGCAGTACTGTATACGCATATCTTTGTAGAAATTTATCATACTCGAAACCTATTTGAAAGAATTACCTTAAACTTGGGATATGTATACACAATTCAATAGGTATTAGCATTCATATCACAAAAGATACTTAAATTTTGTAGGCTGCAAAATTATATTAAAATTTCCAGATTTCTTTAAACAGAAATATATTTTAAAAATACTTTTTTTTTAAATTACACAAATGAAGCAAAATATTAATTAGTTAGCATCTAGTATGTTATTAATATGTTTACCTGCTACAGAAAAAAAATTCAACATTCTATCTTGTAAAATATTGGCAACTCCAGCTATTTGATATGCCATCTAGTGGTGAAAGTAAGATTCTCACCAACTAGGACGAGTATACCATGTGGTGACAGTTTGTATTGTTCATATTGTTTAAGTGAACAGAGCGTGTTAATTTGTTTGTGTTTTTATACACAATTAATGAGTTTCATTCAATGTTGGAATACAAAATAAATAAATAAATAAATAAATAAATAAATAAAAGCAAAGTTTATTGCTCAGTTTACAGCTGCAAGCCGATGTATAAGGCTACATAAATTTCCATTATATTCCAAAAGATGCAAATAGCAATGGTCGAAAGGTGGTGATAACAAATAAATACGGAGAACAGGAACGAGTTGGAATACATTTGGTGTGGTCGTTGGGGGACAGTTTAAACACTTAAGGTAGTAATAATAGTCTAATAATAATGGACTAATAGGCCCTAATTACCTGTGACAGAAAAGAAGCAGAGATAATACATGTTTGCAACATTCTGATGCACCTGTCTTACGAGAACATTAGTACTGCTTAATTGTTAGCAGCGACGTCTGGAGCTTAAGAGCATAAATTGACCAAAAAGTTTCATCATTGTGTACTCTTTCACAGACATGTTTGCAAATAACACTTCTACCCCTTCTGTAAAGTTTCTGGTGTCTATGGTGCAGTTAGCAAACTCGAATATAGCTTTGAAACGTAACAGTGTCACAATTTAAAAAAAGAACAGCAGACAATCAATGCTTGATAACAGGCAATTCACTCATAAAATCCAGTGGAACAGACAAATTAGATCGTGTGTATCACACTGTTATGCATAATACCATGGAATTTCGTTAGTACGTTCCTCAGTAACATGTTTTCCTGCCAATCACGTCGAATTATACAAGTCCCGGTCCCAAAGCACTAAATTGTAAGTAAAATAATGCTTTAGCACGTTTTTGCACTCCCGATTACCACGTTGAAATTTTGATGTTCTTCTGTTCAATACTTTGGCCAGCCCTTGCGTATTTATCAGTCCAGTTGGACTTCGGCCAAGGTCAACTGATTGCATAATCTTGGGGCGGTGGTGGTCGAGAGCTCAGCTCAGTTTAGCAGCGAGTGCACCTCCTGTAGTGTCATCTATTCATTCAGTGACGATAGCTTGCCGTATAGTGATATAGTGTTCTTGGCTATTTCTATTTGGGCCTTATTTACGTGTTTGCAATGGAGAAGAAGAAAGTGAGGCAAATAACAAGCGGTGAAAAACTACAAATCCTTCAAGAAGTGGATCGCAATCCAAATATGAAGCATGTGGATGTAGCACTGAAGTTACACTTTCCTCAGTCAACTTTAAATACAATTGTTAGCAAACGTAAACTGATAAAGAGTGCTTTTGAAGAAGGGAAAATTGCTCAAAGAAAACGTAATCACTAGGGTCAATTTCCAGAATTAGAAGAAGCTGTTCTAAAGTTGTTTGTGCATGCGCGAGCTTCAAATGTGCCAGTAGACGGTACTGTGGTTCGAGCTCAGGCAACACTTATTGCATAGAAGATGGGACTTGATTATTTTAGAGTATCTAATGGCTGGATTGACAGATTCAAGAATCGACATCTATAGATGTGTGCGAGGCGAAGCTGCTGACCTGGATAATGAGACTTCACTGTGCAAAACTATTGAAACATGGAAAACTACAACGCTTCCTGTAATTTTGAAAGACTATACTCCTGACGATATTTTTAATGCAGATGAAACGGGGCTGTTTCTTCATCTTCTACCAGATAAAACCCTGGATTTTAAGGGCGCGAAGTGTCACGGTGGCAAACTTAACAAGGAAGGGCTTACAGTTCTCCCGTGCTGTAATGAATGTGGAAACGAGAAGTTGATACCGCTGGTTATTGGGAAAGCATGCAATCCGCGATGTTTCAAGAATGTGCGATCTTTTCCATGCAAGTAAACTTCTAACACGAAAGCATGGATAACTTCCGCAGTATTTGAAAATGTCTTACACGCATGGGATGCAAGGCTTGGCGTAAGAAACAGGAAAATTGCACTCTTCATTGATCAGTGTCCCGCTCATCCTTCAAAAGCTACAGCCGTTAGACCAAGGCATAATACGGTGCATGAAGCACAAGTATCGTAAGAGGCTGGTACAGAGAAGATTGGCTGCAGTGGAATCGACAACGAGAAAAACCAGTCTTTAACGCCATGCATTTCATTAAAGCTGCCTGGGATACTGAGGAGCAAACCTCTACTCAGAACTGCTTCAATGCAGCCGACTTTTGTCGTGTACGTGCTGATGACATCATGCTAGATGATTTTTCTGAGAGTGAAGAATGGCGCCGAGTAGCAGGAGAGGTCACTTTCGAAACGTATGTCAACGTTGATGACGATGTTCCAGTGTGTGAAACTGTGACAATAGATGAAATTCTTCAAGAGCAGAATATGGGAAAAGCATCAGTGCAGGATGAAAGTGATGACGAGCCAGATCCGGAGCCAGTTCCCACGGTGTCAAAAGTGATGGGAGGCAATGGACATAGTGAAGCGATACGTGTGTAGTTTCTAAGTTGATGAAGTAATGACTTTATTAAACAGAATGGACAGTACAATTTTAAAATTATAACCAAGAAAGCAATCAACCATACAAATGTATTTCAAACCGGTGTAAATATTCATGTTTGACTGTGAGGTAAGATGTATTATTAGCATTAAAGTTCATATACTGCACTGTAAATCATTTTTACGTTGTTATTTATTCCCCCTGTTAGTTACTGACAAACCTATGTTTATGTTGTGACTGTAGTAGCGCATTAACTAAGTCTTAAGGTCGGCAATTTCATGCGCATGTCTACGACGCGCATTTTAAAATTATTTTTGCACGTTGTAAATACAGTATAGCGTTTTCGACAGTATGTTTTCCCGCTTTTGACATTCAATTACAGTGCACTCTCGTTAATTCGCGGTAATTAATGCACGAACTTCCGCGAATTACCGAAAACCGAGAATTATCCGCAATTATTTTTGTTAAACCTAGTAAAAACAAAACTATTGTTTAAAATATTGAAATAGGCTTGAACACGCAAAATAATAATTATAACACTTGATTGTACTAGGTAGTGTCTTATAAGACATGCTAGGCTAGAGGTAGGCCTGTGTGGATTATGCCAACATTAATATTGAAAACAAAAAACAGTCATCACGTTTTGTTTCTTAGTTTGTTCTAATTTTGGATGACACATTTCCGAAGAAAACATTATATGAGAACAAAAATTCGTCTCGTTTTTCTATATAAGAGATAAGTGTGAATAGAGACACACTAGCTTGACTGTGGGAAACTTTTGGGATTTCCGTTGCATCACTTCCGCACTCGATATCAACTGGATCTCTGTGTTCCTCACCAACAGTCAAATTCGGTGCTATTTCTTCTTTGCTTTCATGTCATAAATCATAATCGTCTTTATCGACGTCTAACTTGCCCGTTCGAAATATCGTCGTCACAGAAGTCGGCAAGCGCTTGCTTTTGTACGAGCGTGGTAGCGGTATTTTTCTCCCATGACTTGTTGACTGCATGAAGAGCATCCAACAAGCGCGCTCTCGGTGTCGCGCAAGTTTGTGTCATTACGCAATAATCGCTGTTTACAATACGCTGCCCGCACATCCACCCTTCGCAACTCGCAGATCAGCGACCTTGGGGGTGTGGCTGCTGGGAAAGGGAGGGTAGGTTCCGAATGAAAGTGCATTCCTCTTGTATTGTTTGGGCTTCCAAGATAAAGGAAATCTGTGCTATACCACTCGCGGCAACATGCTCGTATGCTTCGAAGATTGCGCAATTAGGCCTACTGTTACAATGCAGAGAAACGCAGTTCAGTCTTCTCGAATCTCAATGATTTCGTCTTTACGCATTGCGTTGCATCAAAATTCTTTTAAACGACGGAGAGATTGCTTTACTTAGCGTGAAGATTAGTTGCTGTGAGAACTTCTATTTTAAAAAATACTCTTGGAGACCGCGAATTAACCGCACGCGAATTATCGGGAGTGCACTGTATTTCAGTCCCTTCGAAAACGTAACGAAGTTCCACAGTATAAGACTGTCAGTACTTTGGGGAGCACATTTACTGATTATAACAGGATAATACGACAGTGTTCCGTAGCAATCCTGTGTTACTGGGTGCTTTATCATACATATCCCGGCTATGTTGAACCGACCGCAGCGTGCCAAGTGATAGTTTGAGTTGCCAATAGGTCAGAGATAATTCTTATCAAACACTTGTATTTTCACTAAACTTGACTTGGCAATTTTAACATAACCACTCATTAATTGTCTGACACAACAACCCGTGAGGGGCCTAAGCCTACCAAGCGACCGCTGCCCATCCATTTGGCCTGCAGATATTAGGATGACGCGTGATCAGCACGTCGGGTCCCCTCGGCCGTTAATATTGGTTTTCGTGATCGTGGTGCTGCCTCACTGTCAGACAGCTATTCAATTGTCCTTACAAGGCTGAGTGCACCCCATTCCAGCCCTCACGTCAGTTTCTAAAATTCCTGACGAAGCCAGGAAACGAACCCCGGGGCTCCGCGTGAGAGGGAGGCGCTCTACCCCAACACCACGGGGCCGGAGCTTGGCATTATATGTAATTAAAAACGCTGTAATTTGCTTTACAATGATTAAAAATACAGCATATGATATGGAGCCAAGAAACAAATTAACAAAATAATAGAACAAAAACCTTAAGAGTCAAAAACACAACCCCACTAGAAAAGAGGTAATTTTAAAAATATACACAAGTTTTTCTTATTTAGGTTGCTAGGCCAGTTATGTATTCGTCCCTTTTCTATTCCTTCCAGTTCTTTCGTGGAAATGGTATTCGTTAGAATTTTACTGGCGATTGAAATAGAAAAATAACTTTATTGTATAATAATTTTATGTATAGGAGATCGCTATAGTGTAGCTGAAGTAGGTCTATTAGACCAAAACATGTACAGTGAAACCTCTCTATAACGGACCCCCTTGGGACCGTAAATACTGTCAGCTAATGAGGGGTGTCCACTATAGAGAGGGTTAGAGAAAATGATTGCAATTTGGCTCATGAACTTGTGCAGTATGTCTACTTGCATGAAAACTTAGGATTACGTGCGGTAAAACAGTCCTGTTTCGTCCGCATTTAAAACGTTTTCCGGCGAATAGCCGTCAGTGATGGAAAGCAATTTTCCTTCCCAGCTTGAAACATTATCCATGTCAACAGAGGAGGATTCTCCGCAAATTGCTCTAAATTTTATATCGTGGCGTTTTCTGAAATTTTCGAGCCAGTCGTTTGAGGCTTTGAAATCTCCGATATCTAATTCTGCCGCGAAACCCAATGCTTTGGCTTGGATCATTGGTCCGGACACAGGGACGTTCTGATTTCTTATTTTGCTAAACCACTCTATCACTGCCTTATCAATAACAGCACCATTACCACTTTGAAACTGTCTAATTTGCAGCTCATTACCACTAAGACGCCATACCTTAATTATCTCTTCTAGTTTTTTCACAATTTCTGCTGCCTGTGTCTTTCCAATCTTAAACACTTCACATGGTTTCCATACAACGCATTTCTCACGTTTGTGATAATATATGTTGTTTACTTTCTCTTTTATAGTTAAACTTTTTTGAGGAGCCATTTCAGATGCACTCGCGACTGTAACGCACAGGTCCTACAATAGAAGTTTCACGGTAAAACTGACCAGATAGTGAAAGTATGAATTCCCTTATCCCGACCATTTCAAGTTCAAGAGAACAATGAAAGCGATATCGTTAGGCCTAGGTTTATTTTTGGACCATTGCAGAAGATAGAGCATGGGAAGGTCAGTGCTAACTGGCTTCCAAGAAGCTCAGGGTGTGTCGAAAGTACATTAACACAACCGAGTGTTCATACAAGACTAATAGACCTACAGACATGCAATTTCTATTTAAAAAAAAAAAAGTGTCCGCTAAGAGAGGTAGGTTGATTTTTTTAAATGTGGCTGGGGTGTCCGTAATAGCGAGTGTCTGCATAAGAGAGATTAACTACTATTATTAGAGATACGGGAAAATCGCAATTGCGATAAATGCGATTTTTACTTTTTTCTGGATTTCTCAACTATTTGTTAACTAATATGACTATGTATTCCCAGAATTTGTGAAACTGAATGTGCGACATAGTGCGATAACTAGGGGTTCTTGCGAATTATTCCCATAAATGCGAAAAGTGCCCAATTTACCGAAAAATATTAAATATAATGTTTTATTACATTTTCGCGCCGTAACTTTGAAGTTCGCGAGTTCCTAGCATTGGAAATTTCGGCTAAATAATCGATATTTACGAGTAATAATAATCGATATGTACGAACATCGATTATTGTCAAGAAAACAATCGAATACGGAAAAAATCAGTTTGAAAATGTCTGCTGTATTGCCGCATAATATCCACTGTTTTACGCCAATAAAACGATGTTTTGGGAGAAATTATTTCGTAGTTTCAACTGGTTGTGCTAGTAAAAGATATATTCCAATCGTTTGTATAGATTATTTTTTAAAAATTGAGTAATAAGGGTATGCTTATACCGGTACTGGTTTATATCGCGCCGGCCCTCATTTCTAGTATTTGATCATTATAATTAAACTGTTAAGTACGTATCGTATTTTTGAATAGAGAATGTTTGTTAGGCATTCTCCTCGATTTGGGGAATGTTGTATAATATAGTGAAAGTATTCTTTACAATGTGAGAGGTTATGTTACATGTCGTCCGGCGATTTCGTCTTGAATTCGGATAGGCTACTGTTTTTCAGATTATCAGTCAAGAGTCACAAAAAGGTATACCAGTAATTGCATGTTTGCATATTCTGTTTAATTTAACTTGAGAAAACCTTTGAAACTGATAAAATGTGATCATTTAAATTTTTGGAGTAGACATGAAAAGTGCACAACAAAGTACACAGGATTGTCAACATTTGTTTATACAAGTTGCATTGGCAGCAGTGTTAAGTCACCTGTCGTGTGTGGTTCTTTTTTTAATAAGGGAGTGTTAGAAGTACTAAAATCCCAATATCAGTATTAAAGAAATTTAGAAACTTGACACTCGCCCTATACATTTTTCAGAAATGTGAGATCTCGGAAAATAAAGGCACCAGCCTGGCTACCTGGCAAGATTGAGCTCAAGTGCTGTCGGTTGGTTGTATGACGTGAGACGAGGGCACCTGAGTTATGCTGAAAAGATCCAAAGGAACTATGCAATCAACAATATCAGGTGTTGTGCAGCATCTCAAATTACCCTGAGCTGGTTGTTATCAGTACTGTGCTAACTCCACGAGCGAGATGGAGAAAATGTCGAGGGCCGGCGGAGAGTTGTATTAGTTCACTGATACCAAGGTGCCGATTGTTACAATAAGCAAGCTGAGGTCAGGCGACAATGCTCATCTATGAAGTTTACCGTGTGGCAGGTGGAATAACGACAATACCGGGCTGTCCTGAACTCAGTGGACGAATTGGTTCAAATTCTGTGAGATGTCTTATGAAATCCTTTTGTGTGGTTTCCCTACTAACTCCTTGCCAAGTTCCATTGATATCTTTTAATAACTTGTCTTATGAGGTTGGATTCAAGGAGTGGCATTTGACCATTAAACCACCTGGCAAATAGAAATCCAATGCACCTCTTCCATGGCCCCTCATTGAAAAGGGAATAAAGAGGGCGTAAACTTACATTTCATTATTTAGTTTATTATCGGTTGTATGGTATTTACCTGAAGTTAAGTAAATGTATGATTCACATTATTATATTAAATGCTTATGCCGATAATCAGAAACACCCATATTTCCAATCCTGAGCATGTTTGAATTAGTTTCCATGCATATTAATTTTGAATTTAATTTTTATCATACCTGGTGACAAACTTTTAAATGCTACAAAACGCTAATTTTCAAAATTCTTAATGCTCCAAAATCCTATTTTTCAAAATGAAAATGCTACAAAATCAATTTCAAAATGCTCTTTTCCCATATCTTTAATTATACTTAATAGGGGTTTGGTCACAGACCTAGAAAATCGTCCGTTATGAAGGGGTGTCCGCCTTAGAGGAGTCTCCGTTAAGGCTGTGCTACCGAAAAATAGAATATTGATTTTATTTTATTTTTTCTTCTTAATCTGTTATATAGGTCTTTGGGACTTGTTATATGCCACTTTTGTAAAATATGGACTGTTCGTTTGTTCAGGGCATGGCTTCAAAGTGTCTACTTTGAGGGTTAAAGGTACATACGTCACGACAAAACTAATAACCGGAGAATTTCGAAATTTCCGTGCAATAACCCTTGTAATAGTAGCTTCATTATAAACTATTTGTATTTCGAAATTCAACATTTTTCATAGAAAGATCATCTTTCAATAGCCTTTTTTATTTAAAAAAATATCTATATTAACTTCAAACTTATTCAATTTGTAGAGGCCCTAATTCTGAGCAGTTCGAATGTTTGATGAAAGAAACGGTTTATTGATATAACCTTGACGTATGTACTTTTCAAATCGACAAAACGGTAGCTACGCAGGCTACACGATAGGCTACCCGCACTAACAGTTGCACGCACAAGCACCTCCCTAATACCCAGCATCGCACCTCTCATTCTGAGTTCTCCTTCCCTTACGCAGCATTCCATTCTACTTACCGTGCAACGCAAAGGAAAATCTCTCATGCGCGCCGAGTCGATGACTCTTCCAGTCAGACTGTAGTAGACTAGTCTTGAGAAAGTGCTAGAAGACATCTCGCCCCCTTGCCCGTTTCCTAATTCTGTGTTTGTGTTTTGTGATTGAAAGAGCAGCAGTTTATTCCGACAAAAGATATCCTGTATCATTTTTTAATATTCACACATTATTCAACAATGCCACGAAAACACCATCCTTCAAAATTTATAGTAAATTAACATACTGTACATAGGGTGCTTCAAAATGGTCTAGCCAAACTTAGGGAAATTATTCTGTGTCAAAATGAAGAAATAAGTTCCCATAAAGATGGGTCTTAAGCCCTTTAATTGCTGTCTATATGTTTAGTTATTCTGAATAAAATATGAGTAAAATAACTGTTACATAGTACTTATTTTTTCCCCCGTTAAATTTAGATAAATACCTACAATCTCTTAATGTATGATTCGATTTTATTCAACAGTGCATCAATCGATTGGACATAAAATGCTACATATTCTGTTCTTTTATATGGTTTATGGTGTAGTCACGTCCTAGTTCGTGAACCATGGGCAATGGCTAAGTGGTCTGGTAAGTGGTTCTGACAGGATACCAGTTATTATCGAAAAGGAGTCGGTATCTTGGGCATATTTTGTGTCGTGGCCCTCCGTATGATCAACAACTTACTTGTTTGTTTCCTGGGGTGAAACTCAGGGGCCCTGCGTAAGTTATGCTAGCAACTCGCTTCAATTGTAATCTCTAAACGTGCCAAAAAGGTCTTGATTAAGCCTCGAACCTATGGGAGAGATGGAGTCCCACTCTCATCTGATAGATTAGGGACTCCTTGGAAACGAACAGGCAATCGAACTGGTATTCGATAGGGTGCTTTTAATATCGAGGGTGGTTATGGAAAGAGGAAAGCAGAGCTAACTGAGTCAGCAAGTAGGATGGGATTGAATATTCTAGGGATTAGTGAAGTTCAGAAAGGGAGAGAGGAGATCCAAGGTACACCTGTCAGGTGTAAAACGATGCAGAACAAAGTGGGGAGTAAGGCTGTATGTCCAGAAAACCTTGGAGCTTCGCATAATTTATGTAAGGTACCGGTACGTACGTAAATGAACGATTAATGTGGATAGATTTGGAAATGTCAGGAAATCGGTCAGGATTGTTTCAGTGTACACTGCATGTGAAGGGACGAATCAGGATGAAATAGACTTTATAAGGCACTGAGTGATGTAGTAGTGAGAGTTAACAGTAAGAGTAGTGTAGTACTGATGGGGGTTTTCAATGCTAGCATATAAATGGAATTGAGGAGTATGAAAAGGTTATGGGTAAGTGGAGTGAGGATAGGGAAGCAAACACCAATGGAAAATGTTTATTGGACTTCTGTGCTAGCATGATGTTGTCTGTGGCGAACTCATTCTCGAAGCATAAGGAGATTCACAGATACACAAGGGAGGGTAGAGGAACCAGGTGAGTAATAGATTATATCATTACTGACTTTGAATTTGGTAAATTGATAAGTAACTGAAGGGTATTCCGGTTTTTTTTTCTTCAATGAAACAGACCACAAACTGTTCTACTGTGAACTGAGCATAGTTAGACCTAAAGTGCAGAAAGTGAGGGCTGTTTGCAGACGGATTAGGGTTTAAAATTTCCAGGATAAGGAACTTAGGCAAAAATATAATATGGATTAATTCCAAAGAGTAGATGGTAAAGAATTGCAGGACATTAGACAGACTAGTCAAGATACAGGGATGCAGTACTATAAGTAGCAAAGGTAGTCCTATGTGTTGGGACAACCGTGTGTAAAGACAGGAACAAGTGAAAATACTGATGGAATTACATAGTGATGTCTGCTTGTGAAATTAAAAGAAGGCTTACAAAAAATGGCTCCTAGCGAGTAATCCTGGAGAAGAGAACTACTTATATAATCGAAACGAACAGGACCAAAGAAATAATAGAGTAAAAAAATATCACGGTAGGAATTTGGAGATAAATTAGAATAGTTAGGTCAAGAGGCAGTAAAGCCTTTATGGAGTGTTAGAAAGAATCACTGAAATTGAGGAACAATAGAGTGAATCACTTGACAGCTTCCAGGATTGGTCCCTTCGTTGAACGTTTACCTCATACTCCTTGCCACAATCTTGTCAAACCAATTTCGCATCCTAACAAGAAGTTCCGAGACGAACTAAAGAGCCTACTTTTCTTAAAATTTAAGATTCATGCCAATGATTAGTCTATATGAACCTATCTAGAACAATGACGAAATTATGTTGGTAATATCGAAATTTCTAATTTGTTTGAAATATACCTGGTATAGTGTAGCCTCAGTTAGCAGCCCTGGAGACTGAATATATTCTTAGTTCCATAACTTAATGTACAGAATACACAATTTTGTTGAAGTCCAATGGATAGCAAGGACGTTACATGCAGTTGGACATTGGATCTATCAGTGCGCGTTAAATTCATGTTGGCAACAATGTCAAGCATGTGTGGTCAGAAATAATCTGAAATATTATGATCACTAATTGTGCCAATTTTGGATGAAAACCATTTGTTAGTAAAGAAGTTACATATATTTCAAGATTGGACCTATCAGCTGACTTATAATCATGTTGGCAGCACTGACGTATATTAGTTACTCCAAATTAATCTAGAATGTCAGGTACTATACGTGTGCAAAGTTTAGAGATGTTGGCTTGCATATATTCTGATACATTGATATTAGGGTAAAAAATAGAGACAGCATTTATTAACAGTTGGCAGCCCTGGTTGCTCTTGAGCAAACGCATAGTCATATCTGTTATAGTACACATAGCACATATGAAATTTGGTTGAAATCCAATTGATAGTATAGAAGTTACATGTAATTAAACATTGGTCCTATCAGCAGGCTTAGAATCATGTTGGTAGAACTGACGTATATTAGTTACACCAAATTATTCTAGAATGCCAGATACTATACGTGTGCATAGTTTAAGGCTGTCGGCTTGCATACTTTCTGATATATTGGTATTTGGATAAATAGAGAGAGAATTTAATAACAGTTGGCAGCCCTGGTTGCTCTTAAGAATATGCTCCGTTATATCCGTTTACCTACACATAGTACATACGAAATTTGGTTGAAATACAATTGATAGTGTAGAAGTTATATGCATTAAAAATTGGACCTATCAGCAGGCTTAGAATCATTTTGGCAACACTGCCATACATGGCCTCCTTGAAATTAAACTGAATTATTATTATCTATATGTGTGCCAATTATGAAATAGCTCCTATGCATACTTTCCAAGATTTCAAACATGGAGCTCAAATTTCAATGGTGGTTTTTCAGCAATTGGTAGCACTGACATAATTTTCAAATATGGGCTTGAGATATTCTGGTATAGGTCTTTACTCATATCTAATTTGGTTTCGATTGCTGCAGCCGATTAGGAGTTGATAGCGGGGAGACACACAGACAGACAGACACACATTTGCCCGGATCGATCTCATAAGTCTACTTTTTCCTCATTTTTGCAAAATGTGAAATGTAGGATAAAAATTTCACCTCAGTTGCCGTCACATTTGGAAGAGAAATAAGGACGCTGTTGTGGAAATGTATTAACACAGTACTGGCAATATTGTCACCGAGAGTGGATTCTTCTTGGATCAAGACATTCATTCTTATGAGCCAGTCGTGATGGTTTGGTTGCTTGCAATGGCGTTGTAGAAATCAAATACCTTGCCTCCGTCACTGAATCGTATTTCAGAGAAGAGGTGACTAAAAACAATGCCAGGAGTAAAATTGCAATTGAAGCGAAGCCACAACTACTTCCACCAGATTCAAAGTCGATTGAATATCAACAGGAGAAAAAGGTGCAATTTTGTAGTATATACTAAGAATGGAGAAATCTTCGTTGAAAGGATAGAAAAGGATGGATTGTTATGGCAAACAAAAATGCTTCGAAAACTGGTACGATTTTATAAGGAATGCATTGTCAAAACTTTTAGTCAGTTGAGTTGTTCGAGGCACGAGGCATAAAAATCCAAGGTCCCTCCTTTGCGCTAGAGGTTCAACGACTAAATAAGGCCGCAGATACCAACAAACGAAAGAAGAGGAAGCAATCGGACACCTTCACATAGAACAAGAAGTTTACATTTATGGCAATAAATTGTATATTTGCTCATAATACTATAAGTGTGTTTTTGGTTTACAGAATGTTAAACATTCATTATACTTATAAAATTTTGCATACGTAAACTTTGAATTTCATTACAGAATGAACAGCCGTTTTGTTTATATAAATCACCATCTGTTGAGTCGGTACATTGTCGTTTTTTTATATTATTTTTTAATGTTTTACATTTCATAGAGACAGTTTTGAAGTTTTGTCAACGCACAATAAAATTGTTTATGATCCATAGAAACACTTATTTTGAGTTGTAATTCTTATAATCATACAGTAACACGCCGGCCTCTTTTATTCGGCTGGACGATGGCAAGGCACAAGGCTGAAAATAAGCGTACGACTCGGAAAGCAGATCTGTGTGACTCGGAACCGAGGTATACAACGGAGGAGGGGAGGGTGTTGTGCAAAGTGCGCGAATGAGGCTTAGTGGAGGGGAGTAGGGGAAGTGTAGTGCACTGGCTGTAGCAGGCGAGAGGCAGCAGTGCTGCTATCTCTTGTCCAACAATTGACAGCAGAACCAGTAGCACAGCCTTAAGAGAGGTTTCACTGTACTACCACTAGTGTAACAAAAAAAAATTATTTGTATTAGAAAGTGGAATTTAGAAATTTGATTTATCGAGGTTTTACTGTAGTGTTATAATTTCAGTGTTGTATGCTATGAGCCCATGCAAGCTTTCCCACTTTACTGTAAGAGCAATGAAATGTTAGCAGAAATCTCATTAAAAAAAAAGAGCAAGTTGTTATTAGAAACTTATTTAATTGAAATGGAGCACAAAGCAAAACATATTTATATACATAGATTGAGACTCAGACATGCTTTACAATATGTCTGTGCATAAAATGTTCAACGTTATAATAAAATCTCCTGTTAACTTTAGTGGGTAATTTTTCCTCAGTAGCCACTTTGACGTTATTGAATGATTTCACCCTTTAAAAAGGTACGTGAGAGAGACTGGTCTCGGTTAAAATATTCCTGCATTTTCCTATGTTTGTTCTTGGGGTTTATTTATTTCCTGTAGCGAACCAGGGATTTGGTACAGAAATGTGTATCACCAAACAAAAATAAAACAAAAATTGCCAGGCCAAACAATCTAGTGAGGTGGGATTCAAACACCTTAAAATTGATAACTTCTTCAAATGTCAAGCATGCTATCCCGTAGATCACCATTACATGATATACGACCAATGAAACCTAACTTCATAGGGTATATAAACTTGCCTGGCAGATATAAATGGAACTTCGCTAACTTTCATTATACACTCACCGGCATAAAAAGCGAAACACTACGAATATCAGGCAAAACTCAACGTTTGACCGCTTCAAACTTGGTATCAAGTGAATGCTGTGATTTTGCAGAGATATGGCAATGTGCCGTGATTTAATTAGCTCATTTAAGAAGTTTAAGCGCAACAATTGATAAACATTGTTGATCGTGACATTCACAACACCAATGTTACAGTTTCCCACCTTAGGACAACAATAACCACAAACGGCTGTCTTTAGGTTTATTATTGCCGTGAATTCTCGTACCGCGTATTTATGTGAACATTACAATTTGTCTACAACATTCGTAATCATACAGTACAGTGCAACAGGTTGGAGGACAGTAGCGTACGATGGATTCCAGGTTTCGACACTTCCAAATTCGTGTTTGTGCACTGTTGTGATTGTCATGGTCAATGTTTATTAATTATTGTGCTAATTAGGGTTATTAACTTATGGTACATTACCATATTGTTGTGATGCCGTAGTATTTGATTATTACATGGTTTGGAACGGTCCACATACCTGCCAACCTTCGGAGGTCAAAAATAGGAAGATTTTTTTAAATTATAGATTTCATCATGCGCAGTATACAGTGGCGTGGGCAAAAGAGGGTACACAAAAGACCTGCATGTCTTTATTGGCAAAGTATGAATTCAGCATAAAATTCACAAAAATGTAAACAATCGTCAATCATCTAGTAGTATGTATGGCAAATATTTAAACGTAAGAGAACACAATTGTATGCTTAAAGAAAATGCATACAATCATTCTGATGGATTACACTTCGCATTCGCTACCACATATTCAAGTTTTGTCAAACTAAAGTTAATTAGGCTACCATGGACAACTTACCTAATTATGATTAGGTGATGTATATACTTGTGGATGGTAATCTTGAGACTGCTTACTGATTTAATGCAGACCTTGTAGCCGACTTTGCTCTCTTCAAAAATGCCCTGTCATACTGCTGCTCGTAGCAATTTCCACTTAGGCTTGATTTAACCACTAACAGTTTGTTGAGGTTTTCGTCATTCAGAGATGATCGGAATTGTGTCCTTGTCTTCTTCACCTGACTAAACAATCTCTCACATTCAACGTTGCTGTGTGGGATTGTTAATATTGACAGCATTACTCTAGATAGTCTGTCATATTTCAGACACCCATCTCCACCTCGTATATCCCCTATAGCAGACCAAGAACAATCTGCTCTTTTCCCTTCTACAATAGAAGATGGCAAATCCTCCATTTGGAGAGCACAAAACTGGCATTGTAATGCATCCATTGCTTGGTGCTCATCTTCACAGTCTTTTTTGGCAACATAATTGGAAACTTAGAGATATAATACTTCACGGCACTAAAGGAAGCAGTAGACAAAGACCTTATCTGTGCCACTTGAGCATTAACAGAAAACTCACTGTCCAAATTAAATTTTTGAATAATATAATCAGAGGCTGCAGTGAAGTAGTTCCTGACGTGCAAATAAAAGACCTTCTTCTCCTCAGAAGCCAGATTTTCTACACAACTAGATGTTGTTGAACCAATTACCAAATCATCATCAGCTTTCTGATTCTCTCTTGTGTGATAGACCACTTCTAAAATTGTGCAATATTTCTTGATGGCCACTGGCTTAACAAACCTACAGAGAATTTCCGTCAGCAAATCAATCAGTATGGATCTTAGGACATGGATGTCAGGTGCTTGCGATTGAAGAACTTTGTTATATTTTTCAAATGTAGGGATGGTAAATGGCAGAAACAAGAAAAATGCCTCATTTAACTTAGATGACAGAAAAAGAAATAGTCTCTCCTGTCTTGAAATACCAACAGATTGACTTGGTTCCGTCACTTTTTTTCCTTACAGACGGAGAAGAAGAAGAACTGCTTTCCAACTTCCTTTTGCCAATGATAACACGTGCTTGATCTTGTACTCTGTTGTTCACACTAACACCAAATTCCACTTCTGAAGCCGTATCTTCATGTGCCTTTACTTTGGGAATTTGGAAATACTTGAGAGATGTTTTTGTGCCAGTGGATAGGTTCACCTCATCCTTAAAAAAACTCAGCAGTGGCTTCCACTGTGAAATCAGTCTTTCAAAGCATTTACCCAAGGACAACCAAAGCGTGCACACATGCTTCAGTATTTTCCTAACATCAGTTTGGTAAAGAGCTTGATATAACTTCAGATGATCTTTCCTCTTGCAGCTTTTGTTTAAATAATAATAAATATCAATCATTATCTCATCAATTTTCACAGGAAGGGAATCAGCACCTTTCTCAGCAGCCAGATGAATTAAATGGCATGGGCATCCTACAACAATAATGTTTTTACACTGCTCTTAATTTCGCAGCAACACCATTTTTCCTCCCTATCATAACAGGGGCATTTTCTGCACTAAAAGCTATACAGTTTGCCATTGGAATGGCATGTCTTTCCAGAAGACACAGAAGCAAATTACCAATGTTAGCACCAGTCGAGTCACCTTCCAAATTTTTCATAGATAGCAAACGATTTTCAATCATCTTCGATTCTTTGTTGAAAAATGACACAACGACAGGATACAGCTTACTATCTCTATCATTGCTACCATCAGTGGAGACCGCGAAAGGCCCACATTTTAAAAAATTAATAATTTTTGAATCGGCGTCACGTGCCATTTCATGAACAATGGCGGATGTCTTTGTCCTGCCATAGGCATATTTCTTCGCAATTTCCGAATCCGGGAACATTTTTCTAAACAATTGTCCCGCGTGATCGGAACATGATAACGAGAGGTTATGTTCTACGACGAACGCCGTGAACAAACATTCTGCTCGAATGGCAGCATTGTCTTCATTCCCGTGAACAAAAAACGTACCTAATTTTGTTCTTCTGTAAACAACTAGCACTGTCCTTGTGTTTTGAAGTGTTGCTGTGAGTTACAATGTCAGTTTTTCCACCATGAGATATATTTATATCGCAACGACACACGGAACAAAGAGCAAAATGGTTTCCTCTACTAGATGGTAAAATGAATGGAAATTCAGTTTTATAGCTTTCTTTGAACACTTGGAGATAACGTTTATGAGGTTTTGTCGCCATAACGTGACGAGAAAACTTAAAACACACGACACGGAACCATCATCGACACAACACGTTGAAATAATTATCTACCGACGCTCACATTAATACTTCAATTAAATGCACTAAACGTGACGCTAGCAGAGTATAAACACATGGCGTCAAACTGAGGAAGTCAAAATTACCGCGCGTAGCATACAAGGTTTCACCCATTCTGCAGTCACGTGGCCAGCCTCGACTAATCAGCGTAGGCTTGACGTCTATTTGTCCGTGAAATACCACCAATAAGTATGCGGTAGGCCGATCAGCTGACTCAACATTCCGAGATCGCGGCTATAGAGCTCACTGCCAAGCGATGAACTTACAAAAACTTACACAAAAAACAAGGTTACGCAAATCACAAAAGCAATTACGACTTACTAGAGAATCTCCTTGTGAATAGAAATTATTTGCAGTTCCTTTTTCTTTTACAATATATCACTGGGGACCGAAATTCGGAAGAAATAATAGTAATTAAGAAGATCGGAAGACGAGGTGAAAAATCGGAAAGTTTCCAAATAAATCGGAAGGGTTGGCAGGTATGGGTCCAATATTGAGGTTAGTCTGAAATTCGTAGTGTTCCGCTTTCTTTGCCGGTGAGTGTATATGTCAGTTTTCTTAATACTTGGTGTAATAAACAATGGAAGGGTCGGTACTCGAACCTGGTAGTGGAAAGGGCCGAGATACTAACTGGAACATGTATACATATGGTTACATTGTAAGAATGTCATGTGAATTGGGTTGTGCATATTTTGAAAGTGTCATAAGTACTATGATAATTCAAATGTATATTTGAACACACGTAAAGGGAAAAGTTCAGACTTCCAGGGGAATTGACAGTTGTGGTGAAATAATGAATGTTCTAGAATGAATAGTCTGGTGGCACACACAGTCCATGGCATAAAATGGCACAATATGGAATATTCTAGAAGGAAATATTGTGCCAATAGGAAACAAAATGGTGTGGTAGACCAGTGGAAATATGTTGGCTATACAGCACGAAATATAAATATTTAAACCAGAAGCCCAATGAGCAAATTGGGAATAAGTCACATGACTGACTGGTGGGGATCTGGGCGGAATGGGAAGCCCTTTAAAAACAGGTGCTCGAGGGCTGGACGGGACTTTTCAGGTGGTTAGCCTTGACTACTTCACAATAGAAGTGTGTGTCGGGCGATTGTGGCCACGCCAGACAAAGTGAGAACTGAGGATACCAGTGCAGTAATCAGAAGGTCTACATCGAGTAATGTATGCACTTCACACTGGCCATGTGAGTAAGCCAACGCAGAAGAATAATGTAGGGATGAAGCATACTATTTGACCATGGGAGCTGAGCCTGCCTACAAGCCAAACCATCACTTGAAATTGTTGGAGGCTGGCTAGCAACACAGTCAAGTGTACACGTCTGTACATACAACCATACTGGAATACTCATTTCAGGGTTGGGTTGTCATTCCTGAGTGCACAGGCTCCGCCACCAACGCAACCGCTTGGCGAACTGACGTCCTCCAGGAGCAGAGACCAACAGTACTCGTAGTACTGGGCGATTCTTCGATCACCTTATTTTAACTCGATGGTTCCTTCTCCAATCCACCTGCACTCACTGTTTACAATGTCCACACGCACATTACACCCAGCTGTTCAAATTCTAGTTCACATGTATCATTATTCAGCTACACATGTATCCCTGTATCAGCTTTGACACATGTACACAGTTTCATGACTTATCTGATATTTCTAATTTCTTAGCTATAAATAAAACAACACGTTCAAGCTTTTCTGCCACTAGTGACTATAGTCACAATTAGTGATGTGGGCTGGGTAAATACCCAGTGGGAAGGTAAATATAAATTGGGTATTTACCCGGGGATATACCCAGTGGCCATTTAAATACCCAAAATGAGGGAATTTTCATTTTTTTGAGCTTTGTACAACACTTTTTGATGTGTTGAAGAAGTGTTGGACAAACAAGGACTGAAACACAGGTATTTTAGGCCTTAAATTGAAATCGGGAACAATATTGATCCTTCAAAACTTTAAAAAAAAAAAAAGGAAAATGGACGTCTGGGTATTCACATGTTATATGATCAAATGCAAGTTTCATGTAGCGACGATAGCGAGGACAGCAATTATGGCCACATTTCGCTCTCAGACGAGCATGATGAAAACTCAGATTAGAAAATATTTTATTACTTTGTGATATTTTGTTTTTTTGACATCAAAGGATGTTGTATTTCTTGGGATGTACTTTAAATATCTTTTGTAAATTAAAAAAACTATAACTTAATAAACAAAAATTAAATTTGATTTGACCCAAGTTGTACTTGTACTACTCAATTGTTATTTTTCATTGTAAATTGGAATATAGGCCTAAGCCTAAAGAGATTCATTATGTATGAATAGCCTAATACATTTGTTAAGCTTCATTAAACCTAAATAAAGTTAGGCCTCTATTTTTTTAGAACTTTTTAGAGTAACTGTTAATTTTCTATTAACTAGTCTTTTTGATTATTTGATTATTTATTTCATATATGAATGATATTACAAACTGTTCTGAAAAACATATACAGTGTGTTGGAAACTGTATATTACACATTTTGTAGAACTTGGCCAATGGTCTGAATAAATTTCCCAGAACTTTTATATCAATGTTTACAAAAAGGCCTTGTTCAATTCTAACCCTGAGTTTTTCAGGTTATAACTATTGAATTTTATCGCCTGATCTAATTCGCAATTCTAAATAAATTTAATTTTATTAACTATCTAATGTAGTTACATTTCTAAAGAGTTAATTTAGAATAGTTTGTATACCGGTACCCTTTTTCAAGGTTCGACTTGCCAAGATACAGGATTTTAATGAAAAATCTAAAATACCCGGGTATTTACCCAAATTGGGTATTTACCCGAGTATATACTCTGGGTATTTACCCTGATTTATAAATACCTGGGTATTTTACATCACTAGTCACAATAAGCAGTGCGTGACAACTAATATCCTAAGGGGCATGGTGGCGCAACAGTCAAGCTGTTGGCCTCTCACCATTGCAGACCGGGTTCGATGCCCAGTCAATGCATGTGAGATTTTCAAAGTGAAATGCCATGTCATGTGGTTCAGACTCCATGTAAAAAGGAGGTCCCGTCGCTCATGATCACGAGATTAACGATAACGTAAAACGACAAACTTTCTTCTTTTCTAAGACAGATAGACTAGTATAACGGGACTAAACAGACAATGGGTACGCTGTTTAGGCGTAGTAAATACGATCAACAAAGCCATCCATAAATTAAAAGAGTTGAAGTTGATTGATACGGCATTGCAACTACGTCTTATCCACTAAAAACATGCCAAAACTGGAAATCTATGGCATTTGAAATGGTTTTATTCACATATTTGGAGTAGCACTCCTGCCTCTCACTCGGAGGGCCCGAGTTCAATTCCGAGCTCCGTCAAGGGTTTTAGAAACTGACATGAGGACTGGTAAGTGGGTGCAGTTAGCCTCGTAAGGACAATTGAGTGGCTGTCTAATCAGAGAGGCAGTGTCTTGGTCAACAACACCAAGGTTAATGGCCGAGGGAAACCAATGTGCTGAACACGCGACATCCCACTATCTGTAGGTTATCAGGGCTGGGCAGCGGTCGCTTGGTAATTTAAGGCCTTCAGGAGCTAAGTGCCATGGGGTTTGTTTTTGTGTTTTAATTCATGTATAGCTTCTTTAACATCCTTCAAAGTACCCCCATAGATTGTGCACAATTTGTTGCCATTGATGAGGAAAAGGAAGAATACTATACTTATGGCCACTAACGTGAGCCACCTCATGCCTAAACTGCAGTTACAATGCCTTGTGTGTCGACAAAGAAATTCCCACGCAATGGATAGTTCATTTTAACAATGATATCAAAGTCGCTCAGACTAAAATCAGGGAATGGAAGGCCGTGGAAAGATATGTTAAGAAAGTCTCACTTTTGTCAATTCCATTACTCACCACTAATCACGTCCAAACTAATGAACGTGATCCCCATCTGATGGAAGTACAGGTCACATATTTTAGACTTGCAGTGTTGAAACACTTTCAGGAGATGAAAATAGTTGCCAATGCTTGTGAATTAACCCATTTATTTTATAAGCCTGGAGCATGGGTGGCTTTCTGGAATCTGGCATCCAAATTTAAAGTCACCATTCAAGACAGAGCAATTTCTGTACATATTTTCATTTGTAAAATAAAAATTCCCCTTACAATGACCAAGAGAACATTTCGTAAATATGAAAGAAGCAATGAAAAGTAGAATTGACATATTGGCTTTCATGGCCATTAATTATACTCCAGCAAATCTTTCAGGTGTATGACCGTGAAAGTCAATATGTCATCCCTTTTTGGAAACCTCTATGGGAAAGAGAAAAGCTGTGGGAGCTCTTGGTTCCTTCAGTAAAGTAGCACAGCAGTGGGCTGTAAGTATGGGATGTAGTGCAAGATGCACTACCTGAGCCGTGGCCTGGACACGGTGTACCGAGTGGCCGCTGACACAGCGAAACCCCGCAACAGACAGAGCATAAACACTAAATATTTACTAGAGCAAAAGTAGTTTTATTTATAACCAGGTACTTACCTCATCATATGATCTGTTATGGATTATGGTCCCATATATAGGCTGGAGATCATTAACACGTTGATGACCAACTTGCTGTGCTGCAGTATTCAAGGCCAAAAGTGACTGTAACTAGAGAAATACACAAAGGTTACTTACTTGTAGATTGTAAACAAGTTCATGAACATTTCTTACATGCCGTAAGGCTACTAACAAGACCTAGTAAAATCACAAGAGGGAGCAAGAAATACAGTGAATGCATATTGTTTAATAAAGTACAGAAATTGTAAAATTGTACACCTTTTCAATACTCTGTCATTAATTAAGGATAAACTCAGTACATGTTTAGGCATTAGGCAACTTCTTCAGCAGACATCAAAGTCTACCTACTAATACTAAAATTGGATTTGTGATGAAATGCATTAACATGATGATTCACACGTCCTTTGCAAACAAAGCTATGGCATGAGTCACACCTTTAAGTGGCAGAAGTGTTCTTACTCATCCACACATCACACACCGTCCCCTCTTCTTCGTAACAGTCTCCTCAATTTGTTCAACACAAGGTTCTTCGTATTTCTTGCTTCGTATTTCCTGAGAATAGTTGCTATGTTGGCAGGAAGTGTAGGAATTTTAGCTCCTTCCACGACTAGCTGAGGCTTCTTAAAGAAAATTGCTCAATCTTTCAAGAAAATCCTCTCTTTTTTTTCTCTCTCTCATTTGCAAGAAAAATTGTTTAACCATTGATTCCTGCTAAATCTATTAGAGCAGAATAAGCATATCGCAGTTAATCGAGTGTGTCGACTTCTCCCTTTGTAGCATTGTAATCCAAGGTTATCTCAGGTTTACCTGTAGCTTCGTCAACTGTTCCAGAATCGTGCATAGTTAAAAGTAGAAAAACTGCCTTTAATTTTTCGTTACATATGAAATTAAGGTCATATATTCTGGAATCCAAAATGAGATGACTTTTATGAGGCAAAAATTCTCCTGGGATTTCGCATTTGTTTATTCTCAATGTTCCAATGCAAGCAAATTGCTTTTTCAAAAAGGAGGTGGCTAAGGGACAACTGGTATGCATTGTAACTTCTCTTCCAAAGCCTTAAATGTGAGTAACGAGCCTTCCTACATCATTGAAAGGTAGCCCTTCTAGCATGGAATGTTCATTGTTTTTGTGTCTGTATTAAATAATACATCACAAACCATCTGAAATACACAAAGAGCAAGAGATTGTTGTCCATTTTTAAGCTGTTGCCCATTTTGAATCATTTGCACTAGAAAGACAATAAAAATGTATGCCTCTGGTAACTCTACTTGCATATGGTAGCAACAGGAATTGCACTTTATTTCGCATGAAAATTACCGGTTCTTTGTAGGGAGGGGGTAGGACCAGCCCTTACTTGAAAATAAGTGCCTAGTTTATCTTGGTGAAGAGTTAACTGTCCTGAACTCTTACTTGAAAAAGAGCAGCATTAACATACATTCAAATTTAGAATATAGTACATAATTATAAAGCTCGTCATGATCCATATTCAAGTTTATAATGCTTTTAATAACTTTTGCTTTTAATCCATCAATACAAAAACTGTAGTTATGCCAAAGTTTCCTTCAGTACAAGTTTCGATCAATCAATGTGATCTTCCACTGTGAAATCTATGCACATCTCAATTCCAGTTTCAAATCAACAACTCATCTGTGTCATCATCATCGGCTTTAACTCGAATCCGAGTATAAATCTTCTTCCTTCAGTCCAGTTTGTGGATGTGTTTACGGTGACTAAGGAGTCCAATCCTGGCATGGAACAAGCGACCACACAAGTCACATAGTATTGCTGGAGGAGGACGTGGTTGGGCTGCTCGAAGTTTCCTAGCTTGACGCTTGGCCTCTTCATGTGTGCGTCGATCCCTTTCAAACGTCTTTACAGTATCCGAGATGGTACGGCGCCAAGTTGAGCGGTCTTCAGCCAGCATGTCCCAGGTTTGTGAATCAAGACCTGTCAATTTCAGGGTCTGCTTAAATTGGTCCTTGTAGCGCCTCTTAGGACCACCATGAGGTCTGGTGCCATAGCATAACTCACCATATAGCATTTGACGAGGTAATCTCACATCATCCATCCGATGGACATGACCAATCCATCTAAATTGGTGACCTATTATGGATGATTCTATGCTGTTGATTTGAGCCTTTTCCAGAACAGCAATATTGGTAATGCGGTCTTCCCATTTAATCCTCAGGATTGATCGAAGTTTTTGTAGGTGGCAACGCTCAAGCTTCCTAAGATCACGTCGGTAAAGGGTCCAAGTTTCACAACCATACAACAATGTAGAAATGACTACTGCTTTGTACACCATAAGCTTTGTACTCATAGACAGATCTTTATTCATGAAGACCCGGTGCGCTAATCGTCCATACGCTGCGTGGGCTGCGCCAATTCTCTTATCCACATCCTGCTCACAGGTACAGCTCACAGAGATGGTACTGCCCAGGTACGAGAAGGGGTCAACCTGTTCTAATGGCAAATTTGAGATGGAGATATTGAACTGAGGAAGAGGTGTGCCTGGTGAAGGTTGTGCTAAGACTTATTGACATTTATGGTAAGACTAAAGCGATCACATGCACTTTTGTAACAATTAACTGACTCTTGCAGCTCTTCTGGTGTGAGAGTTGGTGACGCAGCATCATCTGCATACAACATGTTAGTAACCTTAGTAACCTGAGTTTTCCTCAAGGAGCGGAGACGAGTTAGGTTGAAAAGCCCTCCATCAAAACGATACTTGACCTCCACACCTGGGATGTTTGTGGGTGAATCATAAAGCATTGCAGCCAAGTACAGCGCAAAAAGCGTTGGAGCCAGTACACATCCTTGTTTCAGTCCATGGGTAATGAGAAATTCAGCGGACATCTTATTCTGATCTGATGGCATGACAGGTCATCTGTGTAACACTCTTAAAAATAACTTATTATAACTAAGATGCACATTTAAAAAGGCAATTAAAATGTATTACTACAATCGTGATAATTACCATCCTTGACTTAGAATAGTGTACCTAGAGACAGAGTTTGGGAAAGTCTAAAACAACAAGGTATTGCAGGAGAAATAATACATATTATGAAAGCGATGAACAGTATTGTTGCAGCTGTGTCAAGACTCAAGTAGGTAAAACAGGATGGTTTGAAATTGAACACTGATTAAAACAAGGGAGTGAACTCTCACCATTGCTATTTATACTGGTGATGGATGATACATTAAAGGCAACAAAGGATCCATACACAGGTACAAGAAAGAACATAATCCTATTTGCTGATGATGTTTCGATTTGGAGAGAGAATGAGAATATGGTCCAACAACAGCTGGATGTACTGAAGGAAAATATTCAGAAATGGGAAATGAAAATCAGTGTAGAGAAAAGTAAGACAATGGTAATGACAACAGGAAAAAAAGAAGCAAAAGGGATTGTTAAAATTGGAGCTGTGCATCTGGAAGTAGTAGAGCACTTCAAATATTTAGGAAGTGAATTGATGGAAAATGCAAGATTGGATATGGAGATCAAGAAGAGAATACAATGTGGGAGTGTTTACTATCATCATGTTCAGGGTTTAATTTGGGATAAAGACATACCACTGAAGGCTGAAGAAGTGATGTACAGGACCTATTGCTTACCAATAATGATGTATGGAGCAGAAACCTGGCTGCTGACAAGGAGAGATGAAAGTAGAATACAGGCAGTCCAAATGAAATTCCTGAGGAGTATGGTACAGAAGACTAGGAGAGAGAGAGAGAGAGAGTAAGGAATGAAGACATTTGAAAGAAAGTGACTGTACAGAAGCTGAATGATAAGCAGGTGAAGAACAGATTGAGATGGTATGGACATGTGAAAAGGATGAATGATGAAAGAATGCCGAATCAAGTGATGGAGAGATGGATGACTGGAAAGAGAGGACGAGGAAGATCTAGAGTACGGGAGATGGATTTGGTGAAGGACAGTGTGAGAGAACGAAACCTGGAGTGGAGTTCAGTTGTTGAGGAGGGATTGGTGGACGGACAGAGTAAAGTAAAGGGGTGTCATATTTCCTCCGACCCGGCCCAAGCTGGAGAACGGAAATTGATGATGATGACGACTACAATCATACTGTAAATACATAAACTACCGTATTTACTCGAATACGACCCGCCCTCGAATAAGACCCGCACCCTGATTTTGAAGAACAAAATTTAAAAAAAAGAATTTTTACTCAAAATTATTTACTATCTTAACTAAATAAAAAGAATAGCATTTATCCAAAATAGTTTCCAACAGTTTTGAAGTCGTCCTAAAATAACACACATCAAACGATTAAAAATACAAATAAAAGTACACAAACACTTCATTCATCGTCATCAGAAGTACCAACTTCGGAACTTTTATCACCATCACTTTCCCACTAAATGTCGTCATCACAGCCATCCATAGCATTCGAAATACTACATTTCTTGAAGCTCTTCCGTATGAGATCTCCAGAGATACGATTCCATGCCGTCAAAATCCACGAACACAGCAGCTGAACTTTCGGGCGCTGAATACGACCAGTTGGAGTCGGTGCGTGCTTATCGGCCGCCATCCGCTCCATACACAGCTGTTTCAAGGCCGCTTTGAACGGGCGGTTCACGCAGCATAGACGTCATCCCGCCCAATCACGAATACATGACTCGTCAATATCATATTTCCTACCGGGCACGATTTCCAATAACTTCAGCTTCCCTCGCAACTTTCAATTTCTCACTCACAGTAAATGACCGCAAACGTTTCGTAGCATTCATATTTACACTCGGAGAACGTGCGTGTGACTATGACGCCGCGTGCTTACGGTAAAACAAAGTTATAGCCGGAAGAAGGCTAGCACCATCTAGCGGATACTCGCAACACCCGATATCGCGCGCGGCGGGCAATTTAGATCCTTCAAATTTGGATGACTCAAATAAGACCCGCACCCCAATTTTTCACGTCCGAATTTGTTTAAAAATGTGCGGGTGGTATTCGAGTATATACGGTACTTAACATACAGTGTTTTGTTTATTATTTTAATTTTTTATACACCCAAGGGGTGATCTACAAGTACCGTCGCATGTGGAGTATTGTCTGGGGAGGAAAGTGTGAATGTATGGACGAGGAATTGGAAGGTAGCGGCTGTGACCTATAGTTAGGGACCAACCCCGGCATTTGCCTGGAAGGACGATGTGAAACCACAGGAGACCATTTCAAGGTTGCCGGCGGGTGGATTCGAACCTCCTCTTCTCCCGGATGTGAGCGACTACCTGCCACCACGCCGTAACGACCACGGCTAACTCACCCGGTACATACAGTGTAATGTGTTCATGTTTCGAAGAAGATTCTATTTCCTGATTCGTCAGTTGAAATAGGAACAAGTACTGAAGGAAACTTGGGCATAACTACAGTTTTTGTATTCATGCATTAAAAACAAAAGTTATTATAAGCATTATAAACGTGAATATGGATCATCATGACGAGTTTTATAGCTGTTTGTAATACATGCAAATGCAACTGTTTGCGGAGGTAGAGGTATGTCAGAGGCATTCTCACGAAAAAAGCACACTCTAGACAGGTATTTTTAAAAACGCTTTCTGAACATTGGACACTAGTCTGCCAACAACTGGAAAAAGTTTTCACACCACTCACTCAAAGTAAAGCAGGCGTGATGCAGGTTACATGAACCAACTTAGGATAAAACGCTTGAATTGCCTTTCCTGTTTTTACCATGTATGGCGCAGCATCAGTGAGGAAAAGCAGAACACTGTCAAGCTCTATTCCATGTAGTCATAACAGAAGGAGGCTTTTGTCAAACAGCTGGCAAATAGTTAGGTGATTCACATTCTCCAGGATGTCCATTACGAGGAGAAATATTTTCCCAGGCTTGTCCTCCTCTAACATATCAACAATCACATTTGCAACAAAGCGACCCACTTCATCACTTAACAAAAGTTGACTTACCCTCTAAGCAGTCACGATTTTTTTCAATTGTGTCCTCATAGCAGCGGTGCACATACTCCTTTCGGAGGGTAGACTAATCAGTAATGTTTCGATTTGAATCATCATCATCATCATCTTGTACAGTTTCCAGCCCCAGGCTGGGTCTGTTTGGAACATAAGCCTCGCCACTTACTTCTTTCTTCCCACCACCTCTCCGCTGTCACTCTGGTCCAGTCCTCGCCTCTTCTTGACACATTCCTCTACTCCTTTCAGCCATCTATCTCTTGGTCTTCCCCTTGGTCGTTTCTTCTGCATCTGCATCTCATGTATCCTCTTGGGAATCTTCTTCTCATCCATTCTCTTTAAGTGTCCATACCACCTCAGTCTTGATGTCTCAATCCTACCTTGCAAGGGCTCCTCTTTCACCATTTCCCTGACCTTTTCATTCCTCACCCTGTCTCTTCTTGTTACTCCGATCCAACTTCGCAGGAACTTCATTTCACCTGCCTGTATTCTGCTTATGTCTCTTTTCTTCATTGTCCACGTTTCTGAAGCATAGGTCAGTATCGGGATATAGTAGCTTCTGTATAACACTTCCTTGCTTTTTTGTGGGACATCTTTATTCCACACTAAGCTCCTAATGCTTCTCAGAAATGCTTCTGCCTGTCTGCCACGTTCCGTAATCTCTTTGTCATTTCTCCCATTTTCCTCCACTATACTTCCCAAGTACTTGAGACTCTCCACCTTCTTCAGCTGTCCACCTCCAAGTGTTATCCCACTCATTGGTCTGTCCTTTTTCCTGGTCGTTAATAGGATCTCACATTTACTGATGTTGAACTTCCATCCGTACTCTCCCACTGTTTCTTCCCAAGCCTTCAGTTGCTCCTGAATTTCCTCCTCCTTGTTTCCCCAGACCATGAGATCATCTGCAAACACCATTGCTTTCATCTTTCGATTTGAATATTGTTCCAAAAACATTTTGAAGGATTAATTGCATATGCTCTAATAGGATATTTGCACTAAGGTACTGCAAACGTCGTAAAATGGAGACTTAGAATATTCACTATTACTTTGCCCACAAGTCCAACCCCTCCTCCACGTGGTGGGAGACGGGCAACGGCATGAAGTAGGGGATTGCCTGTATGGGTGAAGTACAGTGGGGACTTTGTGTGCCCCGGGACCGCTACGGTAGCTGTGAAGGCTCTATGGGAACCCTGAAAAGTGACGGCTGACGGGGCTCTGGTGAAGCTACGATAGGCCTAGCAAGCCAGTAGTGGATATCATATTTGCTTTCAAACCAGGAACAGGCCTCGGAAAGGACGGATGCAAACGACGACGACCAGGATATGCTAATGGACTACGAGTTGGGACATTAAACATACAGACACTGACAGGAAAGGTGGAGAAGATTGTAGATGTGATGGAGAGAAGAAAACTGGATGTACTGGGCTTGGCAGAAACAAGATGGAAAGGAGAAGGTCGCAGAGAACTGAGGAAAGGGTACCGGTTGTACTGGAGTGGGAACAGTGAAGGAAGGAGCAGCGGAGTAGGAGTAGTTGTGAGAGATGGAATGAAGGAAGAGGTAAAGGGAATAAGTGACAGGATCATGAAGATCAGAGTAACTGTAAAGGGAAGAAGCCTGGAGATAGTCCAGGTATATGCCCCTCAAGTTGGATGTACAGCTCAAGAGAAGGAAGACTTTGAGGAGGAGCTACAACAGCAGTTGAATGGTCGGAGCATCATTGTCATGGGAGATTTGAATGCACATGTAGGAAGTGAAAGGCAAGGATATGAAAATGTATTGGGAGCAGAAGGATGGGGTAGCAGGAATGAAGAAGGGAGAAAGTTGCTGGATTTTTGCAAGAGAAACGGTTTAGTGGTAGGCAACTCCTGGTTCCGGAAGAAAGAAAGCCACAAGGTAACGTGGTACAGCAGTGATTTAACAAAGAAATCTTTGGTAGATTACATGCTGTACGACTGGGAAATGAAGAGAAGTGTCAGAGATATAAAGGTAATACCATCAGAGGCCTTAGATAGCGACCACAGAATACTTGTAATGAACCTGGGAGTTGTTAAGGATAGCAAGAGGACAGAGTACCAGGAAAGGAGAATCAAAGTATGAAAACTCAAGGAAAAGGAAGTCAAGGAAGAATTCCAGAAGATAATAAGGGAAAGGATGCCAACAGACAATCCTAAAACAGGGGAAGAGGAATGGAAGCAATTCAAAAACACAATGGTGGAAGCTGCAGTGGCAGTATGTGGAAGAACAAGCAACAGAAAGCGGTGTAAAGAGACACCATGGTGGAATGAGAGAGTAAAAGAAGCTGTGGGAAGGTAGAACAAGGCTTTCAGAGTGTGGTTCCAGGAAAGAACTGATCTGGCAAGGGAAGATTATAAGATAAGGAAGAAAGAAGCAAACAAGATTGTCGCAGAGGAGAGGAAGAAGTGGATGGTAAAGTGGACAGAGATGATGGAGGAAGACAGCAGAGGAAATAAGAAAGTACTTTATGGGATGGTCAAAAGTAAGAGAAGAGGTCTGCGAGAGGATGTGGTAATGATGGACAAAAACGGAAATGCGGTACACAACAAAGAGACACTCAAGACAGCGTGAAAAGAGTACTTTGAGGATTTGCTGAATCCAAATGGTCATAGGGAGGAAGACAATGTATTGGAAGATGGAGAAGACAACACAGGAATGGAAAAGGACCTGACTTGGAGAGAACTGGAAATGGCTATAGACAAGATGAAAGGAGGAAGGGCACCAGGTGTGGATGAAGTGAGTGTTGAAATGGTGAAGGCAGCAGGGGAGGTTGGGAAACAGTGGCTGTACCGTGTGATGAGGGTGATATGGAAGGAGAAAAAGACCCCAGAAGATTGGAAGAAAGGATTAATAGTCCCAATATTTAAGAAAGGAAGCAGAAAGGAGTGCAGAAATTACAGGGGAGTCACACTCATACCTCACTGTGCCAAGATATATGAAAAGATATTAGAAAGTAGAATACGAGCCAAAGTGGAGAGAAAATTGAGAGAGGAGCAGTATGGATTCAGACCTGGGAGATCAACAGTGGATCTCATATTTTCAGTGAGACAGCTCCAGGAACACCACTACGAATTTGGAGAGGATCTGTTGATGGCCTTCCTGGACATCGAAAAGGCCTATGATAGTGTGTGTAGGGTGAAGGTTTGGAAAGCAATGGAAAACATGGGAGTGGAAAAAGAGACTGTAGGCAGAGTGAAGGAGATGTATTGTGGAAGTGTGAGTTGTGTGAAAGTTGGAGGGGAAAGAACAGACTGGTTCAGACAAATGAGTGGCCTGAAACAGGGTAGTGCGCTGTCACCCCTTCTCTTTATTGTGGTTATGGACGAGGTAATGACACGGATAGCAGGAAAGATAGGAGAAGATAAGATGAAAGCAATGGTGTTTGCAGATGATCTCATGGTCTGGGGAAACGAGGAGGAAATTCAGGAGCAACTGAAGGCTTGGGAAGAAACAGTGGGAGAGTACGGATGGAAGTTCAACATTAGTAAATGTGAAATCCTGTTAACGACCAGGAAAAAGGACAGACCAATGAGTGGGATAACACTTGGAGGTGGACAGCTGAAGAAGGTGGAAAGTCTCAAGTACTTGGGAAGTATAGTGGAGGAAAATGGGAGAAATGACAAAGAGATTACGGAACGTGGCAGACAGGCAGAAGCATATCTGAGAAGCATTAGGAGCTTAGTGTGGAATAAAGATGTCCCACAAAAAAGCAAGGAAGTGTTATACAGAAGCTACTATATCCCGATACTGACCTATGCTTCAGAAACATGGACAATGAAGAAAAGAGACATAAGCAGAATACAGGCAGGTGAAATGAAGTTCCTGCGAAGTAGGATCGGAGTAACAAGAAGAGACAGGGTGAGGAATGAAAAGGTCAGGGAAATGGTGAAAGAGGAGCCCTTGCAAGGTAGGATTGAGACATCAAGACTGAGGTGGTATGGACACTTAAAGAGAATGAATGAGAAGAAGATTCCCAAGAGGATACATGAGATGCAGATGCAGAAGAAACGACCAAGGGGAAGACCAAGAGATAGATGGCTGAAAGGAGTGGAGGAATGTGTCAAGAAGAGAGGCGAGGACTGGACCAGAGTGACAGCGGAGAGGTGGTGGGAAGAAAGAACTAAGTGGCGAGGCTTATGTTCCAAACAGACCCAGCCTGGGGCTGGAAACTGTACAAGATGATGATGATGACTTTGCCCTAACAGAAGCTGTATTTCCTTTCCTCCATAGCTCAGAAAGCTGCTCTCACGCGTTTCTCACGCCCAAAATGCTGCTTGATATGGAACCGCTTTTCTGCACTAAATTTCACTTTGCAATAGCCTATTTTCAGAAAAGAATACTTCTATCAGTAGAAAACACCTAGCACCAAATTCAGACAAAAGCTGTTGCAAGAAAGAAGGTTTACTAGCCTTCACTTTAGGCATGTGAACAGTCTGGCTTTCTTCCACATACTGACAAAGTCTGGCCGTCCCGCCCCCTGCACGAGGTCCTTGTCGTGTCACAGCACCTCCTTATCTGACTTGTGATCCTTGCTGGTACTTTACCTGCTGTATAGTCGATCCTGCTTCAGTCGTCCAGCAGTTTCCCTCCCTATTCAGAGATGGTTCAAATATATTTATTTACTACAGAAAGGACATTTAAGACGTAATGAACTGATGATTAGAAATGAGAATGAACACTAAAAATGTAGTCAAAATAAGGTTAAGTTGCAAAAAAAAAAAAAAAGCTGCAAGACCTAAAGGCTAAAAAATGACCAAGCCAAATTCTCTGAGAAAGACAAAAAAGGACAAATAAAATCAAAAATTCTCTGGTCTACAGTAACGCAAAAAGAACAAGTATTATGCTGGGCCTCATCTTCGGACACTAAAAAAAGGAAAAGATTCTTCCTCAACTTCGAAGCCCTGATTAGAACTAACTGGACGGATATAATATGTCCCAGACTGAGAGATGTGACAAGCCATGCTCAGTGGCCATGAGGGCAAAGAAATAGAACGTACCTCGGCAAAACCTTGTTGGACGTCCTATCCTTCCACCTGTATGTGTTGCCATACCTTCTACTGGATTATCATTTTATGTGTCAGCAACTGTACAAGTGTAAGATCATTCAAAAACCTACTGAAGATGTCCATGCATCCAATAATGTTTACACAATTGCATATAACAGGAAGAAAACCTATGCAGAAGTCAATATAGCTTACCTGATTATTAAACTCCGGTTGGCGCAGGAGATTGATGGCGTTCAGCAAGCTATCAGCGAGAGCTGCCTGGGAATTGGGACCAGCTACCTGAGGTAGAAGAGAAGCCTGCGAAGCAAGTGATGGTGGTCTACCTTCCCATGCATCAAGAAGACCTTGCCTGCCTTGGAGCACGATTCTCGGTGAAGACTGCATATCACGACGGAAACCATGTCGCTGTGACATCTGAAAATGTAAGCGCATGTCTCACTATCTACATCAGTACACAGCCATGAGCAATATTACGATAATAATGAATAAAATTATAATTGACAGCACATGTCAACATGTCATACAAAACCGCACCACATCGCATGCACAGTTTGTACTAGCCACTCCTTGTTAGAGTTTGCTGAAGTAAAAGTAGCCCAGCCAGGAAAAATTGTTCAATGTGAACCTCTCAATATTCTTGGGCTTTTAATGTGATTAAGAGTGTAAGATTAAGAGGGCGCTTAAGTCAGTCGGCCGGCCGCTCGTGGCAGGCTTTGCTTATAGCATTGAGAGAGTTAAGATCTACGTTTTAAATAGGACAACAGCTGAAATAAAATGTCACTTTCAAATCACGTAAATACCTTAAATAGCACTTATTTAACTTTTAAAATGAGTTTCTATTGAACATTACATATTTTATCATTGAAACTGAGAAGCATTTTCTCCATAAGACAAGGTCTATTTTTCACCGATGTAGCTTAAGAAATTAAAAGTCAATGTAAATGTCATAAGTGAAGAAAAGTTACATGGTTATAAAGAGTATTTATTAAAGAATGCTTCTAATGTGATGAATCTTGCTTTTCTCCAGCGTGTTTGTATAAAAGAACAGTATTTAATGCTCTTACACTTTCATACGTAATGCCGCTGCCGTAGAAGTTCTATAAACGTCCGGATAAACGACGTTCTACTGTATTTTGGAAATTGAGGAAAGTATGCATACAGGTCGATAGTCGGATGGAGAATTTGCAAGTGAATTTTTCGGAACTGGAATAACCAAAGCATTTTTCCATATTGTTGGGCAGAAACCTTCTAAAAGACATGTGTTACAAATATGTGTAATAATTGGCAGGAGTACTTCTATCAGGTTAACGATAAAGGAAATGGAGATGTCATCTACTCCGACTGCTTGTGATTTGATAGATATTTTTCCTTTTCTTACAACAGTTTTATTTATTTTTATTTTGAATAACGGTCGGTGAGGTAGTGGGACACATTGCAGTGAATTTATTGTTGTTTGTATTATTTGGAGATCAGTCCTAATTATTTCTCGAGCAAAGTGAGCATTTAATTCATTGGGATTAATATCATGAGTATTGGCGTTTGTAGTGCACCTCCCAATACCTACCAACCCGAGTTGCTGCCAGGTGTTCCTAGCATTCAAGTTACCGGCTAGCTGTTGGAAGTAGGCACATTTTTAATTTTGAATCATTTGTTTAACTCGATTTCTAAGCACACGATATTTTTCAAAATCGGCACTTGATAAGGTCTGCTTATAACGTCTGTGTAATGCGTCACGTTTGGCCATTGCGAATTTAATGTCGCTCAATAGCCAAGGAGCAGCTTTTCGAGTGACGTTAGCTGTTCCTTTAGGTGCATGATTGTCATATAGTTCCAGCAGTATTGTGTTAAATCTGCTCACCTTTTCATCAACGTCAGTCAAGTGCAGTATATCGTTCCATGAACAGAGAATCGCGTCTTGTGTTAATTCGTGAAGCTTCAATCTTTTCATGTAATGTATTTTGGCACAGTTTTTTTGAGTTTTTAAAGAATAAGCTAAATAAATCAGGTCGTGTAAATATAAGCCACGTACTGATATCTGATCGTGTTTTAATATTTTCTGTGGGTTATTTGTGATAAGTAAATCAATTAGAGTGCGTGAAGACCCGTGGGGTGTGAGTACGTGGTGAGTAGGGCCGAGTGGTAATATTGTCATGTTACAAGAGGTAAACATGTTCCGTAAATGATTTGCGTCAGTGGAGTCTATTAATATGTTTCTGTTAAAATCACCAAATTAAGTAAGTGTTCGTAGGTAGGTAACAGTCTTAGTAGAGTTTCTTCAAAATCCGTGAAGTTGCAAGTTACCATTGTTTCCTCATGTATACACAAACCACTAGAATCACTTAAACAACCACTCACACTGAATTTAAAATAAAACCACCTATCACTAATGCAATCACTTACACTAAAATTAAAATAAAATACTAAATACACACTCACAATTACACACATTAACCTGTTCGTTTAACTTCCGATACGAGCACCTGACTCTTTGATTAGACAGGCAAGTTCTGCTGGAGTGTTTATGTAGTGCTTTTTGCCTTCAAAGTCCACAATCACTTTTCTTCCATCCAGTTTGTAGGTTTTTCTTGCTCCAAAGTGATCCCTGGCCTTGTTGAGCATTTCCTTCCACGATGCTGTGAGAGACTCTGTTATGAGGATCTCTGTTCCTTTCAGAAGTCTCTTGGCGCGCCAGACACGTTCCCTCTTGTGGTAGCGGGTAAACTTGACAATAATCGGTCCTCTACCGGTAACCACCACATCCGCAGTAGATCTCTTGGGTTTCCCCAATCGATGACACCGATCGAAGATCATCATAGTTAATTCAATGGTTAGTTTGTCCTTGAGTACCTCCGTTACTCTAGTGTACAAGTCTTCATTGGGAGTTTCACTTACCCCATGTAGCAGTAGGCAGTTCCGGCAGCTGTACTGATGCCTCATCAATTCGAAGTTCTTGCTCTACAATCTGTCATTCAAGTTCTTCTTTAAGTCACTTAGCTCCATTATGACTTTGAGGTGAACTGTGTTTCATGGAGTTGAGGTTGGTAGAAGTGCTCGTTCAAGCTGTGGTGGCTCCCTCTAGGTGAGTTTGAAATATTTTGAGCTTTTCTTCAAACACTGAAATTCTTTGATTGACGGCTTTGAGGGTCACGACTGTTGACTGGATATTCACTATGTTGTATATAGTTAAAAACAGGTATTCTACGGAGCACTTTTATGCACGATGCATCTCAGTCGCCATGACACTTTAAATGTACAAAATTTATGAACAAATACAGTATAGCCAACCCCACACATGCGGTACTACTGTATAGCCGGTATCATAAAACAAACAAGAAAGCGCCGCACCTCTTTGAAAGAAATCAACCTCAAGACACCCGAGTGCTCCAGTTTTTTAAATAACATCTGATCTATATCCTCCCATCCCCTAAAACTGTAATTACCCGAAAATGCATCAATAATTTTCATTCAGACCAATTTTCTTTCCCCTAGACCAATAATTGCTAGGTAGCACGGCACTCAAGCTATGCTAATATATACATCCTTGGTTGTAGTCACGCATCAATAATCTTTATCCTGGCCAATGGTGCTGCTAATTAATGCTTTTTCACATAATTACAATATTACGTGTCGTGTGGTGCAATTAGTATCTCACATGTATGTAACAATGAACTGTCATCAATGTGTGTGTCTGATAACAGTTGAATTAGGTACCTCATGCGCCTCAGAAACATGGCTGCCGTCGTTGATTGAGCAAGATATACATTTATTTACGTAATATAACAAATATTTCCAGTGTGGCTGTGATAAATGACAGATTAAATCTAAATTAGACATCACTCTTTTCTTTTTCACTTTCATTTCGATAATAATACATGATTTTCCTACCTTATTTAATCTTCTGGGGGGACATTAACAATTGAAATTACTAACCTTGGTCACTTCTGCACCGAATATACCGTATGTGCTAACGTACGTAAATATGTGTTTTTATTTTTTGCCAATTTAACAATGGCAGTCTTGTTTGACAGCTAGCTACAAAATACATCACACTAATTAAAGATTATTGATGAGCGACTACAAGGGCGTGAGAAAATTAAAACAGGGGTGTAACTTATATATGGTTAACACTATTGGTCTAGACAAAAGCCATTGGCTTCACAGTACCGCTTATACACGACAGTAGTACTGTTGGCAATACTGTATTTGACGATAATTCACACGCAGAATGGCGGACAAACCTGGAATTTTACTATATAAGTCATGATCAATTCCAGATTTCTTTTCCATCATGTCTCAATCAGTGTTACTGTAGTGTAGTACTCATGGATTTCGATGCTAGGACAGGAAATAGGACTGAAGTGTAGGAGAAGGTCTGATGGGGAATTTCAATGCTAGGACAGGAAAGAGGACTGAGGGATATGAGAAAGGAATGGATAAAAGGGATGAAGGAAGGAAGGAAGGTTGTAGTTTTACGTGACCGTTAACCTCGAGATCACGAGCTATGGGACCTCCTTTTTACATGGAATCTGAACCATAGGACATGGCATTTCACTTTGAAAATCTCACATGCACTGACTAGGAATCGAACCTGGTCCACCGTGGTGAGAGCCACCACGCCCATAAATGGCATGAGGATAGTGAAGTGAACAGCAATGGAAAATGTTTACTGGAGTTCTATGCTAGCCTGGGGTTATTCATTGCGGCTAGCCTGGGGTTATTCATTGCGAACTCTTGCCTGTTATTAACTCATAAATTATTGCATCTTAGAATATTGCCAAACCAAGTCATCCAGCTGAAGTAAATGAAACTAAATCGGAACAGGTATGCCATTTGGATGATACTGGTTGACCACCCCGAAACAGCTGAACAGCACACTGTATTGAAAATTTTCTCTAGATTGTATGGATAGAGGTTTGGCTGAAATGGGAACATAGTTTACAAATATCGCAGACTGCAATGCGGATACAGACTCCAGTTAAGTGTTTGCTAATTGTGAATCTGCAAGAAACAGAAACAGAAATTTGACTACACTGACAAATAATGCAAGACTCCAGAATTTCAGGCACAGTATTACTTCTATTTACGGTATGTACCGGTAGATTGAACGTAGAACGAGCGATACATTCCCTACAGTACATGAATTAGCCAAAATACCTTATCAAACGATGAAATATAAATCAGGAAATGATGTTTCCTCCTCCGCCGTCAGTGACCCACCTAGCCATCCCAAATAGGATCAAGACTTATATAGCCAAAATTACAGCTGTGGTCGCCATTGTACAAATCAATCATCATCAAAACAGTACTGCCAACCTCGCCCGTACGGTACTATATAAAACAAAGAAGTGCCCAGTTCATTCTCTAGTGCGCAGCACTCAGTTAATTTGATAGTGCACCGAATTGAATCATTTATTCACTATGGATTGTCGAAATTGCCTGATTTAACAATCAGTAACTTCAATCGGCGGTTCTATGATCAACCTAAGAAGTCGCTGAAGCTATTGCAAAAACACATTTTAGTACCAAATACACTACCGTGCGCGAAATGCCATCGTGCAATAGAAGTTAGGTGGATAAAATATAACCTATTTGTAACCTGCAACAAGAGGATACCCGGAAGTCAAGGCTGCACCCACACCCGACCATTCTAACCTTCAGTTTGTCCAATCTAATGGCTTTTGACAATGGTTACAGCCTAACACGCCCAGATCAATAGTTTTGTGTCCACCATGCCCAGCTAGCTGCACGCAGCCAAGGCTGCACCTACACCCGACCATTCTAACCTTCGTTTTGTCTAATCCAATGGTTTTTTACAACGGTTACAGCCTAACGCGCCCAGATCAATGCTTTTGTGTCAACCGTGCCCCACTAACTGCGCGCGGCCGGGACCGCACCTACACCCAACTATTCTAAACTTCGTTTTGTCCAATCCAATGGTTTTTGACAATGGTTACAGCCTAATGCGCCCAGATCATTGGTTTTGTGTCAACCGTGGCCCGCAAGCTGCGCGTGGCCAAGGCTGCACCTACACCCGATCATTGTAACTTTTGTTTTGTCCATTCCAATGGTTTTTGACAATGGCTATAGCCTAACGTGTCCCGATGAATGTTTCTTTTAATCAACAGAGATTTTGTATCCCACTCTTTTTTATCAACAGTGATTTTGTATCCCACATGTTGGCACCAATGTGTGCGCCTCGGTGTGTCCTGCTAGAGTGCGCCTCTTGACAGTTGAACGAGATGCAAGCGCCGTCGTAACATGGCGGCCTTTTGTAAAAGAGCAATATATAAAAACACATATTTACGTACTTTAGCACATATATGAGGTGCAATAGTGACCAGGGTTCCTAATTTCAATACGTAATAACGCCCAGAAAATGAAACAAGGACACAAGGTATGTAAAAGTCACATTCATGTCTGATGCAAGTATATAAGCCACGTTCTACTTTCATTCAGCATTAATGACTGAAATGTAATTAGACATTCCGAGTAAACAAACAGGACAACATGTTCTAAAAAATTAATAAATTAATCCACATGGCAAGCGGGTTTACATTTTTCTTGATCCCGAAAGGAACAGAGACTGGAACTAACATTCGGTACGGAGTCCTTGTGGTCTACTCGAGACTTGTTCTCAAACAAAACTGTTGTTTCAGTGACATCTGCCGAAAGCTTCTAATGATGATCGCCACTTAAGTGGAAAAATGCGGTTCTCATCAGGTACGTAATTTTCAATTAAACAGGACTCAAAATGTCATCCACTTATGCAAATAATTGTTACTGGACACAATTTATTACAATATAAAGCACTCGAAAGAGCATACAGGATGTTTTAATTTCAGTCTTTGCTATATTCCGATATGAACTTCACTCGCTTCCCACATGTTGTGATGTGATATAATTCACACCATTGTTCGCAGAGCTCGCAAATGCAGTGTTCTCCAGGAGTGTGGAATTTTTTGTTTTTACAGGGTCATTATGTGTGTGCGCGCCAATAAACACGGCAAGCTAAGCCGGCTGCGACTAGCGCAGATCGCGGCCAGCTCCCACTATCACACATTTACCAAACATGTTCAATAATGTGTACTTACAGGGCTCATAGGCGATGCTGAAAATGTCCTCTCGGTAGCGCTACAGGAGAGGAGACCAAAGGTATAAAAAATTTTAGGAAATGAAATTTGCCAAAGTACCTTTAGTAATGGTATCCGGAGACGTTAATATAATAGATGTTGACTCGTCCGCTGCCATAAACCCACCCAACCGTCCCAAATAGATACACGACTTATATAGCAGAAATGAAGTCTTTCGGCGCCATGTTGCTCACTAATTCCGGAATGCCAACCCCACGCATTTGGTACTATTTCACAAGGAGTAAAGAACGAGTAAACCAAAGAGCGTCGATAAAGTAATGTAATGAAAAATTGCGCCAATTGTCAGTGTTTATTTATGTATTTATAATGTTTTACATACAAAACAGACCTAACCTGGGGCTTACGCCCCAGACCCCCTTGCTTGTGGTACTAGCAGTAATTTTCGACCAGGCAGTACCTAACCTAGTAGCGGACATAAATTCTATCTTATTAATGTTTTACATACAAAAACAAACCTAACCAGGGGCTTACGCCCCAGACCCCCTTGCTTGTGGTACTAGCAGTAATTTTCCGCAAGACAGTGCTTAACTTAGTGGAAATTTGTAACAATTTCAAACTTTACGTGTCAAATGGTGAACTCGTAGCCCAGCCTCGCATGAACTCGGAACCTTTTAAATCAATTTCGAACTTTTAATTTCAAACTATTTGAAATAGTAACAATTTCGAACTTTTAATTTCAAACAATTTGAAATGGTGAATTTTGTATTTGACATGTTGGTAACGTACTCAGATGTTCGTTTCTCAGGTGTCACATGACGTATGACGTAGTGTCCAAGATGGCGTCCATAGTGAAATGAAGGCCATGCTAAAAGCATTATTTTCGTAAATAATCAATTAAAAGGAATTATTCCGGTGCAGCAGTGGCAATTGAGAAAGTAAAACGACTCCCAACATCTCCGAGAAAGGTTTGTCAATCATAAATACTATATTTTCAGTAATATACCTTGTTGAATGTTACGACGGCTCGGTCTCCTCTTCTGTAGTTTTAATTCTCTCTCTAGTAACACACACCTGACATATTTTGATTAAAGAATGTCTGTCAACTCTTTTATTATTTACGGAGCCTGTTTCCTTGAATCGTTTAGCGAGCCTCCTAATTGTTCTGGCATTAGGCACAGGTCATCCTGTAAACTTGATTCAAAATTTTCGTCTTGTTTCAGAACAAGAATTTCTGCTTTTCATATACGAATTATGGATTTGTTCGCACAATGTGAATTGGTGTCTAGGCATGACCAACAATCACACTAATCACAATACTCACTAAACGTGCAACACTAACGACTTCTTCTTCATCATTTCCCGGTTCCAGTGATCTGGGTCGGGGCGTGAATCAAGGACCTCCATCCGAGGCCTCGACTCACACACTATCATATTTAGGCTATTTGTACGATGGGTTCGCCACACCCAAAAGCTTTGCAAATACATGCCCATATGAATGACAAAACACGTGTGAACTAACGATATGAGTCAGCGGAGCACACCAACCGCCGGCTGGACCGGGTGCGCGCGGCCGCGATCTGCGCTAGCCACAGCCGGTTTAGCTTGCAGTGTTTACTGGCGCGCACACGCATAATGACCCTGTACATAGTTTATGATGAAACCCATGTATAAACAGCCTTGTTATGACATGTCTTTGCACTTGGTTTTCTTTCATCCAATTTTTGTCGGTCATCGCAGAAGCACTGTAGAAAGCTGGATCAATGTCCTGTTTCCTGCATCTCCTCCTTATTTCTGCTTGGTATGGAAGCAATCTACTTAGACATATATCTTCTATAAAATATGTCCCTCTCAGTAGTTCATATGCTAATCTAGAAGGGGCAGTGCACCCTACTCCCATTACTTTCTTCATGAATCTTGCCTTTACCTTTTCAATCCTTTCAAGATCATTAATTTTTCCCATAAGATCTCTATTCCGTAGCAGCCAATCGGCAATATAACTGATCTGAATAAAACCATTGCAGTTTGTACCGATAGGTGGGTATGGTTTGGGAGGTTGTACATTGCTCTTGTTGCCCCTGATGTTTTCTCCTGCACGTGCATATTAAATGACATCAGCGTAGTTTGTCGAGGTATTCCCAGGTACTTAAGGTGAATAACCGCCTTAAGTGGGCTTTCTTTGAAAGCGAATGCGTCTGACTACCATTCTTTCAGGTCAAAATTCGGGACATTTTATCTGTTCCAGATAAGCAATTGCAATTCCAAGTTTGAATGCCTTTTTATTCCCTAGTGTTCGAATTTGATCTCATTCTGTATCTCCCTGCACTCCGTTCCTATGTAGGCAGTTTATAATGTTTTCATCAGTGGTACTTATTTTTACATTACCTATGTATAACCATGCAGTTTTATCTGCAGTGAGCAGCTCATTATCCTTCCTTGTCCCTATTACTGTTCACTCCTGATAATCCCTCCTGGATCTAACTAATTTCCATGGGATTTGAGTCAACCTTCCAACGTCAAATTCTGTCTCTTGGTCTTTACCTATTTCTTGTTCGTCATTGTCTGGACCTCTTTGGTTTGTGGTTTGTTGAAATTCTGTTGTATCACACTGTACTAGTTTTTTACCTCTGTTCCATTTTGTTTCATTACAGATGATCTTTCAGCCTTGGATGACTTCTCGTGCTGTAGTGTCTTTATGATCTGCTCTTGCAAACTACTCTTAAGTTTGTTGTGAGAAATTCAGATATGCCTAGGCCTATCTCCTTTGTAAGACTCTCTATTTCTTCACGTCTTTCATCCTTCTTGTTGCCGATTAGTTCAACTTTACAGGTCTTATAAAGCCAAAGAAGTTTACAGTTTCTTCTTTTCAAAATATCAAATTATCCTGCGGTTAGCCTAGAGCAATCTTTGTGGTGCCATCTATGACAGGGACCGTCACATTATCTCGGAATGCTTTCTTGCAGGTCCCAGTCTTCCATAAAGTCTTTGCTTGCCTCCACTGGCATCCTTGGTTGAGCTCTTTGATATTCCGAATGACATATGAGTGCTGTTATTCAGTGGCGGAAAATTTCCTATAATCAATATAGTTTCTCAAGAAACCTGAAAATAGTATATAATCTGCACTCTTAACTTATTCAGTATTGAGAAATATTTTAAAAAACTGAAATTACCTGATTTAATAGTTGGGAGGATATCAGGGGAGGATTGAGTATTAGATGTTCACTGCTCCGCTGTCATAGACCCACCATCCCGCCCAAATAGAGACACGACATATACCGTAGTTGAAATCGAAGTTCTCACCCCCATCTTTCTCACTGAGTCAGTATTGCCAACCCCACGCGTTTGGTACTATTTCGCACGTGATGTATGAAATCACTAAGTGAACTCAATTACAGTATTTATTTATGTATTTATAATGTTTTACATACAAAAACAGACCTAACCTGGGGCGTACACCCCAGACCCCCTTGCTTGTGGTACTAGCATTAATTTTCGACCTGGCAGTACATAACCTAGTAGCAGACATAAACTGTATGTTATTAATGTTTTACATACAAAAACAGACCTAACCTGGGGCTTATGCCCCAGACCCCCTTGCTTGTAGTCATCATCATCATCATCTTGTACAGTTTCCAGCCCCAGGCTGGGTCTGTTTGGAACATAAGCCTCGCCACTTATTTCTTTCTTCCCACCATCTCTCCGCTGTCACTCTGGTCCAGTCCTCGCCTCTCTTCTTGACACATTCCTCCACTCCTTTCAGCCATCGATCTCTTGGTCTTCCCCTTGGTCGTTTCTTCTGCATCTACATCTCATGTATCCTCTTGGGAATCATCTTCTCATCCATTCTCTTTAAGTGTCCATACCACCTCAGTCTTGATGTCTCAATCCTACCTTGCAAGGGCTCCTCTTTCACCATTTCCCTGACCTTTTCATTCCTCACCCTGTCTCTTCTTGTTACTCCGATCCTACTTCGCAGGAACTTCATTTCACCTGCCTGTATTCTGCTTATGTCTCTTCTCTTCATTGTCCACGTTTCTGAAGCATAGGTCAGTATCGGGATATAGTAGCTTCTGTATAACACTTCCTTGCTTTTTTGTGGGACATCTTTATTCCACACTAAGCTCCTAATGCTTCTCAGAAATGCTTCTGCCTGTCTGCCACGTTCCGTAATCTCTTTGTCATTTCTCCCATTTTCCTCCACTATACTTCCCAAGTACTTGAGACTTTCCACCTTCTTCAGCTGTCCACCTCCAAGTGTTATCCCACTCATTGGTCTGTCCTTTTTCCTGGTCGTTAACAGGATCTCACATTTACTGATGTTGAACTTCCATCCGTACTCTCCCACTGTTTCTTCCCAAGCCTTCAGTTGCTCCTGGATTTCCTCCTCCTTGTTTCCCCAGACCATGAGATCATCTGCAAACACCATTGCCTTCATCTTATCTTCTCCTATCTTTCCTGCTATCCGTGTCATTACCTCGTCCATAACCACAATAAAGAGAAGGGGTGACAGCGCACTACCCTGTTTCAGGCCACTCATTTGTCTGAACCAGTCTGTTATTTCCCCTCCAACTTTCACACAACTCACACTTCCACAATACATCTCCTTCACTCTGCCTACAGTCTCTTTTTCCACTCCCATGTTTTCCATTGCTTTCCAAACCTTCTCCCTACACACACTATCATAGGCCTTTTCGATGTCCAGGAAGGCCATCAACAGATCCTCTCCAAATTCGTAGTGGTGTTCCTGGAGCTGTCTCACTGAAAATATGAGATCCACTGTTGATCTCCCAGGTCTGAATCCATACTGTTCCTCTCTCAATTTTCTCTCCACTTTGGCTCGTATTCTACTTTCTAATATCTTTTCATATATCTTGGCACAGTGAGGTATGAGTGTGACTCCCCTGTAATTTCTACACTCCTCTCTGCTTCCTTTCTTAAATATTGGGACAATTAATCCTTTCTTCCAATCTTCTGGGGTCTTTTTCTCCTTCCATATCACCCTCATCACACGGTACAGCCACTGTTTCCCAACCTCCCCTGCTGCCTTCACCATTTCAACACTCACTTCATCCACACCTGGTGCCCTTCTTCCTTTCATCTGGTCTATAGCCATTTCCAGTTCTCTCCAAGTCAGGTCCTTTTCCATTCCTGTGTTGTCTTCTCCATCTTCCAATACATTGTCTTCCTCCCTATGACCATTTGGATTCAGCAAATCCTCAAAGTACTCTTTCCACACTGTCTTGAGTGTCTCTTTGTTGTGTACCTCAGTTCCGTTTTTGTCCATCATTACCACATCCTCTCGCAGACCTGTTCTCTTACTTTTGACCATCCCATAAAGTACTTTCTTATTTCCTCTGCTGTCTTCCTCCATCATCTCTGTCCACTTTACCATCCACTTCTTCCTCTCCTCTGCGACAATCTTGTTTGCTTCTTTCTTCTTTATCTTATAATCTTCCCTTGCCAGATCAGTTCTTTCCTGGAACCACACTCTGAAAGCCTTGTTCTTCCTTCCCACAGCTTCTTTTACCCTCTCATTCCACCATGGTGTCTCTTTACACCGCTTTCTGTTGCTTGTTCTTCCACATACTGCCACTGCAGCTTCCACCATTGTGTTTTTGAATTGCTTCCATTCCTCTTCCCCTGTTTTAGGATTGTCTGTTGGCATCTTTTCCCTTATTATCTTCTGGAATTCTTCCTTGACTTCATTTTCCTTGAGTTTCCATACTTTGATTCTCCTTTCCTGGTACTCTGTCCTCTTGCTATCCTTAACAACTCCCAGGTTCATTACAAGTATTCTGTGGTCGCTATCTAAGGCCTCTGATGGTATTACCTTTATATCTCTGACACTTCTCTTCATTTCCCAGTCGTACAGCATGTAATCTACCAAAGATTTCTTTGTTAAATCACTGCTGTACCACGTTACCTTGTGGCTTTCTTTCTTCCGGAACCAGGAGTTGCCTACCACTAAACCGTTTCTCTTGCAAAAATCCAGCAACTTTCTCCCTTCTTCATTCCTGCTACCCCATCCTTCTGCTCCCAATACATTTTCATATCCTTGCCTTTCACTTCCTACATGTGCATTCAAATCTCCCATGACAATGATGCTCTGACCATTCATCTGCTGTTGTAGCTCCTCCTCAAAGTCTTCCTTCTCTTGAGCTGTACATCCAACTTGAGGGGCATATACCTGGGCTATCTCCAGGCTTCTTCCCTTTACAGTTACTCTGATCTTCATGATCCTGTCACTTATTCCCTTTACCTCTTCCTTCATTCCATCTCTCACAACTACTCCTACTCCGCTGCTCCTTCCTTCACTGTTCCCACTACAGTACAACTGGTACCCTTTCCTCAGTTCTCTGCGACCTTCTCCTTTCCATCTTGTTTCTGCCAAGCCCAGTACATCCAGTTTTCTTCTCTCCATCACATCTACAATCTCCTCCACTTTTCCTGTCAGTGTCTGTATGTTTAATGTCCCGACTCGTAGTCCATTAGCATATCCGGGTCGTCGTCGTTTGCATCCGTCCTTTCCGAGGCCTGTTCCTGGTTGTAGTACTAGCAGTAATTTTCCACAAGACAGTGCCTAACTTAGTAGTGAAGGCGTGTGGTGAATTTCTTTATTCAAGTTGGTAACGTAGTCACATGATCGACTCTCGGGTGTCACATGACTGTCCAAGATGGTGTCCATAAGTGAAGAAAGTGAAGAAAAATTGCATTCTTTCCGCGAAATAACAATTATTGCGGTGCAGCAGTGGTTATTGAGTATGAAGAGATTGTGAAACGACTCCCAACAACTCCCCGAAAGGTATGCATATCATAAATGATATATTTTCAATAAGCTAAGGTGTTGAAAGTTGTTAAAAGTGATGAAAAGGGAGGATGGTCTAAAGTGAACAATAAATAAACACTGCAGTTATTGAGTCACGTTAATGACAAGCACTTTCTAAATATGAAATTCGTATTGTACCTCTTAAGCATGACAGGCACAATATAATTGCTGAAATACGCTCTTCCAAACGCACACGTGTTATCTCTCTTCCTTTGTTTGTAAGTTACATATTAACACCCAATTCACTGATTACTTACGATATCTCAGATGCAACGTTGCCTGTCATATCACGAACACATACAGCTTTATCAATTCACTGTAACATTCGTTACTTAACAGACGAAGTTCTATGACCAACCCTGAGCGGCAACAATAGGCTATCCTAGCACAAATAGTCATTATTAGACTAAAAACATTAATTTTCGGTTATTGGAAAAATTTCCGGCAATTGAAGTTAGTTTCAGATGAATTGTCACGTATATAAGAAACTACATATTCAATTGCCGGAAAGTTTTTCTGGAACTGGATACAATAATACGGCTCTCGTGTAGTATACGTTGCCCGTTTCGAAAGTGCGTTATTCTACTTAGTAGCACTCTGAAAATGGTTTGTAATTACTCTGCCACGTTATTTAAGCCATTTGCCATTAACAAACACCCCGTAAACACTTCCAAAATAAGGAAATTGTCAACATTAACTTTCAAGTAATAAACTTATCAAAAAGCAAGTCTCCATGTTTGATTACGTAATGCTGCCAACTTACTGATTGTACTACTAGGCAAAACCATTGGCCTGGATAAAGATTATTGATGCGTGACATCCCCACTGTGCGTGACAAAAACCAGGGGTGTTTATATTGGCCATTGGCTGCATTAAATGTTTAATAAAAAAAATATTAGACTAACGCGGCCCTGCGGGCCGCGCTACCTAACCTTTATTGGCCTGGATGAAAATATTGGTCTGGAAACAATAATGTTGGCATACTGAAAAAATACAGCAACACTCGCTATTAGAGATATTATAGCAACACTCGCTAGCGAAAAATAATTCAACTCCTGTATATTAGTAACATTGGCCAGTTCTATAGAAAATTTTTCAGATTTTAATGGCGCCGGGCAACGAATACTACACGAGTTCCAATAATACATGTTGTTTGAGTCTTTTGACTGGTTTGATGCAGCCCTCCATGTCTCCCTGTCCAAAGCTAATCGTTTCATCTCTACATAGCTACCACACCCTACATCCGAGGCAATCTGTTTAACATATTCTATACTTGTCCTCGACCCTTCCTTCCATAACTAAGCTTGCTATACATACAAAGAATGAAATGTCAGTCCTGAATACCGGCGAGTTCCAATTTTTCAGCTTATGAGTGTGCAAGGAGTCATGTTATATCCTCCGGAGTTTAATTTGCGGCAAGTCTCTTACCGTGATAATTCAAGGGTCCAGCAAAGAAGCAATTCAACAATATACAACGAACAATGTCAATACACAATCGTCAAATAAAAAGTTCTTGATGACTGACAAATGACGCCAAATTATCGATCATCCAAGGAAGAAATATATCATCAAAATTTTACATTTCACGGTGGCACTGATCTCTACACGGTGCACATTCTTCTAACACTCCTTGGCGATTTGGTGGGCGCAGCCTAAGCTGTTTACCCAATAAAGGACACTCATAGAATAAAATTTTGGGTAATTTTACAAGAGTAAAAGAGTTTAGTCATTTTACGTAAATATTAGTTGGTGACACAGGCACTATGGGCTCTCTCAGCTCTCGAGAGGATTCTTGAATATTTTTGTATTTATCTTCACCCTCCCATGTGTGATTTATACATATGGATGTTAATGCTCGATGGAATATTGTGAATATGTCCTTAAAGTAATCAACTGTCAACCATGTTTAAGAAATTAAAGGATAAGATTGAAGAAGTGAAGCAGTCTCCTTTAAAAATCACGCAGATAGCACAGGTGAGATGTGTCTTCTGTGAAGTCTCAGGAAGGGATTAACCTGCAATCTTTCGATGTCACTATTGATGAGAAATTGACCAGTATGTTTCAGCCCTTGTTTTGTGGCCTCGTGCTGATCTTATGAAAATTCTGCCTTTGGCAGTAGGCTGAAGTTTTGTACTTTTATATCATGCTGACGTATTTTTCCCTACGGTATGTCGATTGCACTAATTTCCCCTCGCTCTTATTTAGGTTAGTTTTAAAGAGCTTTCAATCTGCTGGGATACTGACGTTACTGAAGCACAGTGTCATATTTACAATGAGTCAATGTCAAACTCGTACACGTTTAGAACAATTTATTTTCAAGGAACGAATCTAATTCTTCGGATTCTGTGTGTGGAATAGTAAAGTGCATCTTGAAGAATTAGGTCTATGTCACTTCAATTTAGGTCGACTTTTTCTAGAATCTTAAAGATTATTTTTTTCTCTTGGTGCTGGGGCTTGTCAAAAGGAAACTCAAGAGTCATGAATGGACAGTTAACGGTGATAATACAAACACTGGACTTTCAACTTCAGCATACTCTTTGTAGTGAAGAATCATATAGTACAAATACCAGTGTCATTAAAAGCCTCCATGGCTTAGGCGGCAGCACGCCGGCCTCTCACCGCTGGGTCCGTGGTTCAAATCCCGGTCACTCCATGTGAGATCCGTGCTGGACAAAACGGAGGCAGACAGGTTTTTCTCTGGGTACTCCGGTTTTCCCTGTCAACATTTCATTCCAGCAACCCTCTCCACTATCATTTAATTTCATCTGTCATTCATTTAAGCATTGCCCCAGAGGAGTGCGTCAGGTCTTGGCAGCCGGCACAGTCCATATCCTCGCCGCTAGATGGGGGCTTCATTCATTCCATTCCTGACCCGGTCGGAGACTGGAAGCAGGCTGTGGATTTTCATTTTTTCACCAGTGTCATCAAATCATCCAAGAGAGCAATCCATGAAAGAACAAAGGATTAATTCTACAGAACAGTAGAACAAGCCTTTTGGTAACTTTCAACAAGGTATATTACTGAAAATATAGTATTTATGATTAACACACTTTTCTGGGAGTTGTTGAGAGTCGTTTCACATTCTCAATTGCCACTGCTGCACCTGATATAATTACTTTTAACGTAAATAAAGCATTATTGGTAGTGTTCATTTGAACAAGGTCGGCCATTTTACAATCACACCGGACTCTACATCATACCCACGTGGTACGTTTCCAACATGAAAAATGAAGTAAAAGGCAAAACTATTGGCCTGGATAAAGATTATTGAAGCGTGACTTCCTCCACTGTGCGTGATAAAAAAAAAAGAAGGGGTGTTATCTATTAGGGCCGCGCTATCAATCATCCATTGGTCTGGACGAAAATATTGGTCTAGTCAAAACCATTGGTACCGAATGCGTGGGGTTGGCATTATGGACTCCTTCACAAACATTCACAAAGATGGCAGTCAGAGCAGCAATTTCAGCTATACTCTATAAGTCGTGCTCCTATTAGGGCGGGTTGGTGGGTCTACGGCAGCGGACGAGTGAACATCTATTACTATATCATCTCCAGATACCATTACTTACAATTTTTTAAACACATGGTCTCCTGTTCTGTAGTGCCACCAAGAAAGGGAAATTATATTCTTCTAACGAGAGGATAAACATTCAATCATTTTCATTTGAGACCGTTTTGCCTTTTGGCATCCAGTCTAAACTGCAAGCCTCTTGTCTCCAAACATGATCCTCTATAAGCAGTTCTGCAGCCTCTTCTGCTTCTACACGTCTCTCTATGAAATTGTTCAACACTGAATCTAACCATAGCTTCCTGTTTTCAGCACTAAACTATCTAGGCTATACAGGGTGATTCTTTTTAACGTTTAAAACTGTCTGTAGCGATGTAGATGGCATTGAGACAAGCAATTTGATATAGGACACTTAGGGTCGCAAGTCTCCAGAAATACCTTCAAAGTGAACCACAACTGTTAAACATGACGTCATCAGATGACGGCTCAGCTCGAACGGTCAGGCGCGTGCACTCTTACGCACACCAAAGCATCCAAAGCAAACGTTGAACGTCATATAACTCTGGTTCCGTGTCTGCGTGTGCGACTCTGGCGCACTCGAGGTTCGATTCCGGGCCCTATCTATCAGCTTTTTTTTCTCTCTCTCTTCGCCTTTCAAGTGGAAGCAACACTTTTATAATTGTGCATGTATCACCGAACTTTCTTGCTGTTAAACATTACAACCCACAAACGGCTGTTGGCAGAGAAAGGAAAACGCGTGTTGTCCTTATTTTGCCTAATTAAATCGCTTATCGTCACTTTTTCCACCGTGCTGTTAAGCAGATGCACGCAATGTTCAGCAATTACGGTACGACTTTATTCCGTCATCTTATTTCATTGTAAAATTTGAAGAGACAAGAGGAAAATTAAACAAGGAAAACTTTGGTTTTGTGCCATAAAACGGAATTGTAATCATACGCAGTCTAACCCTGTTCTGTTAAAGAAAAACAGTAAATAACACATCAGTTGTTTTAGGTAGATTTCATTAGAAAGCTAACTATTTTTTAAATAAAAACAATGAATTACGAACTGTACAGCTTCATTCTGTAGATTCATGCTGTCACATTACGTACGTTTTATTTTCGCGTATAGTGTTTTAGTTTGTGGACAAAACAAGAAATACGAAATTTCTGTTCCTTTATTTCCTGTTGATTTACTTCATTTTCCATCGGAAAAAATGGATTTTCCTGTTGTGTTGGTGAAAAAGAACTGGAATAACATGTACCGTGCATTTCATAACGCGGGAAGTTATTTTCATAGTACTAAAGCTGCTAACAAAGACGAGGCACAGCAAAAAGGAATAAAAGGAAAAAAACATAAAACAAACAAGCCTTTATTTTAAACATTTGAGCACAGTACTGTCCTCTCGGTACTCTTTCATTCTCCTTTATCTAAATACCCTGGATTTTTTCGTCAATGACATTTGTTGCAGAAACACAAGGAAATTATCAAGCATTTAGTAACACAAAAGAATACTTGTACTCAGTCAGATAACACAGATGTTCTGCAAAGAAAACAATAACAAAAAACACACTTTTCGTTATTCTTCAACGAAAAAGAAATGGCTAATGTCTACAAAAGGTGTTCAAAGTTTGCACCGTTTGCTTGAATGCAAGCATCGCATCTCCAAAGCATTCCCTGGCACACGGTTTCAAAAATACCTTCCGTTTCTTGAATTATTAGAGAATCTGCGGCAATGCGGGCTACGAGGTCCATTTCATCCTCTACTGGCGTGCTGAACACCAGTTCCTTCATTCGGCCCCGACAGAAAAAATCAAGGGGACTTAAATCTGGGGATCTTGCAGGCCAGTGAATAGGTCCTAGCCGTCCAATCCACCTATTGGGATATGCCCGATTTAAGAAATTTTGCGTACCGCGGGCATAGTGGGGTGGTGCTCCATCGTGTTGCAACCACATGTTAGCCCTTACTTCCAACGGAACATCATCAAGCAGCTCTGGCAGAGTCTCTCTCAAAAGAATTTCATAGGTACGGCCATCTAGACGGTTGGGTAAAATGTAAGGCCCTATTAGTCAGTCACCCAAAATATCTGCCCATACATTCACTCTAAATTTTTCTTGACGACCCTGCTCATACATTTGATGTGGATTAGCATTGGACCAATAAATGTTATTTTTTGAATTAAATATACCATCCTGATCAAATTTAGCTTCATCAGAAAACTTTACAAGTGGAGAAAAATTGGGATTCCGTTGGGTTTGTTGACGGTACCATTCACCAAATTCCATTCGAGGCGCATAGTTCCTTTCGTTTAACTTTTGAACTTTCGTTTTGTGATAGGCTATGAGCCGGCTTTGTTTCCACACACGCCATACCGTTGACTGAGAAACAACAAGTTGGCCCGCCGCTCGGCGTGCACTTGTTTCTGGATGCTGCTGAACATGCGCCAATAAATATTCCTCCATTTGGTTCCTTACTCTCACACGAGTTCCAACACTACCTGCACGGCCGTTACCCTGAAAGGAGGAATTCAATAGTAAAAACCCATACGTACGGTGACTGTATCAGAAATCAAGAATGCGGTAAACTGATGGGGCTTTAGACAACAACACAGTTACAAAACATGTTACAGTGAGCTCCAAAAGTTACTAAAGATGCATTGCTTACTTACGCGCACAGCTCCCTTTTCACGAATTCGTCGGTCCACGTTTGCGAAGGTCACGTGAGAAGGCAGATCGTGCTGGGGGAATTGTTGTTGGTACAGCAGCCTTGCAGCAAGTGTGTTCGAATTTGCAGCACCATAACAAAGGTGCATGTCTGTAAGCTCATGGAATGTAAAGCGGTTCATTTTCTACTCGCGTTTGACGTAATGTATTGAACTGTGTGGTTGAGAACTCTCAAACCGTTGTTATCTAGTACAGCAGTTCTTGTCGAAAGACTAATTTTACCCCATCCTACCGAATCCAGTGTAAAATTCCTGATGTTTCAGATCACATTCGTAATACAAAGCGTTCTTAATGTCAACTAACAATCTGCTTCCACTTGAAAGGAGAAGAGAGAGAACAAAAATAGATGATGGATAGACCCCGGATTCGAACCTCGAACCCCACGCGCCCAAGTCGGACACGCAGACACAGAGCCTGAGTGAAATGATATTCAACGTTTGCTTTGGATGCTTGGAGTGCGTAAGAGTGCACGGGCCTGACCGCTCAAGCTGAGCCGTCACCTGATGAAGTCATATGTTTAACAGTTGTGGTTCACTTTTAAGGTATTTCCGGACACTTGCGACCCTAAGTGTCCTATATCAAATTACTTGTATCAATGCTATCTACGTCGCTACAGAGAGATTTAACGTTAATAAGAATCACCCTGTATATGGTAACTATCACTACTGATATCGCGTCAGGAGTTGGCAGTCGGGTTTGAACTGCAGGGGTCTTCCCGCTCACTGCGTATCGCGCATTCCAAAAACATTCAGTTGGTCACTACTTGCTTCACTCAGCACATTCCTTCTTTCAGTGGCTGAGTGTCGCCTGCTGCAATGACAACCATTGGCATGCGGCAAGCCGATATATTTAACTTAGGAATATGCGGGCCGCGCATGCGTACTGCAAGACCCCCCGCACCCCGTCACAGCGTGTTCGACTGCCATCTCCTGCCGCGATGACTACTTTGTCTTGATCTGCCTCTTCACATGGAGCATTCACTGAAACAATCCTGACCCAAGTTTATGAGTTTTCTAATTCCATCCTTCTCTTACCTGTACAGCCAAGCTCAGTAACCTCTTCGGTAATTTCTCGTCTTTCATTTTCTTAACATGACCCCACAATCTGAGTCTGCTCATTCGAACAGTTTCATCTAGCGTGTTCGTTTCTAACTTAGCATTTATCTCTTCATTATGAGTAGGCCTACCTTTCTTCCATTGCTCCCATTTATTTGTCACAGCCATCATTCTTGCTACCCTCATATCAGTTACCTCTAGCTTATGTATGAAATATCTGAAGTTTTCCAGCTCTTGCTTCCATACAGCAAGGTCAGTCTAAATACAGGTAAGCGTGAGATACAAATACTGATGTGAAACTCATGGGGTCCCTGTATATGTAAGGCTATCAACCTGCTTCACTTTTACTTTCCAAACCTGCTAACAATTTTTTGGGCAAACCCGATACCTGTGGGAGTGACAAGAGTCCCACTCGACACTCATTTCTTTCATGCAGAATACTGTAGATCGCTACTGAGAACTCACTGCACTCGATTTTATGCTCCTCGACTCTTATTTCTTTTCCCACACTACCATCTTGAGCGAATCCACAGCCCACGTACTTAAAATGGTTCACCTGCTCTAATTTGGTTCCTATCCTTATCCATTACATAAGGCAAGATATCTCAAAAGAGCAACCTGGATAGGGATTTCAGCGCTATCAAGAATAGTATACCAGCTCACAAGGGAAACTTTTTTCATCGAGGACATACGTCTCAGCCTACTACTACCTGCTACCAACCAATATCAGAAAGCACATCGGATTCTGTCAAAGAAATTAAAAGATATCGACCCGAGTTTTATACCACAGACGCGATGATGGATCGAAATTGGACCAAGGAGCTTCAAGAGCAAAGGCATGTGATGACCAAATATGCAATTCACAGGTCCCACGATAAGATTTGCACAACGAAGATTTTTCACTTCCCGAATGAAGACTGTGTGGGGACGGATGTGAACGTTATCACCTCCTGAAGTGCAAAAACAGAACAAAATCAGTGACTCAGTATAGCATAGACTGATCTTAGATTCACTTTACTCTTTCGAGTGATCCTTATTACTATTCTTATTATTACTTTCTCATAGCCCTCAGTCCCATTTCCTATCCTAGCATTGCTCCATCAGCACTAAACTATCTATATATGGTAACTTTTACTACGGTAGCACATCACTGCGTGCCTCATAAACTCTGTCTACTTCATCTTGTTCTGCCCCTTCACATGGAGCAGACACCGAATCAATCCTGACCTGAGTTTCTGAGTTTTCTAATTCTATCCACACTAATCGTTCATTTATATACCTTACAGAAACTATGTTGCATTCAATTTTTTTTTTTTTTTTTTTTTTTTTTTTTTTTTTTTACAATAGCCACACTCTTCACTTTGCTCTACTTTGTTTTATACCTGACAGGTACATCATGTATTTTCCTACGTCCGCCGTTGCTCATGATCGCGAGATTAACAGTCGCGTAAAACTACCCGCTCCATTTGTCTAATCTCCCTTTATTGGAGCTTCATTAATACGTACAGGAACAGTTGGACGTGTGGGAAGGAATAATACAAGGATATGGGATGAAATTTAGCATAAATAAGAGTGAGATGGTGATCACAACAAGGAAGAAGGAAAGAACAACGGGAATAACAATTGGTGGGGAACAGCTGAAGAAAGTGGAGAGTTTCAAGTATCTGGAAAGACTGATACAAGATAATGGAAGAAACAATAGAGAAATAAATGAGCGGGGGAGACAGGCAGAAGCATTCCGGAGGAGTGTGAGAAGCATGTTATGGAGCAAGGATGTCCCTCAGAACAGCAAAAAGATCATATATCGGACGTACTATGTCCCTATCCTGACGTATGCCTCGGAGACCTGGGTTATGAAAGGAAGGGAGAAGAGCAAAATACAGGCCAGTGAGATGAGGTTCTTGAGAAGCAGTATTGGAGCTACAAAGATGGACAGAATAAGAAATGAGAGGACCAGAGAATTAATGAAGGAGGAACCATTACAGGATGGTATAGAGAAATCTAGACTTAGATGGTATTGACATGTAAAACGAATGGAGGAGAAGAGGATACCCAGGAGGATACACGAGACGAAGTGGGAAGGAAAGAGACCGAGAGACAGGTGGCTGAAGGGGGTGGAAGAAAGCGTGAAGAAGAGAGGAGAAGACTGGACAAGGGTGGAGGCTGAGAGATGGTGGGAAGACAGAAGACGTTGGAGAGGCTTGTGTTCCAAACAGACCCTGCCAGTGGCTGGAAACTGTGCAAGATGATGATGATAATACCTAGAACATCCAACCCCATATTTGCGGATTCAACTAGTTCGACCTTCTTCTTTCCATATCCTCCATTGATATTTCTGATACACCGTTGAATACCAGTTCAATTGCCTGTTTGTTTCCAAGGAATCTCTGATCTGTCAGATGGAAGTGGGACTCTTGTCGCTCCTACAGGTACAAGCTTTGCGCAAAAAATTGTTAGCAGCTTTGGAAAGAATAAGTGAAGCAGGTTGCTAGTTTTACTTACACAGGGTCCCATGAGTTTCATCTCAGGGAACAAATGAGTTATATGGGTATTCCTAGCCGCCTGAACATGAGAAGGGCCATGACTTAGAATATGTCAAGATGTCCACTCCTATTCCATAGTAACTGGTATCCCGACTGTCAGGACCTCATACTAGGCCACTCAGCCATTGCACATGGTTCATGGATCAGGACGTGACTACACTATGAACCGTTATATGAAAAATGTATTAAATAATTAACTATGCAAGATAAAATCAGATTTTTGTTTTTTATATGTACAGGGTTATTCTCTCTGCTATGGCAAGCTTGAACGAGGAGATAGAAATAGTGATGTGGAAACAGAAATGCAAAGAAATGTTGTAAGATTGATAACAATGAATTACTGGTTTTATCAAAATTTGCACACAGTGAGAGCATCATGTAGCGTTGGCAAAGTGATACATTTGTTAATAGCAAGAAATTAAATAGGAGCACAATGTTGACTTACGAAAGGATCCATGAAGTAAAGCAAAGTACATTTGACAATGCCAAATTCAAGTGTTAAATACAATAATAGTTTTCAGTGTTTATTTCACATCAAAAGGGGTAAACTACAAAGATAGGACAGTGATTACAAAATTTGCCAAATATGAGTAGGCCTACTTGTTTTAAATTTTAGATAAAGGGAAGATATTTGAATTGTTAATGGTTCAACCAAACTTAAGTGTACGGTATATGTTATAACACAATATCAACCCTCAAGTGGGAGTTTTATAAAACTTGATATAAACATGTGTATAAATTTTTGGAAATGGTTTAATAGAAGATGCTTTCTGAGAATGTTTTTATTCGGTGTTAAAAACAGATGTTGGATTTTTAAAGATTTGAAGCCATTCTTTCAGTGTTGCATATACAAGCTGTCGTTTATCACTAAATTGCCCCATTATAATAGTGATAATTAATTAATACATGTAATTTTTTCCATGAGTGTATTTACATATTTTATACTTTGTACCCCACCAAGTCATTGGTCAAATTCGTGTTAACCGGCTGAAGAGCTACAAATGACAGGATGTTGAATATAATATGTCATTTTGTGTTATACTTTTGAAAAAGATTACTTGTTGTAAAGCAAGCTGAAGAAGATCTAAGTTTAAGATCGAAACTTGTACTGGCATTATATTATAAATAGTTGTATTGATAGGTGGACCAATTTTAATGAGTATAAATGTCAATACAGATCAGAATAAAATAGATAAAATTACTAATATCATAGCATTTTGCTGCATGCTTAAGATCCCTTCCATCTATGGTCGTTCGATTGCAATAAAGTTTTATTAAGATCCCCTCCAGGGCAAAATTTCAGTACCCTGCTGTCTATAAATAGTGATGGTGGTCATAGTAATAATAATATCGTATGGCCTCGGGTGCCTGGTGCAAGCTTTGTTAATTGACACCCAGAGGGTAGCTTGCATGTCGAATTTAGTCGTTCCTTTGAACGCTATGAAAGTCAAGGAGGTTAGATATCTAAACTCCTTGACACTACAGCGCTTTCAAGTTGAGAATGGAGGAACTTTGTGTTGGCGGAAAATCCCGAGATTAATTTTGCCATTGAACACGGCCTACTGAATTCAAATGGGTTCTTTAACATGCCAACAACGTATGACATGAGTATCATGATTTTTGTCGCCTTCAAAAATCACTTACCATGGCCAGGGGCGAACCTGCAATCTTGGGGTTGGTAGTCCGACACTATAACCACTCGCCCACCGTGGCAAGCTATGGTGGTGATTATTGTTTGGGTGTAACTTCTAGGTCATATTCCTAGTCTCTATTAAGCCACATCAGTTAAAAGGAACACTACGTTATGTGAGTGTGTTGTTATCGTCAGCTTTGTCAAACTTAGTATCCTCTCTTCTAGGTTTGGATCTTTCTCTCTAATCACTACAGAGACTTTCAAATGGTAAGCTGTTAGTCCTTGAGATACGGTATCTGTGGAGAATGTTGTAAGCAATTGCAAGTTTTGGATTGGATAATGCTCGGCAAGCATCTCCAGGGACAACGGCGCCCCATTTTAAAACAACTGTAGATGATTTCTCCCTTTCTCACAAACGTTTAGCTATGTAGTGTGTCAATTAATTAAAGCATGTAGGTGTACATTATACAATGCTTTGTTATGTTTTCAGGCTGTTGTGTCTCCTACCAGCAGTTCAGTTATTGAACCAGTATCAAACGCAAACTTCAGCATTGGTGAGGATTGTGAAGGTATGACTATGTGATTGGTTATGAACTTTCAATATTATGGTGGTGGAAATACTTAATTCTTTGGCTCTCATTATGTATAGAGATGTCTGTCGAGCATGTTGCAAGCAGATGGAAGCTCGGGATAGGATAGTGCTCGGCAAGCATCTCCAGGACAAATAGCTTCCCATTTGAAAACCACTATAGATTATTTCTGTGCCTGCCCCATGGTGTTGGTATAGTGCACCTGCTTCACACCCGGAGGCCCCAGGTTCAATTCCCGGCTCCTTCGGGAATTTTAGAAACTGACATGAGGGCTGGAACTGGTTGCACTCAGCCTCGTGAGGACAATTGAGTAGCTGCCTGACGGTGAGGCAGCGCCCCGGTCGCAAAGACCAAGATTAACGGCCGAGGGGACCTAACGCGCTAACCACGCATCAACTTCTCCTTTTCTTACAATCATTTAGCTGTGGACAAAAAATTAATTAACAGTGAAGGAGACGAAAACCTGCGTTTCACACTCACGACTTCATTAATATAGATAATGCATGATTTTCATACGTTTTTCGTATTCTAGGGGACGGTACCAATTGAAATTGCGGTCCATTATCACTAGTGTACTGGAAATATGTGTTAAATTACGTTAATGTGTGTTTTTGTTTCTTGCCCATTGAGGGACGGCAGTCATGTTCCAAAAGCGCATTAGATCTCTTCAATTGTTATCTAGGCCAACATATGAAAGCACATTGATGTCATGTTAGTGTTGTCAACATGTAAGACGTAAAATACACCACCACATGAGGTCGGTCATATGCGTGACTATTTCCACTGTGCGTGACAAAAACCAGGGGTGCATATATGGCGTGCTACCTAGTAATTGTTGGTCTAGGCAAAACCCATTAGTCCAGAGAAAGTGCCTATACAATTAGTACCGTATGAGTGGGGTTGGCAATACTGCACTTGTGCATAATTCATGCAGATAATGGCCGACGCAGCAGGAATATTACTACGTAAGTCATGATCTAAGAAAGGGAAGGCAAGGCTGCAAAGCGGAAATTGATGATGATGACAGTAGGTATTTATGGCTAATTTCAGTAGTTTAGAAACTTTTATCGTGATTTCTCGTCTCCTACACTGTTACCAAAATTAGACCCCTTTAGTGAATGGCAACTAATAGGGAATTCGAGCACTCTTGGTGCAAATAACTGCTGCATGGATTGAAAAAGTTTCTGATTGAGGTTCATATGGATTTGAAGCCACTCTGTTGTCCTGGGATGCCTGTACTTTTGCTTGACCGAATTTACCATGTGATCTCAGAGGTATTCAATACCACTTTACCCTACGCGGGCAGATGCGTTTTATGTCTGTACGTGGACCGAAAATACAGCAAATTTAAGTTCGTCAAGTATTATCAAACACTAGCTATAAACATACATATGTACTGTACCCGAATCACGGTCGCTTCTGTGACGTAGGGAACATGTTTACAACGAAGCGGCAGATTTTGAATCGCGCGCTGCAATCCTTCGAGCAGTGAGTGGAACATGACGTGGAGCCTGTGACGCGCACATGGCCTATGTAACTGCATATTTTTGAAATATCCTCAAGACGACAGATTTGAGTTTTTGAAATTAGTACAGTTTTTTAGCAATTAAATTTGCAGAAGATAGAGCTATCTAGGAAGGAGATACAGTACGATCACTAGGAGCCGAGATATGGCAATTGAAAATCGCTGTGACGCGTGGACCTGTGACGTATCACCGGAATCAGTATAAAAGAAGCAAGAAATATCACTGAGACATGTACTTCGTCCGAGCAACTGCTCGGGTAAGCATCATTGCCGCTCTGTGAATCTATTAAGATACTGTTACTATAGACGACGAAAGAACATAGTCGCTGGACTAGTGTTCAGGACTTAGTTTATTGTCAGTGAACTAAGTAAGCACTTGCACTATTCATGATTTTGCCTGTCTGGGTGGAACTTAGCCAACGTCTGGTCCCGTCTGTTGTACAGATTGAGGTGGAGCTTGTCCAACATGCCAGTTTATAGGATATTAGAGGGGACTATCTACATGGTAGAGACGTCTGAGGAGTACTCATTACCCGAAAATAGTTTAGCCTACGATGCGGGACAAGTGTTGCCTAGCGCACTTGTTGCAGATAATATCTGATTACTTGCTGAGGGAGTAACTTATATTAGGCATTCTTTGACATCCATAGATACCAGATTGTTACTGTCGACCAAAATATTATGTGTACTCTAGTTTGAAGGTTGTTTGTGAAGAAACCAATAGACCTACATAAAATCCAATAACATTATCATTTTCGTCGTTCTATTTTACATTAGTTCATGTAGTTTTGGAATTTTTAATTTATATTTTAATATTTTTTATCGTAGTTGGAACACAAAAAATGCTCGTTTTTAAGCGTGTTTCAACCATGCGTCACATTTAAGAATTATTATCTCACAAACCCGTCATCATATCGAATCCAAATTTTAACGTAATATACATTGGATTGTTGTATAACTGGTTTATTAATTTTAAAATTTTGTGTATCCAAGAAACAAAGTTGTTATCATTTTTGTAAGGTAACTTTTTCTCGGCTTGGGGTGGTTTGAAAATGTAGTTCTTGGTCGCGTTGTAATCTTTATACAGTACATCAAAAAGGTATGCTGTATGATTTGAAATACGTAAATTAATTCACTTATTTTATATCGGTTTGTATTTGTACGGGGAATTAAGACATGGTTCACCAGTTAGCCGCTACAGTGAAAGCTGTACAGCGTTGCCAAGATGGGCTCCATTACGTGTCATGGCGCGCTTAACTCGGAAGTGCAGGGCTCCATATCAGCAACGCTGTACAGCATTTCCCGGAGCGGCTAGCTGGTGAACCATGTCTTAATTCCCCGTACAAATACAATCCGATATAAAATAAGTGAATTAATTTACGTATTTCAGAGTCATACAGCATAACTTTTTGACGTATAGGATTACAACGCAACCAAGAACTACATTTTCCAATGACCCCGAGCCGAGAAAAAGTTACCTTACGAAAATGATAACAACTTTGTTTCTTGGATACACAAAATTTTAAAATTAATAAACCAGTTATACAACAATCCAATGTATATTACGTTAAAATTTGGATTCGATATGATGACGGGTTTGTGAGATAATAATTCTTAAATGTGACGCATGGTTGAAACACGCTTAAAAACGAGCATTTTTTGTGTTCCAAATACAGTACCAGTACCAGTACAATATTAATGAAATTATTAAAGAAGCCGTTGACCATCAGCTTACCATCATAAGAAGCCTTGAATTAACCGTCTTCAATTCTATTGGACTGTTATTCATAACAACAGTCATTCTACTATAGCATGTTGCTAAGTATTATAGAATAGGAACACAAGAATACCTGATGGTCTACCTAAAACAACAAATGTAAAAATGACAATATGCAAATCTTAGATGCATTCAATTCAGCAAGATTCTCCATAGATTAATCACATTCAATTTTATATTTCGGAAACAAAGTGAACATAACAAATGCTGTGCTTAAGTATATTATAACGTGTCCCATGACACAAATTTAACATGAACTGATTGACTGAAAAAATGCGAGGAGCATCACATGTTTTATCTTTGGTTGTTTATTGAATTTTAAGTGTGTTTTTAAGCTCATAGTTTTTAATATGTTGTGGTTGTGTAATTTATGTTGTGTATTCTGTTGTTTTATTATGGGATTTTGAATGTGACACGATGTTTGTAGTAACAAAGGAGGGCTGAAGAAGGAGACAGTAGGGTCTCCGAAACATGTACCCATAAAATTTTTACATAAGTAAAAGTATTGATTTGGCGGAAAATTCAGATTTTAAAGTTGCAGGGGTTACAAGACAATATATCAGCAAGTAAATTCGGATGAGAAAGAATGCTTGACGGTACTTCTAACAGGCAATGCCCACGGCGATATTTCTCCTTCCCTTGTAGTGTTCAAGTATGAACGTCTGCCGCAAGACATCATTATTGCCTCAATGCCAGCACACTGGGGCATTGGCAAATCGCCAAACGGGTGAATGACGGGGGAAGTGTTTTACGAATTTCTCAGTAACATATTTCATCCTGGGTTGGTTGAGAAGGAGATTCCTCTCCCTGGCATTCATAGATGGGCACTTCCCTCACTTGACCATACATACTAGTAAATTTTGTGAGGATCATGGAATTGTTTTGGTCGCTTTACCACCTAATGTTACACACGTACTTCAACCCACGGATGTAGGGATTTTTAAGCTACTAAAGACTGCCTGGAAGAAAAATGTACTTGAGTGGCGAATTCAGAGGGTTTCTATGGCAACAGTCGGTGTTAGGCCTCGGCGAATGGTCATTTTCCGGGCTGTTATGCCGTGGTCTCACTTGTTTAGAGCAGAATTACGATATTTTCCTGCTCGTATGTCTTCTACCCACCAATCCCGCTTTCCGTTGCCGTTTTTTTTTTAAATATATATTCCATTTTTATTAAAAAACATAATTACTGGTACTGTTTTATTCGTAAATGTTAGCCTCCAAGTCGATAAATCGGTGTATTACGCAACAATTGACAGAAATGCATTATAAACAGCAGACGAGGAAAATTAACAATGTGACGGCAATTGGTGCAATTGGGTGACGAATATTGGAGAAATCCAAATCGTGCCGAACACTGGCGCAAAAACACACTTTTTTAAAAAATACGTCATTTTTTCCTGAAACGAATATCTTTGATATTTGGTCTTTCCTAGTGTTTGAGTAGAGTTTGAGGTTAGGTACAGTGCTTTTGTTGATTAAATTTACCAAAATGTGTACGGTGTATATGATTTCTTGTCTAAATCTCCCTTAACATGACGACCATTGGTGCATTTACCTTATGCAGGTGAAAGTGATAAAACAATTTTTTGAAATGAAACATAAAATATTTGTCTAATACTTGAACAATCAAAGATCAATCTTCAGAAATGGAAAACTGCAATTGTACAGATAGGGATCATTAGAACTCTTCACCGAATCATGATCGCCTAGAAGTGTGTAAATAGAAATTTTTAATGATACCAGAATGGACTGACAATTTTCTGGATATCATTCGTCGAAGAGTGGGAGTGTTGTTTATTTTTTGTAGTGTGTGTGGTTTTTTTTGTGAGTGTTTTGTTTATTTTTGATGATTTATGCCAAAGATTTAAATTTTTAATTATAAATAAATTGAGATATTTTAATGAATTGTGCTATTTTCGATTATTTCTCTTCCTACCTTACTTGCATATTACCGATATCAGTGAAGCCAGATTTTACCTAGTTTTCGCCCAGATAGACCCTGAGATAGCTTTTGTCTCGTTCTGAACTGATTTCGGAAATTTGCAAAATGGGGTCGTAGGACTCTGCTCCAAACGGGCTCAGTACGTCATATTAATGGCTCACCTTGATTATTGTATGTACTCCATCTCAGAAGTGCTTAGGATATTATCAACATTTTTTAGTGCATAAAGGGCTTAAGAGACAACACTTGAATATCTATCTTCGGACTCTTCAAATGAAAAATCACTTTCATCTACATCCGTGGAGTCCAAAATTGAAGCAATCCCTTGCTCACTGACCCTCCTTTTACTGCACATGTCGCAAAATAACTCTATTAATCACAAAGAGCCGTTCTTAGAACTCGCGACGCAAGTTCGACTGAACACGATAATCTCTCAGAGGTTGTAAGAAGCTAGCCAGGAGATAACACCACTTAATTTGGGGATTCCCTGTTAGGCCAGACCTAAAAGAGTAGTTCACTGCTATGTGTTTAGTTTTTAGCTTACGACTTGTGCCGGTATCGGTGGATCTCTGATGATATAATGTATTAAATTCCGCTTGTGGGTAACCTGTTTTGCGATTTAATATATTCAATTCCGCCCTCTGAGGGTTAAGTCTGGGAAATTAGCTGGCCATGAAAGAGAGAACAACTCCTCAGAATTTCATTGCACCCATCATAGGGCTTAATGCACACGTCAATTATCATTCAGAAAAATGGGTTTGTCCACAGCTGGTAAATCAGTGGAAGCACTTGTTTGCCAAGAAGTTAAATGTAGCTTTGTTGGTTTAGCCTAAGTGAATATTTACTACAATATACTGTAACAATTCAGAATATGTGAAGTGCCTCCAGATCATAACAGACTTGCCTCCTTATACAGTCTTCATGGAATGCTTCATTTGGTCAGCATTGTACTCTTTATCTCTGGCATTCTTACTGTAAAGGCAGTAATAGGACTCATCAGACCAGAAAAATAAAAATATGGTGATTAAAAGAGAAGGAAATACAGGAACATGTCAAAGACAATCTGAAAATTCTGCTCCCTTAGACGAGGTAGGGAATGGGGAAGAAGAATGGGCAAAGTTCGAAGAAAGAATAGTCCACTGTGCTGAAGATCAATTTGGTAGGGTGTCCGGTAAAAGGAAGGATAAGGAGACTCCTTTGTGGAATAACAAGAGTAAAAGAGGCAGTGAAGAAAAAAAGGCATGGAGGAAGTGGATAGTAGGCAACAATGTTGAGAATAAAGAAAAGTACTAAGTTGTAAAGAAAGAATGCCAGAAGGTGGTGCAAGAAGAGAAAAGGAAGTGCTGGGAGAACTTCACAGAAACTTGGCAGGAAGATGCTAAAGAAGGCCAGAAGGTGTTGTATGGATTGGTTAGGAACAAAGTGAAAAGCAGAGAAGATACATAATTTGTGAACACTAAAACAGGACGGGTTTTGACACAAAGCGAAGAAATACTGAAACATTGGGAAAACAATTTGGCAAATTACTGAATGTCAAATCCAAAGCATAGATACAGGAAAGAAAGGAGGATGAAAGGAATGTAGAATCTCAAGGTGAAGATATAACAATGTTAGAGATAGAAAGTGCCATAAAGAAGATGAAGAGTGAGAAAGCAACAGGAGTGGATGAGGTATCTATAGAGATGATTAAGGCAGCTGGACCCATAGGGATGCAATGGTTGTACAGACTATTTCGGGTGATATGGAAAAATAAGGAAGTAGCAGAAGAGTGGGGTAAAGGTCTAATAATTCGAGTCTTCAAAAAAGGAGATAAAAAATACTGTAACAACTACAGAGGAATCATCCTCATCTCGCATGTGGCAAAGGTATTTGATAGAATACTCTAGGATCAACTGAGGATGGTAGTGGGAAAGGAAATGGAGGAAGAACAATATGGATTTCGAAGAGACAGATCATCATTTGATCTCATTTTAAGATGAACATAATGGAGAAAATGTGGGAATACGGGAAGGATTTGGTGATGACCTTTATAGATCATCTGGTTTGGGATGCAATGATGAGGAAGAAAGTAGGTACAGCTGAAGTGAAAATGATAAAAGTCATGTATTGTCAGTGTGTCATTAGCGTGAAGAGCAAGATTGGACAAACAAACTGGTTCAATGTAGAAACAGGTCTCCGACAAGTGAGTGTATTGTGCTCCATACTTTTCCTCACTGTCATGGATGGAATCCATAAACGAGTGAAACGGAGAATGGGAAGTAAAGGGACTAAGGCCTTACTCTTTGCTGATGACATAGTGATAGTGTGGGGGGGGATGAATTGGAAGTCCAAGAACAAGTTAATGTTTGAAATCAGGAAATAGAAGAGCATGGAATGAAAATCAGTGTGGAGAAGAGTCAGACGGTAGTGATGACGAAGAAATGTGCGAGACAGTAGCGGGAATATTGCAGTGGATGAAAAACTATTAGAAGTTGTGAAAAGCTTCAAATACTTAGGGAGTGTCCTCTCAGATGATGGAGGGATAAGTGAGGAAATTGGCAAGAGGATCCAACAAGCAAATGGGTTTTACCAGAGTGTGAGGGATCTGGTGTGGAACCAGGAAGTTCCCGAGAAATGTAAAAAAATCTTGTATTCAACATATTACACACCTATATTGACGTATGCAGCAGGCACATGGACAACAACTAAACGGGAGGAAAGTACAATCCAGGTAGCTGAGATGAAGTTCCTTGGAATAAAATCAGAAACAAGGAAATTAGGGAGAAAACAGGATTCCCGAAGTTGCAAGACAAGATCGAGATCAGTAAACTAACATGGTATGGACATATGATGCGAATGGGAGAAGACAAGAGTCACGAAGTGTTTATTTACCGAGTAAGTTGCGGGAAGGCGTCAAAGGGGAAGGCCGAGAATGAGGTTGATGAATACAGTGAGGAAGAGCATTGAGAAAAGAGGAGGGAATGTGGAAGATATACTGGAAGAAGGATGAGAGTGGTGGAGAGACAGAAAAGTCATAGAGCTCCAGATTACTGGAACCGGGAAATAAAGAAGACCAGATATCCCAATTTTGATTCTCTACTGTCAAGTTCTTGCACACTGAAATCATGGATTTTTTTCTGTAGAGATGTTACTAGTGGCCTCTTGCAAGGCACAACACTCATCGGCTGTCCCTGTCCCCTGGGCACGTTCTTCAGAACGTATTTAGAACACTGGTTTGCAGTGCACCACATTTCCATCCAGTGACTGAACATACATTTGACTGGACAGATTATTGTCATCATAATCGTCGTCGTTGTATGCATCAAATTATACATTACATAAAAATATAATATCAATCATGAATTACAAACTTGTATACGATTACAATATCTATATAGTGTATTAAATGATGATCCAATCGATGGCATTATAGTTTGCCAAACACAGCACCTGTAATTCATCAGAAAGTCCTCGCCATGGACATTCCTCAAGTATGTGCTGCTTCATCTGGACTGCACCACAATTGCATAGGTCATTCCGACAGAAACCCCATTTGTGCTTTGTGTAGTTCCCTTGTCCTGTGCAGTAGCATTTTATTTGTACCCACACCTATCTGGGTTGATAAAAGCCAGGTGCTCTTGCTGATGGATTACTCATCAGCTCATGGTTCCATGTGCTTGCCTCCAGTCATCTCGTGATACCATGCTCCCTTCTGGTCAAACTCACTATCCGTGAGGTGTTAGTTGTTGTTTTAAGGGGCGGAACTACAAGGTCATCTGCCCCTAATCTGTGAGGTGTCTGTGCTCCCTGGGCAACTAATTCAAATTTTTTTAGTTCATCTAACTCTCGCAAAAGTTGTCTCAACTACATCAACTTAATATGGCTACATCTAGATCTTCAAACGCTTTTCAAAACCAAACTCGATCAAAATCTGTCAACTCGACTGTGTGACAATCCAAGAAAGTCGGCCATCACTATGGCCATTTGAGTGCCCAAATGTGATCCACCTTTCTGCCAGTCCGTTACATCTTTCTCCGATCCTGTAAGAACCCAAAATGATTGCCACTAGTAATGTGCGGCATGTGCAGTTGCAGAAACATAATTGTTCGTGCGGAACGTGTTCAAGTCCCGTGTTGAGCATCCTCAACTCATACAGCCACGCCACAAGTCGTGAGAATACATTTACGCTGACATTGCCCATGTTGGGTTGTAGTGGCAAACTGTCATCACATGTCTTTATACCACCGAGACGTACCATGCCCAACAGTGGGAATGATTGTGAAAACATTTTGTCTGTCAAATGCACCAGCTTAAATTCAAAACTACATCAATACAAATTCAATAGGATACTGTTTGAATCGTTGTTTTCTCAATATTTAAATCTGATACCAACTAGATTTGTTCAAGAAGTCAGATAAATATTTAAGACAAAATAATTCTTTTGATAGAAAAGTGGAGCAGAAGTTATAGTGTTTTAAGACTAAGTGTGCAAAACATTTTTTAAAGGTTTTTTAATGTTGATTTGTAGAAAACAGTCAAATCTACGTACAACGATAAAGCCGGGTACAGCAATAATTTTATAAGGTCCCAGCTGATTTCCTATGTTTACTATATTAATTACCCCTCATTACAATGGTGAAGTAATTTTAGCAACACCCTGTTATAACGAAGACAAAGTTTCTGGGATCTTACTATTTTTTGCTTCTACCATAAGACATCATCATCATCATCATTTCCCCTTATCCAGCTCCTGCCGGGTCGGGGTATTTATGGCACTTCTCCACTTTCCTCTTTCCTTCCACAATTCTTCTTCCACGATCTTGTCCCAGTCCAGATTCCTTTTTCTCACGCTGTTCTTCACTGAATCGATCCACCTTGTTCTAGGTCTTCCCCTTGCTCTCTTACCCTTGCACTTGGCCTCCAGCACCTGTCTTGGTATTCTATTTTCCTCCATCCTCTTTACATGTCCAAACCACCTTAGTTTATTCTTCTCAATTCTCTCATTTAGTTTTCCCATCCCAACTTCCTTCCTAACATCTTCATTCCTCACTCTGTCTTTCCTTGTCTTACCTATCATACTTCTTAGGAATTTCATTTCACTGGCTTGGATTTTACTCTCATGCCTGCTTGTCAGGGTCCAAGTCTCAGCTGCATAAGTTAATATGGGTACATAGTACATTTTATACATTACCTCCTTGCTTTTCGCTGGCCTCTCACCGCTGGGTCCGTGGTTCAAATCCCGGTCACTCCATGTGAGATCTGTGCTGGACAAAACGGAGGCAGACAGGTTTTTCTCCGGGTACTCCGGTTTTCCCTGTCACAATTTCATTCCAGCAACACTCTCCACTATCATTTCATTTCATATGTCATTCATTTAATCATTGCCCCAGAGGAGTGCGTCAGGCCTCGGCAGCCGGCACAGTTCATATCCTCGCCGCTAGATAGGGGCTTCATTCATTCCATTCCTGACCCGGTCGGAGACTGGAAGCAGGCAGTGGATTTTCATTTTCACCTCCTTGCTTTTCCTTGGTACTTCCTTATCCCAAACAAGTTTTCTTACACTTTGATAGAATGCATTGCTCTGCTGTACCCTCCTGCCAATCTCCATGTCCAACCTACCAGTTTGCATCAATTCACTTCCTAGGTATTTGAACGTGTCCACAATTTCCAAACTCTGACTTCCAATTTTCACAGTGCCCTTTCCTTGTCTTTCCCCTCTTGTCATCACCATGGTCTTGCTTTTCTCTATACTGATTTTCAGGCCATACTTCTGAATATTTTCGTTCAGTGCATCTAGTTGTTTTTGCACTTCTTCGGTGTTCCTTCCCCAGACCACAATATCGTCTGCAAATAATAGTAACTTCATTTCTTTATGTCCATATGCTTCCTTTGTTTCCTTTACAATTTCATCCATTACCATTATGAATAAAAGAGGTGACAGCACACTCCCCTGTCTTAGTCCAGTCTTGTTCCTAAACCAATCTGTCTTTCCAACTGGGGTCAGTACCCTGCTAACACAGTTGTTGTACATTGCTTGCACCATTTCCAACATTTCTCTTCCCAGTCTCTTCTTAACCATGGTTTCCCATACCTTCTCTCTGGGGACACTATCATATGCCTTTTCTAGATCTATGAAAGTCATGATCAAATCCTCTCCATATTCCCAGTTCTTTTCCATCACCTGCCTCAAGCTAAAGATTGGGTCCACTGTGGATCTTCCACTCCTGAAGCCATACTGTTCCTCTTGCAACTCTCCTTCCACCTTTCTTCTCATTCTTCTTTCTAATATCCTTTCCAGTATTTTTACTATCTGTGATATGAGGGTGATCCCTCTATAGTTCTCACACACTTTCTTGTCCCCTTTCTTAAACACTGGTATTATTAGCCCTTTCTCCCAGTCTTCTGGTACACATTTCCGTTTCCACACACACTTTAGCAGTCGATACAGCCATTGCATACCGACAGGTCCAGCAGCCTTTATCATTTCTACACTGATTTCATCCACCCCTGTTGCTTTTCCCATCTTCATTTTCTGTACTGCTAATTCCACCTCCAGCATTGTTATATCATCTTCTGTTATAGAGTCGTCAGGCTGTGTCACTTCGATCTCACCAGTGCAATTGCTCACATTCAATAGCTTATCGAAATACTCCTTCCATCGTCCCTTTATCTCTTCTGGGTGTGCTAACAACTCTCCATCTTCCTTTTTCACCAGCTTTGTAGTAACTCTTTCTTTCCTCTTACTTCTTAGAAGCCCATACAGCATCCTTTTACTGCCATAAGAATATGACCATAATGGTAGGTATTGTTAGTTAAACCTCTTGACCTTCAGCGCTGTATTTTCAGAAGCTTCACTACATACTGTCTGATGGTAAGCAGGCAGCGAACAGGGTATAGCCGTGGGCGAGCTCTGCTGAGCGACTAAGTAGAAAAAGTCATAGTTAGTCTACATTGTTGAGCTCGAGTTGCTGTCAGAAGTATTGTGTTGAGGTCATACGCAGTTTATTTCCATGATTTTTGCAAAGTACGCCTAACGGTTCTTCTCTGCAGCAACGCATCAGAGACACATAAGTTGACACCATTGGTGATCGGACAATCAACAAATCCCCGATTCTTAAAAAATGTAAGAAGCTTATGGTGCCAGATAAGAGTAAGTTACATACATTTTATTTTGCCTTCCTTTAATTTATAAGTTGATTCAGTACTTTCAGCTGTAATGTGATGAGTATGCATGAAAAGTACATACAGTACAGTACTCTACTGGACTAATTTTGTATTTCTTTCGTTATTCTATTATTTCTCATCAGAAAAGTACTGCTGTATATACTGACCTATAAGGCACAGTACTGTAGTAGTCGCTGTTAACAAAACCTCATGACAATATCATTTTCATGGTCTCGTGAATATTGTTCTATCGAGGTTTGACGGTATACAATTAGTTTATTAACACATGACCCATTAGAATGTTTTAAACATTTTAAAAAGAGGAACTAAGTTATCTATACTAATATAATAAAGCTGAAGAGTTTGTTTGTGTGTTTAAACGCGCTAATCTCTGGAACTACCTGTCGGATTCGAAAACTTCTTGTTGTATATGATAGCCAGATTCAAGAGGAATAGTTTAGGCTATGTAGCATTATGCTACACCTCTCAAGTAACCTTAAAGATTGATTTTTGTTCAGTAAGTCGGAAGAACAAGCGCTCCTGAACAGCTTCAATAATAGTTCCGCCCCTTAAAACAACAATAACTAACTAGCTTCAATAATACCTAAGTCTATTGTCGCCTGGCAATGCGGGCTGCATCACGTCACCCCTACCAGTGTTCTGGTGCAGAATTGGCGAACTGCTTATAAATTGCAGTCACAGGGAGTAATTAGTGCAAAAAGATTTCTTAGGCCCTTTAAAACAGTTATCATCATGACAATAGTATGCCTCTGTATAAGGGTGATCGTGTTGGTGCAGTGTACTGAGGTTATCAGCTGCAATAACCGTTGATGCTTTCCGATCCTTATCCTTGAGCGCTCCAGTTCTGTATTAGCATTCATTATCATTAAGGGCCTTATTTTTTGGTGAAATAAAACCGTTGATTTCGGTGTTAAAACTGACGCTATTTCGGTGGGTATTTCACGCAATAAATTGTCATATTGATCAATGTTTCTTCTGAAATCTTCATTATAGTATGGGATAAATCTAACAGATTATGTGATAAGGGGGTTTTTAAGCTTCTTTACAATGTGTAGAGTATAGCCGAATGTTATTGCCGCTTAGAATTATGTTCATTTTCTTCTTTCTTCCTCTTTTTATGCGTTGCTGAATCTCTGCAGTGTTTATTGCACGTGTCTTTTCGCTCCCACTGAATACGAACATTGGATTATTTACACATTAGAATCTTTCCTGCAGCGTCAAATACATAGAACCCCTAACTGTTGTATTCCTCGGCCATCGAGAAAACTGTTGTGACTTTAATTTTTGGCATTTTTATATTTAAATACTGGATGTTTGCCGATAGTTTTATCAGTCGCAAACTTGCTCTGATGTATCTACGACCACAACGCCATTTGACGTAATCGATAGCGGATATCCATTTTCATCGATAGACATAGAGATCACGGAACTGAATACACATACTTCCGGGGTTGTGGGCTTTTGTGTAGAGAAACAGAGAATATGCAGCACTATCAATCAAATGAGAAGGAAACCAAAGCGTCAGAGCATTTAAACTTGTATTGGAGAGCTTTTTTTGATAATATTTAGCATTTTCATACCAAGTGGAGTATATTTTGTGATTATTTGTGCAATTCGTGCAATAAATCAGATTTCGTGATATTTCGTGAGTTCATTTTGCCAAAATACGCTACTTGAAGTACGTACAAGGTCATATATATAGGCAAGAAAGGAGGTATGAAAAAATTTCGCGCATATCGCTATTACCAAAAAATACGGCCCCTAATTATCATCCATAAAACAAATAAATCCACCGGGCAATGCCGGGCACTACTGCTAGTATTTTATATGCTTTTTTTTTTGAAAACATGGTGTTTTATATTTTTGTGTCTAATGACTTGCAAGTTGTTAGCTGAAGAAGGAACACTTAAGTTCTGAAACATGTACTCAAATAACTAAAAATAAAAGTGTATTGACAAGGCGGATAATAATTGTAATCATTGTTTTGATTTAACATAATTTGTAAGTCAATACGGATCCATCAATTCAAAAGTGGTTCATATTGTGTCCATGCATACTAGACTCGCTGCAGTTCTCAGTCAAGTGGGCAGGGCTCCATAGTGTCTGTGCGACTAAACGCTGTCTTGCTGCACTCCTCCAGCACTGCTTTACCTTACCCATTGCAGTGCCTGCGTGGGTCACAAGTTTTCTAAAACCAAGATACCAGGTGTGCTGCTGAGAAACAGAGGTTCACTGATGAGCTGATATGGTGTACCAATGTGTATTTGCAGACGTTAAAATGCACCGAGATTGGTTGGATTGAATCTTTTCCAAAGAGAGCATTTTTCTAAACAAATGTTGGGCCTGTACCTGTGTTTCCACCTTCTGGCACTCGATACACACTAGAGTATGTGGCTGATAGTTTGTGCTGTGGTCGTATATCTGTTGGTTTTTGGAGTTCGCGGGTTAGCGGTTCTCGTCAAATCGTGCACCACAGCCACGAGGGCAGCTGCAGCAAGATCGGAGGTTCTAATCCTGGCACTGACAGCGGCTATCCGGGGTTGTAGTTTCTCCCCGGGATTTTCCACACTCCCTCCAGGCAAATGCTGGGATAGTACCTTATTTCAAGCCCTAAGGCATCTTCCCCATCCCTAAAACAGTTACACACACTACTATAGTCCTCGCATAAATACAGGTTGTCAGACAAATTCAACATACATCCAACTAAACGGGACTGATGACCAAGATGTCCCAAATCCCTAAATGAATTAACGAAAACAAAGGTTGGATGAGTAGTTTTTTAAATTATTATTATTATATTTTTTATTAGAATGATGCACAGGATCGACCGAAGTTCATTTGGACATGATCTTATCGCTGGGCAATAGATGCACATGCTAGAAACCACTTTCTTCCCATCCGTGCAGTTTTTATCCTGATGTTGTTATTCATTTCCAGTAGGACAAGTCTCAATTAGTTTAAGAATGAGTCACAAGGCTAAAACAAGGCTTCGCAGTGCATCTTTAAAATGGAAAGAATTGTTTCTGCCAAATGTTTGGAACAATCTAGTATGTTGATGATTTGGAACAAGTAGTTGACAACTAGAAATTGATACATAAATGGTCTGAACAATTCTGTTCTCTGACTTTGTGTTAAATACATGCATTTAGTTATAAATTTAAATTCCAATGTTATGTAAATAGTAATATGCAATTTATTCTTGAGGGTAATATTTGAATCTTAATTAAGTACATACCTAATTAGAAGTTGCAAGGGAGCATAATAAGCATTTAAATATTCATAGTTTCAAAGGTTTTGGTTATTATCTCCAGATTTATATACAAGTACCGAATTATGGATAGGCTATTACAAAATATACGACAATAATAGGCCTAGTCATGTTCTACACCTCGTTTTTTTAAACTGTTTTGTTTCATATTATAGTCTCAAAATTTTTCGTACTTTTGACATAATCTTTTCCTATTTTACTAATATTTTCTACGTATAAATCCACTCTTTCCTTTTTATTTTGTATAAATTGAACTCTGGCCAAGAATGAATGTGCAGGCATTCTATTCCCCCCCATTTTCTCTCTTTATTCGGGTCAACAAGCTAGAAATTAGGCCCCTTAAAAGTAACAATAACAATCATCATCTCTTTGTTTCTCCCTCTGCGCCTCTAGAGGCAAATGACCTTGCTGTTCCATCCCTTAAAGCAACAATAACTAACCTACCTCTGCACGTCAAATGATTGTTCTGTAATCATCATGTTTTGTTCCAGATACACCTCGAAGTTCGCCAGCTAAGGAAGGCTTTCAAGCTGTTGATTTGCAAGATGTTTCATCGCCATTACCGCCAGGGCGAAGATCAAGACAGTCATCCGTTAGTTCCGTTACTAGTGATGCATCATCGTTGTTCCCAATTTACGAGACGGCTGCCAATTCCTTCAACTTACAGGTTGGTGGAGCATCCAAGTTCATTTAGAGAATTCCCAGATCAACTCAGTAGCTGTGTGTTGTAGCCTACCCAGTATTTGTTTTTGAATGTGATCAAAGTCATCTTTAGTCGCTAAAAAAGCGTGATATTGTGAAACTCGGGGCTGCACCCACTACGTGCATTATTTCTAGCCTATTCCCAATGGTAAGCACGGTAAATATATGCATTTCGCTATAATTTCCAAACGCACTGGCAAAAGTTTTCAAAAAACACACTCAATAACAACAACATATAACATAATATTATAAACTTTCAATAACCTATCCCTGGTCAGCGGCACGTCAATACTGGGACAATATCACAGTCGCCCAATGTGCTCGTCTTTCTTGGCGTTCTATCACGAATTACATCGTCAGCGTCACTATCTTCACTGGAAGTTATAGCGAACTCATCCTCTATATCGCTGTCACACTCTGAATCACATTCGTTTGCACTATTATCTAGCAAATTAGCTATTTCTTTGTCATCAATAACTGTGCCAGGACCTGCCATGTTTACAAGCAAACTCACGGTCCGCAAAAGTGGGAACACGTATGCAGAGATCTGAAAAATAAATGACTGTGAAGATATGCGACACCTCCTGGCAATAATAAGTAGCTCGAAGTGTAGCCAAAAGTTGCCTCTTCCAGCCATCTTACGACCAAATAAATAACTATTGCGAAGTCCACGTAGCGGGCGATTCAAATTCGACGGTGCACCATTGCGCCGTACACGCTGTGAATGTTGCAGGCTAGTGGGCGCACCGTTGCGCCGTACACGCTAAGGGGGTTAATCTCCCCAAATTTTCATAATTTGTCCTTCGTTTCTAAAAATGCATCTAGTTGTTATCCACCATTTGAATAGGGGCAGATGACCTTACCGGTACAATAATAATAATCACCACCGCCAATATTTTAATGATAGTACTGTATTGAATATTCTGTTGAAGGCATTGAAGATTGACTACAGGTCTGAACTCCTAGACAGAAGATACATGCACATTCTCTATTAAGACCGTTCCATGGCGTAGCCGTACTCGTTAAATCATGCACCACAACCGCGCGGGCAGCTGCGGCAAGTCCAGAGATTGTAGGTTTGAATCCCGGCACTAACAGGGGCTATCCTGAGTGTGGTTTTCCACACTCCCTCTAGGCAAATACCGGGATAGTACCTTACTTTCAAGTCTCGTGGCACCTACCTCATCCCTGTCCCTAATACAGTTACACACACAACTACAGTCATTACATAAACGCAGGTTATTAGACAACTCTAAACACACACCCAACGATACCGGGCTAAACATTGCAATATTCTACAACAGGGTGTCTACCGGTAACGAAAGTAACGAAAAAGTAACGAATTTTACAAATGGGTAACGAAAAAGTAACGAATTTTACATACGGGTAACGAAAAATTTCTGAAGGTGGATTGAATCATTTAAACTCGCGCCTCTAGGCTCAGATATTGCGATGAAGCGAGTTTCGCGCAAGCGGCGCCGATTGCATAAGCTATATTTCCCCGTACCCGACCTCCAGGAAATGCATACTGAGGGTACCCTGACTGGTAGGCCTATACATCGTTCAGCGTATATTTTCGGCATCAAGAAGACTTTTTAGTTTTGTGTGAAATATTTGTGTGTGTTATTAGGAAACCTGACTTTTCGCGAGACGTTTATTCGCGAAAACTTGTAAACTAATCAGAAACCTCGGATTTCACGCATTTATTTGGAGACTATGTCAAATTGAAGTCCAGAAATAACGCGAAATAATTTAATGTCGCAATCTTGCGAAATGTTACCGTCTCGAAAAAGAATTATGAAAAAGCTGCTACGGTATGGTACGGTATAACTTATTTTAAAAATCTGTCTCGTAAATTTGCGACATCCAGTATGGTTAATTCTAAATTCCTTGATATGTCGAATTTTCTTTCGAACTTTGGTTCCATCGGATATATTACAATCTAACCAGTTATTTCGAAAACTTGTATAATTCGTGATTCGCTTTCGAAAGAAAACTTGTCCTCTTGTATTATTCGTGCAATCCTCTCAGAATAATTGTTAATATTTGATACCTACTTCGAACATTCATACACAAGACGGCCGACTGACCGCACGACTTGCCTGCGGGAATCTCGTCAAATGGACAGAGATCGACGCCAGTTGCGTAAAATCATAAAACCCGTCCCCTATCGTGAACTTGTGACCACGAGGACTGCGGGAATCCCGTCAATGGTGATTGGGCACCAATCACGAAACATTCCGAAACCTACTCGCTAATTTTCCCATGACCGTATACTTAAAAGCGTAGGCCTACGGGGAGCAGGAAGTGCATCAACCCACTTAGAAATGCCAGCCTACGTAGCATCGCGATACTAATTTCTCCTCGTGATCCACCCTGAACTGATGAACTCCCAACAACAGCATAGGGACAGCGGGAATCACGGCGCCGACCATACAACATGTCCATAACTACTCGTGAATTTTAACCATGCCCAACCTTGAGCTTGCCTTCACCATTCTGTTAGGACAGATAGACAATTGTTCAACGGCTGGGTGCGGCGCGGATTGCATAATATCGCGAGGACAACGTGAATCTCGTAAAACGACAGAGAGCGGCAGCGATTGCGATGCATCGCGATATTTCTCCGCATTCAATGACGAGGACAACTGGATTCTTGTCAAACGGTCAGCAAGTGGCACCGATTGTGTAATAATGCTGTATTTTCTCGTGCCCGACCTCATGGACAATGGAAATCTCGTCGAACGACTGAAAGTGACGTTGATTATCTAAATCTCGATATTTATCTGTGTTCTATCGTGAAAACTACGGGAATCTCGACAAACGGGTGAGACCAGCGCCGATCGTGTAACATCTCGATATTTCTCCGTACTTGACTGCGAAGACAGAATTCGGTTACAATCACGTAACGTGCCATAAATTTCTACGTGATCTACCGCGGGGACAAAGGAAATCTCGACAAACGGTCAAGAGCAGAGCAACCTCTTGGCAATTATAAATATGCCTTGTGCACAAGACGACATATTAGCTGAAACAACTCATTTGATAATAAATATATAGTATTTATTATTTTTAACATTTTTTATAACTCCCTAAGTGAATTTTATTTACCGCTTTAAACGCAGTTCATTGTTGTTTTTCTTCACCGCGTGATGAGGCCCTTTGCTTGCAGACCGCAGACGTATCTTGAATTCAAAGGTAACTAAAATTAACTAAAAGGTAGCTAAAAAGTAACTAATTTTTACTTCATCCTTACAGTAGACACCCTGTACAAGAATTCGCAATTTATACCTCTGAATTTTTTATTGTAACTGAAACCAAACAATAGGACTAAAGTGACACACAGTGTGAGTTCACATTTATATGCGTACTCTGCTGATCTAGCTGAACTAATGGGCATGAGGTTCAAACAATGTGACCTTTATACCTATATACACTGTTTTATAATTTCTGGATTTAAAATTTGGTTATGCGGTGACATAACACATATAGAAATTGAGAAGCCAGTTTTCAGTGTTGCTTTCGTAATCTAATAAAAGAATTACTTTTCAGTTAGTCAACATGTTAATGTGCCCAATTATATTGGACTGACAGTAAAACCTATCTACTTACACTTGCTAACCTGGAAAAATTACATCGATTAATTATACACCTATGACATGTTTTGTTTGTTAGCTGAACATTATCACATACTGCTCACTTAACCTGTAGAGCGGGGCTTACGGCTCCATCCGCAATTCGAGCTTTGCGCTTGGTTGGGTGACGCGGCTCCAGACGCACGACTGTTTTTTTTTAATTCTTGCCTTTAAAATTACACGCGAGGCTTGGGACTTTCCTCACATGCACTGGAAGGTGCTGCCATCTCTACGGTCTTTTTAAACTACGTAGTAAGTACGGTTTTATGATAGGGAATCCCCTTGCTATTTGGTACGTATTTGCTCAAGGCAATAACCGCTCAAACGCCGCATCACACTCGACCCGCGCGCCGCGCCTCATTAGTAGGCCGCATGGTTGGTTCGTTCACGGTACTAAGTTTGCGAGATACAGAAGCTTTGATGTGTTCCTATTGTGTTTTTTAGAATGTGTTAGAGATTTATTTTGTTTTATATTGTACTACAGTATGTCTAAACGTTTGAGAGATATTCCAAGTGAAGGTGCTATTCGTGATATGCTCGAACACAGCGATGATGATAGTTGTAGCGAGTCCAGTTCAGAAAGTGACGATGAATCTCCATTATTAGTAAATACTCCGGGGACTAGCTTTTTTAGTGGGGTTCCAAGGCACAGTGTATCGGTACGGAGAGTTCTAGTGACACTGAAACTGCGAATGATGGTAATCCTCCTGCTGTACACGGTGAATGGGACGTGCGGGGTTGTAAGCGGGGAAGATTTCCAGCTAATTACAATGCAGGAATTCAGGGTGAACTTTTAGATAAGGAGCCGGAAGACATTTTCAATTTTTTTTTTAGATGACTGATTTTGTGAGCTTATTGCATAGCAAACAAATCTGTATGTTCAGCAAACAATTAGTTCGAATTCGTTGATGGCAAAAGTGAAAAGAAGGAGTCTTGAGAGAGACTGGATACCCACTAACAAAAATGAAATAAAACTCTTTTTAGGAATTTTATTACTGCAGGGTATTGTTCAGAAGCCGAAACTAGCCCATTACGTTTCCCGAAATGAACTGCTAGCTACTCCCGTATTTTATGAAATTATGTGTGAGAAACGATTTTTCCTTTTGCTCAAATTTTTACATTTTGCAGACAATGAAGCTTATAACAGACAGGTCCACCCCAAATTGTATAAAGTGAAGCCAGTTCTAGACATCTTTGTATCAAAATTCAGAACTGCATATATTCCAGACGATAGCTTATCTATCGATGAGAGCCTCTTATTGTGGAAAGGTAGACTGGGATGGAAAGTATACATACCAAAGAAAAGGTCGCGCTTTGGTATGGAGTCATATAAGTTATGTGAAGCTAAGACTGGGTATGTGTGGAACATCTTATGGTACACAGGGAAGGAAACCAATCTCGTAGACGAAGTTTGCGAATTGATATTTCCGAGTACACTAAGCCTTTCAAAGTTGTCTTTACACTGGCCGAAGACCTCCTGAATAAGGGTTACCTAATAGCTGTGGATAATTACTTCCATAGTCTAGAGCTGTTTGACCTGCTCAATGACCTACAAACAGTTGATGTAGGCACCGTAAGATCTAACAGAAAAAATCTCCCAAAAGATGTTATGGCAAAAATAAACTAAAAAAGGGTGAAATTGTGTTTGCTTATCGTAGCAAACTCGTTGCTCTCAAGCGGAGAGACAAGAGGGATGTGTGTATGCTAAGTAGCATACATGACGCCGAAATGGGTACTGTGAAAAACAGAAAAGGGGACTCAATAGTAAAACCTGTCATGTGTATAGATTACAATTATTCAATGGTTGGGGATCGATTTATCTGATCAGTGCATTGTTCCGTACAGTACAGCCAGAGAGCGAATAAAGAAATTCAACCAAAATATTTTCAGGCACTTGTTGGACATAACAATGTTCAATTCCTTCGTGATTTATCAGAATCATGGAGGAAAATTCACTTGCTTACAATTTCGTTTGCAAATTATTCAGAAGCTTTTTGACAAGTATGGTAAATCAACCCCCACTGAAGCCCAGCCAGTCAGATCAGTGGTGTCGCTATCAAATGATCGTTCAGATCGATTCTCGGGAAGGCATTTTCCGGATTTCAATCCCCCCTTAAAGACGAAACCCATTGCAAGCAAGAGATGTATTGTCTGCAAAGCAAACAATAAAAGAAAGGTGACACAGAACTGCTGCAAAATGTGCGATGTAGCACTGTGCCTAGTTCCTTGCTTTGGAATGTATCACACCACAAAAAATTGAACTGAGAGGCGTCCATTCCTCGTGTATTGTAAATAGTGATCCTCATTGTTGTGTAAATTCATGTGTGTGTAAATAATACATAGAGAAAACCTCTGAATGGAATAATTAGTGGCTCGGCAGTTTCATATCCACATCAAGAGAAGAAAGTACACATTAAGTGAGTACATTGTTATCTGATCATTATCGTATTCTTCAAGAGTGTAATTATAGTGTAAAATATTTTATAGCGCTTGTGGGATAACTACTGGGCAGATACAGTGTGGGAGTATGTAGAGAAGAGAGGAGGAAAACCTGAAGAAGTACTAAAAACAGGAGAGGAGTGATGGAGAGACAGGAAACGTTGGAGGTCCTTAATTCACAACCCGACCCAGGAAGCTGGAAACGGGAAATGAAGATGATGATGATGGGATAACTACTATCTTTTATTATCGACAGCAGTGGCTGCACTCGATAAAGCGTAGCGTTAATTCATGGGGCGTAGCTATCTGCTGACTCGATAGACACGTGGGTTCGAGCCCCTCCGTCGGACGTCCTTGAAATGCTTTTCCGTGGTTTCCCCAGTTTCAACACCAAGCAAATGCTGGGACGGTACCTACTGACAGGCCTCGGCCTCTTCCTTCCACATGCCCATCCCAACACGTAGGTCGCCCACGGGCCTCGACTAGAATGCACCAGGCCTCTCAGGAGGTCACTCAAAAAACAAACAAAAATATTTGATACGTAAATATTTATTTATTGCTAACGTACAAGTTTCGGAAAGTTATGGTTACAATGCTCATCAGAGAAGAAAATAGAAATATGAGACTTACGCGTTTGTTGCAGTAAAATATGATTAGCTTAAATATCGTTCTGTTTCGTAAATATTCGTTGCAGTATTGAAATTAATGTGTCTTAGGGCTGGGTTCACCAACGCAGCGTTAACAGACCATCAGTAAATGCGTTGTTAACTTTTAACATCGGCATTAAGCTCGTTGGCGTTTCACCAGCACATTCGCCGATTGGCATTAGCAAACAAAGCATTATGTTTAAGGGCTGTACAAAACTCATTGAAAGATGATGATTGTGGCAGTATTTGTTTGTTCTTTGGTGTAATCGAGCAGGCCGTTAACTGAAAAGGCTTAAAAGTTACATGCTCCTTGGTTAAAAACAAACATGGCTGATGAGGAAAAGAGCAAGAAGAGCCGGGGACTGTGAAATATTCGTTAAATGAAAGAAACATAATTATTATCCACCCTTATCTACTCGGTGGATGAGCATCGTGAAATCGTTGATAATAAGAGGACTGATGCTGTAACGTTTAGGTAGTCTTTTATTAAATTAAATTAACTAGGATGTTTTATAACTTAATTCATTACACGTAAAAATAAATAAGAGTACTGATGTTGAGACGTCTAGGTAGTCTTTTATTAAATTAACTACATGTGATACACCGTAATGCATCATACTATATTACACATAAATAAGGAATGGTACATAGGCCTAGGCTATCTTACTTATCAGATGGGAATTCCAGGTTAGGTTCTGTCATCTGTAGAACATTCATCAACACAGAAGGTTTTGACAACCGAAATCTCATAATGAATTCTATGTCGTCGCATTCATTCAAGTAATTCCTTCGTTATTTATAAGTTAGTGGTCGAAGAAAATCTAGCATGTCTTCAAAAACATCGTCATCGTTGAGAATAAAGTTTAATGCACGACCATTCCAGCTTTCGCCGCACGCCATTTTGGATTTGATTGCTACGTAAATCGACCGACAAGTCTTTAATTCCATACTGACAGAGCAATTAGTTTTGACGGCTTGTTAGGGAAGCTAATGGATTGTTAAAGTTTGGTGAACCACAACATTTCGGTAATCGTCCGTCAACGGCCTTAATTGGTTTAACATTTTAACGAACCATGGTGAACCAGGCCCTCATTGTTACTATATACATGGAATATTAAACAGATACATGTCGAACTGCGTAAATCCAATTATTTGAACATTAAAAAAAAAAAAAAAAACATCTCCCCACCGTAGTGGTTACATGGAAGAGTTCACTCCCCCCGTAACGGGTTAAGGTGTCTCTGGAGTAGGAGGATATACGGTATATAATACTTCTGTACAACTTGTATGCAATAAAAACTTTTTTATAATATGGCAAATCTTTACTTGTGTTCAGTGAGTGTTATAGCACTCCGTTAAGTATTGAGTTGTGTTATTAACAGTTATGCTTTTAAGACATACAAATACAGTAGCTTGATACTACCGTATATACCCAAATATTACCCGACTCCGAATAATCCCCGCACCCTCATTTTTGTATGGAAATTTGAAAAAAAAAATCTTTTTTGTTTGTTTTTGACCCTTTGTTTTAAACAAAAATGTATACTATTAACACTGTAATACAGTAAAACTCGGTTAAGAAGTTCCCGCATCAAAAGTTTTTCCACTTAAGATGTCTTACATTCTCGGTCCCGCAATTGAATCAAATCTCGCCAATCTCCGCGAAAGATACTTCCGGTGTTCCGAGTGAAAGAATACAGCTGTTTCAAGTGTCCACGGGTGTCCAGTGAATCATCTGACCGGGCGAACTACGTCAAAGCTACATGACGTCACGCCATGACAGCAGCAGCTCATTGGACAGTGTTAACCTTGAAACATTTGTGAGGAGATATGGAAAACACTGGATTTTGCCGGGAATACTTCCGCAAACTGCAAGAAAATTAAAATCGAGAAATACGACGACGTAGAACAAGATCTGCTGGTACGGTTTAAACAGCAGCGAAGTTTAAACATTCCAGTACGTGCGCCAAGTTCGGCTCGGTCAAACAGGACACGGGCTGCCCGCACAAACGGAACGATCGCGGCCCGTCGTGGACTGAAGTGGTCAAACTGAATACGGACAAGTCAAGGCGCGGACTTTGTTGAAAATCACAACTGCTCACTTACCCGCCGCGGTAGATCGCCTTCTGTTTAACCAGGATGATGCAATATTACACAATACAGAGTTCATTGAGAAAGCATATGACAGTGTATGCAGAAACAAAGTATGGAAGTCCCTGGAGGATAGAGGAGTAGAGAAATGGACTATAAAGAGGATAAAGGAGATGTACAAGGGAAGCGTGAGCTGTGTGAAAGTGGGAGGAGAGAGATCTGACTGGTTGGAACAAAGAAACGGCCTGAAACAAGGAAGTGCACTGTCACCGTTACTTTTCATTGTGGTGATGGATGACATAATGACCCGAGTGGCACAAGTAATTGGGGACGGAAAGATGAAATCAATGGTGTTTGCAGATGATTTGATGATTTGGGGAAACAAGGAGGAGGAGGTACAGGAACAGTTGGACGTGTGGGAAGGAATAATCCAAGGATATGGGATGAAATTTAGCATAAATAAGAGTGAGATGGTGATCACAACAAGGAAGAAGGAAAGAACCACAACGGGAATAACAATTGGTGGGGAACAGCTGAAGAAAGTGGAGAGTTTCAAGTATCTGGGAAGCCTGATACAAGATAATGAAAGAAACGATAGAGAAATAAATGAGCGGGGCAGGCAGGCAGAAGCATTTCGGAGGAGTGTGAGAAGCATGTTATGGAGCAAGGATGTCCCTCAGAACAGCAAAAAGATCATATATCGGACGTACTATGTCCCTATCCTGACGTATGCCTCGGAGACCTGGGTTATGAAAGGAAGGGAGAAGAGCAAAATACAGGCCAGTGAGATGAGGTTCTTGAGAAGCAGTATTGGAGCTACAAAGATGGACAGAATAAGAAATGAGAGGACCAGAGAATTAATGAAGGCGGAACCATTACAGGATGGTATAGAGAAATCTAGACTTAGATGGTATGGACATGTAAAACGAATGGAGGAGAAGAGGATACCCAGGAGAGTACATGAGACGAAGTGGGAAGGAAAGAGACCGAGGGGAAGACCGAGAGACAGGTGGCTGAAGGGGGTGGAAGAAAGCGTGAAGAGGAGAGGAGAAGACTGGACAAGGGTGGAGGCTGAGAGATGGTGGGAAGACAGAAGACGTTGGAGAGGCTTGTGTTCCAAACAGACCCGGCCAGTGGCTGGAAACTGTGCAAGATGATGATATGATGACAGAGTTCGCAGCAGTTGGGCGGCCGAGTTTGCGTGGTCAGCCCAATTCCTGTTTGACCGAGCCTTTACGGATGCCATGCTATCACGCAACTAACGAAACTGACGCTTGTGTTTGGCTTGCGCGACCGGTCAAGCCATTAGATGGAAATAAACAAGTACACCCGAACAAATACCATAATAGCGGATACTCGCGCGTTTCGGGCAATTTAAATCTTTAAAATTTGAATGACTCAATTAATACCCGCACCCCAATTTTTCACGTCCGATTTTGTATAAAAATGTGCGGGTGGTATTTGGGTATATACGGTATTACATTAAGACTGAAGTGAATCACTTATCTAATTACTGGAAAATCCCCGTTGTCGGTCCCCATGACACACCACTGCTCACTGGTAGCAGTTATTTAACTATTGCGGTTATATTACTATGTTAGTTATGTTGTTAAGACATGCAAACACCTTGATACAGTTAGCTAAATACTTATATGGAATGCTTACTTGGTTGAAAAAATATTTTCGTCAGTATCCGCCACTCGCCACTGACCTTTCCGGACTGACTTCTATGCATGAGTTTCATATATGATACTATCTGCTGGTACCTGGTGGAAACTTATTGAATAATATGCATGTCTAGTGTGTCTAGTGTACCTAAACATCAAATTATTATCGACTGGCATCCGAACAGCCAGGAGAGCTGCTCTCGCGAACAGTACTCGCGTAAAGATTTCAGGAATTGTAGGGAAGGGGAAATGAGCTGTGTATTTGAATATTCTGGGAGGCTCATTAAAGATCCTAACAGGGGAACCATCAACCCCATCTGAAAATTTGCCTACCCACAGAAATACCAGCAACAAACTTTCCTGAAAATCTTACACCATTTCCAAGTGGAAGAGCCTGTGATTGGAAGTTGAAATTATGCATGCGTCTTCTTGTAAATGCGTCACATAGCCTTCAGTCAGCAAGCACAAGTTTAGAGCGGAAGGGAGGGACAAGAAATTCGGAACATCTAAGCATAAGCAGTTCAATACAACGCATGTGTTTCTTTTTAATCTTGGTTGTTATTTACCCAGTTCCATCAGAGTACTGAAACTTGTACCGTGGATAAAGTTGTTTGTATGGGTTATTTGTTATATTTAAACACAAATTGTGCTAAATGTTCCGGCATAACTCAACAAAATGACAGTGTTTCGCCCCGGTGTGCAATTGGGCTCTTCAGTTGGTTAATGCACACCTCACCAAGACACTGTCTAGTACACACTGGGAAGGCCATTGCAAGACGTATTTGATACATGTGTATCCACGTCACGAGCAAAGCCAGTGCACTATGGGAGTCGATGGAAAATTATATATTCAATGCCAAGGTAAGGTTATAATTGCTTTGGAGTGGAGTTTCGACTCCCATAGTGCACTGGCTTTGCTCGTGACGTGGATACACATGTATCAAATACGCCTTGCAATGGCCTTCCCAGTGTGTACTAGACAGTGTCTTGGTGAGGTGTGCTTTAACCAACTGAAGAGCCCTATTGCACACCGGGGCGAAACACTGTCATTTTGTTGAGTTATGCCGGAACATTTAGCACAATTTGTGTTTAAATATATAATGGCTCAACGGACAATACATATTTTTCTTTGGAAAATTATATACTTGTTATATAGTACAATGTTGTTGAATCCAGTTAATTTACTTGAGGTTACATCAGAGTGTATTTATGAAAATAATATTTCAGTTACAGATGCATTAAGTGAGGAAGAAAACCTAATTGGTAAATCTTTATAGCTCTTTTCGAAAATCATCCTTTGTAATCTTCAACTTCATTGGATATTGTTGTAGCTTTTAAGGGCTGCAACTACGGGTTAATAAAGGGGGTGCGTGTTAAAACAACTTTGGGCAGTGTAGATTAATGTAGGGGGTCTGCTCTCCGTGTATTTGATAATTTGTGTTGTGGGGGGCGAAAGGGTTGCGTTGGTCCAATTGCTAAATGAGAGGGGTTTCCCAAAACAAACGTAATATCTAGCGAGCGAGGAGGAAAAGACTGCGGTCTGGTAAATGGACTGCTATGCGACCTTGGAAGACGCACGCGTGTAGACCGAGCAGGCGGTGAGTACAATGACAATAAACAACTTGATAACGCAGACGCTGCGCTTACGAAGCTAATTGCTAAATGGGGGAATGAGGAACAATGACGAGTGTCGTAAAGAATAAAACAGTTATTCATTTATAAATAAATGTAGATGTTTACTGTTTAGGGCATTATGGTACTGAGCAGGCTTCACTGTTAACACTCGGTGCGGTAATAAAGTACAATAAATGGTGAGGGTGTTTACAGTGTTCTCAGAGGTGTGATAGGTGATAGGATGTAATGGGATTGACCCTTTGAGTGTGCCGAACTCATCGTACTAATAGCCTATAAAATGAGTGAGTGTGAATTGAGGCCTCGGAAAGTGTTAGGGCGTCCCCTGCAGGCGACGCGCAGTTCCCAGGGGTCTGGGGGAACTGTGAGAAGTAGGCTACCAGACACCACAAACATCGCCTTCATAAACGTGATGAGCCTAAATGGCAAGACAGAAGAATTGGTGGACTATATGGAAAAGAAGGAAATAGCAATGATGGGAGTCAGTGAAGCGAAATGGAAGGGAAAAGGTGAGAAAGAAGTCAAGAAAGGGAAGGGATATAGAATATATTGGAGTGGAGGAAATAAGGCAATGAATGGTGTTGCAATAATATTGAGAGAAGACTTAGTGCAGTATGTTGAGAAAGTAGACCAAATTAATGACAGAATGATGAAAATTAGACTAGGACTTGAGAGTGGAACAAAGGATTTTATACAGATTTATGCACCCCAGACAGGGAAGGTAGATGAATGTTTAGAGAATTTCTTAGAAGAACTGGAAAAGTGTATAGAAGACAAAGAGGTTATAATAATGGGTGATATGAATGCACATGTGGGAACATGATGATGATGATAATTGTTGTTTTAAGGGGCCTAACATTCATGTGGGAACAGATAGGCAGGGAAAAGAAGAGATAATTGGCCCATTTAGCTATGGAAATCAGGATGAAGAAGGAGAAATGTTAATAGATTTCTGTAGAAGGAATGGATTAATTGTTGGAAATACATGGTTTAGGAAAAAGAACTCCCAAAAAAATAACTAGGTATGGATGGGGAGACAGAAAGACAAAAACAATGATCGATCTTATCCTAGTGGAAAAGGATAAACGTAGACAACTGGTATATGTGACAGCTATGCCAAGAGGAGATTTTGAAGGAGACCATAAAGTGGTGATAGCCAAATTAAGGCTTGGGAAAATCACAAAGCTTGCGGAGAAAAGAGAAAGAAAAATAAAGGTGTGGAAGCTAAAAGAGAGAGAGGCAATGGAAAAGTTCCGAGAAGACTTGAAGAAGGAAATTCCCAAAGACGAAGCAAAAAGTGTCGAACAGGAATGGACATGTTTTAGAAATTGTTTTGCGAAGTGTGCAGTAAACACTTGTGGAAGACTATCAGGAAAGAAAAAGGAAAGGGAGACTCCTTGGTGGAACAACAGGGTAAAGGAAGCTGTTAAAGAAAAACAAATGGCATGGAGGAAGTGGATAGGCAGTAAGAATGCAGAGAAATGGCAAAAATATAGAGAAGCAAAGAAGGCATTCCAAAATATTGTACAAGAAGAAAAAAGGAAAAGTTGGGAAGGTTTCACGGAAACTTTGAAGGAGGATATCCAAGGAAGTAAAAAGGTTCTATATGGATTGGTGAAAAACAGTGTAAAAGGTAGGGAAAACACAAAATTTGTAAAAACTGAAGCAGGACAGATATTGTATCAAAGAGATGATATATTAAAAAGATGGGAAGAATACTTTTCAAAGCTACTAAATGTTAAATACATTGAACTGGAAGATGAAAAAGAACAAGAAGAAACAATGGAAGAAGAAGAAGAACAAGAAAAGGAGATCACTATGCTAGAAATAGAGGAAGCCATACAGAAGATGAAGAGCGGTAAAGCAGCAGGAGAGGATGAGGTGTCCGCGGAAATGATAAAAGCAGCGGGACCAATAGGTGTACAGTGGTTGTATAGATTATTTAGAATAATTTGGAAGAAGAAAGAGATTCCAGAAGAATGGGGAAAGGGATTAATTATCCCGATTTTTAAGAAAGGTGACAAAAAGGAATGCATTAACTACAGAGGGATCACTCTTATCGCTCATGTAGCTAAGATCTTTGAGAGAGTTCTGGAAGGCAGACTGAGGAGGAAGATAGAAGGAGAGATGGAAGAAGAACAGTATGGTTTTAGGAAAGACAGATCAACATTTGACCTAATCTTTGCATTAAGGCAAATGATGGAGAAAAGATGGGAATTTGGAAAAGACATGGTGATGACATTTATTGATATTGAGAAAGCGTACGACAGTGTGCCTCGACAGGTGGTTTGGAATGTATTAAGGAAAAGGAGAGTTAACGGAGCTGATGTCCAAATGTTAAAAGCTATGTACAAATATTGTGTGAGTAGCGTGAAGACCAGTATAGGAGAAACAGAATGGTTTAAAGTGGAAACAGGTCTCCGACAGGGAAGTGTATTGTCCCCCTTACTATTCATCATAGTCATCATCATCATCTTGCACAGTTTCCAGCCACTGGCCGGGTCTGTTTGGAACACAAGCCTCTCCAACGTCTTCTGTCTTCCCACCATCTCTCAGCCTCCACCCTTGTCCAGTCTTCTCCTCTCTTCTTCACGCTTTCTTCCACCCCCTTCAGCCACCTGTCTCTCGGTCTTCCCCTCGGTCTCTTTCCTTCCCACTTCGTCTCATGTACTCTCCTGGGTATCCTCTTCTCCTCCATTCGTTTTACATGTCCATACCATCTAAGTCTAGATTTCTCTATACCATCCTGTAATGGTTCCTCCTTCATTAATTCTCTGGTCCTCTCATTTCTTATTCTGTCCATCTTTGTAGCTCCAATACTGCTTCTCAAGAACCTCATCTCACTGGCCTGTATTTTGCTCCTCTCCCTTCCTTTCATAACCCAGGTCTCCGAGGCATACGTCAGGATAGGGACATAGTACGTCCGATATATGATCTTTTTGCTGTTCTGAGGGACATCCTTGCTCCATAACATGCTTCTCACACTCCTCCGAAATGCTTCTGCCTGTCTCCCCCGCTCATTTATTTCTCTATCGTTTCTTCCATTATCTTGTATCAGGCTTCCCAGATACTTAAAACTCTCCACTTTCTTCAGCTGTTCCCCACCAATTGTTATTCCCGTTGTGGTTCTTTCCTTCTTCCTTGTTGTGATCACCATCTCACTCTTATTTATGCTAAATTTCATCCCATATCCTTGTATTACTCCTTCCCACACGTCCAACTGTTCCTGTACCTCCTCCTCCTTGTTTCCCCAAATCATCAAATCATCTGCAAACACCATTGCTTTCATCTTTCCGTCCCCAATTACTTGTGCCACTCGGGTCATTATGTCATCCATCACCACAATGAAAAGTAACGGTGACAGTGCACTTCCTTGTTTCAGGCCGTTTCTTTGTTCCAACCAGTCAGATCTCTCTCCTCCCACTTTCACACAGCTCACGCTTCCCTTGTACATCTCCTTTATCCTCTTTATAGTCCATTTCTCTACTCCTCTATCCTCCAGGGACTTCCATACTTTGTTTCTGCATACACTGTCATATGCTTTCTCAATGTCCAGGAAGGCCATCAGTAGATCTGTTCCATATTCATAGTGCTGTTCTTGTAACTGCCTTACAGCAAAAATCAAATCCACTGTGGACCTTCCTGCTCTGAAGCCATGTTGTTCTTCCCTCATCCCTCCTTCTATCCTTGTCCTAATTCTCTTTTCCAAAACTTTCTCGAAGATCTTTGCACAATGACTCATCAGTGTTATTCCCCGATAGTTTCTGCAATCTGTTCTACTACCTTTCTTGAAGATCGGGACAATGATTCCTTTTTTCCAGTCCTCTGGGGTCTTCCTTTCCTTCCATGCTGTCCTCATCACTCGGTACAGCCACTGTATCCCCACCTCTCCTGCTGCTCTCACCATCTCCACAGTCAACTCATCCACACCCGGTGCCTTCCCTCCTTTCATCTTGTTCACTGCATCTTCCACTTCTTTCCATGTTAAGTCCTTTTCTGTTTGCAGTTCATCTTCCTCTTCCCCGATTTCTTCCTCCTCACCATCTTTTCCATTTGGGTTCAGAAGTTCTTCAAAATATTCTTTCCACATTTTCTTCAGTTCTTCCCTATTTTCTATCTCTTGTCCCCTTTTGTTCACCATTCTAACATAATCCGTAGGATCCTTCCGCCTCTTATCTTTCACCATCCCATACAGGACCTTTTTTGTACCTTCACTATCCTCCTCCATCATCTTTGTCCACTCTTCCATCCACTTCCTTCTCTCCTCAGCCACCACTCTCTTCGCCTCCTTCTTTCTTTCCTGGTACTCTTCCCTTGTCTCTACCGTCCTATTTTGATACCACCTCCTAAAGGCTCTATTCTTTTCCCTTACTATATCTTTTGTCTTCTCATTCCACCATGGTGTTTCCTTCCACCTCTTCTTACTACTTGTCCTCCCACATACTGCTTCTGCTGCACCCACTAGTGTCTTCTTAAATCTAGCCCATTCCTCTTCCACCCCTCTTTCTTCATCTGTTGGAATTCCTTCCTTTACCATTTTGAGGTACTCGACCCTTCTATCCCCTTCTTTCAGTTTCCATATCCTTATACGTCTTTCCTGGTTCTCAGTCCCTTTCTTCTCCTTACTCCCTCTCAGGTTCATTACCAGTAATCGATGGTCGCTATCCAGGTTCTCCGATGGTATAACCTTGATGTCCGTGATGTTCTTATTTAGTTCTTTCTCATACAGTATATAGTCGACCACCGACTTCCTGGTCAAGTCATCACTGTACCATGTGATTGTGTGGCTCTCTCTTTTCTTAAACCAGGAGTTCCCAACTAGCAGGCTGTTCCTCTGGCAGAAGTCCAACAGTCTCTTTCCTTCCTCATTTCTTCCACCCCAACCCTCTGGTCCTAGAACACTCTCATAACCTTGTCTTTCTCTTCCTACATGGGCATTGAGGTCCCCCATAACAATCATATTTCTTCCTACCAGCTGCTTCTGCAATTCCTCTTCAAACTCCTCCTTCTCTTCAGAAGCGCAGCCTACTTGTGGAGCATATACTTGCACTATTTCTACGGTCTCTCCCCTCAGTGCTACTTTCACTTTCATCATCCTATCACTTATTCTCCTCACTTCTTCTTTCAAACCATCTCGTACTACTACTCCCACTCCATTCCTCTTTCCCTCTTCGTTCCCACTCCAGTACAGTCTATAGCCTTTTCTCAGTACTCTCCTTCCTTCCCCTTTCCACTTTGTTTCTGCCAATCCCAATAAATCCAACTTCCTTCTTTCCATCATATCCACTATCTCCTCCACCTTCCCCGTCAGCGTTCTTAGGTTTAAAGTTCCAAATCTTAGTCCGTGTGTACAGCCGTGTCGTCGTCTATTAAATCCATCCTGTCCGAGGCTCGTTCCATTTTTGAAAGCATTTGGTTTAATCCACTACTGGCTTGCTGGGCCTATCGTAGCTTCACCAGAGCCCCGTTAGCCGTCACTTTTCAGGGTTCCTGTAGGACCTTCACAGCTACCGTAACGGTCCCGGGGCACACAAAGTCCCCACTGTACTTCGCCCCTACAGGCAATCCCCTACTTTGTGCCGTTGCCCGTCTCCCACGACGTGGACGAGGGGTTGGACTTATGGGAGACATTCATCATAGTCATGGATGAAATTCACAAGAATGTTAAACAGAGATTGGGACAAGAGGCAACAAAGGCCATGCTGTTTGCAGATGATATAGTGATATGGGGCGAGGATGAAAAGGAAGTACAAAAACAACTAGATGTATGGAATCAAGAAATAGAGAAATATGGGATGAAAGTAAGCACAGCGAAGAGCAAGACAATGGTAATGTCAAGAGGAAGGAAGGAAGAGGAAAGATAGAATTGAATGGGAAAATTCTAGAAGTGGTTAAAAGTTTCAAGTACTTGGGAAGTGTGATCACAGAAGATGGAAGGATAACTGAGGAAATTGGAAAGAGAATACAACAAGCGAACAGTTTTTACCAGAGCATAAGGGGTATTCTGTGGAACCGAGATGTCCCAAAGAAATGTAAAAATGTATTATATTCAACCTACTACAGACCCATACTAACATATGCAGCTGGAGCGTGGACTACTACAAAAAGAGAGGAGAGTAGAATACAAGCCGCGGAGATGAAATTCCTAAGAGGTATAGAGGGCAAGACCAGAAGAGAGAGGAGGAAAACCTGAAGAAGTACTAAAAACAGGAGAGGAGTGGTGGAGAGACAGGAAACGTTGGAGGTCCTTAATTCACAACCCGACCCAGGAAGCTGGAAACGGGAAATGAAGATGATGATGACACACTTACCCAGTGTAGACGTGCAGCTGTTGGGCGTCGTCACATGTAGACAGTCAGACAGACTGTGTGTTTCCTCCCTTGAGGAAGGATCTATTTATAATCTTCATGAGTGCTGAGTACGCTGGTAGGCACATTGTTGACCCACTTAAGTATTTTCTGTTCATGTGTGGATGATGTCGTAAGGATTGAGCAAGAATTGGCACATGGTTGTAGCCGACTAGCTGTGAAATGTTATAATTTGTTTAGAGGGTGTGAGATTGGGGTGAAGCGGGTTGATTATGGGGCTGATGCAGGGGGTGGTAGTAGTGTAGCTATAGATGTACCCTGTGAGGACCTTATGGGGCCTCAGGGGTATAACAATATACAAGATAGGATGAGGGATGTACTGATGAATAAAATGACAGTGATGTACAGATAATCATAAAAAGTCGCATCTCTTGAGGCATGAAAAATGCTAACATTCATTTCAGCTGCTGTCGGCTGCATACAGTTCGGTAAACATGTACTGCATCATGGTCAGTCCGTAATTCTCTCGCTATCGGCTAGCTCCTCGCCCCGCTCCCACACCTACCATGTCGTGGTAAGACATGATACACTCACAATGAAGTGTGTTGCGCTGTAGAGTAGTAGGTTAGCTGTCAGGTTGTAAAGTCGTTCATCGCCGAGCAACCATAGTTCGAGTCACGCCAGATTCCCCTTTGTATAGAAACACGTATTTCATTCATGAAACATTTGACATGTTTCAGAAATAAACACCGCTAGTACGATTCGAACCCCGGTTCCTTGTTGTTTCAATGAACGCCTCTTCCCCTGAGCTAACTGGCAGTCTGCAGAACGCTCATAATTTTATAACGATATTTCCAACATCTCATGCACGTCTATAACAGCTATCATAGACCCAGTGGTAATTAACTAAGGGTTTATTGCAATATTTCGCTGTAAAACTTAAAAGGCGTCCAGTATCATGCGATTCCATGATGGTATAACAGAGGCCATCAAAACAAAAAGAATTGCTGACACCAAATTTTGAACCCCGGTGGTCCGGGTTACCAACTTCACACCTTTCCTCTACGCTAACACTTTCTGCAGCCAGCAAAGAACATCCAGACACAGCAAATGATTTTTCACTTATGAAAACAGAAGCTCCTTACAGTGCAAGCGATTCGTCTTATAAAACATCGTCAAAAAAATTAGTTGCCATGACTTATGACTTGACCTCCGTATTTTTTAAAATTTCTTCTCTGGACTTGATGCGCGGCTTGACAATCATATATATTATTTCAGTAGTATAGATCCCTCCTGCGGCGCTCACAAGCGACCAATTGTGACAAATGAGCATTCTAATGAAAGAGAATAGACATTGGCAGTGACGAATTGCACTCTAATTTTATAAATATCTATAATTCCTTTAAAACATGACTTTTAAAAATGTAAGAAGTGTGCGATTTGCAGATACTGTTGCTGTAGGAAGATACGCTCCATAATTGTTTTACACTTCACATTTTGGCCGCTGATGCCTGTTTCATGCCATTTTAACATTCTGAGGTCTTTATCAGTTTGCATGGATTTCACAAACAGTAAATCAAAGGTATGAGTACCCAAATCATATAATTTCATAAATATCGAATAACCGGTGAGTGTTATGATGATCCAATTTTCAGTGATTGCCTTCTGAAGTTAGGGAACATAGAACCTGGAATTCTAAATTAAATGTAAATCGTGTTCTATAATCATTTGGTTGAAATAAAAACATAACAAACTTTCTCTTTAAGTCTCTCATTATAAACCTATTGGGAAAAGTGTGGTTTATGAACATGCAAGATTTCGCGCACTGGTCCGCTAGTATATATTTTGGAATAAGGAAGAAGAACATTCACTTATGGTTAAATGAAAGGGTTAAGAAGAAGTGTTTCTTTAGTGCTGTTCGTAAAAATTTCCATACTGTAACTTCAGTATAACATCTTTGCATGTCGAAAACCCAATTCGAGAAAGTGGTGAAAAAGCAGGAGAAAAAGGAGCTGTATGCACTTTGTGTAGGCTAGTAGGGCTAACAAGCAGACTGTGTGCAATGAAGATTCAAGATTGTGGCGATTAGAATATGTGAAGAAGTTATCTACTGCAGGTTAATCGACTTTGTTGCCTTGCCAACTTAGATTCTGAACTTCAAAAAACGGTAGCCTACTGGATTAGAAGTAGAAAAATAACAAAGTTTGTTACCTGTTTGTTTATGAGAGGTGAACAAGAAATTGAGAAGTTATGTGATGAGTTCTTTCAAAATAAGAAAGTAATATTATTGAACTAGCACGAATAATGTGTCTACAACACGTATCAAAAAATGTTCTGAGAATTGTGAGCAAAGCATAATTTATTGTATAGCCTATTGGTATAAACATACTTCAACTGCCACATTGTCAATTAATGCTCTTCTCATTCATATGCCATAATGCCTATTGTATGGAACTCGGCTGCTGAAACTGTTCTTAGTTATACAGGAACAGACAGGAAACATTGGCTCTAAAGTGCCTAACAATGCTTTAGGTAGATAACTTAACAGTGAAAGTGACAAAATCAGAAAAATGGGGAAGAAAAAATTGAAAGGGTAGTACCAAGGAACCATTTACCCATTTATCGGAGATGAGGGGATTCTCGGACTGCATATAGTGACACTTCTTGTTTAGAAGGTGGAAAGACAGTGGAATTAGTCCATATCCTTCCAATAAACACTGGAAAAATTATAGCCTTTAGATAAATTATTCTTCTTGCCTGAAGCAAATCATGGATTACCACTTCTCCTCCCTTGAAATGCCAGGATGGTTCCTAACTTAATGCTCGGCCGCCTCCTCCTTAATCCCAGCCTTAATCACAAATACTGTACATGCATTACTATTGACAACACAATAACACTGTTTATCAAAAAAGAAATGGTATGTATGTATGCATATATATTGAACCCATCACTCGCACTCAAGTGAGATGTGAGAACTTCAAGTTGGCAAACTCAGAATTTGAGGGCTCGAACCCCGAACCTCAGCTTAACGAGGAATAATTCATTTTAAAGGCCGAAGAAAAATATACGAGAATATAAAGTTTGGACTCATTTGGTTAATAAACGAAGGCAAAATTATGAGAAATTATGGCATATTTTATGTCGCGTACCTCAGAATACAGAGAAAACTGGTAGAAATTAGCAAAAGTGGAGCTGAGTTGACAGTCGACAAATGAGCCTGGAGAACTGGGCGTGTTTTGGTGAAGCCACCATATGTCAAAGTCAGATGCTGAGAACTATTTCTGGACCGAGAGATCTCACAGTCGTGACATGTAACCTCTGTGAAACAAAGAAGAAAGAGGAGTGGAACAGTAGCCACGCCCAGAAATTGGCATAATTATATGAACAGAGCGACCAAATTTTGAATGAAAGATCGCGCTGAATAGAGAAAATTCACGGGCTAATTAACCTGTTGAAAAATCCTGTAATACAGGTATAATTAACGCCACATGCGTAGAGTTACACGTTATTCGGGCGACTTCGGTTCGCGGAAAGTTGAAAACCGCTTATTGTGATTCCCCGCTGGGATAGCGTCTGTTTCAGAAGAGGTGCAAACCCCGTAATTAATTAACGGACGATCGGATATGACTCCGATAGATATATTCAAAATCAGCAGGAAATTCCAAGCAAGATGAGCCCAGGGACGTAAGAAGCGGGAAAACTTACTACTGAAAAATGATAAATTAAACCTCATTAACTTGTTTCAGTATGGGAAAAGCATAAAATGCGTTTATAGGAAGTACGCACTATCGAATATACCATTTTAAACAACCTACAGAATTACTGTATTACAGAGCTAGTTCACACAGGATGGAGAAACGAGAGCAAGGAAAACAAGGGGAAAAATGTACTATACTCTGAATTCAAATACTGTAGTATGAGTTGAAATATTTTCAGACCTAATTGTTCCCACAGAGTACCTATTTGAAGTTCGTTTGAGGTTAGACATGCTCGCACGTGTAAAAGCAACTTCCACCATCACGCGATCTCAAACAAATCTCAGAACATGATAAAACACGGCAATGATTATAACTTGCCCACATCTCCCTGATGACACCAAATATTATTTATAAATGTCAGAAACAAACATCACTTACCAAAACCTCTTAAATTGGTTATGGATATTGCATTACATTTACCTACTTTATTATCTTGTAACTTTGTAGTGGCAAACCGTATCAGGCCAACTTAAAAAATTTAGCGAACACACAAAAAAAGATGTTAACCTCCAACAAAAGTAGGCCGCATTTATTTGCATGTAAAAAAATTAATCATTAACATATTTACACATATTTAACGCAATAACAAAAATCACTGGCATTTAAAAAACTTATCCATTGTTGTTTGCTTAAGACTTCTCTGTCCAATTGAGTAGCCTACAAGGTAGCATCTAATTTTGACAGTGTGTTCATGATTTCTGTCTAGACTACTTCTTCAAGAAAATTCATTTTCTCATCACATCGTATTTGCTCGCATATATCTCGGGCCCCATCTTTTAATTTGAAATTGCAGGAAAGAATATTCCCGCATTAATTTCTCATGCCTTCATAAAGATGAACCTAGTAATGTCTTGCCCGCGATGTTATTGTTCGTTTTGGCGGTGGTGCTTTCACGGTTTTTGTTGTCGGCTTGTTGCATTGTCGACAAGTAGGTCTACTAGTATTGTCTTCACGTTCCATCGTTGTTTCTTAGTTAAGTGTGATTTGTTTTCTTGTGGATATCGATCTTTTAGTTACGTAAATACACTGAAGTTATACGGCTGGATTTAAACTCAAAGTGATAAAATATGCAGACGACAATGGTAATTGATATTCGCTACTGGCATCAACAGAAAAACACTCTAGAAACCACTAACCAAACACATAAGGTGTCAAACAGGTGCGAGTTATATGCAAGCAAATACGATACTTTCTCCATTATTTCAATACGACGCAACAGAATTATCACTAGGTTTCACAACTTCTTCGGTAGTGTAATGCGTATTTGCGTAAACATTCGGTACCAGTACGGTTAGCTCGATACGTAATGCTAGTTCCTACCGACACCTTCTTAGAAAACTTAACTTGCTAAATACACAAATCCATAAATAGGCACAATGGGATGGGGTATTTACAAGCTTGACAAGGGAAGTTGCACCTGTTAAGGCTGGTTCACAATTGGCCCGGGAACGAGAAAGGAAACGAGAACGCGAAGCTTCCCGGGGCCCCGGTTCACAATTGGCCTGGGAACGTGAACTTGTACATGCACGCGCAATCAGCTATAGAATAATAATATTAAAACAATCAGCAAGCGCCCACTAATAAACACCAACTACTCAGCTGAAATGCTTCTGAGGGTTATAATAACTTTATTAAACACAAATTGTGCGCTTTAGAGAATCAAGGTTAAAGAGCGCATTCACAGGTCAAGTTTACATCGCTAACTACTCCTTCCGTACTGTGCATGTGCAGGTACAACGTTTCTGATTGGCTCCATGAAGCTCCGAGAACGTCAAACATGAAACTTAACCACGTTTCCCGTTGGCCTTCCCGGGCTACTTTTAGCTTCTCGTTCGCGGAGATTGATTATTAACTGGCCCATAAGGTAGCGTGCATTTCAACCTCGTTCTCGTTCTTGTTACCGGGCTATTGTGAACCAGCCTTTATGTCGCAACCCTGGCCCGCCTGTTGGCCGGAATGTTATCTCTGAGTGGATGGGTTCATATTCCTCTCGGGGTGAACAAAGAATGCTTTCAGGGATGACAAAAATGCGGTCGTACTAAGCGATAAGCGGCAAAATATGCAAGGTGATAAATGAGGTACTTTTATATTATTGGATAAGAATCGGGACTTGAAAATTACTACGTGACATGCGATAATACGTACTAATGAGGAACGTGTTAACAAGGTTCTACTGTAAACGATTATGCTACTAACATGGTAGACTTGCTCTATTGTTATTGTTCAATGTAGATTCTTTAATGTTTTTGTCTTTTTTCTTTGTCCATTTGTATAAATTATTCATTTTTGAGTGGTGATATACCATCTTTTTTTTTTTTTTTTTTTTTCAGTCTGACCTGGAATCTGCAAGTGAGATAGATGAAGGCTCTTCTTCACAGCTTGCTCAGGTTCCAAAGCAGGAACTTTACCATGCTTACTTGAAGCTTCAGCGTCGGTACCAAAAATACAAAGGAAGGTCAAATGACTTGCTAAATTATTGCAGAGAACTGGATAAAGATAATCGAAAACTCAAAGTAAGTATATACAGCTAGACATTACAGGATTGAAGTGGTGAATGTTTGTATGCAGTGATTGCACTGATAAAGGAAACTGGGGGCCCAAAACGGTAGTTTCAAGTTTGTTGAAATATGATCAATGTTTTGAAAGAACTAGGGAAATTGTGAATGTTAGTATGCAATTATTGCACTCCTGAAGGAAAATGGGGACGTGAAATGGTTGTTGGAATACGAATTTTGTTTTTAAAGAACTAGGGAAATTGTGAGTGTTCGTATGCAGTGATTAAACTGCTAAAAGAAACTTGGGCTGGTTGCTGGAATACGAATAATGTTTTGGAAGAACTAGGGGAGTTGTGAATGTTTGTATGCAATGATTGCACTGCTGAAGGAAACTGGGGGCCCATAATGGTAGTATAAAGGTTGTTAAAATACGAATAACGTTTTGGAAGAACTAGGGAAGTTGTGAATGTCTTTATGCAATGATTGCACTCGACAGTGTATGTAAATGAACATTTAACGAAAGACAACCAAAACTTATATTGGCTTGCCAGGAATTCTAAACGGGCAATGAATTATAAATTCGCATGGACCAGGAACGGGAAGATCTTCATGAGGAAAAATGAAAACAGCCCGATTCTACAAATCAAGACTGCAGCTGACCTACCAACAGTTCATGGGAATCAAGGAAACTGAAGGTATGTTTGCCTGAGCCAAGTGATCAATCAATATTTTAGGAAATTTTGTTTCTAAGTGAGTGTAAAGTAATTATGGAAGTACCCTCAAATAAAACAACTACGGTATGAAATCAGATAACGAAGTAGACCTTAATTTTCAAGATATTACTTCAAAGATTGTAAACAGTACTCAAGACTTGAACAAATTAATTACCGGTAGCTTTACTGCAGGAATTAAAATCATGCACCTAAATATATGTGGCATGATAACAAATTTTGAAAGTATGCTAGTTATGCTCGATCAACTTGATCATAAACCAGATGTCATTATACTGTCTGAAACTCAGCTCATTGAGGATATACCATTTGCTATTTTAGGATATAATGAATACTTCATACCAACTCAAAATTCTACCCATGACAGCATAAAGATATATGTGCATGAAAACCTCATACAAAATATTACAATATCTACTGTAAAAACACTGAAAGCTGCAAATGCTAGCCTACTCAACTTCAGATATAATAAAGAAAGTTACTTGGTACTTGCTATATACAGATCACCCTCCACAAGCCCAAAGAAATTCATAGAAGAACTAGGAAATACTCTCCAGCACTTGCCTACAGCTACACACAGTATATTAATAGGAGATATAAATATTGATATTTTAAATCCTACAAGGCAATATGCCCAAAATATTAAAAATGAGTATTTAAATGTATTACATGCAAATGGATTCATTTCGTACATAAACTCACCAACTAGAATAACCCCAAAATCCAGAACATGTATCGATCACATACATGTTAAGTCCCACAGAAACAGCAACTTTGACCCTTTTGTTCTGCATACCAGTATCACAGATCACAGTCCTACATTTCTCATACAAAATAAATCTCAAAAATACACTCCACAAACAGGAGAAAATACTTTGAACAATGTAAGAATAAATTATGAAACTCTAAAAAAATCATTAACTAAGGAAACTTGGGAATCTATCATAACTGAACATGATGTTAACAAAGCAGCTGATAGTTTCATTAAGTTACTGACTCAATACATCTCTGAACACTCTACTACCATAAATAACGTAAGATCAAAATTTAAAAAAATTACTCCATGGATCACAACCGGAATTTTAACTTCTATTAGAATAAGAGATAAATTACATCAGAAAATTGTTAAACAAAGGGAGAGGTCTACAAACAGTGATGAGGTCCCAGAAACTGTTAAGAAACATAAATTGTACAGAAACTGGATAAACAGGCTTGTTAAAATAGCAAAAGAAAGGTACTATTCCAAACAAATTATGTCAAACTCCAATAATTCTAAAGTCCTTTGGAAAAATATTAATGATTTAACATGTAGGAAGGGAAATAAATCTTCAGCTGTTGACAGCATATTTATCAGAGACTCACAAGAAACATCCCAACCAGCTGCCATTGCAAACAAATTTGTCGACTATTTTAGTAACATAGGTTTAGAACTTTCTCAAAAAATAAGTAATACAAGAAAGGAACCTGACAACACAAATGCACGTGATAGCACTGCAAAATCTCAACCTCAGTCTATCTTTTTTATACCCATAACAAAATCAGAAATAACAAACCACATAGCTGCTCTAGAAGATAACTCAGCAAATGGCTATGATAATATCTCTAGTAAAACAATTAAGATAATTAGTTCAGAAATTCTACAACCACTGCACCATATTTTTAATTTATCACTAACGAAAGGACAATTTCCAGACTCATTCAAAATTGCCATCATAATCCCAGTCCATAAATCAGATGATAAAAGAGAGTTAAATAACTATAGACCAATTTCCCTCACAACCCACCTCTCTAAGCTACTAGAGAAATGCATCAAAACCAGATTACTTAACTATCTGAATAAGTTCAACATATTGTCACCAAATCAGTTTGGTTTTAGACCAAACACTAGTACTCAAGATGCAATATTCTCCCTTACTGATTATTTGTATAAAGCCATTGATAGTTCTAAAAGAACAATTTCTGTGTTCCTGGATTTAAGAAAGGCTTTTGACACCGTAGACCACAATATACTCATTAGAAAACTTGAAAAGGAAGGTATTCGTGGTACTCCTCAAGAACTAATAAAAAGCTTTCTTTTTAACAGAATACAAAAGGTACGAATCAAAGGTACTCTAAGTAGAAGTGCTGAAGTAAAAATTGGAATTCCCCAAGGAACAGTTTTAGGTCCTATTCTTTTTCTGTTATATATTAACGATTTGTGTAAGCTGAACTGTAATGCGATGATTACCTCATATGCTGATGACACTGTCGTCACAGTCACAGGAACAACTTGGGAGGACACTTTTAATAGAACTCAAGAAACCCTTGCTACAGTCCAAAAATGGCTAAGAAACCACCTCCTTACCTTAAATGAAACCAAAACACAATACATATGCTTCTCACACAACAAAACATTACAACCCACAGACAATTTAACACTGAAGATCCACACACCAATTTGTAACAATGGCGAAAGATGCAACTGCTATACCCTACAGAAGTCAATGAATGCTACATATTTAGGGGTTATTATAGATAGTCATTTAAAATGGAATATGCATGCATCAACGTTGGCCAATAAACTTCAAAAGTTAATTTATATATTTTACAGAATCAGAAATATCCTTTCAGCAAAAGTCTTGAGAACTGTATATTTTGCCTTAGTCCAGTCACAACTACAATATGGAATAAATGGTTGGGGTGGAATACTTGATTCACATTTGGCTCAGGTAAATACCTGCCAGAATTTCATTCTAAAAGTTATGTACAAAAGGCCACCAACTTTTCCAACATGTGAACTGTATCAACAAAGCATGTTGCTTAACATACGACAGTTATTTGTTCAGTCATCAATCATATTTATACATAAAAATATGAAGCTCTTCTCTAATGGACAAAAACTTGAAATGTGCACTAGACTTCAAGACAGAACTGGAATAAATATCCCTCGTCGAAACACACTACTTGGCCAAAGGAATTTAAGTTGTCTTAGCACTAGGATATACAATATATTGCCAGTAAATGTGACAAATAATACCCTGAATATATTGAAGAAAAGGCTTTTTATATGGCTCCTTAGTAACTTTGATAGAGTAAATGAACTTATAAATTTTCACCAACATTTTTAAACCAACTCGGTCAGAAACAAGTAATGTATCATCTTCTTTTATTTTCAGTATCCTTATAATTAATGCTTTTGCTATAAACTTTTCTTATTATTATCAGTCAAATACCATGTTGCAAATAAATTAAGAAATTGTGTTCATGAAGCCCACACACAAGTTTATCTTATGTGGGATTCACCCTGTATTTTTGATACAACATCTGTATATGTACATGTTTTCTGTCAGTGAATAAAAATGATTGCTCGTAAAAAAAAAAAAAAAAAAAAAAAAATTGAAACTGGGGGCCCAAAATGGTAGTATAAAGGTTGTTGAAATACGAATAATGTTTTAAAAGAACTAGGGGAGTTGTGAATGTTTGTATGCAGTGGTTGCACTGCTAAAGGAAACTGGGGGCCCGAAATGGTAGTATAAAGGTTTTTTAAATACGAATAACGTTTTGGAAGAACTAGGGGAGTTGTGAATGTTTGTATGCAATGATTGCACTGCTGAAGGAAACTGGGGGGCCCGAAATAGTTCTATAAAGGTTGTTGAATTATGAATAACATTTTGAAAGAACTAGGGAATATTTAGGAATACAGCGATTCATTTTAGATCCAGATCGACTGTTAGTTTATCTTCTTCTTCTTCATTTCCCGGGTCCAGTGATCTGGGTCGGGGCGTGAAACAAGGACCTCCATCCGAGGCCTCGACTCACACACTATCATATTTAGGCTATTTGTACGATGGGTTCGCCACACCCAAAGGGTGTTAGTTTATCTGAGGGTATATAACTAAAAACAATTTCCACCTAGTCAATACCATTAACATTTATGACTCAATAAAACATCGAGAAACATGTAGTGTTTTATTGAGTCATAAATATTAGTGGTATTGACTAGGCGGAAATTGTATTTAGTTATATACCCTGAGATAGAACTAGGGAAATTGTGAATGCTATTCTGCAATCGTGAGTATTAGTATGCCAAAATTTCCAAGATATCAAGATGATATGGTTTTAATTTTTTTAATTTTTTATATATTAATTCTTTTCATTTTTGACATGCCTCAGTGCACCAGTCTGAGAAATAAGCCATGGTTATGACACCTATTTGGGATGACACAATTAATTGCAATTAACTGCATTATTTCAAGATGACAGTGCAGGATGTGGTGGGCAAACTCTTGTCACTAGAAATAAAGCAAGCTTTCTGTCTGAAACATTTTGAATTTCCAGCTAAAACTTAGTATTTATCCCGGATTAGATGTATAATGACTCTTAATCATTTTTGTCCACTCATTTGTCGGTTTGTTATGGGTAGGTGTCAAAAATACTGGAGTGAATGGCATGAAAATTTGTGTTAAAGTAGAAGCATTTCCTAAAATAAAACTAGGGTACATATTATGTATGTAATAAAAAGGATGAGGGGGTTAAGAGGACGCCTCAAATCAGCCAGTAAAGCAATTGCACAATTTATATCCATGTCTCAACACGATGCAATAGGTTCAGATATCATGGCTGCAAATCACTTATAACCTCTGCAATAAAAGGCAAGGAACACATCCTTCTGATGTGTGTGTTCCAATCAAGCGACACAGAACATGAAGTGAGACCCTATGCACGCTACCTAAAGTCTGTCTCCTGCTGGGGGGGGAGGCACAGTGGTCAAGCTGTTGGCGTCTCACCAAGGTGGACCGGGTTCGATTCCCGGTCAATGCATGTGAGACTTTCTAAGTTAAATGCCATGTCCTGTCGTTCGGATTCCACATAATAAGGAGGTCCTGTGGCTCATGATCGCATGATTAACGGTCACATAAAACAAAAAGCTTCCATCCTTCTCCTGCCAGGGGTAGGGATGATCGATTTTCTTCACAGCTATTTTAGGTGTAACCCAAACTCCACTGGTTTCTTTTCTTGACATAGGATGTGTTATGGATTCCAATGTTTGTAAGTACATAATTTTTCAAGGAACTTCATGCAAATACAGTATAGGACAATACATGGTTAAAATGAAAGACAATTTGCTAGTTGTAGTAACATGGTAGCACCTGGTAACTAACCCCAAATTCATATATCAATGGAAGTTTGTATACTGAAATGAATAAATAAATACAGTGGAGTTCCGTTAATCTGAAGCCCGATATTCCGAAAATCCGGGTGATCCAAACAGAAATATTCCATTTATTCAAATTTTTCTCCTTATTGAAATGAAAGAACATATTATAGAATGAAGATTTACTTGCATTTCATTAGTCATACTTTACTAGAATAACTTAATGTAAACATAATTACACATCATAAACCATCAATCACTGGTCGTTTATCTTCGCAAAGTCTGTTAGTTTCTTTTGCTGCAGTGATTGGAACCTACTCGAAGATGCAGTGTTAAACCAGCGTCTCATAAACATCACAGCAGTGGGCTTAGCAGCGGAATGTTGCTTGACGTAGCGTACGGGAAGTTCTAAGGCAGCCGCGGCATCTGAATGTGACACTAGTTGTTCGTTTTTGTTTTCTTCGTCGTCATTCTGTTCCTCGTCAATTCTAGATTCTCCACCATAGCTACAATTTCTTGGTCTGTTTGGAATTGATGACAGTCAGCTTCCATCCATTCGCTAACATAATTTTCATTGAATTCCTCACACCCAGGAATTTGTTGAACGAGTTCAAGGAGTTTGACAGATGCAGACGCTTCCGCTGGACTCCTGATGAATGTGAGACTCAGCAACATTATTTCTTCCACGTTTTCCTCATGAACTGCTCACTGTCACCTCCCATGCCTCTGCCGCACAGTAAACCACGTCCTTCAGTTTTTGAAGATAGGAAGTGAATTGTCATTTTCAATCACGTACCTGAGAAGTTTCTGTTTATACACAAGTTTTACATTTTGCAGAATGCCCTGTCCATTGGCTGCAATATCGACGTAACATAAGGAGGCAAGAAAATTGCTCTTATTTCACTGCAAGTTAATTCACTCACTGCTGGATGTGATGGAGCATTGCCAATTGCGAACAATACCCAAGAAGGCAAACCACTTTTTGCACTAAAACTTCTTACTGAGAGAACAAACTGTTTTTCAAATCATTCCTTGAAAAAATGTGCATCTATCCATGCCTTTCTATGATTCCTGTAGTAAACTGAAATTGTGTTCATGTTACAGTTTTTGAATGCCCTTGGTTTTGCTGATTTGGGGATAACCATTAGGGGCAATTTTTTTGTTCCTGCAGCATTATTACACGCTAATACAGTAACACGTTCCTTACTCATCTTAAACCTAGGTGCACAAGATTCCTCCGCAGACGCAAGGATTTTATAGGGAAGGGCCTTGAAATTTAAACCTGTTTCGTTGGCGTTATACACTTATTGAGGCGAGTAATTACATGATGCTACCAAGTCATTAAATTCACTGATGTAATCTTCTGCAGCGGCATGATCACCTGATCACTGTTTTCCCGTTATTATTAACTGACGTACCCCATGCCTTTTCTTCCACCCATCGAACTATCCAGTAGTGGCAGTGAATGAAACATCTCCATTCAATAATGTATTAAATTGAAGTGCCTTTTCTTGCACAAGGGGCCCACTTAAGGGAGTACCGTTTTGCCTCTCCTGGGAAAACTAATAATAAAGCACTTCATCAAGTTTATCGAATTTGGACACTTGTGATTGGCGGGTTTTAAGGATGTCTGCTGACGATGCTGTACAAAACAGTTTGATTTTAGAACAGTTTTTCTACCAGTCTGAAATCGTAGCTTTTCAAACACCAAACTCGACAGATAATATTGATGCACTGTCACCCTTATCCAACCGTGTTAGCATTTCAAGGTTTTCTTGAAGAGTACACGACCTGTGCTTTCGTTTGCTTGCCATTTTCAAGCCTTAACTTAATCGAATTTATCACAGTATAGCGCTGCTTGTAAGCCGAGACAAAGCCAGCAGCTAACTGAGGAAGGCAGAATCGCCCAGTGACCTTCACAACTGTGGCGTGCCACAGTGGGAGTCAAGTGTTCACGTTCTGCAGCACTACTACTGAGAGGACCGGATGAGTTAGGCGTGGCTGCAGGCTGTCGCTCACATCACGGAGGCGAGGAGCTTCGAATCTCCCCATCGGCAACCTTGAGGATGGTCTTCTGTGGTTTCCCATTTTCCTTCCAGGCAAATGCCGGGGTTGCTCAATAACTATAGGCCGCAGCCGCTACCTTCCAATTCCTCGTCCTCAAATTCACACTTTCCTCCCCAGACAACACACCACATGCGTGGGGTACTTGTAGCTCACCCATTGGGTGTCCGCATAGAAGCAGCTACAAACGCTTGCAAGCCGAACATGTCCTCGGACACTCCCGGCTCCAAGAGCCATATGCTAGGGAAAAAAACAATCCTACCGAGAGAGCAGCAGAACTTGTAATAATAGTCGTTTTAGTCGTTTTGTCCTCTTCGTTTTTTTAACTACCATAATATTATACTGTATTGTATTGTAGAAACTATTTTCCGCTTTATCCGAACAGACTCCGATCCCAATTGATTCGGATTAACGGGACTTCACTCGAATGTCTGGAAAGAAAGTGTTATTAGCATTTATACCTCAGGGGTGCTGAAGCAATTCCGGTTAGATAGCAGGATATTATTTATTGACGAGAGTTAGACATATATTGTTATGAAATGCAGTGTTTGTGAATGGGCTTGTGTATCATTCATTCTTTACTTTTATCGCGTCAGCATTCCGGCTGGAACGTTTAGGAACAGATTTTTCTTTTTCCTCATTCTATTTGGGCTCTTATAATCAGGCTCTTGTAACATCAGAATTTTCCGACCAAGTGGTAGTGTCCAAAACTGTACTAATTCTGGGATTTCAATGTCTTCTGATGTTAAAAGGCAGTTCTTCATACGCCTGCCTAGGCACTCATACAACTTAACAGCATCAATATGATTCCTTTTATTTCTTGCTCCTTTTTCTAGATTCACGCCTTCAAACATTAACAGTGCTTCTGCTTCCAAATAAATTGTAATGTCACAAGCTTGCAAGTCAACACTAAGTTCTGCCAACTCCTGAAGAGTTCAATGCAATATCTAATATAAAGTTGACATTGGTTATACACTTAAGGAGTCTTCCATACATGACTCGTTCAGTTTTGTCTCTTTTGGGATCATCTTTGGCACTTTTGAAATGTGCCACTAAAACTTCAACATTTTCCCACACATCTGAGATTGCTCTAGAGATAGAAGCAACCCATCTTGTATCTAGAATCCATCCAATTTTTAAGAGTATGATTTCAAGTTCCCTGCATGAGCTTTCAATTCCCTGGCAGTTTTAGGTGACTGTTGGTAAACTGTATACAGTTTATCAAGGAAAGATTAGAAGTGGTTTACATGCGAGGGGAAATCTTTACTCACATCATCACCTACCGAAAGCTCTAGCCTGTGATTGGCACAATGCCAGAACAAAACATTGGGAAACTGTTGCTTTATTAAAGTAATTACACCCTTCTTCTTTCCTAGCATTACTGCAGCCCCATCAGTTGAGACTGCAACAAGATACTGATTCAGAAAGTCATCATTGAACCCCAATGCTCCCAAATAAATCATCAATGCACGAAATACACAGTGCGCCCGGGAATGTTTTCCGCAGTGCCTACAAGCTGCTGCGAGAGATTACGTCACCAGTTACGTTGGCAGCACGGCTGTCGCTTGTATCATAAAAAACAAACAGTAAACTTTATACTCACCACAGCCATTCATAACTGATGCTAGAAGTGCTGATGACCCACATGCTCGCTTATTGCAATACACACTGACAAATTCGACAGCCCACAGCCCACACATGTGGCCTTCCCCCTATCAAGGACACTGTGATGCCAACTAAACTCATGACGCAACCACTCGCAGATACACGTAGCCACTGCGGAGAACATTCCCGGGCAGTGACATATTGCAATTCAATAATTCCAAAAAAAATTTTAGCTGGCTGATCCATTTCTGGAAGTGTTGTCCTCAGCTACACTATCAGTGGTGACAGCTGACTGAGTGTGGTACTTTCATCTATAAGGAGGGCAATTTTACTATTCCCATGCACTATCATCTTTGCTACCTTTTATCTAATGTCTGTCGCAATATGAGAAACAATATTCATGCATGCGTTTGTTGAATAAATAATGCGGCCCATATTAACGCCATTCAACTCCTGCAAGTCATTTTCAGTTTCGAAATCGTGCTGTCCGAAATACATTGGCAGTTATTTCCTTTCCCTTTCCGAAAGCCTTAGTGCATACAGTTTCCAAAGTTCTCTGCTTTACGGATTTTAGTACAGTAAACTCCCGATTATCCGCGGAATTGACTGGCACGGATACCGTGGATAATCGAATTTCGCGGATAAGCCGCAAAATTGCTGGTAATGGTTAAACAAAGGTCAAAGTCACTAAAAAACAACACACAAGTGCTTTAAATAAGTTCATTATATAATAAAAGGACGTACATGATAACAAAACTCAGTCGATGTTATGTCATCATCATCATCATCTTGTACAGTTTCCAGCCCCAGGCTGGGTCTGTTTGGAACATAAGCCTCGCCACTTATTTCTTTCTTCCCACCATCTCTCCGCTGTCACTCTGGTCCAGTCCTCGCCTCTCCTCTTGACACATTCCTCCACTCCTTTCAGCCATCGATCTCTTGGTCTTCCCCTTGGTCGTTTATTCTGCATCTGCATCTCATGTATCCTCTTGGGAATCTTCTTCTCATCCATTCTCTTTAAGTGTCCATACCACCTCAGTCTTGATGTCTCAATCCTACCTTGCAAGGGCTCCTCTTTCACCATTTCCCTGACCTTTTCGATGTTATGTGTGTTATTAAAAAGTCTTGTTTACTGTTTAACAAAAAAAATCTGTCATTTGCTTTTACTTTTTCGTAGTGAAACACTTTTTCTTTGAGATTTCTCAATACCATCTTGTCACAAAGTGAATCGTCGTCTTGCTCTTCAAGGTATTGAAGAATCCTGTCAATGTGTCCTAATGCTGCTTCATGAGTAACGGTCCTCTGCATCTACGTTTCCTCATTGCCTTCCGATTCAATCTCTCGTACTTGATTTATGATGTTTTCATCTGTGCGGTGCTCAAAGCCCGGTTCATTGGCATCACATTCGATCCACTCAACGATATTTTCCTCATTTACATCAACACCTACGGCAACAAATTTAGCTAAATTAGCTAGGATGCTGAGTGGAACGTCGTCGTCTTCTCCCTCTTGAGTGATCTCTACAGCCGGCAAAATCTTCCGCCAGGATTTCATTAAGAGTAGACTGCTTGACAGATTTCCAAGCATTGCTAATCTCATAAATGCTCGACAGCATTTATGAGATTAGCAATGCTTTGAAGAACGTCTTTAGGTCATAATTTTTGTTTTCAAAACCTTCCTTTTTTATAAAAATGTTCTCCTACAGGCACACGGATAATCCGCCCGCGGATAATCGAGGGTTTACTGTATTTTAACTGCAGCCTGATGAGCTGAACTCTCTTTATGTTTAAATATTTTCTTGCTGAGAGAAAGCATTTGCTGAGATTTCTTTTCAGTTTCACCAGTTGCACAAATAGAAACTGAAACCCACTGTTGTGAAATGTTCATCCCTCGTGATGTGCTTTCAATTCCCAAGTCGCCAACTTCTTTACAAATTTTGCAGCCAAGTTTTTTATTTCTCACCACCAACCATTGGTACTTACTGCAAAATTCCTGCTTTTTCTCCAAATCCCAGCAATCGGGAATGTCCTCCGTCCCACTGTTACACGCGGTTGAAAGCTCTTTATTGTGATCTTCTTTTGCATCACCACACGACATTGTTGGCGTTTCTACGTAATTGTTTATGTTCGAATCATTAACTTTCAGCTTTTTTGATGCCTGGGGGGGATGTAAAATAATTCGTTAATTTCTTCATCCTTCAAAACTAACTACACGCACAAAATAACAACCTACCTCACCTCCAAACACTAGCCTGCATGCTTATAAGAACGGAACTTCCCTTTCACGATTGTTAGAGTATGTTACTTATCTTTGCCTAAACAAGTAAATTTCTTTGGATAAGGCAGCAATTACACAAAGCTTTTGCCGAGTAGAAAATAATATGGCCTATTGTTTCGATTAAGCTGCTGAGTGCCGAGTTGTCGACCAAAAGAAACTGGTTCGATAATTCGATTTAAATCGAGGATTACTTGAAATCTCCTCCAGCGCGTTGACGCCAGCTGATCGATAAATTTTCAATTCGGAAGTTATATTTGCCGGACTAGATTCAAATGTATCTATATTTTCTCTTCAACAGTTTTCAAATGTTTAAGGGGTATGCGTACCCCCACGTTCCCCTGAAAAAAAAGATTGATTATAGTAATAATTAGGACCTGGATTTATAAGCACAATAAAATAAGCAAGCAAATAAAACGACAAAAATAAGTGCCAAAATAAGAAGAAAAAAATACATGAGAATCTATAAATTATTTGTATCATAGAACTTACTGTGTTCATGGCTATTACAGTATATAAGGAAGGTCATCCTGAGATTTTCTGTCAGTGAAGCACGATTTGTAAAAAGAGAATGTTCTTTCGGCATTGCATAACGTCACAGGTGTATGTGAAAAACACTACAGTTCTTCTTCAGTGAATTCTTCTTCAATCTCTCTTTTTCCACCAGAATGTTTTGTAGAATCTTGGCACAATGTTTTTTAACCCTGTTTTTCCAGTAATACCTGACTGAGTTTGTTAAACGCAATTTTAGCAATGCGGTGACTTTCTGAAGACAATGTTACTGAAATTTTGTCTATCAGGGAATGTGAATGTTGTAAGGAATTATTTCCTTTTTCCAACTATCCTATGTCCAAACTCGTTTACATATTTGCGTAATAATGATAGGGAGTTTTTTTGGGTGTCATTTCTTAACTTAGCTATGGCACTCGCCTTGTTTAACCAATGTCAACATGTGATGCACTGTCACTGTGCTGGGTGACATAACAGCTTGCAGCTTAGAACTTGGGGATTCACCCAGCACATGACGTGACAATATCTGATTGGACAGCTTAATTGCAAATGTTGCTTGGTGGTGTGGGAAATCCCAAGCTTCTCTCCTTATTTTAACAACACCCTAAAATTTCACATATTGGGCTTCCCCCATTTACACTCCTACCAAACGCTTTGTAGTTGATTTAAAAAAGAAAAAAAAAGGAATCTGTGATAATTGACAGTTAGGAGTGAAAATACACTTTTCTCGTGACAAGTTTTGTGTAAAATATGGCAGTTTAATTCAAAATCATAAAATTAGCAAGCAAAACAGTTTTTTGTGTGTAATAAGCATTTATAAGCACTATTTTTTTTTTTTTTTTTTTTTTTTTTTTTTCGTGTGGCCTCCTCGGAGGCCGAGTGCAGGTCTTTCTGTTCGACGCCCGTGGGCGACCTGCGCGTCGAGATGAGAGATGTAATGATGAAGAGGAATGAAACTGGACAAGGATGTGGAAGGAAGCGGCCATGGCCTATCAGAAGGTACCGTCCCAGCATTTGCCTGGTGTTGAAAATGGGAAACCACGGAAAACCATTTCAAGGACAGCCGACGGTGGGGCTCGAACCCACGCGTCTACCGAGTCAGCAGAGAGCTTGGCCCCATGGCCTACTGCTGCGCTTTAGCCAGCATAGCCACTGCTGTCGGTATAAGCACTATTTTTTTTTTTTTTTTTGTCGTGTGACCTCCTGAGAGGCCGAGTGCAGGTCTTTCTAGTCGACGCCCGTGGGCGACCTGCGCGTCGGGATGGGAGATGGAATGGATGAAGATGAATGAATGAAACTGGGCAAGGATGTGGAAGGAAGCGACCGTGGCCTGTCAGAAGGTACCGTCCCAGCATTTGCCTGGTGTTGAAAATGGGAAACCACGGAAAACCATTTCAAGGACGGCCGACGGTGGGGCTCGAACCCACGCGTCTACCGAGTCAGCAGAGGGCTGGGCCCCATGGCCTAACACTGCGCTTTAGCCAGCGTAGCCACTACTGTCGGTTATAAGCACTATCAAACATAGTTAAAACTGCTTATCAAAGTGTGTGTTACGAGGCATAACCTGTCTGCCTAGGTATAGAAGTGTGGGAAAGAATATGCATTTTGCTTAGAAATCCTGGCTCTAGCAATAATAAATAAATACAGCCCTCCAATCCCCTAAGGGAAATGGCCTCCTGCACAGGCAGCGATTTCGCTCAATTATACTCATATTGTTAGACTTCTTCTTCTTCTTCCTTGGTTACGGCCAACTAAGGACCACGTCATGTCAACTGTTTCTTCTGCATTTTAATGTTGGCCCAGTACTCCTTCATTTGCAATCGATGTTGCACCTTTCTCTCTGTTGTCCACGCCTTCCCGGTTTTTAGTTTCGGCTTAAGTTGAAAACTCCGATGTTTTTGAAGTTTTTCCCTAAGTGGGCCACGCTCCTGGATATCTTCACATGTTATCCCAGTCTCCAACAGATCTTTCTCTACTTCACTGAACCAGGCCCCCTTTGTCTTTTTCTCATGGAGAAAAGCAAAAATTCGGTTGGATAGCAGTGTAGATTGCATTCGGGTTATATGTCCATTAAAAGAAATCCTCCTTTTCCTCATCACGTCAGTTATTTTCTCTACGTGTGTGTACATCTCTTGGTTGTGGCGTCGTCGGAACTCGCCGTGTTCTTTGACTGGACCCAGGATTTTCCTCAATATCTTCCTTTCATTGGTCTCCAGTTTTTCCATTATGCCTCTTCTATTCATGGAGAGATATTCCGCTGCATACAAAGCTTCTGGTCGGATGACCGTGCAGTAGTGTTTCAGTTTTGCATTTGTTGTACTTAGACGGTAAGCCATTTCAATTGTATTCAAGCGTGATGCAAAAGTCTCCTTTTCGGACATATTATTAGACTATTATTATTATTCACACATATTTCTCATTTTACAATGGTTTTTAGAATGGGGGTAGGGATCAATGATCAAGTACAACCAAATACAGTATAGGTTTTGATGTATCCTTGTGTTGTGTTGTGTTTTTCTCTTGGAAAGACTACCCATTTTGGAAGGGGTTTTAATATTTGGAAGATCCTGACTTGCCACAGTTCCCGGATTTAATTGACCTTGTTTAAGTGTAATGGACCTTCTGTCTTGTATATTTTATCCAAGTCACTTCTCTGGCATTTTAAAATCCACAGGTCACATCTACAACACATCGCTATTAATATTTAGCTGTTCTACTCATCATCATCATCATCTTGTACAGTTTCCAGCCCCAGGCTGGGTCTGTTTGGAACATAAGCCTCGCCACTTAGTTCTTTCTTCCCACCACCTCTCCGCTGTCACTCTGGTCCAGTCCTCGCCTCTCTTCTTGACACATTCCTCCACTCCTTTCAGCCATCTATCTCTTGGTCTTCCCCTTGGTCGTTTCTTCTGCATCTGCATCTCATGTATCCTCTTGGGAATCTTCTTCTCATCCATTCTCTTTAAGTGTCCATACCACCTCAGTCTTGATGTCTCAATCCTACCTTGCAAGGGCTCCTCTTTCACCATTTCCCTGACCTTTTCATTCCTCACCCTGTCTTTTCTTGTTACTCCGATCCTACTTCGCAGGAACTTCATTTCACCTGCCTGTATTCTGCTTATGTCTCTTTTCTTCATTGTCCACGTTTCTGAAGCATAGGTCAGTATCGGGATATAGTAGCTTCTGTATAACACTTCCTTGCTTTTTTGTGGGACATCTTTATTCCACACTAAGCTCCTAATGCTTCTCAGAAATGCTTCTGCCTGTCTGCCACGTTCCGTAATCTCTTTGTCATTTCTCCCATTTTCCTCCACTATACTTCCCAAGTACTTGAGACTTTCCACCTTCTTCAGCTGTCCACCTCCAAGTGTTATCCCACTCATTGGTCTGTCCTTTTTCCTGGTCGTTAACAGGATCTCACATTTACTGATGTTGAACTTCCATCCGTACTCTCCCACTGTTTCTTCCCAAGCCTTCAGTTGCTCCTGAATTTCCTCCTCCTTGTTTCCCCAGACCATGAGATCATCTGCAAACACCATTGCTTTCATCTTATCTTCTCCTATCTTTCCTGCTACCCGTATCATTACCTCGTCCATAACCACAATAAAGAGAAGGGGTGACAGCGCACTACCCTGTTTCAGGCCACTCATTTGTCTGAACCAGTCTGTTCTTTCCCCTCCAACTTTCACACAACTCACACTTCCACAATACATCTCCTTCACTCTGCCTACAGTCTCTTTTTCCACTCCCATGTTTTCCATTGCTTTCCAAACCTTCTCCCTACACACACTATCATAGGCCTTTTCGATGTCCAGGAAGGCCATCAGCAGATCCTCTCCAAATTCGTAGTGGTGTTCCTGGAGCTGTCTCACTGAAAATATGAGATCCACTGTTGATCTCCCAGGTCTGAATCCATACTGCTCCTCTCTCAATTTTCTCTCCACTTTGGCTCGTATTCTACTTTCTAATATCTTTTCATATATCTTGGCACAGTGAGGTATGAGTGTAACTCCCCTGTAATTTCTGCACTCCTTTCTGCTTCCTTTCTTAAATATTGGGACAATTAATCCTTTCTTCCAATCTTCTGGGGTCTTTTTCTCCTTCCATATCACCCTCGTCACACGGTACAGCCACTGTTTCCCAACCTCCCCTGCTGCCTTCACCATTTCAACACTCACTTCATCCACACCTGGTGCCCTTCCTCCTTTCATCTTGTCTATAGCCATTTCCAGTTCTCTCCAAGTCAGGTCCTTTTCCATTCCTGTGTTGTCTTCTCCATCTTCCAATACATTGTCTTCCTCCCTATGACCATTTGGATTCAGCAAATCCTCAAAGTACTCTTTCCACACTGTCTTGAGTGCGTCTTTGTTGTGTACCTCATTTCCGTTTTTGTCCATCATTACCACATCCTCTCGCAGACCTCTTCTCTTACTTTTGACCATCCCATAAAGTACTTTCTTATTTCCTCTGCTGTCTTCCTCCATCATCTCTGTCCACTTTACCATCCACTTCTTCCTCTCCTCTGCGACAATCTTGTTTGCTTCTTTCTTCTTTATCTTATAATCTTCCCTTGTCAGATCAGTTCTTTCCTGGAACCACACTCTGAAAGCCTTGTTCTTCCTTCCCACAGCTTCTTTTACTCTCTCATTCCACCATGGTGTCTCTTTACACCGCTTTCTGTTGCTTGTTCTTCCACATACTGCCACTGCAGCTTCCACCATTGTGTTTTTGAATTGCTTCCATTCCTCTTCCCCTGTTTTAGGATTGTCTGTTGGCATCCTTTCCCTTATTATCTTCTGGAATTCTTCCTTGACTTCATTTTCCTTGAGTTTCCATACTTTGATTCTCCTTTCCTGGTACTCTGTCCTCTTGCTATCCTTAACAACTCCCAGGTTCATTACAAGTATTCTGTGGTCGCTATCTAAGGCCTCTGATGGTATTACCTTTATATCTCTGACACTTCTCTTCATTTCCCAGTCGTACAGCATGTAATCTACCAAAGATTTCTTTGTTAAATCACTGCTGTACCACGTTACCTTGTGGCTTTCTTTCTTCCGGAACCAGGAGTTGCCTACCACTAAACCGTTTCTCTTGCAAAAATCCAGCAACTTTCTCCCTTCTTCATTCCTGCTACCCCATCCTTCTGCTCCCAATACATTTTCATATCCTTGCCTTTCACTTCCTACATGTGCATTCAAATCTCCCATGACAATGATGCTCTGCCCATTCAACTGCTGTTGTAGCTCCTCCTCAAAGTCTTCCTTCTCTTGAGCTGTACATCCAACTTGAGGGGCATATACCTGGGCTATCTCCAGGCTTCTTCCCTTTACAGTTACTCTGATCTTCATGATCCTGTCACTTATTCCCTTTACCTCTTCCTTCATTCCATCTCTCACAACTACTCCTACTCCACTGCTCCTTCCTTCACTGTTCCCACTCCAGTACAACCGGTACCCTTTCCTCAGTTCTCTGCGACCTTCTCCTTTCCATCTTGTTTCTGCCAAGCCCAGTACATCCAGTTTTCTTCTCTCCATCACATCTACAATCTCCTCCACTTTTCCTGTCAGTGTCTGTATGTTTAATGTTCCAACTCGTAGTCCATTAGCATATCCGGGTCGTCGTCGTTTGCATCCGTCCTTTCCGAGGCCTGTTCCTGGTTTGAAAGCAAATATGATATCCACTACTGGCTTGCTAGGCCTATCGTAGCTTCACCAGAGCCCCGTCAGCCGTCACTTTTCAGGGTTCCTATAGGGCCTTCACAGCTACCGTAGCGGCCCCGGGGCACACGAAGTCCCCACTGTACTTCACCCCTACAGGCAATCCCCTACTTCATGCCGTTGCCCGTCTCCCACCACGTGGAGGAGGGGTTGGACTTGTGGGAGCTGTTCTACTACGGGAAAGAAATTAGAAGAGGAAGAAGAAGAATAAGGATATTGTATTTTACATCACTTAAAATATGAGTCATGTCACTTACAAGTTTGGGGAGTGCTACAAAAACTTTGTTATTGGAAGAATATGTAAGTAAACACAATAACTACTTACACTTGCTTGCCGCGAGGGAAATGGAAGAATGACCGTGAATTCTTCTGCACTTCATAATTATTGCAGCCATACACAGCACATATCTTTCTGCCCATGTTGAGAGTAGATATCAATAAAACAAACTCGTAATTGCTGAAATTAAAAATTGCAAACACGCAAACAACACAAACTTCGTCAACTTAAGTGCACACTCTTATGGCGGGGTAAGTTACCGTCAGGCTGCATCGCTAGATAGTGCTCGCATTGTCCCTCAATATCTGGCTGACTGCCCGGTATTAACTCGATCTTTTCACTGGTTTGATGCAGCTCTCCATGCCATGTGACCCTGTCCTGAGCTAATTGTTTCATATCTACATCCAAAGCAATCTTTTTAACATATTCTAAACTTTGTCTACCCCTACAGTTCTTGACCTCGACCCTTCCTTCCATAACTAAGTTTGGTATTCCTGGGTGTCTTAGTACCGTATGTATCCTATTAACCTATCTCTTCTCTTCATTAGCAGTTGCCAGAAACATCTCTCCTCGCCCGCTTGTCTTAATACTTCTACCTTATCTTCCCATCTGATCTTGATCATTCTCCTGTAACACCGCATTTCAAACGCTTCTATTCTCGTCTTTTCTGCTGCGCCAACAGTCCAAGTTTCACTTCCATAGAGTGCCACGCTGCAGACAAAGGCTTTTAAAAATTACTTTCTAATACATAAATCTATATTTTGATGTCAACATATTTATTTTCTGTAGAAATGATATTCTTGCCTGAGCCAACCTACTTTTTATACCCTCTTTGCTTCGTCCATCACTAGTTATTTTGCTTCCTTATCTGTTTACCTGCCAATTTGATGTACATAGGGGTTTCTGACTTCTTTTGCCTGCATTCCATTATTTTTGCTTTACATTTATTGATTATCATCATGAATTCTTTCCTCAAGATTGAGTCCATACCATTTAAAAACTCATTCAAATCCTATGGTGAATCGGCTAAGATGACAATGTCGTCAGTAAATATCAGAGTTGAAATTATTCCTCCTTGAATCTTTACTCCCACTTTAAATTTTTCTCTAATTTCCTTCATTGCTTGTTCAATCTACAGATCGAAAAGTATGGGTGATAAGTTGCACACTTGCGTTACACCTTTCTGAATACCAGCTTCTCTCTCTTGTCCTTCAGCTTGTACAGATTGTAGATCACTCTCCTCTCCCTGTATTTTATTCCAATCGTTTCCAAAATGTAAAACTTCTTACTCCAATCAACGTTATCAAAAGCCTTTTCTAAGTCTACTAATGCTAAGAACGTTCTCTTAGCTTTCCTTATTCTACCTTCCAAAATCAGCCAAAGACTTAGCCCAGCTTCCCTTGTTCTTTCGTTTCTCCTGAAACCAAATTGGTCTTCACTCAACTCTGTTTCTATCTGTCTTTCCATCCTCTTGTAAATTATTCTAGTCAGGATTTCTGAGCATGAGTAATCCAGCTAATTGTATGGTAATCTTCACATCTGTCAGCTCCTGCTTTCTTTGGTATAGGGATGATATCATTCTTCTTGAAATCAGAGTGCACCTCACCAGTCTCATAAATCCTACACACCAAGTGAAATAACCTGATCAGACCTTCATCACCTACGCAGCGTAGCAACTCAATCGGTATATCATCTATGCCTGGTCCTTTGTTCCTGCTTAAGTCTTCCAGTGCTCTATCAGATTCTGATCTCAATATTAATTGTCTTTTCTCATCCTCATCCTCTTCCCTTCCCATTACATGATTCTCGATCTCCTTACCCTCATACAAATGCTCTATCTTGGCTGTCACCGTGTAGGCCCGGGTTCCATTCCTGGCTCTGCCAAGGAATTTCATTCTGATCTGAGGGTTGGAACGGGGTACACTTAGTCTCTTGAGGCAAAACTGAGTAGAGGTGGGTTCCATTCCCACCTCAACCATTCTGGAAGTGGTTTTCCGCTTCTAGTCCAGGAGAATGCCGGGATGGTTCCTTCCCAATCCTAATCTGAGTTACAACTACACACACTAATACACCCATCACAATAACATAGACTATCAGACAAATTCCACACTCACCCAAGTACACGGGGCTACATGACCATGATGTTGCTAAGTCCCCAAATGAATCAACAACAACAAAATGCTCTATATAAGTTTTCCATCTCTCAACTCTTTCTTCCCTATCTGTTACAGGTTTTCCATCTGCGTCCTTAATATTACAACTCTTAGTCTTAGAAGAAAGGGACTGAGAACCAGGAAAGACGTATAAGGATATGGAAACTGAAAGAAGGGGATAGAAGGGTCGAGTACCTCAAAATGGTAAAGGAAGGAATTCCAACAGATGAAGAAAGAGGGGTGGAAGAGGAATGGGCTAGATTTAAGAAGACACTAGTAGGTGCAGCAGAAGCAGTATGTGGGAGGACAAGTAGTAAGAAGAGGTGGAAGGAAACACCATGGTGGAATGAGAAGACAAAAGATATAGTAAGGGAAAAGAATAGAGCCTTTGGGAGGTGGTTTTTTTTTTTAGCGTATGGCTTTTAGTGCCGGGAGTGTCCGAGGACATGTTCGGCTCGCCAGTTTTGTAGCTGCTTCGAGACGGACACCCAATAGGTGAGCTACAAGTACCGTTGGGGAGGGAAGGAAGGAGGGAAGTTGGAATGTAAGGACGAGGAGTTGGAAGGTAGCGGCTGTGGCCTATAGTTAGGGACCAACCCCGGCATTTGCCTGGAAGGAAGATGGGAAACCACAGAAGACCATCTTCAAGGTTGCCGGCGGGGGGAATTTGAACCTCCTCGCCTCCCGGATGTGAGCGACTGCCATCAGTCATGCCGTAACCACCACGGCTATCTCACCCGGTTGGGAGGTGGTATCAAAATAGGACGGTAGAGACAAGGGAAGAGTACCAGGAAGGAAAGAAAGGAGGAGGCGAAGAGAGTAGTGGCTGAGGAGAGAAGAAAGTGGATGGAAGAGTGGACAAAGATGATGGAGGATAATGAAGGTACAAAAAAGGTCCTGTATGGGATGATAAAAAATAAGAGGCGGAAGGATCCTACGGATTATGTTAGAATGGTGAACAAAAGGGGACAAGAGATAGAAAATAGGGAACTGAAGAAAATGTGGAAAGAATATTTTGAAGAACTTCTGAACCCAAATGGAAAAGATGGTGAATAGGAAGAAATCGGGGAAGAGGAAGATGAACTGCAAACAGAAAAGGACTTAACATGGAAAGAAGTGGAAGATGCAGTGAGGAAGATGAAAGGAGGGAAGGCACCAGGTGTGGATGAGTTGAGTTTGGAGATGGTGAGAGCAGCAGGAGAGGTGGGGATACAGTGGTTGTACCGAGTGATGAGGACAGCATGGAAGGAAAGGAAGACCCCAGAGGACTGGAAAAAAGGAATAATTGTCCCAATCTTCAAGAAAGGTAGTAGAACAGATTGCAGAAACTATCGGGGAATAACACTGATGAGTCATTGTGCAAAGATCTTCGAGGAAGTTTTGGAAAAGAGAATTAGGACAAGGATAGAAGGAGGGATGAGGGAAGAACAACATGGCTTCAGAGCAGGAAGGTCCACAGTGGATTTGATTTTTGCTGCAAGGCAGTTGCAAGAACAGCACTATGAGTATGGAACAGATCTACTGATGGCCTTCCTGGACATTGAGAAAGCATATGACAGTGTATGCAGAAACAAAGTATGGAAGTCCCTGGAGGATAGAGGAGTAGAGAAATGGACTATAAAGAGGATAAAGGAGATGTACAAGGGAAGTGTGAGCTGTGTGAAAGTGGGAGGAGAGAGATCACACTGGTTGGAACAGAGAAACGGCCTGAAACAAGGAAGTGCACTGTCACCGTTACTTTTCATTGTGGTAATGGATGACATAATGACCCGAGTGGCACAAGTAATTGGGGAAGGAAAAATGAAAGCAATGGTGTTTGCAGATGATTTGATGATTTGGGGAAACAAGGAGGAGGTACAGGAACAGTTGGACGTGTGGGAAGGAATAATACAAGGATATGGGATGAAATTTAGCATAAATAAGAGTGAGATGGTGATCACAACAAGGAAGAAGGAAAGAACCACAATGGGAATAACAATTGGTGGAGAACAGCTGAAGAAAGTGGAGAGTTTCAAGTATCTGGGAAGCCTGATACAAGATAATGGAAGAAACGATAGAGAAATAAATGAGCGGGGGAGACAGGCAGAAACATTCCGGAGGAGTGTTAGAAGCATGTTATGGAGCAAGGATGTCCCTCAGAACAGCAAAAAGATCATATATCGGACGTACTATGTCCCTATCCTGACGTATGCCTCGGAGAGCTGGGTTATGAAAGGAAGGGAGAAGAGCAAAATACAGGCCAGTGAGATGAGGTTCTTGAGAAGCAGTATTGGAGCTACAAAGATGGACAGAATAAGAAATGAGAGGACCAGAGAATTAATGAAGGAGGAACCATTACAGGATGGTATAGAGAAATCTAGACTTAGATGGTATGGACATGTAAAACGAATGGAGGAGAAGAGGATACCCAGGAGAGTACTCGAGACGAAGTGGGAAGGAAAGAGACTGAGAGGAAGACCGAGAGACAGGTGGCTGAAGGGGGTGGAAGAAAGCATGAAGAAGAGAGGAGAAGACTGGACAAGGGTGGAGGCTAAGAGATGGTGGGAAGACTGAAGACTTTGGAGAGGCTTGTGTTCTAAACAGACCCGGCCAGTGGCTGGAAACTGTGCAAGATGAAGAAGTCTTCGTTTCCCCAAAAGTACACTTAATCCTTCAATAAGCTGTGCCTATTTTTCCTACTTTCAGACAAATTTCTATACTTGCACATTTCTCTTTCAACCATTCTTCTTCAGCTTCATTGTACTTCTTGTTTACCTCATTTCTCAGACATCTGTATTCTACTTTCCCCTTTCATCTCTCGCATTCTTGTTCTTCCGCTTTTCATCCACTAACTCTAGTATATCCTGAGTAATCCACAATTTTCTCCCTATTCTCTCTTAGGTAATGAACAATAGTCATTCATTAGAGCAAGCGTAACGAAGATTCAGTGCAAAATGTGGCAGTTAATTTTTATAACCTCATGGTAATATGTATCCAAATAGATTTCAGTGTGATGTGAATGCTAATCATGAACTGAACTGTGTATTGATTTTAGAACGTGCTATTGGAATGCCAAGAAAAATCTTTAAGACGCGTCAGTGAGCTGAAAGAGCAGTGTGCTCTTGAGCAACGGGCCAAGGCTCATCTGGAAGAAGCATTGAGGAATGACTTGGAGGAAAAAGATCATCTAATTCACTCTCTCAATACCAAGGTAAGCCTCTTTTTATATATGTACATATATATAACTAGCAGAAGTACCCATTCTTTGACTGGTCCTCTGCATTAATAGCCAGTTGTTATCAATTGAGCTACTGTTGCAATGGTTAGGGGCTTGTCATTCCTTCATCAGTTTACCGCAGCAAATTTGTTTCTGGGGAATATCACAGACACTGTTAAATTTAGGGCCTTATAATGTGGAGGCGGGAAGTAATGGCCTGTCAACAGCCTGCCGTGTTATCTGGAATTTCTGTCTATTCCAAAACTGCTAACATAGAGCCATTGCCTAAACCAGTGTGGTGTAGGGTGTTGAGAATGAGTGAGTGGATGACCGACCAATGTATTTGGTTCTGTTACTACCCATGGACTGGGAACCCCCCACATCTCTCCTCCTCGTCCGCGATCTACATTTCTCTCAGATTCATAGAGATTGGACTAAGAGTGGAGTCTTTCACGCATCTTATCTTTCTTCCCTTGTATCCTTCATACAAGTATTTTGTCAGCCTTCAGCTTGTGCTGCCTGTCAGTATCTACTGTCTTCACGTTACGCAAGGAATCTAGTTAGAGTGAAAGGTGGTGAAGTATCTTTCCTATCTCGCAACTCCGTTGTGCGTGTGACTCACTCGTCCATCACCGAGTCCCGTTATGAAGTATGATAGAATGATGGTAGTGAGAGCTGATGAGGGCTTGTATTCTGTCATACTGTAGTTTCTTAAATAAAATTAGTTTTCTGGGAATATCTCAGAAACTGTTGATTTTAGGTCCTTAAAAAGTTGTTTTCAGGGTCTTCTCAAGTTTTGTTTTTCACGTTGAGGGGCTGCAAATGAGCTTGTCTCGTCCTTTTACACCTATTTCAGCATGTATTTTAAGGGCATAGCTCATCTTTTATTAGAGGCATGGAGAAGAGTTACATCAATGATTAGTGTCGTGCCTCTGATGGGTATCTATACCATATTTTACGTCGATCCACCTAGCCGTTCTCGAGTTAAAAGCATACAAAGTTATACACAGACAGAGAAATATTTTGTTTTTGCACGCAATGGTCATAAAACAGTCTGAAACGCGTTAATACGCAACTTTCCGTGGAAATTCAGAAAAAATAGACAAACTTTAATTTTTATTTATATAGTAAGTTAACTATACATGATATTAATTTTAGTCATTTCATTCTTAAACATTGACAAAGTGGGGCATGGATCTCAGGGAAACAGCTAAAACAGTGGTTCTCAACTTTTTAAGTTGGCTGTCCCTTGAGAACACTTTTCATTGTGTGACAAACCCCCATAAAATATTTACAAATTTATATCTATTGAATTTCGTCTGACATATATTGTTGGCAGACATGTGAGGTTGTGCAGCTGATGTGCTCCATAAATTTTAATGTTGAACTATGAGAAAACATAGTGTTCAGTCCATTTTACGGGAAGGAATTGACTCTGTAAGTATCCGATTTTAAACTAACCTGCTAATTTCTATCTGAGGCAAACTAGAAGCACATATCTTGCTTCATTAAACCAGTCACAAAGTTCAATAAAAAGCAACGGTCAAGCTTAAGTAAATACCAAACTGACACTATCATCAAGGTCTCATATTAGATCATAATGAGTTATTGCACAGAGTGCACAAAATACATAACGATCCAGGACAGTATTAAGTTACAGTGTGTTGAATTTGATAATGTATGTCATAGGAAATGTGCCCAACTCGGTGATAACCAGACAAAGCAGTTGAAAAACGGCAACCATGTCTGGCGATGCAGAACGTGTGAAGTTACCAGGAGAAAAGAACTCTTCCACGCCATCTATGGCTGACTGCTGGAAGGACCTTGAAAGAGACTTGGGGAAGTGGCTGGATCTTGTGCATGAAAGGCTAGAGGAGAGCACAAAACCACTGAAGCAACAGTCTGATCAAATTCTTGCCTGTTTAGAAAAAAAAATTGAGAGACTAGAGGAGAGAAAAAAGGCACTAAGACGCAACTCAAAGATATACAGCTACAGTGGGATGAGCAGAATCAGTATGAGTGACACAATTAACAGAGTCCCTGAATCACCAAACAAGAGCACATATTACTCATTTACTGCAACAGTGACATAACTCAAAATATGATGTTTGTGGGAAACTGCCTCTAAAGATTTAAAGGCATTTACTAAACTGTGGATAATTTAAATAATGTTGAGGTTTTGAAGTCATATTGAATTTGGGATTTATTACCTTGCTTCAGATGAGTGTAACAGACTCCAACGCAATTAAGGAGTACCTGTGTTCTTGATTTGCTTGCAATATTTTCGGAAAATGGCACAACGAATTACGTATTCTCACGTTGTCAAGAAAAATGATAGAGTAGTGTCTATTTAATCAATCGATAAAGAATATTTTCCATCACTACTGTACACTGAGGTAAAAGCTAGAAAGGGTGCTGATTTCTAGTGATGCCACTGTTGCAGCAAATGAGCGATATGATGTGGTTAAGAATATTGGAACCGGAAATGTTAGGCATAATCGATGGGTGAAAGGAAGAACATCTTATCTACCGTTTAATCTCTTTTTCAGGAAATGAAAAAAACGTTTTTTACTTTTCCTGTTGAATTAATTTTCACAAAAATATATTATTGTGTTTCCTAATTTAGCACAGTTTTCTGTGTATACATTTTTTTTTCTTGAAGTACAGTAGATTTTGATAGTAGATATGGTTCTTAAGATGTCTTGAAGGGTACAATTTTGTTTGTTCATATCATCTTAAGGTTGCGTAAGATGTTATGGCAGACACTTTTTCTTAATATGTGCGCTTAATATGTTCTGCCAAACTATTATTAAAAGCAGTATATACCCTGTTTACCAAATAATTATCTGATTTTTCAGCCTGTGGATGCGTAACAGTAATTGTGGATCCTAAGGTTTAAACTTAATAACACAATTCGATTCTCAAATAAAGTTCATTAATTATTGATGGCTGCAATGTGTAATTTAATTCATTTTAATGTTGGGGTAGAACAATAAAAAAAAAGGAAATGCAGTAGTACAAAAAATGTAAAATACAACATTTTGGGTTTTATGCAATAAATTAATCAAAAGTCGATTTCAATTTCATCTTCTTCGTCAATTTCTGGCAAACATTCTTGAATTGAGTGTTTGGTAGTTAGACGTTCTTGATGATATTTACTCTCGGTACGACACCGTTCAAGCACAGTCGTTGCAAGTCTTTGTAAAGCAAAGGGAGAATTGGCAGTTGAGTTAAATAAGCTGGATTCAAATCTATTTCACACATTTTCTGAGACCTTTCTTGGTGCCAGTACCGAACTAATCCTCTCCAATGGTTTCGTAGGTAAAGTCGATTTTGATTTTTGTTTTACTTTCTTGACAACGGCAGTTTTAATCTCTGTTATTTTCAATGGGCTTCCTTTCATTGACCTTGCATTCGGAGGAATTAATTTTACTGAAAATTCTTTCCAAACAAAGAAGTCACAATTAGTCATAACTTCATACTGTCTTGGCGAGTTTGGCCAGTACAACTATATGAATACAGAGATACTTCCTTAACATCTCCTCTCGAATCTACCACTGTCAAATATTTGTGAATAACTGTGCATATTTCATTGCTCCCTCTTTGACCATCAGCTTGACCCCCAAATGTAACAAAATGCATTCCCACTTCCACTCTCGTACACAGTTTCATTGTAAACTGAGTACTTTCTAGATTAGTACAGTAACACACTGTCTCCATGGGGAATGTTCAAAACTGTTTGCAAATCAAATTTGGCACAAACAAAGTCATTTGTCAATTTTGATTTTGTTGATCAAAAAGAAAAATGTCTTTGGCCAATTCCTTTTCTCTAAGATTTGTTTCTTGGTGTTTGTGTTCCTGCATGGAAATGGAGCTTTCCTCTTTGTTCTTAAACATTCCACATTGAGCATATATGTCTTTCTTTGGTAAATGAAAGACTATTGTCACCACTCTACACTTTATCACGGTTTGGACTCCAGCACAATCTGCACAATTTTTCAAAGTAAAGCTGAATAACTTACCATTAGAAGGTGGCAGAACACTGGAGTTTATATTGTCTTTTTTTTATATCTCTGCACAAAGAAACTAAGTACTGTACCTTCCTCTACTATAATTGTTCATTTTAAATCACTGTTCTGAGTCTTCTCACTCTCGCCTTGAGAGCCAAGGTATTCCATGTTCATTATTCCCTGCTAGGTTCCAACTAACGGGATTGCTTATCTGCCTCGTGTCAGTGGTCTGTGAGCTGTCGAAGTTGACAGGTACCATGACACCACACTGAGTCAAGCGCACACATTTTCTTACGCTTTTGGAGTAGCACATGACCGCTCCGTGGGTGCTTGTTTTGCAGTTCATGCAGCTCATCTGTTGTCATTGTTCAGTGTATTTTTCTACATTTATACACCTGGATTCATAATAATTATAAAGATTATTCTGTTATCTTAACTTACTGCATGCAAAATTAGACCCAAAAAGATTATCATTAGAGCCACATTTATTATTGGATAGTTGTTAAGTTAAAATTGCGGAAACATTTTTTTTAAAGATTTTTTTGGGCGTTAGTTTATTTTTAGGGTTCTTAAAGATGAAATACACCAGCTTTTAACAGTAAACAGAGAAGGAATTCCTGTAAGGTGTTTTGCTGGGAAGAAATATTTAGTGATGCTATTCAATTCATGTTGAAAAGTTCAATTAGACAAAATTGGCAGTTAAGATGTTTTGCCTTTTACCCATCGATATGTCAATGTTAGAAGAAGCCACCCCATCAGTCCTCAGCTGGTTATATTGATGTTTGTGTGTCGATCTGACAAGGATGTGTTCCTTCAAAGGAACATTGAATACCAGTCATCTAGGTCTTCAGATTAGAGACCCAATTTGCTTAAACCAAAGCCTTTACACCTTACTTTACGAACATATTTTTTCTCAAGCAAGAAAAATTAAACCAAAGGAACTTCATATTTTTTTGGGCAGCTAATAATGGGTCAATTAAATTACGAAAACACAAAGGAGATAGTCGTGTGTATACCTTGAATTGTCTTGAAAATGCCTCTAACCCAGTATAAAATTATCTCTTTTCAAAATAATATTTCAGGTTTTCTTTTTTATCAACATGTGAGAGGTGTGAATACAAAAACAAGTAGTTCTGTGAAGAACTAAATAGCCTATTTTCATATATTCCACTGGTATTTTCTTTTAAATTCTCCTGCCTTTTACAAGGATTTTCCTTATGATATATTAAATAGCTTTTGGTTCACGACGTGTGTCTTCACCAACACCATTACAGTTAGAAGTTATGTGCTAGAATATATAGCTTTCAGTATCGATGATTAATACTCCTCCCACGAGATGGCATCCTTCTGTAACAAACCACGGGAATTACCATAAGTTCTAGAAAAATCAAATGCACGGCTGCTATGATTTACGATAACTAAGCTATAAATTTAGTGCCATTAGATAAGGATTGTTATCATTGCCCAATATACGAATCATCTTTTCAAAACGCATACAGTGACCAACTTAACTGCTCTCAACAGGACCGCGCAAGACTCAACCAGATAAGTAGCCTGTACAACACAATCTGAATTGACCATTTACAACAACCACATTCCGGAGGTTAATCACCACTTCCAGTATCTCAACAAAACATCACATAGGCCACAACGAACAAATATTGACGAGTTGCATCATCTCACCTAATGAAAAATGAAATGAGTGTACATATTGTAAATATTTTCACCCATATTTTCAGACATAGATTTTATAGCCTACATGTAATGGATCTGATGATGATCGCTTGATGATCGAAACTGGTCATCCAAGTGTATTTAATAATCTCATGTATTTGTTTTTCCCTTTTTTTTAGGATTAGGGAATAACCCATCTCATTTCGGTACAATCGTGTTGACCGACTGAAAAGCTTCACACTTTTGTTTACTAAGGCAACACTAAAAAATGGCTTCAAACACCATAATAAGAGGGAAAGCTAAGACCGGGTATAAACCTCAATTGTAGAACCTCTCCAGCTCGTACCCTTGGTGATTGCTCAGTGTTAGACTACGAGCTGTCATCACCACTTACTGCCTCGTTTTGCCTGGCGGAATAGGCTTGCTCTAATTAATGTATGCTCCGAGATGTCATCTCATCTCCCCAGCACAATAAATTCCTCTCACACCACAGAACAACTCCACTTCCAAGTCGGCCTGCAAGCACTTTAGGCAAAGAACCTTGGCTTAAGTAAACACATACAGTACGATAATACAGTATATTGTTAGAAGAGAGTTGAAATATAAGTTGTGATGATACCACAGGGTTTGCAATGTGAGGGATAAGAACGATGATGATTGTTGGTTTTAAGGGGACTAACATGTAGGTTATTGGCCCTGGATAAGAACGAATAGGAAGACTGTATTTAAGATGCAAATATCAAAACGAGTGCACAGTAGCTTAGGCTACATTGTGAGTGCAGTAATTCTATTACATTGAAGAGAATACTTATTTAATAAAAAGGTCTGGCTGCGTGGCTCAGGGGTAACGTTCTCGCTTGCTGCGCCCAAGGTTGCAGGTTCGAAACCTGGCGCAGTCAGCTGGCATTTGAGGGTGCGCAAATGCGAGGGAGCCGTGTCAGTAGATTTACTGGCACGTTAAAGATCCCCTTCGGGGCAAAATTCTGGCACCCCGGCGTCTCTAAAAGCCAGTGTAGTTAAAAGGGACGTAAAACCAATAACATTATTATTATTATTTAATAGAAAGAAGAATTTGAAATTTAGGAGGAAAGAAAGCATAAATGGATGATATGACTGAATACTAATAATTGTCCCACAATATGTAAGAGAAACAAGTACCTAAATAATCGCTGATACCATTATAAGGGGAAACTCATTTTAAAATTGTGTTTCTTTGATGACCAGTGATGGCAAGGTTTGGAATTTTTTTTATCTGAACAAAGAGCAAAAATAATAAGTTTCTTATGGAAGTCAAAATTTTATGATTTAGAACTGACATCCCAATACAAATGAAGCAGCCTGTCCTTACAAACTCATGCCTTCTAGTTAAAATGTAAATTTCTTGTGACCAAATATCTTGTTTACTTTAAGAATTATACATTCTTCTTCTTCTGTGGCGCTACAGTCCAGGGTGAACCTTGGCCTTCCCAACGAGCTTCCGCCATCCATCACGTTCACATGCTGCCCTCCTCCAGTTTCTGCATCCCAGCTTCCGTAGATCTTCTTTCACTCCGTCCAACCATCTTTTTTTTGGTCGACCTCGCCCTCTTTGTCCTCCTGGGTTTCCAACGAGAATCTTCTTCGTCACCTCAGGCTCCTCCATTCTTGCCACATGACCTGCCCATCTTATCCTTTCTGATCGTATGATTTTTGTTACAGGAGCATCAGCATATATAGTGTACAATTCTGCATTGTAACTTTTCCTCCATCATTCTCTGTCATACAAGGGACCCCTTATTCTCCTCAGAACTTTTCTCTCAAATCCGTCGAGCAGCCTTGTATCAGTTTCCGTCAAGGGCCATGTTCCTGAAGCATAAGTGAGGACTGGTCTGACAAGGGTTTTGTAAATGGTGAGTTTTATTGGGCGTCAGAGGAGTCTTGACCGGAATAAGTTACGCAAGGCGAAGTGTGCCTTATTTGCTGAGATCAACCTGATTTTCAGTTGAGATGTCATTAAGGCAAGTAACTGTGGATCCAAGGTACTTGAAGCTATCGACTCTTTCGAATGTGTATGCATCCACGCTGAAAGTTGATGGCTTATTGGGTTGATATGCTTTCCCACAGGCCAAGTATTTGGTTTTGTCTTCATTAATCATAAGGCCCATCTTCTTGCTTGCTTGACTTAAGGCTGTAAAGGTTTCTTTCAGAGCTGGTATTGTCCATGCCATGATGTCTAAATCATCTGCATATGCTAAGATCTGTACTGCCTTGTAAAAGATGGTACCTCTGGTCTGTAGGCCTGCTTCCCTGATCACCTTCTCGAGAGCTACATTAAATAATAAGCATGCTAGTACATCACCTTGACGTAGCCCATTTTTTATTTCCAGAGGGTCCGAGTGATTTCCTCTAACTCGAATGCAGCTTCTCACATTAGACATCATCATTTTAACCATTCTCAGTAGTTATCCATGTATCATCATATGCAGCCTTGAAGTCAATAAAGAGGTGGTGTGTTCCAATTCTGTATTCAGCAGTTTTTTCCAATATTTGGCACAGATTGAAGATCTGGTCTATTGTTGACTTTCCTCGTTGGAATCTGCTTTGGTATACAGTATTTCAATTTCCTTGTCCACCTGTGGAAGTAACCGATCAAAAATTGTTAGATAGCGCCTTGTACCCCAGATTCAGGAGGGTGTTACCATGATGGTTTCTACACTCCATTCGGTCGCCTGTTTTATGAATGGGACATATTATTCCTTCATTCCACTCATCTGGTATCCTTTCCTGTTCCCATATGAGAGTGATAAGGTCAAGCATTGAGTGCCTTATTCTTCAGTTTCCTTAGAGCTTCTCTAACATCCTCTAACACTGGGCCATCCAGAGGCTGTTCATGACCCAATCCTTGCTCACAATCATTAGAGGTATCATCTGCTTGCTCTATCTCGCGGTTCAGTAGATCATTAAAGTATCTTCGCCATCTTTCCAGAGTATGTTTACTCTCGCTTATTATGCTTCCCTCTTCATCTCTAAACAAGCTAGTTATTGGGGCAAATTGTCTTCTAGCATTCTGCTTCTTAGCCAATTCCATACATTCTATATTAGCCTTAGTCTATTCCCTTTTCTTTCGGCGATGTGTCATTTTTTCAATCCTCCTTTTTTCTCGATAATCCTCGAGCAAGCTTCTTGTGCAGTTCGCCTGCAGTGTCTTTTGGTATGCGATGTTCTTCTCTTCAGTCACCCTCTTACACTCTTCATCAAACCATGTGTGTCTCTTTGATTTTCTTTCCATCCCTATTGTTTCCTTAGTTGAATTGACGATAGCTTCTTTTATAGTCAACCATTTTTGTTCTACGTTATTACTGTCTCGCATCGTTCCTTGTTCTTGTTCTAGAGTCTGAGAGACTTTCTGGCAGTACAATTCGCAAGTTTCTGCTGATTTCAATGCTGCAATATTGTACCTTTCTCTCCTAGTATGTCTTTCTTTCTGAGCATTTAATATCCTCGCTCTTATCTTGGCCATCACAAGAAAATTATCTGAATCCACATTGGGACCACGAAGAGTTCTTACATCCAACAGGTTTGATTTATGTCGCTGGTCTATCAGTACATGATCAATTTGATTGATGGTTTCACCATCAGGTGACTTCCATGTGCCCTTATGTATCTCCTTATGGGGAAACCTGGTAGACCCCACTATCATATTCCGGGAGGCTGCAAAGAGGATCAATCTTATTCCATTATCATTAGTAGATCAATGTTTACTATGGGCTCCATGTACGGGCTGGAACATGGTTTCTCTTCCAAGTTGTGCGTTAAAATCGCCCAGTATGATCTTCATGTTATTCCTTAGGCACTCATCATAAGCTTTTTCAAGTGCATCATTGAAATCATCTTTTAGGTCTTCAATAGATTCTTCTGTTGGTGCATGTCCATTAATTATACTGTAATTAAAGAATCTTCATTTAATTCTAATTACTGTAGCCTTGGGTTGATGGGTGTGAAGTTAATCACCAGGTGTTTCAGATCTTGATGAACAAGGAAGCCTGTACCAAACTCATGTTTGTTATCATCACAGCTATAGAACATAGTGCCCTCTTTCTTTTCCAATATGCCACTCCTGTCCATCGAATTTCTTGGATGACAATGATACTCCCCTTGAGCTTCTCCTGCTGATCCAATAACTTCTTTAGGGATCCTGGGCTATATAGAGATCGAACATTCCAAGTACCAATTCGAAGATCATTTTTCAACTTTTTTACCATTTGTTGTCCAAGATCTGTGCCATGTCGTCTATTAATCCGTCCGGCTTCTGCTCTTTGGGTTTTCGTAACTTCACTTTTTCACAGGAAGAGGGTGTTAGCCTCAGGCCCAACCCCCAACCTGGAGGACCAGGGACTCTTCTGTCAGGGTTACCATTCCTTAGCCAAGATAGCCCCGTTTTAAGGCGCCGGGCATTCGCCTTCACCCATCCCCCTAGGGGGTAGGATTTGCTGGTTGCATAAGCAGGCTGACTTGCCAACTAGAGCATTTCCCATTATTTACCAGTGACACCTACTTGGCATAGGTGTCGCCACTGGGGCTCAATAACCAGCCGTTTACCCTCACCATTTGTCCGGGCTTAGGACCGGCGCAGAGTTGAGCTGGATTGCTCTCCCTGTGGCTGGGTTAAGAATTATACATTAAGTTGGTCTAAATTCAAACTGAGGTAATTCATAAGCAGCTTGAGAAATTAAATAAAGATTAGACCTAGTATGGTACATAAAGAGATTCATAAGGGGTGTCTGGAACCTGAGACTTATTCTCAACATAAGCTGACACTTGCCACAAGCAAAAGTTGACAATATGAAAGCCCCCTCAGTAGAAAATGCATTACATCAATGAGAATCCATATGAGGAAATGATCTATAATTTTAACCCTTCGCGGGCAGTTTATGGCTATAGGCGGCACATTATTTTATAAAACAAAAATTCCATACAAATTGTTCAAAAGTTACTAAAATCTTGCAAATATGCTTTAAAGTATCTACATACCTTTCCCCGGATTGGAGAACCATCGTTGAAGAGGTTTGAAGACAATATAAAATTCGAAGTGTCTGTTTGTCAATTGAAGAACGGCACAAGGGACACTGCACTTGAAGATCTCATATTTTGCTGCTCACTGTATGTCTATTCCTTACTGTTCCATTTCTACGGGTTCAGGGTTGGAATGCGATGAATATTTACGCGGTGAATGGTTTTTACGGCACAGACCACAAAGAGTAGGCAATGCAAGGTGAAATGGATGAAAATAAGTGAAACTGAACAAGGAGTTAGAAGGAAGCAATCGTGGCCTATTAGATGGTATCGTCCTAGCATTTGCCGGGGTTGAAAATTGGAAACCACGGACACGTAATTCAAGGTTTCATAAAGAATAACTTCAATTACTTAATCATCAAAAAACAAATAAAAGAAATATACAGGGTGTGTGTCTACATCAAAACTTGTTGGTAATATTGGCCCTTGATCAATGTTCTGTATGGAGATGGTATTTGTGAGTCCGCGATCCCCATTACTCACGTCTGTCCAGGTATCGGCTCGCTCACCAGCTGTGTCTCTTATGTCGTTGTTGCTCTCAGATGAGCTGTAGGAAGAATTTTCCGTTTTAGAGTCACTATAACTAAAATCTGATAAATCTTCATCTGAATAATCAAGTATTGAGACTATCTCAACATCACTCTTTTTTCAGATGCCATTATATCCCAAAACCACCAAAATACGGCAAATACCACGACACGAAAATACTGCGTCGTGCAACATACATAATTATCAGCTGTCACTACCAGGAAAAAAATCTTACCGATATGCTGAGGGGATTCCCCACGGGAGTAAGGTTGAAATAAGCAGCTCCTGCCATCTATGAGGACTTTTGTGTACTTCATTGACCTCTGCAGCGCGCTATTTGAACAGAACATATATATATGATTCCGCCCGTGGTGGACAAAAAACGGAGCATATATATATGGTTCCACCTGCCGAAGGTTAAACTTCTCCATTTCTAGGACACTAGCTTATTCGGTACATATTAACATCTTACCCCTTAAGTCTGCTGCCCCTTTCTGAATTCTCTAAAAGTACAGATTTTTTATATTATTTCTGGTTTATTTGTTTATTTACTTTTTTTTATTATTATTATTTTACTTTCACGGCTCTTGCTACTGCTGTTATCCATAGATATGTCTAAGGCATTAATGCTGTATCTGATTGTGTATTCAAATGCCAACTTCTTGCTATCCTAAGAGTATACTTTGTCAAGTCTCAGAATAGTAAGGAGAAGCATATTGATAATACAGAGTGAGTCATCAGTTGTACCTCACTGGAGAACTTCTGACATGTGTTATATCCCAGGGTGTTTTCTGATGTTTTTATTAGAATTACTTCCTGACAATAAAGGGACGTAGGCCTCGGTCATGTTTGAACATTTTTGGATGTTTCAGTATTTCAGTGGCTTTTCTAAGATTTCTGTGGTGGAAGTGGCTATTGGGGCCAATAGTTGTTTCACTGGCTGGGGTGTTAGTAGTCAGAAAAATATTTTGCTATCCCTGATTTACCAAGCTGATAGGATGAATGTATTGTACGTTTGTTATTAATCTGGTGGTGGTGACTGTTCTGCCCATTTCATTGGTATCCACTTTGCAATACTTACACTATTTGGCCAAAGATATCTGAACACCCATTGCCGTGTTCCAAAGTAACTAATAGTGTGTAGGACCTCCTATTGCTATTATTACAGTGTATAATCTTCGCAGAAGGCTCTCCAGTAAGGCCTGATACACTGAAGGTGGAATTTGTTCCCATTCTTCCTGAAGCATGGTGAATAGTTTTTGTTGGGCGAGTTGATCTGGCAATCGCCCAATGTTCTAGTTCATCCCAAAGATGTTCTATGGGGCTCAGGTTGGGGCTTTGAGCAGGCCAGTTCTGCAAATCAACCTGATGCTTTTTGAACAACAATGAATGGTCCTTTCTTTGTGGACAAGAGATTATCATGCTGATACAGAAAAGGTTTAGATTCTAAACTGTTGCCACAGTATGGAAAGCTTCTTACCGGTATTGCCTAATATGTTTTCATGAAACCTACATTCATTTTGCCATCGAACAAAACTAATGGTCCAAGTCCATACCAGGAAAAACAGCCCCAGATCATCACACCACCTACACTTAATTTCACTGTCAGCACAACCCAGTCAAATAAATTTTGTTTGGCAGGCATCTGCCAGATCCTCATAACACCCATCCGAGTGCCTCATCATATGCCGTGACTCATCACTTTTCACAGACCCAGGATGGCTTTATTTTTACCACTCTAAGCGATGTCATATATCTGTTTTTGTGATCATTGACTTATGGGAATAACAATTGGTGGGGAACAGCTGAAGAAAGTGGAGAGTTTCAAGTATCTGGGAAGCCTGATAAAAGATAATGGAAGAAACGATAGAGAAATAAATGAGCGGGGGAGACAGGCAGAAGCATTCCGGAGGAGTGTGAGAAGCATGTTAGGAGCAAGGATGTCCCTCAGAACAGGAAAAATATCATATATCGGACGTACTATGTCCCTATCCTGACGTATGCCTCGGAGACCTGGGTTATGAAAGGAAGAGAGAAGAGCAAAATACAGGCCAGTGAGATGAGGTTCTTGAGAAGCAGTATTGGAGCTACAAAGATGGACAGAATAAGAAATGTAAGGACCAGAGAATTAATGAAGGAGGAACCATTACAGGATGGTATAGAGAAATCTAGACTTAGATGGTATGGACATGTAAAACGAATGGAGGAGAAGAGGATACCTAGGAGGTTACACGAGACGAAGTGGGAAGGAAAGAGACCGAGAGACAGGTGGCTGAAGGGGGTGGAAGAAAGCGTGAAGAAGAGAGGAGAAGACTGGACAAGGGTGGAGGCTGAGAGATGGTGGGAAGACAGAAGACGTTGGAGAGGCTTGTATTCCAAACAGACCCGGCCAGTGGCTGGAAACTGTGCAAGATGATGATGATGATGATGACTTATGGGCAGCAGCATGACCATGAAAAGTGAGTCCTGTCACCTCTCGATTGATTTTTTTATCAATGACCTCTGTGTCTGACCTGCGACAGAAATCATCTGCAGTAGTAAACTAAGATGCCTGATAATTGATTTGCACAGTATACTTTAGAGAGGGGGGTCAATGGGGTAGGATGTGGTCCTGTATGTGCACTTTCTGCTGATGGAAGGGCACTAATGAAACACAGGAAATGCCACCATTAAGATCCGGAATAGGAGAGTTGCAGCGCAAGTTTGGAGGAGAGCAACTGGGGAAGACAGACCGACAGGCCATAGCAAGCTAGTATGCTTTAGAGTTTGCCAATCCCTATCAGGCCTATCAGAGTGATGGTAGGATTCATTGCTTCCATGCCATTTCCACCTCACAATAATATCAATAACAGTAGATCTGGGCACATGTAGCTCCTGTGAAATATTTCTGATAGAATGCCCAAACTTGTGGTCCCCTACAATCATGCCCCTTTCGAACACACTCAATTCTCGTTCCAACAGAAAACGTGTTCATGATGTTGACGTATTGCGCCTGCACTTATATGCCCTTTGCAGACACTTGTAGCTATGTTAAAGGCACATTATCATGCTGAAAGATCCCAACCTTTTGGGGAGAGATAATCTGGACGTGATCGCGAACATGGATTCATAACCTTATCTACTAAGAGTGCCTTCCACACAAATGATGGGTCTTAAAGAATGCCTTGAGAACATCCCCCAGACCTTAATGCTACCTGCCCCCACTGCTTTTGTTTGTCCAGCAATGATTGTGGAGTGTTAGTTCTCCAACATTTCTTGACATCCATCCATTCTTTGCAGCAGAAAATGTGACTCATCTAAGAAGGCTACCCATCACCAAGTAGTAGCTGTTCAGTTGCAATACTGGTCAGCAAATTCCAGTCGTTTGCGTCGATGCACCTTTGTTAGTATGGGTGCAGGCACCCTCTATCTACTCGGGAGTCACATTTGCTGAATGGTTACTATTGACGTGAGGCTAGTTATTATTGTTGTTTTAAGGGTTGGAACAGCGAGGTCATCCGCCCCTAAAGACATGAGTCTGGGTATCTCCAATTAATTTGTACTGTGAGCTGTCACACGGTAGAATGTTGGTTGGTCTTCACGTTTTGTCATTGTCGCCATTTACCTTTGGATATCAGTGACACAAGGTGCTCTGCAGTGTCCACGACGGTTATTCCCAATGGGTCCATTTGCCCGTTCACAATATCTGTTAGAAAATTTTCTGAATAGAGAGCAGAAGACCTGTGATTCAATTCTACAATTTTTCTTTTTTTTTCTTCTTCTTTTCTTTTCAGAAACAAGATTTTTGACAGGGGAGCCAATTGCAGTTAAATCACTTAAAGAAGAGGGTTTTAGAGTAAAGAAAATATCTTTTGACACCCGGTAAGATATTCTTAATAATAACTTCAACAATTTCGGCTTTATTGTTTTAAAAATTTAGTGCAAGCACGTGACAAGCAATCTCTTCAATAATGTTTAGTATGGCTTTCTCCATTGATTTGGTAATTCCTAGTTGCTTTAGTCTTGGAATTAGTGAGATTGTTAGCAAGCTCATCAAATGAGACTCTGCCAAGACCTAGTTAGCAAAACAGCTCGTAAATAGAATAAAGGAACTTCTCTGAACATCAGGTCATTTGTATGGTAAATTAACATTGTTTTAAGCAATTTTTTGTTTTTTAATGTGGAATTGAATTTGTACTTAACTATCACATCTGTCTGATAGTTGAGGGTATGCCGGACATGAAGATTTTGTGATACTCTGAGACATATACAGGTTGACAGTGTTGTCAGCAGGAACTTAATTTATTCTAGTAGTAGTTGACCGTGTGACTCAATTTTTGGACATGCTTGTTTTCTGTGCTTTAAGTTGTGGGATGAAATCATGGCACAGTCAGTTGGCATGTAAGGATGTTTAAGAACCTGATACCCATACCCTTTCTAGAGCAAACTTCCGGCACTATAATGTCTCTAAAACCTCTGGAGTTCAAATAGTCATTAAACCCAAACAATTTTTATTAAAATCTATTGAGCCACTAATGGGTCAGTCATACTGTGCCCGTCTGTCCACCTGGCATGGACAGGCGACCACATGCGAGGCAACATGAGCACAGTGTCAGGACGAGATTTATCTCAGGGCATCCTGGGCTGGGCTATGTAATTACTGCACACTGCACCCATGCTCCCCGTAAAGGATAAGGAAAGAATTCACCACATACCACACATATTAAGATAAAAACCAATTCACCAAAAATTTATTTCACAAAACATTGCCTGATGGCAATAACAAGAATAATAATAATAATAATAATAATAATCATTTCCCTGCTCTGATTATGCCTCTCTGGTCTAGAAAAGTCATAGTCTCTTCTTAAGAGTTCATTGGTTTGACTATGTTTGATCAAAATACACATTATTCTTTTAACCTAATACAGGCAAGATTGCATAATGGTAAATTATCACTCGTGACACGAAGAAGAAATACCTAAACCTAACCTAATTGGTTTCAGTTCATAATATTGTCCTATATTATTTCATATATTTACATTTATTATTTACAACAATCTTGAGGTTGTTTCACACCCGCGTTTCACTGTCTTGTTATGACGAAATTATTGTGGCATTGTAACACACAATTCAGAATGACACTTACTAGCGCGGCATATAAAATTGCAGTAGTTTGACACTTAACAATAATTATCAAAGCATTTATTTATCTCAAAGCAAAAATAGAAATAATAATAATAATTTTAGGCTTTATCTAATGTGGCCTCAGATATCTAGTTATAATTCTCATAATTATATGATTTAATGAGAGGATATGTAACACTGAACATTAATTAAATACCAGCCATCACAAAAATCGGCATAAGGTTGGACGTGACGTCATTACATTCATAACAAATCACTGACTTTATATTAGTGTATTTCATGGGAATTCTTAGTAATTGGACTGACATTTGAAGCAATGTTACCACTGTGGGACAGGATATCACTCCCGCATGCATCCCGTTTTATTATCAAAGCAAACGGTATTATGTGGGACGGGATATCACTCCCACATGAATCCCACTCATTCGAGGATCAACACCTCAATCTTCCTGAATTAACTTTAGAAAACACATAAGTGCATTGACACATAATTATTATTATTAGGCTTCGTTTCAAGCATGTCCAATATTATTTGAAGATCGTAAGATCCCAGACTTGTACACAATTAAACAATTTGTTTATAATCTTAATACAACATATTTATCAATTATTACTATCCTCATGGAATATTACATTCATAGTTGTTTATCAAAATTCAGTGTTCTTCCAATATAAATTTGTAGAGATTTTTATTATTATTATTATTATTATCATTAGAAAATATTTTCTGGTATTCAGAAAAATAATGCAAATGCATCTAATGTGTCATAATTCTGCTGCCTTTTATGCAAATGGGGTAGGATATCCCATATTATTTATTATAATTAAGAGTGAAAAATGTTGAGGATCCACCCAACCTACAAGTCTAAGCGACTAATAGAAATATTCGCCTAGCCTATATGCAACCAACTATATAAGAATGAAGATTATTAACGATTAGGAAAATAATAATAATATCGTATGGCCTCGGTGCCGGGTGCAAGCTTTGTAATTTGACACCCAGAGGGTAGCTTGCATGTCGAACTTCGTTGTTCCTTGAATCACTATGAAAGTCAAGGAGGTTAGATATCTAAGCTCCTTGAACACTATAGCGCTTTCTAGTAGAGAAATGAGGAACTTTGTGTTGGCGGAAACTCCCGAGATTAATTTTGCCATTATGAACACGGCCTCATCATCATCATCATCATCATCTTGCACAGTTTCCAGCCACTGGCCGGGTCTGTTTGGAACACAAGCCTCTCGAACGTCTTCTGTCTTGCCACCATCTCTCAGCCTCCACCCTTGTCCAGTCTTCTCCTCTCTTCTTCACGCTTTCTTCCACCCCCTTCAGCCACCTGTCTCTAGGTCTCCCTCTCGGTCTCTTTCCTTCCCACTTCGTCTCGTGTATCCTCCTGGGTATCCTCTTCTCCTCCATTCGTTTTACATGTCCATACCATCTAAGTCTTGATTTCTCTATACCATCCTGTAATGGTTCCTCCTTCATTAATGAACACGGCCTACTGAATTCAAATGGGTTCTTTGACATGCCAACATCGTATGACATGCGTGTCGTATTTTTGCCGCCTTTCAAAAATCACTTACCACGGCCAGGAGCGAACCTGCAATCTTGGTGTTGGTAGACCGACACGCTATCCACTCACCCACCGTGGCAAGCAACGATTAGAAAAGTGAATAGATTTAGCGGAAATTATGGAAATTCATGGCCCAAGAATAAGATCTACATAAGTCGGAAGACTTCTACCTTAGATGTTCTGTGGCGGTGGGTCATCCCTCGGTGCGGATCGAACCCTGGCACCACGGACCCGTGACGGCTGCACACTAGGAAAGAGACATATCCCAGCATTCGCCTCACGCTGCCTGCTCGTCCACAGAAATATGCCCCAGACAGGCACCGCTCCGTGTCCCCATCCGGCAATCCTGGTATCGCTCGCCTCACACAGTGCCACACTAGCCGATAGTCATGTTTGCACAGTGGGGTAGTCAAATATAAAGGGACAGGAATTCCGCCTGATCAATACAAAACTTTTCAGTCAAGGGGCTATATTATACCCATTTGGATGGTACATGTTTCGAAGCCTTCCATGGCACCTTCATCAGCCATACACATAAACATATTGTCAGTACAATCTTGGAATAACATTGAAAAGGTTAAAACTAACATGAGAAAACTTGATGAAAATGAGACATAAAAAACCATGAGGACAGTTGTGGTACAAATACATTGAGTAAAACTTATCCTAAGAAAACCTTACGAATATTACAAACAAATGGAAAAACACATTAAAAATAGTATATGTTAAAATGCAAACTTAAAATGCAATTTATATGACTCTTGTAATAATCTTGGAGTTTTGATAAAATATAATAGCAGGATTCCGTGTCCGAAAATCTAGGGAATTCGACCCATAGAAAGAGTTAAAAGTATGTTAAAAACTGATAGTCATATAAAGACTTTGTTGACTTCATACGAAGGATCGTTGGTAGAAAGAACAATACATCGCCATGCATGAAAGTCAAATCGGCCAAGCTTGATGAAAGCCTCTTGAAATGGAGATGAAAGGAAAGTTGAGCATCTTGTGTTTAGGAAATCCAAAATTTCTTCTAGTAGACATATGGGCTTTAGGAGAAACCTAAATGGGAGATAAATCTAGTATTAAGAAATATAAAAGCAATTAAATAAACGGCAAATGAAATTGGGACAAACGAAAAACGTAGAACGGAAAAGAGCTGTTTAACAGAAAAAATAACAAACTTGCTTCATAGCAGAGGGAACGTGACTTCGACGCAGGAAAACGTAGAGAATCTGGCCAGCTTAAACGAGTGAAAGTGAACAGCTGAGCACGAAAAACAAAGCAGAGTGTTGGACGGGACAGGGGAGGTGAAGGAGCGCTACCGCGGAGTGGCGGAGGTGGGGAAATAGGGAAGAAAGAAAGGGAGATGAGGGAGGGAAGCCAGCTGCGTAAAGAGAGCTTAGGGCGGTTTATTATAACCTTTGTTTGCTGTTATGATAAAATCTGACAAGGTGTCAAATAAAACATTAGGGTCAAAACATATTTCATTTAAGTTGGGGGGATTGAAAATTCTCTGAGAGGGTCAAAACATATTTCATTTAAGATGGGGGATTGAAAATTCTCTGAGAATTCTCACGGGTCCGTGGTGCCAGGGTTCGATCCGCACCGAGGGATGACCCACCGCCACAGAACATCTAAGGTAGAAGTCTTCCGACTTATGTAGATCTTATTCTTGGGCCATGAATTTCCATAATTTCTGCTAAATCTATTCACTTTTCTAATCGTTGCTTGCCACTGTGGGTGAGTGGATAGCGTGTCGGTCTACCAACCCCAAGATTGCAGGTTCGCTCCTGGCCGTGGTGTGTTTTTTTTTTTTTTTTTTTTTAATGGCGGCAAAAATACGACACGCATGTCATACGATGTTGGCATGTCAAAGAACCCATTTGAATTCAGTAGGCCGTGTTTATTAATGAAGGAGGAACCATTACAGGATGGTATAGAGAAATCAAGACTTAGATGGTATGGACATGTAAAACGAATGGAGGAGAAGAGGATACCCAGGAGGATACACGAGACGAAGTGGGGAGGAAAGAGACCAAGAGGGAGACCGAGAGACAGGTGACTGAAGGGGGTGGAAGAAAGCGTGAAGAAGAGAGGAGAAGACTGGACAAGGGTGGAGGCTGAGAGATGGTGGGAAGACAGAAGACGTTCGAGAGGCTTGTGTTCCAAACAGACCCGGCCAGTGGCTGGAAACTGTGCAAGATGATGATGATGAGGCCGTGTTCATAATGGCAAAATTAATCTCGGGAGTTTCCGCCAACAAAAAGTTCCTCATTTCTCTACTAGAAAGCGCTATAGTGTTCAAGGAGCTTACAAGGGAAGTCTCTGAACCGGGGAATCGCGGATCCTGCTGAAACTTAGCACATATGTTGCTTGAGCCCAACTAGGCAGAACCATGAAGAAAAATCTTTTGGAAATTAACTCCTGCCCTCCGTAGACGGCAATAAGTACAACAATTTTGAATTGTGCGCGCTGGTCAAGCGCGGGTGTGCCTCACGCCTGATTGGTGGCTCAAAAGGTCATGCTCCAAACGACTGCCCTCCCGTACTCGCGCTCACAACCTGTGCTGCGGCGTGGACATTAATGCTGCATCTTTACAATATACCGGTATTGCACGTCGTGCTTTATTATTAATCATGCAATGTAAGGTATCACAAATACATATCATTACAACACAACACAGAGTAAACTGAACCAATAGTCAAACAAGTGAGTAAGTGACCAAGCTACTTCACATAGTTCTGATAACAGTGATGTTCGTGGTAATAATGTTGGAAACACAAACTGGTTTTACACCATCCACACCGTATGAAACACCGGCGAGTGCAAGTACTACATTGTATTGCACTGATATCGAAACAATATGGCACAGGGTGTTCAAACCCGCCGGGATTGTCGGACAGGTACTGACTTCGGTACCATGCGTATTGCCAAACGCCAATTGGTGATATGTCAGAGACTGCATTTTCAAGATCGTATTTCTCTGGGCCAAATTGATGTCAAAATTCTATAACCGAACGGTGTTCGAAAATCTACGGACAACGCTTTTCCAGACCCTAAAGCCGTATACATCCAATGGTTGACAATAGGCTGTGGCTCCAGGAGGTATCATAATCAGTCGTATGCGCTCTTCACTTTCTAACGATTTATGTCCAGAAAAGGAATCCAGAAGGAGTGCCGCATTGCCGGACGGTACATGCTGTTTGAAAACATTGTGAAACCAATCCTTCAATTGTGCGGATCACATTTTGCCAGATTTTGTAGGAACAACGTAAATATTGTTATGTGCAAACATAGTTTCTTTCACCCTTTTTCCAAACACACCTTTTGGTTCTTTCGGAGTTATGGAGAGAGGTCCTAGTAGCTTGCCGGCTGCTGTTATTGTTGGCATTATTGTATAACTGTGCGTTGTGGCCCCCACTGATTGCACTTTTGGAGCAAACCGTTTTCGACCCTTTTATAGCCAGTGTCCTACCCGAACAAATCTCCAAATTGAACCCACTTTGATCACTATTACATACGTTCCCAGGGCCGAGAGAATCAAGAACCGATGTAACCTCTTCTACGAATATTTCTGCTGCTGACATAATATCCATTTCTCGATGGGCATTCTTTGATGTCGTCACAGTTGTTATTTTTCGCGAAATGATATTATAGCGATCCTTAAAGTGCTGCACCCAGGAATGGCTGGCTCTAAACCCCGTACATTTTACGTCCTGTGCAGCTAGCATAGCCCATTGCTGAATTGTCACGTCATGTATTACTTCATTATTCTGATGGGCAATGTCAAATTGGGCTTTTACGACACATGTTATTCTCCTCAATTTGTCGCGGCGGGTGCCTCCCCTTTTCACTTGCTCTGCCCACAAATATAGACCTTTCTTGCTTTTTAAACGGTGAAACTTACATTTTACCGACGAAAAGGAAAGGGGACGCCTCTTACCGCTTTTCCAATAATCAACAGCATTTTGTTTGTATTCCATACCTACAGCTTCATCTGACACTTTCCTGGGTGAGCTATTGTAATGGTTTCTTTCGCCCTCACGTTGAGCGACAAGTGTAACGTTTTGCTAGCCCCTAACGTTGAGCGTACAATGTGGCAGTTTGGCTAGCCCACACTGTTGGGAGATAAATGTAACTGTTTACCTTTGCCTAAGCTATGTTGTTTTAATGGGCGCCAAGACCTCAATGCAATGTTGAAATCTAAATTTGTATTTAACAACGTCTAGCTCTGGCAGAACACCTTCAAGACACTATTCACTCAGATCGTGGTATGATTTGATCATTAACCCAACAAACAATTGTATCAGGAGAAGGAATTGGTCTATATCTAATGCTACCTACTGAAAGCAAAGATTGCATTGTAAAAGAAATGAATTTATTATATAAAACAAGTATAGCAAAATTAATAATAATAATAAGTACAAAATTTAAATTGGAGCGTTGTGATTTGAATATTACCGATAGAAAATTACGTGAAAACGGAGTCTGATAAATTGATTTTACTCTTATTTCCAAGCTATGAAGTTACTGAAATATGAAATGTAAAACAAAGAAAAATGAGAGATTGCGTATTTCTGCGTCATTTGCGCTTACCATTGGAAATTGCCAAGGCATTTCCCTCGTACTTGCTGATGCTGTGAGCTTCCCACAGTCTCCTGGACGTCGGAATTTGATGATATTCTGGTAGATTAGATAATTCTATGGTCCGTACCTCGGACCCAAACACTCGTACAACCGCACTGGTTAAGTTTTGCAAAAGTTAGTCTTCAACTCCACTGAACATCGGAGCGACACGCACTTCCAACCGTACTCCGCAAGTTCTACACAGATAGTCCGTTCCACGGAACATCAGAGCGTCCCCCGCGTATAACCATACTCCGCAAGTATTTCACAGATAGTCACTAACTCCACTGAACATCGGAGCGACTCGCACGCGCATCCATACTCCTCAAGTATTTCACAGATAGTCCTCGTTTCACGGCGCGTCGAACGATATATCCACACGTTGGCTCCCCCACCATGGTACCGACATCTAGCTTATGTCGTCCTCACTGATTGGCTGAGCACGCCGCTAGTTCCCCTCCTCTGCCTCATTACACTCGGCGCGCGAGAGGGAGAAGTCGATTTCCGTTCCAACAATTCGCCTTTTCTAGACCTTGCGACCCAGCCTTGCGTAATACTTCTCGACAGGAATCAGCTTGTACTTGAAATCCCAGTGAGTCATGTCTCTCAAATACCCTAACTGACAAAACTCCGTTAAAATTCCGTAATCACATAATTTTCTATAATATTGTCGTTCGTAATAATTTGCTTGATAGCGTTTTCTAAGACATAGAAAACCTATCTGAATGCTAATAATTTTTATAAAATGCTCCGAAAATACCTTAATAATAATTATAATAAATTAATAATAATAATAAATTACCATGAAAAATTCTCTTGGCTGAACAATTTGCCGCGTAAATAAATATAGAATGGCTTCCTACTGACTTATGCCAGTGGCATAAAACCCCTCGAAAAACACGTTACACTATCGGTGGCAGTCCAAATATTATCTTCATCAGAGTTGTTGGTGTTACTGTCATCCGGTAGCTCATGTGTGGCGACAGTAAGAGTAGAATAGGTGTCCACGTTCATAGTTTTGTTCTCTATACAACCAGTTATGGTACCTGTAAATATGAATAAGCATAACAAATAAACACACTTGTTACAAGAGACGAACGCCAGAAAGTCAGATAGGCACAAAACCATCCAAACTGTCCAACAGGTCCTGTTCTTGAATGCTGAGAGGCCTTTCCAGACATTTTCCATATTTTTCCTCCAGACAACATATAACTTCTGCAATGTTAATATTCTTCATGCAACGCATGGGACACTCTCCGTATACGGATATAAGCGTATGCCGGGTCTGTCGCCTCTCATTCGGTGACTATACGCCGTAGGCCGGGAAGCAACCTCTGACGCAACCAATGAAGCTCACGCCACTGGCGCGCCAATTTAAACGTGTAAATCTTAATTTTTCATCTAGTACAAGGGGAAGTTAATTTCCGAAAGATTTCTCTTCACGGTTCTGCCTATTTGGGCTCACGCAAAGTATCTGCAAAGTTCCAGCAGGATCTGCGATTCCCCGGTTCAGAGACTTCCCTTGTTCGATATCTAACCTCCTTGACTTTCATAGTGATTCAAGGAACAACAAAATTCGACATGCAAGCTACCCTCTGGGTGTCAAATTACAAAGCTTGCACCCGGCACTCGAGGCCATACGATATTATTATTATATTCCTAATCGTTAATAATCTTCATTCTTATATAGTTGGTTGCATATAGGCTAGGCGAATATTTCTATTAGTCGCTTAGACTTGTAGGTTGGGTGGATCCTCAACATTTTTCACTCTTAATTATAATAAATAATATGGGATGTCCTACCCCATTTGCATAAAAGGCAGCAGAATTATGACACATTAGATGACTTTTAATCAATACGGAACCATGAGTGATTGTACGAATACAGTGGGGTAGTGACGTCACCATCTTATGGGGTCATTCCGAACTCCTCCACAAATGCACACTCGGCATTCTGATAGTGTAGCCCACAGTTTTTGGAATATCCACTTATACTGTCACAAATATGATCGGGTCGATCTTACGGGGCTGGATGATAATAATAATAATATCCACTTGCTAGAATGTCTCAACTATGCCTGATCTGATTCTAACACGAAATTTCCATGATATGACATAAGCTCTCAGGGTCGGTCAGTATCACTCTGCATTATGTCATGATGCTTGCTCGAATTGGACACAATTCCAGTTTATAAACATTGAGCACTGGGTAGAAGTTTACACACAGTCAAATTATCAGTCACTTGCGTGAAACAAGTCTATATTCACATACCTGTAATTCCGGTAGTATTCTCATAACGATGAATTTTCACAATCACCTTAATAATAATAATAAGTTCATGGAACACAATGGCACTTTACTTTTCACGCACTGGTGTGAAAATGGGACTATGTCTCTGATACAATATCGGAGTAACATGGAGATGTTATTATGGAGGCTTAGCCTCGCGGAGTAATTGCACAGTATAACCCTAGCGTAACGACGAGTGAGCACCACCGACCAGCTGATCCACACAGACAGATCAAAACAGACAGATAGCCTGGCCTCCTAAGAGCTGGTTTATATACTGCCACAAGGTCAAATATCGATAGCTGTAGTTGTATTACGTAATGCGAGGCCTTCACTTCTATTGGTTCACATGGTAGAATATACTAGAAGGTTATTGAGATCAATTGAAACTTTGTGAATTAAACGGGAGAATTATTCCAAATAAAATTCTGAAGTTCTGATGCCTTCCTCTTCCTTATCCAAATACAAACAAGTATATTGTGCTCCGACATTCCCTAACGGTACTCAGACCACGCGCCTGTTTCAAAACATGGCGAGCCAACAGCTTGCCACGACCTTGGTGTCGCCTCAGCGCGCTCAATTCAAATCACGCCATCATCCGCTCCGTCGTATAAGGGCACATACGCCACCTGAATTTTTGTTTTGATCTTTCCCTCGAGGTAATCTCTTCTTTATCTGGCATGATAAATTCTTCAAATCATCATCAAAAATACGGGTGAAACCTCATCTGGACTCCTGTGTCAGTCGGTCATAACGTGGTGTGCTTTTTGCTTTTGTTTCAAAATTGTGATCTGTGTCTTCTTCCTCACGAGAAGTTCCAGGTTTGGGCTCTTTCTTCTTGTCTTCCTTGTGGAGCTCTTCCAGGTATTTCTTGCTTTCAAGATGTCTCTCCTCTAGGTATCTACGATTGTCGCGATCCCTGGAGTCTTGATTCTCTTGATCCTCGATTATTCCGTTCATCTGCGTTTCTCCAATCTTGATTATTTCTTCTAGAATTGTAGCTATTTTACTGTCGAGAGCCACGGATTCAACCAAGAAACTCCGTTGCAGTTATTTCATTTAATTGCTTGTTTCGCCAGATTGAAATTTATTCGCAGAGCTTCCGATGGTAGCCAACACTGCTATCCACTATACCACGCGCTGTTCAGAACTCTGCCGATGATTTATATCAAGTACAATAACAAGTAATTTAAACAGGTGATCATTTCCCGGGCTAGAAATTAATAAGGATGTTGCCAGGCTAGGTACCATGGGTGACTCGGGAAGTACTATTAATGTCCCTATTTATTTGTGTCTGCCACTTCGAACACTATTTAATAATGATTAAATGATTAATTGATTGATTGTTGTTATCTTTGCATATATTTATTAGGCGGCATCATTATTAAAACAAAAACATACTCCAAACAGGATTTGAACGAGAACGTGTACTGTAATCTATGAATGTAGATGCATGAGATAATTAAGTAATTTGGCTTATTAAATACCCTATGTTAATTTGTTCAGAAGCGCAGCTATTTCTTTTATTTCCATGAATTTATGTTAATGTACTTATTTCTGCCCCCCCTGTATGGATATTGACCACCTCTTCGCACAGTGGCTATCATTTTTGGCTGTCACCCCTGAGATTCTCGATTCCCGGCTCTGCCAAGAAATATAATTCTGGTCTGAGGGTTGGAACTGAATTCACTCAGACTCGTGAGGCAGAACTGAAAGGAGGCGAGTTCATTTTCCACCTTAGCCATCCTAGAAGTCGTTTTCCATTGTTTCCCACATCTACTCTAGGCAAATGGCATGTTACCTAAATTAACGGCACGGCTGCTTCCTTCCCAATGGTCATCTCATTTACAAATACACACACACACCAATACAGCCATCACAATAAGGAGGTCATGAGACAAATTCCACACACCCAGTCGCAAAGGACCTACCGGTAAATAAATCATCATCAACAACAAAGCATTGATATTCCTCCAGCATAGTGTATGGTATTTCAGGATTTTCTGGAAGAAAAGAAGTTTCTCTGAAATAAGTCAGTTCAAAAAGAGTCACCTTTTTTTCTTCTTTTTTTTAGCGTGGGTACGTGTTCATGAATTACCTGTATTGCCGAAGAATGATGATGTGCCGTCCCACTTCACATTTTGGTAACACCCCAAATCCTCTACTGGCCTTGTAAAGGTCCAAACGTCACTGTCTGGATAGAATGCCTGGAGTATGATATTCGTTGCCACTGCAGCAGCTTCCTTGTCTGAATCAACAGCATATTCAGTGGCGTAACTACGCGGGGTGATTAGGGGGATCAATCCCTCCCAGAGAAAATTACTAAAAATATAAAATTCGTTGAGTTTTAATTTGGAATAAAACCAATCGTTTGATTGATAACAAACTATTGGATTATGTAAGTTTACACCTACTATTTGAGAACTTTTTTACTCGTGTGGTTTTTTTTTTTGAGTTAACTAAACTTAACACTTACTGAATGAGCAGACCTTGCTGTTCCGACCCTTAAAACAACAATAACTAATTACTCAGTTAGCCAGAGGGGAGTCAGTGTCACAGACGTGGCATATTCTTCCCTCATCACTTTTAAAAATACACCACTGGCCAGTCTCCATTCTCTGTGCATCCGCGCATGTGTGATAGTAGTATAGTGTTATTTTGTAAAGTGAATTAAAGTTGTATTGCTGTGTTAAGTTACTTCTTGGAAACTGTGGTTCATTAATTTTTAAACTAATGTATGTCAAGGAAAAGAAAGGACAGGGTGTTTTCGCAAAGAGTGTTCGTAAATTGAACTTTATATTTTAATACAAAATTGTTTCACGTTACCGTATATTAAGTTTGGTGTACTGTATGTATTGTCAGTAATCTACTAATTGATGGCAGAAAAGTGAAACTTTTAAATCAATGGTTTGTAGGAGACCGAAAGAAACCTAACGTTAACAATATGCTACCTAATATAATTTATATCACTATGATACAGTAGTTAGGTAGTTACTACATATTCACATTCACAACATCCAATGAAACCAAGTCATCATAAAGCCCACGTTCTCTATACTGAAATGTTCTTTGCTTAGACATTTGTTTCAATTTCGAGCCTGAGGGGGCCGATAACCTTGATGTTAGGCCCCTTAAAACAACAATTATCATCATCATCATCAATTTCGAGCTTAATGCATCGATAGGTGCAAATAGCCTACAACGTATCAAATTCTATCGAAATTAAACACAGAAAAAGTGTAGATACCAAGTATATAACTTTTGGTATCGTATATTTGCTTTTATTGGTTATGTTACAGACCTGTCAGCCTAACATGTTTATATGCAACATTTTTTAGGGAATTATGAATGATTACATAAGGGAATGCTTAGGGTATAGTAGGTGGATGGCAAATAAACAGCATGGTTTCAGAGGGATTTTCGTGTGAATCGCAGCTAGCACGCTTTCAGCAGGATGTCAGCGAGGCCTTGGATTATAGAGGTCAAGTTGACTGCATTGCAGTTGACCTATCAAAGGCTTTCGATAAGGTCAATCATGGTATTCTATTAAGGAAAATGGAGACTATAGGATTGGACAGGAGAGTAATACAATGGGTGAGATCTTTTTTGGAGGGGAGAAGTTGGTGGGTCAGTGTCAGAACAGTCTAGGGTGGGGAGTGGGGTACCTCAGGAAAGTAAATTGGGTCCTTTACTATTTATCATTTACATAAACGACATAGGAGTTAAAATATCATCCCAGATATGATTATTTGCTGATGATATAGTAGTATACAAGAGGATAAATCACCTGGATGACTGCGGCATATTGCAGAGGGACTTGACAGCCATACAAAGCTGGGCGGATAAAAGTGATATGATAAATTTAAAGAAATGTCAGGCTGTGAGATTTGTCAATAAAAGAAATCAAATAATATTCAGTAGGTGAAAATAGAGTTATATTTGGGGACGAATGTAGGTATTTAGGAGTAACTGTGGGAGGGCGGGAATTAGCACTGGGGTAAGCACATAAGGGAAATAGTGAAGAAAGCTTACAAGTCGCTACATATGGTTATGCGATTGTTTAAAGGGGCTGGCAGAGAGATTAGGGAATGGGCATACATGTCCCTAGTCCATCCGCTGCTGGAATATGCTGGGGGAGTGTGGGATCCATACCAAATGTACCTAATAAAGGAATAGGAAGGCCGCCAGGTATGTAATGGAGGACCACAGGTTGATGAGTAGTGTGAGTGGAATGATTCAGGATTTGGGTTGTGCTGGCTGGTAGACGTTCAAGAACAAGACTAGGGTGTATGTTCTTAGCTTACAAAGGGGAAATTGCATGGGAAGACATTCATGAAAGATTGGGAGAGGGGTCATATATGGGCAGATATAGTCATTCTTGTAAATTGAAAGTAAATCAGTGGAATAGTAACTGGGGCAAATATTCGTTCATTGGGAGGGGGAAGTAGAATGGAACAGTTTGCCAGGGGGCATTTTCAGCCCTTTGTAGATAAATTTAAGGAGTTGGTAAGAAAGCACCAGATCAGGTGACAGTGATGTACGGTGCATGAGTTGGAGCATGAAAGAAAGTGTAAATTATTACTATTATGATTACCAGTATCTTCTTTTAGCAATTAATGCTTATTTCTTAATTAATCCTTATTTTCTAAAATTTTTGTGGTTGTATGAATGAATTGTTTTGTTTATTTATTGTAATTTGCCACAATGGACAGCATCCAAATTTGCAAATAAATTATATATGTATATGTCTCGAGTAATTTTGACTCCTGTCATCCCCCTCCAGAAGCAAATCCTATTTACGCCAATCAGTACATTCGAAGAAAAGGAAAAATACTCGTCGTGTCTGTATTACTTTACGGTATTAATTGACGTCGTCCCCCTGTGGAATATTATCTAGATTTGAATTAGCAAGGAATGTAATAATCGGAAAAGTACAACAATGGGTTCCAACTTAACTCCCTGGAATTCACATTTTGCATTTTCTTTATTTTACAAGATTTTCACATTACTCTATATGACATCATTATTTAAAAGTAATTATTGATTTTCTATACAATAAAACGGCTGAAATATACAGCCATATGATCGGGTGTCCAAAGCATTCAGTAAAACTCGACCCGGAGCATTTCAACTTGCTCTTCCTTCTTATGTGAATTTTTTTAGAGAAATGCATGGGTTCGGTTAGTATTGAGACTCCCCTTCCGGCCCCAGGACCCTCCAGCCTCCACTGCTCTCGGGATCCAAAAGGAGAGGAGACAATGGACACTTTTCACTTCCTATTATTGCCAGTATCAAATTCTATAAGAATACCAATATCCGTGCTAACATTTTTTTCCTCCTGTGTCTGACCCTTTTCAGGCCCTTACTTGAATATTGTACTCAGATTTGGAGCCTCTTCAGTAAATCACTAGTTGGAAGATTAGAGAAAGAACAACACAAATTCCTATGAATTTATGCTTATCGTTTTCTACACCCATTAATGAATCATAACTATTCTCAAGTAATGACTCAATTGAAGCTTCCAATTCTGAAAGCCCATCATGACAATTTTGATGTTCTTAATTTAACTTTAATAAGATTGTGAACTGCCACATAGACTGCCCAGAATTATTCAATGAAGTTAATATTATTTTATGTGCTCCCCATTTGGTGCGCAAGCATCATGTCTTTGAAACAAACTGGTATCCCACTAATTATGGTCTTTTTGACTCCATTATCAGAATGATGCGAATCTAAAATGGGGTCAATATAGATTTGTTTAATATAGATCAAAGAGCCCAAATAGTATCGGTTTTCTTTTGCATTAAAAATTTTGTATGCATCAGAGTGCACATAATTTAGGCTTTAATATACATTATAAGTAGATTGTACAAATACAGCCGAAAGAAATCAGAAAGCCCTATTGACGTCAAATTAGCAGGTGAAAAGCTAATGGAAGTAGGAGGCGTATGCTACTTAGGAAGAAAAATATCCAGTGATGGACGAAGCAAAGAGGACATAAAAAAGTAGGTTGGCTCAGGCAAGGAAAGCATTTCTACAGAAAAGAAATAAGTTGACATCAAATATACTGTAGATTTAGGTATTAGAAAGTCATTTTTGAAAGCCTTTGTTTGGAGCGTGGTACTGTATGGAAGTGAAACTTGGACTGTTGGTGCAGCAGATAAGAGGAGATTGGAAGCATTTAAAATGTGGTGTTACAGGAGAAATGGTGAAGACTAGATGGGTAGATAGAGTAACAAATGAAGCAGTACTAAGATGAGTGGGAGAGGAGAGATGTTTCTGGCGACTACTAATGAAGAGAGGAGATAGGTTGGTAGGACACATACTAAAACACCCAGGAATAGCAAACTTAGTTATAGAAGGAAAGATCGAGGACAAGACCAACGTTGAATTTGTAAAACACATTGCCTCGGATGTAAGGTGTGCTAGTTATGCAGAGATGAAATGATTAGCTCAGGACAGGGAAGCATGGAGGACTGCATCAAACCAGTCAAATGACTGAAGACTCAAACAACAACAGTCTTACAGAAGAGTTATGGAATAACAGATATGAGCAAGTCCTGGAAAGAAGTGAAATACTAGGATGTCAACAGATTTCAGAGAATGAATCACTAGGTTCACAAGCAAACAGTTAGTTGTGGTGATAAAATTGTTCTGTTTCATTGTGGCAATGTGTTTCTTGCTTCCATGAGAGGGTTACTTGTTCCTGAATAGTATGGATACCTTCTGTCTTTGCAAGTCTTTTTTTAAACTTTTTGGGGGGCAATTATATTATCTTCTATTGGAATATTGATGAATCCACTTGTTGAATTTCTGGAATGATTTAAGTTTTACTAATAAATGGAATCAACATGACTAAATTCCTTTCTTTGTAATAAATGGAAGTCAAAGAGTGGCAGTGTATCAAGGTAGGTGCAAATGTGAAAGACATGAATTAACGAGGCACTTCAAGGTACCCTAGAAACTTGGCACTAGAGAAGGCAATTCCACAACTTTCCTACAAAAAGAAAAAGAAAAATCATCTTAAAATTTCCATAAGTTGCCGAGCAGTTAGGGATGTGTAAATTGAGGCTCAGAAGCGTTTATTTTTGTTTTTGTTGATTCTTTTGGGGACTTAGTGACATTGTAGTCATATAGTCCCATGTGCTTGGGTGTATGTAGAATTTGTCTGATAATGTGTGCCACTGTGATGTCTCTGTGAGTATTTGTAAGTGAGGTAGGATTTGGGTGGGAAGATGCTGTGCATTAAGTTTGGTACTGTCCCCGTTTACCCGGATAGTAGGCTGTCAGATATCCGCCCCCACAATTGGATTGCCAACAATCAATCGCACCAGCTCAGCTACATCAATGAAAATGGCACTGACAGATACTACCGAGGTTTGAACACAGAAGTTACCAAGAAAAATTATTGTGGAACACACCAAAATAGACGGGGTTACATACTTACTTTTACTTACCTCTTATAAATATCTCGGGGATTGGGTTGACAACAGGATCCTTAAAGTATGCTCTCACAATAACCTTCACCATGACATTTAAAAATGAACCAGACCGAAGACGAGAACTTTGAACTGTACAAGAGCTTTATTTTCAAATAAAGAGTATGATTTTCACAACTCAACAAAATAAACGTGGCTATCATTAGCCTATGTCAATCTGACTACGTCCTCCTAAAGGACTTGCAAATTATCAAACAGTATGTTAGCTCCCTTGAGCTCAAAATAACGTAACATTTTATAACACATTTGGATTGGATGAGGAAGTCAGGGTACGACATATATAGAGCATTTGGTTTCCTTTTAATAAACATAACACCTTTATAAATAGGCACAAGGCCGGAGTATCGACCTCACCCGCTTGTAACCAGATGTCTGGCCGGCTGGTCTACTCTTTAACCTGGCTCACACCTGTCAAATGGGGCGCACTCCTCACGCCACACTTACGTAAGAATTCAGCTCCTTTTAAAGCTTTAAATGTCTACAAGACAACTCATACATATTGACGCAAATCTTTCAAATGCTTAACTTCCATCCCACTGGATTATTTAACATTACTTAAACTTGTTAAGTTATCATCCAAATGTTTAATCAGCATAGTTTAGAGTATCAAACACACTCTTAAATGTTTATAACAAAATCACATACATTATTTATAACAATTAGAAATTGTTTATAATATTGTCGAAAATAATTACAAAATTTTTAAACACGCCTTTAACATTACTTTCGTTCCACATCATTGTCAAAGATATTTACATTTATTATTTACAATATCAACATTTAAATTATTTAAATTAATAATTTAAGAAATACATTGAACCACATGTTTTATTCGGTTGGTAAATTCATAATCGTGTTTAATATAATCGACCAATGAAGGTTAGTTATACATGTAAATGTCACAATCTGGTTTAATAAAGGTTGTAATAATTTTAATTATTTGTGACGGCAATCTTCATTCAAAATCTTATCTCAAATTCTTTCACAACTCTTGTTAATTATAACAGTAAATTCACTTGACTAATTTTCAACGAACTATGACAATACACTCTAGCGGAAAATACTTCGCTTACAAAATAATGCACAAACTGCATTCAAAATAGCCCAAAATTCATCATATATTAATCTATATGGCATTAAAATCATCCACAGCATTTACAAAACTTCCACAAATAATTCTTTATCATTATTAATTACAGTGGGAATCTCCTTCATTTATTTAAGGGCATTATACGTCAGCGACTTTCAACATGTCCGCTGCACTATCGATTATACATTCATAGTTCCACTTAAAAATTCTTATATCAATAATTGTTTCAAAACTGTTGTCATTTAAACTTCGTGGATTTCATTCATGAATCGAAATGAAATAAAAATTTGCCAATCACAAACAAATTTAATAGTGAATACGCTTATATACGCCTGTCTGGTCTATCAAAATTTAAGATTAACATCTTCAAAGAATTGTAGTATAAAAATACTATCATCAAACAAAGTGCGACTAAGTGCAAAATAGTCGAATAGAATCCAATTAGACTGGGGAATGCAAACATCATTATATAAATCTCTATATGAGAAAAAACCTAACACAAGTTTCACGAATTTAATGCATTCAATAATTCATAATTAATGTTCATCTTTCACAAAATTGCCTAAGATGCAATGGTCGTTCATGACTGACGATAAATGTCTGTGTTGCAATCAATTCAAATACCGACTAGTATTTCCAAGATCGTCGACAACGTACTGGATTTTAACGCTCTAAAATCATTTAAATGTTCTTCCTTCTTGATGATGACAGAAAATTGCTCAAAGCAATTAAACTGGGGTAGAATTACTTTAATAAAGTGACACGCTGTCTGAATTTAAATCTGCCATAAAAATCATTAACTTACAGTCATATCGTGACTACAAAAATAAGCAAATTACTGAAAAATCTAAATATCAGTCTCAACTGATTCAAAATCATTTAACTATGCCCATGACATAACAATGTCTTAATAAAACGTCGAAAAAGGTATAACTCAACAAGGTGTACTGAGAATAGGAATCTCAAACAAGAATATCGGGCAAAAATATGGGAAAAATAGTTGCTCAAACATTGCTAAGAAACTCAAATACAATAAACGTTCACGACTACCTTATCTGCCGATTGACGTTCCAGAGGAAAATTCCTCAAAGAAGACTGTTGATGAATCCATTTCACCAAGTTAAAGCTGAGCTCCATCCTCGAAACCAGAAACAGCACCATCGGAGAATCGAACTGCTTCACGAAGACGAACGACATCCTTCCGGCAATAATCTTCTTTGTGAGTCGGGACAACCCTGACCTCTCTTGAAAAATCCCTGAAGTTCCAGTTGACAATCGCCATGAAGTTTTTGTATAAATTTCCGAAGAGATATTCATATTCAAAAAGTATGAAATCATTTCTATTGCTGTTTGATAGTGTTCAGCCTTTAATCACGAAACATGGGTGTAGATGGTTATTTACCACATGTTCGCTTGTATGGAATAGCAATTAGCGAAGTTCCATGTCGCTATCTTACTCCGTTGAAATATGTCCCAATTGCATTAAGTCTTTTAGCCTTCCATCTGCTCTTCGGTTGAAGTATTAGAAGAACAAACTGCCTTATTAAATTGCTCCATTATATTGTAGCGTTGTGTTACAAAAGCAATCTGAAGTCTCCCTATTTCACTAGCCCTGTCAGCCGTAGCGTTGAGTCTGGCTATACAAAAAGTGTTTCTTCTGTGGCGAGAAAATCACTTTTGTCAGTCGTCTAATTTTGTCAATAACTTCCAAAATACTTCCTCGAAATTGTTCAGCTTTTCTACAGTCCTTACTGTAGCAATGCACAAGAGAATTAGCTTATAGGCGACCGCTAACTGTTCACAGCTAATCTTGTAGAAGCGTTATAAGTGTCGTTTCAACTTCACCTAGATTTACTTCACGGTAAACCTGCACTGCTTGTAAGTTCGACTAGTGGCTTCGCCACGCGTTACAAAGACGACTTTTTCACTACTGATTCACTCGACGTTTCACTGAAATGCTTATTTGAAATCTGACGATTGATTTATAATCTGAGAATGAGGCTCCTCTCTTCTGCGCAAGGCCTTTTATGAACTTCATGAGGGGCGTATCTATCCCTTCCATCGCGTGTTACTGCGTCATCGCTAGAAGTTCCAACTTCGTCAATACATGACGGATTTTCGTAATTCAAAAACTGAAAATAAATTTCACCAAAATTCCAGATCAATGCCTCTACTGCAAATGGATTTCCACAATTCTGCATTCCAAAAAGTAATAAAAATACCATAGTTTCAGCAATCTCCGTCTTCCTTTAGACTATCGTTCATTGGTTTAAGTCTCCCCTCCAATAGCATAATTTCTTCCTCAGCAGAATTCCACGTTTCTCGCGACTGCGTCGTACATCTCGGATCCTTCTCGAATAAAATGCTGACGTCACTGAGAATCTCAGCTCAAGTAGCCTGCTGGCATAACGTCTGCGTCATCCGTGCTTACGTCATGACTACCCACGTCATAACTATGACAGCCATAACTTTCGCTATAATTTCCAAAATAGCCACCGTGGTCTCTATATAATTCAATTACGGGGGCATTCTCCTCCCACCACGTTTTAAAAACAGTTGCAAATTGTTTTTAAACTCAGTGTTACAAGTACCTCAACTCTCTTGAACACGAAATTGAATTATTACTGGCTTACTCTAGGATAGTATCTTTTTAAATTTCCAGCATTGAACTTGCCGTAAATGACGTTATTCTCATCATCGTAGAGTTCATAGCAGTTGTTTCCATAGGCGTTCGTAATCCTAAACGGCCCCATGAATACATTTCCAAATTTGGGGTATATTTTCTTGCTCATATCAGCCTTGACAGGTCTGCGTAATAATACAAGATTTCCAACTTGTAAGGGTGCACCAAAACGTTTTCCAGCTACTCTTTTCAATCGTTTCTCTGCTGCTTTCTGGAGTTGTTCCTTCGCCTTGTCAATCCTCTGCTGCCTTCCTACGTCGGGATCTCTAGGAATGTGGTTGAAAAGATTATCCCACGGCCTTTCTGGGTTTCTTCCAAGATGAAGTCGCATTGGCACTTCTCCTGTGCTCTCCTGCACTGTAGAGTTCAGACATTCCTCTATAAGGGGTACAAATCTCACCCAACCAGAATGATCATTTGGACAGAAAATTCGACAGAATTTCGAAAATTCAGCCATATATCTTTCTGAGGAATTCGATTCTGGGTAACGCACGCTTGAGAATAAGTGCTTAATGCCAAGTCTTTCCATATCCGCTGCAAATTCCACGGATGTAAATTGCGTTCCATGATCTGACAGTAGATATTCTGGTATACCAGCTTTAGGAAATACAGCATTTTCCAGTCTGCTTACTACGTTCCTTGTGTTAGCTTTCTGCATGGGACTCATTGTAACAAATTTTGAGAAAACATCCACGGTAACCAACAGGTACTGGTTACCCTGATATCCCTTCGGACAGGGGCCAAATATATCCGTCGCCATAAGTTCGTTTGGCTTAGAAGGAATCATAGCCTTCGGTTTTCCTTTTAATAAAGCAGAAGCATACTTTGCTCTTTGACATTTGTCACATGATCTAATGACCTTGGCAATGCTGGAACGCATGTTAGTCCAGATAAATCTCTCTTGAAGAGTATTAAGAGTCTTATCTAAACCGGCATGTCCAGTTGCGTGATGAGCTACCCACACTAAATTGACAACAAGTTTAGGTGGCACGACTATTCGGAGTTTTGTATGCGCAGAGTCAGCATACTTGCATACGATGTCTCCACTCAAGACAAAGTGTCGTGAATTTCTCCGTGTAACTGCATAGTCAACATCAGTATTGTCCATGTAACCCTTAAGGAACCTGTACATTTTCCTTATTGGAGCGTGTCTCTTCTGTGACACACCGATTCGGGCTAACCTCCTAACGGTTTCTTGATCTTCTTGCTCCAATTGTACATGGTGTATCTGCACATTTTTAATAGGGTTACGTGATAGAGCATCAGCCAGTAAGTTATCTTTCCCAGGCTGGTGGACGATAGTGGCGTTAAACTGTTGGGTGAACAAAGCCCAACGTGTCAATCTATCACTCGACATGTCAGTTTGCAGCATAAACTGTAGTGCTTTATGGTCAGTAATAATGATGACCTTATGTCCCAGCAGTATTTTCTTCCAGGCTTGCAATGCTGTTACAAAAGCTAACGCTTCAAGCTCCGTCGTGAAGTAATTTTCCTCGTGTTTCTTCAACTTCCGACTAGTGAACGCAATGTAGTGCTTGTTGCCTGCCTCGTCTTTCTGGTATAATTCCTACTAGTTTCGCAAGCCAAGCCTACTGTATCCTTGTCAGTGATTTCCGTTAATACTTTCTTGATTAACTCTTCTTTGTAGGTCTCCATTAAATTAGCCTCTCCTAACTTCAAATTCTGTAGTTTACTCGTCGTTTCATTCACATCAGAGACAACTTTATGAATCTGTTCCTCTAATGCAGATTTTAATGTTTTCACATCCTGATCTAATTTTGTCCTATCTTCAACTTGTCTTTCGGATAGCGAATCCATCCTGACGTTTAAATCTTTCCTAATCTGTACTACTTCATTGTTAATATCAATTTGAGTACTGGCAAGTTTCCTTTCAATACGATCCTGAATTTGGGTTACATGTTCCCCACTTGACCTAATCCACTCTTCTTTCCATATTTCTACATTTGCCGTTAACATTTCTGCTATGTCTAATTCAATATCCTCTTTCAATACTTTATTATGGTCTAATACTTGGGTTCTCATGACCTCTACATCAAACTTTAAACCTTCTAAAGACGCTGTCGTTCTAACTGACTCATCAACTAGCCTAGTCGTTAATGCACTTATATTACGTGTACAAAGAGTTTTTGAATTTTCTATCTCTTCCCTGACTTTATTTACATCAGTTTGGACTTTAGCAACGTCTACGAAAACTGTGTTGACCTCTACTTGAATTTTATTTATGTCGCTTTGCATTTCGTTTACATCCGAATGAATGTTATTAATATCAACCTGAACATTGGACACATCAGTTCTTACATTTTGAATTCCTCTTTGGACTTCCTCAACCTTGTCTTGGACAGTCGCAACATCATTTTTGACAACAACTACCTCAGCCCTAGCACAAGAAATATCACTACGGACATTAGCAACATCTAAATTCAACATTGTAAGATCTTTATGCACATTAGCAACATCAATTTTAACATTGGACATGTCTGAGCGCATGTCAGTTACAGTATTCTCAATTCCTTGGGTATTAATCTGTAAACGCGACATATTATCCTGTAAGTTAATAGAACTGGTCTGGAGAGTTTTCAAATTAGCAGACAAACTACTAGCATTCTCCTCCATTCGACTAGTATTCCTAGCTTCCATTTCCTTTATGCTCTCACTCATGCTTGCTTTCAAGTTAGCAGACAAATTACTAGCATTCTCCTCCATTCGACTAGTATTCCTAGCTTCCATCTCCTTCATACTCTCACTCATCTGCTTCATATTAGCAGACATCTCCGCTAACATCATCTTCAAACTTTCATCTGCCATTACAATATTATTCAAAAATTAGACTGCTGTAGGGACATACATCAAAAGAGCAAAATAACAACATTTGAGCAACACATTTCACCATATATAAATTTGATCAATTTTCTGTCTTAAATCTAACTAAATTAACTTTCGAAGACACTTTATGTTGAAATAAACTCAAGCACATGTTCAAATTTCCCTGGCTCATTTTAAAATATCCTAACACAAATAATTTTACATTTACAATCCAAATAATTTAATTTTATCTTTAATATGACTGAAATGTCATAAGCCGGTCAAATAAAATAAGATTCCAGATCATAGGCGATTTTTCTAAGTTTCCAGCCTATTTAACCTTTCTCAAGTCGTATAAGATCTGATCTTTTCTGAGTGTAATTTTCCTAATACAATGCAACATTTAATTCCTATATAATCACACTCTTAAATTCTACAATTGGCCTAGACATCTAACAAAGAATCAACCTCTTTATTTGAGTCTAATCGAACCACACGTTTTAGGTTTGCCAATCCTACTGGCGTTCAACCTGGTGATCCAGTTATGTTGAGTCGAGCCCCAACGTTTTAGGTGCGCCAATCCTTCTGTCCCCGTTTACCCGGATAGTAGGCTGTCAGATATCCGCCCCCACAATCGGATTGCCAACAATCAATCGCACCAGCTCAGCTACATCAATGAAAATGGCACTGACAGATACTACCGAGGTTTGAACACAGAAGTTACCAAGAAAAATTATTGTGGAACACACCAAAATAGACGGGGTTACATACTTACTTTTACTTACCTCTTATAAATATCTCGGGGATTGGGTTGACAACAGGATCCTTAAAGTATGCTCTCACAATAACCTTCACCATGACATTTAAAAATGAACCAGACCGAAGACGAGAACTTTGAACTGTACAAGAGCTTTATTTTCAAATAAAGAGTATGATTTTCACAACTCAACAAAATAAACGTGGCTATCATTAGCCTATGTCAATCTGACTACGTCCTCCTAAAGGACTTGCAAATTATCAAACAGTATGTTAGCTCCCTTGAGCTCAAAATAACGTAACATTTTATAACACATTTGGATTGGATGAGGAAGTCAGGGTACGACATATATAGAGCATTTGGTTTCCTTTTAATAAACATAACACCTTTATAAATAGGCACAAGGCCGGAGTATCGACCTCACCCGCTTGTAACCAGATGTCTGGCCGGCTGGTCTACTCTTTAACCTGGCTCACACCTGTCAAATGGGGCGCACTCCTCACGCCACACTTACGTAAGAATTCAGCTCCTTTTAAAGCTTTAAATGTCTACAAGACAACTCATACATATTGACGCAAATCTTTCAAATGCTTAACTTCCATCCCACTGGATTATTTAACATTACTTAAACTTGTTAAGTTATCATCCAAATGTTTAATCAGCATAGTTTAGAGTATCAAACACACTCTTAAATGTTTATAACAAAATCACATACATTATTTATAACAATTAGAAATTGTTTATAATATTGTCGAAAATAATTACAAAATTTTTAAACACGCCTTTAACATTACTTTCGTTCCACATCATTGTCAAAGATATTTACATTTATTATTTACAATATCAACATTTAAATTATTTAAATTAATAATTTAAGAAATACATTGAACCACATGTTTTATTCGGTTGGTAAATTCATAATCGTGTTTAATATAATCGACCAATGAAGGTTAGTTATACATGTAAATGTCACAATCTGGTTTAATAAAGGTTGTAATAATTTTAATTATTTGTGACGGCAATCTTCATTCAAAATCTTATCTCAAATTCTTTCACAACTCTTGTTAATTATAACAGTAAATTCACTTGACTAATTTTCAACGAACTATGACAATACACTCTAGCGGAAAATACTTCGCTTACAAAATAATGCACAAACTGCATTCAAAATAGCCCAAAATTCATCATATATTAATCTATATGGCATTAAAATCATCCACAGCATTTACAAAACTTCCACAAATAATTCTTTATCATTATTAATTACAGTGGGAATCTCCTTCATTTATTTAAGGGCATTATACGTCAGCGACTTTCAACATGTCCGCTGCACTATCGATTATACATTCATAGTTCCACTTAAAAATTCTTATATCAATAATTGTTTCAAAACTGTTGTCATTTAAACTTCGTGGATTTCATTCATGAATCGAAATGAAATAAAAATTTGCCAATCACAAACAAATTTAATAGTGAATACGCTTATATACGCCTGTCTGGTCTATCAAAATTTAAGATTAACATCTTCAAAGAATTGTAGTATAAAAATACTATCATCAAACAAAGTGCGACTAAGTGCAAAATAGTCGAATAGAATCCAATTAGACTGGGGAATGCAAACATCATTATATAAATCTCTATATGAGAAAAAACCTAACACAAGTTTCACGAATTTAATGCATTCAATAATTCATAATTAATGTTCATCTTTCACAAAATTGCCTAAGATGCAATGGTCGTTCATGACTGACGATAAATGTCTGTGTTGCAATCAATTCAAATACCGACTAGTATTTCCAAGATCGTCGACAACGTACTGGATTTTAACGCTCTAAAATCATTTAAATGTTCTTCCTTCTTGATGATGACAGAAAATTGCTCAAAGCAATTAAACTGGGGTAGAATTACTTTAATAAAGTGACACGCTGTCTGAATTTAAATCTGCCATAAAAATCATTAACTTACAGTCATATCGTGACTACAAAAATAAGCAAATTACTGAAAAATCTAAATATCAGTCTCAACTGATTCAAAATCATTTAACTATGCCCATGACATAACAATGTCTTAATAAAACGTCGAAAAAGGTATAACTCAACAAGGTGTACTGAGAATAGGAATCTCAAACAAGAATATCGGGCAAAAATATGGGAAAAATAGTTGCTCAAACATTGCTAAGAAACTCAAATACAATAAACGTTCACGACTACCTTATCTGCCGATTGACGTTCCAGAGGAAAATTCCTCAAAGAAGACTGTTGATGAATCCATTTCACCAAGTTAAAGCTGAGCTCCATCCTCGAAACCAGAAACAGCACCATCGGAGAATCGAACTGCTTCACGAAGACGAACGACATCCTTCCGGCAATAATCTTCTTTGTGAGTCGGGACAACCCTGACCTCTCTTGAAAAATCCCTGAAGTTCCAGTTGACAATCGCCATGAAGTTTTTGTATAAATTTCCGAAGAGATATTCATATTCAAAAAGTATGAAATCATTTCTATTGCTGTTTGATAGTGTTCAGCCTTTAATCACGAAACATGGGTGTAGATGGTTATTTACCACATGTTCGCTTGTATGGAATAGCAATTAGCGAAGTTCCATGTCGCTATCTTACTCCGTTGAAATATGTCCCAATTGCATTAAGTCTTTTAGCCTTCCATCTGCTCTTCGGTTGAAGTATTAGAAGAACAAACTGCCTTATTAAATTGCTCCATTATATTGTAGCGTTGTGTTACAAAAGCAATCTGAAGTCTCCCTATTTCACTAGCCCTGTCAGCCGTAGCGTTGAGTCTGGCTATACAAAAAGTGTTTCTTCTGTGGCGAGAAAATCACTTTTGTCAGTCGTCTAATTTTGTCAATAACTTCCAAAATACTTCCTCGAAATTGTTCAGCTTTTCTACAGTCCTTACTGTAGCAATGCACAAGAGAATTAGCTTATAGGCGACCGCTAACTGTTCACAGCTAATCTTGTAGAAGCGTTATAAGTGTCGTTTCAACTTCACCTAGATTTACTTCACGGTAAACCTGCACTGCACTTGACGTTACAGACAGTTAGGAACGGGGCTTCGAGTGAAAGCCGAAGTTAAACGAATGACTTTGCGTCACCACATGGTAGCTTTACGATTGGTTACAAAGTGAGAAGCTTATTATCCTCTCTGTTTCAAAATAAATCATGTGATTGTGCCAGAACTTATCTATATTTACGACACTTTACTAAATGTAAAATACTGTAGTGTAATATTCAACATGTCATATTCTCAGAATACATTACATTGAAGTACCTCCATTTTCTACTCAGTTCTCATCGCACTGTTGGTCTAGGGGTATGATTCCTGCTTTGAGTGCGGGAGGTCCCGGGTTCAAAGCCCGGAAGATCCTAGCATTTTTATTACTTTTGTTTTTATCTCTTGAAAAGATTCAAAAAGTATGTAAAAGAACCTTAGGAACGTTCCTTTTTTTCGGGCGAGACTTCCGGTAATTTAAATGCATAGGTTGAGGTAAACGCTTCTTTTTTCCCCGCTGGTTTACCCTCCAGGTTGGCTTTTCCCTCGGACTTAGGTTGGTTGGTTGCTTCCTCAGTTTAGGGGCTGTAACAACGTGGTCATGTAGCCCCGTGTACTTTGGGTGGGTGTAGAATCAGTCTGATAACCGGTGTTAATTGTGATGGCTGTATAAGTGTGTGTTATCTGTTTTTAATTCAAGTAAGGACTGCAGACATTGATTTTTTGAAGTAGTTCCTACTTTTGCCGCCAAACGCCACCATCAACAACTACTAGTTCAGAACTTGGTTACTAGACGCCACCGCAGTCGGCTCCTGGCAACGAACGTTCTTCGTTAAAGAACGAAGGTTCTTTAACATGCCATAAATCTATGACATGGGACTGCCGGCTTTACTTCCCCTCCGAAGAAAGGCATACTGAGGGATTTTTAACGACGGCTTCGGCCGGGTTTGAACCCGCGATCTTGGGCATAGAAGAACAGCATGTACCAACTACGCCACCAAAGCCGCTACCCTTCCTTGGACTCAGCGAGGGATCCCACCATAACCACCGTAAGGGCAGTGTCCTGGAGCTTGAAACTCCTGGTTGGGGGATACCACTGGGGAGGTGGGGCCACCCTCCTTGCCTCTTCCTTGCCTATCCCTCCCAATCTTCCCCTCACTTTTCATCCCTCATGAGGCCCATGTTCGCTTTGCAGGTGAGGCCGCCTGGGCGAGGTGCTGGTCCCACCCCAGTTTTATCCTTCGTCCAGGTGTTTCAAGCTCCAGGACACCGCCCTGGTGGCGGTAATGGTGGGATCCCCGCAGAATCCGAGGGAAAAGCCAACCTGTAGGGTAAAGCGACTAAAATAAAAAATTGCGTTTGACCTCAAACTATGTATTTATATTACTGGCACACAGTAAGTACAAGTCTCGCACGAAAAAAAAAAAAGTTCGTAAGGTTCTTTTATATACTTTTTGAATATTTTCAAGAGATAAAACAATAGTAAAAATGCTGGGCCCTTCCGGGATTTGAACCCGGGACCACCGGCACTCAAAGCAGGAATCATACCCCTAGACCAACAGTGCGATGAGAATTGAGCAGAAAATGGAGGTACTTCAATGTACTGTATTCTGAGAATATGATATGTTGAATATTACACTACAGTATTTTACATTTAGTTAAGTGTCGTAAATATAGATAAGTTCTGGCACAATCACATGATTTATTTTGAAACAGAGAGGATAATAAGCTTCTCACTTTGTAACCAATCGTAAAGCTACCATGTGGTGACGCGAAGTCAATCGTTTAACTTCGGCTTTCACTCGAAGCCCCGTTCCTAACTGTCTGTAACGTCAAGTTGCACTGCTTGTAAGTTCGACTAGTGGCTTCGCCACGCGTTACAAAGACGACTTTTACACTACTGATTCACTCGACGTTTCACTGAAATGCTTATTTGAAATCTGACGATTGATTTATAATCTGAGAATGAGGCTCCTCTCTTCTGCGCAAGGCCTTTTATGAACTTCATGAGGGGCGTATCTATCCCTTCCATCGCGTGTTACTGCGTCATCGCTAGAAGTTCCAACTTCGTCAATACATGACGGATTTTCGTAATTCAAAAACTGAAAATAAATTTCACCAAAATTCCAGATCAATGCCTCTACTGCAAATGGATTTCCACAATTCTGCATTCCAAAAAGTAATAAAAATACCATAGTTTCAGCAATCTCCGTCTTCCTTTAGACTATCGTTCATTGGTTTAAGTCTCCCCTCCAATAGCATAATTTCTTCCTCAGCAGAATTCCACGTTTCTCGCGACTGCGTCGTACATCTCGGATCCTTCTCGAATAAAATGCTGACGTCACTGAGAATCTCAGCTCAAGTAGCCTGCTGGCATAACGTCTGCGTCATCCGTGCTTACGTCATGACTACCCACGTCATAACTATGACAGCCATAACTTTCGCTATAATTTCCAAAATAGCCACCGTGGTCTCTATATAATTCAATTACGGGGGCAGTACCATCGCAGCATTTGCCTGAAATGGAATTAGGGAAACCACCGAAAACCACTTCTAGGGTGGCTGAGGTAGGAATCGAAACTGCCTCTTTTTTTTTTCCTCATGAGGCTGAGTGTACTCCGTACCAGCCCTCAGACCAGAATTAAATTTCATGCCAAAGCTGGGAATCGAACCCAGGGCTCTGCAGTGACAGTCTAGAATGCTAGCCACTACTCAACGAGGCGGACAGGCTCAGAAGCAAACAGCATAAGTATGCAGGTGAAAGCATTTTTTCAATATTTGCAAAATCTCTTTTTGTAGTGTAATCTTAACACATTCTTTTTGCTAATTATTGAAATCGAAAAACTATTGGAATGATTTATAGAGGTACAGAAGATAAAAAAGAAAACCCCTTGAATTAATGAAACACTCCCAGGAACCCTTCAAATCCAAATTTTCTAAAATGCGAAAATAGGGGGCAAAAGGGGAGGGAATAAACATTGTGGTTCAGAAGCAAATAGTATTAGCACACAAGTTGAAGTTTCTTTCCATCTAGAGCGCTTCTCTTGCTTATACATCATTTTTGGCATTCCCTTTGAAAAAGTATAACCAAGGTGGAATAATAGTAGTTGTGTGAATAGTTCTTCTTCTTTAGCTACTGTAGTTTAACTGAGCTTAATTAATTTGGTCAAGCTTTTAATTCAGTTTCTGCCTGTAACTTATGCAATTTTTATAACCTAGGCTTATGATCCACTCTTGATCATACATTGATCCAGAACATCAAAAATTGTCCACGTACAGTGAAGTTTGGCAATGTACCCCGTAGGTAGAGCTATCAGAAAATTAGAACACTGACAAAGAGGTGAAAGTAAAATTGAATGCCCCTGGCTATCTGCTTAAAATTTAAGTCTGGAGTGTACAGGAAGGGCCATGAGGAGCCGTTAAAATAGTAAAGAAGTGGTTCTTTAATGTCAATTTTCTTCTGTTTAGATATCCCTCCCAGAGTCCAGAACTAATCAGAGGTGTGTGGCAGCCACCAGGATCTTGAAGGAACTGGTTATATTCTCTCTAAAACATGCATTTTCTTTCACCCATTTGATACAATATGAGCATGCCATCCATTGTTTATATCCAGAAATCCATTGTAGTGGATTTCATTTTTTAATATTGATCCAAAGGAAAAATATTTGCTGCAGGCCTACATATCTCAACACCTAGGCCAAACATTGTGTTTGCCTGAAGAACCAAATTTTTGATACCTGCTCAGTTACTTAATTAACATATGCCTATACAGGATAAGTTAAATTTTTATTCTCTGGAATTGGCTCAATTGCCTTGTTTCACAGAGCCCCACTCTTCCCTGCAGCCAAGGTTACAGGATCGATTCCTGGCACAGTCAGTTGGCGTTTGAAGGTCCACAAATGCGAGGGAGCTGTGTCAGTAGATTTACTGGTAATCCCCTTGGGGGAAAAATTCCGGCGCCCCGGAGTCTCTAAAAGCCGCTGTAGTTAAGAGGGATGTAAAACAAATAACATTATTATTATTCCCTGCACACCTGAATTCATTACCAAAAAAAGGACAGAGGTTTGGCTTTGCTTTTTCTCATCTCAAATGTGAGTGGGGTCTTGGCTACAATAGAACTAAGGAATTTATTGCAGAGAAATTTATTGATTGGGGCAGATGACCTCGTAGTTCCGCCCCTTAAAACAACAATAACTAAATAACATTGAAAATAATGGATTTCTCTCTCAAAATAATTTTTTAAAATCTCTTGGTTCTTCTTTAGAAAGTCTATGTCTAAAGATGCATTTACTTTAGTATCACCAAGTCAGTGATCTAGAATTAGGCAAAATACAAATGAATGGTGCCTTATTGACAGATACAGATGGGTGACACACTGCTGTGTGATTTAGATGGTTTTTGTTATAATAGTGTTGCAATCATCACACTTTTTTATAACACTTTTTTTTTTAAGTTTTAGAGCGTACTTATCCATTTTTAATACATAGTTGCATGCATATTTTTGCCCTTTCTAGGATATGAATATCTTAGGTCCAAAATCACTTATTGTTCTATTTCTTCAATTGCTAGAAGGTTATAATTTGATATAGATCAATCTCGGATAGAACCTTGGAAAAATGGGCGAAACATACACCAAACATTTGGGGTTCATGGCCATAAAAGGGTATAGCCTAATTTTTTATTATAAATCTCATGCAGGTAATGTACCATGATTACACATGTAGAGTTATACATAAGGGCTGTGTTTCTGAGCCAATAGCTGTGAATTCAGGAGTGCGACAAGTTTGTATTCTGTCGCCTACCATGTTCCTGATTCTGATTGATGCAGTAATGCAGTTAGTGACAAAGAACGTGAAACGCGGTATACAATGGGGATTAGTCAACAGGTTGGGAGACCTTGATTTTACCAATGACTTCCTCTTGTCTAAAGCACATAACGATATGCAAGTGAAGATCAAAGGCTGGACAGAATAGGGAAAGAAGGCAGGGCACCTGACTAACTTAAAGAAGACAAAAGCATTAAGGATCGATACCACCAAAATGGACCCTTTTACTCTAAATGGTAAGGAAATTGAGGACATTGATAGTTTCACTTACTGTACTTGGGAAGTGTAGTTGGTAAAGATGGGATGTATCCCAACGAAAAAGGAAAGCGAACTCCTCCTTCGTACGACTTTATCCGGTATGGAAGAATATTGAATATCCATCTGGACTAAACTCTCCATCTTCCGAAGTAATGTAAAGTCTGTATTGTACGGGTCAGAAACGTGGAAGGTAACAACATTTACCACCTCCAAGCTGTAAACTTTCGTCATCTGCTGATAGCGAAAAATTTTGTATACCAACTGGCCAGGAGTGATTTCCAACCAAGATCTGTGGACAAGGACAGTAGAAATAGAGATATCCATACAGATCAAGTGGCAGATATGGATTGGGGATACTCTTGAGGAAGGGAAATAATTGCATCGAGAGAGAGAAGCCTTAGACTGCAACCCACAAGGGACAAGGAAGAAAGTGAGTTTATACCGGTATTAATCTTGTGGAAAAACTCTCTGTCTTTTATATCCTTAGCATTTTTATTATATGACAAACTAGCTTTGCACATCTGACATTGACAGATTTATATTGTAGGGTAACAAAAAGTAGTTCTCTTATCTGACCTCAATGCTCGCGAGACTGATGCGAGTGACTAGGATGTTAGTGACCTTGTTTGGCCACCACACACGTGATATTTTAATTTGCACCCTACTACTGTTATGCTTACTTACTTACTCCTTGGCGCTACAGCCCAGGTAGGGCCTTGGCCTCCTGGACAATCTTCGCCCACTCCTCTCGGATCACACCCTTGGTTCTCCATCTTTTTACTCCCATTCTCCTCGGGTCATCCTCTACGACATCCAACCATCTTATCCTTGGTCTACCCCTCATACGACGCCCGCCAGGTTTACCTTCAAAGACTTTCTTTGCCATCCTGTTCTCTGTTATTCTTTCAACATGCCCTGGCCATCTCAATCTATTGCTTTTTATTTAGGCTGCTAAATCTGGTTTTCCATATAGTTCTCTGATCTCTCTATTGTTTCCGATTCGCCGAAATCCACTATCATTCACTGGGCCATATATTTTCTTAAGTATCTTCCTTTCCCATCTTCGTAATAACTCCTCATCCCCCTGCGTCATAGTCCATGCCTCTGAACCATAGGTCTCCACCGGTCTCACTGCAGTGCGATAATCAATTTCAGATTCCTACGTAGGCTTCTCGTCTGGAATACCTTCCCTAACGCATAGTAACTCCTGTTACCAGCTGCAATCCTGGTATATATTTCTTCTCTTATGTTGTTAGTTGTTATACTCTGTTACTATTGACCCAAGATATTTGAATTCCTTGCATCGTTCATATTCAGTGCCATTTAAATGCACTTTTGTTGTTTCACTGTATTTTCTCCTGGATGCCAGCATGCATTTGGTCTTTGACTGGATTATCTTTAGCCCCATCTCAGCGCCATATTTTTCTAACTTTTCCAGTTTTGTTTCAAGATTCTGCTTCCTCCTAGCCAATATGTCAATATCATCTGCATATGCGAGATCTTGTGTCACTCGGTTCAATAATGTTCCTCCTGGGTTGCAATCTTGTGTCATTCGCATGACCTTCTCTAAGGCAATATTGAATAGAAGTGTAGAGATTACATCACCCTGACGTAATCCCTGATTAACCTCAAAGGTCTTTGATAATATACCTTACACCTTCACTTTACACTTGGTTTTGCTTTATGTCATTTGTACCCATCTTATAAGTTCAGCAGGTACTCCTGGCTCTTGCATTGCCTTCCATAACTGATCTCTCATGATGTTGTCATATGCTTGTTTGAAATCTATGAACAGCTGATTTACATCAATATTGTACCCATAGCATTTCTCCAGAATCTGCCTGATAGTAAATATCTGGTCAGTAGTGGACCTGTTACTTCAGAAACCACACTGGTAATCCCCTAAATATGCTTCCACGTAAGTTGTCAGCCTTCCTGCAATGATTTTTGTTAATACTTTATAGACAATACTAAGCAGTGCTATTCCTCTGTAATTTCCACAATCTGCTTTGTCATGTTTCTTATGAATGGGACATGGTATTGCCATATTCCATTCCTCTGGCATGTTTTCTTTGTTCCATATTTCCACAATAAGTTCATGTAAATTCCTTGCTAGTTTTTCACCGCCATGCTTGACCATCTCAGCTGTGATGTTATTCTCCCCTGGAGCTTTGTTGTTTCCGAGTGTTTTAACAGAATGTTGAACTTCCTCCAGTGTGGGTTCAGCGATTGACTCAAGGTTCGCCTCTTTTCCATCTTGTTCTTGTCCTGCCTCTTCTAAATTTCCATCCTCAGCAAAATCTTCGCTTTCCACGTCTGAATTCAGTAGTTCACTAAAGTACTCCACCCATCTATCTAGGATCTGATTTCTACTACCAATGAGATTTCCTTATCTTTACAGAAGCTTGCCTTAGGTTGAAATCCTTTCTTAATGTCTTTAACCCTAATGTAGAATGATGATGTGTCTTGAGCAGTATTTCTCTCTTCTAAGCCTTTGATCCACTGCTTTTCATAATTCCTCTTTTTCCTTCTGCATTCGTTGTCTGCTTCCTTTCTCTTCTTTTGGTATACCTCTACAGTTTGTCTTGTTCTTCTCTCTAACATTCTTTTTCTTGCCTCATTTCATTCTTCAATCTTCTTCATTCATTCATCATCGAACCATCCCTGTGTCTTGGTTTGCTTCCTTTTACCAAATACATTTTCAGCTGTCTCATGTATTATTCCTTTCACAACTGACCACCTTTCTTCAATACTTTTCTCTGTCTAATCATCAACCGTGTTGAGTCTATCGGTCATAACTTTTTGATATAACTCTTTTGTGCTTTTCTCATTTCTTAGCTTCACATCATCAAATCGGGGTGTAATAGCTTTCTTGGTCTCTCTGTAGCTAGCTATCCTTTGCCTATATTTAATTCCTACAAGGTCACTGTCTCCATCAGCTCCTCGACAGTTATCCACTTCCAGCATATCCGAAGCATGCCATCTGTCTATGAGGTCGATCTGGTTTTTGGTGACCCCATCGGGTGAGCACCAGGTAACTTTCCTTATATCTTTCCTTTTCATCCAGGTACTTTTGATGATCATGTTATTGCTCATTGCAAAATCGATCATCCTGATACCATTATTGTTAGAGACCTCATGTACTCTCTCTCTTCCTGCTGTTTTCCTGAAAGCACTTTCTCTTCCCACTTGAGCATTGAAGTCCCCCATAATCGCCTTCACATCATGCTTTGCCTGTTCCAACTGTTCATAAAAGGTATCATTTTCTGCCTGCTCTGCCTCTTCTGTTGGTGCATATGTACATATAAGGGATATGTTGAAGAAGCGAGCTCTCATTCGTAGTACACACAATCTTTCATTAAAAGGTTTAAAATTCAATATAGCAGCTTTATGCACTCTGTCAATAATAAATCCAACAGGTTTAAAATTCAATATAGCAGCTTTATGCACTCGGTCAATAAATCCAGTGTCTCCATATCCTCCATCTCCACAGCTATAAAACAGGTGGTTCCCAGTTGTCAATATTCCACTTCCTTTCCACTTAAGCTCTTGGATTGCAGCTACTGTTACCTTATATTTCTTCAGTTCCTATTTCAAGTTTTGTAATGCTCCGGGCTTACCCAGTGTTCTCACATTCTAAGTAGCTAGATACATGTACCTTTTCCATTGCCAAGGTCGTTTTTCCATTGAATCCGTCCAGCTTTCTTTGTCCTTTGGTTCCATAACAATTGCTTTTATTACGGGGTAGGGTTGTTAACCCCATGCCTATCCCCCAACCTGGAGGACCAGGGTACTGCTCTTAGACCTGTCCAGCTTGGGTGGCCCTACCAGGAGACTAAGCTCCCGCTGGCATAGCTCTAAAGATCATTTGAGCACGCAAGCCTCCAATGGTCACCCGGCAATACCAGATTGCCTTCTTCAAGGTGGCAGTACCGGAGGTAGAACAGTTCTGCTTAGAATTACATAAACTATCAACAAGGATACCAATTCTAAAGCAGCATCTAAGAAGATAAATTCTTTCTCCCGCTCTTTGCTTACTGACCCAGAGTCAATGTGAAGGGAGTGATTTGTTATGATATCTAAGGAGCTGCAGGTACATTATATGGTGAGGCAGCTGAGACATGGCTACAAGAGTGGGACATTCTCAGTGAGAGTATTGACACTAGATTCTCACTGGTAGGTTCTTACAGAATTGAGCAATCTTGACTGCTTTATTCTGGTTTGATAAAACATAACTGAGGATAGTGAAACATTATAAGGCCATGTGAGACAACAGGCTGATCAAAGAGATATTCTACAATGCCAGACCTGAGAAATGATGGTTAGACTTTGTGATTATCAATTTCAACACTTTGTGGGTATCACAAAGCCAGGGGATCATGGCGGTATCTTGTTCGCACACAGAGACCTGCAGTCTAGACTAAATGCTGAAAGGCATAACAGTCTGTAATGAATGAATTGAATGTAACTGTTTTTATGTCATTTCAAAATTAGTTCTGCTGCTGTTACTAAATTTGTGATTGACCATTTGATGAATATTCATGGAGATTGAATAAAATCAGAAGAAAATATTATTTCAATGATGGGATATTTGGATTGGAAGTATCTGCTTATGTGACTGTATGTACGTTTATTGTGCCAGATATCTACAATCTAGGCATTTACTATATCTATATTTAATACTAATTTTTAACATGTTTCAGGTAAAGCTGTTGAAGGAAAACAGTTCTTCAGGTGGTAATGTGGGAGGTGAAAACATCCTGATTGACTTCTCAGCGGAGTTATATCCTGTATCGTTGGGTATGTAACTAACGTTTTTGCTCTTTAGATGACTATTTATACTGGGTGGGTGGGGTATGACAAGGTATAAGGCATCCAACGTTTAGAATGAAGCACTGGTTGGATCGGGATATTCTTCTCTCTTTCTGTTGCACGTGAGACATGTATGGCGCTGTCATTTTCTAGCAATCCACTGTTGCCATATCAGTCGAAAATTTTTCTTTGTCGAAAAAAACAGCATATTCGGGTAGAACTATGTTTTGCCGATCTTTTTGGTCCTATATTATAACTACGTAAACTTGATAGAAATTCTAGAAAAATTAGATACCCATATTTTTTTTTTAAACAATAAACTGTGTCCCCGTTTTAGTAAAATCGATCTTATATCATGTTGCATTGACTTTGTGATGCCTATTTTTCACACACGTCTAGCTAAATGTGCCGTCTTGATGATGGATTATTGAAATATTTTATACTGGCAATATTACAATTTTTTCATGTAGGTAAAACTTCTGAATATTCTCTCATAACCGCATAGCAAAGCAGACCCGACCAGCGGTTGGAAACTGCTCAAGATGATGATGATGAACCGCATAGCAGCATTGCAAAAGTTCGTATGCTGCCAACTTTTCTATTTTTAAAGATAACCATGTCATGGCAGTTTGAGAGTTGTAGAGGAATGTTGGAAGAAGTTTTCTACCTGCTTACCCAGAGTGTAGGTTTAATTGTTTACACAGGCCGGGCTGTTCATTGACAGCGGATTATATGATGCACAGCGGGGTGCAGATTGCTACTCACAGCTTTATTACTGTGCCCTTTGAGCTTGTATTTCAGTTGTTCACCAGTCTCTATCTTGAGTGCAGCAGTTCTGTTAGATTTAACGTGTTGTATTTTAGGTATTTCACGTACAACAATGGATAGTTTTGTGAAAAGAAAGTGCTCAGAAGGAGGGAAAAACAGATCGTAATTAATGTGTTCAGTTATTTTAAGAATCTTAAACCTAACAAAATTATAAATAATTTAGTCAATGAAACTGCTCTGGCCACAGGAATATCAAAGACTACCATTTTTAAAATACGTAGTGAGAGTGGACAGGGTCCAGTACTGTCGCCACGCAAAAAGAGGCTAAGTAACACACTTCGCAAGAATAGCAGGAATGTTAAATATAATGACGTTATAGTTAATTTTATTTAATTTCTGTCTGGCTGCGTGGCTCAGGGGTAACGTTCTCGCTTGCTGAGCCCAAGGTTGCAGGTTCGAAACCTGGCGCAGTCAGCTGGCATTTGAGGGTGCGCAAATGCGAGGGAGCCGTGTCAGTAGATTTACTGGCACGTTCAAGATCCCCTTCGGTGCAAAATTCCGGCCCCCCGGCGTCTCTAAAAGCCAGTGTAGTTTAAAGGGACGTAAAACCAATAACATTATTATTATTATTATTATTTAATTTCGTTGTATGTGTTATATTAGCCTACTATTAGTATTATTATACAGTACTTAATTCAAGTCTTCGTCACTGAACAATCGCTGAATGTGCGAAAAGTGTGCGCAAAGCGCTTTGTACAGCCTCCTCTGATGGAGTGGCAACCCTGTCGTAACACGCCATAATACCAATGCTTCATTCTAAACGTTGGATGCCCTATAGCTGATAACATAGGATTCTCCAGGTCAGGAAATGCCGAAAGATGTGAAAAAGTATAATGAAAGATGCTTGGCTTAGGAGAAAACAGAAGGTAAAGTGTGGAGCACTTGGCAACACTGCATATAGAAGTCTATTGCTGTGCGTATTACCAGAAGCCGGTAAAGCTTCATCAGGGCGAGTTAGCAGTTACCTCTTGTTTTGGTTATCATGAGAGTGTGAGGCATGACAAACAGGTTTAGTGTTTAAACATCAAACATACACATATAAATATGAGGAATTTAAACAAGATGACATGTGGCAGACATGCTAGCAGACTAGTTTCACAAGGGAGGAGGGATCCCATCCAACTACATGCCTCGACACCAGTAGCGCTCGTCAGACCACTCACGTCAAGTGATCTTTCACAAAGTGATTGCAGTAACATGCATTTTTTGGGAGAACCATTCACCGTATGCAGGTCAAGCCCGGCCCTCATTTCTTCATTTTGTTATGCTGCACAACACTGTGCAAACACAGTCTTTAGGAGGTATGATTAGCCTGCTACACATGTTTAAATACTATAACAAAACCAATTCTTTCCTTCTAAACCACTCTGCTTTTATTAAACATTTTTCATGTATTTTGCTGCTCCCTGATCTTGGGAATCATTCATGTTCTCGGTTGCCTAATCATATCCCACCCATCCTGTATAGAATCACAACAATGACTTAAGGGAATAGATAGAAAACTTAGAAGGGAATAGCTCTCCTTGGAGCTGTCATGATTGTTAATACTGTTGTATTATATATTTAAATATTTATTGTTAACTTATAGTTATTGAGATAAATCAGATCTTTATATGGACTGAAAACCTGCAAGTCATTTCTGTAGTAGCAACAGTACGTATTTTGATAAAACATACTTTGCTAAGTAATATACTTTTTTGTAGGCCTACTTCATTCGGTGAAATTTGTTGCATTTGTTATGAAACTAAATTAACAGTATTAAATGCTCAGATACAAACAAAATAAGTTATAAATTTTATACCTACTGGGGTGAATTGATAGCAATTTACACAGCAGGGATTTCGAAATGATTGGTTTCGGCGGGAAGGAAAGAAGGAAAATATGTGGTAGACCACTAGTACAATTCTAATATTTATTTTCAATAGACTTTGGAATTGGTAACAAATAAAACAAATATAATTAAGAGAATGGTTCTAATGAGATGAATATAACATACTTCACTAGAAGATATCTTAAAAAATGAAGCTAAAATTGAAATTCATATTTGACTAGGAAACTTTTCTAAATAGCACAAAACAGTCATGTGAGTTTAAATGTGAAAGCACTAGTGAATAAAGCCTTTTGCAAGACTTGACGCAGAATGAAAGTGTGATTTGAAATTTCTAAATTGGGAGGGTCTGCCAAAGCAGAAGCTCTGGAAAGTAATAATATCAAAAATAAGAAGAAGTTACAATCAATTTAGATTAAGGAGATAATTATGTAATTTAAGAAAGAAAGTTCGTTTTCAAGCCCTACTCGATCATTGAAAAATTGCTTGAAAAGATATACACTTATCTTGGTATGAAGCTGCTAGTAATTTCTTGAAGACTGATAGTTGGATATTTCTCAAACTATGCTCGCTGACCAGAAGGGGAGATTTGAAGGCGGCCGTGGCCACGAATAAAAGAGATGCCTGGACTAGGCGAATAGGCTCCCCGAAAAGAATCAGTCAGGTGGCAAAGTGTCCGTGTACGTGATTACTCATGATATCCACTTCTTGGCTTAGATACAGGTAAGGTCCGGAATGCCAGGCAAGAATTCTGTAGGTTGTGATGAGGCGAGAGCCTCTTCCAAGTATTAAGTCAGCAACATCAGTAGCTGAGTAAGCTACTTCCATAACATGCTTGAGGCGATAGCCTGCTGGATCTGCAGGTGAGATCTTGTGAGGTCTGCTGCTGTAATATGAAGAGGTATGCTGAGGCGAGAGCCTGGTGATACGATATGCTGAGAATGCACTAGGCGAGAGCAGGTGTGCGATGTGCTAGGCGAGAGCCCGCTGACACGCTGTGTTGAGGTATGCTGAGGCGAGAGCCTGGTGATACGATATGCTGAGAATGCTTTAGGCAAGAGCCGGTGTGCGATGTGCTAGGCGAGAGCCCGCTGACACGCTGTGTTGAGGTATGCTGAGACAAGAGCCTGGCGAGATGATATGCTGAGAATGCACTAGGCAAGAGCCGGTGTGCGATGTGCTAGGCGAGAGCCCGCTGACACACTGTGTTGAGGTATGCTGCTGAGGGCTTGAACAGGGGCGAAGATATAGTCTGACGTCACAAAAGACCTTCAAACTGAGTGAAGTGGGAGAGACGAGCAGCCAATCAGAGGACAGATGTGTCTCGAGATGAAACAAGGCACAGGCAGGAGGTTCCATTTCATTCTCGATTAATGTGCTGAGTCAAATATAAAGGGACAGGAATTCTGCCTGATCAATATAAAACTTTTCAGTCAAGGGACTATATTATACCCATTTGGTTGGTACATGTTTCGAAGCCTTCCATGGCCCCTTCATCAGCCATACACATAAACATGTTGTCAGTACAATCTTGGAATAACATTGAAAAGGTTAAAACTAACATGAGAAAACTTGATGAAAATGAGACATAAAAAACCATGAGGACAGTTGTGGTACAAATACATTGAGTAAAACTTATCCTAAGAAAACCTTACGAATATTACAAACAAATGGAAAAACACATTAAAAATAGTATATGTTAAAATGCAAACTTAAAGTGCAATTTATATGACTCTTGTAATAATCTTAGAGTTTTGATAAAATATTCCGTGGATTCCGTGTCCGAAAATCTAGGGAATTCGACCCATAGAAAGAGTTAAAAGTATGTTAAAAACTGATAGTCATATTAAGACTTTGTTGACATCATACGAAGGATCGTTGGTAGAAAGAACAATACATCGCCATGCATGAAAGTCAAATCGGCCAAGCTTGATGAAAGCCTCTTGAAATGGAGACGAAAGGAAAGTTGAGCATCTTGTGTTTAGGAAATCCAAAATTTTCTTCTAGTAGACATATGGGCTTTAGGAGAAACCTAAATGGGAGATAAATCTAGTATTAAGAAAAATAAAAATAAAAGCAAATAAAAGGGGCCATGGAAGGCTTCGAAACATGTACCAACCAAATGGGTATAATATAGCCCCTTGACTGAAAAGTTTTGTATTGATCAGGCGGAATTCCTGTCCCTTTATATTTGACTTTTAATTAATACGGAACCATGATTGATTGTACGAATAATGTGCTGAGTACATGTCGGCTAAAACAGTGCTTCAAGTATGGTGAGTAAAATTGTTTGTTAAGTTAAATAAGTTGAACCTAATACAAATTAAACACAAGATTTAATACAAGAATAAATTAATACTACTAATCTTAAGTACCGTGATCTTACTGCAAGGGTAATATAAAATTGGGATATAATGGGGCAGTGAAATAAATTCCATTCGAAAAAGCGAACACCTACTTCAGACATTACAGAGTATTTACTGTAAAACGCTAGATAAAATGTATTTTGACAAACAGCATATTTGTAACATAAAACGGAAAATGTATCTCTCTGGATGGTTTAGAGTTCATTAGCACTGGGTTGCATAGCCGTTTGACTTACTGACTGCAGCACAGTGTGAGGGCATGGAGTGGACTAGTGAGGTCAAGTGGCTTTGGGGTATTTTCTTCCATTCTTCTCTCAAACACTGTAGCAGTCCGGCCCTCGTATTGAACGTCCGTTGACTCGGTCTTATGTCCACGTCTTCCTACAAATACTCGATTGGATTTAAATCTGGGCTCTGGCTCTGCCATTCAAGCACCGTGGTATGGAGTGATATTAGGAAAATTTGGCTCTCACTACAGATGAAACTAGGAACAGGTCCAAGCTTGAGAAAAGTTTGAATTGGGATAAGAATCCACTAAGTTAGTTAGAAAGGAGAAAATGACGAAGTTGATAATAGGTTTGGCACTTATTTGAACAGTGAAAACAAGCCACAGTACATTGTATTTAGATTTAACTGTGAAAAATTCAACAAAAAATGAGCAAGTGCTCTTCATTAAATTATACATTTAAGGTACAATTGATTATTTGGTAAAAGCCTTCAAAATCTAACATAAGGCCTGTTCAACAGCGCCTATAAAGAAGTAAGAATTAAACAATTATGCCAGGAGAAAAAGCCTTTGAAGAGCTTATAGGTCAAGCAGAAGGACAAGACTGAAAGAGCCTTCAAGCAATTATGTACGGCCTGTAAACAGAGCCCAGAGAAAAAAAAGATAAACTGGCTTTAATTTAAGATCTGAAAGATCGCTATTGCATGGCAGAAATAAAGTTCTTAAAGTTCCATTAACTGGAGTTTTAGCAGAGTTACTTATCTTGTTTCTTCCTGAAGATCATCTCAAAGCTTTTGTAAAAGAGTGCACTGTAAAACCAAGCCGGTCAACTGCCTAAGTAAATTTCGAAGTAAAACTACCTCACCAGGAGGCGTAATAAAATTAGCCAAGTTTCTGCTAATTTCACATGATGCAGCTAAAGTGCCTTTGCTGTAGGGTTTAGCCTCGACATGGCCTGACCGATGGATGTGGCCTGATGTAGCAGAGTTCCAAGTTGCTGGTGAAGAGTGACAATGAAGTGTGAGCTGGATGCAAGATGTCTTGCGGTTATATACAATTTGACGGCTGATGTCACGTGGAAAGCACTAGAAGGATGATGACGAGTACCATCCAAGGTCAGGTGATCGCCAGACAGCCAGTTAGAAGAAACCATGACCCAAGCGGATGGTGTAGTTGACAAGATGGATTTTACTCTGAATGTGAAACTGCTAGAATGTTGACGGAAACATGCCTCGAGAGAATGTCTTAATGTCATGCCAAAAATTAAAGTTTAGCCAAGGTAAGTAAAAGACTAAACAATAAAGGAATACTTTAAACTGAAGTAAGTAAAGATAAATACATAGATCGCTATACACACAAGTACCATGTGGTCAGCATGCAGTAAATAATTTAGGTTAGATTACAAAAGTAAACTATATGAATTTAAGAATCAATGAGAACACTTTTTGCCTGCTTCAGTAGAATACATTGAAAGAAAACTAAATACATGGATAAATTTGTAAGATTCGCAAATGCGAACACACCCCAATCTTATTCTTCTTGAGAAAGTTTCTAACATGATCACGGGATCAGTGAGCTGTTGAAATGTCCAATTACGGCCCATTGCCTTTTTAGGCGTGACGCAAGATGCTTTTTTAAGGATGTCACAGTTCTTGAAGGCATCCATAATACCTTCAATTGGTATCAATGGACCGACACCTGAACAGGAGAAACATCCTCACATCATCATATGGCCAGCACCATGCTTTACAGTGGGTACTTGGCACTGGACGTTGTTCCTTTCGTTCACAGGTCTGCATAGATATGTAATTCCATCGGAAGAAAACAAATTTAACTTACTCATGTCGCACCAAGCCATATGAACCCACTGTCGATTGTTGCAGTCTTCATACAATGTGGCAAAGGTGAAATGAATGTTTTTTTTTGCTGGGGCATTGTCATTGCAAATTGGACTGTTTAAGGATCAATTTTACGATACTATTGTATAATTGTGTTGACACTGTGGTATTCACGAAACTCTTTATACATGTCCACAGCAGTCTCGGATCAGCTTTTGAAAATTTTTGAAGATTTTTGACCCTGAGCTTGATTTTCCTGGATCTACGCATTCTCTGTTGTCTTTTATCCCTGTTGGCTGTTTCTTTTTACACCAAATGTTTACTATTTGCCTGAATAGACCGAAGTCTTTTGCCACCTGTGAGCGATTTGCCCTGCAGTAGGGCATTTATCTTGACATTTTTTATGTCTGCAGACTAGTCCTTTGTCTTTGGCATATTGGTAGCTGTCTGAAAAAATTAAACAAAACCCAATGTAAACAAACTTTACCTGGTGACGAGCAATGTCAGAATACTTTTTGACCGACCAAAATATGATTTTTCCTTCTGTACTCGCCACAGCTTTGCTTAGTTCTGACCGAGGTGTGTGCATGGGCGAAGTGATCAATGAGTTGTGTGCTCGAGGCACTCTCTAGTGGTCAAAATACTTATTGTCGCTACTACCATCTTTAAACTCGCCATCACCATACTGTACTTGCAGACACACTCCTTGCCTCTGTCTGTTGCTGTCCTTGTTTCCATTGACAATTGCACTCATATACTCACTATGCAAGTTGGTGTGAAAAAGAGAGATAGTATAGGCACCATGTGTAGGCTGCAAATGTTGGTCACAGCCCTCAAGTGGTAGAGTGTAGAAGTTTTGGTAGGAGAGAGATCAGCAATGGTGACTTTAATAATAAGATACAGATTTTTGTCTATGAATCATGCAATACACTCTCCTCAAGCTCTCTTGAAAAGCAAAGAATTGTTTCAAAGTAACCTGTGGCTGATCTCTTCAAATTGCCGAGGTCAGATTCGCCCATAATGCTCGAGAACAACATCAGACACATACGCAGCGATAAGACACCATAGGAACCAACCGCTCGGGTGAAAAGAAACAGACTAGATGAACTGGTCAAGTCGTTAAAATATGAAACAATTAAAGTAATAACAGGTAATGTAACTTTAAACAATTATTTCCCAAATAAATACAGTTCACATATGAAGCTAGGCTTAAACTAAATTAAAATTAGCCTGATGCACGGTTTTGCCAATTCTCTTCAACTTCCTTTTAAAAGGGAAGATAAACAACTATTCTTGTTCATTGCAATGCGGGGCCGATAACCTCGATGTTAGGCCCCTTAAAACAACAATCATCATCATCATCATCATTGCAACGCAGCCTCTGCCATGAGTCATTACTAGCTCCGTATTTGGCCACCAGCGCAGATATCACAAAAATGTTGGCTGTATCTGTTGTGTTTTAAGTAAGTTTGTTCTACATCTATACTGCTGTTTTAATTACAAATAACTTGAATACACTGCTATGACTCATAATTCAAACAATGTGTGACCAGGACTTAGAAAATTTTTATGCCATGTGTGAGTAAAGAACGAGGTCTGCCAACCAGACAATCAGTCCAAAGACCAGCGTGCTATCCTGGATATATCCATCTGAACTTTATTACTTTCTTGGAGTCGTTCTGGAGCCTATATTGAAAAAAGTTGGGACACATGTCCTCGTAAGTGTATTTCATTGCAAAGTGAAACGTTGATCTGATTGCAGTCTCCTCATAAGAGCTAATTATGGGACGTAAATTAACAGGATTGTTTTTAATTCCAGATACTCCTCCAGTTGAGTCAGATTACCTTGTGCAATCCGGGACTAATCAGGTGAGAGTTTTGTCTCATATTTATTGATTTAATCACAAGAGCATCACCACCAGAATTTAAGTTCTAGGTTACCAAGATTTTTTTAGGTTCTCTGGAAATAATTTTTGATTTTAAGAAAACATGTTGTTATTGTTGTTTCATTTGAGGGGCTTGGACATTGTGGTCATTTAGCCCCATGTACTCGGGGTGTGTGTTAGGAATTTTGTCTGATAACCTGTGTTATTGTGATGGCTGTATTCGCATGTGTATTTGTAATTCAGGTAAGGATTGGGAAAGAGGCGGCCGTGGCCTTAAGTTAGGAACCATCCCTACATTTGCCAGGAGTAGAAGTGGGGAAACCATGGAAAACCACTTCCAAGATGGCTGAGGTGGGAATCGAACCCACCTTCTTCTCAGGTTTGCCTCACGTGACTGATTGGACCCCGATCCAGCCCTCAGACGAGGATTAAATTTCTTGGCAGAGCCGGGATTCGAACCTGGACCTCCGGGGCAACAGCCAAGAATGCTAGCCGCTGCACCACGATGCCGTTGAACATAATAATAGTCAGTGTCCATGACTTCATCTGTACAACTTTTACAGGTTGATTTTGTGTGGTTTCTAATTTTCCATTGTTCCTCTGCAAAATTCATTATTAAAGATAAAAATACAGCACTACTTCACTATAAACCATTAAGAAACAATTAACTTCACTTAAATCAATCTATCTTAGTAATGCAGAATGTTATGAAAATGTGTAACACGAGAGGTCGTACGAAGGCAAATTGCCGTTGCAGTTCAGGAGCGGATTAAAACATAAACCACTCGGGAACAGGGTAGACGAGGTTCTGACGATCATTACGGTGATGTGTGCGAGAGAGTGTTGCAGAGATGAAACGGGTGTTCCAACATTATTACTAAAATTATGACAGGTTAAAGATATTTGCTTGCCGAAAGAACTGATAGCCGGTCAAGAGAAACTGAAGGCTATTTTTAAAACTAGTAAGGATGAGATCAGACCTGAATAAATCAAAGCCAGAGTGTAACGATCCTGGAGGAAAGACGAAAGGTGACATTGCAAAGGACATTGATGACCAAGCCGAACAATCGGGGACAGTCTCTGAAGTTGTGGAGATCAGAGTTCGGAACGCTGAGCAAGACAGGGACGAGCCACAGGGAGGTGTCAACAGTCCTGGAAATCGGACTGGGGCCTAGCAGCTCTGACGATGGGAACAGTGTCATGAATGTGAGGACCCCGCACTTCAATGAGGCTACCTTGCAGCAAATCTGCTGGTTTGTGTTGGACCATGGTGGGTGGACGCCACAGGACAAAGCCGTTCAGTTCATCGCAGCACTTCACGGACACGCAGTGGAGGTGCTATACAACATCTGGGCGGGGATCAAGTGTAGCAGGATCGTCCTGACGCTAGAGGGCTAGCTCACAGCCAAGTACCACCTTCGACTGGGGAGCCAGCGCGCAAGTAAGTCAATTCAAGAGCTTGTGCTGACTTGCTTGTCACTTGAGTTAAGTACACTCAGAGGCAGCGTGCACCTTCGCAGATGGGCATCGCATGCAACAGTACGCCAGTATCCGATGCTCGAAGGAAGGCGCGGTCCATAGCAGGCAATGACCAACATGCTGTGGCGAAGAGGATAGCCTGGGTGATGCCTATGCTGAAGATTGACACCGCTAGAGACGGAGAGACACTGGAGCAGCACTATGCACCACCGAGTAGCAGCAGAAAAATCACCCGTTGGCTCCGCGGTGAATAGGGTTTGTCTAACGAGAAGCTGTCGGCAAGGAGCAGCCTCCCATCTGTTGAAGCAAGTGAGAGCCATCCGAAACAGGGGCTTGTCTGCGCCATCACTACCACCCCTTAAGAAATTGGATTGCCTTACGATAAACAACTCGAATTGAGTCGTTTTAAGGAGGAGGCAGTGTGACGTGGAGCAGCAGGTCTATCAGCTGGCGGCCAGACAGAGCTTTCCCAGCCGCACCCTTATTTCTCCTCGGGGGGCTGTCGCAAACAAAGCCCTATAAGTCAGGCAGGCTGTTGATACGCCTGGCTACCAGACTGTTCTGTTTCTGGAAGCTGCTGGGTGCAAGGTGAAACACGGGTATCGTGCAATAACGCTGGGGCGAGCAAGAATTTGCTGGAGAAGCCGCTACAGGTATAAAAGGGCCAGTGAAGCAGGGGCAAGGAGTTCTGTTGAGAGTTGAGTTCTCTGTAGAGTTGTCTAGAAGCAGTTCTCTTGAGAGAAGAGTGAGTTCATTACCTCAGAGTCAGCAGTAAGTCAGGAATTCAGTGCAGTTGAGTCAGCTGTGACTGTGGGAGCGAAGGCAAGAGGCCATTATGCTTGCGTGAGTGAGTGCTGCATCATGGATGGGTGCCAGCAGAGAGTGCAACACATGTGAGGGCAGACTCGGAGACTACAGAAGGGACACGGTGGAAGCTGCACAAGACGATATGTCACCGAGGAAGACTGTGTAGTCTGGACTTGACAGACAGCTGCATGAAAACTGTGTAAATAGTTGTACAGTAGACTAAATTAGTAACACACACTACCATTTGGTTTTTTTATTTAGTAAGTGAGGCCTGGTTCCCATTACAATATTGAAGTTCTAATCTAAATTGAAATGGTGTGACCAGTTTTGGATGCAATAGCATATTGTCTGGGCGACAAGCCATTGTCATTGCGAGAATCAGAGCTAGATTTGAGTTCATGAGCAGTGTTTTGATTGAAGTCAATATGGATAGGCCTGGACCACAAAAACATGTATACAGGAATGACAGGAGTTATGAAATTTGAGCACTGAAACTCTTGAAAACAGTATCGAGAGAGAAGGTAATGGGGCAGAAAGAAAGGGAGGGAAAGAATGAATGAAAGAAAGACACTTCTTTCCACTCTTAAGAAAAACCACCCATGCACCCAATGTGTCCTGTGCATAATCCTAAACATGACCTTTATTGTCTAGTGTCTATTTTATTATGTACCCCCTAGGTGTTCTTCTGTACTCCCGGGAGTGCACTTACCACAAACTGAGTACCACTGGTCTGAAACATTAAACTGTTTGGTGTAGCGTAGTGGATGAACGTTATTGCATGTAATTGATTTATGCTAAATAAACTTCAGTATTTGAAATGTTTCAAAGTGCCAAGCTTTGAAACTGGGAACTACATTGGTCAACGGTTTGTGTTCAGTCATGGAATTTTTTTTTAAATCCAGTTTCTCTTAATTTGTTTTTTTCTTTAAATGTTATATCTCATTTAGCAGCCAGAAGGGCATCCAGTTATGAATGTACCCCTTATCAGAAAACTCATTCTGCTGTCACCCCTCACCTAATTAGAAACAAGAGAAGGGAGAGCGTTGAAAAAACAAAAATGTAAACAATTAAAAATAACTTAATATTTTTATTGTTGAAATTTTTGTGTTATACACAGCTTAACTCAGAAATGTTGACTGGTGGCCAGAAGGCATGAAATCTAATGGAATCTTTTACTTCAATGTGTGTATTAATTCTATTTACCAAAGTATTGGTCCCTAGTCTGTTTGAAAATCATTTTGAATTACAATCGGAAGATGTTTAGACCTGTTAGTTCTTATTTCATGTGTATCATGCACAGATTGCTTGCCACGTTTGCTGTGCAACATCAACTTGTGTTTTAACTTTGCATGAGTTACATATTTGAGTGGTGTGTAATCCATTGCCTTGTTTCTTTAAAAGTGTTTCATTCTTTTCTTTAGGTAGGCACATCAAATGGAGCCTGTCGGCCCCTGGAAGGAAATATATCCAGAGATACATCTGAGAGCACAGAAGAAATGTATGCTGAATTAACTTCATACTCATTCCATGAAGATGAGACGGGTCGAAAGGAATTAGCTGGAGCTGATGTTGGGAAAGAGAATGTTGCAATCATAAAAGAGATGACTATAGAAATGGAAAAGTTGAAGGGAAAATATGCTCAAGTTATTAAAGAGTGTGATGACTTAAAGCTGTCTTTGAAAAAAACTGGAGATGATAGTAAGAGTCAAATTAATGACCTGAGAGAGAAATTAATCTTATCAGATAAAACAAGAATAGAACTAACTGAAACTAATAATGAACTAATTATTTACCAAGGACAACTTATGACTCAAGTTCATGAGTTACATAAAGAACTTAAAGCCACAAAGGAAGAGAATGCCACTTGTATTAGGGAATGTAATGAATTACAGCTGATGTTAGAAAAAGCTGAGATCAATTCAAAACATGAAATTGATTTTCTCAAAAAGAAAATATTATCTTTAGAAAAAGAAACAGAAAAAGCTGTTTCATCCAGTACTGAAATTCCTAAAATTCCAGATCCAGGAATTAATAATTCTGAAGAGTTAACTAGTAAATTACAAGCAGAAAACAGTGAATTAAAGTCATCCTTGAAGCAGCTAGAAGGTGATGTGAAAGAGCAGGTTTGTAAACTTCAAGAAAAGTTGTGTATGTGTGAAAAGGAGAAGGAAGAAGCGTTGCTGTGCAGTAATGAACTCAGGAATATCCAGAGTCAACTTAATGCTCATATTGAAGATTTAACAAGTAAAAGCAAGGTTATACAAGATGAGAATGGAGTCCATATTAGGGAAAATAATGTTTTAAAGTCTTCTTTAAACGAATTAGAAGAACAAATTTGTAAACTCAAAGAAAAACTATCTTTATGTGAAGATGACAGAGGGAAAGTTCTTATATTCAATGATGAACTAAACAACAACCAGTGTCAACTTGATGCTCATATTAAAGACTTAGAAAGTAAACTCCAGATGCTAAAAGAAGAGAGTGATGGCTATGTTAAGGAAAACAATGGTTTAAAGTTAACTCTGAAAAATATAGAGGATGATTTTAAAAAACAGGTTTGTGAACTTGAGGAAAAATTATCTCTGTCTGAAAGGAAGAATGAGAAGGTTATGTTGTCCAATGATGAATTATGCAACATCCAGAAAGAGCTTGGTGTTCAAATTGAAGATTTAACCGACAAACTTCAAGTACTGCAGGAAGAAAATTCTAGTTATCTTAAAGAAAATAATGATTTAAAGTTGTCATTAAAGAACGTAGAAAATGATGATAAAGATCAGATTTTTAAACTTGAGGAGAAAATATGCAAGTGTGAAGAAGAGAAAGAAAGATTGATTTTAGCAAACAATGAACTGAGCACTATACAAAGTCAACTTCATAATCACATTGATGATTTAAATAATAAACTAATAGAGGTGAAAGAAGACAATGCACTTCATATTCAGAAAAACAGTGATCTAAATGCTTCTCTAAAGAAACTAGAGGATAATTTTAAAGAACAAGTTGAAAAACTTAAGGAGAAGTTATGTTTATATGATGAAGAGAGAGGGAATGTTGTTGTATCCAATAATGTATTGAGCAACATCCAAAGTGAACTTAATGCTCAAATTAAAGATTTAACTAGTAAGATACAGGTGCTGAAAGAAGAGAATGATGGTTATGTGAAGGAAAATAGTGTTTTAAAATCATCTTTAATGAATACAGAAGATGATTTTAAAGCACAAGTTTGTAAACTTAGAGAGAACTTACACTTGTCTGAGGAGGAGAGGGAAAAACTTATTTTATCCAATAATGAATTAAGCAACATTAAAAGTGAACTCAATGCCCACATTGGAGACTTAAAATGTGAACTTGGGGCAGTGAAAGAGAAAATAGATATCTATGTTAAAGAAAATGAAGATATAAAGTCCTCTCTAAAGATACTGGAGAATGATGGTGAACAATTTGACAATCTCAAGGAAAAATTGAGTATATGTGAAGAAGAGAGAAGGAGAGTTGCTCTATCTAATATTGAACTAAGCAAAATTGAAAGTCGACTTAATGAACAAATCGAAGACTTGACTAATCGACTTTTTATGGTGAAAGAAGAAAATGCTCGTTATGTTGAGGAAAATAATAATTTAAAATCGTCCTTGAAGAAAATAGATGATGATGTTAAAGAACAAGTTCGTGCTCTTGAGAAAGAATTGTGTTTATGCAATGAAGAGAGAGAGAAATTTATTTTATGCAATAATGAATTAAGCAATATAAAAGATCAACTTAATGCCCACATTGAAGACTTAACAGGTAAACTTGAGGCAATGAAAGAGAAGATTGATATTTATGTTAAAGAAAATGAAAATCTGAAGTCCTCTTTAAAGAAACTGGAGAATGATGGTGAAGAACAAGTTGACAAACTGAAGGAAAAATTGTGTTTATGTGAAGAGGAGAGGGAAAAACTTACTTTGTCCAATATTGAACTAAGTGGCATTCAAAATCAGCTCAATACTCAAATTGAGAATTTAACTAGTGAACTAAAGTTGGTGAGAGAAGATAGCACTTTATATGAGAAACAGTGTAGTGAATTACGGAAAGTTGCTGCCGAGGCTAAAGAGCAGATTGATGAACTAGAAGTTTTGAGGGATCAATTGAATGCCATGGTGTCCGAAAATGAAACGTTGGCTAACAGCAACAGTGTACTAGATGCAGATGTACAAATCCTGACAGCCAACGTTGAAACTCTAACATCTGAAAACAATTGTTTAGTTGCAAAATTAGATGAAATGAAGTCTTCCATGCAAAGCACAGACACCATAAAAGCAGAAAATCTAATGCTGACATCTGAACTCGATAGTATGAGAAATCAGCATGTTGTTAATAGTTTACAAGAGGAGATCAACAAGCTCTCGGATGAAAACCAGATGCTACAGAATGAGTTTTCTAGCTATGTGAAATTGATGAATTTGGAAGCTGAAACATATAAAAGTGATATAAAATCATTGAGAAGAAAGATTCAACACTTAGTTGTGAATAAAATTGTGTTAGAACAGGAGTTACGTGAATCCATAATGACAATCGAAGAAAATGAGCAAAAAATTGCAGAACTAGATGAAGAACATATCCAGAGAATAAAGCAACTAGCTGTGGACCTTGGAAAGCAGCTTGCAGAAAAGGATCAGGAACTTCAAAATGTTCATATTCGAGAATATGGTGAGTAATCATCTTTGCATCATGTATGTCCCAACTATTTTAGATGTCTGAAAATGAAACTTTGGCTAACAGCAGCAATGTACTAGATTCAGATGTTTAAATCCTGACAGCTAACGTTGAAGCTCTAACATCTGAAAACAATTTATGGAAGGATTAAAACTCAGCAATTCTTCTAGATTTGTGCCATGTCTTGTGTGGGGTTTCGCCTAGGACACCAAGCTAGGCTCATCGGCGGGCTCTTGGTGTCCCCGCCCGGACCCCCACAGGAGTGACGAACTGCGCGCCACCTCCCTTTATATAAGGTGCAACTGCACCACTTGACTACGAGAACTAAAAGTTCAAGCAGCCTTAACCTCCCTATGAAGGCTTCCAAAAAGATGGTATATTGGCTTTCACGGCCGGTGAATTAAAACTCAGCAATTCTTCTAGGTTTGTGCCGTGTCTTGTGTGGGGTTTCGCCTAGGACACCAAGCTAGGCTCATCGGTGGGCTCTTGGTGTCCCCGCCCGGACCCCCACAGGAGTGACGAACTGCGCGCCACCTCCCTTTATATAAGGTGCAACTGCACCACTTGACTACGAGAACTAAAAGTTCAAGCAGCCTTAACCTCCCTATGAAGGCTTCCAAAAAGATGGTATATTGGCTTTCACGGCCGGTGAATTAAAACTCAGCAATTCTTCTAGGTTTGTGCCGTGTCTTGTGTGGGGTTTCGCCTAGGACACCAAGCTAGGCTCATCGGCGGGCTCTTGGTGTCCCCGCCCGGACCCCCACAGGAGTGACGAACTGTGCGCCACCTCCCTTTATATAAGGTGCAACTGCACCACTTGACTACGAGAACTAAAAGTTCAAGCAGCCTTAACCTCCCTATGAAGGCTTCCAAAAAGATGGTATATTGGCTTTCACGGCCGGTGAATTAAAACTCAGCAATTCTTCTAGGTTTGTGCCGTGTCTTGTGTGGGGTTTCGCCTAGCTTGGTGTCCTAGGCGAAACCCCACACAAGACACGGCACAAACCTAGAAGAATTGCTGAGTTTTAATTCACCGGCCGTGAAAGCCAATATACCATCTTTTTGGAAGCCTTCATAGGGAGGTTAAGGCTGCTTGAACTTTTAGTTCTCGTAGTCAAGTGGTGCAGTTGCACCTTATATAAAGGGAGGTGGCGCGCAGTTCGTCACTCCTGTGGGGGTCCGGGCGGGGACACCAAGAGCCCGCCGATGAGCCTAGCTTGGTGTCCTAGGCGAAACCCCACACAAGACACGGCACAAACCTAGAAGAATTGCTGAGTTTTAATTCACCGGCCGTGAAAGCCAATATACCATCTTTATGTAAGGATTGCTTTTCAGTGGGTGACCACACAGATGTGGGCTCCATTATCTTGGGCAGTTAATATTAATAAACCACCTCAAATTTCTTCAAAAACCTCAAACGAATACATCAATGATACACTTAAAAATTATACACTTTACTACATAAAATAATGATAAAGGGGATGACATGTTTCTTTCGTCATGCGAACATCTTCAGATGATTTAATAATTATAATGTTATAACTTGTCAATATTATTTACATCAGTCCTGATCGCGCTTTATTAATCTGTACTGTGATGTTCTTTATGGGGAATGTTTAATGATGAAGTTAATGGAAATACACATGCTTAACCACCTTAGTGCCACACACCGATCAGATCGGCTCTCGCTCCTCACGCTTAAAGTGCCAGAGTTGATTGAATCAGCGTGGTGATTATCTTATAGTTGAAGATTTTTGCCAACATATGTCTCTGATTATTTCATACTGTTGGAAAGCTGAGGTTCCATGCTTGCCTGTGCGGGGTCCAAAGTCCATTATGTGATGGGGCGTTCATATTCCATGTTATTTTGACACGCACTCCACAGCCAACTAAATCGTGGTGTAGTTGATTTCTTTTGTTTTAAGATTTCTGGCAACAGATGTGTCTATTACTTGATACTGCTTGAAAGCTAATGTTTCAAGCTTGCCTTAGATGGTATTTCTCTTTCTCAGGACGTCCTTGGCACGAAGGTAGGGGATTTATATTCTGTACTATTTACACTCTCTGGGTTGTTGCTGTCAAATATGGCGACCTGCAGTAGAGCTAGCGGAGTTGACAATAAATTGGCCTCTTATCTAGAGGCAGATAATATTTTAGCGGATGAACTAGATTCGGAGAGTGAAAGTGAAATGATACCAGGAAAGCTACCATTATCACCTATACTGAAGAGGAAGTACAGGGTCTTTCACTCAAAGTGCAGCCGGCAGCGCGGCGCGTAGAGGCAGCTCGCTGAGCTTAGGGTCGAGAGTCCGAAGCATCAATCCAACAGCACTTCCTTCCTTATCTTCATTATGACATATGCTGTGACAGCAGCGCGCTGTGATATGCTCGTCTGACCTTTATAGCTGCACGTTCTACCTGGAGCGCACTTTGAGTGAAAGACCCTGTATTATTCTGGTCCCAGTATATCAGGTGTTCTGGTTAGTAGGTCTACAGTTTCTCAGACCATGGAACTGACAAGAATAGGTCACCAAGATTTAGAAAATGTCAGTTATGATGTGGAAGCTGTTGATGTGAGTACCGTAATACCAGTAGTGGAGATTTAGATGAAAACCCTGTGGATGCTGATATTGATTTCCGAGAAATTTTTGCAAACTTTAAAATATTTTGTTTCATTAGTAGAGACACGATTTTATGGTGTGTCGCGAAAATGCGAAATGTGTTTATATGTGCATCAAAGATGTTTTAAATGTGTGTTTAATATTGTTTGATCATGAAGCACTGAATTTGTCCTCACGACTAAACGCGAAATTCCACCTTATTTGCGATGTACGTCCGTATTTGCGACATATCACGAAATCTGCTTGTTTATTACGTCTCTACACGATTTGGTGCGATATCGCGAGCCTTCAGTGGTTTTCACCTTGTTAGCATTGCTGGTAGAACCCAATTCAAATGTATTTTTAAGTGTTTAAAGCCTAAGCATATCCTAACATCACGTAGCAGGAAATTACTACACAGTTTCAATATTGGCTATCCTGTCGTACTGGGAGACAAGTGAGAGAGTTGGGCCGCGCATTGCTGACCACGTGGGTGCGCTGTGATTTGTAGTTGAAATTTCTATTTCTAATGTGAATTCGCAATGCCGAAAATAACGACGTGTTTTGATAGGGCTGACGAGTTTAAAGACGAATGCTATCATGTTTTCGATGCGCGGCAGAGGATAGTTATGTGCAAATTCTGCAACATTAGACTAGATTGGAAGCGTCGCGATTCATGGGTGAAACACAACTTAAGTGAAAATCACAAAAAGAAGAAAAGGATTTTGTCTGAAGGAGGTACCAAAAGACAGATATCAGTTCAAGAGGCGGTCGGGAATGCCAAAAAAGTGAGAAATGACTCCGATGAATTTGTAATGTCAACAGTGGAGGCCTTTTGAGTGCCAACATTCCTTCAGAAAAGCTAGATCATGCAACAATGAAGGATTGGATGAACAAACATATACCAGGCGAGTTAATTTTTTTTCGGATGCCGCGACACTTACCAGTATCCCGCAGCCCCACTTTTCGTAGGGATAAAAATAATAATAGGTGGAAAGACGTAGTTTTATGTAACGAATTTTATCAGCGAGGGAAGATAATACTTTTACGATTGCCGAGAATCCACCAACCCGCCGTGACATTTACAGCTGAAAGTTTTGCAGCCACCATGGAAACGTGATGTGGGATACTAGAAAGTGTAGTAATGACTTAGTTTACTTTTAAATACTTTTAAGTTCATATCATAAACAACGAATAAGTCTGATTTATTAATATTTTAAATTAAAATGATTTGCTTGCTAATAGATATTTTTCATTACACTGTTTTAGGAAGTGAAAATTTTCCCACAGCTGACTGGTTACGAAAGAAATATTTGCCCCTATTACATCAAGAAAAAGAAGAATCAAGTAGTGAGAAATTAAAGAATCAGCATGTTATTCTACACTGTGATGAAACCACAGATAGGATGGGTCGAGCCGTGTTCATTGTGCTCTTCCCAAGGGTAGTAGCGAGACTCCTAAAGTGCTAGGAGGTGGTGTCCTAATGCTTCAGAATGTTAACTCGCAGGAATTTTCTCAAGCCATAATGGAGGTTATTAAGAGACATAAACTTGAATACAAAAATATCATAGGTATTTCAACAGATGGCACACGATATATGAAAAAGTGTGTGCAAACTTTACAAGGTTTGATATCGGACAACCTTCTTCACATTGAGTGTTGGGCACACAAGCTTGATTTAGTAGCAGGAATCTGGCCGAAGAAACTTCATCGTGTGAATGAGTGTGTTACCAAAACAAAGCAAGCTTTTCTTAATACAAGAAAACGGAAGCATAGGTATATTAGGTTCTTGCAGCAGAAGTATGGTGCAGGAGAAAAGGATATAAAGCTCTTTCCCTCACCAGTTATCACAAGGTGGAATATGTGGTTCACATCAGTTTCCTACTTGGCAGACTATGTCATGGACTTGGTTCAGCATTTTAAAACAGTGGAGAGTGATGCTGAAAGTGTTAAATACTTTCAAAAATTAAGTGAAAGTGAAGTAAAATCAATTTTGTGTGAGGCAATTTTGTGAAAGAACACTGTGCCTCAACTTCTGAAAAGATAACTTGCTTCGAGGATTCTAATTATGCTTTGGCACATAAAGTTGTTCCAATGGTAAATGAACTCATTTCTGAGTACACGGTTATCGAAAAACTAGTGATGAAACCAGACACATTGAAGGCATTGAATGAACTATCAAGCGATAGAAAGAAAGTGCTGAAAAAAGGGTCGTAGCCCTTGCCAATGCATGTCACACTAAACTCTCAGATATGCTGGCAAAAGACTCTGCTCATGAGATTTTTAATTCACTCTCCTCACTGTTTCATCTGCCCCTGCTAAGAACTGTGAACATAGTCATCTCTCTTCAACACGATAGAGAAAATCCCTCTTTTTGCTGGAGTGAATTCTCATGACTTTTTGAAGTTCTACATTCAACTGCAAATCACCTGTAAATCTTTTTCATGTAGTGACGGTAATGTAGTTGAAGATGTATTGAAGGGTATGTTAGAGGAATATCCTATAGCTGTGAAATGTCTTCAATCTCTGTACATTTCCATTTCAAATGTTGACAGTGAAAGGGCCCTTTCTGCCTACAATGATTTTGTCTGACATGCGTACCAACCTGTCAAATGATAACTTAGAAACATTTCCTTCATTGCAACATAAGGCAAAAGAATGTATATAGTCTAGTAAACCGTTTTTCTACACCGTAAGCAATGGCATTTATCCCGCTTTGCCCTTAGTTTGTACACCGCTATTGTGGTTTTTTATTCACCATAAAATCTTGTCTCTATTAATTAGCTATGTACATTATTATTGTAACATACTCACTGTTGAAGCTTCCATTAATAGACTATACAGTACTACGGAAATGATGTGCTGTAAAATGTGTTTTTAATATGGGGATGATAGCCAGCAGAACATGAAATTCTGCCAGGGGCGCTGGGCCGGCCGCACTTTGAGTGAAAGACCCTGTATTATTCTGGTCCCAGTTTATCAGGTGTTCTGGTTAGTAGGCCTACAGTTTCTCAGACCATGGAGTACAAATATTTATTCTAAACATTTTGGGGTATGTGTAATAAACTTAATCAAATTTAATATAAGTTTAAGAAAAAATCATTACCGGTATCAAAATAACACCAATTAAAAACAATCAGATGTATTTTTTCTTTGATGAACATATTATATTAAAGATGATTATGAAGCTGTTGATGTGAGTACCGTAATACCAGTAGAGGAGATTTAGGTGAAAACCATGCGGATGCTGATATTGATTTCCGAGAAATTTTTGCAAACTTTAAAACTGTACTGTTTACACTCTCTGGGTTGTTGCTATCAAACATGGCGACCTGCAGTAGAGCTAGCCGAGATGACAATAAATTGGCCTCTTATCTACAGGCAGATAATATTTTAACTTTCCTCATTAAGTGCAGCATACAGAAAACAGATTTTTTAAATGGTCAATCAGGACTGACGTAAATAATACTGATGAGTTGTAACACTAACTATCCTGTATGTACATGTGTTACAAATCGCTCCTTGAAGCGCTATGCAAGTCAAGGAGGTTAGATATCTAAGCTCCTTGACACTATATCACTATAATGATTCCACCTTTGAAAATGTGTCATTTATGAATTTGTTTGAATAGTCTGCATGAGCATTGTAAATGGCTTGGCATACTTGGCAAGATTGGAACAGATGACCTAGCTGTTCTGCCCCTTAAAGCCACAACAATCAATCATTCTTGGCAAGTATTTCAGGAAACGGCTTGGCACTAAGAGGGTTAAAGGGCTGAATAACACTGATACACAAACTCTGTGTTACAAAATGCTGGATACACAAAACATTTTTGCTTATGGAAGATATCGTAGTAGGTTATTCCCATCACAGCATTCCTCGCTCCCTCAAGGACTCTTCCAGAGAAGTGCATTGCAGAAGTTAAACTTACTTAACCTTCCTCCTTAAGAACAGCATACAGAAAACAGATTTTAAAAAATTGTCAATCAGGACTGACGTAAATAATACTGATGAGTTGTAACACTAATTATCCTGTATGTACATGAATGTTGTGTGTGTTTTGAGTCTTCAGTCCTTAGACTGGTTTGATGCAGCGCTCTATGTCTCCCTGTCCTTAGCTAATCGTTATAGATCTACCCCAAGGGTCAGTTATTGGAACACTGTGCTTCTCGCTTTATATAAATGATATGTCTAGTGTATTCAAAAGCAGTCTGTCACATGTACACTGATGACCTTCAGGGCTACTTCCATGTCAGTCCCTCTGATGCGCCTCACCATATAGAACTTTTCACAACTCCGTTCACAACAGAGAAAATAGATTTACTAATTCTACTCTACAGATTCCTGTCCACCGTACAACTAAATACAATAATTCATTCCTTTGCACAGCTTCACGGCTCTTTAATACATTCCACCTTCACTCATTTACGAACTCTGTTAACACTACACAACTCAAGAAATACCTAATGTCAAGATTCCTGAGTGAGTACGAAACACCTCAGTTGTTGAATTCGTATAAACCACGAATATGCTTACAATCAAAAATATAATATTAATAATGATAATAATATCGTATGGCCTCGGGTGCCGGGTGCAAGCTTTGTTAATCGACTCCCAGAGGGCAACTTGCATGTCGAATTTTATTGCTCCTTGAAGCGCTATGAAAGTCAAGGAGGTTAGATATCTAAGCTCCTTGACACTATATCGCTTTCTAGTAGAGAAATGAGGAACTTTGTGTTGGCGGAAAATCCAGAGATTAATTTTGCCATTATGAACACGGCCTACTGAATTCAAATGGGTTCTTGAACATGCCAACATCATATGACATGCATATCATGATTATTGTGATCACTTACCACGGCCAGGAGCGAACCTGCAAGCTTGGGGGTTGGCAGTCCGACACGATAACCACTCGCCCACCGTGGCAAGCTATCAAAAATATAAATAGTTCATACTGTGCCCGTCAGAGGAGATTTCCGGGGTACCATCACCCGAAATGACAGTCCCATCCGTCGAACACACCACCCGAGAGGATCGGATGCACTTCTTTTAGGTTAGGCCAGCACGAGTTCTGTGATCCCTGGGGATCGGGTTTTCACACGGAGTTAATGTCATAGACAGCCTAAGAAGTACACCCTCAAACACAAAGCTAAGAAATAAGAACATCCAGGTTTAAGTAAAATTTCGTGAACATGTTTATTCAGTAAAGCAAACCCCTATCCTACTTCGGAGGGTTTAATATAGGCTAATCTGCAAAGCTAGTAAATAAATAAATAAAGAAATCGGGCCCTAACTGAAACTAGGTTAACCCTCTCCCAAGTCCTTTGATACAAGAAAAGTAAACAACAACAGCAACAAAGCTTGGAACGTGGCACGGAAGGTCATCCCTACACAACTACAAACAAGTGAATTAAATCGGAATTTACATTTAACAATAAAGAAAATCAAGGCCTAGGTTCGTATTTACATTTAAATTTAATTAGTCGAATTAATCCTGACATGATAACAAATTACGGCGAGAAGCGTCCGTAAGCAAACAATACCGGGGATACTTTGGACACGGGGTTACGTTGGACAGCTTTATATTTGACGCCATGGTGCAATAGTTGGTACACCTGTAACTGAATATTGTGCACAGCCACATGCAAGACCAGCTGATATGCAGTATGGCGGCCTGCTTTTGAAATTAAGAAGGTGAGTTCATTTTTAAAATTTTTGTGTGCTGATATATAACATTTTGATGGGCTTAATGTTGTGATTTAGATACTTCATTACCAGAGAATTTCTTTGTAATTTATTTGTATCATTAATGAATGTGTTTCGTATGAAATGATACTATGTAATAACCAAGGCATTCACATGGAGAAAAGTGCAGTGTATATATTGTTTCCTTTGTCACGTGGGGTTACATTGGACAGGCCCGGGGCTACGTTGGACAGGTGTCCAATGTATCCCCTGCTTTTTTGTATTATTTTAAAATAATCATCATTTATTTATTTATTTATTTTATAGATGGTTCAAATTTACCGAAAACGGACAGACAGAGAGTCAAATGAAGAAGACTCCAAAGCCGCAGTAGGGGATGTGATACATAGAGGATTGTCATTGCGTGTTGCAGCAGAACATCATGGTGTGAAGAAGTCTCGACTGGGTTACCTAGTAAAGAAAGCCAAAGAGTGTGGCATCGACAACATGGTTTTCAGCACTCATTTCAAAAATAGGCAAGTCATTCCGGATGTGATGGAGAATGCGCTAGGTGACTACCTTCTACAATGTTCAAGCATGTTTTACGGACTAACTCCAAAAATGACAAAGAAGTTGGCATACCAGTATGCCAAAAAGAACGGTTTAGATTTGCCGCCCACGTGGGATGAAAGAAAAGAGGCTGGTCAAGACTGGTTTTCAGGTTTTATGAGAAGACATCCTAATCTTTCTTTACGCATGCCAGAGGCTACGAGTTTGGCGAGGATGACCGCTTTCAACAGGCATACTGTAAGCATATTCTTCGACAAACTTGAATGTGTAATGAAGAGGCACAGTTTCCGTCCAAGTCAGATATTCAATTTGGACGAAACTGGAGTAACCTCGGTTCCACATACTGAAAAGATAATTGCGCAGAAGGGATTGAAACAAGTAGGACAAGTAACATCTCGGGAACGCGGAGAGCTTGTTACACAGGTTGGGATAATCTGTGCTAATGGCAATGCACTGCCACCAGTGTGGATTTTTCCACGGGTGCGCTTTGATGAAAACAGGATGATGTCTGGGGCTTCAGTTGGTGCTCTTGGGTTAGTACACAAATCAGGCTGGATGACATCAGAAAACTTTGTCAAATTCCTTGAGTTCTTTAAAGAGAATGTGCGGTGCTCTAAGGAAAGCCCCGTACTCCTGATTATGGACAATCACGACTCACACTTAAGTGTTCAAAGTTTGGACTTTTGTAAGGAAAATGGGATTGTTGTGCTGACTATTCCGCCACACACATCCAGCAGACTACAGCCACTAGACCGATGTGTATTTGGTCCGTTTGAAAGGTTCTTCAGTTCAGGAGTTAATTCGTGGATGAACTCCAACCCCAATCTAACGCTGAACATCTATGCTCTCCCAAAATTGTGCAGTTCTGCCTGGGACCGAGGAGCAACACCAGAAAATATAAAATCTGGTTTTAGGGCTACAGGAATTGTACCCTTTGACAGGGATATCTTTTCTGATCAGGACTTCTTGTCTTAGGCAGTGTCTGATCGTCCCCTTCCAACTGGAGTTAATGCCCAAGTGGGAGATCAAAATACCGGTATTTTGGTTGCTGAAACAGCAAGCACTGCGACAAGTTCTTCATCAAGCTCTGCGGTAGTAGTTCCTATCTCACCGGAATATGTGAGACCTTTTCCCAAGGGAACACCTAGGTTAGGCCAGCAGTCCAACCGTGGCCGGAAGAGCATGATTGCTACAGACACACCCGAAAAAATGGAACTACAGGAAAGAAAAGGTGGCGCAGTTGCCAAAAGACAAGTATTGGTGTCATCATCTTCCAGTGAAGAGGACATTGAAGACCTTTGTGAAGAGTCAGGGGATTCCCCTTTCAGTTCCTCGCAGTCTTCTGAAGAGAGTGTCGATGATGAATATGATGACGGTGTTGAAGATGTGAAGCAAGGTGATTTTGTAATTGTGAAATTTCCTCATAAGAAAACAGTCGTGCATTACACTGGTAATGTTGTAAAAGTCATTAAACCTATATTCGAGTATGAAATTATGTTTCTTCGACGTAAAAGCATGGGTTTCATTTATCCCACTGTTGAAGACAAATATGTTGTTGTGTTTGAAGATATTTGCAAAAAAATTGCTCCCTTATCAGTCAGGAGAGGTAAGCATTACTTTTCAGAAAAGATCCTGCAAAAATTCACAAATGTATGATAGGGATGAGATGAAACAGTTTATTTTTTAATTTGAATTGATCATGCAAACATTTGTGTTTCAGTTCCTTTTTATTTATGTAAGGTTTCAATACATTTATTACTCTTTTCATTATTTCTTTAAATTTTGTCTGCCTGTCCAAAATATCCCCTTGAAGTGTCCAATCCAACCCCACCTATGGGTATAGATTGGACACTTTGCACCTCGTAGGATTTTTTGTCTCAAAATAGTGCCAGGATATATGAGGCCAATTTCTCAGGCTGAAATGAATAGTGCATATCGTGAGGAATTGCATGGTGTGATTTTCATAGCAATAAGGCACTTACTGAGCCTGCTAAATATCGTTGATTAAAAATTGTCCAATCTATCCCCGGTCTCCCCTATTTCAAAAGCTAATATGACAAGCATTTCCTAATCATGATTTTTTAAAAACAACTGATGACAACAGCATGAATATAACATCAAAACAGGTACAATAAGGATTGACACATAAATAAATCAATGAACACACAGGTTTTCTTATTAACAATCCTGCGTACACAAATTAAGGTGCTCTTTGCCCTTAATTGTCATCTAAATGCATGTAATTAGGTTGACAACTGCGTAGTTATAACTACATCTGACGTATGAATAGGCGGTCCACCAGTTACGAACTATTGGTTCGCCCGCGATTTCCTTCGGTCAATATTAGTGTCAGCTAAATCTAATGTCACTTCCCTCTGGAAATGTTTCAGCTTATGGTAGCAGCAAACAAAACGTAGGTTCAAATTTAGCTCAATAAGTTACTCATCATTTTTATCACGTAGGTTTAGATAAATTAGTCTTCATGATTTATAGCAGTTTAAATCGTAGGTTTAGTCTTCCTGAAATGCCATGTCCTGTGGTTCGGATTCCACGTAAAAAGGAGGTCCCGTGGCTAATAATCACAAGATTCACGGTCACGTAAAACTACAATCTTTTTTTTTTTTTTTTTTTTTTAGACTTCCTAGTTTTATGTCGATTACTGATGACTTCCATGACACAGGCTGAATAAATATAAGTTGTGAGTCTCCTCGGAGATTCTCACACAAATAGGTGACTCCTAGTCACAACAATATCACGAGCTAACAAACGGCTCGGAAGAACAACATTTGCGGCTCACATGGCTCGCGTAACACATCGGCACCAGTCTGGCAACATGGCTCAGTACTGTCCGGAATTAACAATGGTCGAGGACATCAGATCATCCTTCGACGTGCTCTAGGCATAACAATTACACAAATTACTAGCATTATACAATGTCATCATGGTCATTAATTACTTGGGAATAAACCTTGAATCATATTTCTAGAATCTTGAAATGTTCCTAACAGAACAGTCGCCCTCAAATAGTGAACTTGCAATGTGACATGCAGGTCACTCGTATTACGAAAACATAGCATAAACAGCTGATTGGCCTACATTCGGTAGCGTTCCTGGACATGACATAACACCATTCCTCAAAGCTCAATGACGTCAGACAACTTCGGAAATTAATCAATAGTCTGTCTCACATATGGAGATGCGGTAAATTGTGGGTAGGAAATAACTGGTTTCATTGGCTCGACCTTGAACGCGAAAACGTGTTCTTACAGCATTGGTGCGCGCTAACGGCACATGACTAACTTGCGTTCGGCAAGCAAAGATTACACTCTGAATTGTAACTGGATTCACATTATAAAGTCCTCAGATGTGATCCGTACACGTAGTTGATTGAATACATACTTAATAATACACTGGAATATACAAGATTTACGTAGTACAACGATGCAACATGTTAAAATTGTCAGATAGACTTGAATGAAAGATATCCCTACATCTCGTAAATGCTTTGACTTTTCAAAGACATTCCCACTTCTATTTAAAAGGTTCATGAAGAAAGATTGCGTGTCCACACCTTGACACAAATAATAGTTCAACTTGCAACACTTCATGCCTCTGTGCTGTTTGAAATGATACGATACTATGGGTTCGATGCTAGGTTAGTTAATATTAATTATTATTATTACCCATTGTTTGTTCCAACTTGGAATACTGTGGCGTCAGAGTCCCACAATGCCTAAAATAATCCATTTATAAGGGTGGTGATTAATCTTCAATACACCAAATGATTCGACGTTTAAAGTGGTGAAAATTAAATAAAACATTAAACAGGGTGTTCAAGAAGTACCCTCAATATTTACAGGGATGGCAATTCATCCTTTTAAGGTCAGCCTGAGCTGATAGGAAAATAGCTCTACAGGCTCTGACAAAATTAGTGGGTTCAGGACTGATATTTTAATGCAGCCCAATAGAAATGCACCAGTGGAATAAATCCACCTACACGGTGTCTGACAAGTATTCTGACCATTCTGAAAATCTAAGACACATGATTAAGCAAAAACTACAAGCCCTACCTGATTGGTTGTCATTTAAGTTCGGTTGACTAATCTAGTCTATTTGACTAATTACAATTTTCCGTCTTTTCAATACAAAAATTGTATTATTGAAATTATCTTATTTTTGTATTGAATAGACGGAAAATTGTAATTAGTCAAATAGGATTATATGTCAATACTGACCAATATGACGTCGAATACTCCTAATCTAGTCTACCATAAAAATCCCTGCACAAGAAAGGAGGTACAAAAACTCACAGGACCATACGTAATTCAGCTCATACTGGTCTAGGAATTGAGGGGTAGTCAACTCCTCATGGTAGGAGGGAATAAATTGATCCTAGGCCGACATCCTGGCCTTTCTTCTCTTCTTAACCATCCTTCCTCGTGGTTTCTTCATGGTATCCTCTTCTTAGTTGGGCTTTATCCTAGGACACCTCCTTCACATGGTAGCTTAAGCCATATTGTATCCTTGAGAACAATAAATATGCAAATCATAGTCCGCCAGCTCACTCGGACATTCGAGGCATGGTATATTCTCCCACTAATATGATTCACACATTCAGGATCAAGCTTAAGATAAACACTTCAAATGAACATCAAATTCAAAATCTAAAAATTATTTTATGAATATAAAAATTTAGGTGCTCCAACAATTAAATTTACAAATAAAATGTTCACACTTGTCTTAAACTAGACAAGGAATCAATATAACAAAACCACAAAATCAATAATAAAGGTTCCAAATGAACCTGACAAAATCAACAAACTTTTCACTTCCTTAAAGCAAGTTATTTAAACTTCAAATATGAGCATCTCATGGCTCTAAGATTATTTTTATATAGTTATTCATTTAAAATAAAGCACTTTTAACCCCCATTTGGAGTTTTTACTTGTTTTGCTAATTTGTTTATAACAAATACATTTCTTAAGGTTCACGTGAGTTTCAAAATTTCATCCCTCTCCAAACAATTCTACAAACTTGGTGTTGTCGGGGAAAGAATTCGTACATTCCCTGAGTACTGAAAATTACTGAATAATTGAAGTTAAAAGAAACTCCCCAGACTCCTTTAATATTTTCAGTTTTTACTCTGGAACAACATTTATACTGTTATTAACAATAAGAAATTTTACATTAGTCTCTGGCTATTTATTTAAGCTTATACGGTTCTCTGAACGATTTTTGGCAAGAAATAATAACACTAGATCTCGGTACTGATGACCGGCTTGTCTCCAAAACATTTAACTTCTACCGCATAAGGTGTGTTGTCACGTACCTACCACAACCAATTAGTGGCATCATCCAGTGCTGTCAAAGTGCTTCACGCTGATTTATGATAGCGAGGGTCGCTCAGCCCCCAGCCCACATAGACTGAATGTCGTTCCTCTGGCCGACAGGCTACTACAAGAATCGTTTCTTTAACTCTAAAAAACACACACAATAGATCCATTCATCATTAAAATTACGCGGCCATAGTTATCCGCTTAAGTTGGCACAGCTGAACTTATCGATTGCTAGGTATTATCATTGGTGGGTATCACATTCAATATCAATAATGACGGGGCTTTCAACGTGGATGAACCTTGGTTCTTAATAATAATAAGTCTGCCCCCTAGGTATAATTCCATCTTGGGAGGTCTTACCAACCTTGACACAGGAGTGGGACTATAACACCAAAACCTCCTTAAATTAGCGACTTTTTTGAGCGGCTACAATGCACTGCCCTCATGCGCTTACACAAATATACAGCACCCGTATTCAAAATTTGCTTCACTGCAAACACATTCAACTCCATAGAACCTCGCCCAAACTCCACCTGACAATCAATTTAAAACCTGGCATGAAATCACAGCAATAATTAGCGTGAAAAGACAAATAAGCTATCCTAGTTTTTGTTATAATAATATTTGTGTGATATTTCGAGTAAGACAGTTACTGCTTCTACTTCAATTGAGCTCCGTCTTATTACATTATAAGCACTTTCAAATTTTGCCTGGCATAAATATTAATTCACCTTTGACATCACTTTCATTAGAACATTATTGTTCAACAATTATTTATTATTATTATTATTCACCGAATCTTAACGGTTTCCAACTTTCTTACATTTATTGTTATAATTCAACAATTACTTTATATATTTATTTCTTGCTTTTAAGACTTATTTCACATTATATCACTTTATGACGTGATTTCAAAAGAATACACTCCAATGAGTATTTATATTGAACACTATTACAGTAGTTAATTCATGATTAATGTATCGTTCAGAAAGACCATACGCTTCATTTTATACACTTCATTTTTATCCCTGTTATTATGAGAACATCTTGTCATATATTCGTATGCACGAATCCTCCCCTTCCAAAACAACACATAATTAAATTGTTGTACTTACATGATTATCCCCGAGCTGCTAGCTCCAGGCTCCCAACAAATTAGCCTCATAGCCCACATCCTTGGGTTTTAAGCCTCCATAATACACTTCACTAAACTCACGGTATACACTAATTCTTCCGTAACATATAACATTTTTGAAGCACTAATATCCTCTCTTAGAGGTATAAAAATCATATTGCTCTATACACGTTATAATACTAACAAACACTGAAAAATTATAATTAACACTTGACAAAATAATATATACAAATACACTTTATAACACTGTAGTTACACTTATTTCTTCACACGTTTTTGACACTTTCCTTTCTCCCTAATCCAAGAAGTGCAGATACTAGCGGATATCCCTAGCTTTGGCACCTAACTGGATCGATTGGAAGTCTCTTTCTCAGCATTCGCTGGACTGGTATGGATACTCCTATCCTACTCCGGTTTTCCTATAGTAATCGGCACTGGCCAGTTCATAGCACGATACTACACTCGTTCAGGTTGCAAATTCAGATCTTGCATGAAGTCTTTACTGATACGGTCCTAGAGTCGCTATTTCTATAATTACAATGGCTGTAACAATGTTTCTCTGTCCACGTTTGGACCTGATTTTATGAATACGACTGTATTCTGTTCGTGGCACGATCTGAGAAAGTTTTCACACCTTTTTCTATGCAGTTACTGTCCTGCTTATAATGTCTTGAACCTGACGTCACTTAAACGCTAATCCCCTAAGCACAGGAATATTTAGGCTGTTATCCTACGTTAGATCCTAATACGGTTCTTTAACGCACTGGATAAAGTTCGATTTTCACTACTTTTAAAAGTTCTCGTTCACTGTCGAGTTCATTCGGTGTTTCTTCGATACTGATCTTGTACTTGAGGCTTTGCCCGCCTCCGTCGGCTGAAGTTATTTTCTTGGCCTTTAATACTGTTTCTTGCCCAAGTTCAAATTTTGATTCTGACTATACGCAGCACGACGATAGTTTCTTCTAACAAACTATGAAGATTCACTGTACGAGGATACTGTATGACCACTCTTGGTCTAGCGTAGACTGTATAATTACGACTTCGTGAAGCAGCGCTTCCCGCTAACTGATAATTGACGCAGTACCTCCCTCAAGGAGTACTCGTAGATTGTACGTGAAACAGCACCACGTCCCTTAGGACTCTGAAGACTGCATGTAACTTGATGCAGCACTTCCGCTCAGGGAGTACTGTAAACTGCATATACGTGAGACAGCGTCACGCCCTACTGGACTGACTAAAACTGAATAATTTCCTTTGCGCTCGGTGGGCTTATATTCAATTCTGCAAAAAAGAAATTAGTTTTGTTCGCGCTAAAATTTATTTTCCAAAGTAAGCCTCGCACATTTACAAAAAAAAATACCTCCTTGGAGCTCATGACCTGAACGTCTCAACGATACTAAACATTTCGAAAATCGATCGTGGCAAGTTCGATTAAAAAATTAAAATAGCTCCTGAATTAGGTGGGCGTACAATTTCTCTTTTCCCCTTCTCTAGGCTACCGGTTAGGTGAACCCCTAATGACGTCGTGATGACCTTGCATTTTTAAACTGTTCAATAATTATAAGCTTTTATAACTCTACAATTCCTAATTTCCAAGATAACTAACATTGCCGGTGAAATCCTTTAAGATTATTGCATATTTCTGGCTAATTTCAATAATTCGCCGCTGCTTCTGGTCCCAAACAGTGTTGTCATTTTTTCACTGAGTAAGGACTTCTCAGTGGATCTTCCCTCTCACTCGTTTCAATGGAAAATTTTCCTTGGTGATTACTTCCTTTGATGCAAGCACTTTTCGGCCTAGCGGGCGATGATCTCATATGCAGCTGTGTGCATTGACTCAACTATTGCGCCACCCTTATGCGTCACGCAGAGGTGATCTCACATAGGCCTCTTGCTACATTAAAACTGTACTGAAGTCTTCTCAAGTTTTCTGACTTTCCAAACTAAAAGATCATGAATTCGAATCTTGTGCACTCTACAAGGGCACAATATTAGACATCATAAATGCAGGTCGTAAGATGTCTACATGTGGTTCTCGAATTGATGCATGTCTGGTAGAATTATCACACGTGATTCACAGAATTTATGTGGAATTACGAATAGTAGTAGAAACGTGGGCACGACAGACCCAAGACGTAGACGTCTGTCTCCAACAGACTCAAAACGAGGTGTGTTCGTCTCCGGATCAGGGTTCCATGGAAGTAGTAGAGTCGTGCAGCGTATAATTAAATCCTGCTCGCTTATACATGATGGAAATACCTTTACCAAATATTTTAAAGCCACAATAATATGGTAGATTTCACAGAATTACAAAGTAGAAAATCCTGGGTTATGTAGAATAATAATAATATGCAGTAAAATATGCTCAGGAAGAATATCGGCATGATTCTCCAAAGTCAAAAGAGCATCTTGAAGCATGACGAAAGTTCAAGCTGGCATCTGGGTGTGTTCTATGCAGTAGCAAAGCAGTTACACATTCCTCCAAAGAAAAGGAAGGAAGGAAGCTTGTCGTTTAACGTGACCGTTAATCTTGAGATCATGAGCCACGGGACCTCCTTTTTACGTGGAATCCGAACCACAGGACATGGCATTTCACTTCGAAAATCTCACATGCATTGACCGGGAATCGAATCCAGACCGCCTTGGTGAGAGGCATACAGCTAGACCGCTGAGCCACCACGTCCCGTCCTCCAAAGAAAATATCACCAGGATGAGCACATACGGGCTCAATACGAAATTTTTGAATTATATCCGTGCCATACAGTTTTTTTTATAATATATTGTACTGCCTCTGGGGGTGTAGCTTCGGTAAGGACGTGTTTGGTACGAGGGATGAAACGGGCGTGCTTAGAGGCAGCACTTGAGTGTAATCGAGTTGTGATGATGCCGGGTGCATGGGGCTGGAGGATGCCGGCGGATTCCACGAGGACGACCTGGTCTGGCTCTTCAACCCATTACGGAAGAAAGGCCTGTCACCCAAACTGCAGAAGTCCTGGGAGGGCCCGTACCGAGTCGTGAAACGGATCAACGATGCCGTCTACAGGTATTTGTGGAAGTGTTCAATGGTCTTCACGATGGCGAGCAGCTCCTTCCTGGTGACGCAGTAGTTCCTTTCGGGCTTTGACAAGGCTTTGCTGAAGTAGGCCACTACTCTCTCCTCGCCGTCCACTACTTGCGACAGGATTCCCCCTATACCAAAGTCGCTGGCATCGGTATCGACGATGAACCTTGTTCCAGGTCTGGGGTAGGCCAGAATAGGTGCGGTGCACAGAGCCTGCTTGAGTTGTTCAAAGGCACCGTGGCATTCTGCTGTCCACGTGAAGAGTTGGTCCTTCTCAGTCAGTCGATGCAGTGGTTTAGCGATGTCGGCAAATCCTCTCACGAAGCGATGGTAATAGGTGTAGAGTCCCAGGAAGCTTCGTAGTTGGGATTTGTCCTTCGGAACTGGCCACTCCCTCACAGCTGCGGTCTTCTCTGGGTCGGTGCGCACCCCTTCCTCGGAGACGATATGCCCAAGGTACTGGACCTGCTTCTGGAAGAGCTGACACTTCTTGGGGCTCAACTTCAGCTGGGCAGCCCGTAGCTTCATCAAGATTTCCTTCAGGTTGCTGTAGTGCTCCTCGAAGCTTCTCCCCAGAACGATGACGTCGTCTAGGTAGACCAGGCAGGTCTTCCAGTGTAGTCCCCTCAGAATGGACTCCATTAGCCTTTCGAAGGTCGCAGGGGCGTTGCACAGACCGAATGGCATGACGGTGAACTGCCAGAGCCCGCTGCCCACAGAGAACGCCGTTTTCTCGCGGTCCTTAGGGTGGACCTCCACCTGCCAGTAGCCACTCTTCAAATCCAAGGTGGAGAACCATCTTGATCCTGATATGGTGTCCAGCGTGTCGTCGATCGGGGGTAGAGGGTAGCTGTCCTTCTTCGTGACGTCGTTCACCCGCCTGTAGTCCACGCAGAACCTGGTGGAACCGTCCTTCTTATTCACAAGCACGACCGGAGAACTCCAAGGACTATGTGATGGCTCAATCACCCCTTGCTTCTTCATCTCTTCTACCATCCGGTCGACTTCGGCTTGCTTGGCGAGCAGGACACGTCGGAATGGGGCCCTAATCGGTGCGCTGTCCCCAACGTCGATTCTGTGCTGGACCAAGCTTGTCCTGCCGAAGTCTTTGCTCCCCACGGAGAAGACATCCTGGAATTCGCGTAGCAGGTCCTGAAGTTGGCGTGATTGTTCCTCGTCTAAATGGTCCTGGGATCCTTGGTACAGCTTCTGTAGTTCTTCTGGCAGTGCGCGTCTTCTTCGGTTGTCGGTCTGCAGGTGTCCGTCCGTCGTATCTGTGATACGGGCAATCCAGGTAACGGGCTCGCAGACTCCTAGGTTGGTGTCCCGTTGAACCGTAATGTCGTAGTCGTTCAGGTTGGACAGGCGGACGTACAGCCGAGACGTCGTGTTAATGAGGGTCTTGGCAACTAGCAATCCTTTTGTCTGGATGTCCTCATATTTTGGCTCGATGACAGCCGCCACTCCCTCAGCAGTTCCGTCGACAATTACGGCGTCGCTGACCTCCGTCTTGGCGGGAACGATGACGTTTCACTCAGCCTTACTCGTCGTGTGGTGACAGCCTCGTGTGCTGGTTGCAAAGCAAGTTCCTCACCTCCGAAGTGCAGAGTGTTGGTACTCAGGTCCAAGATGATGATGTTCTGGTCCAGGAAGTCCAGCCCGATGATCACTTCGTTTGATACGTCAGCCACAAGCACTGGATGCTTCACCGCCCGTCAACCAATGACGAGCTCCAGCGATGCTTCGCCATGTACCGGTGCGGTCTCTCCGGTCGCGGTTATTAGCTGGAGGTTCCTTTGTGTGGGTTGCACTCTCCACTTCGGGATCACGGTGGGATTGACGATGGTCCTCGGCGCTCCCGTGTCGATCAGCATGGGCCAGCTCACTCCGTTGACGGCTCCATCGACCATCAGGCTGCTATTGTCCCTCCGTAACTTCGTCACACGCTCTTGGACTGCCGGGTCTTGACGACTGTCACAAGCCAACCTTTGCCCCCCAAGGCTTGCTAATACTCGTTTCCCTGGGCCGCGCGGTTTTCAGACGACTGATTTCCCGTCGGATACCCTCGACGACGGCGATCACCGCAGTCCTTGCTCAGGTGGCCTTTCTTACCGCAGGTCGGTAGTCCTTTTCCGGGCCGCCACTCCGGTTGTCTTCCGGCTGTGTCGTTGCTGGTAGTGCTGCAACTATCCAAGAAACGGCTTAGCGCCTCCATCAATTCGTCGGCCAGGGGCTTGGTCTCGTTGGTTTTTGCTGGTTCGTCGACGTCCACTTGACGCACCCGCGCGTGCATTCTAGATGCCTGTTTTGCCGTCTCGAACTCAAGTGCGTGGCTCAGCGCATCTGCCAGGGTCTTATTGCACGCGAGTCGCAGCGCCTGTTGAGTGTCCGAGTCCTGTAGCCCGTCGGTGAAGGTCTGCGTCGCAATCTGTTCCTGAAAGTCGGCCGGCGCTGTTGGATAGGCGAGCCTTACGAGGCGTGCGATGTCCATCTCGAACTCCTGCAGGGTTTCCGCGTTCTTCTGTACCCGGGTCCGGAGCTGCATCTGGTAGGCCTGCTGAAGATGATCTCCATATCGGGACTCCATATGGGCGATCAGTGAAGCGTAGTCCTGGGATCCAGTCGGGATGGCCTGAAGGACGTTAAGGGCGTCACCTCTCAGCGCTACAATGAGAGCTGTAGCCTTTTCTGTGTTGTTCCAGTTATTTATGGAGCCTCGAACTGACGTAAGTAGATGCTCCACGGGACCTTTCCGTCGAAGGTTGTGGGCGTCACTCTGCTATGTCCCGTTCCTGATATTCCCGGTGTAACGGTGGGCGGGCGTTGGCGCAGCTCGGCAACTTCCTCTTGTAGAGCGTTGAATTTCTCTTCCACCCCCGTCAGTGGGCATTGGCGCAGCTCGGCAACTTCCTTTTGTAAGGCGTTGAATTTCTCCTCTACCCCCATCAGCGGGCGTTGGCGCAGCTCGGCAACTTCCACTTGTAAGGCGTCAAACTTCTTTTCCACTGCCGTGACTTCCTCACGCAGACCCAGTTCTAATTTCTTCAGGTCCTGTGTCAACTTATTCTGACCGTCTTCCATCTTCTTCTGGCCGTCCTCTATCCTCTTCAGGTCCTCTGCTAGCTTATTTTGACCGTCTTCCATCTTCTTCTGGCCGTCTTCTAGTTTGGCAGTTAGGTCCTCGGCTAACTTCTTCTGGCCGTCCTCCATCTTCTTCTGGCCGTCTTCCATCTTCTTCAGGTCATCCTTCAGGTCCTTGGCTAATTTCTTCTGGCCGTCTTCCATCTTCTTCTGGCCGTCTTCCATCTTGGTTTCCATGCCACTTAACTTTTCTAGCAATGCTGCCAATTGCGCCTCCATTTTAGTTGTTTGTCTTGTAAAGGGCATGCACTCACAGGAAAATTAGAGAAAATGACCTGCTCGGGTTTTGAAACCAGGACCGTCAGGTGTTGTGCTTGTGCTTGAGTTCTTAATCCGGCTTCTGACACCAGTTGTTACGTGCCCCCCCCTAGTGGCACTTTTTTGACTGGATTACGGTGGGTAGAAAGCACAACACAGATTGTTCCTTTAAAGAAATAATTAATTTTATTGCGGCCAGAAAGATACACTACTCATCAGCAAATACAAGCAATTAGATCCTTACTCCAGTTTCCTCAAGTCTCTTGCTTATGGAGAGCTCTTGCCTCCTTTCACTTGTCAACAGTTAATCTTCTCGCTAATGAGTCTGGTGGCCTTGACAGAACTACATGCAACTCTTCCCTATGTACACAAATTACAGTTACTTACGATGACCTGCTACACGCTGCTTCGCTGTTCACGAGCTGGGAAACAATGTCACTGGATTTCGTAACTCGCACGGCACTTCACCACAATATATCTGACGCTCAGTGAAATCACACTCACTCAAAACACAGGCAGTCCCCTGTATGCTTCTCACTTCCTCGCTGTCAAGAGAAACGGCTTTACTAGGGGTTTCGCAAGTCACCACACTTCTGTCGCTCAGGATAAACGCTCGCACTAGCTCGTAAAACACACAACGCTCACTGCTTGACAGGTCACTCTTATATAGCAGGCCGGTGACTCAATAAATGCTTCTAGACCCATCCAGGGTTCACGGCTTCTCGAGGCTTCCATCGCTGGCTGGATCACGAATATTCTGGACCATCCCTTTGTCCTAGTAGTCCTGTTGCATAAGGCACACGCAATACACTGAGGCAGAGCAGCCCAGCCCTGGGGCAGTTGTGACTCATGCGGCGAGCGATGAAACAAACTCACAGCCGTAACAATATCTTCCTATATCGTTATATCCATGATCAGACATGCTCCCTAATTAATACATCTGTGTGATAACATCGCAAAATAGCGTTAAACTCTAACACACAACTGTAGGTGACTGAAAATAATAACCATAATGTTTATAATACAATATGTACAGTATCGCGTCCTGCACGATTCATTCTCTAGCAATAATAGCATAAAGTTCCTTCTCTCACCTTCATTCGCGTATTTCACACAACTTTAAAGTCAAATCCGGTATACATTTCTCATATCCAATGTGAATCTGTGTTACAAATCAATTAAGTTCAGAACTATTCACTTATAAATTACAAATTCGGTGTTACTACTTCCAATAAATTCCAAATATACGACGCAAGACCTTTAGATAAGCTATTTTCAAAGACAATAAATGTGGATGGCATTTAACCTTCGATATTCACAATAATAATTCTGCAAAGATATATTTCTCGACATTGCTTATTAGACATACTGTACTTCATCACATTTTATCATAATAACTTCCTCTCACATTCCTAATTACCATATTGTCATGTCTTCACTACACGTTCCTTCAGACCATTGCCTCTCACATGTATCTCGTTTAGCACTTCCACAAATCTCCTGGAAAACAATCTCGTATACTTTAAACAAAGTGAGATTCAGTATCCCTACTAGATATTACTATTGTAATACCATTCACGAATACAACTTACCTCCTCCTACATAATCTCTATCGATTATACATTGTTGTGCTATTACTTCCTTGTGCATCTCTCATAAAATATTTCCGCAATGTTTCTCCAAATCTCTCCTCATAAAATCATGCCACCTATCCGTTCTCTTCCTCTAGTAAAAATCTGTTACAATATACATCTATAGCTTTTCTATAAATCTAAAGTCTGCTCGCATTTACTTCACAAAAATCAAGAATATCCACACCTCACGTCTGTTCCTTTCTAGATATTTAATATACTTTCCGTGGCCTCACATGACCTGGCAATAACAAAGATTGCTTAATACAATTACCTTTCACATCTTAGATCTCTCAGCTATGCTTCTCCAAATACGCATACTGCTTAAACAATCGTAATAATACTCTAGGTTTTACATAGTTGCTTTCTTAGACAGTGAAGTTCCTTTCAATGCAAGAATTGAAATACTCCTGTCAACAATTACGGTCTTTATACATCATATAATCGCGTCTGTCACGAATTAGCTTTACAAAGGATCATCTTGTCCTCTCATTACCTTACATTACATGTACAATAAAATCTGCTTGTCAAACATGTGACTACCTTCGACCTGATGTCACAACATGGATACGCAAAATACTTGCTTCAACGAAATGAAGTTACTCTAGCGAAAAATCTATTTAACAATAGCTTACACAGGCTACAAAAATGACTACGTCAGAAAAATGATGGCAAAACGTTTTGATAAGATCAAAAATGCAATATACACGCTCTATAGCAAAATTTCAAAATTCTAGACCGTGTACAAGTTCTATCTACATAGGTGTGTAAATCTGCACTGTTCTACCTTAAAGCTGGACCTGTGGTGACGGATCTGGTGTCAACGGCATTCGTGGAATCTCTGCCACGTGCTTCAGGAACGCGACCTTGCGTCTGGCGGGCAGCTGGCATACGTCATACAGCTCCTGTCTGGACTGCTGGTCTCGGCAAACACTAGGGGATGGGGTGGAAAACCGGTCTCCAGCTGAGACTCGCCGTGTAGCCTCCTCTCTACCGCCCGCGACCTCGTTCTGCTGCCATTCTTGGATCTTCTCGGTTAGATAACCTTGATGCTCCTCCCACTTCCTTCTTGGGTCCATCTTCTGGTGGTACATCGGTTGATGTTCATCGATGTTGGTAGAGTATTAGTGGTGTTTATCATCGTGAGAAATCACCTTGACATGCGTGTTTCTCTCCATAGTAGTAGAATAATGTGTATTCAGAACGAACTGCAGTTGGTGGCGCAGCCCGTCCTCTTAATCAAGCTACATGGTCATCTCTGGATATCGCTCGTTAGTGTAGCTCTACGTTCCCTCCATCATGAAAATTTAAAACATCTTCTTTGCTTCGAAATAGTTGGTCGTGATCTCTCCCCTTTGACCTGGTTCAATAGACATTTTGTAGGTAGTAATGTTTAGCTTTTTATAATGTGCTCCAATACTTCTGCTTTCTTCTCCTCTGCGTAGTATTTCGTAGAAGTTCCAATGCGATGATACGAGTGTAACAAAGTATCACGCAGTATAGTTTCTGGTTTTTCCTTCTTAATATCTCTTCTCAATTGTTATAGTTTGTTATTTGTTCATGGCGTCATATTTATCTCTCTGTAGTATTGCTTCATGTTGAATTCTCAAATATCACAAGTTACCTTCTTGTATATTGCGGAGTGAAATGTAATACGTGTTACTTCTACAGAAGTTCGTAACGAAAGAGCCTCGCTTCCTAGCGTTTGCTAGCCTCCTCGATCAAAGCTTTCCCTCCATAATCAATTTTCCTAGCCTCACTCCTTGCTGCAAACACACACATTGGTTCGTATCTCCTCATGTAGATATCCGATTTAATTGCGGTTTCGACCATTAAATTTCATTTTTCCTCCTGGTAAATTTGATATGCTACAGTCCGTTCCATTATTAAAATAATGTATATAATATCCATTTGTTCCCTCGTAATCTCTCTGTCTTCTGATTGGCTGAGTACCTGTTCTGAAGCGCGCCAGACACACGACCTCCCTTCTCCTCTATCTGGTCGCGTGCATGACCTCTACTTATCATTTCTCTGTCCCCTAGCTCGCGAAAACTGGTTTCTCGCGGCCAACATCTACAAACTGTGCATTTTCCTGGACTCGGCCTGAGTACCTCACCCTTGGCTGAAGTATCTTGGGTTACAAAATTTCCATTTCTGCTCCAAATAGACATATTTCTATTGGCTAAAATTTTACCAATTACTTCTGGATGTCAAAGCTCTTCTCCTGCATACAAATTTGATCCAAATCTCGAAAATTTCATATGCAACTTTTCTCAGATGGTCTCCGTTCGAATCTCGTCCAGTACATAGTCTAGGCTGGACATGATTTCGAGCGCAGTATCCAAGATACAACTTACGTGGATTTGATAGTAGTACGAGTAATCGTAAAATCCTTTCTTGTTTGCATACTCTCCTTCATATGGTTTCAGTGTAATAGCAAGTAATTTCATTTAGGCTCCATTATAATTACTCATAACTGAGACATCTCCCTGACTAGGGTTTCTCGGAAGATTTCAAATTTCATGCAGGGTAATTATTCTATATCGACCTTTATCTGTTGATATGTGTATTCCCCCTCCCCTTCACTGATTTCTAATTGATTGTACCTCCTCATATATGTGTTTCATTACTTCTAAACTTCGTCTATGAGATATAGCCTCAATTTCCTGCTCATTTGAAAGACTTCAGCAAAGTCATCTGATTCAATGTGATTCTGCAACGACCATTTGACCCGACTACTCTTGGAGATCCATTACTCAGGTTTCCTTGTACTAGCAATCCAGAGGTTGTATATTTCTCAGCACAGATATGTTCAACTAGTATGGTTGGTTAGCCTGATTTGGTGTTGTGAGATTGCATATATAATCTTATACATGGCAAGTAGTCTTTAGTTTGCACAATGATACATTCATCATACATCTAAACTTACTTCAGGTGATCACAAAGAAACCGAATTAATGAAATGGAGGACCACTTAATGTTAATACGACATAATGTACAGTATGATGGTTAGATGCCTTGCAGCCTATTAGTTATTAGTTATTAATTGTAACAACTGGTGAACTAAACAAATTAAATTAATTAAAGTATTAATTTGCATTAACAGTAATGTAGTAATAATAATAATATACTGTATGAGTTATTACCACTGTAAATGCAAATGCTGACAATGTTCCTCACACGAGTCAACTTCCTCGCCATTCTCAATACAAAAAAGTGAGCAGTGCTGCACTACTGTATATTAACTGTAACAACTGATGAACTAAACAAATTGAATTAATTAAAAGAGTTAATTTGCATTAACAGTGTAAACATTCTAAATAATGAAAAGAACTATTAACTTCTTAATAGCTGATGTAGAGAGTCCAGAAATGTGTTAACTTGGTACCTAATAACTAGTACCTATTCATATACACACACACACCTCAGAGATAAAAGCAAAAACACTCGATCACACACTCATCCTTTGCAAATCCTCCCATATCTCCTATAACTAAATGACTGACATTCGGCATAGGAGAATATGAGAGGGTATTTATGAAAAATTAGCTAAAAATATACCAAAAAATATTGAGGGATCAGGGACACAGAGGAGGTCCATTTAGTTTTCATAGAAGATGATCTTGTGTTACATAATTTTGAAGATATTGACATAGTACTACACAGATAAGATATTGTGAGTAATTAATATCACTGGTTCATGGTGTAGTCACGTCCTAGTTCGAGAACAATAGGCAACAGCCTGCTGGCCAATAAGTAGTCCCTACCTACCAGATACTATGGAATAGGAATAGGCATATTGGACATATTCTGGGTCGTGGACCTCCTTATTCTCAAGTGACTGGGAAAACCCGAATCACCAGTTTGTTCCCTGAGATAAAACTCGTGGCGCCCTGTGTACGTAAAGCTTGTTCACTGGTTCACTTGTACTTTCTCAGAACCTGCTTACAATGTTTTGAGCAAGCTTCATATCTGTGGGAGTGACGGAGTTCAGCTCTCATCTGACAGAGCTGAGACTCCGTGTAAATGAAACAAAACAAACAAGCAATCGATCTGGTATTTATTGGGATGCTATTAATATCGAGGGAGATTATGCAAGGAAGAAATAAGAACTAGCAGAGTTAGCTAGTACAGGGAGAGACAATCAACTCTGGACAGCCTGCTGGGATTTTCCACTGCGCGCATGGACACATGACATCGCACAGCTGGTTATACAGGGTGTCTACCGGTAACGAAAGTAACGAAAAAGTAACGAATTTTACAAATGGGTAACGAAAGTAACGAAAAAGTAACGAATTTTACAAACGGGTAACGAAAATTTTCTGAAGGCGGGTTGAATCATTTAAACTCTTGCCGCTAGGCTCAGAGATTGCGATGGAGCGAGTTTCACGCAAGCGGCGCCGTGCCCAACCTCAAGGAAATACATACTGAGGATACCTTGAGTGGTATACATCGGTTCAACGTATATTTTCGGCATCAAGAAGACTTAAGTTTCGTGTGAAATATTTTTCTGTGTTACTGTATAAGGAAACCTGACTTTGCGCGGGACGTTTATTCGCGAATACTTCCGAAACTAAAAAATATCTCATTTCTGTTATTTGGAAACTATGTCAAATTGAAGTCCAGAAATAACGCGAAAAAATTTAATGTCGCGATCTTGCGAAATGTTACTGTTTCGAAAAAAAAAAGCGAAAAATCTTCGAAATACATATACCGTAACTTATTTTTTAAAAATGTCTAGTAAATATTGTGGTGTTTGAAGCCATATTTTCAGTGTTGCCTTAGTAAACAAGAGTTTAGTGCTTTTCAGTCGGTCAACACGAATGTACCCAAAAGAGATGGGTTATGCCCTAATCCTGAAATAAATTACATGATATTAATAAAACACTAGGATGACCAGTTTCGATCGTCAAGCGATCATCATCAGATCCAATACACTTAGGCTATAAAATCTATGTTTGAAATACAGGTGAAAATATTTACAATATGTACAATTATTTAGTTGCAGTATTGGTACTGCACCTGTCAGTGTATGCTAAATGCAGTATATATGTTAGGTGAAATGCTAAATGGTGATGGCTATCCGGAGATTGTACTTTAGAGAGATTATATGGTTGTAAACTATGGTTAAACTATAAAAAATTTTAGGCTAACTACTTATCTGATTGTCTTCCGTACTACAGCTATTCGCAGTTTCCGTGCTCACTTGAACTCGCTGTGCGGTCGAATGCGGTGGTTATCTTAACGACTGGTTTTTCCCTGCCTTCCCCCCCTGTCCCTACGTGCTGTGGGGAGTGATCGCGATGTGTTTATGTGAGGTGTTGCCAACCTAGATAAGATGTATGTTATTGAATGAGGTGGATCTACAACTATTAAAGACCGTGGATTAGTCCTCGCCACGCGTGGAGCATAACCCATTCGAACTAAGCGTTGACGGTCTTATGAGGACGTCCCGGCACCTTTAATACTGCCTCTAATATGGGCCTTGGTTTATTGCAGAAGAAAAGTACATCGTACACCTGATCCAGATAACATTTACCTATTAAAAACCCCCTAATTTCCCCCCTTTTTTATCTAGCTTGGCTGTGTCGCTAAATTGTGTTTTGTTTCCGACAGGGTGTGTTTTTTAGTAGCGTGAAGAGGGGTGAGCTCTCCATGAACGTGTGTTCATTTAGATTGTTGGGATTGTTTCGTTTGGCTAGGTGTATCTCGATTGCTTCCTTTATGTCAAGAGCTCTGCCTTTCGATTCGTGATGGATTATTTTAAGGTCCGACTCTATGTTGGTAAAGCTATGCCCTGCGTCACACATATGTTCGCACACGGCTGAATGTGTTCCGTATCTTATTGCATTTCTATGTTCATTATAACGTGTGTCTACTCGCCTTCCACTCTGCCCGATGTAATTAGCTTGACAATCGGTGTCTTGGCACGTTATAGAATATACCCCTGACCTTGAATACGGGTCACGTTTATTTAGATTACTATTTAGGAGGTGCCTAGCGGTTGTGTTTTTCGTCGTGAAAGCTATCTTTATGCCTTGATTTTTGAATAGGTTAGTGATTTTATATGTGTTCGCATTCACATAGTTGAAACGCGCAAATTTTTTCTCATTACTGTCCGGTTTGGGAATCGTTTTATCTTTATTTTTAATCAAATTATAGCCAAACATAAAAATAAAGATAAAACGATTCCCAAACCGGACAGTAATGAGAAAAAATTTGCGCGTTTCAACTATGTGAATGCGAACACATATAAAATCACTAACCTATTCAAAAATCAAGGCATAAAGATAGCTTTCACGACGAAAAACACAACCGCTAGGCACCTCCTAAATAGTAATCTAAATAAACGTGACCCGTATTCAAGGTCAGGGGTATATTCTATAACGTGCCAAGACACCGATTGTCAAGCTAATTACATCGGGCAGAGTGGAAGGCGAGTAGACACACGTTATAATGAACATAGAAATGCAATAAGATACGGAACACATTCAGCCGTGTGCGAACATATGTGTGACGCAGGGCATAGCTTTACCAACATAGAGTCGGACCTTAAAATAATCCATCACGAATCGAAAGGCAGAGCTCTTGACATAAAGGAAGCAATCGAGATACACCTAGCCAAACGAAACAATCCCAACAATCTAAATGAACACACGTTCATGGAGAGCTCACCCCTCTTCACGCTACTAAAAAACACACCCTGTCGGAAACAAAACACAATTTAGCGACACAGCCAAGCTAGATAAAAAAGGGGGGAAATTAGGGGGTTTTTAATAGGTAAATGTTATCTGGATCAGGTGTACGATGTACTTTTCTTCTGCAATAAACCAAGGCCCATATTAGAGGCAGTATTAAAGGTGCCGGGACGTCCTCATAAGACCGTCAACGCTTAGTTCGAATGGGTTATGCTCCACGCGTGGCGAGGACTAATCCACGGTCTTTAATAGTTGTAGATCCACCTCATTCAATAACATACATCTTATCTAGGTTGGCAACACCTCACATAAACACATCGCGATCACTCCCCACAGCACGTAGGGACAGGGGGGGAAGGCAGGGAAAAACCAGTCGTTAAGATAACCACCGCATTCGACCGCACAGCGAGTTCAAGTGAGCACGGAAACTGCGAATAGCTGTAGTACGGAAGACAATCAGATAAGTAGTTAGCCTAAAATTTTTTATAGTTTAACCATAGTTTACAACCATATAATCTCTCTAAAGTACAATCTCCGGATAGCCATCACCATTTAGCATTTCACCTAACATATATACTGCATTTAGCATACACTGACAGGTGCAGTACCAATACTGCAACTAAATAATTGTACATATTGTAAATATTTTCACCTGTATTTCAAACATAGATTTTATAGCCTAAGTGTATTGGATCTGATGATGATCGCTTGACGATCGAAACTGGTCATCCTAGTGTTTTATTAATATCATGTAATTTATTTCAGGATTAGGGCATAACCCATCTCTTTTGGGTACATTCGTGTTGACCGACTGAAAAGCACTAAACTCTTGTCATGTCTAGTAAATTTGCGACATCCAGTATGGTTAATTCGAAATTCTGTTTTAAGTCGATTTTTCCTTCAAACTTTCGTTTTATCGGATATATAATCTAACCGATTATTTCGATAACTTGTAGATAATTCGTGGTTCTCAGTCGAAATAAAACTTGCCCTCATGTCGTATTATTCGTGCAATCCTCTCAGAATAATTCGTAATATTCGATACCGTACCTACTTCGAACGTTCGTCCTCCAAAATCGCATCCTCAAGACGGCCGGCTGACCGGCACGACTTGCCTGCGGTAATCTCGTCAAACGGACCGAGATCGACGTCAGTTGAGTAAAATCATAAAACCCGTCCCCTATCGTGAACTTGTGACCACGAGGACAGCGGGAATCCTGTCAAAGGTGATTGGGCACCCTTCACGGGGCACCCATAACGGGACACCCATCACGAAACCTACTTGCCACTTTTCCCATGACCATATACTTAAAAGCGTGCGGGGGGCGAGAAGTGCATCAAGCCACTTAAAAATGACAGCCTACGTAGCATCGAAATACTAAATCCTCCTCGTGATCCGTCATGAACTGATGAACTCCCAACCACAGCATAGGGACAAAGGGAATCACGGCGCCGACCGAACAACATGTTCATAACTACTCGTGAATTTTAACCATGCCCAATCTTGAGCATGCCTCCGCCATTCTGTCAGGACAGATAAGCAGACAATCGTTGAATGGCCGGGTGCGGCGACGATTGCATAATATCTCGAGGACAACGTAAAACGACCGAGAGCGGCAGCGATTGCGATACATCGCGATATTTCTCCGCATTCAATGACGAGGACTACTGTATTCTTGTCAAACGGACAGCAAGTGGCGCCGATTGCGTAATAATGCTATATTTTCTTTTGCCCGATCTCAAGGACAATGGAAATCTCGTCGAATGACTAAAAGTGACACTGATTATCTAAATCGCGATTTTCTACGTGTTCTATCGTGAAAACTACGGGAAGCTCATCAAACAACTGAGACCAGCGCCGATCGTGTAACATCTCGATATTTCTCCGTATTTGACTGCGAAGACAGAATTCGGTGACGATCGCATAACATCGCATATATTTTTTCGCGATCTACCGCGGGGACGAAGGAAATCTCGCCAGATGGTCAAGAGCAGAGCAACCTCTTGGTACCGTAATTATAACAACATATTGTGCACATGACGACATATTAGCTGAATCAACTCATTGGATATTAAATATCTAGTATATATTTATTATTTTTAAAATTTTTATAACATCATATGAATTTCATTTAAAGCGGCTTCGGTGGCGTAGTTGGTAGCATGCTGAACTGCTGTGCCCAAGATAGCGGGTTCAAACCCGGCCGAAGTCGTCGGGATTTTTTAAAAGAGTTAAAAATCCTTCAGTATGCCTTCCTTCGGAGGGGAAGTAAAGCCGGCGGTCCCATGTCATAGATTTATAGCATGTAAAAGATTCTTCCTCAGACTAAACTTGTGTGAAGCTAAATTGTTAGGTTAGATTTCGTCGGAACGCTCTATTCAAGTTCCAACGTTCACCACTAGGTATCATTGATATCTGGTAGCAACTTGAAATTGAATGGAACTTGTAGCTCACCCTAAGGGTGTCCGCTGGAAGCAGCTACAGACTCAAGCGAGCTGAACATGTCCTCGGACACTCCCGGCACTAAAAGCCATATGATAAATTAAAAATCTCTTTAAAAAGAGTTCATTGTTGTTTTTCTTCACCGTGTGATGAGCGCCTATGCTTGCAGACCGCAGGCGTATCTTGAATTCAAAGGTAACTAAAATTAACTAAAAGGTAACTAAAAGGTACCTAAAAAGTAACTAATTTTTACTTCATCCTTACAGTAGACACCCTGTTATATGATGTGGTTCAGTTATTACCAGTGTGATTTATTAGTGTGTCCTGTATTTAGTCACAAAGTGTATTATGGCTCAGCATATGTTTTCTACTACATATTGTGTATTTATTTATGATTCAAATGTGTTAACTCATTCAGCTCGCCAAGTGAAAGTACGATTTGCAGAACGATTTCCGGGTTTTAAAGTTCCAGGCCGTACCAACATCCATGAACTTAACAATAAATTTCAGGCCACAGGTAGTGTTCAGGCTAAGGAATCTAAAAGACGGCATACGGTTCTTACCGAAGAAATATTAGACGACATCGGTCATCGTTTGGAGAATTACCCCAAAAAATTGCTTAGGCATCTTTCACAACAGGTAGGCATTTCTTATGGCTCTATGCGAAGAGCTACTAAATTGCTGAAGTTAAAACCATATAAAATAACTGTGGCACATGCTCTTAAACCGGGTGATCCTGCAATTAGGCATACATTTTGTGAGTGGACTCTCAATAGTATATACAGAGGCAAAATAGACCCACATTTAATATTTTTCACATACGAGGCTTGATTCCACCTTCATGGATATGTGGGTGCACAAAATAATCGTTATTGGCGCTCTGAGAAACCTAATATTGTTCGTGAAATACCCCTTCATGACAAAAAAAAATTGGTCTATGGTGCGCCATTAGCAGAGAAAGAGTTATAGGGCCAATTTTTTTCGAGTCAACAGTTGAAGCCCGTACATACGTGAATATGTTTTTTCCCCCTTTTTTTCTAGAGAAAATTAAGACAGGGAGAGTGAATTTTCCTTTTTTCAACAAGACTCTGCAACAGTTCATACAGCCAATCTTTTGATGAGAACAATTGAAAGTGTGTTTCAGGACAGAATTATTAGTAGAGATTTGTGGCCCCCTCTGTCCCCCGACCTAACCCCCTGCGATTTCTATCTCTGGGGTAACTTAAAGCATTAAGTGTACAAGACAAACCCATACACCCTGGAAGAATTAAAACCAAAATATCTATTCGGAAATTGCGGAATTTCTCGACGTGAACTACGGTGAGTGATGGATAGTTTCCTAAAGCCAAATATGTATGGACAATGATGGTGGCCAGTTTCAGCATCTCCTTTCGTAAAGTTGTTAAGTAAAGCCTTTAAAAGTGGTTTTAAAAATTGTTGTATGGTTTCATCCGTGCCTTTCTATGATAGCGGCAGACGGGAACGAGTGCCGAGGATGCGGAAAGGCAAAATACAGCGCAGCCGGTTCATACTCTTTTAGCTCACCCTGTAGAATGGTGCTGGATATTCTGGGGATTAGTGAAATTAATGTAAAGGGTGATGGAGAGGAGGAAGTAAGAGATAATAAGGTGTACCTGTCAGGTGTGAAACAAGGTAGGGCAAACTGGAGAGTAGGGCTGTTTGTCAAGAAAACCATAGATCGTAACATAGTTTCTGTAAGGTACGAGGGTGGACTAAAAGGAAACCGGATTGAGGGCGCACTGCCAATCGTGGATCTAGTATAGAGTTCTCCCACTAGATGGGGTTACTAGAGACCTTCACGAATCAACTGCCCACACGGCGTCCGTTTGTATGTGACCGTTTGATCGTAGTGTTGGTTTTCGATAACTGTTCTCGTGTTCCGCCTGCAAAGTAGTTACGGTAGATTGAAAAGAACAAAGAGTGTGTTTGAAATAATGTGTTTCCTGCTTGAAGAATCGGCAACAGAAGCTTGCCAAATGCTTCAACAGGATTTCAAGGAAGATGCTATGAGCCCCACACAAGTTTTTGAGTGGTTTGGGCACTTTATACGTGGTGAGATGACTTGGTCCAACGCCGAATGCCGTGGTGATAGGCAACCTCTTCAACACTTGAGCAATGCGGCGATAAATACGTCTGCCGTAATGCAGTCATTATGGCAGGCATGTTGAAGAGGTTGCCTATCACCATGGTGTACTTTTAAATCTGCCATAACAACTTCGCAGGCAGAGCACGAGAACAGTAAGAGAAAAACAACACTACTATCAAACGGTCACATACAAACTAACACCGTCTGGCCAGTTGTTTCGTGAAGGTCTCTATTAACCCTATCTAGCGGGAGAACTCTCTACGATGTCCATGAATGCCAGCGCACTCTCAGTCCGGTTTGTTTTGTGTCCACCCTCGTATGTAAATGAATCATAAATGTGGATAGGTTTGGAAATCTTGTGAACTCGATTCAGGATTGCTTCAGTGTATGCTCCACATGAATGGTCAAAGCAGGATGAAGTAGACAGATTTTATGAGGCACTGAGCGATGTGGTAGTGAGAGTTAACAATAAAGATATTGTACTTCTGAAGGGGGATTTCAATGCTAGGATAGGAAATAGGACTGGGTAAATGGGGTCGGGATAGGAAAGCAAATGTTCACTGGATTTCTGTGTTAGCATGGGATTAGCCGTTGCAAACTCATTCTCGATGTATGAGGAGATTCACAGATACACATAGGAGAATAGTGGAACCAGGTTAATAAGAGCCTATAACATCACTGAATTTCAATATAGAAATTTGATGAGGTATTGTAGAGTTTTCAGGGGCGTTTTGATGAAACAGACCACCAACCTATCTGCTGTGAATTGAGCATAGTTCGACCTAAAGTGCAGAAAGTAAGGCCTGTTTGCAGAGTGATTAGGGCTGGAAATCTCCAGGATAAGGAAATTAAGCAGAAATATATGGAAATAATTGGTGACACATTCCAAAGAGTAGATGATCAAGAATTGCAGGACATTGAAACGTAGTGGTCTTAATTTAGGGATGCAGTCCTAGCAGTAGCAAAGGCATGTATTGGGACAACGGTTTGTAAAGACAGGAAAAAGTACACATCCTGGTGGAATGACATAGTGAAGTCTGCTTGTAAAAGTGAAAAAGGATACTTACCAAATTGTCTCCAAAGGAAAGCCAGTTTGGAGAGTTATAAATAATCTTAGAAATGGAGGTAAAAGAGAAATGAGTAATATTTTTGATAATTCTATGAAACTTCTTGTAGATTCCAAGGAAGCAATAGAAAGAGGGCAAAAATACTTCAAAAAGCTAAATGTAAAGGGAAATGTATCTGCCAATGTGGCAGATTTTGCGATTATGCAAGTGAGAATGAGGACAGGAACAGGATCATGGTTGAGGAAGTAAGGGATAGTAAATAAACCACAATGTTACTAAGATGCAGGGGTAGGTGATATTCAGCGAGAATTGAAGTAGTACAGTGGAAAGGCAGGGATGAAATGGTTCCATAGGATAATCGAATTGGCATAGGATTTAGATATGTACTCTCTGACTGGACAAATGCAGTAATTGCCCCATTTTATAAGCAAGGTACAGGAAAGATTGCAACAATTATTGAGGTATTTCTTTAGTGAATGTCCCAGGCAATGTTTACTCAGGCATTGTAGAAAAGAGAGTTCGAGAGCCATTGAAAACTGGTGTGGTTTTAGACCACAATCGGGATGACAGGATCAAATTTTCAGCATGCGCCAATTTATTGAGAAATATTACAAGAAGAATAAACAGTAGTATTTGTGTTTTGTAGATCTAGAGATAAGGAAAAAGATGATTAACATCTTGGGGGGATTATGGTGTCGCGGGAAGGCTGCTACAGGAAATCAAAAGTATTTATGTTGATAATCAGGCTGCAGTGAGAGTTAATGGTAGAATGGGTTCTTGGTTTAAAGTTGTTACAGAGATGAGGTAAGGCTGTAATTTTTTATCACTGTTTATAAAAATGAAAGTTTGTTTTTCCTGAATTACCATGGAAACTTGCATTATAACATCGTTTCAGACTTTTTTTTATGACCATTGTGTGCAGAAACAAACTTTTGTCTGTCTGTGTACAAGTTTGTTCGCTTTTAACTCGAGAACGGCTTGGTGGATCGACGTAACATTTGGTACAGATACCCATCAGAGGCCCGACACTAATCATTGAAGTAACTCTTCTCCATACCTCTCATAAAAGAGGAGCTACCCCCTTAAAATACATGCCGAAATAGGCATACAAAGACGAGACAAAGCTCATTTTCATCCCCTCAACGTGAGAAACAAAACTTTTTAATTACCTAAAATCAACAGTTATTCCCAGAAAACTAATTTCCTAATGACGGAATACAAGCCCTCCTCAGTTCTCGCTACCATCATTCGTTCATACTTCATAGCGGGACTCGGTGATAGACGAGTGAGTCACACGCACAAGGGAGCTGCGAGATAGGAAAGATACTTCACCACCTTTCACTCTAACTTGATTCGTTGCATAATGTGTAGACAGTAGACACTGACAGGCAGCACAAGCTGAAGGCTGACAAAATACTTGTATGAAGGATACACAGGAAGAACGATAAGATGAGTGAAAGACTCCACATTAGGCAAAGTACTGCTCAAGTCCAAGCTCTGTGAACCTGAGAGAAATGTGGATCGCGGACGATGAGGAGAGATGTGAGGGGTTCCCAGTCGGTGCGTAGTCACAGAACCAAATACATTGGTCGGTCACCCACTCATTCGCAACACCTTACACCACACTGGTTTAGGCAACGACCCTATGTTAGCAGTATGGGAATAGACGGGAATTCCAGATAACACGGCGGGCTGTTGACAGGCCCTTCACTTCCCGCCTCCACATTTAAGGCCCTAAATTTTAACAGTGTCTGTGACATTCCCAGGAAACTAAATTCGCTCTGTTAAAGTAATGAAGGAATGACAAGCCCCTAACCATTGCAACAGTAGCTCAATTGATAACATCTGGCTATTAATGCCGAGGACCAGCTAGTTTTATATATGGATCATTTGCTGATGTGGATAACTGCCTGTGTGGGATTCAGTTAGGTGGAAACCAGGTAAGCAGTCTGCCTTAGGTATGCTTTTATTGAGTATTGATACGAGGTTTTACACGGCACTTTGCTCAGGTTACTGATGAAGAACGGACATGTTCGAAAGGAAATGTTAAGTTTAGAAGCCAATTTTTAGTGTTGCCTGTGCAAACTATCAATTGATAACTCTTCAGTTCGAAAGGAAATGTTAAGTTTAGAAGCCAATTTTTAGTGTTGCCTGTGCAAACTATCAATTGATAACTCTTCAGTTGGTCACAGTAGCGTAGCCAAGATCGACCAATGGGAATTTGAATTTATTGATAGAGAACTGCCACTGAGGCTAAAGAGCCCCTTTATGTAGCACATACCTTGATCTGGCTTGAACTATTGTAATAAGAAACTAAACCTAGCTTAACAACTAATAAAACAAAATATAAATGACATAACTAAACAAGCCAATTAGCAAACATGTCGTATACAAGACGAATTATACCAATTAGAATATAATATTTAAATAATTAACCTACCTAATGTATTATTAAATCTATTGAAGAAAAAAAAGAACAAATTTTTAAAGTATGCTAAAAAGGACTACAATTTTTATATGAATTATAATATGCTCTATCATTAAAACAAGTGCATGAGTGGCATGATTTCTCGAACTACTATCAATGCCACGGAAGTTGTATCTTGTAACTGAGGGATAACCATTATTCGGGGAATTTCAGGACATTATAATTTAATAAGAAGCAACTTGGCTATCTCACACTCAAGAAGTTAGTTTATTAAAGAAAGCTTTCTTTAATAGAATTTGGCAACACTGAAAAAATGGTTTATGCGTTGTCCCCCTCAATGAGGAGCCAGACCTAAAGGTAACAACAATACATCACTGAGCAGCCGGCGCTGTGGTGATGCAGACACAAATCACAAACATACCTATTTCCCACATAGCATGAGTTATAAAGTCATCTGCATGTGTCATTATTTAATTTTTTTAAATAATAACTTATTTTTTATTTCCAGTTCTGTTTTTATTTTTTATGCCTTATGGGGGTGGGGTTCTAACCCCCAGTAATCCCCCCGCCCTGGATACGCCATTGTTCTATCAACATACTTTTGCCCAGGGCGGGGTTAGAATATACGGTATATAAAATCCTGCAAAAAAATTACAAGTGTTTGTTGGTATTATCCTAATCCTTTTTTTTATCAGTTATTATCCTAAACCCTTATTTATCAGTGAATAATAACTAATGCATGCAAATCTTTTCAGGGATTATACTGTATATTGTACCTCCACCCAATCCTATTGGGCAAACACGTGTTGACCGACTGGAGAGTTATCTATTGGTATTTGAAAGATGTAAAACTACTAGTCATCAATTAAAACATTTCATTGTGAAATACGAGGGTCATTCAAATATTAATCGGAATTTTGGTCATTTGACTCGCGTAGTGATGTGAGCAACGCAACAAACTGAGCATCGGTGGTGTGAGAATAGAGAGGGACTAGCTATGGCCCTCACACCAGGTTTGCCAGATTCCTGAAAACAAAATAAGGGACAGGTGTGTTGTCAAGGAAATCAGTGTGTGACATAATCGACAACTAGTGAACTTCCTTTAAGAATGATTTTCTTCTTCTTCTTCTTCTTCTTCTATGGCTCTACAGTTCATTGTAAACCTTGGCCTCTTCAACAACCTCCCACCATTTATCTCGTTCCAACGCTAAAGCTTTCCAATTCCTATAGCCCATTTCCCGAAGATCTTCGATAACTCCATCCATCCATCCATCTGGTTCTCGGTAGACCTCGTCCTCTCTGTCCCCCTGGATTTCCATTTAATACCTTTTTAGATACTTCCGTATCACTCCTCCGTGCTACATGCCCGGCCCACCTCAATCTGGCTGATTTCACTATTCTTCTAATAGGTGGATCTTTATAAATGTTGTACAATTCGTGATTGTACCTCTTCCTCCTCCACGTTTCTCTTTCGCAGACTGGGCCGATGATTCTTCGAAGTATCTTTCTTTCGAAGGCATCCAGCATTCCAGTATCTTTTGCTGTTAGTGGCCAAGTTTCCGAGGCACATGTAAGCACAGGTCTTAAAAGTATTTTATAGATGGTTAATTTAGTGGTATGTGTCAAGAGCCTTGTTAGAGCAAAATAGGCTCTGTTGGCTGCTATTAATCTCTGTTTAATTTCATAAGAGGTATCATTTGAGTAGGTGACTGTTGATCCCAGATATTTAAACTGCTCAACTCTCTCAAAGGTGTAATTGCCCACAGTTATTGAGGGTGGCATGTTCTCCGTACGTGCTTTCCCAGCAGCCATATATTTAGTTTTCTGCTGGTTACTGTATGTTCAGTCCCATTTTCCTACTGGCCTGTTCAAGGGCGATGAATGTCTCTTCCATTGCCTTTCGAGTTCTTGCGTCTATATCTATATCATCGGCATATGCAAGTATCTGCAATGATTTATAGAAATTTGTTCCCCTATTCAGGAGTTTTGCATCTCTCATCACCTTCTCCGAGGCAACATTAAACAGGAGACATGCCAGCGCATCACCCTGCCGTACCCCATTCTGAATATTTAATGTCTCAAGACATCATTCCTCCCGTTCTTAACTACTTCGTGTCCCACTCATTGTCATTCTCACCAACCTTACCAATTTTCCAGGAATTCCCAATTCAATCATAGCATGGTACAATTGCTCTCTGTCTATACTGTCATATGCTCCTTTCTAATCAATGAAGAGGTGATGCATCCCAACCCCATATTCAATTGTCTTCTCTAAAATTTGCCTTAAGGTGAAAATCTGATATATAGTGGACTTTCCTGGGATAAATCCACACTGATATGACCCAGTCTCTCTTTGAACAATTGGGAGAAGACGGTCAAATAGAATGTTAGACAATACTTTGTATCCCAAATTAAGTAACGTAATTCCTCTATAGCTATCACACTCAAGCTGATCTCCTCTTTTATATACAGGACCTATAATTCCTTCTTCCCATTGCTGAGGCATTTTCTCCTCATCCCATACTGAAGTAGCTATTTTTAGGAAAGTCCGTTCCAATTCATTGCCACCTTGCTTGAGCAATTCCGCTGGAATATAGTCTGTTCCTGTTGCCTTGTTCTTCGATTTCTTCATGGCAGTTATCACTTCTTCTAGAGTTGGTGCACCTATATTTTCGTCAGGGTCATTTTCTCCTTGTGCATTTATTGAGTGTCATGTTATCATTCTAAAATTGATAAGTCTATCAAAATGTCGCAGCCATCTTTCACATATCTCTTTCCCCCTGCTATCAATTTTTCCTGTTTCATCCTGGAGCATGGGAGTTAATTATAGAGTAATTGAGGTGCCTAGAATCAAAACCTTCCAAATCCATTCCTTCACTTTTTTGGCAAAGTGGCAAAAACTGCCACAAACGAACCAATACCCAAAAGGAAATACTTCTTACACTAAAAAATTAATTAATTATTTTTAGTGCGCCTGTTCGCCATCTCTTGATGAATACAGTACTTTTGCATTTGTCAGTTGGCACAGGCTAGAGTAAAAGGTGGCTTTTCACCGATGTCTCAGTCTCACTCATGGCTGTGATTATATGGAAGCTACTGAGGTATGGGTGGGGCTTAGTAATGGCATTCGGGGCACAGTCAGTGCCTGTGAATGCTGTGAAAGGTTCAACTCATAGGGTTAGGACTACTGTTCTGACTCAGTGAGGAAAGCAATGGCAAACTACCTCACTCCTCTTCTTGCCTAGAACGCCTCAAAATAGTGCTGCCTTGGGTTTTTGTGGGTATCTACTCACATAACGTAACGGCGGTACTTTTTGAGGATCCAACCAGCCTTCGGGCTGACTACCTAACAGACAGACAGAAACAGTGACGAAGAATGAAGCTGATCCCCTAGATAGTTATAAATTTATTTAGAAAAATATAAAGCAATAATTCGGATTTGTCGGGGTTTGTTACTAAGATTTGGCTTTGGCAGGTTTTGATACCAAAGAACCCTAATAAATTGGAAGTTGCGAACAGGTTGTAGAAACTGAGTAAGCTTTACTAAGAAATTAATATTTTGAATGAAAGTTAACTAAATTTAGGTTATTAAATAAAAAATAGTGAGTATCATTTTTGTGTTTATTTGCACGAAGATTATTGGTTAGTAAGAATAAACAGAAAAATAATAAAACTAATATTACCCATTCAAGATTTGATTGCCACTGAGCATGGCTGTGCCAGCGTTTGTTTATTGTAGCATGAGCCCCGTGGGGCGAAGCGGAGGACACAGCAATGACAGAGTGCAGTCTGCACATAGGTCAAGCTGCATTGCGTCAGATAAGCGTCATAGGGGCTCATGTCACCATGGAGGGTTAAACGATGACTGAAGGTACCGGTACTGGAGCTGAGTCATATCCTACTCGCGTAACAGTACACATAGAATAGTTCCCATCTCCACCGCCGGCAATCAATTCGTGAAAGAGTATTGAATAATAATTATAAGGGAAAACGTCAAATTAAATTCATGTTCAATTCATATGGTTCAGGTTCTTAGAGACAAAACAATCGTCATTCAACTATTAAATCACATTCTTTATTGGAAGTTCTAGCTACAAAATGTCTGTTTCTACCTCATCCTCAATAGTAGTTTCCCAATCTTCATCATTACCTTCATGTTTGCCTCAACTTTCCAGATTGCAATAAAACTGAAGCACTTCATTTTCCCTCCATCTTTCTCCAAAATGCTTCGAAAGCAGTCTCGAAACATCTTTCACTTCTTGATCCTGAAGGACAACCCCTTCGTTAATGTATTCCGGCTCTACGTGAGTCATATCAAAATCAGGTCTCGTGACACGTTTATGTTCGCAAATATCAGTTCTGTGGAAAACTTCACCCCGGACCAAAATGTTATTGTTCTCCTTGTTCTTTGTCAAAATTATCCTAAACAAATTATTATTATCGGAAAGTATAACTACATAAACCATTCTGATCATGTCAGGCAGGGGTACGTTCTCTGACTAATGCTGGTAGGTAAAGAGTAAATACTTCGCAAAGCATCATAGAAGGTAAGATGGCGGAACTGAGTGATCCTATTGGCTGATGTGGATGTGGCGGGTTTTGTAACCAAAAATGGCGAAATTGTATTTGGACTTGGCGGATATTGCAACTAAGCCTCAACTTTGACTTTGTTTTACAGTAGGATGTAGCAGGTTTTGTGAAAAAATAATAGTTTTAATGAATTCAGCGCAACAAAAGCTATAAGAAACAATGCTTATCTCAATTTTCATAAAATATGGATTTGGCGGGTTTTGATTCTAGGCACCTCAATTAAAGAATTTACCAAAAAGGTGGTATATTGGCTTTCACGGCTGGTGAATTAAAACTCTGCAATTCTTCTAGGTTTGTGCCGTGTCTTGTGTGGGGTTTCGCCTAGGACACCAACCTGGCTCATCGGCGGGCTCTTGGTGTCCCCGCCCGGACCCCCACAGGAGTGACGAACTGCGCGCCACCTCCCTTTATATTAGGTGCAACTGCACCACTTGACTGTTAGAACTAAAAGCTCAAGCAGCCTTAACCTCCCTATGAAGGCTTCCAAAAAGGTGGTATATTTGCTTTCACGGCCGGTGAATTAAAACTCAGCAATTCTTCTAGGTTTGTGCCGTGTCTTGTGTGGGGTTTCACCTAGGACACCAAGCTGGCTCATCGGCGGGCTCTTGGTGTCCCCGCCCGGACCCCCTCAGGAGTGACGAACTGCGCGCCACCTCCCTTTATATTAGGTGCAACTGCACCACTTGACTGCGAGAATTAAGAGCTCAAGCAGCCTTAACCTCCCTATGAAGGCTTCCAAAAAGGTGGTATATTGGCTTTCACGGCCGGTGAATTAAAACTCAGTAATTCTTCTAGGTTTGTGCCGTGTCTTGTGTGGGGTTTCGCCTAGGACGCCAAGCTGGCTCATTGGCGGGCTCTTGGTGTCCCCGCCCGGACCCCCACAGGAGTGACGAACTGCGCGCCACCTCCCTTTATATTAGGTGCAACTGCACCACTTGACTGCGAGAACTAAAAGCTCAAGCAGCCTTAACCTTCCTATGAAGGCTTCCAAAAAAGGTGGTATATTGGCTTTCACAGCCGGTGAATTAAAAACTCAGCAATTCTTCTAGGTTTGTGCCATGTCTTGTGTGGGGTTTCGCCTAGGACACCAAGCTGGCTCATCGGCGGGCCTTTGGTGTCCCCGCCTGGACCCCCACCGTAGTGACAAACTGTGCGCCACCTCCCTTTATGTTAGGTGCAACTGCACCACTTGACTGCGAGAACTAAAAGCTCAAGCAGCCTTAACCTCCCTATGAAGGCTTCCAAAAAGGTGGTATATTGGCTTTCACAGCCGGTGAATTAAAACTCAGCAATTCTTCTGGGTTTGTGCCGTGTCTTGTGTGGGGTTTCGCCTAGGACACCAAACTGGCTCATCGGCGGGCTCTTGGTGTCCCCGCCCGGACCCCCTCAGGAGTGACGAACTGCGCGCCACCTCCCTTTATATTAGGTGCAACTGCACCACTTGACTGCGAGAACTAAAAGCTCAAGCAGCCTTAACCTCCCTATGAAGGCTTCCAAAAAGGTGGTATATTGGCTTTCACGGCCGGTGAATTAAAACTCAGCAATTCTTCTGGGTTTGTGCCATGTCTTGTGTGGGGTTTCACCTAGGACACCAAGCTGGCTCATCGGCGGGCTCTTGGTGTCCCCGCCCGGACCCCCACCGTAGTGACAAACTGCGCGCCACCTCCCTTTATATTAGGTGCAACTGCACCAATTGACTGTGAGAACTAAAAGCTCAAGCAGACTTAACCTCCCTATGAAGGCTTCCAAAAAGGTGGTATATTGGCTTTCACGGCCGGTAAATTAAAACTCCGGGTGGGGACACCAAGAGCCCGCCGATGAGCCAGCTTGGTGTCCTAGGCGAAACCCCACACACGACACGGCACAAACCTAGAAGAATTGCTGAGTTTTAATTCACCGGCCGTGAAAGCAAATATACCACCTTTTTGGAAGCCTTCATAGTGTACAGCATCCCAGGGGTATGCACCCCTTGGAGACCATCCCCCCAACATCTGGCTAAATCCCCTAAAATGGCAACCCTTGGAAAGCCGGGGCAACATCCATTAATACTGTAAGGACAGCTTGCTACTCCATAAAGCAGCTCAAGCCTTACGTAATCATTACACTCAGCGACATAGTACTAACTGGGCCAATACATTGCTGACAGGAGGGCGTCTGAAGGTATAAGAAGACGTCCTAATGAGGTCAAACTCTCTCTTCATTGTCAGTGCTCCATCAAGACGGCCGAAGCTACGCTGGTGTCAACCGAGGTGAGTCAGTCAAATCGTGTTCAGAGTCCTACTATGTAACCTGCAACCCACAACTTGTATCACATTATAAACATAATTTCATTCCCTACAAGGGACTCACACAAAGAATATCACAGACCAATAAAACACTTGGTCCACACTCTACACTAGCATTACTGTTATACGCCTCTTTACATCCCAACGCCCTTCCTTATTCCCGTCACGTAAAGACGTGACAGACGGTAAGCCATTGGCGCTAACTCAGGTATCTTTGTGTTTCTCGAGCCGGCTGCCAGCAAGCAGCGCGTGCCACCCGGCTGATACGAGCAGAGTCGATTACATAACAAGCAGTCAGCTGAGCGACTAGTACAGCGACCCTTTGCAGTGGGTCCCATCCCCTCAAACACTACCACATTATTTATAGGAACGCCCCCTAGTTCCTAGCACACCACAACACACTACACTGGTCAGCTTGCCCTGTCAAGGGGAGCTACCCTTCTTTAGGCACAACCTCATAAATTAGTACAGCAACTCTCCCTTTTAGATCCACCCCCAAATAAGGGATCTAAAACACTGGTGGAGGCGGGGTCCTACGCATAGAGAAAAGGGACTCAACCAACGAGCCCTCGTAGGTAAAACGACCCCTTCCGTACCGCAAAAAGCCAAGCAAATTAGTGAGAAAATTTTTCCCCCAGACAAAAAGCACCATTTTTTTTTGTGTGCTCCAAATTAGCTACACAGGGGAACTTCTTAATAAACCAACCCCCTAACCCCATACAGAATCAGCCGTGAGACGGCAAGAGTACGTACAGACGGGTAGCGTGCACGCGAGGTACCTCATGAAAACTATAATTATAAGGGATTAGCGCGATTAAGTAGACATAAGGTCATTGTAAATTATAATTTTTCAGGATAAACTGTATACCATTATTCCACTAGACATAAGGTCATTGTAATTTATAAGTTTTTCAGGATAAGCTTTATACAACTATACACTATATATATTTTTGTTTGTTCACCAAAATGCCAATGTCCATCATGTGTATGATTTGTTTTCTTTCATTTTTCCTTCTTCTAACTTCCCCATTTGTCAGGGTGTTCCGTTTTTCCCACACAAATAAATACTTTTGAATATTTCCCTTAAATTATACCCTGGAACACCCATTTTTCTATTTTCTTCTACCTTTCTTATTGCAGGGAGCATTTTTTCCCTAAGATGGGGCGGGCGAAGCAATCATCCGTTCGGCCCTGGGTTTTTCCTCCCTGCACAAATATGTGACACGTCACCATCAGAAACCATGTTTTTTTTTAAAACTAGCAATATGCCAGCAAATGCAAGGGCAATTTTTTTTTTTACATATCGAATTTATTTTAATGTTCAATTTTTCTCAAAATGTCAATTTTTTCCCAATGTTAATCAAATCTTTCGCAAATGTCAATTGTTTTGTTTGTTTTTTCACAATGTCAATGTATACATATATATGTAAATCCCATAACCCTCCCCTCTGAACACGGGCTCACCTCACACCCACACTTCGATACGACGCCACCAGGAGATACGAGAGGGTTTTCCAGGACCACTACGTCAACATCCCAACTTCCAGTTCCGTTCCCGTTCGCGAGGACGCGAACAAATGAAGGAAGACTCTTGTACAGCATCCCAGGGGTATGCACCCCTTGGAGACCATCCCCCCAACATCTGGCTAAATCCCCTAAAATGGCAACCCTTGGAAAGCCGGGGCAACATCCATTAATACTGTAAGGACAGCTTGCTACTCCATAAAGCAGCTCAAGCCTTACGTAATCATTACACTCAGCGACATAGTACTAACTGGGCCAATACATTGCTGACAGGAGGGCGTCTGAAGGTATAAGAAGACGTCCTAATGAGGTCAAACTCTCTCTTCATTGTCAGTGCTCCATCAAGACGGCCGAAGCTACGCTGGTGTCAACCGAGGTGAGTCAGTCAAATCGTGTTCAGAGTCCTACTATGTAACCTGCAACCCACAACTTGTATCACATTATAAACATAATTTCATTCCCTACAAGGGACTCACACAAAGAATATCACAGACCAATAAAACACTTGGTCCACACTCTACACTAGCATTACTGTTATACGCCTCTTTACATCCCAACGCCCTTCCTTATTCCCGTCACGTAAAGACGTGACAGACGGTAAGCCATTGGCGCTAACTCAGGTATCTTTGTGTTTCTCGAGCCGGCTGCCAGCAAGCAGCGCGTGCCACCCGGCTGATACGAGCAGAGTCGATTACATAACAAGCAGTCAGCTGAGCGACTAGTACAGCGACCCTTTGCAGTGGGTCCCATCCCCTCAAACACTACCACATTATTTATAGGAACGCCCCCTAGTTCCTAGCACACCACAACACACTACACTGGTCAGCTTGCCCTGTCAAGGGGAGCTACCCTTCTTTAGGCACAACCTCATAAATTAGTACAGCAACTCTCCCTTTTAGATCCACCCCCAAATAAGGGATCTAAAACAATAGGGAGGTTAAGGCTGCTTGAGCTTTTAGTTCTCGCAGTCAAGTGGTGCAGTTGCACCTAATATAAAGGGAGGTGGCGGGCAGTTCGTCACTCCTGTGGGGGCCGGGCGGGGACACCAAGAGCCCGCCGATGAGCCAGCTTGGTGTCCTAGGCGAAACCCCACACAAGACATGGCACAAACCTAGAAGAATTGCTGAGTTTTAAAGAATTTACCCTTTATCCTGAGTACTGACAGTCTTGGATTAATAGGTGTAAACCCAATTACAACGTGCTTTAGCTGGTGGTGTACCACAAATCCTGTGCCGAACTTGTGCTTCTCCTCGCTACAGCTATAGAATATATTAGCTTCTCGCTTTTCTAGAATTCCACTTCCTGTCCACCTTACTTCTTGTAGAGCTATGATACTCTGCTTCAGCTTCATTGTTTGGTTCAGCAGCACTTTCAGGGCTCCTGGACGATACAAAGATCTCACATTCCAGGTTCCAATATATAAATCTGACCTAGGCTTTATATTTCTTTTCTTTCTTTCATGCACTGAACGCTTTATATTTCTTTTCTTTCTTTCATGCACTGATGGTCCATTATCATTGTCCTTTTCCACGTCAAGTTTGTCTCCATTAATCAGTCCGGCTTTCTTTCGTTGAAGTTTCGCAACTTGACCGTTTTACAGACCTCTTTCGGAGGACGGGTAATTTTTATTCGGGGTTTTCTTCCCTTAGCCATTGGGGAACCAACCCCACATACTACAAGGCAGCAGCATCTTCACCAGAGCCTCGTTACCCGCCACTTTTCAGGGTTCCTGCCGGGCCCTCCCAGCTACCAAAGCGGTCATGGGGCACACACAGTCCCCACTGTACATCACCCCACCAGGCTTATGGGAGACTTAAGAATGATTTTACAGAAGTTATTTTGACATCACAGGGCAGTTAATCGGTAAATAATTAATACCTTTACCAGTATTACACTGTCTATACTGAAACTAACATTTTCTTTCCTTGCTGATACTACATCATTCAACATATTTTTCGTTACTCCGAACAGATTTTAATAGTTTGTCTTTCTTAACAATTTCATAAGAGTCTTTGCATAAAACTGAAGATAAATTCACATAAATAAACAACAACACAATAAATAAAAGAGTTTCTTCCGTCTTTACGAACGGATATACCAGAGTAAATGCTCTTTGCAATGAAAACTTTAGACAGAAAACCCAAAGAAGGAAATAGTATACTGTACCAGAGGTGTAAACACACACGCATTTCTCTTGAGTTTCAAAATGCTCTGAAATACGAGACAATAACCGTTCTGGATAAGAACTGTCCGGGATGCGGCACATTTAGAACGAATACGGGACGTCTGGCAACCCTGCCTCACACTCATGTCCGCTATTTCAGTATCGTTACTAATGGACAGGAAGTACCTGTGTCTGGTGCGCAACACATTCATTTTCTCACCAATGAAGGTGTGCAATCAAGTGAAATTTTGAAGAGTCTCCAAGCACAGTTGGGTGATGCTACTCAGAGTGAAACCCAAATGTTCGTTTGGACCCAGAAGTTTTGAAATGGTCGTGATAAGCTGAAAATCAAAACCATAAACTGCATCTGGCGTCAATGAAGACAATATTCAGACCATGCATGAGCTTGCTCGATGCATTACTGTTGCCGAGATTGTATCAGATGTGAGTATAAGTTTTGGAAGTGCCCATACAATTATTGTATCGGACCACTTCGACACAGAAGATTATCGGCAAGGTGAGTTCCACATCTTTCCACCGAGGTACAAAAGAATGTGAGAAAGGCATCTGTCAAAGACTTCTGAATTCCTTTGAAGAAAAAGAACTCTTTTGGACCGTATCATGACCAGCGATGAAAACATGGGTCCATTACTATATGTCAGAGATCAAAAGGACGAGTATGGAGTGCAGAGAAGTTGGAGAGGCGGCCCTGATAAAGGGCAAGATTCGATTGTCAATCAGAAAAGTTTTGGTAACTGTGTTTTGGGACCCCAAAGATGTAGTGCTGATTGACTACCTGCATGAACAAAGGAGGGTGAATGCGGCCTACTACTGCCAGCTGTTGGATGATGTCAAGTCTGCTTATCACAATAAACTACACCGGCAGCTGATTCGCAATGTCGTCCTGCATGCCAGCTACTGGGGCAGCAATTTTCTCTCTTCCATGAAGGGATTGGATAGTTTCCTATCCAATGGAGTAAAATGTATTTCTGTTGAAGGATACTATGTAGAAAAATAAGGTACTCTATTTGTATTTTTACGTAACACCAATATAGCCGTGCTCAAAAATTCTGGTTTATATTTGAATGGCCCTCGTAAGTTTCTATCGACTTGGTGGATCAAATTCACCTTTGGAAGTATATCGTGAAATTCAACGATGAACATAAAATTGAACCTGCCTGAAAACTGACAAGTAGTAGAGATGTTTCAATAGGGTGTATGTTGTTGTATACCCATTGAATTGTTCCAAGTAAATTCAACCCTTGGAGAATGGTGATCTCTAGTGGTAAACAGGCAAGTTGTCTGAATATCCTCATAGAAATTCGGCTTACTTCTTAGACCCAACTATATTTCAATATATTAGCTGCTTATTTGTTGTAATTCATATTGGAGAGTGTAAAAATACATAATCAGAAGAATATTACATCCCTTTTTATATGATATACAAAAAACGTTTTTTGAAAAAATCTTAAATCAATGAGCATTTTGGAGAGCTTCTGCTAATGAGAGTTGTCCCCATCGATGAAAGAGCAGAAGCAGGCATTTTTAGAATGTTATATTTGCGATTAAAAATCAGAATGATGAAAAAGGTATGTAAAAATACTAACAATTTCTTCTTTAAATAAGTTTTCAAATGATGTGTATGTAACAAGGTGCTGCATGGGATTTTAATCTCGCCCTCTTTTCGCTCCTAGAAAGGCTAAATTTAAAAAGCAACTGACACACACAATTGGGTACATTTTATGGTGACTTACCTGCAAGATTTCACTTTTTCAACTGAAGCAATTCATGAAATATGGGTTTCTTTAAAAATTGCATCCCCTTTTCTTTTCCCTAAAGATTGAACTTCTACCCCTTCTTAGTGAGTGCTTTTTTTATATTTCATGTTTCTATGGTGAGTGGTGTGGTCTGTGCAATGATGAGTCATACCTTTTATGTGTGTGTACATATAAATATTTGAGTGTATGTTCTAAAATACATATTTATTAATTTTATAAATCTCAGAGTAAATAGAAATCAGTTAAATTTTCTTTAAAGAATAAATTTAAATTGAATATCAACATCATTATCATCTTGCACAGTTACCAGCCACTGGCCGAGTCTGTTTAGAACATAAGCTTCTCCATCGTCTTCTGTCTTTCCACCTTGGTCCAGTCTTCTCCTTTCTTTTGAGCGCAGTCTTCCACGCCTTTCAGCCTCTTGGTCTTTCTCCCTTTATTTACATCTCGTGTATATTCCTGGGTATCCTCTTCTCCCTCCATTTGCTTAATATGACCATCCATTTAAGCCTTGATTCCATTATCCTATCCTGTAATGCTTCCTCCTTCACTAATTCTCAGATCCTTTCATTTCTTAACCTGTCCATCTTTGTCACTCCAATGCGGTTTCTCAAGAATTTCATCTCACTAGCCTGTATCTTGCTTCTCTCTCTTCCTAACTCAGGTTTCTGAGGCATATGTCAGGATTGGAACATGGTACATCTGATATATGACCCTTTTACTGATTTAAGGGACATCCTTGCTCCTTATCAGACTTCTAAACACTCTTCCTGAATAATTCTGCTTGCCTAACCTGCTCATTTATTTCTCTATCGTTTCTTCCATTTTCCTGCAACATGTTTCCCAGATACTTGAAACTCTCTACTTCCCTCAGTTGTTCCCACCTATTGTTATTCCCATTGTAACTCTCTCCTCCTTCCTGGTTGTGATCATTACCTCACTGTTGCTTATGCTAAATTTCGTCCCGTATCCATTTACTATTCCTTCCAATACATATATCAAGATAAATGTTTTATAAAAGCAAATATTTGTTTCATACATGTGAAAGAATGCCTTTATTCTTATCATGGTGTATTATTGCCTTTTATTAAAGGCCTTGAAGGAGAAGAGTTATGACACCATATTTGAAAATTTTAATTTTCAGTAGAACATGTAGAAAATGAAGAACGGCATATGATCCGGCAGCTTCGTACCCAAATTCGAGATATGATGGAAGATTATAAGAAAGGGAATGATGCACATGAACTTCTAATGGAGGATCATAAAGCAGCAGAGAAGGTGGGTAATATCATTTGTAAGACTCTGTATTTCATTCCCAGCATCTATTATTCATGTATCAACTTTCTCTACAACTTAGAAATTATTCTTGGATGTCAGCACAGCATTGAGGTGGTGTTTGCTTGATTGTTTTTGATATTGTATGTTGTTTGGTGGTTATAAGTCTCACTGCATTTTGTATTATTAATATTTACTGCCCATGTTTAATTATTGTTATTATTATTATTATTATTTTATTATTCTTTTTCGACTTTATCAACCATTTTCATTCTCTGGGTCTTCATCTATTTTTCTGGTGTTTTTCTTTATTTTCTGTTCTCCTCTATCCGAAACTTCCTCTCAAACACTCTTTAAGAAGTTTTTTAGTCATTACTGATATATTTCATGGCTCATATATTCTTATTTTGGTTTTGCAAGACACTAGCTGTGATTTGATTAATTATAGATGGGCAAGATGTCCTTTTTTTTTAATTTTCTTTTAATGATTCTTCTATTTATTTCTTCACTCACTCTGTTGTTGTTGATTCACAATATTTTCAAATAAATAGGAATCTATTGCTAATTTGTTACGAATTCTTCTTTTGACAGCCATTAAATACATGTACGTTGTTTTATTTGCATTAGCATCTTAACTCATCTTTTTCCCTTTTCTCTCCAGCTCCATGGATATATTCTATAAATACCCTAAACTTTGAAATATCAATGCTGCATCATCAGCATAGGTGCACATACATTTGGGTTGTCTTATAGGCTACACAATATTATTTGCTCCAAGAAGTTTCCCCAGTATCCTACTCTGTTTAAAGCCAGATTGAATAGAATAGCAGACAAAGCATCATCCTGTCATACACTCTTTCAAGCATCTCCAACATTGCCTTCAACGATCACTTTAGTTTTGACATTTAGCAGTCATTTCACTAATCTAATTAGCTTCAAGGGATTCTTTCTACTCCATGTATTTCTATAATCCTTGCATGTTTAATTAGATCTTAAAATGTGTTGATCAGCCAAACCTGTACTTAAGACATAATGGGAGCTATTTGAGGTGCCAACGGTATCTAAATAAAAAAAGACAGGACTAGCCACATTGGAATACTCCAATTTGAATATGCAGGACTCTTGTCTCTCCTGGCTCATTGCAGTGTGTCTGATGTACCTTCTGGAATGGACACTAGTCTGATGCAGCCTTGTGCTCATGGATTGATCTAAGACAGAAACCCAAATTTGGGGCAGATGATCTAGATATTTTACCTCGTAAAAATAACAATCGCCTCCATCACCGAACCCATATCGGTTGGTTAAGGTCTTATTTTGGAAGTCCAACAGTTGTATAAGTATCATTGCTAGTTTTAATTAGTGTGAAGAATGACAAGAGGATACCTGAAATTAGGAAGTGGAGGTCAAGTTAGAAATTATGTTACTGGTTGCCCAGTCATGCCAACATGTATATGCTGTTATGATGTCATTTCTGATTGGAGCTGAGGTTAGGAAGAAGTTGGCTGTTGACTTGAAAAAGGCACCAGTCTATCATTTACCTGAAGTTGAAATGATAAACCACAGAAAACCATTTGAAGGGTGGCAGATGGTGGATTTGGAACCCATCCATTTTCTAACCATGTTGGCTAACTTTAAGGTCAGTAATTCATATGAATTGAGTACCGAGTGGGATTGCATGGTGTACATGGGCGCCCACGGGGAGAGGCAAGGAGGGGGGCAGGTCCCCTGTGGAATTCCGAGAATGTTGATATTCGATTGGTCATTGTCACCAGTTTATTTCATAAATTGAAGTTTCTGATAATCAACTGACAAATGTTATAATAGAGAACTTCTTTAATGTTGCTGACATAATATGTATTTACATTCAAAAATATATGGTTCTAATGATATCATGCACTAGACCACCAATGGAAACATAGCTCCATTTTTCAATATGGTTATGCCTTGTGTAAATACCGTATGTTTACCCAACACTATCAAAAGTGGTTAGGCTGGCTACTACTTTCACCACCTCACTTTGGCAGTGACGATATGAAAGCACGTTCTGGAGATATTTTTATACATTGCAACACCGATAGTGGATTTTAGCCCCTAAAACGAGGTTTTCATTGCTGACTAGTAAAACCCTGGTCTCTTATTGTCACGCTTACAATATAGGGTCATTTACTGTATTCAGGCCCGTAATTACGGGGGAACAAACAGGGCAGCTGCCCAGGGCGGCAGATTTTAGGGGCGGTAAAATCTGGAAAACTGTATAAAACCGCTTGAGCATTAAACGCCAAGTTATTAAAGTTTAAACCCCTCCACACACACACATACACACACACAAGAGTATTTTTCATTGTCGCACATTTGCAATGTTGATTATTTAAGGACACACAAAACAGGGTTGTGTTAGTCATCTTGGTGTTCTTGCTTTTGAATCTGACTTGAAAGTGAAATTGGACTAATGAAATTCTAATCTTGTTAGCAAATGACAAGGCAGGAAGGAATCCCGTTGTTATTTAAATAATTGGTGTTTGTGATTTTTTCTTTTATTACGTATGGCTTTTAGTGCCGGGAGTGACCGAGGACTCGGCTCGCCAGAGTAGCTGCTTCTATGCGGACACCCATGGGGTGAGCTACAAGTACCGTCACGTGTGGAGTGTTGTCTGGGGAGGAAAGTGAATGCAAGGACGAGGAATTGGAAGGTAGCGGCTGTGGCCTATAGTTAGGGACCAAGCCCGGCATTTGCCTGGAAGGAAGGCGGGAACCCACAGAAGACCATCTTCAAGGTTGCCGGCGGGGGGATTCGAACCTCCTCTCCTCCCGGATGTGAGCGACTGCCTGCAGCCACACCGTAACGACCATGACTAACTCACCCGGTATTTTGCCATCGCTTGTAGATGATATCTTTTAAAATTTTAATATATTAGACTAAGTTTTTTTTTTTAATTTATAATTTTAGTAAAATAATATTTATAGTGTTTGCCACTTGTAGTTAAATACACGCTCAGTGAACTTGAATAAATCTACATATTTTAAGTCGGGGTAGCAAATATTTTTTTATTTTTTTGCTCCCAGGTGCTTCAGGAGCCTGACTGTGTTGTACACTCGTCTAATTTTGTGTCGTTCTGCCTTACTGCAATCGTTATTCGTGCTGCAAAATGCCGTACATTTTTATTCAAGGTGTGCCATAGTATTGCGGTCCATTTCTTGAGAACAGAGCAATTATTGCTACAAATGAACAATGTTGTAGATTCTTAACCTGTAGTGTTCAATCTTCTTCGAAGCAATTTACAGGCTAATAGTTAAATAGTTCTGTGGTGTTTTTGTGCCATTATCAAAGCGACTGAGATTCTCACTCTCAATCGAATGTAGACGGTAGATCAGTTGAGACAAAATGGTGAATTCATTCCTGATAGACTTCGTAATGTTGTAGGCTATACGATTCCAATGGAATCTTCTTGCAAGGCAATTGTCGATACGCAACATGTAGCCTACTTATATGAGCGGAGAAGCTAATTTAATCCTAATTTAAGTGGGCTCATAGTCGTATTGACCGACTGAAAGTTACAATTCATTATAGATCAATCAGGTGATAACGCCAAAGTTCAAGGGGGGATTGATAATGATGTGCTTCTGAAAGAAGAAAATTACAGAACAGACATTGGCAGGCTCTTAACTCGAACATTTATGTGACATTCTTAAGTACGAATGTATAATAGTTAAATGATCCTCCGATGTTTGTCGTTATCAAAGCACCTAAGTGAGAAGTACATGATTTAGTGAGTTTTATATATTTTACTTAACAACACGAAGTAAGAATACTGCAATGGAATGCAGGTGGTCTATCAACAAAGAAACTTTTGGAAGTAAAGAAAATCATGATAGACAGAGATATAGACATCCTTCTAATCAATGAAGCCAACACTACACCTGAAAACATATAATATTTAAAGATCCAAGGGTATACCATCTACACTCTCTTCAAAACAAGACAAATAGCAAGCGGAATATTTGCAGCAGTGAAGAACATCATCATGTCAAAATTCAGAATTGTAAAAGAAATGGACCCAACAGATACATCAGAAATTATCGAATTATCCATATGGATCAACAACAAGAAAATAACAATATTCTGTGTTTTCAGTCCTCCAAACAATAAAAATCTGAATCTTCACCTTTTAGAAATCAAAACAGCTACTATTTTTATAGGAGACTTCAATGCAGCTTCTCCAGTCTGGGGCTACAACTACACAAATTCAGCTGGTAAAACAATAAAAGACCTTAATAGAGAGTAGCTCTCTTGAGCTATTATATAGTAACAAAGACCCAGCAATATTCATTCACCACTCTGGTTCCTCAACTAACCCAGATCTCATATTAGTCTCAACAGATGATATCTTTAACAATAAATTTTCAATGGAAGAGTTAATGTTAGCAATAAAGAACACACAAGTCAGAAAACAACCAGGACCAGATGAGATATTCCCAGAATTCATAAAAAATCTAGGTCCATCTGCTCTAAACATACTGCTACACATATTCAACAAATTTTGGACATCAAATGATAACCTACCTAAAGACTGGACTAAAGCAACCATCATTCCAATCTTAAAACCAGGCAAGCCAAAAAACCAAGTCCCCTCGTACCGACCTATAGCACTTACCTCCATTCTGGTAAACATTCTAGAAAGGATGATTACAAATAGACTCAATTGGTACTTGGAAACAAAATCTCTTCTATCAGAAGAACAAGCAGGGTTTAGACAAAACAGGTCCTTCTCCCACCAAATAATGAGATTTACACAAGCTGTTAAAGAAGCCTTTAACAAAAGGGAAAGTGTTCTTGCAGTTTTCATCGATTTTAAAGGAGCCTATGATACTGTATGGCGAAACATGCTGCTAAAGAAACTTATCAACTTCAAAGTAAATGGATGTATGTTAAACTGGTTTTCAAAATTCCTTTCACAAAGAATGATCAATGTTCGTTACAACAACAAAACTTCAGGCTGCAAGCAATCAAAACTAGGCCTCCCACAAGGAGCTGTATCAAGCACAACTTTATTCAATGTGTACATCAACGATCTTCCAAAAACAATAAAGAAAGTAGGTAATGTGAATATCAGCATGTTTGCAGACAATGTTATCATTTGGACCACAGCACGTAACAGCCCAAATCAGCAAATGCTTCTTGAACACAGAATGAACCAGGCACTTATAAAACTCAAAAACTGGACCGAAAACAATAATATGGAAATCAATACTTCCAAAACATTATAGCAGTTTTTCTCCCTGAGACATCACAATCCAACTTTTTGTCTCAAATTTAGTAATCAAGACCTTCCAAAAAGTGAAAGTACAAAGTACCTAGGTATCATCATGGACAAGAAGCTGAACTGGACCAAACACATAAAACATGTGGAGGATAAGGTAAGCAAACGGATGAAATTACTGAAGAGACTAGCAGGAGCTACTTGGGGTAGCACTCAAGACACACTCAACAAAACCTACAATACTTACATCAAACCTATCATAAAATATGGCAGTGAAGTACTCTCTACAGCACCCCAGTCAAACATTGATCGCCTCGAGAGGTGTCAGAATAATGCCCTACGAATCATAACAGGTGCAATAAAAACCACACCTATAACCGCCTTGCAATTATATACCCACAACTTACCAATAGAAGAAGAGATGAAACATCAAACAGCCAATGCATACCTCAGTATACAAAGACTACCTCAAATGACATGGATCAAAAAACCAGTTTCTAGCCCCAATCTTAAAACGCAAAAAGATCCCTTAAGCCTCGCCAAAGAATACATCAATAAGAGCAATCTGCAAATAAAACTTGAACCACTCTGTATGCCAGTCAATCCCATTGAATATATACAAGTGACTACAGATCTTACTTTGTTAGAAGAGATCTGCAAGAAAGACTCTTCACCACAAGATCTAAAACAACTGGCCCTCGGTACAATAGAAGAAAGATATCCATCTAATCAATGGCTAAAAATCAGTGGCGTTTCCTCCAATACCACGGGGTAAGCACCGCTTACCTAGTAGGCCTGCTGTATATTCTCATAAAAATAAAGTTTATATTTTGACTTTCTAACGTGCGAGCAACTGCAAAAGCGCTGCTTTGAATGAAGTTCCTCGTTCTCTACCCCAGTTCTTCACGATCAGCCAGTACTACTTTGTAGAGAAAGAGGAAAGAGCGCGGCTGGTTGCTATGACAACGGCTTGTTTACGTCCAGAAGCCTTCTGGCCCGGAACACCGCTATGGCCGATGGAGTGGTACACCAAGAACGCCAGGTCGTCCTTGATTGGCTAAGACAGGGGGTGTGGTGTTCCATAGCCACATGGCTGTCGTCGAGACAAGTCAAGGCTGGTAGCAGAGTCTGCTTCGATTCAGATGGCTTACCCTAGTGAGAATGCGGCATGCCCACCCTCCATCACGGTTGTTCACCCCAAGAGAAAGTTCTGACCATCAGACCCGACCTATGCCGGGTGTGATAGTTGCAATTCTGCTTCGTCCGGTTAACTCACAACTGTATGTTTTTGATTGCAATTAGCAAAATTTAGTATACCGTAACTAGATATTATTGTGTTGAAGTGTATAGTCCGTTGGAATCTTCAGAGTGGCCCATCAACCCATAAATTTGCTCTGATTATCATTCAAATTATAATGAAAGAGTACCGTAGGTGTAATTGATAGATATTTTTAAATGTATATACATCGTGTGTGGCAGAACTAGTGGAAAGAAAAGGTGGAAGGAAACACCATGGTGGAACCCCAGAACTAAGGAAGCAGTGAAAAAGAAAAATGAAGCATTCAGGAAATGGTTCCAACAGAGGACAGACAGAACAAGAGAAGAATACCAAGAGCGGAAGAAAGAAGCAGGAGAAGTAGTGAAGGAAGAGAAAAAGAAATGGCTGGAGAAATGGACAGAAATGATGGAGGAGGACTGTGATGGCAGTAAGAAAGTGTTGTATGGAATGATAAAGGCAAAGAGAAGAGATACAGGGGAAAATGTCAGAATGGTGGACAGGAATGGAAAGGAGGTCGAAAATATGGAAGAAGTAAAGGTTATCTGGAGAGAATACTTCAAGGAACTCCTAAATCCAACTAAAACCAGCATAGTGGACATTGTGGAGGAAGAAACAGACAGTGACCAAGACATTTCAGAGAAGGAATTGACATGGAAAGAAGTGGAGGAAGCATTAAAGAAGATGAAAGGGGGAAAGGCACCGGGAATAGACGAAGTGAGTGTGGAGATGGTGAGAGCAGCAGGGGTGATAGGAACACAGTGGCTCTTTCGAGTAATGAAAGTGATATGGAGGGAGAAGAAAATACCAGAGGACTGGAAAAGAGGGATAATAATACCCATATTTAAAAAGGGAAGTAGGAAGGAATGCAAGAACTACAGGGGAATTACACTCATGTGCCACTGCGCTAAAATATTTGAGAAGGTACTGGAGAGAAGAATTCGGACAGAAGTTGAAGATGGGCTGAGGGAAGAACAGTATGGATTCAGGCCAGGAAGGTCAACAGTTGACCTCATCTTTGCAGTAAGACAGCTACAAGAACACCATTATGAATATGGGAAAGATCTGGTGATGACCTTCTTGGATATTGAGAAAGCATATGATAGTATTAATAAAAACAAGGTATGGGAAGCAATGAGAGCAAAAGCAGTGAACAAGGAGACAGTGGCAAGAGTGAAAGCAATGTACGAGGGAAGCAAAAGCTGTGTAAAGGTGGGAAGAGAGAGAACGGAATGGTTTCAACTGGAGAGTGGTCTGAAACAGGGAAGTGCCCTCTCACCCCTGTTATTTATAGTGGTGATGGATGAAATCATACGAAAAGTGGTAAATAGCATTGGGGAAAGGAAAATGAAGGCAATGTTGTTTGCTGATGACCTTCTGGTATGGGGAGAGGATGAGGAAGAAGTACAAGAGCAATTAGATGAGTGGGAGAAGGTAGTGTTATCATATGGGATGAAGTTCTCAGCACAAAAGAGTGAAGTGGTCATCACAACGAGGAAGAAGAACAGACTGGATATGGGCATAACACTTGGAGGACAGCAGTTGCAGAAAGTAGAATGCTTCAAGTACTTGGGAAGCATAATTGAAGAAAAGGGAGGCAATAGGATGGAAATAAATGAGCGGGGAAGGTGCGCAGATGGATTTTTCAAGAGTGTTAGGGGGATGATATGGAATAAAGATGTACCACAAAAATGTAAAGGAATCATCTACAAGACCTACTTTGTGCCAATTTTGACATATGGTTCAGAAACATGGGTGATGAAGGAAAGGGACAAGAATAAAATACGAGCAGTGGAGATGAAGTTCCAGAGGAGTAGGGTAGGAGTGACAAGAATGGACAGAGTAAGGAATGAGAGAGTCAGGGAGATGGTAAGAGAGGAACCATTGCAAAATAAAATAGAGCGATCTAGGCTACAATGGTATGGACATGTGAGGAGGATGCAAGAGGAGAGGATACCGAAGAAGATGTTTGGAATGGAAATGACGGGAAGGAGGCCAAGGGGAAGACCAAGGGACAGATGGACAAAAGGAGTTAAGAAGAGTGTGGAGGAAAGAGGAGTGTGCTGGGACACAGTAAATGACGAGAGATGGTGGATGGACAGGAAACGATGGAGAGGCTTATGTTCCAAGCAGACCCGACCAGCGGTTGGAAACTGCTCAAGATGATGATGATGATGACATCCGTATATTTTGAATAGTATTTTGAAGACCTATCACATTATTTTAAAAAAATAGTTGGTTATTGCGGTATCAAGTGCATTCAGTTCTCATTTGTACAAAATGAATTAATGCCACTGTTTACTGTACCTTGGCGGATCACTTGTAGCGAAGTTCAATTCTTCTCTCCCTCTTAGCAATTCATCAATTACGCGGTCGTGAAAATCAGCGTTCCCCTGCAGGCTGTACAATAACTACTTTTCAATGGAAAGGAATGCGAGATGTGAAAGACTTTCTTGATGCATTGAGTTTCGGATGATGGTTTTTATACGTTTCATGATAGGAAACGTTCTTTCCACTGATGCACTAGACGCCAGAATTGTTAGTAACCTACTAGTTTGCATAGGTTAAAGACTTCCCCATACGCCCCAATTAAGTCATTCAAACAAACTAATGAAGCTGTGAAAGTCTACATAAGTAGAATTTCAGTGATATTTGCAAAGAAATATTAACTGAACATGCAATTCAATGCCATAAGATTACCTATTACTAGAAGTATATTTATTATTTCAATGTTCACTTAGGTCTCATAATAGAAAATAATAATAATAATAATAAGTTAATAATAATAATGTTATTGGTTTTACGTCCCTGTTAACTACTGAGGCTTTTAGAGACGCCAGGGCAGGGGCGGATCTAGGGGAGGGCGAGGAGGGCGACCGCCCAGGGCCCCGCGGTCAGGGGGGCCCCGCGCCATGGATTGTTTTAAATATAATTGATTAATTAATTATACTTTTCAGACTAATTTATAATTAATATTCTTTTTTCAGTGCAGTTATGACCTCCCGTGACCGTTTAGCAAGTTTAGATTTCAGTGAAATGATGGAAGACTTCAGCCGGGAAAAAAGTCGCAAAGTAATATTTTTGTTAATATTTCATTGTTTACATAATCTTCTTCAAGCTTGCCACGGTGGGTGAGTGGTTAACGTGTCGGATTACCAACCCCAAGCTTGCAGGTTCGCCCCTGGCCGTGGTAAATGATTTTTGAAAGGCGACAAAAATCACGACATGGATGTCATACGATGTTGGCATGTTAAAGAACCCAATTGAATTCAGTAGGCCGTGTTAAATGGCAAAATTAATCTCGGGAATTTCCGCCAACACAAAGTTTCTCCATTCTCTGCTAGAAAGCGCTGTAGTGTCAAGGAGCTTAGATATCTAACCTCCCTGACTTTCATAGCGTTCAAAGGAACGAAGAAATTCGACATGCAAGCTACCCCTTGGGTGTCAATTAACAAAGCTTGCACCCAGCACCCGAGCCATACGTTATTATTATTATTATTATTATTATTATTATTATTATTATTATTATTATTATCTTCTTCAAGGGGACTTAAAGGTTTCTTTCATATTATTAAAAAAATGAACTGTGGTGTATTCAAAATATTGTAACTTTTCTTTTTTTATTATTATTACAAAACTATTTTCCATTTGATTTGATTTTTTAAAATTTCCTATTGTTGTGGACCCCGCCTTATCATATCGCCCAGGGCCCCACAAGACCTGGATCCGCTACTGCGCCAGGGTGAGGAATTTTGTTCCGAAGGGGATCTTTAACGTGCCAGTAAATCTACTGACACGGCTCCCTCGCATTTGCGCACCCTCAAATGCCGACTGACTGCGCTGGGATTCGATACTGCTATCTTATGCTCAGCAGGCAAGAACGTTACCGCTGAGCCACGCAGCCAGTCATAATAGAAAATTTACGGGTAATAACCTAAACGTTTAGCTCCTTAGACCAAGAAATGCACACAACAAAAACACAAATTGCCACACTGTCCAATCGTTAAATGATACACGATAAGAAAAGCTCGGCAACCCTGTTGTTGAATAATTTACTCCGCACTTAAATGTACATGGATTGGCATGCCTGAAATTGAAAAGGGAAAATGAGCTGTGCTGTATTACATTTTTTTCTATTTTTTTTAATGTGAAAACTCGTAATTTTTATGTGTGTTGAGTAATTGTTGCTACATCAGACATCAACCTCTACATTGACAAGGGCGTAGCTGGAACCGGGTGCTGAAGTCACTTTATGGTGTAGGCCTATACTTTGAGCCTTCTTCACAGCTTACCCTCGAAAAAATTCCACGCCACGCCACTGCTAAAAATATTTACAGATGGCTCACAAGACAAAGAAAATAGAACTGGAGCAGGAATACATTCATCTCTCTTCTCACTCTACTTCCCAGTAGGCCAAAACAAAACAAACTTTGATGCTGAGATAAGAGCAATTTCACATGCACTCCATCAGTTATTAGGCAGAAACATTGATTATCAAAAATGCATTATCATTACAGATTCAAAAGCAGCCATCCAAGCCATCTCATCAAATTATAAGCCCCAAAATAAAGAACTGAAAGAAATTTTTGTATGATAAAAACCCTTCAAAGACTCCACAAACAGATCTCATTTCAGTGGAGTCCTTCTCATGTTGGAATAGCAGGAAATGAAGAGGCAGACAGATTAGCAAAAAAAAGGTACCACACTACTACAACCTGTCAGTCAGACTGATTTTATGTCAGCAAAAAGGATCTTGAAAAATACTGTCAAAAACCGGTATGAAGAAATGGCAAAGAAAACAGCTGAAACCAAATTATGGAAAGACATTGATGCTAAATGGGATGCTAGAACTTGTGGAAACCTCACACAACTCTACTGAAACGCAAGAAAGCTGATGGATTGGAATCCGGGCTAGCCATAGGAAGCAACAACAACACTTAACGGTCAGCAATAATCAAATTAAATATTTTCTTTCTAATGCGAAGATTTGCTAAAACCATGGGCGTCACAAGTACGAGTAACGTGCAATACGAATTTATCACTTCGCTAAGAACAACAATGCAAAGTATTCCTGATAGCTTGTTAAGAAGAGGAAAAACGTGATGGATCCGCAGTAACGGCCAGTACAAATTAGATATTTGGAAACGGTGCTATTTGAATTATTAGGCAGATTCATATGTAGGGATATTTCCTCAGTTAAGTTTAACTCAGTAATTTGGAAATATCTGAAATATGTCCTCCAGTTACCGTATTTAGAAAATAGCCGAACTGGATTTACATTAGCATTTTAATGAACTGCTTGATTTTTATATTATTGTGGATACATGGTGATACCATTATTTTTACCTGTTTTTGAGAACTGAACAATATGACAGTGAATCACTAAAGAAGAAATGCGAACTTCCATGCACAAAAACTGTGAACTAAAACCAAAACATTCCTCCCAATCTTGCCAGAAAGTAGCCAACTGTTTCAGACCAGTCAAATAATGAATTTCACGAAGCAAGTAAGAAATGAAATGAAAATTGGGGGGTGGGTAATGAAATGAAAATTATAACTTGGGCCCCCCTCTGGAAAAAATCCTGCGGGCACCCATGCTGGTGTAGTCATATAGTGTACATGGGTAAAAGGAGAATACTAAAGCACTAGTGATGATTACTTTCACTTGTGAAAAAGGCCAATTATACAGTGATATAATCTAATAATTTCAACAACAAAAATCATTGTACCAGTATCGACTGATAACCTATACCAGATCGTGGTGAGACTGGTTTGGATTAAGTTAAGAATGATAGATGTATACAGCAGATGGCAGCTCAGTGTTAGCTTCAACTGAAGGTCATGGAAATCTTAACACATAAAGGAAGAAATGTCTTTTTGATAATATTATAATGTATAGATATGAAAATAACCATATCAGAAACAAATTGGTCCTTATTGACAAATTTTAATTGAAATCTGAATGGTATTAAATGAAATCACCAATAGTCACTAAATATATTGTTATTAGTTGTTTAGTGTACTAGGACTAGTTTCGACCACAGTGTGGTCATCATCAGCAAACTTAACAAGTTGCCGGAGGAAACAATTAAAAAATACAGTTGCAAGTAATTGAAATTATGTTGTATTTTTGAAATACTCTTAAAATATTCTAATACTATTGAAACCAGAAAACATTTTTACTAACAAGAAATGAAATCGGTTGAAAATAATCAAATAAAATATAAGTGGTTTCTAGTAAATTATCTTCAAAAATAGTTATACAAGCTCTATGTTGCTTTCAAGGTTTAAAATCAAATATAATTTGTAATTTTTACACATACAAGAAATATTAATTATATAATTCTTCTATGAAGACGGCAATGAATCCATGTAATACACACGATCATCATCATCATCATTCCCCCTTATCCAGCTCCTGCCAGGTCGGGGTATTTATGGCACTTCTCCACTTTCCTCTTTCCTTCCACAATTCTTCTTCCACGATCTTGTCCCAGTCCAGATTTCTTGTTCTTACGCTGTTCTTCACTGAATCAATCCATCTTGTTCTAGGTTTTCCCCTTGCTCTCTTACCCTTGCACTTTGCCTCCAGCATCTGTCTTGGTATTCTATTTTCCTCCATCCTCTTTACATGTCCAAACCACCTTAGTTTATTCTTCTCAATTCTCTCATTTAGTTTTCCCATCCCAACTTCCTTCCTAACATCTTCATTTCTCACTCTGTCATTCCTTGTCTTTCCTATCATACTTCTTAGGAATTTAATTTCACTGGCATGGGATTCTACTCTCTTGCCTGCTTGTCAGGGTCCAAGTTTCAGCTGCATAAGTTAATATGGGTACATAGTACACTTTATACATTACCTCTTTGCTTTTCCTTGGTACTTCCTTATCCCAAACAAGTTTCTTACACTTTGATAGAATGCATTGCTCTGCTGTACCCTCCTGCCGATCTCCATGTCCAACCTACCAGTTTGCATCAATTCACTTCCTAGGTATTTGAACGTGTCCACAATTTCCAAACTCTGACTTCCAATTTTCACACTGCCCTTTCCTTGTCTTTCCCCTCTGGTCATCACCATGGTCTTGCTTTTCTCTATACTGATTTTCAGGCCGTACTTCTGAATATTTTCGTTCAGTGCATCTAGTTTGTTTTTGCACTTCTTCAGCGTTCCTTCCCCAGACCACAATATCATCATCATCTTGCACAGTTTCCAGCCACTGGCTGGGTCTGTTTGGAACACAAGCCTCTCCAACGTCTTCTGTCTTCCCACCATCTCTCAGCCACCACCGTTGTCCAGTCTTCTCCTCTCTTCTTCACGCTTTCTTCCACCCCCTTCAGCCACCTGTCTCTTGGTCTCCCTCTCGGTCTCTTTCCTTCCCACTTTGTCTCGTGTATCCTCCTGGGTATCCTCTTCTCCTCCATTCGTTTTACATGTCCATACCATCTGAGTCTAGATTTCTCTATACCATCCTGTAATGGTTCCTCCTTCATTAATTCTCTGGTCCTCTCATTTCTTATTCTGTCCATCTTTGTAGCTCCAATACTGCTTCTCAAGAACCTCATCTCACCGGCCTGTATTTTACTCTTCTCCCTTCCTTTCATAACCCAGGTCTCCGAGGCACATGTCAGGATAGGGACATAGTACGTCCGATATATGATCTTTTTGCTGTTCTGGAGGACGTCCTTGCTCCATAACATGCTTCTCACACTCCTCCGGAATGCTTCTGCCTGTCTCCCCCGCTCATTTATTTCTCTATCATTTCTTCCATTATCTTGTATCAGGCTTCTCAGATTCTTGAAACTCTCCACTTTCTTCAGCTGTTCCCCACCAATTGTTTCTCCCGTTGTGGTTCTTTCCTTCTTCCTTGTAGTGATCACCATCTCACTCTTATTTATGCTAAATTTCATCCCATATCCTTGTATTATTCCTTCCCACACATCCAACTGTTCCTGTACCTCCTCCTCCTTGTTTCCCCAAATCATCAAATCATCTGCAAACACCATTGCTTTCATCTTTCCTTCCCCAATTACTTGTGCCACTCGGCTCATCCATCACCACAATGAAAAGTAACGGTGACAGTGCACTTCCTTGTTTCAGGCCGTTTCTCTGTTCCAACCAGTCAGATCTCTCTCCTCCCACTTTCACACAACTCACGCTTCCCTTGTACATCTCCTTTATCCTCCTTATAGTCCATTTTTCTACTCCTCTATCCTCCAGGGACTTCCATACTTTGTTTCTGCATACACTGTCATATGCTTTCTCAATATCCAGGAAGGCCATCAGTAGATCTGTTCCATACTCGTAGTGCTGTTCTTGTAACTGCCTTACAGCAAAAATCAAATCCACTGTGGATCTTCCTGCTCTGAAGCCATGTTGCTCTTCCCTCATCCCTCCTTCTATCCTTATCCTAATTCTCCTTTCCAACACTTTCTCAAACATCTTTGCGCAATGACTCATCAGTGTTATTCCCCGATAGTTTCTGCATTCTGTTCTACTACCTTTCTTGAAGATCGGGACAATTATTCCCTTTTTCCAGTCCTCTGGGGTCTTCCTTTCCTTCTATGCTTGGGGCATGGTGGCTCAGTGGTCTAGCTGTATGCCTCTCACCAAGGCGGTCCGGATTCGATTCAATGCATATGAGATTTTCGAAGTGAAATGCCATGTCCTGTGGTTCGGATTCCACGTAAAAAGGAGGTCCCGTGGCTCATAATCACAAGATTCACGGTCACGTAAAACTACAATCTTCCTTCCTTCTATGCTGTCCTCATCACTCGGTACAACCATTGTATCCCCACCTCTCCTGCTGCTCTCACCATCTCCACACTTAACTCATCCACACCTGGTGCCTTCCCTCCTTTCATCTTCCTCACTGCATCTTCCACTTCTTTCCATGTTAAGTCCTTTTCTGTTTGCAGTTCATCTTCCTCTTCCCCAATTTCTTCCTCCTCGCCGTGGTTTCCATTTGGGTTCAGGAGTTCTTCAAAATATTCTTTCCACATTTTCTTCAGTTCTTCTCTATTTTCTATCTCTTGTCCCCTTTTGTTCACCATTCTAACATAATCCGTAGGATCCTTCCGCCTCTTATTTTTTACCATCCCATACAGGACTTTTTTGTACCTTCTTTATCTTTGTCCACTCTTCCATCCACTTTCTTCTCTCCTCAGCCACTACTCTCTTTGCCTCCTTCTTTCTTTCCTGGTACTCTTCCCGTGTCTCTACCGTCCTATTTTGATACCACCTCCTAAAGGCTCTATTCTTTTCCCTTACTATATCTTTTGTCTTCTCATTCCACCTTGGTGTTTCCTGCCACCTCTTCCTACTACTTGTCCTCCCACATACTGCACATACCACAATATCATCTGCAAATAACAGTAACTTCATTTCCTTATTTCCATATGCCTCATTTGTTTCCTTTACAATTTCATCCATTACCATTATGAACAAAAGAGGTGACAGCAAACTCTCCTGTCTTAGTCCTAAACCAATCTGTCATTCCAACTGGGGTCAGTGCCCTGCTAACACAGTTGTTGTACATTGCTTGCACCATTTCCAACATTTCTCTTCCCAGTCTCTTCTTAACCATGGTTTCCCATACCTTCTCTCTGGGGACACTATCATATGCCTTTTCTAGATCTATGAATGTCATGACCAAATCCTTTCCATATTCCCAGTTCTTTTCCATCACCTGACTCAAGCTAATGATTGGGTCCACTGTGGATCTTCCACTCCTGAAGCCATACTGTTCCTCTTGCAACTCTCCTTCCACCTTTCTTCTCATTCTTCTTTCTAATATCCTTTCCGGTATTTTTACTACCTGTCATATGAGGGTGATCCCTCTATAGTTATCACAAGGGCTCGGATTTTTAGGTAAATAAATATTTTCTTATGTAAATACATATTTCAAGCATTTTTTCTATAAATACATAAATTCATGCTTTTCACTTATTAGCACATACAAATACATAATATTTGCATTTTTAAATCAGTATTCCAGATCTTTCAGTTCATTGCATTTTTGTTCGGTGTTACTTCAACGGGGATGAACCTGTGAGCTATCTAATCTTCATGCAGAGCGTATGTCAGCTTGCAACTGTGTTATTTTTAACTTGTTGCCCTGTGCCACTCAGTGTGGAAGCCGGGAATTTCCTTGTCCGTAGCCATATTGCACCACGTGCTAGACCTTCATCCCCCCCTACCTTCCCCAGCTACCTGGAAGCAGTGTCACTCACATGCTCTGTGAAGTGAAGGGCAGTTCTACAGTGCCTAAAGTAAAAACAACTACAAGTGCAGAATTTAAAGATAATTTTACTTCTGATGGGGGCGTTTTGTTCTGCCAACTATGTGGGAAAGCAATCATGGCTGAACAGCGATCTCAAGTTACACATCACCTCAAGGGCAAGAAACATATTGCCGCAGTTTCGCGCCTTCAGATGAAGTGTTTCGCGATAATCGTCAGTCATTTGTGATACACAACCTGAAAATGTATCTCATGTATTGTAATGCTTCAGTCGTCAGTGAGACATAGCATAAATTGCATTCGTGAATACTGCATATTGTTTATATTCACATTAATAAACTAAATTATAATTAAATATTTTTACTTTTTTGTCACACATTTCAGGCATTTTTGATACGGTACATAAAAAATTAATATTTTCCCGATTTTTAGCACCTAAAAATCCGAACCCTAGTTATCACACACTTTCTTGTCCCCTTTCTTAAACACTGGTGTTATTAGCCCTTTCTCCCAGTCTTCTGGTACACATTTCTGTTTCCACACACACTTTATCAGTCGATACAACCATTGCATACCAACAGGTCCAGCAGCCTTTATCATTTCTACACTGATTTCATCCACCCCTGTTGCTTTTCCCATCTTCATTTTCTGTACCCCCCCTGTGGGTGGGGGGTTTAGAATTCACCCACGGTATCCCCTGCCTGTCGTATGAGGCGACTAAAAGGGGCGACCTTGGCTATTCTTTTAGGTTTCCGGCTTGTCTTGCGAATTGGACCTCCCGTGGGTGGGAGGGATGGAATACAATCACAGGTATACCCTGCCAGTCGTAGAAGGCGACTAAAAGGGTTTCTTGGCCCAGGTCCCCTTTACGGGTTTGACAGCCAGCTCTAAACGCCCCACTTTGTGCGATATAACTCCCATTAGGTTATATCGCACGCCTTTTCCGTTCATGTTTTTGAGGTCTGGCACTCAAAATTAATATGTGCGTGCTGTCAGGGGAAGGGCCACCTAAGTGTGCGACTACGCTCGAGAGCCTGTTCGGTCTGGCCACACCGACAGGTGGGTGCGCCATGTACCCTGCAGTAGTATCCGCCTGACAACGCAGGTGCCCGCACAGCTGCATGCCTGTGCTGGAAAACTCTCTAGTATATGCCAAGGGGTACATGCCTCTATGGCATGTCAAACATCGGACTCCCGGGCAATGCCTTCCAAGCTAGGCGGGCCTTGCCTTGGCTGGGTAGCGCCTACAGAGACAGCCCGTGATTGGAGTCGCTGGCATTCAGGGAGGAAGAAATGGCCATGGGAAAAAAGCGTAACTTCTCCCAACAGGGTGGTCCCCCACCCAAGTCTTTAAATTTTGATTCCCTAAGGGGTTCTACTCCCTGGGAACAGTCTGTACGTTCGAATCTGGGTGCTAATACCCCCAAGTTTCTGGTCGCGACCAGAACCGATGGGGATGATTTCAAGCTGGTCAAATCGATTTTGTTTTCTCGCCACATAGAAGGTGTCTATGGTGAGCTTGAGAAAGTACAAAAGATGAGAAACGGTAGCTTGTTGCTCAAGACCAAAACGGCTGAGCAGGTCGACAAACTTTTGACGTGTGACCACTTTGGCGAAATTCCCGTCAAAGTGGAAAAACATAAGTCTCTCAATCAGGTCCGGGGAGTTATCTTCCATAGGGACCTGATTCTGAATACTGACGAGGAACTCAAGGAGGATATGAAGCATCGTCACGTGACCGATGTCCGGCGCATTACGCGCAAGGTCAACGGTCAGGACGTTGACACGGGTGCTTTCATCATTTCCTTTGAGTGTTCAATACTCCCGAAGAAGGTTATGGTCACAAGCTATCGTTGTGATGTTAGGCCATACATTCCACCTCCTATGCGATGTTATAAGTGCCAGAAGTTCGGGCACATGGTATCTCGTTGCTCGAACTTGGCAATCTGTGGAAAGTGTGGTAAGGTATCTCATGATGACGAGCAGTGCACAAAGCCCTATCAGTGCACCAATTGCTCTGGATTTCATTCTCCTCGGGACAGGGACTGTCCTGTGTTCCTGAGTGAGAAGAAAATCCAGGAGATCAAAACCCTGGAAGGTCTCTCCTACCAGGAGGCTCGCAAGAGGTACCACACTACGATTGCTACTGCTCCCACGATTGATTATCGTAAAATTATACCTGGCCTGATTCCATCAACCTCATCTTTTGTACCAGCTGTGAAACCCTCAGTCTTGACTCCCACGATCCTGAGATCAGCACCAGAGAACTTGACTATCAGCTCGAAGGTGGGTCTTGTTCCACCTCCGACCACCAAACAGACTGTGCGAGTGAAGGGTCCCCCCCAACCAAACGGTCGGCGAAAGCCGCGCCTAAGCCGGAGGAGGCGGCATCGTAGACCAGGGCCAGGAGTACCTCTCTTGGCCTGTTTAAACTTAGGAGAGAGGCGGGGAAGACGGGATCACGTACCGCGCGATCCCCTCCCCCTCCGAACAAGGGGAAGCCATCCGCCCCACCAGCTGCGGATACTTCTACGCCTGGGGACATTCCGGTCCCCAGGTCTGCGCGCTCCCCACGGAGGTCCCCCCGCCGCCAACATGCGTCCCGGAAATCGTCCGCTGGGTCGGCCCGCTCCAGGTCCCCACACGAGGACATGGAGCTTGTGGTCAACTGATAATGGTTAAGTTGTAGCTTGCTACTTCTTTTCCTTAGTTTCAAAGTTCACTCTATGGCACTGTTACAGTGGAATTGCAACAGTTATGACAGGCATTTGACTGAGCTCCGTCAGCTCATAGCCCAATACGCAGCGAGTATAGTCTGTTTACAGGAGACAAATCTCAGGCCTGACCATCAGATGGTCCTGAGGAGTTTCCGACTATACTCGAAAGAGCGAACAGACGCCGCCCGGGCCTCCGGGGGCGTCTGCACTTTAGTTCGCTCTGACTGCTATAGTGATGAGTTTCCGTTAACTACTCCTTTGGAAGCTATTGCAGTTCGCGTGTCATTGCCTGTTATGACTACTGTTTGTAACGTGTACCTTCCACCGAACCAGCTCCTTGATATTAACGCTGTTTTTGATCTTGTAGACCAGCTTCCCGCCCCTTTCCTACTCGTGGGTGATTTCAATGCACATCACCCACAATGGGGATCACCATCTTCGTGCCCCAGAGGCAGGGACGTGGAAGGCTTAATTCAAGGACTGGATTTATCATTGTTAAATACGGGGGAAGCCACTCATTTTAACTTAACGCACGGCACGCACTCCCACATTGACTTGAGTGTGTGTAGCCGTGCGTTAGTTCCCCATTTTGGTTGGTACGTACACGATGACCTCTGTGACAGTGACCATTTCCCGATCGTTCTCACTCTTCTTAGCCAGAAGCCCGTGTCGTTCCCCAGTCGTTGGGTACTTAAGCGGGCAAATTGGCCCTCATTTCAAGAACGAGCTGTGTTCGTTGATCTTGGTTGCCAGAGCGTCGATGACGAGGTACAACACGTCACCGATGTGCTTCTTGCTGCCGCCGAAGAGTCCATTCCATCCTTTTCTGGGACTCCTCGTCGCAAACTCGTCCCCTGGTAGACTGAGGATATTGCAGCGGCAATAAGAGGCCTCGGATGTCCATTTCTTCCGAAAGCGCACTCTCCATCCTGATCCTGAGCTTTATTTGGGCGATGTAGCTTTGCCTGTTGTTGCTACTTACCGGTTCCTTGGGCTCCTTTTCGATCAGAAATTGACGTGGGAGCCACACGTGCGGTGTTTGAAAACTGCCTGTGCCAAGAAACTCAACATGTTGCGGTTTCTTAGCGGCACATCGTGGGGGGCGGACCGCGCGGTGCTCCTACGTTTTTATAAGGCACTGATTTTATCTAGATTAGATTATGGCAGTGTAGCATATGGTTCGGCCCGTAAGTCAGTGCTTGTTAAACTGGACGGTGTCCACCACGGCGGTGTGAGGCTGGAGACGGGAGCCTTTCGGACGAGCCCAGTCGTCAGCTTGCTCGCCGAGGCTGGCGTACTTCCTTTACACCTGAGGCGCCAACAAGTACTGCTGACCTATGCTGCAACTATTCGACAGATGCCACTTCATCCAAGCTGTAACGGAATTTATTCAGTTACAGTAGCTCACCCTCGGGTTTTCTGCCTTGTGCAGTTAGTTTGGGGTATTTTATTCGTATCTCATTATATTGGGTTAACGTGGGGTTGCAGAGGTGATTTTTATTGTGCCTGTGTGTGTTTTTGTGGACGGATTCATCTTGGGATGGTCCGGACCAACTAGGATCATTGTTTATTAATTATCGGTTTTTGGATATTTGATATTATAAAATACGAGGTTTTGCGATTTATTACGTTTTGGGAATAAGGATATATAAGACTGTATTAAGTAGAAGCATTATTTCATTTTGGTTTGGGGTTAATGGCTTTATTTTGACCTAGTAATGTTAAATGTTAAGATTCTTGGCTGTACTATAAAGGTACAATGAATTGGTATTTTCGAGTGCTGGATATGTTGCATACTCGGAAAAGACAGGCAGTAATTCGGCTTGTGTGGGAATACCTAGGTTATTAATAGCGTGAACTTGTATGAACTTCAAGTGGAAAACTTCTGTGTGACGTCAGTGTGAATTTCGACTGTCTGATGTTCATGTGTTGACACGGATGTTCCGCTAGGAGCGGGCCACGCACGAATTAGTTCCGGCAGAAACATTGGGGTTAGGTATCCCTACGCTAGTGCATATAATGGCGTGTCTGGTGTTCCGAGGTCGTCTTATTGCTTTATTGGCAGAACACTGATCTACTAGCGCCCAGGGTCGTTTTACGTGACATGGTTTCCGTAACGAACAGTTAGAGATCGTCTTCTTGCTTTTACAGCGAAAGTCCGTTGTCTACTTGCAAATTAGTGTCGTTATTACTAGATCATGGTATCGTAATACGAATGAGCAGTGACTAATGTTTAGCAATCCACTGAGCTCTTACGGGCTATTGGAGACTACGTGCATTTCATGGGTCCATCCATACCATGGGCTGTCGGTAATAACTTACCACGCCTAAAAGGATAATCAGTCGTAAACATTTCATCGAAAAGTCATGCGAGAATGGAGACGTGAACGAGCAGTTCGAGAAGAAAGAAAGTGGAGTGAACCAGTCTAACGTGTGTAGATATTTTGTGTACGGACGGTACAGTGTGTATATACGTAGGTGGCTGTTATGCCTGGGTCTGATATGGCCGTAAGTGTTTGTTGCTCTCAGAGCCTAAATTCAGTGGCAAGGTACTGTATAAATCACGAGTGTATGAAGGGTATTTTGTGTTGTATAATATGTATATATGTGTATAGTACAGCCAATAGATTATCTCTTTAAAATTCATGTGTGTTTATATTCCTGTCTTGCATGAACCTGGGAGCATCAGCGAATGCATGCCAAATGCCCTACGCCTGGGATAAGGTGTTTCATAGTCGGGGCAACAGTTATGTATTTTACTCTATTTTATTCAGGAAGACCCATATGGTCAACCTTGGCGCCCATTCAAAGTCGGGAAAACTTTAAAATCACTTGTGGCCTGTATTTAAAGGCAGTAAATTCTGTAGGTTTGTGTTAATGAGGGTAGTTAAAGTTAAATCAACTCTAGCGAGGAGGTTGAGAGAGTTTCAAAGCTATCCATGTTTGTTTACCAATCCGAATCGCCGACTGTATGATGCGCTCGCCCGAGCCACTCGGCCGGCGGGGATTCGCTTGGATGCCTTATACCGTCAGTCCCGATTTCCTTCTGTCTCCTGTATCGTCCGAGTACCTAGCAAGGCCCCTCCGTGGATGGTCCCTCGCCCTGATATCATCCTAGATCTGCACACTGGCCCCAAGTCAGACACGGACTCCTCCGTCCATCGGTGGCTGTTCCAGTCCATGGTGAGCCGGTATCCAGGATCAGGGATTCTATAAACGGACGGTTCGAGGGTAAACGAGAAAGTAGGCTGTGCATTTGTGGTTCAGCATCGTCGGTTTCTCTTTTCCCTTCCCGAGGCCTGTGGCGTGTACACAGCGGAGCTCTATGCCATCTTAGAGGCTCTGTGGTATACGTTATCAGACGATCACCAGCACTTTCTTGTGTGTACTGACTCTCTGAGTGCGCTGCAAGCGATCGATGTGTGTTTCCCGAAGCACCCGTTGGTCCAGCGTGTGCACGACCTGCTCATCAGTTCGTGTAACGCTGGAACCGGGGTGACCTTCATGTGGCTTCCTAGCCCAATGGGTATTGCGGGAAACGAGCTTGCTGATCAGGCGGCAAGAGAGGCAGTCGCACTGCCCTCGCTACCGTATAAGGTGCCTGCTTGTGATGTGCGCTCTCAGTTGTGGCATTCGATCCTGTCGCATTGGGAGGAAGCGTGGCATGCCACGCCTCCACCCAACAAACTGAGAGGCATCAAGGAGACAACGAAGGTGTGGAAATCTTCTTTCCGATCTCTCCGGAAGGAAGCTGTGGTACTCTGTAATCTCCGGATCGGCCATGGGATTGCTACGCATTCCCACTTGCTAAAGAGAGAAGACCCCACTGTGTGAACTTGCGGAGCCCGCCTAACCGTTGCACACATTCTCTTGGAAGAGTCCATTGCAGGTTCCGTGTTGACGTTTTGTAATTAAGTATAACAAATTTATAGTTTCCGCCTAATAAACACTCATTTATTATTTTAGTTAGCTTATGGGTACATGTTTCGGAATTAGTACAATTCCTTCTTCAGCCCTTCATAATTCATATTCGGAAACATCATAGACTAAAAAGACTAAAAGACCATGTCCATGTGAGAAACATAACACACTGATATTAAAATACTATAAAAAAACTAATTAAACACTTTAAAACATGACAACCTTATGGACATTACAAACATAAAGCAATAAAAACAATAAAAAACATTCCTGCTGTTAACAGTCAACTTGATTAATAATCACTATTATGCACATTCTTGAATAGTATGCGACGGTCAAATTGTGCAGTCGTTAATCTCTTTTTGTGAATAAAAACCAAGAGCACATTGCATTAGTGTCCAGGACCCAATTAACTTGCTGTACTGATGAACGTTGACATAAGTGGAAACTTTGTTCGGCACTTTATTGAAAGTGCGCTGACATGTGCTTAACAGATACAAACGGAGAAAACCTTTCAATTATTAAACTTGTATTTTGCACATTAACTGGGTGTGTTTGTCTTGAGCTGATAGCTCCAAGGACGTGCAACGATTTAAGATCAAAACGCCAAGGTCAACGAATATGGTGCTGGGTGGTAGGCTCCCACATCGGCGTGACTGCTAATGCGAAGCGATGTAGGCAAGGTCAAGTGCCTGGCTGTTTACGATCCGATGTGTATACAGGCTGAACCACTAGTATACACCTGTATACACATCGGATCGTAAACAGGCAGGCACTTGACCTTGCCTACATCGCTTCGCATTAGCAGTCACGCCGATGTGGGAGCCTACCACCCAGCACCATATTCGTTGACCTTGGCGTTTTGATCTTAAATCGTTGCACGTCCGTGGAGCTATCAGCTCAAGACAAACACACCCAGTTAATGTGCAAAATACAAGTTTAATAATTGAAAGGTTTTCTCCGTTTGTATCTGTTAAGCACATGTCAGCGCACTTTCAATAAAGTGCCGAACAAAGTTTCCACTTATGTCAACGTTCATCAGTACAGCAAGTTAATTGGGTCCTGGACACTAATGCAATGTGCTCTTTGTTTTTATTCACAAAAAGAGATTAACGACTGCACAATTTGACCGTCGCATACTATTCAAGAATGTGCATAATAGTGATTATTAATCAAGTTGACTGTTAACAGCAGGAATGTTTTTTATTGTTTTTATTGCTTTATGTTTGTAATGTCCATAAGGTTGTCATGTTTTAAAGTGTTTAATTGGTTTTTATAGTATTTTAATATCAGTGTGTTATGTTTCTCACATGGACGTGGTCTTTTACTCTTTTTAGTCTATGATGTTTCCGAATATGAATTATGAAGGGCTGAAGAAGGAATTGTACTAATTCCGAAACATGTACCCATAAGCTAACTAAAATAATAAATGAGTGTTGATTAGGCGGAAACTTTAAATTTGTTATACTTGATTACATTCTCTTGGAGTATGTGGATCTGGCCGATCTGAGAAGGACTCTTAAACTACCTAATACCCTCTCCCTTCTTCTCCGTGATGACGGGCCGTCAGTAGACCTCGTCATCCAGTTCATGAGGGAGAGTGGTTACTTTTTTAAGTTTTAATGTGTAGTTACTCCTTTTAATTCAGGTTAAGTCTGTTTTATGTTTTTTATTGTGTTCATCTATTTTATTGTTCACTATGCCTTATTTGTTTTATTCTTTTTTTTTACCATCCGCCTTTTATTCTTTTTATTCAAATAAGGCATAATTTTTGGGGCTCACTGTCTGTTTTATGAACACCATTTTCGTGTCATCCATGGCAGTGAGCTGTTTTTATCTACATCCTTTCATTTCACGCCATTTCATTTCATTAGGGGCCGATAACCTCGATGTTAGGCCCCTTAAAACAACAATTATCATCATCATTTTCTGTACTGCTAATTCCTCCTCCAGCATTGTTATATCATCCTCTGTTGTAGAGTCGTCAGGCTGTATCACTTCCATCCAACCTGTACAATTGTTCACATTCAATAGCTTATCGAAATACTCCTTCCATCGTCCCTTTATCTCTTCTGGGTGTGTTAACAACTCTCCATCTTCCTTTTTCACTAGCTTTGTAGTAACTCTTTCTTTCCTCTTACTTCTTAGAAGCCCATACAGCATCCTTTTACTGCCACTTACGTCTGTTTCCATTCTTCGTGTAAATTCTTCCCTTCTTTTCTTCTCCTACCACTTTCTTACACCTCCGTTTGCTGTCGTGATACTTCCTTTTGCTTTCTTCTGTTTGATCTCTGTTCCATTCTTTCCATGCAGACTTCTTTTCTTTCATTGCTTTCCTCACTTCCTCATTCCACCACGGTGTCTCCTTCTCTTTCACTCTTGTTGACGTCCTACCACAAGCACTCTCTGCTGCACCAACAAATGCCTTTTTAAAGTGGGACCATTCCTCTTCTACGTTTTCCACTTCAGTAACTGGGATTTGTTGCTTCAATCTCTCCTGAAAATCTTCCTTTACATTTTTGTCTTTCAATTTCCATACTTTTATTTTACTTTCTCTGATCTCCTTTAGGTTTTCCAATTTTCCCCATCTAAATTTTGCCACCACAGCTCTATGGTCCCCATCAAATGCTTCTCCTGGTAAAACTGTCACATCTATCAGCTTTCTGCGATTAGTCCTTTCCACCAGAAAGTAGTCAATTACTGATTTTGTTCTTCTGACAACCCACCCATATCTCGTAATTTTCCTGCTGTTTTTCTTCCGAAACCATGAATTACCCACTATCAGTCCATTCCTTTCACAAAAGTTTACAACTTCCTCTCCTTCCCGATTCTTTTTCCCATATACAAATGGCCCAATGACTTCTTCCTTTCCTTGTCTCTCGTTTCCGACTTGTACATTCATATCTCCCATGATCACCACTTCCACATCTGAAATTACTCTTTCTACATCCTCCAGGAATACTTCAGTATCTTCTTCCCTGTTTCCAGTCTGTGGTGCATACACTTGTATGAAGTCCATCACATCATTCTTCATCTTCATTCTAATTTTCATTATTCTGTCACTCACACATTCTACCACTTCAACATACTCCTCTAGTTGTTTCGAGGTTATCAGTCCAATGCCATTTTTTGCCTCTTGTCCACCACTCCAGTATAATGTATATCCTTTCCTAAATTTCTTCCTTCCTTTACCTTTCCATTTCACTTCACTCAGCCCCATCATTCCAACATTCTCCCTCTCCATGAAGTCTACCACCTCCTCCACCTTGCCTGTCAGGGTCATGACATTCATGATTCCCACTTTCATTTCGGTAACTGGTTGCCCATTTCTCACAGTTCCCCCAGTACCCAAGGAACTGTGCGTCGCCTGCAGGGTACGCTCTAACCTTCTCCGAATCATTGGATGTGCCATTTCCATTTTAGGCTATTATTACGATGGGGTCACCACTCCCAAAGGCATACACACGATACTCAACCTATTATGCAATATCTATAAAATATAACCGTCCAATCCGAGAGGTTATACAAATCCATTTGCCGTATGGTCTTCCAAATTAGTTTTTCAAGTTAACTGTATATACAACACAGTACATCTCTAGAAGCACACCCAATGTTACTAATGATTGCATAAATATTGCAAGATCATTTTTAATTGGTTTTAAAATTTAACATATGGTGGATTTCAAATCCATCCATTTTCTCATATGAATTGAGTACCGAGTTGGATTGCATGGTGCAGTCATGTGTGTAGTCATGTCATGTAGAAATTACAAATTCTATTTGATTTTAATTCTTGAGAGCAACATAGTACTTTTATAAGTTTTTATCGAAGACAATTTACTAGAAACCATACACATTTTATTTGATACTTCAATATTATTTTCAACCTATTTCATTTTCTGTTATTAAAAATATTTTTTGGTTAAATTACTTTGTAACAGATCTGGTTTCGATAGTATTAGAATATTTTAAGAGCATCTCAAAAATACAATATAGGTTCAATTACTTGCAACTGTATATTTTAATTGTTTCCTCCGGCAACTTGTTAAGATTGCTGAAGATGACCACACTGTGGTCGAAACTAGTCCTCTTGCATTAAAAAACTGATAATATATTTATTGACTATTGATGGTTTTATTTAATACCATTTATATTTCAATTAATATTATAACAATATAATTCATATTTACTCACTGATTTATTCAACAGCACAAGCTGTAGGGAAAGCATGCAAGCACGCGACATTCAACAAGTCTGATCTGGAGGTTATCGGTCTCTTTATTCAGGAATAAATTTCTGTGGGGGAAATGCAATGGTCAGTTTCTGTTAAAGAGGAAAGTTGTTATTGGAAATATAAACTTATTTCTTTGAATCAAATAGATTTAATAACATCTTACATTTTGGAGGAACGAAACACTTTCTGAAAAAGTTGACATTGTGTTTTCTTCTCAGTAAGTTCATATATGTTTGCACTAATATTTCATTAGCAAACATTATTTATCTGACAATCTATGCACAAGAATTGGGAGCCAAATGCAGTAAACACTGAATGGTTGTATCAGTTCTGCTGCATTGAACCCTCTCAATCCACTTTATTTGAAATTCTCTGCTTTTTTTTTTTCATATCAACAGCCTGCTGTAACAACTGAAGACGCCTCATTGTTCTGATCACTAGCAAATATTTGCGATCTGCCATGGCTACTTTGGCTACATTTGTTAGCAGCTCCTCAGAGAGCCTCAACTCTGGATGGATGGGTGGATCCTCAAGCAGCAAAAGAGCCTTAGATTGTCATTCCTGCTCTATGATAAATATATATCATTCATATACATTCTATGTTTTCATAAATTTACTTGTTCTTCTGTTTAGGCGAGAGATGCTGACAAACTATTTATGGAGCAAAAAATAAAGGAATTGCAACAAAGCCATGAAATTGACACTAGTGAATTGAATAAGAAATGGCGATCATATCTTAAGAAAGAACTTGACATCTTGGAAGAGAAACATAAAGCTGAAGTAGCTGAGCTCAGTAGAGAGTGGCATTGGGAGAGGAAAGTAAGTGCTGGTTACATTTTGTATTAGGTTGAGCCATTGTAGGAGAAATCTGCTTGAAATGTTATATTAGCACCTCATGATTATAATCATGACACTTTGCTATGCAGATCATTGTAATTTAAATTGTCTCACAAAGTATCTTTAGCAGTACAGTAGGATGATTTGTAAATCTAGCCAGAAATCAATAATTATCTGCTTACATTGGAAAAACTCTTATTTGCTACAAAACAGTAAAAGATATTGAGATCTAAACTCTTGAAATGGAAGCTCTTATGTTACATTCGGTATCTAACCTTAAACAGTTAAAAATGAATGGGGATTTTTTTTTTGTATTGCAAGACATGAATGCAACAGGTTTAATTTGCAGAGCCATTATAAAAAGTAATTGATATTCAGGGAGGTTCAGGAAAACATTATAGAAGGAAATAAATAATTAGGTAAATTTAAGTAAATGGAGAATGCAAACTATAAAAACCGAAAAGAAAACAATATGCTGGTGATGGTGGAAAAGAACTCCAGAAAAGCTTCAAGTACAGTAACTTTTTCCTTCACTATGGAGCTCTTGATAAAACTAATCTTTGTATAACACATTTGAAGTATGAATGCTGCTGAGCGAGGTTGTACTGCAACTAGTTAATCCTCATGCTTATAGGCTAGTGGAGAAAACGGGAACCTTTGCACCAATGCCAGCTCAGCAGCAGCTGTAAACAAATTTTGGTTCCTAACTTCACTGTCAGGAATAATTCATAGACAACAAACACTCGTAGTGCACACTTTGATCATTCTTTCAACTTCAATAGCATAGTTTGTTTATGGTGTGCGCCATCACACATTCAGGCAGGCTGGTGGGTGCAGGAGCAGGACAGACAGAAGTTATGTAGGCTACGTACAAAGTGCATTACACAGTGCATTGAACCCTTGCAGCCTTATATTAGTATGTGGGACTGATGACCACAATTTTATCACATGTTCAGGGTGTTGCAGTTTTATTTTCTGCATGTATTTTTAACTTTTAACACTTTATATTATTTTATTCAAAAGAAAGTTTTCTGAGAGAATCATGATACTTTTCTGTTAACTTTTGACATACAGTATATTTGGTTTGTACTGCACACCAAATGCTGGAGACCCCAGATAAGTTTGATAGTCTCTGTTCATGTGGTACCATACCATAAGTTGATAAAATAATAAGGAGAGTTCAAAGAATACGAATGATAAGATTGTGGGCTGAAGGGCCCCGCTCGATCATGGGCTTAGAATGGATTGAAACCCCTAACATGAAGTATAACATAAATTTCTCGCCAAATCAATACTTTTTACTTACTTAAAAATTCTATAGGTACATGTTTCGAAAACACACAAACACAGTTCACATTTCTTCTCTTGTTCAAGAACAAGAGAAGAAATGTGAACTGTGTTTTTGTTATTTAGTGAGGTTATCGATGTTTTATGATGTTTAACACCAATAAGTGGGCTGAGGAAGAAAACATTGTGTGTTTTCGAAACATGTACCTATAGAATTTTTAAGTAAGTAAAAAGTATTGATTTGGCGAGAAATTTATGTTATACTTCATGTTAACATGGTCAATACGGAACCTGGAATGAGTGCAATTATGCAATTGAAACCCCTATTTAATCAAGGGGAGGATCTCCTGTGATGAGTAATATTTTCAAATTGATTTTTTCGCTGTTAATATGAGCCGTCATTTATTACGGTTATTCTAAATAGTAATACAGTGATGTGTTTTATTATTTTAACAATTTATTGAGTGATTAGGTCTATTGAAAACTTGTCTTATTAACAGTTATGTTTATGATTTTATTTCATTTTGGTTGTTAAATATTATTTTTATTAGCTTTGGATTTGATTTTATTTTGTTTCAGAATTCTATTCCTAAAGGGGATGAAGTGTCCATTGAGGTAATTAATTTCCATTGTCTTTTCTTTCTTTTATTTTATTTTCTATTTTAGTTACTAACCTCTTCAACAATCAACCTGCTGTAATTTGATTTGAGCTATCCTGAATGATGTCATTTTTCATCATCATCATCATCATCTTGTACAGTTTCCAGCCCCAGGCTGGGTCTATTTGGAACATAAGCCTCGCCACTTAGTCCTTTCTTCCCACCACCTCTCCGCTGTCACTCTGGTCCAGTCCTCGCCTCTCTTCCTGACACATTCCTCCACTCCTTTCAGCCATCTATCTCTTGGTCTTCCCCTTGGTCGTTTCTACTGCATCTGCATCTCATGTATCCCCTTGGGAATCTTCTCATCCATTCTCTTTAAGTGTCCATACCACCTCAGTCTTGATGTCTCAATCCTACCTTGCAAGGGCTCCTCTTTCACCATTTCCCTGACCTTTTCATTCCTCACCCTGTCTCCTCTTGTTACTCCGATCCTACTTCGCAGGAACTTCATTTCACCTGCCTGTATTCTGCTTATGTCTCTTTTCTTCATTGTCCACGTTTCTGAAGCATAGGTCAGTATCGGGATATAGTAGCTTCTGTATAACACTTCCTTGCTTTTTTGTGGGACATCTTTATTCCACACTAAGCTCCTAATGCTTCTCAGAAATGCTTCTGCCTGTCTGCCACGTTCCGTAATCTCTTTGTCATTTCTCCCATTTTCCTCCACTATACTTCCCAAGTACTTGAGACTTTCCACCTTCTTCAGCTGTCCACCTCCAAGTGTTATCCCACTCATTGGTCTGTCCTTTTTCCTGGTCATTAACAGGATCTCACATTTACTGATGTTGAACTTCCATCCGTACTCTCCCACTGTTTCTTCCCAAGCCTTCAGTTGCTCCTGAATTGCCTCCTCCCTGTTTCCCCAGACCATGAGATCATCTGCAAACACCATTGCTTTCATCTTATCTTCTCCTATCTTTCTTGCTATCCGTGTCATTTCCTCGTCCATAACCACAATAAAGAGAAGGGGTGACAGCACACTACCCTGTTTCAGGCCACTCATTTGTCTGAACCAGTCTGCTCTTTCCCCTCCAACTTTCACACAACTCACACTTCCACAATACATCTCCTTCACTCTGCCTACAGTCCCTTTTTCCACTCCCATGTTTTCCATTGCTTTCCAAACTTTCTCCCTACACACACTATCATAGGCCTTTTCGATGTCCAGGAAGGCCATCAACAGATCCTCTCCAAATTCGTAGTGGTGTTCCTGGAGCTGTCTCACTGAAAATATGAGATCCACTGTTGATCTCCCAGGTCTGAAACCATACTGCTCCTCTCTCAATTTTCTCTCCACTTTGGCTCGTATTCTACTTTTTAATATCTTTTCATATATCTTGGCACAGTGAGGTATGAGTGTGAACCCCTGTAATTTCTGCACTCCTTTCTGCTTCCTTTCTTAAATATTGGGACAATTAATCCTTTCTTCCAATCTTCTGGGGTCTTTTTCTCCTTCCATATCACCCTCATCACACGGTACAGCCACTGTTTCCCAACCTCCCCTGCTGCCTTCACCATTTCAACACTCACTTCATCCACACCCGGTGCCCTTCCTCCTTTCATCTTGTCTATAGCCATCTCCAGTTCTCTCCAATTCAGGTCCTTTTCCATTCCTGTGTTGTCTTCTCCATCTTCCAATACATTGTCTTCCTCCCTATGACCATTTGGATTCAGCAAATCCTCAAAGTACTCTTTCCACACTGTCTTGAGTGTTTCTTTGTTGTGTACCTCATTTCCGTTTTTGTCCATCATTACCACATCCTCTCGCAGACCTCTTCTCTTACTTTTGACCATCCCATAAAGTACTTTCTTATTTCCTCTGCTGTCTTCCTCCATCATCTCTGTCCACTTTACCATCCACTTCTTCCTCTCCTCTGCGACAATCTTGTTTGCTTCTTTCTTCTTTATCTTATAATCTTCCCTTGCCTGATCAGTTCTTTCCTGGAACCACACTCTGAAAGCCTTGTTCTTCCTTCCCACAGCTTCTTTTACTCTCTCATTCCACCATGGTGTCTCTTTACACCGCTTTCTGTTGCTAGTTCTTCTACATACTGCCACTGCAGCTTCCACCATTGTGTTCTTGAATTGCTTCCATTCCTCTTCCCCTGTTTTAGGATTGTCTGTTGGCATCCTTTCCTTTATTATCTTCTGGAATTCTTCCTTGACTTCCTTTCCCTTGAGTTTCCATACTTTGATTCTCCTTTCCTGGTACTCTGTCCTCTTGCTATCCTTAACAACTCCCAGGTTCATTACAAGTATTCTGTGGTCGCTATCTAAGGCCTCTGATGGTATTACCTTTATATCTCTGACACTTCTCTTCATTTCCCAGTCATACAGCATGTAATCTACTAAAGATTTCTTTGTTAAATCACTGCTGTACCACGTTACCTTGTGGCTTTCTTTCTTCCGGAACCAGGAGTTGCCTACCACTAAACCGTTTCTCTTGCAAAAATCCAGCAACTTTCTCCCTTCTTCATTCCTGCTGCCCCATCCTTCTGCTCCCGTTACATTTTCATATCCTTGCCTTTCACTTCCTACATTTGCATTCAAATCTCCCATGACAATGATGCTCTGACCATTCAACTGCTGTTGTAGCTCCTCCTCAAAGTCTTCCTTCTCTTGAGCTGTACATCCAACTTGAGGGGCATATACCTGGGCTATCTCCAGGCTTCTTCCCTTTACAGTTACTCTGATCTTCATGATCCTGTCACTTATTCCCTTTACCTCTTCCTTCATTCCATCTCTCACAACTACTCCTATTCCGCTGCTCCTTCCTTCACTGTTCCCACTCCAGTACAACCGGTAACCTTTCCTCAGTTCTCTGCGACCTTCTCCTTTCCATCTTGTTTCTGCCAAGCCCAGTATATCCAGTTTTCTTCTCTCCATCACATCTACAATCTCCTCCACCTTTCCTGTCAGTGTCTGTATGTTTAATGTCCCAACTCGTAGTCCATTAGCATATCCGGGTCGTCGTCGTTTGCATCCATCCTTTCCGAAGCCTGTTCCTGTTTTGAAAGCAAATATGATATCCACTACTGGCTTGCTAGGCCTATCGTAGCTTCACCAGAGTCCCGTCAGCCGTCACTTTTCAGGGTTCCCATAGAGCCTTCACAGCTACCGCAGCAGTTCCAGGGCACACAAAGTCCCCACTGTACTTCACCCCTACAGGCAATCCCCTACTTCATGCCGTTGCCCGTCTCCCACCACGTGGAGGAGGGGTTGGACTTGTGGGAGAATGATGTCATTTTTATTTAATCTAATAACATTTTTTGATGGGTGTTGTGCAGGTACATGTTGATGCATTTAGGAATTATATTATTCTTGATTGATCCGTATTAACAACAATGATTAGTTAAAATTTAAAACTAATTTAACACATGTTTCCGTCTAGACAGTACTGTACTTATTGGTGTTTATTTACACTTAATGTTTAGGTACATGTTTCGAGGCATTTGATCTAAAATTGCCCCTTCATCAGCCTATGTCGTTCTAAAGCCAGTCTAATTGAGAGACATTGAAGCTATATGTTTTAAAATGTGGCATGGAAGAAAATGTGTTGGAATGTATGATTGTATGAGAAAAGAACAACTTAAAAACATGCATACATTATTGTGATAAAAATCAGTCTAAAAAGCTTGAATTACCTTAAACACATTAAAATCGTAATCAAAACTTCTTTAGTGCCTGTAAGGTGCACTTGTTCAGTTCATGGAAGAAAAACATTAAAATTTCACATGGTGAGCACATCTGGTTGATTATACAGTACACTTAATTTAAAAATTTTAAAAATCAATGTTTGTTGGCCTTGCCCACTTGACGGATTTGTGCCAAAAAATGAGTAGAAAACTTGATAGTTGACTTGATGACCCTGTAAAAACCTTCTCGTGAAAATCTATCTTCAGGAAAGATCTTGTTTGATTTTCTAAAATGTCTTGGATCAGTGCTTGAGAAAATATTACTGGAAAAGAAAAACGAAAAAACAAGGCTTATATTAGAAAATGGAAAAATTGGAAAAATGAATTTAAGTATTGGATTCTTAAATACAGTATCATAAGATTTTACGAAATATAATCTTACGATGTCAGAAATTGGACAAAAGGGGGTCTTCTTTGTGTGGAACTCCAATTCAACGTCAGTGCGGCAAACTAGATGACGGGTGAGACGGTGTTTTTTGTTAAAGAAAAGGTGTTTGACAAAATGGAAACAGATGAGAAAAAATTATTGGTGAAGGACTATGTTGAAAAAATATATGTATGAAAATCTTACCTCTCAAGTCCGTGATCTGCGGCGAAACTGTGAGGCGACTGTCGTGTGTGCGTGGAAAAATGCTGCCGACTGGTTAAGTGAGGGGGAGGGGGGAGAAGTAGGGGCGGTTGTTGCTTGGAGATGGATCGAAGAGGAGTAATGGGGTAGGGGAAGAGGAATGGCGAAGGTGTGCGGACGTGTCATGTATGTGTTGATGTCATCATCGGCTTTAACTCGAAACCGAGTATAAATCTTCTTCCTTCAGTCCAGTTTGTGGATGTGTTTACAGTGACTAAAGAGTCCAATCCTGATGTTGATGTAAATATTATGTGGAAACCACGAATTTAGTATTATATGTTAAATGTACATTAAAATGAAAAGAAAAAACGTGATGGTTTTGATGAATTATAGTGGTTGTTTGGTCTTTATTTTCAGGATGTGGTCTGTTAGTGTGTCAAATAGAATATTCTTGCACAAGTAAATTAAATTGAGGTTTATTGAACATGGTGTTTTCTGGTGTTTTTATCACAATAATGTATGCATGTTTTTAAGTTGTTCTTTTCTCATACAATCATACATTCCATCACATGTTCATCCATGCCACATTTTAAAACATATTGTTTCAATGGTTCTCAATTAGACTGGCTTTAGAACGACATAGGCTGATTAAGGGGCAATTTTAGATCAAATGCCTCAAAACTTTTACCCAAACATTAAGTGTAAATAAACACCAATATGCACAGTACTGACTAGATGGAAACGTATGTTAAATTAATTTAAAATTTTAACTAACATGTTGTTCTCTCTAAGAGCTAGCATAAATAACAATGACTATGTTATGACAGTGGCGACAATATGACCCACCCACTCACCATATTGCGGCATTTCAACTGCCATTGATATGAGAAAATAGAGCCCGCTGATGAATCAGCTTGGTGTCCTATGCGATACCCCACACAAGACACGGCACAAACCTAGAAAAATTGCTGAGTATTGTTGATTTTGTATTCAATATTTCAAAAACTACTGCTCCTATTTGGATGAAACATCAATTACTGGCTTCCTTGTGATCTTTGCATCTTAATGTCTCATCAGGGAGCTAAACAGTTGGTAATAATGATGACAGATTGGAGAAATGTAAACTCACGCTCTGAACTTGCACGAGTGACGAATTTTTCAGCATGTAGGAGAAACACAGAGTATTGTTACCCCAAACATTTCCTGTATCAAAGATGGATATGAATGATCAAAGATTATTCATCGTAAACCTTATGTTGATAGGACTATTAGTTCAAAAGAAAAGAGGTATTTTGGGGATTTCTGCCACTCTTTTGAATGGTGGCTGCTACATGGTCGACAATTATTGATCAATGAATTTCAGTTAAAGAATACAGTTCATAAGGGGTGCATAATCAGAATCCACTTGAAATCAAGAAAGTAATTCAGATTTATTATAAGAAAGTTGCATGCATGCGACTTACTTTTCCCGCCTTGCCAACTTCCCTCTACTGGCCTTAAAGGATAGCTAATTTGAACTTCGCAAAAGTCTGGCATTTAGCTGGAGTGAGTAATTGTAAACCCTCATGTAAGGCCACACACAGGATGGTCATGGAGATTTGCTGACACTTGAATTGAAACCCTTGAGAATTAATTTCAACAAGTGTTTTTGTACGCTTGTAGATTGCAAGTACACGTGTTTGCAAAGTAAAGTAATGCACTATTTCGGAGGTGTGCTGATTTTATAACTTTCCATGTACCTTTAAGGTTGTAGTTTAATAATAATAATACAGAAAAACCTCATTTATCCAGACTAGGTAGGACTGAAGGTAATCCGGATTATCCAGAAACAAACTATTAAATGAATATAAGCCTCTAATCTACACAAACCTTCATTTTGACAATACCAAGAATTTAAAAGAGAAAGTTTTGGCACACAAACTCAATACGGTGCCATACATACTGTATTTATTTCTATTTACTGAAATAGTGTGAATGTTACTTCCTTATTGGAATGTTGATGGTTAAGTGTACAGTATTATTTGAAGGGCACGTATATTTTCGTGATGGAAAAAAAAACAATCAGGATAAACCGGAAATCCAGAAAAATGAGGGCCGGATAAACAAAGTTTTTGTGTAATAATAACAATCCTCTTTAATGGCGTAGTTGGGTATTTGACCTTCTCTTACACTTCACCAAATAAATTTAAAACGAGGAATACTGTATTATATGATTACTACTTCAGTCTTTAACATGTTATGGATTATTAGTAGAATTATTTGTGATCCTAAGATTAAGCCTCCGTGGCTTAGGCGGCAGCACACCGGCCTCTCACCGCTGGGTCCGTGGTTCAAATCCCGGTCACTCCATGTGAGATCTGTGCTGGACAAAACGGAGGCAGACAGGTTTTTCTCCGGGTACTCCGGTTTTCCCTGTCGACATTTCATTCCAGCAACACTCTCCACTATCATTTCATTTCATCTGTCATTCATTTAATCATTGCCCCAGAGGAGTGCGTCAGGCCTCGGCAGCCGGCACAGTCCATATCCTCGCCGCTAGATGGGGGCTTCATTCATTCCATTCCTGACCCGGTCGGAGACTGGAAGCAGGCTGTGGATTTTCATTTCATTTGTGATCCTAAGATTGCAGGTTCAATTACCTGCTGAGTAACCTTAATTGTCAAGGGATAGCAAATATCATTTGCCCTACAAAACTTACAAAGTTGGCTTGTGAAAGACCACTAGTTTCACATTCTGTGACTAATGGATTAAATTAATTAAATCCCGGCCATAGGCCACCCATAAGAATTCCAGTTTCTCTGTTGTACGAGGTTTGCAGCAGGCTGTAGTGAAACCACAGTCCCAATAACAATACTATTAAATTTTGCAAGATACCGTACCGTATTTAGATGAGGCTTTAAACATACGCCTTCTTCCACTAATTTCTATAAATTAAATAATTAGGCCTATTAAGCCTCTGTGGCTTAGGCGGCAGCACGCCGGCCTCTCACCGCTGGGACCGTGGTTCAAATCCCGGTCACTCCATGTGAGATTTGTGCTGGACAAAGCGGAGGCAGACAGGTTTTTCTCCGGGTACTCTGGTTATCCCTGTGGACATTTCATTCTAGCAACACTCTCCACTATCATTTCATTTCATCTGTCATTCATTTAATCATTGCCCCAGAGGAGTGCGTCAGGCCTCGGCAGCCGGCACAGTCCATATCCTCGCCGCTAGATGGGGGCTTCATTCATTCCATTCCTGACCCGGTCGGAGACTGGAAGCAGGCTGTGGATTTTCATTTCATTTGTGATCCTAAGATTGCAGGTTCAATTACCTGCTGAGTAACCTTAATTGTCAAGGGATAGCAAATATCATTTGCCCTGCAAAACTTACAAAGTTGGCTTGTGAAAGACCACTAGTTTCACATTCTGTGACTAATGGATTAAATTAATTAAATCCCGGCCATAGGCCACCCATAAGAATTCCAGTTTCTCTGTTGTACAAGGTTTGCAGCAGGCTGTAGTGAAACCACAGTCCCAATAACAATACTATTAAATTTTGCAAGATACCGATGGCTTAGGCGGCAGCACACCGGCCTCTCACCGCTGGGTCCGTGGTTCAAATCCCGGTCACTCCATGTGAGATCTGTGCTGGACAAAATGGAGGCAGACAGGTTTTTCTCCGGGTACTCCGGTTTTCCCTGTCGACATTTCATTCCAGCAACACTCTCCACTATCATTTCATTTCATCTGTCATTCATTTAATCATTGCCCCAGAGGAGTGCGTCAGGCCTCGGCAGCCGGCACAGTCCATATCCTCGCCGCTAGATGGGGGCTTCATTCATTCCATTCCTGACCCGGTCGGAGACTGGAAGCAGGCTGTGGATTTTCATTTCATTCATTACCGTATTTAGATGAGGCTTTAAACATACGCCTTCTTCCACTAATTTCTATAAATTAAATAATTAGGCCTATTAAGCCTCTGTGGCTTAGGCGGCAGCACGCCGGCCTCTCACCGCTGGGACCGTGGTTCAAATCCCGGTCACTCCATGTGAGATTTGTGCTGGACAAAGCGGAGGCAGACAGGTTTTTCTCCGGGTACTCCGGTTTTCCCTGTCAAAATTTCATTCCAGCAACACTCTCCACTATCATTTCATTTCATCTGTCATTCATTTAATCAATGTCGGTCGACTGGAAGCAGGCTGTAGATTTTCAAACAATTAGGCCTATCACACTTCTGAGAACAATAATGCACCTATTTACACAGAATTCAGACCCTGAATCAAATTCCTTATTAGACAAATAAATTAACCACACATTACGTTCACAACAATACCGAAATCTAAAAATATACGAGCGTAGGGCAAAGGTCATGGCAACTATTTTTTTCTTATAGATATGTGAACGGATCACAAATGTATATGTGCCGTGTGGAAGTTCTGCAGGCATAGTGTGTATGCAGAACAACAGATGGCTCTGTGATAACTGGTAGTAGCACAGCGAGGGCTGTGAAATTAGTCAGTTGGTGAGTGTGGTGCAAGATGGAAGTAACCCGTGTTGAGCAGCGCACTTGCATCAAAATAGCCGTTCTCCGAGGGAGAAATGAAAAGTCTATTTAAATGTTTCAACTTTGCTTGGCCGCCATGTGCGTTTTGTACTGAAAAGGTTTTTGAAAGTTACATAGGTGAACTTCTAGTAGTGCCCTTTATCACTGTAAAGAATTTCAGGATGATATCAGTAATAGTTTAGGAGATATAGAATGCCGGTTAAATATTTTGCACAGCCGCCATGTTGGATTGGTGAGACGTAATAAAATTTGAAGGGGTCAGACAAAATAGTACCAAGGCCTTACCGTGTTTTATTGAAATGGCTCCAGCCGTTTAGATATTATTAGGGGGACACACACATACGCACACACCGACAAAAGGTAATCTCGTAAGCTTATTTTTTCATAAATAAAAATAGGCTAAAAATATGATTTATATTAAAGCAATGCAACAATACCAATACATGACCAAAGGCCACAAAATAAATCATGAGAAATTATTAGCCTAGATGAAGGATCCAGTGCGTTGATTGATTAACCAGCTGAGAGCTGGTGATCATGCAGCATATCTTTCCATATTTTCTACAACTGGTTCTCGAGATCTTATGTACTCCTCGGCTTCTGCAGTTGGTATCCCAGGTGGCCAGACATGTTTGATTGGTGACAAATCTGGGGATCAGATGGACCATGGCAGTGTGCCAACGTTCGGAGGCAGTCCCGTGCCAACCTTGCTGTATGTGGTCAGGCATTATCTTACTGGAACAGACTGCCTGCACATATCCCTGTGCCATTAATTACTCTCGTAGCAGTACTAGGCGGGGACCAGCTATCATATGTGATGGCCCCCCAGACCATCATGCCAGCAGTGGGGGCGGAGTGATGCACCACAGAGAATGTCGGATTGAAGCGTACACCGTGTGGTCTCCAGATATGAACACACCATCTTTCCATATTTTCTACAACTGGTTCTCAAGACCTTATGTACTCCTCGGCTTCTGCAGTTGGTATCCCAGGTGGCCAGACATGTTTGATTGGTGACAAATCTGGGGATCAGATGGACCATGGCAGTGTGCCAACGTTCGGAGGCAGTCCCGTGCCAACCTTGCTGTGTGTGGTCAGGCATTATCTTACTGGAACAGACTGCCTGCACATATCCCTGTGCCATTAATTACTCTCGTAGCAGTACTAGGCGGGGACCAGCTATCATATGTGATGGCCCCCCAGACCATCATGCCAGCAGTGGGGGCGGAGTGATGCACCACAGAGAATGTCGGATTGAAGCGTACACCGTGAGGTCTCCAGATATGAACACACCGTCGTCGTCCACTCTGTAGCAGTCCAGGTTTCTCGGTCCCGACACCACTGTAAACAGAGGTGACGGTGGGTGGGCGCCAATAGCAGGACATGTTAATGGTGCGGTGAGACCACATCTGCTTCAGCCAAGCATCTGGTAATAGAGTGGGCCAACACAGGGGTCTGTAGTGAAGGTGCTACCCATCCCCGAATGGCGGGTGCCATAGCAGTCGGGTCTGCACGGGCTTCTCAGACAATTCACCATCTCTCCTGCCGGTATTACAACCAGTATCCAAGCTAGAGGTTGACCAATAGGGTAATAGAGCCTCCATGCAGGTGGTAGTATTCCATGATACAAGTGTTAGTTTGCACTGATTTTGTAACAATTTATATACATCAATGATTCAATCATCCACAACCGGGTTCTTGCAATTCCCACAATTAGGACAATTGGTGCTTGAATTTATTTTTGGCCAGTGTATACCCACAAGAATTTAAAGGATTGCATTAAACATTTATTTCATTTTATTCTTAAAATAGTCACTATAAATTCTTTTGAAATCCTCTAGATAGGTGATTTCTACACATCAATAATTTCATAAATATTTGTTGCATTACCTATGATTACTTCATGGTGGTTTGTTGTTTTTAGGAACTGGAAAATACGAGTCAGCTGGCAGTAGCTGCTGTGGAGAGTGGGACGGGTAGTATAGAGCTCCTACATAAACAAGTTGTGGCCCTTTCCCAGGAACTCAAAGAAGCCAAACGGAAACACAGGTATGATTATCCTTTTATCGTTATTGACTAACCACTTGACGATGAGCTCCATACCACGTACACTCTCTTGCATCACAGCGGCCCACCAGTTATGAACTATTGGTGTCAGTAATTCTCGTCGGTCCAAATAAGTGTCAGCTCGTCCTAAAGTCATTTCCACCTGGAAATGTTCAGCTCAATGCGTCAGTCAGCAAGCAAGAATGTAGGTTCGAGTTTAGATGATCAAAATTAATCCATTATATCACGTAGATTTTAAGAAATTAGTTTTCATGATTTAATGCAGGTTTAAATCATAGGTATAGTTCTCTAATAGGTTATTATGTTGATTCGTATGACTCTTGACACAGGCTGAATAGCAACAACTGTAACTCTCCACAGAGATGCTTACAAAGCGCATGACTCTTAACGGTCACTATAACACCATGAGCTGTCAATAGGCTCCAATAACAATAACACTTGGTGGCTCTCCAAGGCACACAAAAATGTTCATCGGTCAGTCTGGCATCACGGCTCAGTACTGCCGGCATTACAATAAATGGTTGCGGGACTCCATTCTCCCAACAACGTGTTCTACAGACAAGACAATCACATAAATAACTAGCCTGGTACAGTGTCGACTTGGTCAATGATTAAAGAGGGATAAACCTTTCATCATATTCTGAGAAATCATGAAATATTCGTACAACAGTCACTCTCAAATGGCGGACTCAAAATTGTGACGTCACAGTCACTCGTATAAGAAATACAGCTTATCCGCTGTTGACCCACATTCCGTAGCATTCCTAACATTGCTCATAGCATTCCACAAAGAAAGATGGCGTCAGACAACGTCTAAAATAATCAATACAAGTCCGTCTTGCAAAGAGAATTCTGGGTAATTCTAACTGATTTGGCTGGCTCGACCTTGAATGAGTCGAGCTTTATAGTGTTCATTGGCGCGTGAAGAATCTCTTGCATATAGCAAGTCAAAAGTACATGTCTAACACAGCGGGATTCACACATTTACAGTCCTGAATGTGATCCCTTTCAATGTTGTTTATTACACTATATTTACAACACTCTGAATTTTACCATATCCTGAACAATACAACAATATAACATGTTCTAGTAAGCAAACAGACCTCTACGGCAGAGATTAAAATGCAGTCTAACTGCTTTGCATTCAAAGATACTCTTACCACATTTCAAAATTTACAATCTTCTTGGGATAAATGTGCGTGTCCTCTCTCCTGACACAAACGAAAATCTAAACTGACAGCATTTGCACACCTCCATGCTGTTTAAAATGATAACGCTAGTGTACATAGGTTCGATGTATGGTCTGATAACCTCTATCATAATACACATTAATTATTCCTACTCGGAATTCAGTGGCTTCAGAGTTCCACTCAAAATAAGAACAAAATCTCTTCATAAAAGCAGTGGTTGTTCCTTAACTCACCAAATGATGCACCCAAAAAATGTGGTGTAAGGAATTAAAAGAAATTAAACAGGGTTGCTCCCTAAGTTTGCACTTGGATAAGATTCATCCATTGAAATTCAGCTTATACTGACTAAGAAATAGCTCTCGGAGCTAGAACAAGTTAATGGGCACATTTTAACATTGTTACTCAAATGATCGAAGATGCACCAGCGGAATACTCCGCTACAGGGTGTCTCACAAGTATTTGACCAGTCTCGGCTCAGTATGAATAATTCCTTATCAATGTTTCATTTTCTTCTTATAGTGACTGAAAGAGTATCATTTCATTCCACTTGAGTGTGCTCAGTCATAACTTTCTTTCGCTTCCTAGCGGATTTATGGCACACTACTTGATGCTTCCATATGTGGAACGATTATATGAACCATTCTCTTACAAAGGATATGTTTGCTGACATGATCCGATGAGAATTTGATTGGTTTATCGAGTTTGGAGAAGTATTTCCTATCACCACCAAAGCTTGCATGGCCTTAGATTTCTCTTGCACTCTAGTGAACCTGTGACTAATAACTTGCAATGTCAAATGTATAGTATATACCGATGGTATGATCTGTAACCTTTCAATTAATAGATATTTCCACTTTATTCAGGGTGCAAAAATATACCTTTCAATCAATAGGTATTTTCACTTTATTCAGGGTGCGAAAGTATGGGGAGAGGAGAGCCGACGCGTGGCAGATGGAATGTGAGTGCTCGCTATGCATGCACCGAGATGGCAGTAGGTGAAATGCATCAAAATAAATTGCCTCTTTCTCATAAACTAACAGTCATATCAACTTAGGGTATGCATTACAAGAATCATTAAACATCTATCTCCAACTTTTCTGTACATAGTTTCCAAGGAAACAATAACACTAGTTTTCATTGCATCCTGAATCAACCCTTAAAAAAAAAAAGAATGTCAGTGCCAATCTAAAATATAGCAGATCTTTTCTCAATTAATTATTATAATAAGGATATACTTCAAATATTTGGGAAGTGAATTGATGGAAAATGCAAGACTGGATATGGAAATTAGCAAGAGAATACAAGGTGGGAGTGCCTTCTACTATCAAGTTCGGAATTTAATTTGGGATAAAGACGTACCAATGAAGGCTAAAGAAGTGATGTACAAGACTTATTACTTACCAATATTGACATACGGAGCAGAAACTTGGCCTATGACCCGGAGGGATGAAAGTAGAATGCAGGCAGCCGTAATGAAATTTTTGAGGAGTATGTTACAGAGACTAGAAGAGATAGAGTGAGAAATGAAGACATTCGAAAGGAAGTGAATGTACAGAAGCTGAACGAAAAGCTGGAACAGAACAGATTGAGATGGTATGGACATGTGAAGAGGATGAATGATGAAAGAATGCCAAAACAAGTGATGGAGAGGCAAATGACGGGAAAAAGAGGACGAGGAAGACCTAGAGGTCGGTGGTTGGACCTTGTTAAGTGCAGCGTGATAAACCGGAACATGGAGTGGCGTTCAGTGCTTGAGGAAGAGTGGTGGACAGACCGAGTAAAGTGGAGGGGACTCATGTTTGCTCCGACCCGGCCTAGGCTGGAAAACGGAAAATGATGATGATGATGAATAAGGATATAACATAAAATAAATGGCTATACACTATATTCTTCGGAATCAGAATTTAAAAAGTTTGCATATAATCTGAGCTATATGGCAATAACAGTGAATTTTTAAGGAGACCCTTGCATTTTTGTAGCGCTAGTTGGGTAATGCTTCATTGAAATGGCCTCCGTGATTGACGGGCTAAATGGAAATAACAGGAGCAATTTATTTGGACTGGACAATGTAGTTCCCATTACCACTTGGTATCACAAATTTGGATTGAAATTAATGTTTTTCAGTTTGTCAACACGATTGTACCCAATTGTAATGGGTGTTTCCCTTAACCTGAAAAAAATTTACATGAGATTAAGAAAAAAATTTGCTTGGATGACCAGTTTCGATCAAGAGATCGTCAGATTATTATTTATAATAATTGCTGTAACTAAATAAATGTAGATATTGTAAATACCATCACCCACATACTTGTAGGCATAGATTTAACGGCCTAAGTGTAAAGGATCTGATGATGATCACTTGATTATCAAAACTAGTTATCCAAGTGAATTCATCTCTTATCAGGTGTAAGCCGGGAGAACAAGCAGGCCAATCCATGCTAGCAATATCTAGGCCCACAGCACCTCAAAACAAACGAACATGAGATGTCAAGATCTCGTCACGATAACTGAAGGCCGTGTAACCTTCATGTTATAACTTCATGGTTACCATTATTGATCTACCTCCATATTGGTCCCTTTTTAAAATGTATGAGAGCCAAACTGTTTTCCTGGTTCTAACCAGATACAAATCTGTCATGAATCATTCTGGAAACTGTATCGGGACTCAAAACGAAGTAATGACCCACTGTTCAGCTCTCCAGGTGACATGTTGTTGACTCTACTCAAGACGTCTTTGTCTGTGCTCACGTCGGGTACACATCAGCCGATTGCCGACAGTAAAAGCCTATCTTCCTATGCCTTCTGTACACAATTTGCCTCCATAACTAAGTTTGTTATTCTTGGGGTGCCTGAGTCCAACCTATCTTTTCTCTTCATTAGCAATCGCCAGAAACATTTCTCCTCCTCCACTCGTTTTAATACCTCTTTACTTGTTAATCTACCCATGTTCATCATTCTCCTGTAACACCATATTTCAAATGCTTCTATTCGTCTTTATTTTCTGATGCACCAACAATTTCACTTACGTACAGCACCACGCTCAAGACAAATACCTAAATGAATATTTGATGTCAATAGATTTCTTTTCTGTAGAAAAGGTTTCCTTGCCTATGCTCACCTACCTTTTACATCCTGTTTGCTTTGTCCATTATTGCTTATTTTGTTTCTCAAGTACCAGAAGTCTCCTACTTCCTTTAGCTTTTCACCTGCCAATTCGATGTCAATAGTGCCTATTACGGCACATAACAACAACACTAGAGAAACCCAAGAGCAAACTCTATGTAGTCTTTGTTGACTTTACGAAGGCTTTTGACCTGGTAAACAGAAAGCTGCTGATACATAAGCTGGAAACACTCATAGGTAGGTCAAGGCTGACGACCCTTATATCGAACATATTGGCAGAAAACTATATACAAGTGCAGGACGGAGTTGGGCAAACCAAATGGATGATACAAACGAATGGAGTACTTCAAGGGGACCCCCTCAGTCCCATTCTATTCAATGCGCTCTCACACGATGCAGGAGACAAAATAAAGGAATCGACTGAGTCCAAATTGTATATATACGCAGACGACATGGCAATCGCCTCAGAGAAGATAAAGGATTTGCAAGATGCAATCAACATACTAAGCGAATGGGCCCAGGAAAACGAACTAACAATCAACGAGGACAAGACTGAGATGGTCGTCTTCCGGAACGAGGGCAGGTCAGCGGAATCAGATCAAGTGCTATGCAACGGCAAGGAACTGAAGAAAGTAAACAATTTCAAATACCTCGGCCTCACGCTCCAGGTAACAGGCCGAAGCTTCAGAATACATACAAGAGCGAAAGCGGCCACAGCAGTGAAGGCCATAAACGACATAAGCCATATTACCCAAATATCGCTGGAAACAGCAATGATGCTCTTCCGAGCCAAGGTCATACCCGTACTAACATACGGTCTGGAGCTAACATGGGAGTTTCAACTACAAACTGCTGGAGGAACTCGAAAAGGTGAAATCTAGGTTCCTCAAAAGAGCCCTCGGAGTCTCCAAGTCAGTCAAATCTCAACTGGTATATGAACTGGCGAGAGAAACGTTCCTAATAGAGGACCTTCGGTCACTTTTACTGTTGCCTTCCACAGAAAGCTTCAGAAAATTACTCCAGGATCTGCAAAGCAAAAGGCTTGACATTCCGAAGGAATTCTACGCGACTGATGCCATGGTGGACAAAAGATGGATGCAACCCATATCCGAAATGAGACAAGGTCTGCTCACGAAAGACATTTCATGACCCGGATGAGAGGTGTATATGTGAACTGTGTAGGAACGAATGCGGCAGGTACCATATCACGACATGCCCCAACAGAACTTTATCAATAGTGGCTTATAGTAAGGACTAGAAGCGAACCATAGTATCTAGTAAGTGTACATATCTGTAACATGTAATATGGCTAACCGGCTGCAATAAAGGCTATTATTAATAGTGGTTTCTGATTTCTTCCGGCTGCATTCAATTAATTTTGTTTTACACTTATTGATTTTCATCATGAATTCTTTCCTTAAGGCGGAGTCCATACCATTTACAAACTCATCCAAATCCTCTGGTGGATTGGCTAAGATGTCAATCATCATCATCATCATCATCATCATTTCCCCTTATCCAGCTCCTGCCGGGTCGGGGTATTTATGGCACTTCTCCACTTTCCTCTTTCCTTCCACCATTCTTCTTCCACGATCTTGTCCCAGTCCAGATTTCTTTTTCTTACGCCGTTCTTCACTGAATCCATCCACCTTGTTCTAGGTCTTCCTCTTGGTCTCTTACCGTTGCACTTCGCCTCCAGCATCTGTCTTGGTATTCTATTTTCCTCCATCCTCTTTACATGTCCAAACCACCTTAGTTTATTCTTCTCAATTCTCTCATTTAGTTTTCCCATCCCAACTTCCTTCCTAACATCTTCATTCCTCACTCTGTCTTTCCTTGTCTTTCCTATCATACTTCTTAGGAATTTCATTTCACTGGCTTGGATTCTACTCTCTTGCCTGCTTGTCAGGGTCCAAGTCTCAGCTGCATAAGTTAATATGGGTACATAATACACTTTATACATTACCTCCTTGCTTTTCCTTGGTACTTCCTTATCCCAAACAAGTTTTCTTACGCTTTGATAGAATGCATTGCTCTGCTGTACCCTCCTGCCAATCTCCATGTCCAACCTACCAGTTTGCATCAATTCACTTCCTAGGTATTTGAACGTGTCCACAATTTCCAAACTCTGACTTCCAATTTTCACAGTGCCCTTTCCTTGTCTTTCCCCTCTTGTCATCACCATGGTCTTGCTTTTCTCTATACTGATTTTCAGGCCATACTTCTGAATATTTTCGTTCAGTGCATCTAGTTGTTTTTGCACTTCTTCGGTGTTCCTTCCCCAGACCACAATATCATCTGCAAATAACAGTAACTTCATTTCTTTATGTTCATATGCTTCCTTTACTATTTCATCCATCACCATTATGAACAAGAGAGGTGACAGCACACTCCCCTGTCTTAGTCCAGTCTTGTTCGTAAACCAATCTGTCTTTCCAACTGGGGTCAGTACCCTGCTAACACAGTTGTTGTACATTGCTTGCACCATTTCCAACATTTCTCTTCCCAGTCTCTTCTTAACCATGGTTTCCCATACCTTCTCTCTGGGGACACTATCATATGCCTTTTCTAGATCTATGAAAGTCATGATCAAATCCTCTCCATATTCCCAGTTCTTTTCCATCACCTGCCTCAAGCTAAAGATTGGGTCCACTGTGGATCTTCCACTCCTGAAGCCATACTGTTCCTCTTGCAACTCTCCTTCCACCTTTCTTCTCATTCTTCTTTCTAATATCCTTTCCAGTATTTTTACTATCTGTGATATGAGGGTGATCCCTCTATAGTTATCACACACCTTCTTGTCCCCCTTCTTAAACACTGGTATTATTAGCCCTTTCTTCCAGTCTTCTGGTACACATTTCCATTCCCACACACACTTTAGCAGTCGATACAGCCATTGCATACCAACAGGTCCAGCAGCCTTTATCATTTCTACACTGACTTCATCCACCGCTAAGATGTCAATGTCGTCAACAAATCTCGAGAGTTCAAATAATTTCACCTTGAGCCTTTACTCATACTTAAAATTTCTCTCTCTTAACTTCAATAACTGCAGTCTGGTTTCTGTAGATCACTGTCCTAAACCTGTACTTTATTCCAATCCTTTTCAAAACAAAATTTCAAACAATTCTCTCCAATCGACATTATCAAAATCCTTCTCTAATTCTATAAATGCCATGAACATTGTATTATATTTCCTTATGTGGTAATATTGCATGTTAAACAACATTCTTTCAATCAAATTTTGTTTTCAGATACTCTCTGTGAATGTTGCTTGAACTCCCTATTTGTTAGCCTACTTTCATTTTTCGTAAAAAAAAAAAAAAATGGAAGTAGACTTATGAGATCAACACGTGCCAAATTTCCATGTGTGTTTGTCCCCTATCAATTCAAAAATGATGAAACCGAATAGATCCAACTTTGGCACAGAGGTAACACTGGCAAAGGGCACCTCAGTGTCATATTTTATATCGCCCCCATCTTAACTAAAACAAAATGGCGGTCACCCAAATGTTCAAAGCTTAAATTAAATTACGACTTAACGAATCATCAGATCTCTACCAAATTTTGGTAAAACATACCTTTGTGTGGAAGGCATCTTTCACCCAAACTACTAGGTCATCAGCTGTGTAATTTCAAGATGGCAGCCATGCAAATCGTGCTAGAATTATAATCCATAACCTATTATCCAATGAATCAATGTTCACAGTACTTAGTATTCCGATATTTTTATATGAAGACTATTTGTTATCAATGTGATGAGTATAAGAGAGTGCATAGTACGTGCAGCCACCATCTTGAAATTATAAAATATGAAAATATATAACTCTACACTTAAAGAGCTACAGTAATGAAAATTAGTGACAAGGTAGGACATGTGGCCTTGTATGGCCAAAACAAAAGAACACTCTCTCCATACATCCAAGATGGTGGCTGCACAAAATATTAGATCAATAAAATCGACAACTCAGAATGAAATTGGGTAATTAAGATGTATCTTGCCAAGAGGTATCATATAAGAGCTCTCAATTGTGTTAGTCAAAAGATTATCACACTAAATACAGTGCAGAGTGACCATCTCCAAATTTCCTAACTTTCAGTATCCTAGAGCTATAATAACGAAGTTTAGTAATATAATAATACCTTATAAGTCACTTTGTATGCCCAAAGCAAAAGAACAGTGAATCTAAATTTTCAAGATGGCAGCTGGGCATATTGTTGAAACGTAATAGTGAATCATTCAGAATGTAATTCCGCAATTAAAACAAAACTTAGTAAGAGGTCTGCAAGAATGACTCTTCACCACAAGATCTAAAACAACTGGCCGTCTGTACAATAGAAGAAAGATATCCATCTAATCAATGGCTAAAAATATTTTCAGATGGCTCACAAGACAAAGAAAATAGAACTGGAGCAGGAATACATTCATCTCTCTTCTCACTCTACTTCCCAGTAGGCCAAAACAAAACAAACTTTGATGCTGAGATAAGAGCAATTTCACATGCACTCCATCAGTTATTAGGCAGAAACATTGATTATCAAAAATGCGTTATCATTACAGATTCAAAAGCAGCCATCCAAGCCATCTCGTCAAATTATAAGCCCCAAAATAAAGAACTGAAAGAAATTGTTTGTATGATAAAAACCCTTCAAAGACTCCACAAACATATCTCATTTCAGTGGATCCCTTCTCATGTTGGAATAGCAGGAAATGAAGAGGCAGACAGATTAGCAAAAAAAAAAGGTACCACACTACAACAACCTGTCAGTCAGACTGATTTTATGTCAGCAAAAAGGATCTTGCAAAATACTATCAAAAACAGGTATGAAGAAATGGCAAAGAAAACAGCAGAAACCAAATTATGGAAAGACATTGATGCTAGATGGGATCAATATAAATTAACACCAAGAAAAGAAGCTGTAGCCTTCTTCAGACTTAACACTGGCCACGACTGCCTTGCAGCTCATCTGAAACGAATCAACATCCTGAGATCTGAAGAATGCATACTTTGTCACGAACCTGAAAGCAAAATGGATAAGGGACACCTGCTACATTGCAACAAACTTGATGTGACTGCTAGAACTTCTGGAAACCTCACACAACTCTATTGGAACGCAAGAAAGCTGATGGATTGGAATCCGGGCTAGCCATAGGGAACAACAACATATAAAGGGACGTTGCTGAATTAAGCGATAGGTATAACACACTGAATACAATGTACGGTGGCCATCTTGAAAATATAGAATATAGTCATGATTAACTCTATGTATTTTTACGATTTGAGAACTATACTGGGATGTTATCGACATTAATTTGTTAGAATCGTATATAACAAAATAGTGCGGATAACATCATTCCTGAAGTTCGTCACAATAATAATTCAATAGATCGCAGCTTAACATACTTCATCATCATCATCAATTTCCGTTTTCCAGCTTGGGCGGGGTCGGAGCAAATATGACACCTGTCCGCTTCGTATGTCCACCATCCTTCCTCAACCACTGAATTCAACTCCAGGTTCCGTTCTCTCAAACTGTCCTTCACCAATTCCATCCACCGTGCTCTAGGTCTTCCTCGTCCTCTCTTTCCAGTCATCTGTCTTTCCATCACTTGTTTTGCCATTCTTTCATCATTCATCCTTTTCACATGTCCATACCATCTCAATCTGTTCTGCTCCAGTTTATCATTGAGCTTCTGTACATTCACTTCCTTTCGAATGTTCTCACTCTATACTTAAACTACATTAATAATAACACAACAACTATAGAAGTGCTTCAAACTGCATGAGCAATAATATCTATAAATAAGATTGACATGCTACACAAGTTTTTACAAACTTTTGTAACCTAAATTATTATATATATTTGTGCATAAGTGTAATTAATACATAAACATCATAAATAATCTAAGCCTAAGTGAGCAGGATCTGATGATGATCGCTTGGCGATCGAAACATGTCGTCCAAGTAAGTACCCCCTCCCCCATTTATACATAAAGGCATGTTCTATCTGTTAGGTAGTCAGCCCGAAGGCTGGTTGGATCCTCAAAAAGTACCGCCGTAAGGTTATGTGGGTGGATACCCATAAAACCCCAAGGCAGCGCTATATTCAGGCGTACTAGGCAAGAAGAGGAGCGAGGTAGTTTGCCATTGCTTTTCTCAAATGGCATGTTATGTAGTTATCAATATCTAATGTAATATTTATTTCTGGTTATGGTGTATAAATACTTGTTTCCTGCCTAATGTAATTGGGCTCAATTTGTGTTGACTGACTGGAAAGCTTTCTATAATATAATTTACTGAACATCTTCTTGTTTTTGTAAAATATTTCCTGTTGATGTAGCAACTTTTTTCCATTCCTGTTAAAAGCAAGTGATATCAGTTTTTCATATGCCTTTTGCTTCTCTTTCTCTCTACCATCCAACATCTTAGTTGAGCAAGCTAGGGACAGGAGTCACAATTGGAGCAAAGAGCTATATTTTTAGAGATCTGAAGTCCAAATCCTGGCACTGGCAGTGACCACCTTGAATGTGCTTTTCTCCAATATTTTAACACTCTTTCCAATCTAATTCTGGGATGGTACTTTTATTTCAAGTCCCAAGGGACTTACTCCACTGGTAGACGAAGAATGTGTTGAAATTCTTATACAGCTGCTCTCGCGTACGAGAATGAGAAAGAGTATTCACGCTATTGACCAGCTCTAGTTCCTTCAATTGTCTAATATAAGGGATGCTTCTAATCATAATTCAATAGTCTGGCCGAGAGTGCTAACGCGTTACCTTATACCTCGCTGGCATCGAGAGAGCGTGGATTCAAACCCCACCTCGGCCGTCCTGAAAATAGTTTTCATGATTTACCATTTTCACCACCAGGTAAATGCCGAGACGGTTCCTTTCAGTAGGTCCACGGCCGATTTCCTTCCAAACTTCCTTCCCTGACCCGTCCTGAAAAGAAAATACATGGTCATTGGCTGCATTAATAAAATTCATAGTCATAAAAGGAATTGTACCCAAGCATACGTGGGAGAATCTGAGAAAACTTGGAACCCATCATACAACACATTTTGAAAGATTCAGTGACTATTTCAAATCATCATTTGTACTACTCCTGTGTTTTTTTGATTTCCGTTATCATCATTGAAATTGTAAGGTTCAGGATACTGAGCTGATGTGTTTATGAAATATATATAAATCTGTATGCTTCTATTTGTGTAATGTATTATGAAAAACATTTAAATTTTGTTTACTAAGGCTTCCAACACGATAATGCTATAGATTAACTGATGTTTTTAATCTTGTTTCCAGATCTGAAGTGACTGAGTTGAACAATCTTCTGTTGTTACGACAAAAGAATTCTGAAGGAAGTGTGTGTACATTCCATGAAAATTGTATTGAAATGGAATATATTCGAAATATAATGTTTCAATACATGATGGGAAAAGAGCAAATGGTACAGTATACTCCTTATTTCAATTTAACTGGCCTTGCTAAATCTTGTGATGCATATTTTCTTTTTATGCCCCCACAACCTCCACAGGATAGTCATGCTTGTTAAGTCAGTAACCATGACTTCACGGAGGGAGTTGAAAGTCTGGAGATAGAAGGTTCCAATCCCTGTTCTTACTGCGGCCATCCTGAGTGTGGCTTTCCCCTGTGTTTTTCCACATTCCCTCCAGGAAAACGTCAGTATGGCACCTTGCTTTGAGTTCCAAAGCACCTATCTTAATCCTGAACTCTAACGATTACAGTTATTTTAGCTACTATAGTCACCACAGAAACCCAGGTTATCAGACAAATTTAATACACCTCCAAGCACACAAACTTAATGACCAAGATGTTCCAATACCCTCGAAAGAATTAATGACAGTTAAGCAACTTTTCTTTTTTCAGTTAATTATTAATATATAATTTAAGAATTCTATATTGTGCAACCTTTAGCTCAACCACTCATCCCCTATTCCAGTGTATCAAAGACCACCAGATGATTGTAAGGAACAGTCACCAGCCATGTCCTCTGCATATATCCTAAACAGGAACCTTCTACTTAGAAAGCGGGCTTTTTGCAGTTGCATGATATCCATAGGAAGCACAGTTCACTCTCCGAATGTTGGGTTATGTATTTCTATCCTAAATGAAACCTTCTTCCTCCGTTTTAAGTTCAAGATTACAATTGAAAGTCACCAAATATCTCATGTAATTGAATGAATCATGGTTTCAGTTAAGAATTATATTATGTACAAATTAAATAACAAAGGGCACGTTATTCATTGCTTATAAGTCAGGAGATCAGGACATATAATGAATGTGTTACTTCGAATTGGTATTAAAACCCGGAGAGGGTGAGGGATGCAGTCTGATCTCTACCACTCGGGCAGCCAGATTGGTGCAGCAATTTTACCCCTATATTGCTTAAGAATTTTTAATAGCAATAACCTTATGGTTTTTTAGTTTTGTTATGCAGTTAATTAATGTCTGATATTGGCTAATTCTGAGTTAATGCTATATTTGTCATCCCTTTTTTAAGTCTACTGTAGATCAGAATGAACTTGTAGAATCCTCAGATTTAAACATAGTTCATTCATGAAAACCACCATTTGTGCTTTATGTAACAACAATCGCTAGTTAGAACTAAATAAATTACTTTACTGACCCTACCATCTTCAAATACAACCACTAATGCTAACATTCTCATTAAAATAAACCTGCAAACTGATTGGGCACCAGGGAAGTTCTATAAGAAACCTTTTCAAAAAGATTGGTAAATGATTATAAACTATTACTATTGGCATGATGAATAGAATACACAGTGTTATCACTGACCGAGTTCAAAAGCGCCCCGCTGTTGGCTAGCGCTAGCGGCGCAGACCCCCAACGCTACACTGTCAGCCACAGTTAGCTGTTCAAAAATGGGATACACGCTGGGCTACAAAAACCTCTTTACGAAGGCTACAGTTACGCTGATTACAACAATTGTTTGTTTAGACGTATGAATAATACTGTGAAAAAGTTATTATTAATATTCTCAGTCCCCATGTAGAACTATCTTTTAAAACCCTCCGTTAGTCGCGCATTGGTCTGACAGCTCCATGGTTCGTTTTAGTTTTAATATCAAGCCAACAGTTCAAGTTATGATCTTATCGTCTCGGGACATCTCACACCATACCTTAGTAAGCATTTTTCTGGAGTTGTGAAATGACGAGTCTAAAATTAACTCTACATGTGTAACATTTTGTCAGCGTGGGATGGATAGTACCAGCGCGCCCAATGATTTAACATTCTGTCAGTGAGTTGCAAGTGTGCTGTTATACCATTTATTTGGCTTAGTACGTTGCCTTAGTGAATATCAGTAAAGAGATTACGCCTTACGAAAACCTAAGGATGTAGATGAAGTGTGTCTCCTTCTGCTGAAAGATAACGAATCGCCAGTTCATGATTCAGTAATTTCAAAGGAATTTGTGACTGTGATACTGAAGACAAAATTGAAACAAGATCCGAAGACTCTGATACTGACCATGATTTTGATCAGGAGGACGGTAACGGAAGCGAAGAATTGGATGGCTGTTTATTTTATTGGCAGGTTTGCCATTATTATTATTAATGTATGTCTGTCTTATTCTTGGATATCACCGCGGAGGCCCGGGTACGATTCCCAGCTCTACCTAGAAATTTAATTCTGGTCTGAGAGCTGCAATGGTGTTCACTCAGCCTCGTGAGTCAAAACTGATAACGGGCGCGTTCAATTCCTACCTCAGCCATCCTGGAAGTGGTTTTTCGTGGTTTCCGACTTCTGCTCCAGGCTAATGCCGGGATGGTACCTAACTGAAGGCCACGGCCACTTCCTACCCAAATCCTACCTCAATTCCAAATACACACACTACTACAGACATCACAATGACACAGGTTATCATACAAATTCTAAACACACCTAAGCACACGGGCTATGTGACCACAATGTCGCAAAGTCCCTAATGAATCGACGACTATTATTCTTTTAGGCCTATTATTATTAATTCAGATTAAGTTATATATCTTTTCGTTTTACGTAAGGATGGCATGAAGTAGAACAAGTAACCATGGAAGGCTGCCTTCATTTCGTATCCTACTGGGCACCTTTCGTGATTTTACCTCAGTGGATAGATATTTCGGTAAATTTTGAAAAAAGTGAGGTACTGATCCTGGTTTTAATTTCCACTTTACGCGAGGAAGTTCCACGTTCTCACAGTTCACTACGAAACAGTCCGCCTTTATAATTAAATCTTCCGAAAAACGCACGTCACAGATTCTACTTTTGATCGACAATTGCTTATCTTTCTGCGGAATAACTCTCGCCCATTTCGCAAACAGATTTGTTTCTTTTAGCGGTGTGAAAAAATGTCTACCATCAGCTTTTCTTCCGTAACCCGATTTACATCCAGGAACGAAACAGTACGACATTTTCCCGAAACAGCAGAAAATATAGTTGTTTGCACACACAAAGCACTGCACAGACATTCGTAAACTATTACAAAGAAACAAATTCCCTCGCATAATATGACTTCTCGCGCACGAGATATTATTTACAGTACTAACCTCGTGGGCTAGGTACTTATCACGCGTGCTTATGGTTCGGCGCGACTTCTGCGCCACACACTGGCTGGACCATGAACTACAATGCTTAAGGAGTGGAGTGATGAAACTGTTTATTTCTTATATTCGTCATGCTATTGGTATCTCTGGCTTCTTCAGTGTTTGATGATGGAGCATGCGTACAACACATTGAGTGTTACCGCTCTACCCGGAAATGGATAAGCAGGCAGGAGTTCTATCTACCTTCACTGATACCATTGGAAACTATATGAAACTCATATAATTTATGTACAATGGTTTCTGGTGTAATCATGTGAGTGGTTCAAAGCAAAAGTGAACCAAGTCAACTTTTTTCACTTCTGAGAAAACATGAGGCAAAGGTAATTAAGCATTACGCTTTAAGAAACTGCTGCACTCTGGGGGATTGGTATTGAAATTTGTACTTGATCACTATTACACCGAATATCTACTAACATTTACTATCGTAAATGGGAAAAACACACAAGAAAAATACTTTTGGACTTGGTCCACTTTTGCGATGAACCACTCATGTCCTAGTTTGTGAACGATAGGATTGAGGGGCATGGGGAGGTAATAGGTAAGTGGAATGAGAATAGGGAAGTGAACACCAATGGAAAATGTTTACTGGATGTCTGTGCTAGCATGGGGTTTTCTGTTGCAAACTCATTCTCGAAGCATTGGGAGATTACAGATACACAAAGCAGAATAGAGGAACCAGGTTGATATCACTGGCCTAGTAAGTGGTCCTGACAATCGGGATACCAGTTACTACGGAATAGTAGTGGACATCTTGGACAAATTCTCAGTCGTGGCCCTCCTTGTGCTCAGCTAGGACTACCCCACTGACATGTTTGTTCCCTAAGGGGAAATAGGCTGGCAACCTGCTTCACTTATACTTTCTAAAGCTGCTAACAATATTTTGAACAAGCTCCTATGGGAGTGATTAAATCCCACTCACATCTCAAAGACTGAGGAGACAAACAGGCAATCAAATTGGTATTCAATGGGGAGTTATCAATATATCTAGGGAGGTTATGGATGGAAGAAAGTAAAATTAGCTGAGTCAGCAAGTAGGATGGGATTGGATATTCTAGTGATTAGTGAAGTTCAGATAAAGGGAGGTAGAGAGGAGGAAGTAAGAGTTTACAAGGTGTACCTGTCAGCCGTATGTCAAGAGAACCGTAGAACATCTCATAGCTTCTGTAATGAATGTAAATGAACGATTAATGTGGATATACATGGAAATCTGAGGAACTCGGGTCAGGATTGTATCAGTGTATGCTCCATGTGAACGGTTGAAGCAGGATGAAGTAGACAGATTTTTTGAGACACTGAGTGATCTGGTAGTGAGGATAAACAATAAAGATAGTAGGCCTATAGTACTGATGGGGGATTTCATTGTTAGGATAGGAAATAGGACTGAGGGGCATCAGGAGGTAATGGGTAATTGGAGTGAGGATAGGGAAGTGAACACCAATGGAAAATGTTTACTGGAGATCTATGCTAGCCTGGGCTTATCTTTTGCAAACTCATTCTTGAAGCCTAAGGATACACATGGGAGAATAGAGGAACCAGGTTGATAATACCCTATAACATCACTGACGTTCAATTTAGAAAATTGACCAGGAATTGTAGAATTTTCAGGGGCTTTTTTTAATAAAGGAGACAAAAAACTGATCGCTGTGAATTGAACAAAGTTTGACCGAAAGGGCAGAAAGTGGGGTCTGTTTGCAGACGAATTATGGTTGAAAATCTCCAGGAAAAGGAACTTAGGCAGAAAAGCAAGGACATGGTTGGTGAGAAATTCCAAATAGTAGATAGTAAAGAAATGCAGGAAATTCAATTATGAAGCTGAGATGCAGTACTAGAAGTAGCAAAAGCATGTCTGGACAACAGTGTTTAAAGACAGGAAAAAGCACTCATTCTGCTGGTATAACATAGGCCAAGTGTAGTTGGCTTGTTTGAGTAAAAAGACCACTTACCAAAAATGGTTCCAAACTAGGAATCTGACTTACAGAGAGCAATATGTAGTGGAAAGGTTCAGAGCCAAACAAATAATACTTGAAATAGTTAGTTATTGGTGTTTTTAAGTTGTGGAACAGCGAGGTCATGCGCCTCTAAAACAATAATACGAGAGTCCTAAGAAAATCTTGGGAGGCAATCATAGATTAATAAGAAACGTTAGGTCAGGCAGAAAGAGAGCCTTTTTGGAGTTTTATTAAGAATCTTAGAAATGGAGGAATAAAAGAAATGAGTATTGTTTGAATAATTGAGGAAACCTTATTGTAGATGCCAAGGAAGCAACGGGGAGGTGGCTAGAATACTTAGAGCGCTTGTTAAATGTACGTGGAAACTTATCTGGCATTGTAGCAGATTTTGAGATTACACCGGAGGAGAACGAGGATGGGAACAGTTGACGAAGTAGATAGGATGGTAGATAAATTATAGTGTCACAAAGTGGCAGGGGTAGATGAATTTCAGCTACACATTATGAAGTATAATTGGAAAGGTGAAATGAAATGGTTGCATAGGACAATCGAAATGGCATGGGATTATAGGAAAGGTACCTCTGAATGGAAATGTGCGAGATTTTAGCGGGAATATTGCAGTAGATGGAAAACCATTAGAAGTTGTGAAAAGCTTCAAATACTCACAGATGATGGAGGGATAAGTGAGGAAATTGGTAAGAGGATCCAACAAGAAAATAGGTTTTACCAGAGTGTGAGGGGTCTGATGTGGAACCAGGAAGTTCCCGAGAAATGTAAAAAAATCTTGTATTCAATATATTATCCACCTATATTGATGTATGCAGCAGGGATGTACAACAACTAAACAGGATGAAAGCAGATTCCAGGCAGCAGTTCCTTAGAGGTATAATTAGAAAGACTCGCAGAGACAAAATCAGAAACAAGGAAATTAGGGAACAAACAGAATTCTCGAAGTTACAAGATAAGATCGAGATCCGTAAACTAAAATGGTATGGGCATATGATGTGAATGGGAGAAGACAGAGTCCCAAAGCGATTATTTACTGAGAAAGTCGCAGGAAGACATCAAAGGGGAAGGCCGTGGATGAGGTGGATGGATTCAGTGAGGGAGAGCATTGAGAAAAGAGGAGTGAAAGTGGAAGATATACTGGAAGCAGGACGAGAGTGGTGGAGAGACAGAAAAGTATGGAGGTCCTTGATTCACACCTCGACCCAGATCACTGGAACCGGGAAATGAAGAAGAAGACCTCTGAATGGACAAAACCAATAGTCACCCCAATTTATGAGCAAGGTAACAGGAAAGATTGCACCAGTTACAGAGGTATTTCGTTGATGAGTGTCCTGGGCAAAATGTACTCAGGCTTTGTAGAAAGGAAAGTTTGACCATTGGACGAAAGTAAGGTGGATGAAAACCTGTGTGGCTTTAGACCACAATGAGGTAGTCAGGTATAAATTGTTAGTTTCAAGTTTCAGAAGCATTAATGGAAATTGTTTCTGAAGTTTCAATACAATATTTTTCTAGTCCTAACACTTTAGCCTGTATGCCATTTTTCTCATAGTCAAAACATTGTATAAGAATAGGGAAAGGTTTAAACTCTCCATGATAATTAACGTTTGACTCTACAACTGAAAAAGGCACTTTGTTCTTCAAAGTTTACGTGGTAACATCAATGGAATGAGAGGCTAAAGCATTATTTATGATAGCTTCAGTTTTGGTTCTTCAACACAGTTATTTCTTTGCAACTTCCAAATCTGACGAAAGTATTTTATTTTCGATTTTCGATAGGTCAGTAAGACTGGTGATGGGGAACGGTTTGAAATGCTAACATTACTTCCATTGCCATTCCATTTTATTATCTTCTATTTATGTTGATTATCAGGCCGCAGTGAGAGTTGATGGTAGGACGAGTTCTTGGATTAAGGTTGCTACCGGAGTGAGGCAAGGCTGTAATCTTTCACCATTAAATTACTGTTTATTTTATGTATGGATCATTTGATGAAGGGCATGAACTGGCTAGGTGGGATTCAATTTTGTGGTAACCAGGTAAGCAATCTGGCCTATTCTTATGACCTGGTTGTAATGACAGATTCCGTAAAAGCCTGCAGGTCAACATGTTAGAACATGAACAGAAATGTAGGAAATATGGTTTGAAAATCAGCATTTCAAAAACAAAGGTTATGTTCGAAGGGAGGAACCACAAGAAAATAGAATTCCAGATAGGAGGAACTAAATTGGAGCAGGTGAACAATTTTAAGTACTTAAGCTAGCTTGCCACGGTGGGTGAGTGGTTAACGTGTTGGTCTACTAACCCCAAGCTTGCAGGTTCGCTCCTGGCCATGGTAAGTGATTTTTTTTTCTTTGAAAGGTGGCAAAAATTACGGTACGCATGTCATACGATGTTGGCATGTCAAAGAACCCATTTGAATTTAGTAGGCCGTGTTCATAATGGCAAAATTAATCTCGGGAGTTTCCGCCAACACAAAAGTTCCTCATTTCTCTACTAGAAAGCGCTATAGTGTTCAAGGAGCTTAGATATCTAACCTCCTTGACTTTCATAGTGTTTCAAGGAACAACAAAATTCGACATGCTAGCTAGCCTTTGGGTGTCAAATAACAAAGCTTGCACACGGCACCCGAGGCCATACGATATTATTATTAGTAGTAGTAATTAAGCTGTTGATTCTAGTTAGTTAGTTATCATTGTTTTAAGGGGCGGAACTACGATGTCATCTGCCCCTACTGGGATGGGATGGTATTATAGAGAAAGAAATAGAGTCAAGGTGCAGAAAAGCCAATGCAATGTGTTCTCAGTTGCGGTCTATAGTATTCTGCAAAAACATAGTTAGTGTAGCGTTATAGAATGCTTTTCAGTCAGTCAACATGATTGAGCCCAATAAATTAGGCAGCGAATGCAATATTCAAATACCCGAAAGAAATATTACATAAATTAATTCATCACTTGATTGGCACACAAACAATGTAATATTTCTTTCAGTTTAGGGTATTTAAATACAGTATTCTATTCCCTGCCTAATTCATTGGGCACAATCGTGCTGACTGACTGACTGAAAAGCATTCTATAACGGATTACTAAGCAACACTGAAAAATGGCTTCTAATAGTTCAATAGTTAGTGTAGCGACTAAGCTCGCTCTACATCACTCAGTATTTGGATCGACCTTGCTGTCTGGAAGTGAGAGCTGGGTGGATTCAGGATATCTGATGCATAAGCTAGAGGTAACTGATATGTGGGTAGCACGAATGATTGCTGGGACAAATAGATGGGAGCAATGGTAGAAAGATATTCGTAATGAAGAGATAAAAGTTAAGTTAGATATGAACACGCTAGATGAAGCTGTTCGGATGAGCCGACTCAGATGGAGGGATCATGTGAAAAGAATGGGGAAGGAGAGATTACCTAAGAGGTTAATTAATTCAGCTGTAGAGGGTAAGAGAAGGAGAGGTAGACCTAGGAGGCGATGGTTAGATTCAGTGCTGAATAATTTCAAAGTGAGAGGTGTAGAAGCAGAGAGAGTCGCTATGCTAACTGCTAATAGGGGATCGTGGAGGTGACTTGTTCACAAACAGAGGCTTGCAGACTAGACTGGACGCTAGTTACATCTTCCGTCAACATATACCAGTTACTGCGCGCAAGACAGTTCCGGCTGATTCACTCAGATGGAGGCACTCTGCCAGTGCAAACCTGTACAACGACCGTGTTCTGAATAGGATTACTCAAACGGATAAGTACTCGTATTACTCTTAAAAATAATACACCTATCAATTCAATTCAGGAAACATCTATTAAGGGCCGGTTCTACCATCTCCGGGTACACTTGCTGGTAGCTGCACGGGAGATAAACTATCTGTCAGCATAAAATCCCTGGCAACTTTGGTTGCGTGCCACCACGTCCGTACGGGCAGCAGGAAGCCACCAGGAAGTATACAATGAAATACTAAGGATGGCAGGCCTGCTTTTGTGCCAATGGCGTGTCCTCTATTTTCGATTGCATTAAGACCGCTAAATATATTTCAAATATATAGGACATGAAATCTCATCAACAGTAAGACCATTTCTCCCTTTATTCTGAGTTGAGATATGTCCTATTACTGCCATCTTTGTCGTAACCTAATGTGATCGATTAGTCACATCACAGTATTATAATAATAACGAACTACTATAACATAAAAAGCATTCATCTTGTTCATAGAGCTTAACCCTTTCCTTCTCAAAGCGTCCGAATGCGCCCGGATATGTAAGTCACAGCACCCCGCTAAAGCGCCCGAAAGCGCCCGTGTAGGTTCTGGCATTCTCCTGCCACTTCTCGTATAGCTGTGGAATTAAAACCAATTGTGAACTATAGGTAATGTGTCAGGCATGCATAGGACAGCATTTAGAAGGCATAGTGTTGCTTTTAGCGGTAACAATAAATGTTTGTTCCTTGACTTTTCTCCCAGCTGTTGCAGGAAACATGGCTGGTCTCTCAGATGTCGATGTCCGTACAGAATTTAATAGAAGCGAAGTTAATGATTCAGGAAGCTTGTGTGGAAGTGATTTTCTGTGCAATTTAGATGTAAATGATCAGTTAAATGATCGTGACAGTGCTATTGATGAGGATACAGTAAACCAGAGTACTGTAAATGCCGGTGGTAATAGTGGCCTACAACCAAGCATTCAACCTTCCCTGCCTTTTACTCCGCCAGATGATTTTACTGGTGATGGGAGTAGACATAGGGAACTAAGGACTACCGAGATGCATATATTAGAATATTTAAATTAAGATTTGGCAATTTTTGTAGTATGGGCCAATGTGACTAATTTTGGGAGAAATAAAAAGATGCTGAAGTGGTTCTGAACCAGGGACCTCAAGAAATAAAACGGTAAACAATGTAAATATGTGTACACTTCGTGAAAACTGTGCAAATTCCATTACTGACACATTTTTTAAAACTTAGTTTCATAATTGTTTACGTGGCCAGATCATAATTTTTTTAAATTTTGACCAGATTATATGAGGGCAGACTTCAAACCAAGGACCCCAGGTGAGTGTGATTTACTGTGAGTCATTGCAAGTCTGTTGGTAATTCACGTGTAAAATTTTATTTTATTTAAATGTACTGTATTATATAGTTCCAATGTTATGTGCAAGAGTTTATACCCATGTCCACAGTACTTCATATTCTAAAATAATAGGGTGATTTCTGGGGATATCATGCCTGGAAATGCAACAAGGAAAGGGTTAATGAGGTACGGACGTAATGATAAGAGTGGCTACGCGGTTAGAGTCGGTTGCTTCGGAGCATGAGATTTGAGGTTCGGTTCCTCTTATAGAAAAGTATTTTTTATCAAGCCTCCGTTCTTATGTGCTTTATTATTCCAATATTTTCAGTTAAAATCATTCATAGTGAATGTTTCAGTAGGACTGGCCTATATACGAGGGGGTACCCAAAAAAATACGGAATTATTTTTTAAAAGCTACGTATTTTCAAATTGTTTACAAAACAACATTATCCCCTTCAAAATACTCTCCATTACAACTAATACATTTGTCCCACCGGTGCTTCCACTGTTCAAAATATGTTTTGTAGTCATCTTTAGAAATGGCTGACAGCTCCTCCCTCGTTTCTTTTTTCTTGATCTCTTCAATGTTGTCAAATCAGTGTTCTTTCCTGCCCCGTTTCATGCGTGGAAATAAGAAAAAGTCGTATGGAGCGAGGTCCGGCGAGTAAGGTGCGTGGGGCAGCGGAACCATGCAATTTTTTGCCAAAATCTGTCTAACAGAGATGGCTGTGTGTGCAGGTGCGGCGTCATGGTCGGACAAACCTGACAGCAATCCTTTTCATTCCCAAATTTTCTGTTAAAATTCGCTGAACCGAGCTCCAAGATAACCCACTAATCTCTGGCAATTGATCAATTGTCTGTCGACGGTCTGTGAGCACAACCTCTCAAATTTTTTCAAAATTTTCATCGATTGGGGCAGTTGATGGACATCCAGTACGAGGTTTGTCATCAATCGACATGTCGCCATTTTTAAACCAAGGAAACCACTCGTGCACTTGAGTTTTTCCCATAGCGTCATCTTGGTAAGCTGTTTTCAACATTAAAACAGTTTCAGTGGCATTTTTACCGAGTAGAAAACAAAATTTCACAGCTGCACATTGTTCACTTAAACTTGCCATCATAAAAAATGATACAAAGAACAAAACAGCGCTAGCAAAACAATCACCACAGATGAACAGAACTAGCCAGGTGGCACTGAACTGGCAGTGAGTTGCGCTATACACGCCTAGCGGCTGAAATATGTACTACACGAGTTCTGCTCACAACAATGTTATTCCGTTTTTCTTTTTGTTTGTTTTCTTGGGGTACCCCTTCGTACAATGTTATAATTTAGCAAGTTCGTATTTCCAAACCATTGTTTTACTGCATACTGAACAGAACCCTTCCGTTTCACATCTGGTTAAAGTCATTGGCACATTAATGTACTGTTATGTTAATAGGATTATTATATTATGCAAAATAGAAAAGGATCTAGGAAGTGTAAGCCAAGATATAAATACATGAGTTCGTGTAGCCAGATATTGCATCACCTCTTTGTTGACCTGGGTCACGGCAGAGGCTTCTTAAATCCTTCTCAATGATACAACGATACTGACAATTAAATATTCATCTTTGTCTACAAGGAAAAGATCTAAAATGCCCACAAAACCATCCATAATAAGACGAACTTTCATTTTTTTTAATGTTGAATTAAAACATAAATATGGTTGTAAACAAAGTATGATCTATACCCTATAATACAGGAGCGGTAGGACAAAATAAATGTCGAAGTTGGGTATCGAACCTGTAACGTTAAGATCCACAGACAGCAATGCTGAGTTATTTGAAGATGCAAGATACTACACTGACCGGCAAAAAAAGTGGAACAGTTAAAAAAGTAAATATAAATAGTATAAAATTAGCCATGGAAAAAGATGTAATCACATTTTAAAAGCTTTTCACGCATTAGAACACACATCTGAGACATCTGTGAATAGAAATTGATAATATGACATTTCTTAGGGTGGTTTATTACCACCAATAACCCCCAATCTTCGATGAGCCTATCTTAATGGTTTTATGGCGGGAAGCGCTTAAGGTTTATGAGTGTTGCCGCTCGCTTATTGTTGTTCTAGGGATAACAACTGGCGTTTGTTGAACACCTATGAGCCAATGTCATACATTTTAGTAAGTTATCCATGTGCAGTTCTCACTGAAACATGACTCTTAGCCGTGAAGGAGCTGCACAGGCAGTTGCATTGGTGGAGGATGGCCCCAGCTTCCGTTATGTTGCTGAGGTCATTGGATTATCTTTTGGTAGCATTCACCGTGCAGTGCAACGTTACAGAGAACTCCAAACATACGACAGGAGACGAGGGTCAGGCCGTACAAGAAGCATAAGTGCCAGGGATGACAGATTTCTCACCCTGCAAGTTCTGCGTGATCGCCATACCACAGCAGTCCAAGCACGAAATCAACTGGAAAATGTCAGAAATGTGAGAGTGAGTGAGCGAACAGTAAGAAGAAGGTTTGAAGAAGCTCATCTTTCATCCAGAAGACCCGCACGTGGACCCGCACTCGAACGACATCACAGAGAGGCGCGTATTCGCTTTGCAATGCAGCATCTGGGGTGGACCCACGAGCAGTGGGCCTCTGTTCTCTTCACTGACGAGAGTCACTTTAACCTTAGATCTCCTGATGGAAGAGAAAGAGTGTGGAGAAGGCACGAGGAAAGGTACAGCCCTGTTGCTCTCTCCCCCAGGGCTCCATTTGGAGGTGGCTCGGTTATGGTGTGGGGTGGCATCAACGTTATGGCCCGCACTGAGTTGGTGTGCATCGATCACGGGATGCTCAATTCCCAAAGGTACATCGAAGAGATCCTGACGAACCATGTGATGCCCTTTGCGCCTTTCGTTGGTCAGAATTTTATGCTGATGCAGGATAATGCCTGCCCTCATACTGCTCGCTGTGTTGTACAATATCTGCAGGAAGTGGGGATTCAAACCCTGGACTGGCCAGCTTGTAGTCCTGACTTGAGCCCCATCGAACATGTATGGTATATGCTTGAAAGGAACGTCAGACAGCGTGACCACACCACCTTGGCACAACTGAGAACATCGCTGCTGGAGCAATGGGGTCGCATCCCGGCAGATGCCATTCGACGAGTTGTGAACAGTATGTCTGAGCGTTTACAAGCTGTCATAGACGCTAAGGGTGGAAACACTCGTTTTTAGTGACCAGTGTTCCCGTGCAGTGCAGTACAAACATTAACTCTATTTTGTTTGGCAATATGTTTGATAAAAACCAGCCCAAAAGTACATTACTAAAAAATAGAAAATTGTAAGATTTGTAAAATGTAACAAAATTTGTGAGTTAAAGCATGTTGTAAAACATGTTTCGGTATTTTCTGTAGCCAACCATCTAACATTTACATGAATAATGCAAATATTGGAAAACCGATACATTTTAGTGAATAAATTAAGAAATTATATAAAAAATTGAAGTGTTCCACTTTTTTTGCCGGTCAGTGTATTTCTAACATGGAACATTCATTGTTTTTGTGGCTGTATTAAACAGAAGACCGCAAATCATCTGAATTACACATAAGGCAAATGTTTGTCGGCCATTTTGGAGTGTTACCCGGCTGGCAAAGCTTTATCGGCCTCTCGGAGAGGCAGACAGTTTACACCCCCCCCTCTATAAACAATATTTATGCAGCTGGCAGGACTGCCTGCTGATGGTCGAACGTAAATCTCAGTTTATTCCACGGGTAAGTTACCTGGTCCTTTGCCCGGAGATGGTTGAACCGGCCCTAAATTGTACATGTTTTTACCCTTCGATGGAGTCTTCTTCAGCTTATTATATAATAATTTACAATCTGTTCTAATTAAAACTTAGAGTAAAAATAACTAAACTTTAAATAAATAGATATCCTTACAAAAACATTAAATTTAACAATTGAATTGAAACAATATAATTTTGAATTGAGTTTAAGATGTCAAAGACTGATCAATATTGTCAACAACTATGTGTCATCAGATATCAAAATGGAAATGTCTTTCATTATTGTCAAAATAAAGTGTATCCAATCATCTACATGGAAAACATCTTCCGTTTTAGAACTTTTACACACTGGATTGTTGACTATAAAAAAGAAAAAGAAATATAATAGACTATTGGTCTCAATTTAAACTTTAAGAATTGGGAATTATATTTAACTTTAAATTTACCTGAAAGATGCCCATTAAGTATGTTGGTTGTAGTGGAAACTATTTATAGTCTTATAAACTGCAGTAATTTTATTTATATCTCGTTTGCACTTGTTGATATTATTATGTAGGCTATACATTGTAGGTTCAATTTCTGTCCTCGATATGTCTGTGAATATAAGAACTAATAACCTATCATACTAAACTCGTACATTGAATTAATTTTTAAAAAGCGTAATGATGTTTTTGAAATTCTTACCTGGTAAACATTTGTGTACACAGTATATGTAATATTTCAAACTGAAATGGATCATCTTGTTTGATTTGTATTCAAAGAGTAAGGGAGAGAGACAAGGTCTCTTCTCTCCCTTTCTATGTGATCAGAGGCCATCTTAGCAGCTTTTAACTTTTAGTGTAGATTGAAAATATTATAAATGCATCATTTCTTGTATAAGTATATTTGTCATCACTGTCAATAGTTAATTTTCTCTTTCTCCATCTAGTTGCTGGCTAAAGTGATAGCAGCTGTTATGAAATTTGATTCTGACCAGACTGACCAGATATTACAGAAGGAAGTTCATAAACAGACTCTGGTGAGTAATTTTACTCCTCTTTTTCAGAACATTGGATCCTGTAGTAATTACATAGCGGGGTGGGGAAGGAGGAGCTGAAAAGAATTCGCAGAACTGCTTTCCAAACCTGGAAAGCTATCAGGGAAGCAATGTTTATGGAGACTTACTGGCAATGTGGCAGATTTTGAGATTATGCTGGAGAATGAGGATGGGAACAGGATCTCAGTTGAGAAAGTAGAGAGGGTGGTAAATAAACTACAATGTCATAACGTGGCAGGGATAGATGAAATTCAGCTAGAATTGGTAAAGTATAGTGGGAAAGCATAGATGGTTGCATAGGATAATCCACTTGGCGTGGGTTTTAGGAAAGATACCCTCAGACTGAACAAAAGTAGTAATCGCCCCAATTTACAAGCAACGTAACAGGAAATATTGCAATAATTATGGAGGGATTTCTTTGATAAGAGTTAGTTAGTTATTGTTGTTACATAAGGCGGAACTACGACGTCATCTGCCCCTTTTGATAAGTGTCCCAGGCAAAGTGTAGAAAGGCATTGTAGAAAGGAGAGTTTGATCATTGGTCGAGAGTTAGATGGATGAAAACCAGTGTGGCTGTAGACCACAACGACGACATAAAATTTTTAGTATGCCCTAAGTTATTGAGAAATGCTACTATAGACACTACGCGTTAAATGGAGCGCGCTGATGCCAGATCTACTACTCGTAGAAAGTCCACCAAGGCCAGGCACATGATATAACATAACTCATATACAGGCGTGCTTTTACGCAAAACTCGGGAAATTTCCAAAATAATTCTTTGTTGTATATAACTGTACCTCATGCCTTGCAGCGAACGACGGTACAATATTTATATATGATATACCGAAGCTCAGAGTGTGATTTTAATGCACATATTATAGTAATTTATAATTTTCATTTATTCATGAATATGATAATTTATTTATTTATTTATTTATTTATTTACATATGTTACGCCCTCATTGGAGCACTTAACCAAAACAAGTACTGTATATACACGTCTCAAACACAATATTAAAGATTCAGCTTCTTATTTTTCTTCTTTTCCCAAAACATTTTCATTCTAGTCAACCTTGCCGCTCTCTCTGCATCACTTATGGTGTAAGTTTTGCGGGTAAAGGTTTTTAAGGGAAGTCGGATGTTCTTGTTTTCAAGATATTCTTCTCATCTTTGTTAGCAATTTGGGGCATTGTCAAGGCGAGTTCATCCAGATCATTTTGAATTTCCATAAACCAGGAGTTCTTTGTTTTACTTTTGAAAAAATAATTAAATAATACTTTTAATTGTCTGGTATCCGGCAGGCGTGAGATATGACAAAGAAAAAGCGATTCGCCTTTTTCGCATAGTATCGACTATAGACTCGGTTTCTTTATAAACCACTTCATTTGGTAATAGACGCCATTAACCATCCACCTGATGTTTTTTATTAATTATAGTTCTGAGAATTCTTCTATCAGTCTTCTGTAATGTGTCAGTAACTGATCGAGTGTTTAACTTGAAAAGTGTTTCACAAGCATATATTGCTTCCGGTTTAATAACTGATTCGTAATGTCGTAATTTGGCATTTATGGAGAGTGATTTTTTTTGTAACTAGACCAAGTAATATATTGCGCTTGTCTTAACTTTGTTGATCTATTTTCGATTGATGCTTTCTCATTCAAATTCCATGTTATAATCTCCCCTAAATATTTAAATTTATGTACAACTTTAGTTTCTTTATTGTTAATCAATGTAATAGCTTGTGTTTCCACATCAAAGGATGCCATTATTTCAGTCTTTTCAAATGAAATTTGAAGTCCTACTTTTGCTGCAATAGACCCAAGTTCTTCAATTTGGTGTTTAGCCTCATCTATACTGGTTGCAAGCACTGCAAGGTCATCTGCAAAAGCCAAGCAATTCAGTTTTATATTAGTACCAATCTTCACATTTGGAGGACAAGTTTTGTTCCACTCACGCATGATCTTTTCAAGAACACAATTAAATAATAACGGTGATAGACCATCTCCCTGTCGAAGTCCAGTCCGGATATCAAATGGTTCAGACAAGGCTCCTCGAAATTTAACCATTGATTTAGTATCTTTCAAAGTAATGCCGATGAGGTTGAAAAGCTTTTGATGTAACCCAAATTCCCTAAGGATGTTAAGTAATGACCCTCGATGGATACTGTCATAAGCTTTCTTAAAATCCACAAAAGTAATGACCAAATCCTTTTGTCTCATTCTATGATATTTCATTATCCATTTCAGACTGATGATCTGATCCGGACAGCTGCGACCTGGTCGGAACCCTCCTTGATATTCTCCTAGTTCTTGATCTAGTTGTTGTTGAATTCTTGTCAAGATAATTCTAGATAGAATCTTGTATGTTACATCAAGCAAAGAAATCCCACGGTAGTTGTTCGGGTCTGATCTATCACCCTTTTTATGAATTGGGTGGATTACAGCCATTCTCCATTCCTCTGATATTTGTTCCGAATTCCATACATCGATGAGGCGTTTATGGAGGTTGGAGATGGTTTGTTCATTTGCATATTTCCATAGTTCTGCTACCAATGAATTCTCTCCTGCTGTTCTATAATTTTTGAGCCAATTAATCGCTGCACATACTTCAGTCATGTCAGGAGGAATAATGTTCTGTAAATTTGTTTTATTTTTTGGATTAAGCTCAAAATCAAGATATTCCTTAGATTCATCAGCATTTAGTTGTTCTCTAAAATAATCTGCTAGAATTTTAGCATTATCAGTATCATTGTGGGCTAGTTTACCTGATTTATCTTTCATTAATAGTGTAGGAGGGCTGTATTTAGAATGATATTGATGAAATGTCCTGTAATAGTCCCTTGTTTGGTGTTGTTTAAAGGAATCATCAATAATTTGTATGGACTTTTTTTGATTTTCTCTTTTAATTCTCCTAATTTCTTTGACAGTTTCCCTTCGAACAATGGTTAATTCTTTTCGCGATTGTGTGGTCCTCTTTTGCTGATCATTGAGCCATGCTGTATGTCTTTTCCGAATTGCAGCGTCACATTCCGCATTCCACCATGCATGCTTTTTCCTTTTCCTAATAGGGGTAATTTCGACAGCAATGGTTTTCAGTGTGTCAACCATCGTTTCTAGCTTGTCACTTAAGAGAGTTTTAGACTTTTCCTTATAGGACACAAGAAAATCCACAGCCTGCTTCCAGTCTCCGACCGGGTCAGGAATGGAATGAATGAAGCCCCCATCTAGCGGCGAGGATATGAACTGTGCCGGCTGCCGAGGCCTGACGCACTCCTCTGGGGCAATGATTAAATGAATGACAGATGAAATGAAATGATAGTGGAGAGTGTTGCTGGAATGAAATTTTGACGGGGAAAACCGGAGTACCCGGAGAAAAACCTGTCTGCCTCCGTTTTGTCCAGCACAGATCTCACATGGAGTGACCGGGATTTGAACCACGGACCCAGCGGTGAGAGGCCGGTGTGCTGCCGCCTAAGCCACGGAGGCTTTTCTTATAGGACACATTATTTATTAAATAACTAGGGTCAAGAGTTTAGTGCTTTTCAGTCAGTCGACACGAATGTACCCAAAAGAGATGGGTTATGCCCTAATCCTGAAATAAATTACATGAGATTAATAAATACACTAGGATGACCAGTTTCGATCGTCAGGCGATCATCATCAGATCCATTACACTTAGGCTATAAAATCTATGTTTGAAATACAGGTGAAAATATTTACAATATGTACAATTATTTAGTTGCAGTATTGATACTGCAACTGTCGGTGTATGCTAAATGCAGTATATATGATGTTAGGTGAAATGCTAAATGGTGATAGATATCCGGAATTTGTACTTAGGAGTGATTATATGGTTGTAAAAATCAACTATGGTTAAACTATAATATTATAGGCTAACTACTTATCTGATTGTCTTCCTTACTAGAGCTACGCGCAGTTTTCGTATTCACTGTAACTCACGGTGTGGTCGACTGCGGTGGTTGTTATCTTAACGACTGTTTATTCCCTGCCTTCTCCCCCCCTGTCCATATGTGCTATGCGGAGTCATTGCGATGTGTTTATGTGAGGTGTTGCCAACCTAGATAAGATGTATGTTATTGAATGAGGTGGGTCTACAACTATTAAAGACCGTGGATTAGCCCTCGCCACGCGTGGACCATAAGCCATTCAACTAAGTGCTGCCCGGTCTTATGAGGACGTCCCGACACCTTTAATACTGCCGTGAATATGGGCCTTGGTTTATTGCAGAAGAAAAGTACATCGTACACCTGATCCAGATAACATTTACCTATTAAAAACCCCCTAATTTCCCCCCCCCCCCCCCCTTTTTTATCTAGCTTGGCTGTGTCTCTAAATTGTGTCTTGTTTCCGACAGGGTGTGTTTTTTAGGAGCGTGAAGAGGGGGTGAGCTCTCCATGAACGTGTGTTCATTTAGATTGTTGGGATTGTTTCGTTTGGCTAGGTGTATCTCGATTGCTTCCTTTATGTCAAGAGCTCTGCCTTTCGATTCGTGATGGGTTATTTTAAGGTCCGACTCTATGTTGGTTTAGCTGTGCCCCGCTTCACACATATGTTCGCATACGGCTGAATGTGTTCCGTATCTTATCGCATTCCTATGTTCATTATAACGTGTGTCTACTCATCTTCCACTCTGTCCGATGTAATTAGCTTGACAACCGGTGTCTTGGCACGTTATAGAATATACCCCTGACCTTGAATATGGGTCATGTTTATTTAGATTACTATTTAGGAGGTGTCTACCGGTTGTGTTTTTCGTTGTGAAGGCTATCTTTATGCCTTGCGTTTTGAATAGGTTAGTGATTTTATATGTATTCGCATTCACATAGTTGAAACGCGCAAATTTTTTCTCATTACTGTCCGGTTTGGGAATCGTTTTATATTTATTTTTATGTTTGGCTATAATTTGGTTTATTTTGCTTGGCGGGAAATTGTTTTCCTTTGCTATTTGCTTAATGGTTCTTATTTCCTTATTATAGTTGTCTTTTGACATGGGTATGTTTAAAGCCCTGTGCACCATTGAATTGAAACCCGCTAGTTTGTGCGTACTGGGGTGATCGACAATCAGTCTAATTGAGTTAGGAAGCGGCCATAGCCTTAAGTTTGGTACAATCCCGGCATTAACCTGCAGAAGACGTGGGAGACCACGGAAACCACTTTCAGGATGGCTGAGGTAGGAATCCAACCCGCCTCTTCTCAGTTCCAGCCCTCGCACCAGAATTAAATTTCTCGGCTGAGCCGGGAATCGAACCTGGGCCTCCACGGTGACATCACAGTGACAGCAAAGAATGCTAGCCACTACGCAACGAGGCGGACAATTTATTAAGAACACAAGGTCCACTTCATTTCACAGTTAAACTTCACACCATCACCTACCCTTCATCAATCGCTGTCAGGACGATACGGGCCACCTGAGTAAATGAACTTTCGCTGCGTCAGGTAGCGCTGTGCGGGTGGAGTACGCGAAGTGCAATAACTTATGAATGCTATTTGCTATCAAGCTCTGGTTAGTTTTAAAAACTGTTTCAGACATTAATGAACATTTCTTCTCGCTTAGTCACCAACATAAAGTCAAAAGCAAGAAAGTTTCTCACTACTTAACTTTTCTATCCTAGATTTTTTAAGTAACATTTAAGAAAGAAAAAAATCATAACTTTCTTATTATGAAATTAATTACTGCCCTGAGAAATAGGCCATCTTCTACAAACAGCGGGCAATCTAAAAATTAATTCTCAATTTGTTGTGATCATTAGTTCCATTATCTATGGCGTGATAAGTTTTATACCTGCAAAAATATGGATTCGCGCTAAAATATCGTAATTGTGAAAATTGGACCATGTATTAATTATTTATGGCTTTTAGTTTTTCATCATCATAAAGAGCGGAAAATTCTCTATAAGACCACGCAAGCAGTATCTTAGATTTATCACTTTGCATTACTGGGAAATGGCAACACCGCCGGGGTAGAAGAGGACGAAGCTAATTGCAGGACATAGGAGTGCAAGTGAGAGACAAATACTTCATTTAATGCCATACTGTCTTATAAGGTAGAGACGCTCTATAGAGGTATAGACAGTTATGTTTATGTTATGTAGATCTAGAGGAAGCATACAATAGAGTACCCAGGGAGAAGATGCTGAGCATCCTGAGGGATTATGGTATCGAGGTAAGGCTGCTACAGACAATCAAAATTATTTATGTTGATAATCAGGCTGCATTGAGAGTTTATGGTAGGATGAGTCCTTGGATTAAGGTTGTTACAGGAGTGAGGCAAGGCCGTAATCTTTCACTACTTATTTGCTCTTTATTTTATATATGGACCATTTGGTGAACAGCATAAACTGGCTGGGTGGGATTCTAATAGGTGGAAACAAGGTAAGCAGTCTTGCCTATGCTGATGATCTGGTGGTGATATCAGACACTGTTGAGAGCTTACAAGCCAACATGTTAGCACCTGAACAGATATGTAGGGAATATGGTATGAAAATCAGCATTTAGAGGTAAATATATTGGCAATAATTTTCAAAAATTCCAGTTGATGGGTGCAAAATTTTGAAAACATGGTATTTTTATTTCTCATATTCAAGCCATCCAAGTGAAACTATATAATAAACCACCGCAATGTGCTTTATATACTGGTACATAAATCTATGACTTAAGTCAGCTCTTATGGAATGAATTCCTCTAACTCAGTGGTTCTTAACCGGTGGTCCGTAAGTGCCTCGGGAGTGGTCCACGGGAGAAAAGGGTCCACCAGCACGTATAAAAAAAGTAGCCAATAAACGTGGATTTCGAAAACGATGTGCGTGGAACGAGAATCGTCCGAATGTATTCGCGGCGATGACTATCAGGTTTTGAATTGAAATATCTTTAAAATAAGTGTTATTGAGGAAGAGTTACAACTGATAAGGTGTATTGGAGGGAGGAGGGGGGGGGGGAGGGGGGTCCGTACATGATTCAATTTCAGGCTGAGTGGTCCGCAGACTTCTATGGGTTCAGAACCACTGCTCTAACTGGTCACAGAATGAGACGATCCCTGTGAAGCTCGTCTAAGCCTATGGGTACATAAATCTATATCTTATTTTTCATAAATTATAGATGGCACACATTTTAATTTCTCATACATGAATTCATCTGACTTGCGACTGAATAATCAATTCTCTGTGAAACTTGGTATAGAGGACCATTACTATAAGCCAAACGCACAGGTACATAAATGTATTACTTCCTTTTCACTAATTATAGGTGATAGACATTCCTAATAAATGAGGATACGTTTTGACATTCATTTTTGCATGCCTATAATAATTATGGTATTATTGTGAATTAAACCAAAAGACAGTCATCGGACCGTTAAATATTGTGCCAGTTCTTCTTGAGTAAAAATGAAGCATTTTTAAAATCTTAGTTTCAATGTCAAATGACATCCTGTTCAATCTTAAGTACATATATAATTCGTTGAGGCTATCTAGGACCACGTTAAGTCTTGCTACACTTGGCAATAATCTTCGCTTTCTTCTGAGCCCAGAATTCCCTCATTCTCTGCGAGTGGGCCATCTTGCGCTCCGCTGTCCAGGTGGTACCTTGTCTCCTTTTCGGTCTTAGTGTCTCATCTCGGGTTGGCCCATTAGTCAGTACCTTTTTGCGGAAGAGATCTCTCTTGAAGGCATCGTCGGGTTTTAGATGCAGCATTTTGAGGTCTTCTCTGGTATTTATAAACCAGGGCATTGTGGTTTTGGATTTGGAATCAAAAAAATGAAAAATCTGTTTAAGTCAGCCTGTTTCCATCCATTCGTTTGAGATGACCGTAATACCGTGCCCGCCTCTTACGGATCGTTTCTGTAATTTTCTCTATTTCACTTTAGACGTCTTTGTTGATTTTTTTTTAAATGGATGCCATTCTTGTAATTTGATCTCATTATACCTCCAACGATTTTGCGCTCTTTTTTCTCCAGTTCTTCGAGAAGTCCTTTATTAGCATTTAGGGATAGGGTTTCAGCTGCATACATAACTACTGGCCTCAGAACAGTTTCATAATGACATAGTTTAGTATTTTTGGGCAGGCATTTTTTGTTGTAGATTGAAGGCGATGTTTGATAGGCTATTTCGAGTTTGCATACTCGTTCCTTGAGTGCTTCTTTGTCCAGTCCACTTTTCATGATGATCTCTTCCAAGTACTTAAATTTTTCCACTCGGTTGATCTTCCCGTATTTTGTCTGGAGTTTTGCTGTGGCATCTTTGATGTTAGTCATTACTTCTGTTTTTTTGAATGATATCTGCAAGCCAGTTTGTTCAGTGATTTCGTTTAGAATGTCGATTTGCATCCTAGCAGTTACTACGTCGTTTGACAGAATAGCGATGTCATCAGCGAATGCTAGACAGTCGACAATGATCCCCGTGGATTTTGTTCCCATTCTCAGAGGGCTATTCTCAGCTTCTAATAATTTTGCTCGCCAGGTCCGAATGACCTTTTCGAGAACGCAGTTGAAAAGCATTGGAGAGAGAGCCCGTAACCTTGTCTGACTCACGTTTTGACCTCAAAGGAATCCAACAGAACCTAGGGTTTTGTTTCAGTTAGGGTGGCTCTAATTAATGCCAGCAGTTTCTGGTCAACCCCGAATTCGTTGAGGATGTTCAACAGAACTTTGCGGTCTATCGAATCATAGGCCCTCTTTAAGTCCACAAAGACTGACACGTACGGTTTGGACCTAAGATTGCAATATCTAATGATTGTTTTAAGGCTGTGGATCTGTTCAGCAGTTGAACGACCCTTTCTGAAGCCCCCTTGGTATTCTCCTATTTGATGCTCGACTTCGGCTTCTAATCGCTCCAGGATAGCAAGTGAGAGAATTTTGTATGTTACCGGTAGGAGGGTTATTCCTCTGTAGTGGTTGACATTTTTCATGCTGCCTTTCTTGTGTAATGGATGGATCAAGGCCGTTTTCCAATCTTCTGGTAGGATTTCTTTTTTTCCAAATTTGTTCTATTTGTTTCTGCAAGATTTCAACTGCTTCTTCAGGAGCATATTTCCAAAGTTTTGCAACTATAGAGTCTTCTCGGGGCGCTTCGTTGTTTTTTAGCCTATCAATGTGACGCTTGATTTCGTCTTTGTTGGGTGGTCTCGATTCTGGGCATCTGCGAATGGGTTCCTCGGTCTTGATGGGATTTTTGGGCTGATCGAACTTTAGTAAGTTCTTAAAGTAATCCGCTAGGATGGTACAATTTTCTTCATTGAGGTCGCCAGTGTACCGTCCGTTCTCTGAAAGCATAACGACGGAGGTTTATAGCCCGTAAGTTCCCTTTTGAACGTTCCTTAGTACTCTCTGGTATTGTTTCTTTTAAAGTCTTGGTCGATCTTCTCAATAAGTGACTTTTCATATTTGCGTTTCTCAGCTCGGATCACTTTAGCTGTTTGGGCTCGTTGGGCTTTGTAGGTTTCCCAATGAGTTTGCGATTTTGTTGAATAGTATTGTTTCCATGCATCAAGCCTTTTCTTGAGAACTGAAACACAGGTATCATTCCACCAGGCATGCTTCTTGCTTCTCTTAATTTCCGCAATTTTCTTGTCAGCCTCGATCAGGCAGTTTTTCGTGTTGTTAAAGTCACAGTCGATTGGTCGAGCCTTTTCCTGGAACTCCGTTAAATTCTGTTGAGTTTATCAGTGTCGAAGCAAATAATTTGTTTGGGCATCTTGTTGGTGTTTGCAGGGACCGGATTGAATTTAATTATGGACATGTAGTGGTCTGAGGCCACGTTTACACCTTTTTTAAACTTAACATTCATAATCTCAGGACTGTTTTTTCCGAGAAATCGCGACGTGATCTATTTGGAACTCTCCGATGGCGTTGTCTGCTTTCTGGGAAGATGGCGAAAGTGTGTCGACATGATCTGCAAGTTATGGTTTTTGCAAATGGAGACCAATCTCTTGCCATTTTGATTGGTTCTTTTATGGGCAGGATAGTTTCCAATGATTTCCCTATACTTGTGTTCTCGACCAAGTTGAGCATTGAAGTTCCCATAAGAAGTTTAACAGGGTGTTTAGGAATTTTGGTGAGCTTTTCATCCAGTAGGTCCCAAAAGTTATCCACTTCATCCGGGTAAGATCTGTTCTTGTCATTTGTGGGGGCATGTGCGTTAACTGGGCTGTAGATTTTGTTGGCGCATTTGATTGTTAATATGGATAATCTGGCATTTACTGGCTCAAAATTTGCGACCGACTTAAGGATTCTGTTCCAAGCATCACAGATCCATTGAGGACCCTCTTTTGAGCTCTGCTTTTGAAAAAGCGGTAACCTTCAGACTCGAAAGTCTTTCTTCGTCTGGGTAACTTGTTTCTTGTAGGGCAATGATACATATCTGATTTTCATGTAGTGTGTCGGTCAGAGTTTTCAGTTTGTGTAAGGGTGTTAATGTTGAACGTTGTTAGAAAGGTTTTTGATTTGGTCCCGAGTTTCTGATAGGGCTGTTACTTTTAATCGATTAATTTCAGATATCGATTAATCTAAACTGAATAATCGATTAATTCAGCAAGATCTAATAATGAATCGATTAATTGTCGCAAATAACGATTAATCGGTTTTCCGAATAATCGATTAATCAGTTTTTCGATTTGTTTTGTAGATTGATTTTTAACTACTCTCTCACAGAATCAACAAACTATGACACAACTTGGTTTCTTAATGCAATCACTCGACATGGTTAGCCGGGGCAGTCCCATGATGGATGATGTTTTTGATTCTCTTAGGGGCTTTGCAACATCGTGGTCACGTATCCCCATGTACTGAGGTGTGTTTAAGACTTGTCTGATAACATGTGTCACTGTGATGTCTGTACCAGTGTGTGTATTTGTAATTCAGGTAAAATTTGGGTAGGAACCGACCATGGCCTTAAATTAGGAACCATCCCGGCATTTGCCTGGAGTAGAAATGAGAAACCATGGAAAATCACTTCCAGGATGACTGAGGTATGAATCAAACCCGCCACTTTATCAGTTTTGCCTCGCGAGGCAGCCCCCACACCAGAATTAAATTTCTTGGCAGAACCGGGAATCGAACCCAGACCTGTGTGGTGACAGCCAAGAATGCTAGACACTGCTCAATGCCCGCTTTGAGGTTTCATTTAACTTCACTCCAAGGATTACCATGTTGGAAGCCCTTTTTCAGGCTTGCCTTAGAAATCAAGATTTGTTCGCTAAACCTGAACAAATACTACATGATGTTAATAAATACACTTAGATGACTAGTTTCGATCGTCAAGTGATCATCATCAGATCATTTACACTTAGGCTATTAAACGCACTGTTATGTGGAGAAGTATGGAATGATAATTACAATATATACACTTATTTATTTGCAGCAGCAATTAAACTAGCAAACTAGTCAAGATATGTGCTTTTTTGTTCAGATACTGATAGTTATTAAATGGTGCACTTAGAAGTTTGAGCGATGTGTGGTCCCTTTTTGTGCACAACGTGTGGACGTTTTTGCTGACACAATAACCTGACCATTAAATAACAATCACATAATGGCACTAAGCAAGCAAATTTGAAGATCAATCACCACTATCAGTATCTCAACAAAAAATAACATATCTTGACTATTTGTGCTAGATTAATTACTACTGCAACTACATGAGTCTATGTATTGTAAATATCATAACCCAAACTTGTAGACACAGATTAATAGCCGAAGTGTAAAGGATCTGATGATCGCTTGACGATCGAAACTGGTCATCCAATTGTATTTATTAATCTCATTTAAAAAGTCATTTTCAGGATTAGTGAATCACCCATTAACAATTGGCTATTGACCTTCCGAAAAACATTAAATTTCGACTCCAAAGATACGAATGTGACGTCTTACGAACGAAGGTATGTCTAAAGTCAACTCTTAGGCATGTTCGATAAAAACTCAATGATCTCATGGTAGGGCAGTTACATACCTGCCAAGTTTTCCGGTTTTACCGGAAGATTTTCCGGATTTTTGGGGTGTTTTCCGGTTGTCCGAGTTATTTTTTTTTCTTTTTTTTTTTTCTTTTTTCTTTTCGGATTTTCAATTCCCTGCCTTGTTTCCGTTCTCCGCATCCAAATCACATTTCAGATTTGATTTTCGATATAGCTGCTATTCTGAGATGCGAATCTTTGAAATTCGACTGAAATATATAATTTTCAAAAGAAAAATATGTCTTGTCCGTTGAGCCATTATATATTTAAACACAAATTGTGCTAAATGTTCCGGCATAACTCAACAAAATGACAGTGTTTCGCCCCGGTGTGCAATTGGGCTCTTCAGTTGGTTAAAGCACACCTCACCAAGACACTGTCTAGTACACACTGGGAAGGCCATTGCAAGACGTATTTGATACATGTGTATCCACGTCACGAGCAAAGCCAGTGCACTATGGGAGTCGAAACTCCACTCCAAAGCAATTATAACCTTACCTTGGCATTGAATATATAATTTTCAAAAGAAAAATATGTATTGTCCGTTGAGCCATTATATATTTAAACACAAATTGTGCTAAATGTTCCGGCATAACTCAACAAAATGACAGTGTTTCGCCCCGGTGTGCAATTGGGCTCTTCAGTTGGTTAAAGCACACCTCACCAAGACACTGTCTAGTACACACTGGGAAGGCCATTGCAAGACGTATTTGATACATGTGTATCCACGTCACGAGCAAAGCCAGTGCACTATGGGAGTCGAAACTCCACTCCAAAGCAATTATAACCTTACCTTGGCATTGAATATATAGTTTTCAAAAGAAAAATATGTATTGTCCGTTGAGCCATTATATATTTAAACACAAATTGTGCTAAATGTTCCGGCATAACTCAACAAAATGACAGTGTTTCGCCCTGGTGTGCAATTGGGCTCTTCAGTTGGTTAAAGCACACCTCACCAAGACACTGTCTAGTACACACTGGGAAGGCCATTGCAAGGCGTATTTGATACATATTTTTCTTTTGAAAATTATATATTCAATGCCAAGGTAAGGTTATAATTGCTTTGGAGTGGAGTTTCGACTCCCATAGTGCACTGGCTTTGCTCGTGACGTGGATACACATGTATCAAATACGTCTTGCAATGGCCTTCCCAGTGTGTACTAGACAGTGTCTTGGTGAGGTGTGCTTGTAGCAGGTTCGCTTAGGCTGGGATGACAAGTGAAACGGTATTTACTTTGCTCCACGTTGAGCGTACAAATGTAGCAGAATTGCTAGCCCCCCCTTTGCCTAAGCTATGTTGTTTTAATGGGCGCCAAGACCTCGATGCAATGTTGAAATCTAAATTTGTATTTAACAACGTCTAGCTCTGGCAGAACACCTTCAAGACTCTATTCACTCAGATCGTGGTATGATTTGATCATTAACCCAACAAACAATTGTATCAGGAGAAGGAATTGGTCTATATCTAATGCTACCTACTGAAAGCAAAGATTGCATTGTAAAAGAAATGAATTTATTATATAAAACAAGAATAGCAAAATTAATAATAATAATAAGTTTAAAATTTAAATAGGAGCGTTGTGATTTTAATATTACCGATAGAAAATTACGTGAAAACGGAGTCTGATAAATTATTGATTTTACTCTTATTCCCAAGCTATGAAGTTACTGAAATATGAAATATAAAACCAAGAGAAATGAGAGATTGCGTATTTCTGCGTCATTCGCGCTTACCACTGGAAATTGCCGAAACATTTCCCTCGTACTGGATGATGCTGTGAGCTTCCCACAGTCTCCTGTACGTCGACATCTTCGTCGATATTTGATGAGATTCTGGTAGATTAGATAATTCTATGGTCCGTACCTCGGACCCAAACACTCGTACAACCGCACTGGTTAAGTTTTACAAAAGTTAGTCCTCCAATCCACGGAACATCGGAGCGATTCCCGCGTACAACCGTACTCGTTAAATTCTATACAGATAGTCTTCGTTCCACGAACATCGGAGCCACTCGCACGCGCACCCATACTCGTCAAGTATTTCACAGATTGTCCTCGTTCCACGGCGCGTCGAACGATATATGCACCCGCCGTTTCCCCACTCTTCATCCGACTTGTAGCTTGCGTGGTCCTCACTGATTGGCTGACCCACCACGCGATCTTCCCCTCCTCCGGGTCATTACACACGGCGCGGCGATGATGAAGTCGATTTCCGTTCCAACTATTCGCCTTTCCTGGACGCTGCGACCCAGGATTGCGTCATGCTTTCCGACAAGATTAAGCGTGTACTTGAATTCCCAGTGAGTCACGTCTCTCGATATACCCTAACTGACGAAAACTCCGTAAAATTCCGCAATCACATAATTTTCTATGATATTGTCGTTCGTAATAATTTGCTTGATAGCGTTTTCTAAGACATAGAAAACCTATCTGAATGCTAATAATTTTTATAAAATGCTCCGAAAATACCTTAATAATAATTATAATAAATTAATAATAATAATAAATTAACATGAAAAATTCTCTTGGCTGAACAATTTGCCGCGTAAATAAATATAGAATGGCTTCCTACTGACTTATGCCAGTTGCATAAAAAACCCTCGAAAAACACGTTACATATTCGCCTCGGATCATCGGATGATTTACCGTGACGACGGTCCATTATCCGATTATCCCAGACACGTTAATAAACCCCATCCAAAATACATATTACATAAATGAAATCACCCTAAATTACAGATATATACACTCATAATTTTTCTTCACGCACTTTGCGTCAAAGTTTGTTGTCACTATGGATTGCACTTTGCAACCAGTCCAATGTTTTACATATAGAATAGTGTTCCACGGATATTTCCGCCTCTCAAATTTCTCTATGTTGGAGAAATAGACATAATTAATGTGTGAGCACTATGTATTTATGATGTCATATCACACGCATTGAAGGTGTTCTGATATATTTATATCACCATAGAACTTCCTAATTTCACTGGAGGTCCCTTCCTTATGGTGAAATTTAATCTCACTTATCACTGAGCACACGATCACACTATTGTGGCAGCGCCTCGTGACCATAATACTTAATCTCTCTTTAAAGTATATTAAATTAATATTGACTTCTGAAAAAAAAAACAGTAAATGCGCATTACATATAACACCAAATATTTCTGTGCCGTAATCGCCCTGTCTTGTTAAGTTCCCGTAGACCATATTCTACTTAATACTAGTTCTCAACACAGACCATTTCTCCTGACACAAATAATACCTTTGTACAAATTACCTTAAATTACACACTTACAAATCTTACATGGCGAGGCCGTAAACAGAAATCACGTGTGCTGATATGTATGAGTTTCATGAAGGACTGTCTCGCATTCTGATGGCCCATCTTTTGTCCCGTGGACGCCTTAAGCAAAAATACCCTGTCCAAGCGCTCACCCATCTCTTGGGGACAAATGGGAATTCACCAGCGCTACCAAATTCTGGCCTTGGTGTATCGAGACATTTTAGTGCTCAAGAGCATCCGACAATCCCGTCATATTTCCCTGTACCTTAAAAACTCTCATTTACTTACATACTACCCCCCTGTGTGACTTCTGATACACCTGCCTGGAAGACCATCTCCTCCCACGCACCAAATACCACACTTACTCATTTGATAGGCTGGCTCGCCAGCTAAACACACTCACTTTATGACACATATTTTCGTAGACTATGTATATTATACGTCCCGTATAATCTGTTTCCCTTACTATCCTCCAGCACATATGCTGTTTTTCCAATACGTTTGGAAACAATAAATGGGCCCTCGTAGAGATAAAAGAACTTGGACATGACTTTCTCTAGCTTATTTGACTGTTTCGGCACTCTAAGTAAGACTCTGTCTCCCGGCTCGAATAGGTCAAATTTAGTTTCTTTTTGTTGGCGAATTCTCTTTTGTGCTGACTTAGATAAATTCTGTTTCGCCAACTGGACAATGTAATCCATCCCCGGTTGCTTACCCTCATTTAATCCCAACACCCTCGCTAGTTCATTTTGTGGTCTTTTTCCGAAGTGAACTTCGTATGGCGTCAATTTCGTGCTCTCATGCTGGACAGAATTCAGCCAAGTCTCGGCCTTGGGAAGATGTCCAACCCAGGCCGCATGCTTGTCATGCACTAGAGTCCGAAAAAGACGAGCCACTTCCCTTAATGGACGCTCTGCAGAATTACCCTGAGGGTACCTTACAGAGGAATGAACGTGTGTTATACCAGCTTCCTGCATACTGGTTCTCCATTTCTTTGCAGTAAACTGTGGTCCACTGTCAGATAGTATCCTGAGAGGAATCCCAAACTCAGGTACATACTTATTAATGATCAGACGGCTACACGCTAGTCCCGTGGCTTTCCTTAGCGGATATAGCTTGACATACTTACTAAAAGCGTCAATAACTATAAAAATGTACTCGTAGCCGTACTGTCCTTTAACGATCGGGCCAAATAAATCCACACACAGTAGTTCGCCGGGACTACTGGTGAGAACTGCAGATCTCTCCCCCACTAAATATTTAACTGGATATTTACTCCTTTGACAGGTGTCACACTTAGCTAAAATCCTCCTAACGTCCCTTCCCATTTTACTCCAAATGAAGTCACGACCAATTTCATAGAAGACCTTGGCAGCACCAAAGTGTCCTAATTCCCTATGAATGAACCAAATTAGCTCCTCCCGCAAAGTGGCAGGAACACATATTGCCCACCGATTATTCCTACATTTCCTTGCAAGAAGCCCATCCTGCATCTTGTAAGTGAACCGTCCTACTTTCACATACTCTTCTTCACCTATTTCCAACCTAGCCAGTGGCTCCTTTAACTTAACGTCATCACGTTGCTCCACTAGCATATTTCTCAGTGTCTGTAACGATGCCCTGTTGCTACTGTCCACACATGCACATATTAAAATACCGTCCTCTGCTTTAACCACAGGATAATCCCTACATAAATTAGTGTCCCTCGATAGCATGTCTGCAAGAATGTTATCTTTACCTTTAATATATTTTACTGTGAATTCGTATTCCTGCAGAGCAAGAATCCACCTACTAACTCTGTTAGAACTCAGTTTACAAGTCCTCATATACAGTAATGCATGGTGATCTGTGTGGATCTCAAATTTCTCCCCTACTAAATACATTCTAAATTTCCCTAAACTGAAAACAATACCTAAAAGCTCTAACTCAGTAATCGTGTATCTTTTCTCTGCTGCAGTCAGTCCTCGCGAGGCTAAAGATACAATGCACAGATTACCCTCATCATCTCTCTGACATAATACTCCAGCAATGCCTATATGTGAAGCATCTGTCATAACCACATATTCCTTATCTTTTAACGGATATTTCAGCACTACAGCTTTCTCAAAACCTTCCTTCAGCGCTCTAAAAGCCTGATCATGCTTGGACTCCCATCTCCACCTAGTCCCACTTTTAAGCAATTCCCTGAATGGTTCTACCAACCCAGAGTATTTAAGAACGAACCTCCTGAAAAAGTTGCAAATTCCCAGGTAAGTTTTTAACTGTTTAACATTCTGTGGCACCTCTGCGTTAAGTATCTTATTAACCCTACTTTCTTCTGGTGTTACACCTCTACTCGACACTCTATGACCTAAAAATGTCACTTCTGACTGACAGAATGACGACTTAGACAGCTTCAAAGTGAACCCTGCCTGATCTAACTTCTGAAAAACTATATCTAAATGACGTAGATGCTCCTCAAAACTGCGTGAACTAATTACCATATCATCTATGTAAATGGTTACAAACTCTCCTGTGTCATCCCCTAATGCGATGTTTAAAGCCCTAATTAAAGCTGCTGAACTACTCTTTAACCCATAAGGTGTTCTACAAAATTGATAAAGGTTATATTTATGACTAAAAGCTGTAAATGGTCTATCTTCGTACATAAGTGGCACTTGCCAAAAACTGGAACTCAATTCTACACAAGTGAAATACTTCTTCCCCTCAAATGTTTGCATTAATTCTTCTATTGACATAGATTTCAGCTGATCTGAACTAATTCTACTGTTAACCAAACGAGCGTCTAAACAAATACGAACCGTGCCGTCGGTCTTGGGTACCGTGATCAAAGAATTAACATACGGACTGTTAGAGTGCTCAATAATCCCATCTTCAAGCATCTGGTTAATTTGTGCCTCAACTGCACTCTGATAAGCGAAAGGTACAGGATATCTATGTCCTGTGAATACTGACCTATCAATAACGTTCAATGAATGGGTATAGCAATTGGCCATACCAATGCGATCCTCAAAAACTCTCCTATTACACAATAACACATCATAGAGCCGAACACATTGTTCCACCTCTATATTACCCTGAAATGCAGCATCACGTAACGAGTCCTCTAGTCTTCCGTTCGTAATCACACTGCCCACAAAACATGGAGAACCCCGCTCTACGGCTGGCGATATCTCATTTAAAGTACAAATCACACCTACAATACTACTCCTCTGAATATGGTCATTGAACGCTACTTCTACTTCAGAATCTCCCCATTTAAATTTCAAACTCCCTACATCATAACATAAGTTACCAGACACTCTACTTAGCCACTCTGAACCCAAGATAACACTGAATACTAAATTTGGAATTACAAGGCAAATCTGCTTCTCTACATGATTATTAATTTTAATGTCTACTAAAACTTGCTTAGAAATTACTTTAGACCTCTTCCCAACAGCTGTGATAACAAAAGTGCTTTTAATTGGCATCTCCTCAAAATTTACTCCAGTTCCTTTCATTTTATCATAAAATGCACTACTTATGCAACTCTTCATACAACCACTATCAATTAAAACATCTGTGTACGCCTCGGACACGTTAAATTTAACTATGGGGCTCTTACTAACCACTTCCTGAATAATACCTTCATCATTTAGTTCATGTAATAATTCATTTCTTACATTTAGGTCATAGGGTTCCTGTATAATTGTATGGACAGGGCATGCTACAGACTGAGATTCTGACCTTACTTCGCAGCCTGGTTCGCGTTTAAAGAACCGCTACAGCTGGCCGTAGTACTACTAACTACTAAACTGGTCTGGTTGTTCTGGGCTGTGTTGTCATTGTTTGGCTGTATATTACTACCACTAGGCTGTCCTCTTCCTTGACCCCTATTCTGGTTGTAATTATTGTCATTATAATTTCTCCCTTGATTTCCCCTGAAATCATTGTTTCTCCCTTGATTTCCCCTGTAATCATTGTTCCTCCCTTGATTTCCCCTGAAATCATTGTTCCTTCCTTGATACTGATTACCATAGCCATTTCCTCTGTTCTGATTTAGCTGATTATTATTATTTCTATTTTGAGCGTTGGCCCCTTCGCCACCGTTCCCTTGAACTTCTTGATGCCTGGCTTCATTAGGTCTGTTATTATTATTACCCTGGTTCCTATTGAAATTGTCCTCATAACCCCCTCTCCCTAGTGCATCAAATGTGCTTAACAAATTTTCTACTTGTGATATAGTCTTTACATTCTGGATACAAGCAGCCTCCTTGATCCTATAGGGAAAGTGCCTAAGTAGCAACCTCACCACATCACTTTCCTCCTTCAACCCATCTAGATATTTACACACTACTACCTGCCCTAAAAAGTATTCGGTCATGGTGGAGCTTCCTTTAGGGTTATATTTACCACACACTACTCCCTCACGATGCTGCGACTGAATAACCTCATTCCAGAACTTTTCACAGAATTTCATTTTAAAATCATTAATATCAGTAAACTTGTCTCTGTAGACAGCAAACCAATTCCTCGCTTCCCCCACAAACACTTGTTCTAAAATTTCAACTACCTGGCACCACTCAATACTACCATTTTCCAACCTCTCCCCGAATTTATTTTCTATAGTGTTCATGAACTCCATTGGGCACCCATGTCGATTGCTGAACTTACCCAGTTCTACCTCCCTGTGTGTGCTATTCACAAAAACTGGCCTATTCTGACTATTTTCTTGCCTGATCCTAGCTTTTAATTTTAACTCTAATTCTGCGATTTTCTCCTCAGCCTTCCTCTCAATACTGTTTACGGTTAATTTAATGTTTCCTTCTGATTCTTCTACTTTATCATATAGCTTTGCTTGTTTCTCCTCAATCTTGCTAATGCTCTCTCTATTACTCTCTCTTAAATCATTTTCTTCTGCAACTATTTGTGAGTGGACTTTCTCAATTCTACCCCCCAGCTGTTCCTTAACCTCTTTAGTAGCTACCTGAATTTTGTCAATTTCTCCCCCCAATTGCTTTTTGACCTGCTGTGTTTCCAGTTGCACTAGTTCTTTTAAATTTTCAGCCTGTGTACTGATTCTAACTTCCAACTCCTCCTGTACTTTTCCTAATTTTCTGTCTACATCTGCAATAATCTCTTTAGCCTTTTCTTCCATTACTCCTCTGATTTCTCCTCTAATCAGTTCGAATTTGTCACTCATTTCCCTACTGTTTTGTTCTAACTTAGCATTTAAAGTTTCAGTACACTCTCTATTTTCCTTACTGTTTTGTTCTAATCTGGCATTTAAAGTTTCATTACTCTCTCTATTTTCCCTACTGTTTTGTTCTAATTTTGCATTATTCTGTTCTAATTTTGCATTTAAAGCTTCTGTACTTTCTTTATTTTCCCTACTGTTTTGTTCTAATTTTGCATTATTCTGTTCTAATTTTGCATTTAAAGCTACTGTACTTTCTTTATTTTCCCTACTGTTTTGTTCTAATTTTGCATTATTCTGTTCTAATTTTGCATTTAAAGCTTCTGTACTTTCTTTATTTTCCCTACTGTTTTGTTCTAATTTTGCATTATTCTGTTCTAATTTTGCATTTAAGGCATCACTACTAACTTTGTTCTGATACATGAACTCGAGAAGTAAAGTTTTTAATTCTGGTTGGCCGCCTACACTCCCTGTTTCAGTATCGGGATTTACCTCCGCTACCCCGGTACTACCATCACTCGACATACTGCTCGTATCATCACTCTCCAGTTGATGACCACTACGTAACCTCATCTGTCTTTCTTTCTCATCCCCCATAATGATATACACTGATAAAGACAAATAACCCCCAAAATACAGGCACAGAAATATATACCCTTCTCCTTCCACAAATGTTATTAGGTTTTCAGCCCCAAGTTGTCGGCGACAATTGTAGCAGGTTCGCTTAGGCTGGGATGACAAGTGAAACAGTATTTACTTTGCTCCACGTTGAGCGTACAAATGTAGCAGAATTGCTAGCCCCCCCTTTGCCTAAGCTATGTTGTTTTAATGGGCGCCAAGACCTCGATGCAATGTTGAAATCTAAATTTGTATTTAACAACGTCTAGCTCTGGCAGAACACCTTCAAGACTCTATTCACTCAGATCGTGGTATGATTTGATCATTAACCCAACAAACAATTGTATCAGGAGAAGGAATTGGTCTATATCTAATGCTACCTACTGAAAGCAAAGATTGCATTGTAAAAGAAATGAATTTATTATATAAAACAAGAATAGCAAAATTAATAATAATGAAAAGTTTAAAATTTAAATAGGAGCGTTGTGATTTTAATATTACCGATAGAAAATTACGTGAAAACGGAGTCTGATAAATTATTGATTTTACTCTTATTCCCAAGCTATGAAGTTACTGAAATATGAAATATAAAACCAAGAGAAATGAGAGATTGCGTATTTCTGCGTCATTCGCGCTTACCACTGGAAATTGCCGAAACATTTCCCTCGTACTGGATGATGCTGTGAGCTTCCCACAGTCTCCTGTACGTCGACATCTTCGTCGATATTTGATGAGATTCTGGTAGATTAGATAATTCTATGGTCCGTACCTCGGACCCAAACACTCGTACAACCGCACTGGTTAAGTTTTACAAAAGTTAGTCCTCCAATCCACGGAACATCGGAGCGATTCCCGCGTACAACCGTACTCGTTAAATTCTATACAGATAGTCTTCGTTCCACGGAACATCGGAGCCACTCGCACGCGCACCCATACTCGTCAAGTATTTCACAGATTGTCCTCGTTCCACGGCGCGTCGAACGATATATGCACCTGCCGTTTCCCCACTCTTCATCCGACTTGTAGCTTGCGTGGTCCTCACTGATTGGCTGACCCACCACGCGATCTTCCCCTCCTCCGGGTCATTACACACAGCGCGGCGATGATGAAGTCGATTTCCGTTCCAACTATTCGCCTTTCCTGGACGCTGCAACCCAGGATTGCGTCATGCTTTCTGACAAGATTAAGCGTGTACTTGAATTCCCAGTGAGTCACGTCTCTCGATATACCCTAACTGACGAAAACTCAGTAAAATTCCGCAATCACATAATTTTCTATGATATTGTCGTTCGTAATAATTTGCTTGATAGCGTTTTCTAAGACATAGAAAACCTATCTGAATGCTAATAATTTTTATAAAATGCTCCGAAAATACCTTAATAATAATTATAATAAATTAATAATAATAATAAATTAACATGAAAAATTCTCTTGGCTGAACAATTTGCCGCGTAAATAAATATAGAATGGCTTCCTACTGACTTATGCCAGTTGCATAAAAAACCCTCGAAACACACGTTACATGCTTTAACCAACTGAAGAGCCCAATTGCACACCGGGGCGAAACACTGTCATTTTGTTGAGTTATGCCGGAACATTTAGCACAATTTGTGTTTAAATATATAATGGCTCAACGGACAATACATATTTTTCTTTTGAAAATATATATTCAATGCCAAGGTAAGGTTATAATTGCTTTGGAGTGGAGTTTCGACTCCCATAGTGCACTGGCTTTGCTCGTGATGTGGATACACATGTATCAAATACGTCTTGCAATGGCCTTCCCAGTGTGTACTAGACAGTGTCTTGGTGAGGTGTGCTTTAACCAACTGAAGAGCCCAATTGCACACCGGGGCGAAACACTGTCATTTTGTTGAGTTATGCCGGAACTTTTAGCACAATTTGTGTTTAAATATTCGACTGAAAGTCGAGCGATAAGACTATCGGTAATCCCGTCTCGCAGATTATCGCTGTGCTTTTGTCATTAATTCCATGCATTTGACATTACGCTGAAAGTCGATCGGACTGTCTATCGATAATCACATCTCTCAGATTCTCACTGCATTTATATTACTCTTTGTGCTTCGACTGTTTGTTAGCGGGAAAGCTTTGTTTGTGCTTGTTTTTAAGCAGTGTTTGCTTAGTTGTGGTATTCGTGCTATTGTTTGACGAAGTTTTGTGCGATTTAGTGTTTTTGTGATGAATTCAAATAAGAAACGATATCATCAGTCTTTCAGGGAAGCATATTCTGCAGAATTTCCTTGTATTAAGCAATCACGGAAAGGTGAAACATTCACATTCTCTTCCATGTGTTCGTGTGATATAAACATTGCTTACGGAGGAAGAACTGAATTAATAAATCACATTAAATCCGTTAAACACATTTCCAATACGAAACTGAAGGAGAGCAGTAGGAAAATTGATTCAATTTTTACCACTTCTGGAGCTGACCTTGATATAATGAGAGCAGAATGCTTGTTCACTTCATTTTTAATTGAACATAATATCCCGTTATCTGTAGCTGATTATGATCGAACCAAGAGTTTGTAATCTCTTTCGCTGTAGCCTTTTCTTGCTATATTTTATGACCTTGTGACGCATGTACACGTTAAATTTTTGCGCTTTGGGATCTTCTGGATTTCTGTCTTAAAAAGTTGGCCGGTATGCAGTTATAAAAAGCGTGGTAAAAATATGAAATCTTGTAGATGTAGCGTAAATATTGCAATTATTGCAAAAGACGAGCTGGACGTCTATCTTGGAAATTCACTGCCTGACTTGCATATGCCGTAGTCAGATAGTGAAATCCGTCATTTCATGAAAATCCTAGGCACTTCATGAAGAGCCGGCATATGATGTAAAAAGGTACAGTTGCACTATCTGACGCGTGGTTTCATGAAATGACTAAATTTCGCCGTCACATAGTGTAATTCATTTTGTACATCATCTGACGGGAAATCCAGCCCGTCACTTCATGAAGTGCCGTAGCGGCAGCGGTGATCACGTGTGAGGGAAGTGAGATTTCCAAGAATTAATCGGATAAAAATGTGGACACTAAAGGGCTGTTATTTCCTCAGAAATTGAACACTGTGACATTTGGTACAAATGTCTAATGGTCTGGACCTCATTTATCCCCTAATTCCCTCCCCAGCATCTTGCTTGGCCTTGCGCCTAGAAGGAATATTATGCTGCCGTTCTGTCTGTGAATGGAAGAAGAACGTCGTTCAGATCCATTTTGTTTTTAAAACATGAGAGATAGATAACCGATAGTATTATATGACTTGGTTTCCCTGTTCCACCCTTTAAAACAACAAGAACTAACTCAGTTACGGACGTGCAATACAGAGATCTTCTACAGCTCTTAGCAGATGGTTCTCTTAGTGAAGTTATGGTCTCGGGGTATGGTGTTAGCTTCCGGAACACTTCGTGGTGAGTTCGAACCCCACTGAAGGATGGTAATTTTGCCAAGTAACTATTTCAGAATTTTTTGTTCAATCTGCACATTTTAATATAGTTCAGTTGTTGCCTTATTTTATAGTCGTTTTCTTGTATATTTATTTTAAGGGCTAGGGACATCTTGGTCATCAGCCCAGTGTATTTGGGTAGTTGTTTTCTGATAACCTGTGTTTTCGTGATGACTGAAGTAGTGTGTGGGTAAAGAATTTGGGAAGGTGTCTCGAGACTTGAAATGAAGTACCATCCCGGCATTTGCCGAGAGGGTGTGGGGAAAGACATGGGGGAAAACGCCACAGTCAGCGACGGGATTCAAACCAGCATATAGGCCTAGGCCTACTCGTTAAGTAGACTTATGAAATCAACTATGGTTACCACGGATAGGAACATAATTATGGTCTGAGGGTTGAATTGGGGTACACTCAACTTCGAGAGGCAAAACTGAGAAGAATTCCATTCCTACCTTAGCCATCCTGGAATTGGTTTTCCGTGGTTTCCCCCTTCTCCTCTAGGCAAATGCCGGGTTAGTTCCTAACTTTAGCCACGGGCCGCCTCCTTCCCAATCTTAAACTGAACTACAAATACACACACTACTACAAATACCATAATAATACTGATTATCAGACAGATTCTACACACTCCCAAGTACACAGGGCTGAATGACCACGATGTCGAAGTACCTCAAATGAAACAACAGCGTCATATTTCGTCAATTGTCTCTCAGCGTGACATTTTCGCGAGAAGTAAGAGGGGCTTACACAAAAGCTTTACATTTGGTCGATTTAGTGGAGGGATCACCTTTGAGAAAATCTCGAATTTCAGCCTATTTATTATAGACAGAAATATTTGAAAGAATGATTCTGCATTTTTCTTCATTGTGTGTATCTTACCTGTTATCGTTCCAGTTTTGTTGTTAATTCATTTGGGGGACTTGGGTCACCTCAATCATCAGCCCCGTGTGATTGGGTGTGAATTGAACTTATATTTATATGATTACTGCAGGGGTGGGTGAACTGCATTAGGGAAAGGGAAGGGGTAGGCGCCGCGGGACTTGAAGTGGTACTATCCGGCATTTTGGTGAAGGGAATGTGGAAAATCCATGGGGAGAAACCACACTCTGGATAGCCACTGTCATCGCCGGGTTTAGCACCTATGATCTCCCGACTTGCTGCAGCTACCTTTGTGGCCGGGGTGCAAGATTTGTACGTGCAAGGCTACGTCGCGGGACTCATTCCAGTATCAATGGGCTTGGGGATGATGTTCAATCAATTTCTATGTGGCAGGTGGTTTCTAGGCCAAATGCCCTTCCTGATGCCAAACTAATGAACAGTTAATGAGAGATTGATTGAAACTCGACCAAGAGATGGAAGGAAGCGGTCTGTGGCCTATTCGAAGGTACCGTCCCAGCATTTGCATTAGAGTTTCAAATGGGAAACATCATTTTATTGACCGATTTACGTGGGGTTTGAACCACTCAACAAGTCCGTATATAGCTTGGTTTCATACCCTAGAGCGGCGTTCTCAATTTTTTTGAGACTGTGACCACCACCATCATGCCATACCAAGTCCCCGAGCACCATTAAGTCCATAATAATAATAATAGTAATAATAATAATGCAATAAGCATACGCCTCTCTTTTCTTTTCCTGTCTCTCTCTCGCATTGAAGTGCTGAATTATCTAGTGATTCACCGCTCACCAGGCATGCTGCAACTGCTTGCATGACTCATGCAGATAAGATCATTTACGTATGTACAGTCGAGTCGAATCAGCATCTTTTGCGTTACTCATAAAGCAGGGATGTCCAATTATGATTACCGATGATTAATAAATACTATTTTACAAGTTAAAATTTTTCACTGTCAAACCTTCTAGTGAAAACCCTATTATTCTTGTTCATTCAACAGAATTTGAATTAAAGAATGGATCTCATGGGAGGTTGTGCTCGCGAGCACTTTTTTGCTCGTATGACGGGAGCACCAAATGTCATTTAAAGAGCACTGTGGAGCTCCCGGGTACCAGGTTGAGAACGCCTGGCTTTGAGCTTTACGTTAGTGAATGTAGCTACCGCTGTTGGTGTTGAATGATGACAAACGCACATAATTACTATTATTACCATAACATGCACACTCTCCTTCACTTCTCTCCCACAATAAATATTAGCCGATAGGAATACAGCCTATAGGCCACAACTATTTCCGCTTTGGTTGATTGGGATTCCAGAGCTAATTCAATCGTTATAATCCAAAGAACTTACTATTTATTTAATTAATTTTGGGAAGTTCTGAATAATACAGTGCAGCCTCAAGCTACGTCACCCTGCAGGTTGTTCAACTTTTCTTGCGTGACAGCGTATACTAGCTTGCTAACGCCCCCCAACCCCCCACCCTCCTTCAGACAAAGAAATTAAGCTGTTGCCTTTTTAACCCAGCAGAAATCCTTCGACAAATATTTTACAGTATACTATGCAATCTAAGTATTCTAATGTATGTGTGTATTCATTTATTTAGGCTATTTATTTATTTAACAATATTAAGTTAAACAGACGTAAGCCCAATTATGTTTCTTCTTGGCATATCAAGTTCAAAAATACTAATTGCATCAGTGAAGGAAAGAGAGAAAAAAGACACACAATTGAAGAACAAAAGGAAAAACTACAAATGAAATTATTAAAGTATGCATTACAGATTAGAAAAAAATACTGTACAAATAAAAATGAAGTCGCCTCCGTAGCGTAGCGGTCAGCATAGTTAGCTGCCGCCCCGGAGGTCCTGGGTTCGATTCCCGGCTCTGCCACGAAATTTGAAAAGTGGTACGAGGACTGGAACGAGGTCTACTCAGCCACGGGTGGCCCAAATGAGTAGAGGGGGTTCGATTCCCCCTCAGCCATCCTCGAAGTGGTTTTCCGTGGTTTCCCACTTCGTCTTCGGGCAAATGCCGGGATGGTACCTTCTTCAAGGCCACGGCCGCCTCCTTCCCTCTTCCTTGTCTATCCATCCTAACCATCCCTTACCATCGCTCATGAGGCCCCTGTTCGCTTTGCAGATGAGGCCGCCTGGGCGAGGTGCCAATCCCACCTCACCAGTTGTATCCCTTCCGATTCGATGTTCCCAGCTCTAGGACAATGCCCGTAGAGGCGGTAGGGGTGAGTTCCCTCGCTGAGTCCGTGGGTTCCACCAACCTGGAGGGTAAACGACAAAACAAAACAAAAAAGTTAGAGAGTAAGTAGTAACCGGTATTTCACGATTAGATTTAGGTTGTTATGTGAAAATTAATTTTTAAAACCATAATAAACAAGCATTAATTTATTTCTTGGAATAGAACAATTAAGTGAATTAATGTACAGCTTCATTGCATCAGTCATTTCATGAAGTGCCGAATCAACAAACACCGGATCTTCATGAAGTGCCTCGGCTGATAATGTAAAATCATTTCTTACACCATCTGCCTAAATCGGTCCGTCTCTTCATGAAGAAACGCGTCAGATGGTGTAACTATCTCTTTTTACATCATATGCCGGCTTTTCATGAAGTGCCTAGGATCTTCATGAAATGACAGATTTCACTATCTGACTACGACACATACTCACCCTTTTTCACAGGTGGAAAATGAATAAACAATATATCCAAGACCCGCTCAACTAGTGACAAAATACTTGATATTCCCCGCGACCACCTGTAGCGCTGAAGGAGTATTTTCAATTGGTGGAAACATTGTGACTGCAAAGCAGAGCTGCCTCGCCCCAGAAAATGTGTACTTGCTAGTATTTTTGCACCAAAATCAGACCGTCAATTGAAATATATTGTCACATTTATTTAAATAATGCATCTTGTTTGCGAACTGTTGAAGCCATTTTTTCAGTGTTGCCTATAAAAACTTTCAGTTGTAACTCTTCAGTCGGTCAACATGAATTTGTACAGATGTGCCTCAGACCTTCAGTCACATCGCTATGGATTGCCCACTCCGAAGGTTCAGCTAGTGATGAAGCTTTAGAATGGTCAGAGTGATTAGATATCCAGCTCTAACAACACTGAAGCTACTTGCAGATCAAGGTCTCGATCTGTATACATTTGTAAATACTGTATAATGTAAATAATTGTATATTGCATCTTCATGCCATACGAAATATATATATATATATATATATATATATATATATATATACTGTATATATAATTTGTCCAATGACTGTGCAGGGTGCAATGTATATATAATATGAGTAATAAGTAAATAAACTCCTTGAAAAAAATACATGTATTAGTTATGATCACAATGACCGCGGCAGGAGTAGGCAGGCAAAAACGTAACAACTGTACGACCAAGGCTCCGCTGAGATATGTAACCATATGCATAATACAATTCAAGTGCATGCTCTAATTTTATTTGATTTATTATATTGTGTTATTCTTATTTGTATGCACGATCATAATACTCATAAGTAATTCACAAACCCTTATTAAACAAACTAAACATACAGTGCTCAAAAAAGGTTTTGCATGTTGTGATTTTGTAACTTGTTTCTTTTGCTATGTGTATGTTATCATATTATACACAATATAGGGTACATACAAAGAAACACAACACAAATCTGCTTTGAAAAAAGACTGAAACACACAACGAATAACAAAAGTGATAATGTGGGACTGAGCACACAAACGTCCTTTTCATATTGGGACATATCAATGCCGTGTATTGCCACCACGAACTCTAATCCATGCTTGCAGACGACGAGACATACTGAGCACCAATGAATCCAACGTGGTGTGGGGCAGATTATCCCACTCTTGGACAGCAGCTTCAATCAGTTGCTCTTCGTTTGTTGGAGGATTGGGACGGTGCGAAATTGCCCTCTTGAGCTCTTTCCATGCATGTTCAATACAGTTCATGTCTGCATAATAGGCAGGCCACTCCATTCTCTGTATGACATGCATCTAAAGGAACTGATTGACCACCCTAGCTCGATGGGCACGAGCATTATCGTCCACTAGTATAAAGCCTGTTTGCCATCTCTTGATGAATGCAGTATATTTGCATTTGTCTGTTGGCACAGGCTAGAGTAAAATGTGGCTTTTCACCGATGTCTCAGTCTCTCTCATGGCTGTGATTATATGGAAGCTACTGAGGTATGGTTGGTACTTAGTAATGACATTCAGAGCACAGTCAGTGCCTGTGGATTCTGTGAAAGGTTCTACTCATAGGGTTAGTACTGCTGTACTGACTCAGTGAGGAAAGCAATGGCAAACTACTTCACTCCTCTAGTACGCCTCAATATAGCGCTGCCTTGGGTTTTTGTGGGTATCTACTCATATAACCTAACGGCGGTACTTTTTGAGGATCCAACCAGCCTTCGGACTGACTACCTAACAGACAGACGGTGTAAAGCCCTCACCCATTGTGGCAGCAAATCTTGCAACGACAGGTTCTATACACCAGACCAGTCATGTTACCGTGGATAGGAATTAGAGATGTACATCGACCGAACATGATTCCACCCCAAAACATAACTGAACCTTCTTGCTGTTGGTGGCTTTCCTGGATGAAGGGCTCGTGAAATCTCTTACCCACTCGGAGCATTTGAGTGTGGCGACGTAATAGTGATTGTAATAGTGATCATAACTAACACATGTAATGTTTCCAGGAGTTTTATTTACTTATAATTCATATATTTTATACATTGGACTCCGCCCAGTCATTGGGCAAATTCAAGTTGACCGACGGAGGAGTTATAACCTACAGGTCTTTGTGGAAATTAGGCTAAACCCGAATAAAACAAAAATGTTCCTGTCCTAAATTGTAAACAGCCTTCCCAACAAAAATTGAACAAGATTCAAAAGCTTTGCTAATAACTCCTAGTTTTCTTTTCCTGAAACCCTTCCCAATTTGATTGATGTTTGTCCTTCCTCTGTCACTGACTGTTATTTGGTTATTGTTAACATAAACAAGGAAGGACACGTATCTTTACGCAAAATTTAACTTTTATGGATTTCTATACATCATTCCGAAAATAAGCCTAACTCAACTTAAGCGGTGACTTCTCATTTAAACCATTTTCAAAAATTATTTTCTTATCTCGTGTCTGCTAATCAATTAATCGATTATTTGGTTAATCGATTGTAAGAATGTTCGATTAATCGATTCCAATTAATTTCAAATTAATCGATTATTAATCGATTATTACCAGCTCTAGTTTCTGACTGGTTGGAATACACCGAGATGCTCCGACTCGTCTCTCGCATGATGTCGTGTCTCCCCCAGAATCCGAATGAGACTCGTGCGTCGTAGGTTTCACGACGAGGGATTTATCCAAAGACTTACCCCCTGGGGTAAAAGAAATGTTGAAATGTTTTGCCATCATGCTTACTTGACTTGAGTTTGTTTTGGACGCGTACGCATCCATGTTGCAACTAAGGTTGTTAGCCCTAGAGGTTGCCTCAAGGTGTTTTCTGGCTTCTCTCTACTACCAAGGCTTCAAGCCCACGAGTCCCCCAGCACTGATCGGTTCGTTGACCCAGCTTCCCGCTGGGATTGGTTACCCAACCTTCCACTGGGTTGCTCGACTTAACAGGGGCACCTCGTGTAGGTTACGTGCCGAAGTTATCTTTTTTTTCTTCTTTTTTTCAGCTCTGTTTATTGCTTACAACCCTTTGACTTGAATTTAGTTCCCTGTATCCTTTAGCATTTGTGTTGCAATCTTCGAAGAATACCATATAAATTTAAAATGTGATAATATGCTGAGGACCTAGGGATCATGTCCCCATGTAATGTCATCAACAAAACGTTGATGATGCTCAACAGTTCAAATATTTTATTTCAGGACTGCAGACTGCATAAGACGAGTAAGCTAATGGGTTAGTGATTGCAATGATTAATACAAGAATGCACATTTTTCCAATTTTTTGAATAAATATGAGAAAGTTATGTGCCAAAAAGACCTTCTCAAACCACCAGAAAATCATTATTAGCTACAACTTCACTATTTGCTACTAGTGAATGATCTAATCATCGAGATACACCTAGCCAAACGAAACAATCCCAACAATCTAAACGAACACACGTTCATTGAGAGCTCACCCCTCTTCACGCTACTAAAAACCACACCCTGTCGGAAACAAAACACAATTTAGCGACACAGCCAAGCTAGATAAAAAAGGGGGGAAATTAGGGGGTTATTAATAGGTAAATGGTATCTGGATCAGGTGTACGATGTACTTTTCTTCTGCAATAAACCAAGGCCCATATTCGGGGCAGTATTAAAGGTGCCGGGACGTCCTCATAAGACCGTCAACGCTTAGTTCGAATGGGTTATGCTCCACGCGTGGCGAGGGCTAATCCACGGTCTTTAATAATTGTAGACCCACCTCATTCAATAACATACATCTTATCTAGGTTGACAACACCTCACATAAACACATCGCTATCACTCCCCACAGCACGTAGGAGCAGGGGGGAGAAAGCAGGGAAAAACCAGTCGTTAAGATAACCACCGCAGTCTACCGCATAGTGAGTTCCAGTGAGCACGAAAACTGCGAGTAGCTGTTATACGGAAGACAATCAGATAAGTAGTTAGCCTAAAATTTTATAGTTTAACCATAGTTTACAACCATATAATCTCTCTAAAGTACAATCTACGGATAGCTATCACCATTTAGCATTTCACCTAACATATATACTGCATTTAGCATACACTGACAGTTGCAGTACCAATACTACAACTAAATAATTGTACATATTGTAAATATTTTCACCTGTATTTCAAACATAGATTTTGTAGCCTGAGTGTAATGGATCTGATGATGATCGCTTGACGATCGAAACTGGTCATCCTAGTGTTTTATTAATCTCATGTAATTTATTTCAGGATTAGGGCATAACCCATCTCCTTTGGGTACATTCGTGTTGACCGACTGAAAAGCACTAAACTCTTGTTTACTAAGGCAACACTGAAAATATGGCTTCAAACACCACAATGTTCACGGCTAGTCAGGCAAATCGTGAAGCCAAGAAATTCAAATCACTCAGGCTTAAACTCATGAATTTAGACAAGTCAATTTGGTTCAACAAAAAATGTATAGAACTAAACCTCACCCCTAAATACATACCAATTAAAACCGTACCGAACACACCAGCCTCGATCATTTCAACCAAACAAGCCAAAGCGCTTTGGATAAAAAACGAATTAAGATTTGCATACATAAGAAAGCAAAAAATTAACCAACAATTGTACGACATTCAATTGCAACTAAGTAATTTCTGGCACGCAGCCCAATGGGACAGCTTCACCGAGCACCTACATGACACCATCAAAATCAGAGCAACGAGGAAGCATGAAACGCTAGAAAATAAATTAAGAAAACTAGGGGAAACACAGAACCATCAATCTAACGAACAACACACGAATAACAATGAATTCAATTTCCACAGCAGAGTAAACAACAGAACGAACGTAACCTTTTCTCAAGGTGAAATGAATATGTTAGACAAAGGTTTGAAATACAACTGCACAGACGCACACACGAACCACAATATAAAACAGTTAATCACAGATATTGAGATAACCAGTCACAAGCTCCCAGCAGAAGACAGGGAATTAACCAAAAATCTCGCCACCAACGAAGCCAAAAAAATCCTCCAACGAGAGGGCGATAGCAATAACATTCAAAACAACAAACAACTCAAAGAAATAAAGTCGTTGAAACAAAAAATAAAAGAACATGACTTAATCATCACAAAAGCAGATAAGGGAAACACTACAGTAATTTTGAACAAAACAGAATACATTGAAAAAACAGTCGAATTCCTAAACAACAACGAAATCAAGGAATTAACAAAAGACCCCACCAACAAATTCCAAAAACAAATAAAAAGTGCGCTAAAAGAAACAGAATACATACTGACCAAAGCCGAAAAATCAAAACTAATAAACATGAACCCGAAAATACCGTCATTGAGGGGACAACCAAAAATACACAAAAAGGAATGCCCAATGAGACCAATAGTCAATTGTAGGAATGCCCCTAATTACAAAATCAGCAAAGAGTTACTAAAAATCTTAAAATGCCGTCTTTCCAACGACAAAAACAACTCTGTAAAGAACACAACAGAACTAGTAACAGCATTGAACACCCTACAAATGAAACCTAGCTTCAGGCTAGTATCCTTCGACGTAACTAACATGTACACCAATATTCCGATTAATGAAGCAATCAACACTATCGAAAACAACTTAAAATCCAACAATTCGGTAAAAGAAATTGAAGAGATTGTGAGATTACTGAGGGTCGTTCTCACCCAAAACGTGTTTCAATTCGACAATAAAATATACACACAGAGAGAAGGCCTAGCAATGGGATCGCCACTAAGTGGGTTAATCGCTGACATCTTCATCAATGCACTAGAAAATGCGTTCTTAGAAAAGACTTCAACAAAGGGAATAGTAATATGGAAAAGATACGTAGATGATGTAATTTGCATCTACGATACTGAACTAACAAGCGAAGAAACAATTCTCCAATCCATTAATAGCCTTCACCACTCTATCAAATTCACTAAGGAATCCGAAATAGACCGGAAAATAAATTATCTCGATATAACTATTGAACGTAAAGACAACGACCTTTCATATTCCATATTCCGGAAAGCAACACAAACCTCGCATGCAATCGACAATCAGTCTAATCACCCCAGTACGCACAAACTAGCGGGTTTCAATTCAATGGTGCACAGAGCTTTAAACATACCCATGTCAAAAGACAACTATAATAAGGAAATATGAACTATTATGCAAATAGCAAAGGAAAACAACTTCTCGCCAAGCAAAATAAATCAAATTATAGCCAAACATAAAAATAAAGATAAAACGATTCCCAAACCGAACAATAATGAGAAAAAATTTGCGCGTTTCAACTATGTGAATGCGAATACATATAAAATCACTAACCTATTCAAAAAGCAAGGCATAAAGATAGCTTTCACGACGAAAAACACAACCGCTAGGCACCTCCTAAATAGTAATCTAAATAAACGTGACCCATATTCAAGGTCAGGGGTATATTCTATAACGTGCCAAGACACCGATTGTCAAGCTAATTACATCGGGCAGAGTGGAAGGCGAGTAGACACACGTTATAATGAACATAGGAATGCGATAAGATACAGAACACATTCAGCCGTGTGCGAACATATGTGTGACGCAGGGCACAGCTTTACCAACATAGAGTCGGACCTTAAAATAATCCATCACGAATCGAAAGGCAGAGCTCTTGACATAAAGGAAGCAATCGAGATACACCTAGCCAAACGAAACAATCCCAACAATCTAAACGAACACACGTTCATGGAGAGCTCACCCCTCTTCACGCTACTAAAAACCACACCCTGTCGGAAACAAAACACAATTTAGCGACACAGCCAAGCTAGATAAAAAAGGGGGGAAATTAGGGGGTTATTAATAGGTAAATGGTATCTGGATCAGGTGTACGATGTACTTTTCTTCTGCAATAAACCAAGGCCCATATTCGGGGCAGTATTAAAGGTGCCGGGACGTCCTCATAAGACTGTCAACGCTTAGTTCGAATGGGTTATGCTCCACGCGTGGCGAGGGCTAATCCACGGTCTTTAATAATTGTAGACCCACCTCATTCAATAACATACATCTTATCTAGGTTGGCAACACCTCACATAAACACATCGCTATCACTCCCCACAGCACGTAGGAGCAGGGGGGAGAAAGCAGGGAAAAACCAGTCGTTAAGATAACCACCGCAGTCTACCGCATAGTGAGTTCCAGTGAGCACGAAAACTGCGAGTAGCTGTTATACGGAAGACAATCAGATAAGTAGTTAGCCTAAAATTTTATAGTTTAACCATAGTTTACAACCATATAATCTCTCTAAAGTACAATCTACGGATAGCTATCACCATTTAGCATTTCACCTAACATATATACTGCATTTAGCATACACTGACAGTTGCAGTACCAATACTACAACTAAATAATTGTACATATTGTAAATATTTTCACCTGTATTTCAAACATAGATTTTGTAGCCTGAGTGTAATGGATCTGATGATGATCGCTTGACGATCGAAACTGGTCATCCTAGTGTTTTATTAATCTCATGTAATTTATTTCGGGATTAGGGCATAACCCATCTCCTTTGGGTACATTCGTGTTGACCGACTGAAAAGCACTAAACTCTTGTCTAATTTTATCAGTTAGAGTGTGATTTTGAGCCCAATCTATTTGGGTGCAAAACACATGTTGACCAACTGGAATGTTTTGAAAAAATTGACATTACGCAACACTGAAAATGGCTTGAAAGCCTTCAATATCTGTACTTACTTTAAAATATTTTCTTTTCTTTTCAGCTCGGGCATCTAGGAATTTTGTGATAATCCTGTCTCCATATCAAGATATGTGATATGTCTTCAAACTAAATGGACTTTCATAAAAGTTTTGTTACCACAAATGTGAGATGGGTACCTTGGAAAATGCTAGATTGTGATTATTTATTGCTGCATATACTGTTATAAGTTAAATTTTCATCTCTTTGTAAAATCAAGTATATTGTATATAATAATCAATATTGCAGCAATGGTGAATATCTTCTTCATCTCCAGGAAAACTTTTATCCAAATTTCATGTTTAATCAGTATGCCTCCTTTTACAGGGAGTGGCTTTTTTGGTGAAACCCAACATCTAAGGGCAACCAACGACCAATTTCATGATTTATATTGAACAGTCCTAAATGAAATTGTTGTTTTTTTATTTATTATTAATTGTAAATTTTGCAGCAATAGGCTGGTAGCAGGAGTGGCCTGTGCATGTAATTGCAGATTCCAATATCTATTTTACAAATGAGGCTGAGATTTCCTATGAAGTATTTACCTTGATAAATCACATTGTCAATCCTGGTTAATGTCAAACACACATGTCAGTAGAAATCTATGTAGATTTTACCACACCTAACAACCTCAGTGGCCAGGTGATCTCAGTTTTAAAAAATGTATTTAAGAAAGGAAGTTATGAGATACCATATCGTATTTGTGAAATAAGAGTTATGGTATATCTAGAGGCAAGTACAAAATTCCGAGTCATTCCATGTTAAATCAAACAAAATGTGATCTGAATACTTCTTGTTATTCTTTTCATCATCATCATCATCATCATCATCATCATTATTATTACCTGTACTGCATGTCATTAGAAACCCCCAAACTTTTGAAGGCACTTCTCCACAATTTATTGTGGAGTAGATGAATATTTATTTTAGTTTGTGAAGTATAGTAATTTATCATAAACTATAAAAAAAAAGGAAGGAAATTTGTAGTTTTACGTGACCGTCAATCTTGCGTTCATGAGCCACGGGACCTTCTTACGTGGAATCCGACCACAGGACATGACTTTTACATTTGTGAAGAAGATTCTTTCTTCAGAATTTCACATTTTAAGTTTGTACACATTATTTCATACAAAATAATACCATTTTCTGAAGATTTTATTATGACTTTGGTAGGTGGTACTTTTATGCAGTACCATCTCAAGGTTTCAATTTACCTTAAATCACCTACTCCCACCATTTTTCCCATTTATACCAAAATGACATCTTTATAACAGCCAGTAGAGTGCACATGATAATTATGTGCAAATTAGGAACGGTGAAATTTTCACAAACCGCACATGTAGCTGCTGCAATCTTGGCACAAGGGTATTTTCTGTTAGTGGTAGAAGAAGCAGAACCAACCATATAATGTATGCTCAAACTCAAAACAGTGAGATTATCTCTAATCTATAATGAACATACACGTAAATTGGGTCATTGAATAACTAGCTAACCAGTGCAAGAGTGGCACCCACTGTATGATATACTCGCAAGCTTTAAACAATTATATTCTTGTTAGTTGTAACTTTTCAGTCGGTCAACATGACTTTGGTGAGAGTTACAACTCAACGACTGAAGAGTTACAAGTTGTTAGTTTGTATAGGAAACACTGAAATAATGACTTCAAAACTGAACAGTTATATTCTTGTCAAGGGAATTGTAGGTGTGTTGAAATAACAGGTGTCTCTCACAAACTTATTTCCATTGTTTTCTCTCTTTGAGGTTCTTGCCCAAGGCTCATTGGATGTGCAGTTATAGCAAGAGGGACATGATGACATAGTATAGTTACAAATAAATATGTGAGATGCCATCAAAATGTAACCGGACAGTACCTGTCATTCGCTGCTGCATACATCACACACCCGCAGCTGCAGAGATCAGTATTCTGATCCTTTATGTGTCAGTTTGCCAACTTGTGAAAAATTTTCAAGGCTGTAATGCTCACTGCCCACAATTCTTTGAAGTCCTGCTCTGGTGGTCTTGCAATCTCATGATGGATTCAAATGAGCAAAGAGTGGAACACCAAGTTAAGCATGGTAGGTAAGCCAAAGAGACGCTCGAGATACTTTGTGAGTCCTATGCCAATGATGTCTTAGATTGAATGTAGTGCTTTGACAGAACTAGATTTCACTGGAGGATGATGATGAGAAGTCTGGACTAGCCCACAGAAGCACAAATAATTCAGAAAGAAGAGTGTGATCTATAATGGCCTTTGGATTTTAGTCAAAGAAGATGGAGACAACTTTGCGATATCATTTGGTACTGCTTAGGCAATCATTACATGCGATTTGAATTTGCAATTTATCACTGCCAACTTTGTACCCCTCTGAATCAGTAGGGCCTTTACATCAGGCTAATGAGGACCCTACCTTCATGTCAAGAATCATCACAGGGATTGAGATTTTTGTGTACGGCTACGACTCCAAGATGTAAGCAGCAGTCATCACAACAAAGAGTTTACAAAACCACTTTGCAGCAAGTTCGGTGATTGAAGGTTTGAATCCTGGTGCTGACAGCAGCCATCCTGAATGAAGTTTTCCTCTGGATTTTTCCACACTCCCTTCAGGCAGATGCCGGCATGGTACCTTATTTCAAGTTCTGGGGCACCTACCCCAAGTATAGTTCCAAATAATTACAGCTGTCCATACTACTACACTACTAATACCACAGAAACATACATTATCAGACAAATTCAACACTCAAGTATACATGACTGAAGACCGGGATGTCCCAACCCCCTAAATGAATTAACAACCACCACCCATGAAAGAGCCCATCTCCCAGACCGAAATAAGCAAGGAAAGCCAAACAAAAAGAATGATGATTCATTTCCGACATAAAGGGATATTATGCACCAGGATATTGTTCTTCGTAACAAGATCGTTAATGCCAACTTCTACTGCAATGTTTTGAAGTGGATGTGTGGAGATATTCGCCGTAAAATCGCCATACATAAATTAGATTGGTATTACAATTTATACAGGCAGAGGTGCCAACTGTTACAGATTGTCCGTAATTATTACGGATTTCACCTCACGATTACGGCATTACGGTCAAAGGGGAAATTATTATGGAAAAGTGACATTATCACGAGAAAAATAACACATTTCTATGGGGGGAAAAAAGGAAAGTTACAGGGTGTCTACCGGTAACGAAAGTAACGAAAAAGTATCTAATTTTACAAACAAGTAACGAAATTGTAGCTAATTTGTATGTCTGGATAGTTGGAGGAAACGAAAATTTGCCGAGGTCGGTTTAAATCATTTAAACTCGCGACGCTAGGCTCCCATATTGCTATGGAGCAATTTATACGCATGCGGCGCTGATTGTGTAAGCCAATTTCCCTTGCCGGACCTCAAGGAAATGCATATTTAGGCTGTGTCCCAATAGTACAATTTCAGCCTTAGTGAACTAGATAGTAGACTACTTTACCAGATGTGACGTCAGAAGTCGTGATCCAATACTGCTTAGCACATAGCAATCAAGTCTGTAGTTGCTAGTGAACGAAAGTGCATGCTAGATTGTCGACTACGTCTAGGAAGTTATAGAAATTGTAGCTTATCGGAATTGTAGGTTATGTAAATTGTAGTTTGTCTTTGACTTAAGCCAAACCCAAACCATAATTAGGGCTCGGCTAAAAAGTGATCTTCTTGGCGCATCCATGATCGTATCATTCATGTATTGTTTATTTAAAACAGCTGATGAAAGTGCAAAGAGCTTACAAGGAGTAGCAGATCATCGCCATCTTGAGTGTTGGTTTGGTACCAGCATGTAAGTCCAGCGCGTTTCTGAACACAAGTCTATGAAGGAGGCTGTGATCAAGCAGAGATGTCCCAAATCTCCGTAGTGCATAGCACATAGTAGCTAGCAGCTAGTCAATAGCAGACAACTTGAGTATTGGGACACAGCCTAAGGATACCATTAATGGTATACATCGGTTCAACGTATATTTTCGGCATCAAAAGGAGTTTTTAGTTTTGTGTGAAATATTTTTCTGTATTATTAGGATGACTCCGCGAGACGTTTATTCACGAAAACTTCCGAAACTCGACAGAAACCTCTCATTTCTGTTAAGTTATTGACCTCTAAATTTGGAGACTATCTCAAATTGAAGTCCAGAAATAACGCAAAATAATTTAATGTCGCAATCTTGCAAAATGATACAGTTTTTAAAAAATCGCAAAAAAGCTTCAAAATACATATAAGTTATTTTAAAAATCCATCTCGAAAATTTGCGACATCCAGTATGGTCAATTAGGAATTCCGTTATGTCGATTTTTCCTTCGAACTTTGGTTCCATCGGAAATCTAACCGGTTATCTCGAAAACGTTTATAACTTGTATAATTCGTGATTCGAATTCGAAAGAAAATGTGCCCTCTTGTCGTATTATTCATGCAATCCTCACCGAATAATTCGTAATATTTGATACATACTTCGAACGTTCATCCTCCAAACTCACATGCTCAAAACGGCCGGCTGACCACACGACTTGGCTGCGGAATCTCGTCAAACGGACCGAGATTGACGTCAGTGGCATAAAATCATAAAACCCGTGCTCAATCGCGAACTTGTGACCACGAGGACTGCGGGAATCCTGCCAAAGGTGATTGGGCACCAATCGTGAAACATTCCGAAACCTACTCGCAACTTTTCCCATGACTGTGTACCTATTTAAAAGCATACGGGGAGCGAGAAGTGCGTCAACCCACTTAGAAAAAACAGGCTATGTAGCATCGCGATACTCATTTCTCCTCGTTACCCACCGTGAACTCCCAACCACAGCATAAGGACAGCTTGAATCACGGCGCCAACCCTACAACAGGACAGATAGAGAGGCTGGGTGCAGCGCCAATTGCATATTAAAGCGTTCTCAATAAACAACCGCGAGGGCATTGTGATTCCCGTAAAACGGCTGAAAGCGGCAGCGATTGCGACACATCGTGATATTCTTCCGCATTCGATGACTAGAACAACTGGATTCTTGTCAAACGTACAGCAAGCGGCTCCGATTGCGTTCCCGTGCCCACCTCAAGGACAATGGAAATCTCGTTGATCGATTAAATGTGACACCAATTATGTAAATCGCGAATTTTCTCCGTATTGAATCGTGAAAACTACGGGAATCTCGTCAAACGGCTGAGACCAGCACCGATCGTGGAACATCTCGGTATTTCTCTTAGAATCAAGGTTTCCTATTCATCTCTTGATTATTTTGTTCAAAGATTTCCAAGGTTGGTCAAGTGAACATGACAAACTTGAAGAGGAATATGCTGTTTATCAGTGTGATACTTTCCCTGAATATACTTTACAAGGATCTAGAATTGATGTAAACTGGGGCAACATTGCTGAGGTTACAACCGAAAGTAGACAGTTCAAGTATAAAACCTTAAGTAATGTGGTATTTGCAATATTAAGTGTTCCTCACCGTAACTCTCCCACAAAGAGAATGTTAAGTGTTAGGAAAAAACAGACAGAATTCAGACCTACATTAAGCACATCTACACGGTTATCGCTTATGATTCAGAAGACGAAAATGTCATCACAGGGGGCAGTATGTTACAAGAAATCTTTCACGGAAAAGCAGCTACTGGGTGCAAACAAGCTACAATTAATTTTTTATCACAGAACTAGCAGGTAATGTGCAAATTGTATTGTGTAATATGATATTCTTAATACTATAGGTTGCTTCCGGGTAGGACAAACAGGCCCTGTCCGGTGACATTTTAATGGCACCTTGTTTTACTGTGAAAACTTACCATCTCGCAGGAAGTGCTAGAAATATTCTTCATTAAGTTTCAAACTGGCAATGTATCTTGAAAATAAATGTTGATTGACATAGTGCAACTCTGCTTCCAATATTTGGAATATGACATCCCAGTTTCTGTGCAAATTTTTCTCCAACATTTTCTCGGTTATTTAAATAAGAGAAGTAATAGCTATAACTATTTCTTCCATGCAAATGTATATCTCCATTCTTTTCAACTAATCCCATTGTCTTGAATTTTATCACCAATTTGTGAACCACAAACTTGAAAGGCATCATGATAACTGGGAATTCACTGCTATTTGTGACAGAAGCTAACAATCATCTTTTTAAATTTTGCTGCAACTTCCAACACTAGCAAACAGAGGAAGATAAAGCAACAAAATTTGATCAGAACCTGCCTCATTTCATAGGAAATGTTCTATCATTATTGTTGTAATCATTGTATAAGAAATACAGGGTTCAGTAGTGAATGGAACATACTTTATTATCTAAATAATTAAGTAGGACCCAAATTCATTGTATTACTTCAAACTGTGTGGATTATATTAGTTCTTAATAAACACAATAATCTATTCGGGTTTGTGAATAATAGGACCAGGGCATTTTTTCAGAGGAAACGCTGGGGTACGCGTACCCTTTAAACATTTGAAAACTGTTTAAGAAATAATATTGCTACATTTGTATCTAGTCCGGCAAATATAACGTCCGACTTGAAAGTTCATCGATCAGCTGGCGTCAACGTGCTGTTCACAACAATTGGAGGAGATTTCGAGTAATCCTCGATTGAAATCGACCTATTGAATCAGATTGTTTTGATCGGCAACTCGGCACTCAGCAGCATTATCGAAACAATATGCCATATTATTTTCTGCTCGGCAAAGGCTTTGTGTAATTGCTGCCTTATTCGTAGAAATTTACTTGTTTAGGCAAAAATAAGTAACATACTCTTAACAATTGTGAAAAGGAAGTTATAAGCACGCAGGCTAGTGTTTGGAGGTGGGGTAGGTTGTTATTTTGTGTGTGTGGTTAGTTTTGAAGGATGAAGAAACTAACGAACTATTTTACATCCACCCAGGCATCGATAAAGCTGAAAGTTAATGAATTAATGAGTTAATAAATTAACCCAATTCAACCTTTCATTTAACATGTCAGCCCATAAAGTAATAACTAGACTCTGCAAATTGCCGAAAATTGCAAGTTCATGATGTTTTGTCGACTACAACTGAGAGAGTACCCCTTAAATTTTGTTTAGAAAAAAAGCACTGAATAGGACCCTCCTCATACAGCCATATTGGTTGAAGTTTTTGCACTGCGCTTAGTAGAGAAAGTACACCTTAAAGTTTGCAAGCCATTTCATTAAATTTGTGGGGGGGGCGTGGTGGCGCAGCGGTCAAGCTGTTGGCCTCTCACCAAGGTGGACCGGGTTCGATTTCCGGTCAATGCATGTGAGATTTTCAAAGTGAAATGCCATGTTCAGTGGTTCGGTTTCCATGTAAAAAGGAGGTCCCGTGGCTCATGATCGCATGATAAACGGTCACGTAAAATTAAAAGCTTCCTTTTTTCATTACATTTGTAGTTTAATCAGACATGGTAAATCATGCTGTAGAACTTTATAACTTAAGAGTCTACTGGTTGGGATCTGATTTCTTATTACTAGCCATGGCTAGTGATTCCTTCTTGTTAATTTGGCCTTGATTTCACTTGGTAAGTTAGAAATGGTACTCATATTTATCCCAGTAAGGTTACCTGTTGATATAAATACGTTAGTGTACCTTATTTGAAAGATTAAGGTTTCTAAAAAAAAAAAATTTATATCGTACCATGTTTATTCTCGTGTTGACCGATTTAAAAGCTGCAAGAGACAATATTTACTCTCATATCAGCTGCCTTCGCATAACAGCCGAATCCCTATCATTTAACTGAAAAATCCACATAAATTTGTATGCCGCTGAAGAGTCGCACGCCGAATTTGCAAGTTTTCTATTTTAGGGATCCAATTATATTCCTAATTTTTCTACGTGGGATTTATGATGTCTGTTGGTTCATCGTTACATTCTCACTCCCAGTAATATATTATATTCCCGTTTTTATATTATGTGCTCAAACTGCTTGCAACGTTGATGTTGCAAACTTATTATTCCGTAACAGCGAAGTTCACCTAAACGAAAATATTCAGAAGTATGGCCTGAAAATCAGTATAGAGAAAAGCAAGACCATGGTGATGACAAGAGGGGAAAGACAAGGAAAGGGCACTGTGAAAATTGGAAGTCAGAGTTTGGAAATTGTGGACACGTTCAAATACCTAGGAAGTGAATTGATGCAAACTGGTAGGTTGGACATGGAGATTGGCAGGAGGGTACAGCAGAGCAATGCATTCTATCAAAGTGTAAGAAAACTTGTTTGGGATAAGGAAGTACCAAGGAAAAGCAAGGAGGTAATGTATAAAATGTACTATGTACCCATATTATGCAGCTGAGACTTGGACCCTGACGAGCAGGCAAGAGAGTAGAATCCAAGCCAGTGAAATGAAATTCCTACGAAGTATGATAGGAAAGACAAGGAAAGACAGAGTGAGGAATGAAGATGTTAGGAAGGAAGTTGGGATGGGAACACTAAATGAGAGAATTGAGAAGAATAAACTAAGGTGGTTTGGACATGTAAAGAGGATGGAGGAAAATAGAATACCAAGACAGATGCTGGAGGCGAAGTGCAAGGGTAAGAGAGCAAGGGGAAGACCTAGAACAAGGTGGATCGATTCAGTGAAGAACAGCGTGAGAAAAAGGAATCTGGACTGGGACAAGATCGTGGAAGAAGAATTGTGGAAGGAAAGAGGAAAGTGGAGAAGTGCCATAAATACCCCGACCCGGCAGGAGCTGGATAAGGGGAAATGATGATGAATGATGAGCGAAGTTCACCAAGGGAAGTTTTCAAAGTTGATCAATAAATCCACATCCAAACTATAGGAATATCTAGCAGTTAAATTATAATTTAAAAGCATGGTAGTTTAATCCAACAACAAAAAAAATGTATTATTGTATGTTATGTGCGCCGGCCATAACAAAACAAATGACTTGTAGAAAGTGTGCCACATAGGCAGCCACTTGATCTTGAAGGAAGGCACATGCTGGCACATGCATCACCCAGCCGCCTGTGTATAAGCACGTCCACACAAGTAAGTTGATGCCTCTTAATATCCATATTGCAGCGAGGAGCACACAAGAAGGCGGGTGTGCAGGAGACTAGCAGAAGTATGGCGTCCCTAGCCAATGGACGCAATCGGTCATTTTTTTCATGTTTGCAGTTTGCCAAATGTTAAAAGATGACAACTGAGTATGTGGTGAGTCTAGCGTGGGCACAGAGAGAGAAAGTCTGGTGACATCACAGTGAAAGACTGTCTCGCTGTGTGCAGAACGCTCTCTCTCATTCATCTTCTTATGTGCTCTCCACTGCTATAATTCGTTTACTGTAACTTGGCTAGTATTTGATAGCTACTGTTGCCATCTCTCCTAAAGACTAGTATTCTAAGACTCCATTTACACACTGAAAAACCATGTGCTCATGGCATGAGTGTGCGGTTGGTAACGGTCGAATTATTGTGTTAGTCCACCAGTACAAGCAGCGCAATTACAAATACAATGACATATAAATAGAATTCAAACAAAGGAGTGTGAAAACATTTATTAATGTTCTAACTTCAAATATGTTTTACTTTCAGCTCAGCATATTGAGTTTACCGTAAATGTTGATAAAATATATGAACATGCGGATTGCAGGTCCAACGTTTTGAATTTGACTATCCTGTGAGCTGAATGCTGAAGAAAGAGAAAGAATTTTTATTTTTGTTCAGAAAGATTTTTTATTTATAGTGTTTTTCTTTATACTGTTAACTGTGTATGGCGTTATTTCTGTTGTTTTTTTATGTTTATAAACTCCGATATGTATTGATTGTGATAGGGCATAAAAATAGGCCTAAAAGTTTAGCCTAAGTTGCTATATATACCATACATTAGATAGAGGGGTTTTTGTTTAAGCAGGATTCGTAAGTAGATGTTCAGGATCTTGAAATGCCATGAAAGAGACAGGACTAAGAATTGGATTAGCTCCCTGATATCTGTGATGTTCATTCTTACCTACTTCTATGGATGTAGAAAGTATGCCATCCAATGCTATTCGAAACATATCAGCCAATGTCATATTGAACTCTACCACATTTCTAATCCGATAAATGTCAAAGAGAAATATAAGTTAATTAAAATGATCATTCAACGGCAAGCAGAATGGATGTTTTGATAGCTCATAACTGTTGACCACCTGATGGAATACCTGTGGTCCTTAATGGCTGCCATGTGGGTCGTAGCTAATTGGCTGCAATACATGTGGTAGCAGCGGATGGGTGTATTCAATGGCACTCCTTCCCCCATGGAAACTGTCAAGAAAGTGCCAAGTTAGAGTAAACAAACTTCAGTGTAGGCTACTACTACGACTATCTCCCAGCACAAATCTCTTTGATGTCGTTGGGAAAAGAAAAAGAGAATTTTAGCATGCACACAAATTTGAACCACATGTTAAATGCGTTGTTTTTCATTCGTGCGAAACGGGGCTTTGTGTACACCGAGTTGATAAGCCGCCTCTCGGCAAGCTTGGGGGTGCAGGGTGGATGATGAACCTCTGGCTCTGCAGCGCTGTTTGTTTTGGGTGTGCCTGGGTAGCTGGCACAAGCACAACTCGCCCGCATGTTTTCTCATTCGTACTTCTCCACACATTAGGCCAATTCACTGATGTTAGTTTCTGATTTACCGCATTTCTAAAACAGAAAATAAAATTCAGCGGGGTTGTAATGAAAACGCCACTCCTTACTTATACAGGGTCATTATGCGTGTGCGCACCAGTAAACACTGCAAGCTAAGCCGGCTGTGACTAGCGCAGATCGCGGCCGCACGCACCCTGTCCAGCCGGCAGTTGGTGTGCTCTGCTGACTCATATCGTTAATTTACACGTGTTTTGTCATTTATATGGGCGTGTATTTGCAAAGTTAAGACGTTGGTGTTGCACGTTTAGTGAGTATTGTGATTACTGTGATTGTTGGTCATGCCTAGTCACCAATTCACATTGCGCGAATGTGTGTATATCCATAATTCGTATATAAAAAGCAGAAAATCTTGTTCTGAAACAAGACGAAAATTTTGAATCAAGTTTCCAGGAAGACCTGTGCCTAATGCCATTACAATTAGGAGGCTCGCTAAACGATTCAAGGAAACAGGCTCCGTAAATAATAAAAGAGTTAACAGACATTCTGTCATCAAAAGATGTCAGGTGTGTTTACGAGAGAAGAAGACATTTTCAGCATCGCCTATGAGCTCTGTAAGTACACATTATTGAACATGTTTGGTAAAAGTGTGATAGTGGGCGCCGACCGCCGGCTGGACCGGGTGCGCGCGGGCGTGATCTGCGCTAGTCAGAGCCGTGTTTACTGGCGCGCACACATAATGGCCCTGTATAATTTTCCACGGCATTAATCCCGATTAATTTGACGGTCCATTATAATGTTCAGCGGTCACATGCCATACTCGTAATGTCTCAATATAGCTATTATACAGTGAGATTCTGTTGCTGGAGCGGGACCGCCAGACAACAGAGCTCAGGCCGTGGAGTTGCGCGAGGCGGAGGCGAGCTTACCAGGGTCATTCAAGTCCATTAAGTCACTAAACTTTCATCAACGAGGGTGTGTAGTGTCAGCGCACAGATAAGAAGGTAGCATAAACAACAGCTGCAAGATTTAATTAAAGAAGCACAGGTGTTCTTTTATTTCTTGGGAATCTGGATGATCTCACGTCACCAGTTAAAGGTTAGAACTTATCTTTTCACAGAAGATACTAAAAATGATCTCCTTCAACTGACAGACATCGTTACATTATGTCGCTACTCCTGCACCGCCCACCACCCCTTGCGTGTTTACTGTAATTAATCGAAGCACAGACCTAAGCCCATTTGTTGTTCAATTGTTGGTTAATTTAACATTCAAAGTGTACAGATGATCAATTACCCGTACTCTAGTGTAGCTGGAGAACAATATACGGCAGCAGATATCTCTAACAACAGAAGGGAATTACAACGTGTAAACGCTAATTTATTTACACGGTACAATGCCTGTCTGCCAGTTGAAGGAGAACATTTTCAGCATCTTCTGTGGAAAGGTAAGTTCTTTAGTCATGATTTGCTGGTGAATTTACCATTAATCAATGTACTTTGTTACGGTTTCAACCTGCGCACAATCCGCCGTGCGAGCTCGGTTGGCTGGCGGAAGGCGCGCCCGGCAGCCGGTTGCCCGTCTCGCTCCAGCAAAAGAATCACCTCTCTTTAAAATTTTATACCTGAAAATTTTTTGCATATTAGTCACACCCTTTATTTTGGGACCTCAAAACTGCCAAAACAAAATGCAGCTGATATGCACTTAAATAAGGTGCTTACGCCCAACTGGTTGGTGTTTTGGCTGTTTGTTTGAGCTACAAAACAAATAACAATGTCTTAAAAGTCTATTTTATTTTAGGGTAGTAATTTTATAAGAAACTAATTAATTGCAAGTAACATTGTATTCAGAGAATATGTTTACCAATAAATGGTTAACAAGTTTGTGGCACAGTCTTCTAGTTAAAGTTACATGCTCTAGTTGTAGCGTATTATGTATGTCGTTTAGTGGTGTGGTGGTGGTGGTGGTGGTGGTGGTGGTGGTGGTGGTGGTGGTGGTGGTGGTGGTGGTGGTGGTGGTGATGATGATGATATGCTAATAGTCTTACCAGTCTAACCTGGCTAAATCTGGACTAGGCATTTTTCGAAGTGTCTTCAGTTAATTGGGCAGATACTGTAAAACTCATTTAATCATGAATAGAAACTATTTGCTCTTCATGAAGTGGCCAAAAATGCAGGTCACAAGCAGAAGAAAATATTTATTACAGCATGTACTAAACTAACGCTTTGTGAAGTGGTTAAATTTACCAATTACCCACAACATGAAGGGTTTTAATTGGCGAAGTCTATTTTAATATTATGCTCCAAACTTATAAGGCACATGCCAGTTAAAATGATTAGCAACCGTCATTCCTTAAATTCTAACTGGGTGAGTTTCAACATTATTAAAATAATATGGCATCAAATGTATGCTTGGAAACATCAACTAGACCTATAAGTGTAAACCAACAGATTTTATGTTATATTTTTACTTCTTCACTGCAATAATGAGGAATAATCCTTTCATGGATCCTAATCCAAAAGTGTAAATAATATAATCTTACTGCCCAATATTTGAACACTTCCTATATTTTAACTACACCATGGAAAAAATTGACGTTTGAGGTGACGTTTAAGTCTAGGTACATGGTCATATAGTTCTAGTGTCTGGATCTTGTATTTTATCATCAGCATAGTCCGTTACTGGCCACCAATGCTGTTGTGTTCACATAAATGTATGATTTAATTTCTGGTGCTAATATCTTTATTTCCTTTTATTATAAAGTTATTGTATATAAATATTTATGTACATTGTTGTTACTGCTGCTAAAACTAACTATAAAGACTGTATATTTATTTGATAGTTATCACAGTTTCTTCTTCACCATAGTATTATTCTTGTTGAGTATTTTTTATTTATTAAATATATGTTTTTAAATCAGTTGAGCTGCTCTGTATCATGTCCCACCTTTTTCTCTAGGTAGTTTTCCACATACCTCTTGATATTTTTGTACAATGCATACATAAAATTCACATTAAAATTCCATCTGGTAATGTAGTGATGTAATATTTTGTATTTTTGTCATTGGATCTTTCATAATCCATAATATCTATCTGTTGTGTGCATTGTCTTTCTTTTTACAGTAAGCAGATGCATTCGACACACACCAAAGTGCAAAGGGGTTCCAAGCTTCTAAATTAAACAGCAAATTAGCAAACAGTTCTGGTAATTTATTTCTAGAATAAGCTACTCCACCAGCTCCATTAATTTATGAAAAGAACATAGCCTTTCAGTTTGTACCTTTTGCATTGTCGGATTGTTCTTAATCCCTCCCCCAGGGGCTCGCAACTTGTGAGACGTGGGTTGGCGACCATGGGACCACAGCTGAGTCCGGCATTGCTTCCACTTACTTATGCCGGGCTCTTCTCCGTCTTCTTTCCTGTTGACCTCTCTTGGTCAACTCTTGTTCTCTTCCAACCCCTACGGTATTAGGTTATCTGAGGCCTACGGAGGCTCTTCTCTCATCTTTCCTGATCCCTCATTCTTGGAGGATCAGCCTTCTTTTTCTTTTCATTATATTTGCTTTTCTCTTTAAGATTCCTGCACTGTTTTGTGAATTGACTCCCCGTGTATCTAAATTACATTTTATAAGTGGTTTTCTTTTTCAAATTACCTTTTGTGAGTATTTTCTATCTGCATTGCATTGTGTAAATATTTTCAATCCAAACTCTATTTTGTAAGTATTTTCAATCTAAATTGCATTTTGATGGTATTTTGAAACGCGGGCCGACATATTGTGAGTATTTTGAATCTAAATTACATTTTGCAAGTATTTTCAATTTCAAATGCATTTTGTAAGTATTTTGAATTTCAATTGCATTTTGCCAGTATTTTGAATCTAAATTGCATTTTGCCAGTATTTTCAATCTAAATTGCATTTTGTAAGTATTTTCACTTTCAATTGAATTTTGTAAGTATTTGGAATTTCAATTGCATTTTGTGATATTTTCCAATCTAAATTGCTTTTGTGAGTGTTTTCCATCTAAATTACCTTTTGTAAGTATTTCCACTCTACATTTTTTGAGTCATTTCAATCTAAGTTGCAATTTTGTAAGTATTTTCAATCTACCTTGGTTTTCGTTATGGTTTCCATTTCATTGTCATTTTCGCTATCGCCCAGACCATTAGAGACCGATAACCTATATGTTAGGCCCCTTAAAACAACAATTATCATCATCATCTTCATCCCTCCCTGAGACAAGGTAAATAGAAGAATAATAATGTAGAGCAGCCTTTGGAACGTTCCGACCTGATACGATTGCTATATAGGTTCCGTGTGTATACTGAAATGCTGCTGTAAGTGGACGTTCTGAGAAGCTGATATGTTACGCGATCAGCTGAGTACTGATGTACATGAAAACATGCGAACATTTATTCTATTATTTTATACAGTAACGATGTCAAAACGTTGTGTAGTATTGTTGGTTGCAATAATAGATATTGAAACACACAGAACAATGTAATATTCTACTTAGTTTCCCTTCACGAACTCACAAAATTGATTTGAAAACACGGTGGATATTGACAGTGAATCGCAAGCAGTAAGCTTAAATTGTGCATTTGTGATTAAATTAGCCTATCTCTTACTGGGCTTGTTAATGTTAAAAGTTAGTTTGGACTTTCAGCAAACGTTTGAACTCACGAAAACTATAGGCCATCGCTCTGGAAAACAAATTAACCTATGGGTGAAAATACGCCTGCGTACTTACGCCGAACTGCTTCTCAAACCCAATTTTAAAGCCCATCAGCTCGGCCCCCTAACTTTTAGATATTTAGATTTTTCTAGGAATCTTGAGAACGTCAGATTCTCTGGTACCTACTGTCGACCAAAATATTATGTGCACTCGAAATTGAAGGTTGTTTGTGGAAGTAACCAATAGACCTACATAAAAACCAATAACATCATCATTTTCGACGTTCTATTTTACGTTAGTTCATATAGGTTTGGAATTTTTAATTTGTATTTTAATATTTTTTATCGCAGTTGGAACACAAAAAGTGTCCGTTTTTAAGCGTGTTTCAACCATGCGTCACATTTAAGAATTATTATCTCACAAAGCCGTCATCAGATCTAATCCAAATTTTAACACAATATTAATTGGAATGTTACTAAGCCTCCGTGGCTTAGGCGGCAGCACGCTGGCCTCTCACCGCTGGGTCCGTGGTTCGAATCCCGGTCACTCCATGTGAGATCTGTGCTAGACAAAACGCGGGCAGACAGGTTTTTCTCCGGGTACTCCGGTTTTCCCTGTCAAAAAATTCATTCCAGCAACACTCTCCACTATAATTTCATTTCATCTGTCATTCATTTAATCATTGCCCCAGAGGAGTGTGTCAGGCCTCGGCAGACGGCACAGTTCATATCCTCGCCGCTAGATGGGGCCTTCATTCATTCCATTCCTGACCCGGTCGGAGACTGGAAGCAGGCTGTGGATTTTCATTTCATTGGAATGTTGAATGACTGGTTTATTAATTTCAAAATTTTGCGTGTCCAAGAAACAAAGTTATCACTTTTGTAAGGTAACTTTTTCTCGGCTCGGGGTGGTTGGAGAATGTAGTTCTTGGTCGCGTTGTAATCCTTATACATCAAAAAGGTATGCTGTATGACTGTGAAATACGTAAATTAATTCATTTATTTTATATCGGTTTGTATTTGTAAGGGGAAATGAGACATGGTTCACCAGCTAGCCGCTCCGCGGAAAGCTGTACAGTGTTGCTGATATGGAGCCCATCACTTCCGAGCGAGGCGCGCCATGATGCGTGATGGGCTCATATTGGCAATGCTGTACAACTTTGCCCGGAGCGGCTAGCTGGTCAACCATGTTTGAATTCCCCGTACAAATACAAACCGATATAAAATAATTGAATTAATTTATGTATTTCACAGTCATACAGCATAATGTTTTGATGTATAAGGATTACAACGCGACCAAGAACTACATTTTCCAACTACCCCGAGCCGAGAAAAAGTTATCTTACAAAAATGATAACAACTTTGTTTCTTGGACACACAAAATTTTGAAATTAATAAACCAGTTATACAACATTCCAATGTATATTGTGTTCAAATTTGGATTCGATCTGATGACGGGTTTGTGAGATAATAATTCTTAAATTTGACGCATGGTTGAAACGCGCTTAAAAACGGGCACTTTTTGTGTTCCAACTGAGATAAAAAATATTAAAATACAAATTAAAAATTCCAAACCTACATGAACTAACGTAAAATAGAATTAAGAAAATGGTGATGTTATTGGACTTTATGTACGTCTATTGGTTACTTCACAAACAACCTTCAAACTCGAGTGCACATAATGTTTTGGTCGACAGTAGTTTTAAGTTTCTAGGATACGATACCTGGAAGTGTTGCATTATTCCATGTCTATTTTAATTTTTGTCTTTATTATACATCGTAACACCACGACATTACCTCCTTAATATCTTGGAAATTTTCCTTGACACTTTCTCGGGGTTTGATGTTAAAAGTTAGTTTGGGCATTCAGGAAAAGTTTGAGTTCACAAAAACTATAGGTCATCGCTTCGGAAAAAGGGTTAATCTACGGTTGAAAAAATGCTTGCTTACACCGTTCTTCTCCTAAGCTGCCATTTCAAATCCCTCCAACTCGGTCCCCTCGAAAAATTTAGAATATTTTAGACTCTTACAGCCATCTTGTGAGTATCAGCTTTACTGGTACTAAGTTTCATGTTTCTAGGATGTCTGGAAATCCCTCATTGATTCAGGTTTATTTTCAGAATTTACCTACACATCGCTCCACCTCGGCCATGGTAACACACATGAGCTTATAAATTTGGCCACTCATAGCGCGGCAACGCATTTCTCACCCCAACGCACGGAGCTTATAGGATGTCACAACACTTGGGCGGCTTGGCAGTATGACACAATGCAATAGTGTACACGAGGTAATATTTCTAATGTGTGTTAAATATGTTCTATTGTGATTTCAGCAATTTTTATTAATGTGTTGAAAACCTCGGAAATCACGTTTTTATCTTAGTTTTTGTACGGCTGTACCATTGTAACTTCTGGTGTAATGCTTGGTGTTTCGAGAACAGGTGTTCTGAGTGATTGTGTACTTTGAAAGCGGTATTCAGTATTTGTAGAGAGATTTAACCATTAAAATATAATTTCTTTCTGCATCAGAGTATTAATAGAACAGTAGTATTGTATATTCAATTGAACACGTCTCGCTCGTGTAAGTACATAAGCGAGTGTGCCCGGGGGGGATGCGTCAGTTGGTTTCCTCCTGCAGAGACACGTACTGTCGGAGGGTCCGACTTCATGGGCGCAGGCGTTAGAGCGGTCCCAAACACCAGGCCAGTGTTTCGTCCAGTACCTGACTGCGTCGCACCTGCAGTCGGCGCTGAGAGATTTTTGGGTTGAATACAATCCTGATCAACCAGAACCCACTCCGCTAGACGTGATCCTGTCAACCAACATAGCATCTACCAATATCCATGACATAAATTGGTTTCGTTGGAGGAGCGCCCCCTGGGACATCATCTCCGATGATTAGGACCAGGCACTGGACGAACGGGCCATGCCAGCAGCTGGACCCAGAGCAGGCATCTCTGCCCAACCAACACAGGACACCAAAGATCATCAGTACCAGTTCCCAAAGGAGGGCCCGGAGGACGACAAAGAATGGGTCTACGACCCGGCCTACTCCTGGAGACCGCCAGTTCGCAAGGTCCAGGCTCCTCTCCATGACAACCAATGGATCATCACGGCTCCACGACCGCCGCCGCCGGTGGCCTACACGTCCGTGGCAGTTCCAGTGCCGCATCCTGTCCCATACTGCGACACGGAGAATGGAAGATATGTCACCCAGGTCCTCAGAGATAGCATCCACCTACCTCGCCCTCAGGGAGCGCCACCCATCTTTCGGAAGACCTGTGTCACCCCCATGATGACCGAAGTGATCAACGACCTGTATGCGTACGGACTAATATATCCCTTCAAAGGACACTACAGCTTCCCTTTATTTCTCGTTCCGAAAGCAAATGGTCAAGCCCGAGTAATATACGATCTGAGTGCATGGACGGACTTCATAGATCGACCTAAGTTCGGCCTACAAAGCGTGGCGCAAGCTCAAATGCGCATTCCAGCTGACCACTTAGCCATGAAACTAGCTCCGCTCAGGATTCTACCAACTTACCCTGAGCCCGAGATCACAAATGTTCTAAGGCATCTACTACTGCCTATGTGTCATAGCCTGGCTCTGTCCATCATGTAATGATGGGCAGAGGCAGTAAAAGAAGTGATAGAACGAGAATTTGATGTGATAATGATAACATATTTAGACGACTGGCTGGTGCACGGAATGGAGATCCTCGTCGAAGAAATTGTGCTGTATCTAGAAGTGGTATTAGGGATAACCCTAAACAGAGACAAGTGCATACTTATCCCTATGCAGCTCATCACATACTTGGGGTTTGTTGCGAACATATCGAATTCCTGTGTCCTGCTTCACGACTCAACCCGCGGCAGAGTACACCAAATACTACGAGACTTACTTACTTAATTCCTGCCGCTCCTTCCGGAGCATAGGGCCTTGGCGAAATTTCTCCACGCAGTACGGTTCCTGGCCATTCTCTTCACTTGACTCCAGTTCTTGTCCACCTCTGCAATTTCATTTTCGATCGTCCTCTTCCAGGTCTTCTTAGGTCGACCTCGCTTCCTGGCGCCTTGAGGATTCCAGTGTAGCGCCGCCCTCTCAATAGCTCCGTCCGGCTTCCTTAGTGTGTGACCAATCCAGCGCCATTTCCTCTCCTTGATCTGGATGCTAATCGGTTGTTGATTGGTGATGGTCCAAAGATCTTCATTTGAGATTATGTCCGGCCACCTCACATTCATGATGCGACGCAGACATCTGTTAATGAACACCTGTAGCTGGTTGTTGATCGGTTTTGTGACTTTCCATGTTTCACAGCCGTAGAGATGAATCGACTTTACGTTGCTATTGAAAAGGCGGAGCTTGGTCTTCCTGGAAATGTTTCTATTTCTCCAGATGGGGTAGAGCTGGACAAAGGCACCATTTGCCTTCCTGATACGGCTTCGAACATCTTCCTCTGCTCCCCCATCATTTGTGACTATACTTCCAAGGTAGAGGAAGGACTCAACTCGCTCAATGTCCTTTCCGTTGACTAATACTACGAGAGCTCGAACACTATTCCGACAAGCAGCTCCAGCAAGCTGCTGCCTTATTGAGTTGGGCATGTTGGGTCATGAACTGGCCTATGTTCATCCCCCGACACGTCCTCGCAAGGGAGTTCTTATGGCCATGCCAATTGCTGACCGAGGACATCATGGCCACATCTAGGGACGTGCGTTCTACTCAGAAGGAGATCCACATCTATGCCGATGCCACTCCGAACAGCATAGCCGCTGTATACCTGCCAGGAAGACAAGCTTGGGCCCAATCGTTCTAGTACCCCGTCACGATCAACGAAGCCGAACTAACGGCTGCTAACATGGCAGCGACTTAACCAAGGAAGGTGATGATGTTCAAACGATTGTAATACATACTGATTCCAATGTAGCTCGTTATACCCTCTGCTCAGGCAGAGGGCTATTGTTGTACAGAATTTACTTGTATCTTGTATTTATATTGTCAGCTCATGAATAAAGCAGCACTGTGAGGCGTTTGCCTCACGTGGCCTCTGCGGAGAATCCGGCTGATGCACCTTCTCGGGCAGTACTCCACCATGTACATGCCTCGCTCGTGTAAGTACATAAGCGAGTGCGCCTGGGGGGACGCGTCAGTTGGTTTCCTCCTGCAGAGACACGTAGACACCACAGCAGCATATTGGAATACACTACTATTTCTACATAAAGAATTAGATAAGTTGTTACTTAACCATTTGATCTTTCACACGATTGTGCCGTGTATTTCAGTACATGATTTTAAAACATTGTGCGCTGGATTTCTCGTCTCTCTCCACTGCTTTTCATCTCTGTGAATGATGAGGTAATGGTAGAAGTGGCATCGCAAATGGGAGAAGAACATACGAGAGCCATGATGTTTGCAGAGGGTCTAATGATATGGGGCAATGGATAGGCAGAGGTACAAGAAAGGTTGATGTATGGGTTGAGACAGTAGAACAGTATGGTTTGAAATTTAATGCAAAGAAGTATGAAACGACGGTGACAGCGAGAAATAGGGGAACAGTAACAAGAGATATAATGATAGGAGAAGAACTAAAGAAGGTGGATAGTTTCAAGTACCTAGGGAGTGTAATAGAAGTATGTGGTAGAAATGACAAGGAGATCAGTGAGAGAGGAAGGCAAGCCCATGGATTCCTGCAGAGCGTGAGAGGTCTGGTATGGAGCAGGGACGTACCCCAGAAGAGCAAAAGGGTATTGTATCGAACGTATTATGTCCCAATACTCACCTACGCCTCAGAAACGTGGGTTATGAAGAAGAGACAGGTGAGCAGTATCCAGGCTTGCGAAATGAAGTTTCAAAGAAGCAGATTGGGGATATCAAGAAGGGATAGAGTAAGAAATGAGAGATTGTGGAAGAGAATCCCTTACAAGAGATCATAGAGAAGTCAAGAATGAGTTGGTACGGACATGTTAGGAGAATGCAGGAGGCACGATACCAAGGACGATGCAGGAGATGGAAATGGAGGGCGGGAGACCAAGAGGAAGGCCAAGAGCAAGGTGGATTGTGGGTGTGAAGGAAGGAGTGCAGAAAGGAGGAGAGGAGTGGGACAGAGTGAAGAGTGAAAGGTGGTGGGAGGATAGAAAACGATGGAGAGGCTCAGTCTCCAAGCAGGCCCAGCCAGGGCCTGGAAACTGTAGATGATGATGTGCGCTGGATTTCCCTTAACTAATTTATTTTGACGGTAAGTTCTTTCCTATTAAATGGGCCGAACGTGTAGTGTGGAAGGATGCACGTCCAATCACCATTCCAATATAGAGGGAACCATCTCAACCTTGGTTTTTCAGCAAGAAAAGAAAAGACGAGAAAAGTGGTTTCGTGCTATACCACGAGCTGATTTTCAATAAGATTTTTTCAGAATACTTCATAATTCAGGTAGATACTGCAAAGCGAGAATTGAATAAGAACAGCACAGACATCAAGGTAATACCATTGGAGAACCTGGATAGCGACCATCGATTGCTGGTAATGAACCTGAGAGGGTCTAAGGAGAGGAAAGGGACAGAAAACCAGGAAAGACGTATAAGGATATGGAAACTGAAAGAAGGAGATAGAAGGGTCGAGTACCTCAAAATGGTAAAGTAAGGAATTCCAACAGATGAAGAAACAGGAGTGGAAGAAGAATGGGCTAGATTTAAGAAGACGCTAGTAGGTGCGGCAGAAGCAGTATGTGGGAGGACAAGTAGTAAGAAGAGGTGGAAGGAAACACCATGGTGGAATGAGAAGACAAAAGATATAGTAAGGGAAAAGAATAGAGCCTTTAGGAGATGGTATCAAAATAGGACGGTAGAGACAAGGGAAGAGTACCAGGAAAGAAAGAAGGAGGCAAAGAGAGTAGTGGCTGAGGAGAGAAGAAAGTGGATGGAAGAGTGGACAAAGATGATGGAGGATAGTGAAGGTACAAAAAAGGTCCTGTATGGGATGGTAAAATATAAGAGGCGGAAGGATCTGACGGATTATGTTAGAATGGTGAACAAAAGTGGACAAGAGATAGAAAATAGGGAAGAACTGTAGAAAATGTGGAAAGAATATTTTGAAGAACTTCTGAACCCAAATGGAAACCACGGCAAGGAGGAAGAAATCTGGGAAGAGGAAGATGACTGCAAACAGAAAAGGACTTAACATGGAAAGAAGTGGAAGATGAAAGGAGGGAAGGCACCGGATGTGGATGAGCTGAGTGTGGAGATGGTGAGAGCAGCAGGACAGGTGGGGATACAATGGTTGTACCGAGGGATGAAGACAGCATGGATGGAAAGGAAGACCCCAGAGGATTGGGAAAAGGGAATAATTGTCCCGATCTTCAAGAAAGGTAGTAGAACAATGCAGAAACTATCGGGGAATAACACTGATGAATTATTGTGCTAAGATGTTTGAGAAAGTTTTGGAAAAGAGAATTAGGACAAGGATAGAAGGAGTGATGAGGGAAGAACAACATGGCTTCAGAGCAGGAAGGTCCACATTGGATTTGATTTTTGCTGTAAGGCAGTTACAAGAACAGCACTGTGAGTATGGAACAGATCTACTGATGGCCTTTCTGGACATTGAGAAAGCATATGACAGTGTATGCAGAAATAAAGTATGGAAGTCCCTGGAGGACAGGGGAGTAGAAAAATGAACTATACGGAGGATAAAGGAGATGTACAAGGGAAGCGTGAGCTGTGTGAAAGTGGGAGGAGAGAGATCGGACTGGTTGGAACAGAGAAACGGCCTGAAACAAGGAAGTGCACTGTCACCGTTACTTTTCATTGTGGTGATGGATGACATAATGACCCGAGTGGCACAAGTAATTGGGGAAGGAAAGATGAAAGCAATGGTGTTTGCAGATTTGATGATTTGGGGAAACCAGAAGGAGGAAGTACAGAAGCAGTTGGATGTGCTTGTAAACAACAGACTGCCTCCAACTTCCTCGTTCTACTGACGTACTCATTGACCCACGTATACTTGGATGTCAAAAGTACTTCCATATATTCAATTTGCAGCATTATTTCTGCGTTCCCAAGGTTCGCTAGTAAAATACACCTTTAAATTCGCTGCGTTGTAAACAGACATAGTACCTGTACTCAATTCTTTTACTCTGTATGCGTTGTTACCAAGATTACGCACAATACGGAAGGGTCCAAAAAATTTGGCACAGAACTTGTTGAATACCTTCTTCTCTGGATCAGATGTCGCTGGTTTTCGTACTAACACAAGCTCGTTTACTAGTAGTTCTCTGTGATAGCTCTTATTTCTGACACGACGTAATCTGCGATCCGCCTGGTTTCTCATATGGACTCTCGTTCTCTCAATTCTCAACTCATGACCAACCATGGGATCTTGTGGGCATTTATGATGTTGCTCCACGATCTTACTGGGTACTCGTTCATGTGTAAGACCATGGGAATCTGGCCTGTCGACTCATGTCTAGTTGTATTCATACAGGTCTCTACGTCCTTGATCCTGTCTACCCACATGTGATGTTCATTGGGAATAAAGATTTTTAGGTATTTGGTAACGCATTTTAACGCACGTTCGCTAGGATTAGCTTGAGGGTGGCGGATACTACTTAACATGTGTTTTACACCCCAGTCCTCCATACCTTTCTTGAATTCGGCGCTCGTAAAATAGCTGCCATGGTCCGATAATATAAATTCTGGTTTTCCAAGGATTGGTCCCCCCAGGGGCTCACATCTAGTGGGCGTGGGTTGGCGACCATGGGACCCCAGCTGAGTCCGGCATTGCTTCCACTTACTTGTGCCGGGCTCCTCTCCGTCTTCTTTCCTGTCGACCTCCCTTGGTCAACTCTTGTTCTCTTCCGACCCCGACGGTATTAGATTATCCGAGGCTTAGGGAGTCTTTCACTTTCCCGCCTTAATTGGCCCTTGTCTCATCATTCCTGATACCCTCCTTCTGTGAGGGGTCAGCCTTCTTTTTCTTTTCCTTTTACCTCCTGCCTCGTGCTCAAGGCCCTTAAGGAGACCGGGTGTATGTAGCCCCACCCCTTCTGGTGCACCCTAGATAATGCTACGCCCTCAGGGGCTTACGGCTGGTGAGTTCGGGAGTTGGTGACCCCGAGGGATTCCTGAGCTGGGTCCGTTTTCCCCTTTTGTCTCTTACCTTTGGGGCGGACCCTCTCCTCTCCTCTTTTCATTATACACACATCAAAAAAAGTTTTGCATCACCTCGGTTCCAAGAGTTCCGGAACCGTTAAATACAAAGGGAATAGAGATCAACACAAACAACATTTCAGCTCGTTTTATTGCTCATGAGACCCACACATTGCATGTTGTACCATCATACAGCTAGACTTTCAGCATTTGTGGTCCAGATTGCAGTACACACCACTACCTCTAATACCCAGTAGCACGTCCTCTTGCATTGATGCATGCCTGTATTCGCCGTGGCATACTATCCACAAGTTCATCAAGACACTGTTGGTCCAAATTGTCCCACTCCTCAACGACAATTCGGCGTAAATCTCTCAGAGTGGTTGGTGGGTCAAGACGTCCATAAACAGCCCTTTTCAACATATCCCAGGCATGTTCGATAGGGTTCATGTCTGGCGAACATGCTGGCCACTGTAGTCGAGCGATGTCGTTATCTTGAAGGAACGCATTCACAAGATGTGCACGATGAGGTCGAGAATTGTCGTCCATGAAGACAAATGCCTCTCCAATATTCTGCCGATATGGTTGCACTATGGGTCGGAGGATGTCATTCAGGTATCGTAAAGCCGTTTCGGAGCCTTCCATGACCACCAGTGGCGTACGTCGGCCCCACATAATGCCACCCCCAAAACATCAGGGAACCACCACCTTGCTGCACTCGCTGGACAGTGTGTCTAAGACGTTCAGCCTGACCAGGGTGCCTCCAAACACGTCTCCGACGATTGTCTGGTTGAAGGCATATGCGACACTCATCGGTGAAGAGAACGTGATGCCAATTCCGTGGGGTCCATTCAGCATGTTGTTGGGCCCATCTGTACCGCGCTGCATGGTGTCGGGGTTGCAAAGCTGGACCTCGCCATGGACGTCGGGAGTGAAGTTGCGCATCATGCAGCCTATTGCGCACAGTTTGAGTTGAAACACGACGTCCTGTGGCTGAACGAAACGCATTATTCAACATGGTGGCATTGCTGTCAGGGTTCCTCCGAGCGGCAATCCGTAAGTAGCGGTCATCCACTACAGTAGTAGCCCTTGGGCGGCCTGAGCGAGGCCTGTCATCGACAGTTCCTGTATCTCTGTACCTCCTCCATGTCCGAACAACATCGCTTTGGTTCACTCTGAGACGCCTGGAAACTTCCCTTGTTGAGAGCCCTTCTTGACACAAAGTAACAATGCGGACGCGATCGAACTGCGGTATTGACCTTCTAGGCATGGTAGAACTACAGACAACATGAGCAGCGTACCTTCGTCCTGGTGGAATGACTGGAACTGATCGGCTGTCGTACCCCCTCCGTCTAATAGGCCCTGCTCATGCATGGTTGTTTACATCTTTGAGCAGTTTTAGTGACATCTATGAACAGTCAAAGGGACTGTATCTTGGATACAATATACACAGTCAACGTCTATATGCCGGAGATCTGGGAACCGAGGTGATGCAAAACTTTTTTTGATGTGTGTATTTGCCATACATACTACTCGATGATTGATGATTGTTTACATTTTTGTGAATTTTATGCTGAATTCATACTTTGCCAATAAAGACATGCAGGTCTTTTGTGTACCCTCTTTTGCCCACGCCACTGTATACTGCGCTTGATGAAATCTATAATTTTAAAAAATCTTCCTATTTTTGACCTCCGAAGGTTGGCAGGTATGTGAGTGCAAAACAAACTACAAGGATTTTTTAAATCACAGAACTAGCAGGTTATGTGGAAATTTTATTGTGTAGTATGATATTCTTTACTACAGGTTGCTTCTGGGTAGGGCAAAGGTGGTGTCATTATCGAGAAGGGAGGAGCATGCTTTGGATTTGACGTGACAATACTTTTTCAGTGCGGGAGGGGGCAGTATAAGAGATTACTGATAACCCACTTCAAAGGTTGGCACCTCTGGCTATAGTGTTCAAGGAGCTTAGATATCCAACCTCCTTGACTTTCATAGTGCTTCAAGGAACAACGAAATTCGACATGCAAACTACCCTCTGGGTGTCAAATAACAAAGTTGCACCCGGCACCCGAGACCATACAATATTATTATTACAATAATTTTTTCTTTTTTTTCCTCTTACGCTAGTGGATTCACATGATTTGGTCTAAAAGACCTTGAGTTTTACTATAGCAATCTCCTATAAATAAAATTATTTTACAAGTTAAAAACACTGTCATTTGCTATAGGGTCTGCTTTTCAATCTCTAGATGAAAGTGATGGGCATCCACTCCTCGAGTAACTTTGCCTATCACTTTTATTCCTTCGGCATTCGAAATGCGCTTTTCAATACTTAGTTACTACTCGACGGAAGTATCAATAAACGGCTACAGTACGGGTTATGATGGGTCAAAATTGAATTCTGGCAGGTGGACGCTCATGCAAACTCTGGTGTGAACTGATTGAAACACAAACCACATGGTCTCAGTGTTCGTATCAGTATATAAATGACGATATACTTTAATATGAAACATTTTAACTTGTCGGTAATACCAGTATTATGTTTCTGCACAATGGCTATTCAGATATTAACCCACATTGCGATACTGCAGTTATGAACATAATATATATCGATGTGTTTATAAGGGAACTACTATACTAATTCCCTTTACTGCCAAGTAGGCCTATTCATAACGAATTAAAAACTCAATTCTACGCATGAACATTATCGGAAAGAGCAAAATATTAACGGAGTGGTGTGATGAGCTATCACTGACCATTGGATAGACCAATTAAAAGTCTCCATTATCAGACGTATTTTGAGTGAATTCAAAATAGAACAAAGTTTGAGCGTTAAGGAACATGGGCTAGACAATATAACACAAGAAGAGAGAGCAGGTAGCTTTAACATATTGAACCCTTTATCCACGGGCTGTATAAAGGATTCTAATATTTTATTCATCATCATTTGATATATTTCTACAGACAGCAGATATGAGAGCCTGACGGAGCTGGAAAATGTTGAGAAATCAGTGGCAGATCGGACACAAAGGTTTAAGCTCCTGTGATATTTTAGAAAGTAGCCTAGAATCATGACGCAGAGGGCAGGTGCATATTTTAGCGCCAAGGAAGGCTTGGGTACGCATAGAACGGCTTGTTGCTATGTAAGTTAGCGCCGGGAAGAAACTGAATGCTACGATGTGAATGGTCAATCTTCATAATAACCACTCCTAATGGGAGGAAATAGAGAATAAGCCCGCCGATATGTACAAGAGTTCGGACCAATAATATCAAGGCATCCTTTTTAGTGGCAAACACGGCGTCATAACGCATCCTGGGGAATTAAGGCGGGAGTGATCTATGGATTAATTCCACGATCGATTCAAGCTAGCTACAGCTTAGTCTTAACCTTCACATTTCTACGAACTCAGTGATACCGATCATTATTATGGAATATTTTTTCATAATACCCCTTCCATTCCTACTCTAGCCAGATTCATTTAAAAGTGGTCCAGGAAGCTTCGAGAGATGACTAATTCAGGTGTCTGAGGGCATGAGACGTTATTCTAATTTATGTGTCGGGGACACTAAATATTATTCATGTGTGGACATGAAATATTTTTGACAAACTATAAGTATAAATTCAGTGTTTGATTTTTTGTAGTCCAAGTACTACTAGCTAGGACAAGTCGTCGTAATAATTCACCATAGACTGTCGAGGAATATAGTACTCGACAGGTGAATTTATAAGGAAGTGTATCGTGTGTGTAACTGATAAACAATATTTTAATTCAGCACGACATGGCATCTCGGCCCGAGGACAAATCTTGAAACCAGCAGGACATCTGCCAAGTGATGTCTAATTCGACCTAAAGCATTTAGAAGGAGGAATGGCCGGAGATGTTTCCCTGACGCTGATATAAAGGATTGAGTACAGAAATGAATTTATTTATATTAAGTCAACTATGGTTTATGGGAAGTATTTTTGTAGATATTTGTTTGCATGTGTTTGTAATTTAGATTCTTTGTTCTTGATTACTGACACACATTAAGTATGTGACAGCTTAGCGCTTTATTTTGTAGATATTGTGATTTTGTTTTGGTTCAAATATACGGGGCAGTGCGCGCAGGCCGTGCTCGCATTCGCTTGCGTAAGTCGCGGACAAGCAATGTAACTCGGAAGTGCCTTATAACAAAAATGGAACAGAATTAATTGAGATTAAAAATAGAATTTGGAGGGTAAACATTAATTATGAGCAGATTTTATGATGGATCAGGATTATTTTTGATAATTGCCCATCTAGCAATTCAGTGCGGGAAGCCACTTGCGCACCCGAGTTTCTGTTGATTTATTTGTTTGATGTTGTCTCTGGACGCAAAATAGGTTAGTCTGATTTTGAGCCGACCTGGATGATATGATTATGAGTAAGTCAGTCCAAGCTTTATGGTGTGATTTTATGATAGTGCTTGCGGGAAATATATCATTGAGATTATTCCGACAGCCGCACTTCAGCCCAGTTCATGTCCTTGCGAGGCTGAGCTTGAGGTAAATATTTGTGTTTCTTGCCATCCGAGTGGATGAGTGAGATATATTTTCGCGTTTCCAGATGAGTAACGGGACAAGGGTGGTCCCCAGATATAATTAGCACCAGGCTTGGGAGACTGACAGAGGTGAAGGGCATCGTTGACTCATACCAGTAGGGGCGCGCTCAAATCAGATAAAGCGACCGATGGTCATTAAGCGGCAGGCCAGGATCCTGTAATTCAAAATAAGATGTTAACTTAAATTCACAAAACCCTGATCGGTTATAAAGGGTATTTGTTTGATTTAAATGGGCGTTGTCCATAGTTTTAAGGTATCTTCCGAAACATCAGTTTATCTGGCTTTTATTCATGTAAATATAATTTTCAGTCGTGTAGGCTTGTATTTTGTTGTTGTTGCTTGACTTCTTGTGTGTTTATTTTAGGCGTTCAATGACCCCGTATGGCATTTGTGTATGCGATGCTGTTTCCCAGTTGTTATGCGAGCTTTTGGCCTAAACGGCATGCTCTTTTGAATTTTACGTGCTCTGGCACGGGGTTGGAATCTCGGGGAGATCCATCTAATCTTAGTATTTTAGATCTTGCGTGTGTCAGTAGTAATTATAGTGTGTTGATTAAGGGTGGGTCCCATAGCCGTAGTTTGATTTAAAAGATGCGACTCCGTGAGCAATATGACTGTTTCATTTGTAAACGGACTCCCATCAGTACTCATTTTCTTATTAAGTATCAGTACTCCACGCATATATAACTTCTTGACCAGGATCAATGGACTTGTATCCATATAATTGTGAGGAGCGAGTTCTTACCGCTCAATTTATGTTATGGTGATCATTTGAGTGAAGCTGTATTCACTTTGTTTTGTTGGGTGGAGCTAGTGTGATACCGCTCAGTAATATAATTATTTCGAGAGGGAGTAAACGTCATATTATTATTTATACACATATTTTCAGTCATTAAATACTTTTTGTTCTACTTGTTATTCATTTTATTTCTAGTATAGCTTTTGGTTATGGACTTTCTATCCAATAGAGCATGTGGGTTTTTTTGAGCTTTGCCTTGAAAAGCATACAGGACTGAGCACGACCCCGTAGAAAGAATCTTGGTAAAACACTGCTTTATTGAAGGGTACATTGATCAAGCTGGCGCCGCAAGTGGGGCTAGTTCGTTGCTAGTTCACTGCTAGAACACGTTGGATAGTCAGCATAGACCAAGCTGTCGCGCCAACGTGGGCCTTTTTCACTTGTTTTTAGGTTTTTATGGCACACATGGGACTAAGCTCTGGCTTTACCGACATGTGGTGTTTCACTGATATATGGGAATATTTGAAATCACCGGGAAGTGATATTTTGTTAACGTAAATACAGCGATAGGAAATACCGCCAAGAAAATGGAATATACAGTAGAATCACGAGTTTGCAAGTTAAATACGATTCACGTTTTGTTTATTGATGTAATTAGTAAAGTAATGTACGTGAAATCGGGCGCCCGTTGATTAAATGTAAAATTAGATTTGTTTAGAAAGTCAAACTCATGAATATGTCAGGAGGCTGGTAGCCTTGAATGACAATTAATACTTGATTAATTCGTCAGTGTTAGCATCAGATCTGGATAGCAATTTTATGACTGAATATGTGCGGGGTTTAAAAATATTGAGTAAAATTAGAACTATTCAGTGATACAGATTGATTTGCGGGAGTAAATGTAGTAATATTAAATGAACTGAGAGTGGTCAAATGAAGTAAATGTATGTCAAGAATTATATATGTGTGTGTCAGGGGGACATTTCCATATCATCCTCCTATTTTCTCAGTGATATCTATTTTTGTGTGTAATTATGGCAACGATAGAGCAGATCCAGGCGATAATTGAAGGTGCCACGGTACGAACCCAGCAATTATTAAAGGAACAGAGTGAGAAATTAGGCATTAAATTAGCGGAACAGAATGAGTCTTTCCAGACTCACATGAATGATACTATAACTAAACAATTATCCGAACAGTCAGGCGAGTTTAAAACACAACTATCTGAACAGAGTGAGAAATTAGACATTAAGTTAGCGGAACAGAATGAGTTATTCCAGACTCAAGTGAATGACAATATACCTAAACAGTTAGAAGCGCAAGAGAGTAGGAATAAGAGTCAGTTAGCTACATTATCTGCAGAGATGAAAGAGTACACTACGCAGCAGATGGTTCAATTCGCGCTTGATATAAGTAAGAACAGTGACAAACAACTAGGTCAGATGAAACAATTAGAGGACACGTTCAACCGTAAACTAAATTATCTGGATGACACTGTACTAGCGAAACTAGCTTAAATAGAATTAGCATGCATGGTAAATAATAGCAAGGTTAAGACGGCACAAGATGGACTTGAAAAGCGGTTTGATAAGATGGAGGAGGATTCTACGTTCATCCACGGACAATTGTCAGCAATAAATGAAAGTATTACGGGCCTGATAAAGGATATGGATAAATTAGAAATACAATCAGCAGAGCGATGGCGAAACCTAGAATCGGACCAGGATAATTTGAAGAGTACCATAGATGAGAATAATCTACGTCTAGAAGACAGGCTTGAGAAGATAGAATCGAATCAGGAGGACACGAAACAGCAGATTGAAGAAAAACTGGTCGCAATTAAAGATAACATCAGGAAAGATTGGCGTAAGATGAACAGCGACTCTAAAGAGGAACGGTTAACTATCGTAAAGACCGTAGGCGATAACCATACGCGCATTAAAGCACTTGAGGAAGAAATTAAGAATAACATGAAGGAACCGACGGACAGAATCATAAAGGCAGAACTGCGTTCGATGGGACAGAACATTTTAAGTCAGACAGAGGGCATGAAAGATAAGGAAGTTGACTCAATAAGCCCTGGGGCAATTAGCGCAGCAAGTAGCCAAGGACAGGTAGGCAGCCCATTAACAACTAACACAGAGGGATTCCACAACAACATTGGGGGAACCTCTACCCCTCAACAGGGTCATCAGCACCATCAAGTCGTACAAGTTATTCGATCAAATGAGTTCAAACCCAATAAATTCACAGAAAGCATATCTTAGGGAGATGGATGACTATTTTAATGATAATAACATACCGCCCACACGTCGTTTAAGACTGATGGAACGATTTCTTTCTGGAAATGTACTTACGTGGTTCTTGAGCTTCAAGTATACTTTCGAAGGGATGGATGATTTTAAGGAGGCGTTCCTTAGAAAATATTGGTCGGCTTCTCTCCTACAAAGCCTTAGAATGGAACTTTATTCTAGAAAATATCAGTCAACTCAGCAGACGAAATATTCAGATTTCTTTTCGTTAGAATTGCTAGAATTTAAGGATTTGGACCATCCTTAAGAAGAATCAGATTTGGTTATGACGATTGCACGGCAGTTGCCAGTAAATGTTCAGCAGGTGTTAGTGGCGGCAAACGTGGACACAGCGGTTCGAGCGGAACAGGTCATGCGTCAGATTGATGAAACAACGTCTCACACTCACATCCATCAAAGAGGGGGACGTCAGTTGGAACTTGTAAACACTACGGAGGTGGTTAAACCCACTCAAATAAACACCAGATCGCAGGCCACAAATACAAGTGTGTCAACAACACCAAGACAAGGTCAGGAGGACGGAGAAAATAGGTCACACCAGCGACATGATAATAATAATAGGCAGTACCAGGGCAACAATAAGTATCAGCAGCGAGGGTACCAACAATGGAGAAATAATAGGAGAAATGAGGGACCCTACAGACGGTACGAAAATAACAATAATGAGAATCGACAGTGGCGTGAAAGGAGATACCATAACCAGGGGGAATATCAAAATTATAGGAACGAATGGAACGACAGGCATGCCGAGTCGCAGCGTTACCTGGAAGAAATACACGCTAATGAAGGGGACGAACAAGGACGTTGGGAACGTGCCATACATAGAAGGTCAAATCCGGACACGCACATTGAGGGGGCCGAGGGCTTATTGAAGCAGGAGGAACGTCAGAAAAATACGCGACAGAAGGATGAAGGTAGTCGCGGGGGTTGTAAAAAATCCCAATAATTGCAAAAGGAGTCCGCCTGAGAGAGCAACAGCCGGAGTGTGAAGAAGGATGGGTCGTGGCGCACATACAGGAGTGGATAGCTTTGCCAGAAGATTGCCTGGAGGAGATTGTAAAACCACGGAACGATGATATCAAACAACTACCTATTATTTACGCCAGGATTGATGGAATTAACGTGAGATGCTTAGTTGATACAGGTTCACAAATTAGTCTTGTATCGGAGGCTTCGGTTCGAGAGTTGGGACGGAGTCAGAATATTCCTGTGATTCCAGTACCGCATCTCAAGGTGAGGAGCGTTATTCCCGAACGCACCGTCACTTGCAAACGTCAAGCATTTATAGAATTGGATATATTAGACCATATATTTGGACAGACTTTTATCATTATGGCTAAAATGAATTTTAACATCATTCTTGGTGCAAAGTTCATTTGTGACTACCAGGCAGTCATAGATTTGCACAATAATACAGCCAGTTTTATGGAGAATTCGGATAAGCTTTTAGACAACCTTAGAACTACAAACTTTAAAGTCAACTTGAAGAAATCCCATTTCTTCAAAAAAGGAGATTTTGTACTTAGGACACATCATTGACCAGGAAGAAGCGAGGCCAAACCCTGCGAAGATAGAGCCAATAAAGAATTTCCCTACACCAACGATAGTGAAACATATCAGAGCTTTCCTAGGCGTCCAGGGCCGGATTTACACAAAGTTACACTATAGGCACCTCTCCATTGAGCGCCCCTCCTCATTTGAGCGCACTAAACATCTCATTTATTTTCCGACATTTTGACAGGGTAACCTCGGCTTTCTTATCCTCTTCAGCTTGCGGACACGGTTTTGGTAACCAGGCAACTTTTTGCTGTCCATAGTGTAAAACATTTACTTGCAGATCACATCACAACACAACGCAAGCTAGAACTTGCAAACAGGACAGGCAAGGGGGGGGGGGGGGCGGGGCACTTCGATGCTACTACAATGCAAGCAAACCCAGCTACCGCAACAACAGCGAAAACAGCTCCGCTCGCCCTCCTCCCCCCCCCCCCTCTCACACTTGTCGGGACGAAAGGGCGTCGAGCGGCATAACGAAGAGCGAAGTGGAAGGGCATGGGCGGGCATGCGACAAAGACACGATATTATTTCTAAATATCTCTGCTCATTTCTCAATATTTATTTTAGCATGTATACTGCTATAATCCTAACTTAGCACATTTAAAGCAAAGAGGGCGCCTGACGGCGGTGCCCTTCGGGGCGCCTCCAGTACAGATCATTGCCGGTTGCCTAACCGAAGGGGCGCCTTGCGGCGCCCCTAGGCACGTGCCTATTTTGCCTTATGGTAAATCCGGCCCTGGGCGTAACGGGTTTCTTTAAGGAGAACTGCCCAGGATATACTGAAACCGTAGTACCTATGCAGGAGATGCTTAAGAAAAACAACAAGTGGCTTTGGAACGCTGACTGTGAGAAGTCATTCCAAGAGACTAAACTACTACTGGAAAATTGTATCAAGTTAGGTTACCCAGACTTTCAACGGAAATTTATAATCCAAGCGGACGCTTCCATGGTTGGTATAGGAGCAATGTTATACCAAGAAGATCCAGCTAACCTTCAACATCGTTCTTATTTAGCATTTGTAAGCCGCAGATTGCGTAAACACGAGCGCAACTATACGGTTACAGAACTCGAATTGTTGGCAATACTTCATGCTTTGCAACAGTGGAAGAGGATTGTGTATGGTTACCCCATCATTATTAGAACAGACCACAAAGCACTAACGTTCTTGTTCAAGACATCTATGGCTAGCGAGCGTGTGACACGTAGGTCCATCTATATACAACAATTCAACATCGAAATTGAACACTGCCCAGGAAAAATGAATGTAATTTCGGATGCATTAAGCAGGAACCCAGAGCCTGATACTGAAGAAGCAGCGATTGTGCAGCATATTGAATTAACAGCAAAGGACCATGCATTCTTGGAGAAGTTACGTGAGATACAGCGAGAGCAGGAACCAGAACCATGGATGTACCAAATGATCCAGTATTTTATGAAGGAATTACCAGCAGGAACACCAGCGTTCAGAGAAGCAAGAGCCAGAGAAGGAAGATATGTCTACCTCAACAATTTACAGCATAAATGGATAGATGATGACCACACCAAATTACGTATCATGATACCTGCATCATTACAAAGAGGACTTACTTGGCACATACATGAAAGTTTCGGTCACGTGGGGATCGATAAGGCACAAGCGACCATAGGAGAAACATTTACATGGCCGCGAATGAGGACTACCATCTGTGATGTAATCAAGACTTGCGAACCTTGTAAGAGGACGAAGCCGAATAATTACTTAATGAGGCAGTATCCTAAACCATTGCTACCTCACAAACCCTGCGAGCTTGTGGCACTAGATTGTTTCGGCCGATTCCGAAAGGAAGGCAAGGTTGCCGCCATTTACTAGATTGTATTGATGTGTTTTCTAAGTTTGTTGTGTTGTGCCCCATTCAGAAAACTACATCGAAACAAGTACTCAGTCGTATTCGAAATAGAGTTATTCCAATCCTTGGATGATGATGATGATGATAATTGTTGTTTTAAGGGGCCTAACATCTAGGTTATCGGCCCCTAATGATCTGGGTGATAGCGAAAATGATAATGAAACGGAAACGAGAACGAAAATTAAGTGAGACGGAAAATACTTACAAAAAGGAACTCAGATTGAAACAACTCACAAAATGTTCTTACAAAAGGGAATTTAGAACGAAAAGATTCACAAAAGGAATAGATTGAAAAATACCCACAAAATGAAGGCTAGGTTCAAAATACGTAAAAAATGCAATGTAGCGTCGAAATACTTACAAAATGCAATTGGAATTCAGAATACTTACAAAATGCAAATGAGATCGAAATTACGTACAAAATGCAATTGAGGTTCAAAATACTTACAAAATGCAATTGAAATTGAACATACACGATGCAATTCAGATTGAAATATCCCAGTTCCAATCCAAATTATTCACAAAGTGCAATTGAAATTCAAAATACTTACAAAATGCAATTGAAGTTGAAAATGCTTACAAAATGTACGGTAGATTCAAACGACAATACTTACAAAATGCAATTTAGATTGAAAATACTTGACAAAATGTAATTTAGATTCAAAATACCCACAAAATGCAATTAAGAATCAAAATATGTGCAAAATGCCCACCAAACAAAATGCAATTTAGATTCAAAATTCGTGCGAAATGCGGTTTGGTTGAAAATACTTACAAAATGCAATTGAAATTCAAAATTCTCACTAAAAGGCCCGGCTACCTGCATTGAAAGACTTACCAAAAAGCATTTTAGATTGTCAATCTTTACAAAATGCAATTGAAGTTGAAAACAATCGCGAGATGTAATTTAGATCGAAAAAACTTACAAAATGCAACGTAGATTAAAAATACCTTAAAAATCGCTAAAAGGGAAATTAGATACACGGTGAACCAAGTAACAAAAACAGTGCGGGAATCTTAAAGAGAAAGGAAATACACACATCAAAAAAAGTTTTGCATCACCTCGGTTCCCAGATCTCCGGCATATAGACGTTGACTGTGTATATTGTATCCAAGATACAGTCCCTTTGACTGTTCATAGATGTCACTAAAACTGCTCAAAGATGTAAACAACCATGCATGAGCAGGGCCTATTAGACGGAGGGGGTACGACAGCCGATCAGTTCCAGTCATTCCACCAGGACGAAGGTACGCTGCTCATGTTGTCTGTAGTTCTACCATGCCTAGAAGGTCAATACCGCAGTTCGATCGCGTCCGCATTGTTACTTTGTGTCAAGAAGGGCTCTCAACAAGGGAAGTTTCCAGGCGTCTCAGAGTGAACCAAAGCGATGTTGTTCGGACATGGAGGAGGTACAGAGATACAGGAACTGTCGATGACAGGCCTCGCTCAGGCCGCCCAAGGGCTACTACTGTAGTGGATGACCGCTACTTACGGATTGCCGCTCGGAGGAACCCTGACAGCAATGCCACCATGTTGAATAATGCGTTTCGTTCAGCCACAGGACGTCGTGTTTCAACTCAAACTGTGCGCAATAGGCTGCATGATGCGCAACTTCACTCCCGACGTCCATGGCGAGGTCCAGCTTTGCAACCCCGACACCATGCAGCGCGGTACAGATGGGCCCAACAACATGCTGAATGGACCCCACGGAATTGGCATCACGTTCTCTTCACCGATGAGTGTCGCATATGCCTTCAACCAGACAATCGTCGGAGACGTGTTTGGAGGCACCCTGGTCAGGCTGAACGTCTTAGACACACTGTCCAGCGAGTGCAGCAAGGTGGTGGTTCCCTGATGTTTTGGGGTGGCATTATGTGGGGCCGACGTACGCCACTGGTGGTCATGGAAGGCTCCGAAACGGCTTTACGATACCTGAATGACATCCTCCGACCCATAGTGCAACCATATCGGCAGAATATTGGAGAGGCATTTGTCTTCATGGACGACAATTCTCGACCTCATCGTGCACATCTTGTGAATGCGTTCCTTCAAGATAACGACATCGCTCGACTACAGTGGCCAGCATGTTCGCCAGACATGAACCCTATCGAACATGCCTGGGATATGTTGAAAAGGGCTGTTTATGGACGTCTTGACCCACCAACCACTCTGAGAGATTTACGCCGAATTGTCGTTGAGGAGTGGGACAATTTGGACCAACAGTGTCTTGATGAACTTGTGGATAGTATGCCACGGCGAATACAGGCATGCATCAATGCAAGAGGACGTGCTACTGGGTATTAGAGGTAGTGGTGTGTACTGCAATCTGGACCACAAATGCTGAAAGTCTAGCTGTATGATGGTACAACATGCAATGTGTGGGTCTCATGAGCAATAAAACGAGCTGAAATGTTGTTTGTGTTGATCTCTATTCCCTTTGTATTTAACGGTTCCGGAACTCTTGGAACCGAGGTGATGCAAAACTTTTTTTGATGTGTGTATTTAAACGTAAGAGAACACAATTGTGTGCTTAAAGAAAATGCATACAATCATTCTGATGGAATACACTTCGCATTCGCTACCACATATTCAAGTTTTGTCAAACTAAAGTTAATTAGGCTACCATGGACAACTTACCTAATTATGATTAGGTAATGTAACATGTGGATGGTAATCTTGAGACTGCTTACTGATTTAATGCAGACCTTGTAGCCGACTTTGCTAAAAATGCCCTGTCATACTGCTGCTCGTAGCAATTTCCACTTAGGCTTGATTTAACCACTAACAGTTTGTTGAGGTTTTCGTCATTCAGAGATGATCGGAATTGTGTCCTTGTCTTCTTCACCTGACTAAACAATCTCTCACATTCAACGTTGCTGTGTGGGATTGTTAATATTGACAGCATTACTCTAGCTAGTCTGTCATATTTCAGACACCCATCTCCACCTCGTATATCCCCTATAGCAGACCAAGAACAATCTGCTCTTTTTCCTTCCACAATAGAAGATGGCAAATCCTCCATTTGGAGAGCACAAAACTGGCATTGTAATGCATCCATTGCTTGGTGCTCATCTTCACAGTCTTTTCTTGGCAACATAATTGGAAACTTAGAGATATAATACTTCACGGCACTAAAGGAAGCAGTAGACAAAGACCTTATCTGTGCCACTTGAGCATTAACAGAAAACTCACTGTCCAAATTAAATTTATGAATAATATAATCAGAGGCTGCAGTGAAGTAGCTCCTGACGTGCAAATAAAAGACCTTCTTCTCCTCAGAAGCCAGATTTTCTACACAACTAGATGTTGTTGAACCAATTACCAAAACATCATCAGCTTTCTGATTCTCTCTTGTGTGATAGACCACTTCTAAAATTGTGCAATATTTCTTGATGGCCACTGGCTTAACAAACCTACAGAGAATTTCCGTCAGCAAATCAATCAGTATGGATCTTAGGACATGGATGTCAGGTGCTTGCGATTGAAGAACGTTGTTATATTTTTCAAATGTAGGGATGGTAAATGCCTCATTTAACTTAGATGACAGAAAAAGAAATAGCCTCTCCTGTCTTGAAATACCAACAGATTGACTTGGTTCCGTCACTTTTTTCCTTACAAACGGAGAAGAAGAACTGCTCTCCAACTTCCTTTTGCCAATGATAACACGTGCTTGATCTTGTACTCTGTTGTTCACACTAACACCAAATTCCACTTCTGAAGGCTTATCTTCATGTGCCTTTACTTTGGGAATTTGGAAATACTTGAGAGATGTTTTTGTGCCAGTGGATTGGTTCACCTCATCCTTAAAAAAAACTCAGCAGTGGCTTCCACTGTGAAATCAGTCTTTCTAACCATTTACCCAAGGACAACCAACGCGTGCACACATGCTTCAGTATTTTCCTAACATCAGTTTGGTAAAGAGCTTGATATAACTTCAGATGATCTTTCCTCTTGCAGCTTTTGTTTAAATAATAATAAATATCACAATCATTATCTCATCAATTTTCACAGGAAGGGAATCAGCACCTTTCTCAGCAGCCAGATGAATTAAATGGCATGGGCATCCTACAACAATAATGTTTTTACACTGCTCTTTTAATTTCGCAGCAACACCATTTTTCCTCCCTATCATAACAGGGACATTGTCTGCACTAAAAGCTATACAGTTTGCCATTGGAATGGCATGTCTTTCCAGAAGACGCAGAAGCAAATTACCAATGTTAGCACCAGTCGAGTCACCTTCCAAATTTTCCATAGATAGCAAACGATTTTCAATCATCTTCGATTCTTTGTTGAAAAATGACACGACGACAGGATACAGCTTACTATCTCTATCATTGCTACCATCGGTGGAGATCGCGAAAGGCCCACATTTTAAAATATTAATAATTTTTGAATCGGCGTCACGTGCCATTTCATGAACAATGGCGGATGTTTTTGCCCTGCCACAGGCATATTTCTTCGCAATTTCCGAATCCGGGAACATTTTTCTAAACAATTGTCCCGCGTGATCGGAACATGATAACGAGAGGTTATGTTCTACGACGAACGCCGTGAACAAACATTCTGCTCGAATGGCAGCATTGTCTTCATTCCCGTGAACAAAAAACGTACCTAATTTTTTGTTCTTCTGTAAACAACTAAGGTAAACGTACCAGTTATAGACACATTAATGAATTGTATCTCATTTTTATGGAAGTGCATCAGCATTGTTGACAGCATCTCTTTAAGAAAGCTATTATTTAGCTGCATTAACCTTGCTTTGTGATGTTCTTTCAAAAATAAATAAATATATATATATATTGACGTGAGATATTTTTAAGATAGTGTTTCTTTGAATGTGAAATTGCATTAGTAATTGACACACATTTTTTAAAAGAATCTAGTATTAGACACACTTATGTACCAGTAATTGACAGGGGGTCTTTTTGGAAGAAAATTGTCCTAAATGAGTTAACTGAGTATTTTATATTTACAGACATACATCACATACATATTTGATTAACCCTATTAACAGAAGTAAGCGAAGGTACTTGAAATTAATTTATCACATTGAATTTATACTTCAGTTGGCATTTCAAACTGATATCGTTTATTTTCTCCTATGCCAAAAGCAAGGGGAGGAGAAAGAACCTTAATAACCTGATAAAAATTGATAATCAGCTCTTGAGTGTTCTTCATGAATACAGTTTTCAGTCTATTACATGGACAAAGGGGAACAACTCTGTAATCCCCGTTTTCACTCACCTCTTGAACATGACAAACGTGTTTGATCTTCTTTTTCTTACCATCTAAGGAAATGACTATAAAATCATTTTCCATGACTCCTTCAGGTGTAGTTTCCTTTGGCAACAACTGCAAATTAAGTTTGGCCAGGGCATTGCGCTCTTCGCCTAGTTTCTCTTCTTGAATTTCTACATTTCCCGTTGCACTTTCAGCTGTAGATTCATTGTGCAACAGCTGCTTATTAAATTCTTCCGGTGCTCTACGCCCTCCACCTACGTCCTCTTCCGGTATTTCTGCATCACTCTGAAATTGATCGCTGCTTTCTAATTCGAAAGTTACATCGTCCATGCTACTTCCTAATGGAATCCACTCGGATTCGTCTCCTGAAGACGAATCTATCACTGTCGGCTTCTTCTTCCTAGGCTTAGGTTTTGTTTTATTTGCCTTTTCTTGTGCCTTTCTCCTTTTTTCTTCTTCCTTTCTTCCTTCTTTTTCGTTCTATTCAAGGCCCTCTCCTTCTTCAGCTCTTCGAGTTCTCTTTTTTTCATTTCCTTGCGTTCGTGGTATTCTTGCCATTGCTGTGAAGTGATGACACTCGGTATAGTTTCTTTTGAACATTTCTTTTTCTTGGTGGTTCCGGCCAGAATAGTGCTCTTTTAAAGGGGCTGGGTATCGAATTGGAATGTGTAGTTTTATCTTGCGTTGCAGGTGCAGTATTAAGAATGTTATGCTCAGGACTAATCTGTGAATGAACATTATTGGTTGCAGAAGTACTTCCTATATCTTGGGCAACATTTTGTATTACTCCGCCACATTCACTGAAAGATGTACTCGGTATGGGAACTTGAGTGACATCAGCATCTTGGGAGACTGTTTCCAAAACAGTTTGGCACTTCATCGACCTGAACATTAGAAGATAAATCACCATTTGGATTTCGGCTGTTGTCCATTGCTATTCTGATGCTTCGCCACACTTCAAATAAAGATTTTTGTTCTAATGAACCATCCCAACTTTGTGACGATCTAAAAGTCTGAATTCTTTCTTCACCTATAAAATGTTCAAGGACATGAAGACCGATGGCTAAATCTTTCTCTTTTAATACCGAGTTGTTCATTTCAATACGTTTCCTTTGTCCAGCTGTTGGAGCACTGGAATCCCAAGGCACTATCCCACATTTTCGGAAGCCACTTTGCAGACTTGATGGTGAATATTTTTCAACAATCACTTCCTTTAAAAGCAACGAGAAATCTTTTTTTTTTTTTTTTTTTTTTTTTAGAATAGGATTGTCAGTGTTCTTAAGTCTCCACTCGTGGACCTTTGTCTTCCAATGCATTTTTAGTGACTTGAATACTGCGACATCCATCGGTTGCAGAAGATGTGTAGCGTTTGGAAGAAGTGCTATTACTGTTATGCCATGTTCTTCACAAAATCTGCTAGTATGTAGAGTGAGATGAGATGAGTGCCCATCAACAAAGAGAAGAACTGGGAGTTGAATTTTCTACTCAACTATCCATGGGTGGAAAACGTTAGCTATAAATTCGTAGAACAGTGCACCCGTCATCCAACCAGTCTCTGAATTTCCAATTCCCCATTCCTTGGGAACGCTGTTGGCTAAGTCCTGAGGAATTCTTTCGTACTTAAACACCACAAGAGGTGGGGCAAGCTGACCATCAGCATTGCCCGTAAAAAGGACGGTTAGACACTCCTTTTCATCCGGATTTACCTGCTGGTAAACACTTTTGTCTCCCTTTTGAGCAAGCACTTTGCTTCCTTTTGGGTTGAGAAAAAATGCTGACTCATCAGCATTGAAAACTCTAGTAGGGTCCTGGAGAACCGAAAATAAATCATGGTTCTTCAAGTAGACTTCTATGTCTCTATGCCAGTTTTGCATATCTTCTTCCCTCACTGCAGCCCTGGTTGAGGTTAAATTCTGGGCAACACGACAGGAGATATTGGGATTTCTTCTCAAAAAACTATTGAACCAGGACCGACCAGGTCGGTCATTTACAAATTTGTTCTCCCTTTTCAGTTCCTTTATTAGCTGCTGAACACTATCCAACACGTCATCTTTTGAAACAGGAAATCCAGACTTGCCACAGATACGATCCAGTCACAGACGGTTTTCTCTTCCTCGGAGTTGAGTGTAGAACAAGGCCCTTTCTTCCGAGCAATTGGAGACTTTCCCTTTGCCTTATACATAAGTGTAATTATAGAAACACCATATTGTCTCGCTGCAGTAGCGATAGGAACACCTCTTTTCACGTCTTGAATTGCATTAAGCATACTTTCTTCTGGATAATTTCAGATTTTACTTGGTTTAGGCTTAGGCCCCATGATATCGCTCTAAAAAGCAAAGAAACCCCTCTATTAGCTCACAAGTAGGACGTACAATATATAAAATACACATATCTAATTTATGTTACCTGAAAAGGAGACTGTTGAAATATTACACCTTATAATTCAATAATAGACACCCTAATGCATCAGAAATAGACACCCCTGTCAATTACTAGTCCCGGTAGTCAGAACAAAATCTAACCTAAACAGACATTCTCCATGGAATATACTGCAACCATTCGCTGCAAAAGCAATAAGAGAAATAAAAACAGTCAATATACCCAGTAATAGACATAGGTGTCCATAACTAGTTTCGAATTGAAATAAGGACCTAGTAATAGACATGTGTTCTATTTCGTAACCAGGCTGTTTTAAAACTGAAGAAGCATAAGATACGAAATCTACAATACTTCCTGACTACGAAATCACCAGAATAAGTGTCTAGGCTATAAGCACAAAAAAATCCACAGACTAAATTTAAACTCACCTCCTTAAACAAATCCTTAAGAAATTCAGTTAAGTAAACACACCCGACATCCTCGCTCCACAGACATGAGCGTGCGACTGCTTGGTTGGTGTGGCGGCAACAGTAGTTCGTACGTCAGCTCCTAGAGGGTGCGATCTGCACCACCACACTTAGTTCAACTGTTATCTTTGGGCGCAAATCTTATTTTGTAAATTTTAGTGGAAAAGTGTCAATTACTAATGCAGTGTCTATTACTGGTACGTTTACCTTAGCACTGTCCTTGTGTTTTGAAGTGTTGCTGTGAGTTACAATGTCAGTTTTTCCACCATGAGATATATTTATATCGCAACGACACACGGAACAAAGAACAAAATGGTTTCCTCTACTAGATGGTAAAATGAATGGAAATTCAGTTTTATAGCTTTCTTTGAACACTTGGAGATAACGTTTATGAGATTTTGTCGCCATAACGTGACGAGAAAAACTTAAAACACACGACACGGAACCATCATCGACACAACTCGTTGAAATAATTATCTACCGACGCACACATTAATACTTCAATTAAATGCACTAAACGTGGCGCTAGCAGAGTATAAACACGTGGCGTCAAACGGAGGAAGTCACAATTGCCGCGCGTAGCATACAAGGTTTCACCCATTCTGCAGTCACGTGGCCAGCCTCGACTAATCAGCGTAGGCTTGACGTCTATTTGTCCGTGAAATACCACCAATCAGTATGTGGTAGGCCGATCAGCTGACTCACCATTCCGAGATCGCGGCTATAGAGCTCGCTGCCAAGCGATGAACTTACAAAAACTTACACAAAAAAAAAACAAGGTTACGCAAATCACAAAAGCAATTACGACTTACGAGAGAATCTCCTTGTGAATAGAAATTATTTGCAGTTCCTTTTTCTTTTACAATATATCACTGGGGACCGAAATTCGGAAGAAATAATAGTAATTAAGAAGATCGGAAGATGAGGTGAAAAATCGGAAAGTTTCCGAATAAATCGGAAGGGTTGGCAGGTATGCGACTCAGTAACTGGTTTTCGGTGAAAGTTTTCTTGCAACATACTTCCCCTGTGCTGACATTTTCGTCTTGTGAATCATAAGTGATTCCAGTGTAGATGTGCTTAATGTAGGTCTGAATTCTGTCTGATTTTTTCCTAACAACATTGAAAATTCTCTCTGTGGGAGAGTTACTGTGAGGTACAAGTAATATTGCAAATATCACTTTAAAGTTTTATACTTGAACTACCCACTTTCGTTTTTAAGCTCAGCAATTTTGCCCCAGTTTACATCAATTCTAGGTCCTTGTAAAATATATTCAGGGAAAGTATCACACTGATAAACAGCAAATTCATCTTCAAGTTTGTCATGTTCACTTTACGTGACCAAACTTGGGAATCTTTGAACAAAATAATCAAGAGATGAATAGGAAACCTTCAATCTATGTAAAATATCGAGACGTTACACGATCGGCGCTGGCCTCAGCCGTTTGACGAGATTCCCGTAGTTTTCACGATAGAACACGGAGAAAAATCGCTATTTACATAATTGGTGTCACTTTTAGCCGATCGACGAGATTTCGATTGTCCTTGATGTGAGAACGGGAAATTATAGCATAATTACGCAATCGGCGCCACTTGCTGTACGTTTGACAAGAATCCAGTTCTCATCATCGAATGCGGAGAAATATCGCGATGTATTGCAATCGCTGCCGCTTTCGGTCGTTACACGAGAATCACGATGTCCTCGCGGTTGGTCACTGAGAACGCGATAATATGCAATCGGCACCGCATCCGGCCGTTCAACGATTGTCCGCCTGTATCTGTTCTGGCAGAATGGCGGAGGCAAGCTCGAGGTTGGGCATGGTTAAAATTCACGAGCAGTTATGGACATGTTGTATGGTCGGCACCGTGATTCCCGCTGTCCCTATGCTGTGGTTGGTAATTCACGGTGGATCACGAGGAGAAATGAGTATCGCGATGCTACGTAGACTGTCATTTCTAAAAGGGTTGATGCACTTCTCGCTCCCCGTACGCCTTTAAGTATACGGTCATGGGAAAAATGGCGAGTAGGTTTCGGGATGTTTCGTGATGGGCGCCCAATCACCTTTGACAGGATTCCCGCAGTCCTCTTGGTCACAAGTTCACGATTGGGCACGGGTTTTATGATTTTACGCAACTGGCATCGATCTTGGTCCGTTTTACGAGATTCCCGCAGGCAAGTCGTGCAGTCAGCCGGCCGTCTTGAGCATGTGAGTTCGGAGGATGAACGTTCGAAGTAGGTATCGAATATTACGAATTATTCTGATAGGATTGAATGAATAATACGACACATTTTCTTTCGAATCACGAATTATACAAGTTATACAAGTTTTCGAAATAACCGGTTAAATTATCCGATGGAACCAATGTTCGAAGGAAAAGTCGACATAACGGAATTTTGAAATAACCATACTGGATGTCGCAAATTTTCAAGACGGACAGATTTTTTAAATAAATGTATTTCGAAGCATTTTCGGGATTCTTTTTTCGAAACTGTATCATTTCCGCAAGATTGCGACATTAAATTATTTCGCGTTATTTCTCAACTTCAATTTGAGATAGTCTCCCAATTCAGGGGTCAATAACAGAAATGAGAGGTTTCTGTTGAGTTTCGGAAATTTTCCCGAATAAACGTCTCGCGGAAAGTAAGGTTTCCTAATAATACAGAAAAATATTTCACACAAAACTAAAAACTCTTCTCGATACCGAAATAATACGTTGGACCGATGTATACCACTCAAGGTATCCTCAGTATGCATTTCCTCGAGGTCGGGCACGGGGAAATATAGCATACGCAATCTGTGAGCCAAGCGGCGCGAGTTTAGACGATTGAAACCGACCTCGGCGAATTTTTGTTACCTCCAACTATGCAGACATAAAAATTAGCTACTCTTACTTTCGTTACCTGTTTGTAAAATTAGTTACTTTTTCGTTAACGGTAGACACCCTGCAACTTTCCTTTTTTTTTTCTTCATAAAAATGTATTTTTTTTCGTGATGTAATAATTTCCCCTTTGACCGTAATGCCGTAATAGTTGGCACCTCTGCTATAGCGCTTTCTAGTAGAGAAATGAGGAACTTTGTGTTGGCGGAAACTCCCGAGATTAATTTTGCCATTATGAACCCGGCCTACTGAATTCAAATGGGTTCTTTAACATGCCAACATCATATGACATACGTGTCGTAATTTTTGCTGCATTTCAAAAAAATATATATCACTCACCACGGCCAGGAGCGAACCTGCAAGCTTGGGGTTAGTAGACTGACACATTAACCACTCACCCACCGTGGCAAGCATTATTATATTGAAAAGTGGAAAAAAGCTTGAATATACTAGGGCATTCGATAAGTAATGGCAACATTGCTAATACATCACAAAGAATATTATTTGTGTAATTTTGACATTACGAACTTATAGTCTCCTGCCAAGTCAACAATTCATTGCCAAATCCTTGGAAGACGACGCACTCGATCTGCAGCACCATTTCTGGATATATTTCTCACTGATCGATCTAGAGCTATCTGGATGTCAACTCTTGATTGAAATAGAGTGCTGCATAGAGGTTGTTCGATCTTTGAGAATAAATCGTTATCACAAGAGCTCAAGTCACGTGAATTTGGGGGATGTTCGAGTACTTCCCAGTTCCACCTTGTAAACAAATTCCTAACTGTTGCAGCTACATGGCAACGAGCATTGTCATGTAACACAATAGGACTCCCAATGGCATGAGGTCGTTTACGACGCCATGAAAATGAAAATCCACAGCCTGCTTCCAGTCTCCGACCGGGTCAGGAATGGAATGAATGAAGCCCCCATCTAGCGGCGAGGATATGAACTGTGCCGGCTGCCGAGGCCTGACGCACTCCTCTGGGGCAATGATTAAATGAATGACAGATGAAATGAAATGATAGTGGAGAGTGTTGCTGGAATGAAATTTTGACAGGGAAAACCGGAGTACCCGGAGAAAAACCTGTCTGCCTCCGTTTTGTCCAGCACAGATCTCACATGGAGTGACCGGGATTTGAACCACGGACCCAGCGGTGAGAGGCCGGCGTGCTGCCGCCTAAGCCACGGAGGCTCCACATTTTTTAAAATGAAAATCCACAGCCTGCTTCCAGTCTCCGACCGGGTCAGGAATGGAATGAATGAAGCCCCCATCTAGCGGCGAGGATATGAACTGTGCCGGCTGCCGAGGCCTGACGCACTTACGACGCCATGCTGGGTGCAAATGATGTTCCAAGTAACTTCTATACCATGGGATACAGTATGTACCAAGATTATGCCTTCATAATCATAACACACAACAATCATCAGTAGAGCTAGGATTCTTTGCTTATACATAACCAAGTGATAAATGTGCATGAATAAGAACCTTAAGTATCATATAATTACATTTTATTGTTACCACATATTTTACCATTTTTTTAAACATATTTTTACTTTTTAAAATGTAAAATTACATATTCTGTCCCTTGAATTTACATATTTGATCATAATGGCATTTTTTATACACCTGAACTTTTTTAAATGTAAAACTACATGTTCTTACTGTAAAAAAATGTATTTTTTTGCAAGTGAAATATACTTTAATTCCAGAAAGTCCAGTCAGCTTACACCAACAGGTTTGGGGAAAGAGTGGGGTTAGGCAACCTCTCCTGAAATGTTGGTTAAGCTATCAGTTGACTACAGCTACGTATACCTTGACCCCCTAGTGTTACCGTAGATATAATCAGTGCAGTTAACATGTTATTTATGTACAGTCAAAGAGGTGGAGAATTGCGAGTTACAGGAAATTATAAATTTTGTAAGTGTGAGCTGTCGCAACGGGGCCAAAGTAGAGGTGTTCCAATAAAGAATGCTCAACCCATTTATTTACGAATGCACCTTGTTTTGTAGCAGAATACATGTAAGCATTTTGGTTTGCACGATATCATTTAAAAGCCCATTGCGCAGGCTATAACTTGCATACAAAGACATTTTTACGAAGCTTCAACACATAAATTACAAAATTGCAGATCTGAATAGGATCTGTGAAACACAAAGAAAATGACCGAACTTGAGCTTTAAGTGCAAGGCTAAAGAAATCCAGGAATCTGGAATAATGCCAAAACTTTCTAATAAATCTCAAAGTGTTGTGGCCTGAAGGCGTTCAAGAAGATAAAGTTCTTGTCCTTTATTCTGATGCTGTAGCGTATATGCTAAAGGCGCTTTACGCGTGTTCTATCAAAATATGATCCATTTCACCTGTCTTGCCCATGGACTGCAACGTGTTGCCGAAGAGGTGTGAAGTAAATATCCACAAGTAAACAGTATTAGCGCAGCAGTCAAGCTATTGGCCTCTCATCAGGATGGACCGGGTTCGATTCCAGGTCAATGCATGTAAGATTTTCGAAGTGAAATGCCATGTCCGGTGGTAACTATGTCGTTTGTTATACGCTTGGCAACTAAAATATATAACGTTGAGAGCCTTTATAAATAAAAGTTACTCTCTCTCTTCAGGTGTATGGGGGGTATCGAGCACCAAAGGACAACTTCTCGCTACTGGATACTCTATGACTTCACCTGTACGGGTAAAGCTATGGATAGTTATAGTTGCCAAGCGCGAACTGGTCTGGTGAATCAACTAGCAGTAGCCAAGTTCAACTTGCAGCAAACAAGCTAGTTAGGGTGGGGGGTTATTCCTAGGCAATTGATTTCCCCACAGGAGGGAAAAATACTTTAGATATTTATTTAGTACGGCCTGTGGCTCTGCATATTAGCTGTGTTCCTGGAATTAGTGACCACTCTGGTGTTGAACTAACTTAAATATTAGATAAAGTGACACACCAGTACTTGACTCCAACAAGGCCGTTAATGTATTTCAGTACAGCAGAGCAAATTTCAGGATTATATAAATGAGTCATTTGTAAGATGCGAATCGAAGGGGTGTCATATAGGCTGTTGTGACTGGACTTCTTGTTTATATATATTTATATTATGAGTTTTACTGTGTTAATTCCCTCCATGTGTGCACTCAGAGTTTTCTGTTGCATTGAGTTGGCTGCCCTGCTAAGACCAGCACGGCAAGCAGCGGCAAGAATGAGGGTAGATGGCTATTGTTAACAGTCTCCGTACAGATGGACATGGAGGCTAGTCCATTACCTTACACCGTTCTCGCCACACTTCCGTGGCATCATAGACATGCCTTAGTCAGTGTTGAATAGTTATTGTGTTTGTATATAGTTGTGAATATATCTACAGTTCGTTCCATGCATCGATTTATTAAGTATGTTTTGGTACCGGTATGTGATTCCTTGCCTCGTGAACCTGCTCCACCACTGGCCTATTAACTTACATGCTACCAGAGAAATTGCGTCCCCAACAGAGGCTACAGTACATATATTGTGGAAATTTTTTCTAAATATCGTAAATAGGGCTATTGAGAAATTTATGCAGTTTAAATTACTGAAGCAAACCTAGAAGCAAAATCAGGGGACACAAAAGGAAGTGTATAACAAACGACATAGTTACGAGCGTATGCCTAAGTTTAAATTATTATCGAGAGAGACCTCAAAAAGGAGGCTGCTCCCGATAATTACATGCAAAACTTAATTGGTAGAAGGGGTGATTGGTGGAAAAAGATGTATAGTTACATTAGAAGGCAGAAGGGAAATTCCAATGATCTGTCTATGATAATGTCTGGAGTTGGTGAAGTAATTACTGAGAAACAAGCAATTGCTAATGAATTATACATGGTATAGCAGTGTGTTGCAGGTCAATGATGATTCTGATTGCCCACTTTTCTGAATAAACCAATCGTCAATTCTAGCAAGAATTAAATAGCTACGTAGAAATATATCGAAAGGCCCAGACAATATTTGTGGAGATGTGCTAAAACCGGGAGGTACAGCCATTGGGCGATACTTGGTGGTGCTGTTCAATGTATTTATTAATAATACACCGGGTGAGTTAGCCGTGGTGGTTACGGCATGACTGATGGCAGTCGCTCACATCCGGGAGGCGAGGAGGTTCGAATCCCCCCGCCGGCAACCTTGAAGATGGTCTTCTGTGGTTTCCCATCTTCCTTCCAGGCAAATGCCGGGGTTGGTCCCTAACTATAGGCCACAGCCGCTACCTTCCAACTCCTCGTCCTTACATTCCAACTTCCCTCCTTCCCTCCCCAACGGTACTTGTAGCTCACCCATTGGGTGTCCGTCTCGAAGCAGCTACAAAACTGGCGAGCCGAACATGTCCTCGGACACTCCCGGCACTAAAAGCCATACGAGAAAAAAAAATTAATAATACACAAATTTCTGAAGACTGAAAAGAGCTACAACAGTTCCAATATTCAAGAAAAGGAACAGATTGGAAATGGGAAACTATAGGTCTTTTAGCCGTACATCCAACGTATGCGAACTGTTGGAGCACCTTATTTATGATTACTTGTGGGAAAAGTCATCACGGCTTAATGGGAGGCAACACGGATTTAGGCAAGGGTATTCATGCGAGAGCCAAATGTTATCAGTATCACACTTTCTGGATGTTAATGACTCGCTAGACAGTGGAGTGAAAGTCGATATGGTAAATACAGATTTTGCAAAGGACGAAATCCATACTATAAATCGGCCAATTCTCAAGATACAATTTAACGTCAGTGGCGGATATCCATGTTAGAATTCTCAATTCCCCATATCAATATTTACAAGATGACCACAATCCATCGCAACTCTTGTTTAGAAGCAACTCTCCCTAATGTTTGAAAAAAGTGTACTTATGTTTTCAGAACTTTAATTTTACTCTAATTGTTTGTAAGAATATTCATTTTTATTTCATTAATGTTAAACGCTAATAATTTGAACGCTGAAGTAAATATCATTGTACAGGGTTAGCACAAATGATCTAAGCGGTTTCATGTACAGTAAAACCTTGATTATCCGTCCCTCGATCAATGGTTCTGCGGATTATCCGTCGCTAAAAAATGTAGATTTTTTAAAAAGCGATGTACAGTCGCTCCAAAATTGAATGAGCATACTCCTAATGTTACTGGTTTTACGTCCCACTAACTACTTGGACAGTTTTCGGAGACACCGAAGACGGATGCTATTCAAATTCAACAGTCACAAACTTGATTATCCATTTCATTATTGAAGAATAATGTACTGTAACGTGCCCTCTCCCAGCCCATGGAGCGTAGAGTCGGGTATGCTAATCATTTCTACTTCTAAATGATGCCTACAACTTATTTGGTAGCGTGTAACATAGAGTACCGTACGTAGATCTTTCATCTCGTTCTCTGTCAAGGTTAAATATTTTCACCACAGGCTACTGCATCGTAAATATTTCACAATGCACAGGGATCAGAAACCACTCTAGCGGTCAGTCTGTGTCAACCTCCGCTATTTTTAGACAGGTAGGCTAAATTCTGTCTGCATTATATACAGTAGTGCAAAGCAAGAAAGTGAGAGTGACTGATTAAGTTGAACATTTATTTTCCGTTCTAACAGCCGAGAAATGTTGAGATCAAAATCCGCAGTGAAAAGAAAACTTGTAGTTTTAACCATACAAAATAAAATTGTATATAATCGAACGGTTCAAGAAAGGTGAACTAATCTCAAATTCAGCATCAGAGTTTGGTGTGGGTGTGACAACAATGCGGGACCTAATGAAGAATAAAGACAAAGGGTTACAGTTTGCGGGGAGTTCTGACAGTTCGCATGGACATGCTAAAAGAAAAACAATGAAAGCATCATCTTTAAAAGAACTGGATGCTGCGTTATTCACGTGGTTTCAGCAAAAGAGAGGCGAAGGCGTACCTATTAGTGGTCCAATGATAACAAGGCAGACACAAATTTTTCATGAAAAGATGGGGCTCACAGGGTCCTCACCAGCGTCCAATGGTTGGCTACCGAGATTTAAGGACAGACATGGCGTTCGAGAATTAAACATCGCAAGAGAAAAACTAAGTGGTGACAGCAGTGGAACAGGAAACTTTAGAAACGAGTTTGAGCGCATAATTGAGAGATACAATTTTGTTCCAAGTCAAATCTACAATGCCGATGAAACTGGACTTTATTGAAGTGCTTACCTAGTAAAACACTAGCAGCTGCTGAAGAGAAATCAGCTCCTGGTCACAAAAACTAGTAAAGAGCGCGTTACCATCTTGTGCTGTGCGAACGCCAATGGCGAGCATAAATTAAAATTAGCTGTTATTGGTAAAGAAAAAAACCCGCAGTCTTTCAAAGGAACAGTGATGAAAGATTTTCCAGTAGATTATTCTCATAACAAATCTGCATGGACGACACGCAATATTTTCAGGACTTGGTTCCATAATAAGTTCGTTCCGTGGGTTCGCGATTTCTTGGCTTCCAAGGGCTTGCCATTAAAGTCCGTCCTTTTTCTTGATAATGCAGCCTCTCATCCTGTTGATACAGAGTTGAAATCGGAGGATGGAAACATTTTTGTTTCCTATTTGCCACCTAATGTAACTTCTTTACTTCAGCAGATTGACCAAGGCGTCATCGCAACCTTTAAGTCTCATTATAAGCAGGAATTGCTAGGCCTCTTCCTTTCTGAAAAAATATCGATGGTTCTTAAGGAAGCGCTTTATCTTGCCCAGAAATCGTGGGATCTCGTAACCCCTCAGATCATCACTCGATCTTGAAGAAAATCGTATGTTGATGTCGAAGAGCTCGCCGACAATTTTCAAGGGTTCACTGATGAAGATGAAAATGAATGATTGATGATCAAAGATATCCTGAAGATTATTGAAAATAACATTCATTTTGGAGAAGTGGATGAAAGTAACATAGGAGTGGCTTCATACTGACGATGTATTGCCTGGGCATCACATTTTAACCGATGATGAAATAGTAAATAAAAGCGCCAACGGGAACACAGCAGTCATCTGCGAAGTGATGAGTGAAAGTGGGGGGGGATGGGGAAGAAGAGTGTGTCACAACAAACAATCACGTACCGCTTCAGACCACACTGGAGTCAGCTGAAATGCTAATGGAATTCTTGGAGCAAGAGGACGATACAGATTTTTCAGACATTCTAGTAATTTGGAAGCTCAGAATGGACATAAAGAAGAAAATAAGCTGTAGGAGTGTGCAAAAAAAGGTAACTGATTTTTTTAAAAGCAGCCTAAATGACACCAGGTAAATTAATTCAGGGTCTGCTGATAATTAAGGTGAATATTTAGTATGTATTGTTATAGCTTTGACTATATTTCGGTTTTAAAGAGGGTTTAATGCACTGCATTTTAATGTTATACGGTATGTTATGTTCTTTTAAGTCCTTTAAAATTAGTAGTATGGATTATCCTTTTTTTTTCCGATTAACCTTCACCCCTTCCCGGGCATTGGAACGGATAATCAAGGTTTTACTGTACATGTATTATTGAAAGTATATAGCCTACAGCATTGAAACATATACCAATTAAAAGAAAAACTCATGTTTTTTGAGTCTGCTTGTTACAAATGCTCGATGTGCCTCTTTGCGTCACACGGCAAATATTGATGCAGTAGTCCAACTCCGACCACACACGCTGGATCATATCCTGCCCAATTTTAGTTACAGCCGCATGGATCAGATTCCTCAGTTCAACAAGATTAACTGGCATGGGTGGTACATAAACTTCATCTTTGATAAAACCCCAGATCAGATCAGGCAACCAGGGAGGCCAGTGGATAAAACACCAATCTGTGATCGAGGCCCATCGAATCAAATGTTCAGGGACTTGTTCATTAAGTGGCACAAGGTGGAATTATGGGAGAGCTCTACAGCTTCGTCGGAGGCAGACAGGTGACCGATGGATTGTTTCTTACACTAGACATCCAGTGGTTACAAATTTCGAATACCATGCACGTAGTGTGTTTTTATTTGGAGGTTCCTTGTGAAATAATGTGTGGGACTGTCTTTGAACAGTGCTTAAAGACTTAGTTGAGTGAAATTTAAGAACACAATAAGCATGCTCCGCGCCTGCCACTGGGCAGATAACACCGCCTAGCGGCCAACCAGTGTTCAACATCCCGGTGTTTAATTGCCACGCATCAAAGGAAGACCACCTGGAATTGAACAGTCAAGAGGGATCTGGACCAAATTAAGAGGAAGCTTGTAGTTTTACGTGACCGTTAATCTCGCGATCATGAGCCACGGGACCTCCTTCTTACGTGGAATCCGAACCACAGGACATGGCATTTCACTTTGTTAATCTCACATGTATTGACCGGGAATCGAACGGGTCTACCTTTGCGAGAGGTAAACAGCTTGACCGCTGCGCCACCACGTCCCTTGGGCGAAATTAAATCGGGTCTGAACACAACACTTTCCCTACAAGCGCAAGAAATGCCTTCTTGCTGCGATAGTAGCGCTGTCAAGCATTCAGTGAGGCATATTTTTCTGAGATCCTAATGTGGTGATGTGAGAAATCTGCACCAAGGAGAACTACAATCAATTGACTACACGTTTAATTTATTAATTCGGTCGTAAATTATCTTTTGTAAATAATATGCCACAAATAAAATTTAAAAAATAAATACTCCCTCCCCTTCCCTCAGGTTTCTGGTTATCCAGGCCTGGAAAAGTTGGGTCACTTATTATTATTAGACTATTATTACCATCAACAAACAGCGGTAGCTGGGGGCCAGTTATCTGCGGTCTCGGTAGACGCGGGTTCGAACCTCACCGTCGGCCGTTCTTGAAATGTTTTTCTGTGGTTTCCTATTTTCAACTTCAGACAAATGCTGGGATGGCACCTTCGAATAAGCCACGGCCACTTCCTTCCAATTCCTTGCATAATTTCGTTCACCTTAATTCATTTCATATCTCAGTAACTCCTCTCATAAGGTTGGCGACTGGAAGGTCACCCGGCCGTAGAATAATCCCACCACAAGAAAGAGAAAAATCATCGAATCTCATTTCCGTCCCAGTTGACACGGGAATAACATACATTATAGTTATAATTTTTATTACTGTATTATTATTATCATCATCTTATCATACTCATTACCGACAGCGGTTGCTACGCTCGCTAACGTGCAGAGCTAGGTCATGGGGCAAGCTACCTGTGGAGTCTGTAGTTGCATGGGTTCGAGCCCCACCATTGGTAGTCCTTGAAATGGTTTTCCGTGGTTTCCCCATTTTCAACTCCAGGCAAATCCTGGGACGGTACCGACAGACCACAGCCCCTTCCTTCCACATCCTTGCCCAGTTTCATTCAACTTCATTTCATCTCTCATGAGGTTGGGGTCAGGAAGGGCATCCAGTCATCAAAACACCCACCACATAGACCTTCATTGCATCTCATCCCCCATCCAGGGAATAATGTGGTGTCTACAAACATACATACATTATAGTCATTCATCCTTAACATTTGTAACTATCAAAGACAATAATGAGATCCAAGTTTCTTTTTCTGACATTGACGGCGGCCATCTTCATTGTGAAGTTTGGTCGTTTATTCCCACTATCCATTCAGGCACATGCCAGAATGGCACCATATTCCAAGTACCAGGGCATCTGCTCAACCCTAGACCGTAATAAATACAGCCACGCATACTACTACAGAAACCACACAAACACAGATTATCCAGACAAATTTAACACACACCTAAATACCACGGGCTGATGATCAAGATTTACTAACAACCACCACCATATTTATTTTCGTCTGCCTCGTGTCTAGCAACCCTGCGAAGAGCGGGATTTCGATTCGTACCTCAGCTATCATGGACCAATCCTCACCTAAATTAAAGATAAATACACTACTACATTGACCCACAATAACACAACTTATATACAATAAGCTATATATACACACCCAAGCACACGGGACTAAATGATCACTATGTCAAAGCCCGTCAAATGAAACAACAGCAACTTATTTTTCAATTCAAAGTCTCATACGACTGTTACACTGCTCTTACGGGAGATAATTACCGCATTTTGTACTGCCCTTGTGCGAGCATTTCCAGGATTTTTCGGAGAATAATAGTTAACAGGTTCAGACAACCTCTTGCGTTTAGGAATTTCATACCATCGTAGCTTGAGGCTACTGCTTGAAAAGGTTTCCAAGATTAACCAAACTGATAACACATCATCTGGGAGACATTCCTCTGGAGATTTTGTTCTAAATGCATCCTAAATAAATAGCAATGCACATGGTCTTACAAGGTAGGCACAGAAATATCCAAGATCTCAATGTCTGATCCTCCCCTAACCACTCTTTCCATCAAGACTCAACTCCCATATGATATTAAACTGTTCACACAGGACTGATAGCCACAATGTCCCAAACCTTTAACTAATAACGGGGAAAAAAGGAAAACTAGGCAGAAACCACACAGGTTGCCCAAGTAGTCTGGGGGGCCCAGGGTTTTACCTCAACACATTAGCATACAACTCGTGAACTGAATGCAATGCATGCCTCAGGTGTGAACGAAGTGCCACACAAACATTCACATAGAATCACTTTATGGTGAAAGCTTGTATGGAAATACAAAGCACTAATCATTAAGTCATTTTCCCTCCGTGATTACCATAGCTAACTGCCCCACCCATACAACACTGATAAAATGTAATAAACTTGACAAGAGTCAAGTATAAATGGATGTTCACAACACTGGAATTTATTAGAAAGAAAAAAATGCTATCATAAATTTTCATTATTCCTTACAGATAAGAGCTCTTTATAAGAGCCTGAGATAGCACCAGGCAGAGAAGTCTGCAACATCATGATGCAGATCAAGGATTACTTTCTGATTAATGATATCTGATAATTGCAAAGTTGATAGAGCTGTTGTCCACAATCCTGAATTTTCTGTTGGTATTACAGCCTTCTTAAAGACTTGCCCACAAATTATAGAAAAATGAATGCGTCTTCTATGTTCAACACAACTTCCCATGCCATCTTCAGTCGTGATAATCCAATTCTGGAATACAAAACTAACATCATGGGACTGTGCCAAACAGGCTTCCTAAGCCTTTTAGATACTCTCTCCTCATTCATCTGAATCACATGGCCACACCATTTTAACAGACTTTTAAGCAGGGCGTTTTCCATCTTGACAAATAGAAGTTTCCACCTATTAGATCATGTATTGTACAGAAAATACAAGCTAGTTGAATGTAAGGTAGAGAATAAGCTATTAGGTCATGTGAAACTGAAGGCTGCAAAAAAAATTCACAATGGGATACTAACATCATGGGATTTTGCCAAGCACTGGTTGGCTTCCTACAACGTACCTTTTGTCGGAGAGAATTCCATTAGTTCAGTCGTCAGAGCAATGGCGTACAAAGCCAGAAGTTGCAGGTTTTAGTCCAGCTTGAGTCAGACATTTTAATTCTCCTCCTTTCTGCAGAATACACAACCCAATGTCTGAAAGCTTCCATTTGTCATCAATACGGTTGTAAAAATAGAAATCTGCAATTTTTTAAATCTTGTTTATCCTAACCTGCCCTACTTTTTTTTTTTTAAGAGAACCCCCACACGTCATTCCTGCCTATAATTACCACCAACCATTCTCACTGCCTTCATGTCTGTTACTTCAAGATGATAAATGATATAACTAGTATATCCAATGATATAACTAGTATATCCAAACTAAAGAAAAGTTCTGAGACTTCCAGGACACAAACTCCTGACACCAAATCTGTTGAAGGTATACAGGTATAACATGAAAGAGAATAGAGCTAGACATTCTTTCAGACCAAAATTTGCTTCAAATCACACAAATTGATTAAATTTTTACTTAAATGTTTTATTTTCTCTTTCAATCTATTTACATACACATCACAGTAATTATGAAAAACTAGCATAGAATGGGGAGAGGGTATTTTACATCACATTACAGAATGAAACTTATAAACTAGTTTAAACAAAACAGTATGTGAACCTGCATATGAAAAGGTATTTTAGTTTAAAGTTTTAAGGAACATGCAAAAGGCAAGGTTACTTTCCCCATTAAAAGCTGTGTTATTTTTCTTTTATTCATGTAATTTTCAACTGTACAGCTAACCCATTAGAATATTGCATGACTATACATAACTTCAAAAGCATTAATTGTAAGATTTTCTTCCTTAAAAATTATTTATCGATAATTCTGTCAGCAGAAGCTTGCCAAAGTGTATGTTAGCTCTGTGCAACTAGTAATTTAATATTTTGCCCTCCATGATTTATTTAACATGGCACCCTTAAATATTGCCCAGTCATCCCAGGATTTCATCTCACCACCTCGAGTAGGCTACAATAGGTAAGTTGCACTACACAGCCAGGGGCAGATTACCCCTGATGTGTTATTCCTAGTAACCAAAGACATAATTGCAGAAGTGTTTGGCTTACCAAGAGAGCTTGGTGGAACAGCCCTATTTAAGTTTCTTTGAACATTTAGGTGCCTGCTTGTTGATTGGGACCGCCTATTACAGTATCTAGGGCATTAGAAAAGATATTGTGCTATGCTTGTACAAAATTATATTTCATATTTCCCCGTTCGTCATATAAAGATGGCGACTGTGAAATAGAAGCCTTTAAATTTTGTGACGAGCTTTACCTAATACCGGCAAATGTTCCTTCACAAGAATTGCCAAAATTAAATTTTACTAGATCACTCAACAGTGTGGTGCCGCAGATTGGAAATAATGTTTAAACTGTTGCAGCTGACAAAATATTTTTTTACTTCATTTATTGATTAAAATTGTAATTATTAAAAAAAAAAGAGAGAGAGAGCAACATTCATGCAGATGCCAAAATTCGCAATAAGGTAAATGTGAATTTTACATGACTGTTCTTGGAATCCTTTTGTAGAAGCCACCAGCAAAATAGGTGCTGACAATGTCGCATTAAGAGGGACTTCAATATAAGAAAGTGCTTCCCTAGGAGGACTATCAGATGATTACATCTGGTGGTGATTAAGTGTAATATGTTGGTATTTTAATTATAGAGAAAGTGGTATTACTTACAGACGGTTGTATCAGCAAAGGCTGACTGTATGTGTTGGTCATCTGTTTCAAATGTTGCTGAACAGTTTAAAAAAATATAAATGTATGGAATAATTGTACAGTAAGTGGAAAAGGGTGAAGCAGAAGCATACAAAATCTGTAAGCACTGTTCCAGCTTCCTTATATTTCTAAATTTTACTGAACTTAAAGGAAACAGTGGATCACCAAATGATTCATTGTACATTTTCAGTTCCTGTGAAATTGTGATTTCGTTCGCATCTTTCGTTGGTGGCCCCTACATTTATTTAGCATATTGCATTCTTCCAACTCAAAACTAAACCCAGGCAATATGAATGTTACGGTCACTATCAACATCAATGTATTTAAAATGTAATGTTCCTTCTTTTTCTACTTTAGTTTCAGCGAGTTAAACCCGTTGTGTAAGGTGGGCATTGAAATATGTATCATATGCATACTGTGTAGTTTTAATTTGGCTGGGTGTTTATAGTTTTCTTAGTAATATTCAAATTTATAGTAGTTCTATTTAAATAGATTTCAACATAATACCATTTCGCTTAGTTAAGTAAGCGTGTTCCCTCATAATGTTCTTCATATTATGCTGTGAATTCACTTCTATATTTGCAATAGTGGGTCAAAATGATCCGACAGGTTTGTGTACCTTCGTTTCAGGAGAATACTTGAGAGTCAAATTTGAATTTTCAAGTTCAATAATTATATAAGTACTTATAAATAAAGGTGCATCAAGTCCACAAATGGTGTTACTGAATACCTGACCACTGGTCCCTTTTCATATGCAAGCACACATTTCTACCATATAATAGGCAGCAAAGAAATGTACAAATTTAAAGGATATTTCATCAAGAAAGCAATACATAAGACATGAAACCAAACCACAATAAAAACTTAAAATCAATCAAATACTGGAACTTGAAAGGTTAGATAGCATCAATTAAGATATACAGATGGTTTTCAATTCATTTTTTTTTTAGTTTCCTTTATTTTTGTATAATTTGGCAACACTCCAATTTAAAACGATAGTTGCTGTATGTAGGTTTTCCACTTTCATATTTTCTGAAGCTTGAATTAAATCAGGGGAACACTTGGAAAACAGAAAAAAAATAATCTACAGCCTTCACCTCATTTTCCATAAACATTTTCATCACTGTATGCAATGAATAGAAAAGAGTCTTCCTCATGATGCTCCTAGAACAAAAGAGAATATGTGTAGAAGTAGGGCCTATTCACATAGTCATAGAAAGCAATTTTCCAAACACCCCAAGAAAATGTTATCTTACAAAAATGATAATTTTCTTCTTGGAGGCATAACATTCTGAAATAAATAACCCTTTTGTAAATATTCCAATGTAGCCTATATTGTGTTAAAATTTGGATTTGATCAGATAACGGATGTATGAGGAATAATAATAATGTTATTGGTTTTACGTCCCTTTTAACTACTCTGGCTTTTCGAGACGCCGGGGTGCCGGAATATTGTCCCGAAGGGGATCTTTAACGTGCCAGTAAATCTACTGACATGGTTCCCTCGCATTTGCACACCCTCAAATGCCAGCTGACTGCGCCAGGATACGAACCTGCAACCTTGGACCCAGCAAGCAAGAACGCTAACGCTGAGCCACGCAGCCAGTCATATGACGAATTAATTCTGAATGTTGCATGGTTGACCCACGCTTAAAAACAGCACTTCTTGCAATCCAACTGCGATAAAAATATTAAAATATAAGTTAAATGAAAAATTCCGAACATACATGATCTAACGTGAAATAGAACGAGGAAAATGATGTTATTGGATTTTCTGTAGGACTATTGGTTATTTCATAAACAACCTTCAAACTCGAGTGCACATAATATTTTGGTCGACAGTAGATATGCGACATTTTGAAGCTATCTTTTCAGTGTTGCCTGCACAAACTGTCGACCAACTAATGACATCAAGGTATTTAAAATGTCGAGTCATGTTTCTTCTTTCTCTGCTTTGGTTTCTGTTCGAGTTAAATCTGTTATTTCTAACTGATTTTGTGTAAGATGGACATCGAAATATGGATAATATGCGTACCGTGCAATAATTTGGCTGAGTGTTTATAGTTTTCTTAGTACTGTGCAAATTATACTAGAGTTTAAAGAAATGCTGCTCTGCACACTGTGCAATATATGACAATGTTGCATAAGCAGATTATTATATGGATTCATCCTGTCTACATTCTCTCTTACCCTCAACAAGCACACAGGCCCAAATTTACCATGAAGTAGGATGTAATCTATGGTTGCAGTCACCAAATATACGAACGAATGAATGCATTGGATAATTCCTCTTTCCCATAAAAAGCATTACATTTTGACAAAAAATAAATTTGCAAGAGTCTATAGGAAACCCATCTGATATCTCACAAAGAGAGTTCCGAATGCTGTTTTGATATTTATCAATGTTATGATCACTTGTATATCTATGACATCAGGAATTGGCACTGGGCTCCTAAATAGCAAAGCCATGGAATCTCTATACATACTTTTCGGATCTTGGGACTAAACTGATTAGGTATTGACTCAAAAAGCCTTGCCTAATTATTAATGTCAAGGCATTTGAACAGTATAGTAGAACATCGATGATCCAATTACTGACCAAACAAAATATTGGTTAACGTGAAGCATTCTAGTGGGTAAATTCATATGTATGTCACATGTAATTCTCCTATAAGGCATCCAACGTTTAGAATGAAGCATTGGTCTTATGGCGCGTTACGACAGGGTTGCCACTCCATGAGAGGAGGCACATTCAGCGATTGTGCAGTGACGAAGACTTGAATTAAGTACTGTATAATAGTACTAATAGTAGGCTAACATAACACATACAACGAAATTAAATTAAATTAACTATAACGTATGCTGAATGCGACATAAAGAAAACAATCAAAATAAAATAAATAAAGTACAAGCCCAAGGAAATGTGTGAAGTTTCGACTGCAGTTAAAGTTGAAGTACGTTATTAAAGAAAATACTCCTCATTGACTTACCTTTCATGATTTATACTTTCGTTGGGTTTAAGGATCTTAAAATAACTGAACACATTTATTAGACCTGTGTTTCCCTCCTTCTGAGCACTTGACCACGCTTTCTTTTCACAAAACTATCCATTGTTGTACGTGAAATACATAATATACAACACGTTAAATCTAAGAGAACTGCTGCACACACACTGAAGATAGTCAGCCGAACTACTGAAATACAAGCTCGAATGGCACAGTAATAAAGCTGTGAGTAGCAAGCTGCACCCCGCTGTCCTTGGAAACTTCATTTTTATAATCTGCGGTCAATGAACAGCCCGGCCTGTGTAAACAATTAAACCTACACTCTGGGTAGGCAGGTAGAAAACTTCTTCCAACATTCCTCTACAACTCGCAAACTGGCATGACATGGTTATCTTTAAAAATAGAAAAGTTGGCAGCATACGAACTTTTTCAATGCTGCTATGCGGTTATGAGAGATTATTCAGAAGTTTTACCTACATGAAAATTGTAATATTACCAGTATAAAATATTTCAATAATCCAATCATCAAGACGGCACATTTAGCTACACGTGTGCGAAAAATAGGCATCACAAAGTCAATGCAACATGATATAAGATCGATTTTACTAAAAAGGGGACTCAGTTTATAGTTTTTTTTTAAATATGGATATCTAATATTTCTAGCATTCATATCAAGTTTACGTAGTTGTAATATAGGACAAAAAAGATCGGCAAAGCATAGTTCTACCCGAATATGCTGTTTTTTCGACAATGAAAAGTTTCCGACTGATATGGCAACAGTGGAGTGCTAGAAAATGACAGCGTCATATGTGTCTCGCGTGCAACAGAAAGAGAGAAGAATATCCCTATCTAACCAGTGCTTCATTCTAAACGTTGGATGCCCTATAGCAGCCATTAGTAATGTAGCACTACATCAGCCTGCCAACTGGTCTACGTGAGCAAACTTACGTCGTCTGTGGCATTTGAGCTTTTGCTCGAGACATTGTGCTGTCGAACCATTTGCAATGGCGACTAAGCGTAAACTCATTCTCAGCGTTTCAGATTAACACAAATAGTTAAAGAGTGCTACAAAACAACGTCTACAATGCAAATGAAACTGGTTTGTACTGGAAGAAAATTCCAACAAAATCCCTAGTTTCTAAGAATGAAATGTCAGCACCTAGTTTCAAGGCAAAGGCAGGCACAATTCGGCTCGATGAGCAGCTCTCCAGCTCGGGAAGGATAAAGGAGCCAAGTGTGTGCTCTGGCTGAAAGGACAGCCTACCAGCTGCCAACACTGCTCGCACGGGAATGGATGGGTCTCAAAACAGATTTATGGCACCCTTTTAGCAGCTTTATTGCGCCTAATGTATCGTTCCATTCAGTGCATTGGATTATGATGAGGAAATAAAATAAATAATTGTGTGTATACAAATGGCATGTACTAAGTAAATATGTTAATTATATTAATTTCAGTAGGTTATGCATAGGAAGCAGAACTATTTTGGCATGTGATACCTAAATACTCCTCGGGTAGATTATTGAGAGGAGTGTCGAATTTCACTCTCCAAACTTCTATGCTGGTGGAAGTGATGTGTTCCATAATGACCTTCTAAATTGAACTTTTTAATACCTAATATCTTACCACATACCGCACATTGTGCTCCACTTTCAATTTTGGCGAACAAGTAATCATACTCCCAACCCAAGTTGAAATGTACATCAGAATGCCACTTTACCGCATGGCTTTGACTAGCCATCTTGAATACACCACATACTATACAATTGTAACGCGTAAGCATAATATACTCAGCCAGGTACATTGCTGTGGGGTTGCTCCACTTATCGCAATCTGGTCTTTAAAATACTAACTATTAGAAGTCAGCTGCTCACGGCTCTTTCCACTCTCCTGTCATCAACTCAATGAGCTCTCTCTCTCAATGACCACCTATGCTTATAAGGCAAGCAAATCATGCATCACTGCTATGGTATGTGGATATGTTTCGGAAAACACAAGCTCCCATTACTAATCATTGGGAAGTCTAAAAATCTTCGATGCTTAAAGGGAATTAAAAACTTTCTGGTTACGAACAACAACCAAAGGAACTGATGGATAGATACAAACATTTTTACAGAATGGTATGACACTATTTTAACCCTGAAGTCAAAAAACATCAGCTTACAACAGAGAGTTCTGGAAATGTTTTGTTGTTGATTGATAATGTCCCAAGTCATAACTCAAACCTTTCACTGAGAAAATAGAAAGATTAAAGTTTTTTTTCCTGCCTCCCAATGTTACTTGATTCCTCCAACCGATGAACCAATGGGTTATTGAAAGCCTCAAACATTACAGAAAGGCATTACTTCATATGGTTATGATCAGAGAAGAATATGAAAAAAAAAAAAAAAAAAAAAAAAAAAAATTCAGCAAGTGTACACCGAAATTAAGTGTACAGTACATGGCAGCAGAAGCTTTGGGCTACTGTTAAGGATATTACACTAGCAAAAGCTTGGAATAAGATCCTTTCATCAGATGAGTATCACTGCACCTGAAGAGCCAAAACTGTCAGGGCTGATCACACATCTTCAGGGTTTGAAGAATGCAACCAGAAAACATTCAAGACTGGTTCGAATGTGATGCCAATGATTTTGGTCATCAAGTATTGACTGGCAATGAAATCATTGTCACCATCCTGGACGAACAAGACCCTTGCGACAATGCGGAAGAGCCTAGCAACGGCAATCATGCTGAGAAAGGACCATCCAGTGAGGAAGCTTATCACTGCCCTCACTCCCTATATACAGTTTTGTATTTAACAACACTGTTTCTATTTCATATTGCTCCTATGATACTGGCACAAATTCTTTCGTAATTGATCGGTTACCCGAAAAAACAATTATCCGAAGACCACCAGTACCGAATTGCTTCAGATAATCAAAGTTTTGTAAGTTTGGAATAATGTTCCTGTTCTACGAGTATCAGTTCATGAACACTACTGCCATCTGCTATGTCCTTGTTTTGACTATTCTTTGACTTCCATTATTGTAAGACAATTATTAACCATGCAATGTTTCATCGTGTGGTGTACTGCGCTAATCTTAACAGGTTATGGGCCCAGGTACACGGATATAAACAATAATAGGCCAACCGGTATTATATACATAGATCGTAGTAAACGTGTTCGAGCAGATTGAAAGGCAACGATGAACGCGACAAATACATAGAGAAATTAACTCCTTAGCAAGAACAATTTCGATACCTGGAGCCTGCAAAGACAAGCTATATTGATTACAAACGATCTGTGGGAATACGTCGATGGTACATCAGTGGAACCAGAATCGGCTGCGGACCAAGGCAATGCCGCGGAGGTGAGTTTGTGGCAGAAAAACGATAGGAAAGCTCGATCGCTTATCATTCTATCTGTATCACTAAGTGAATTGAGACTAGTGAAAAACTGTGATAGTGCACATGAAACGGGGACAAGTTGAAGGAAACTTACAAGTCAAAAGGCCTGGCGAGGAAAGCCACACTTCTGAAAAGGTTAACCCTGCACAAAGTGGCAGAAAATGGTGACTTGCATGACCATTGGAGTGATTTTTTCGACACTGTGGACAAGCTAGGAGACATGGATATCACAATAAATGAGGAACTACTAACGATCATGCCATTGTATAGTTTGCCCTTCAGGTTCGGTCTAGATGCTATTTTTAAGAAAACGGGTGCCCTCGTATTGAAGGAAAACAGTGACTTTGTGTAGGCAGATAGAATTGGCGATTTGTACTACGTATATAAATGAGATCAAAGAGAGAGCCTGTATAGTATCAACCAAACCTAGCAAAGTAACACTCTAGTTGCTACATCGGCACCCGAGATGTGCAAATTTAATTGACATTTTGCAAGCAGTGCGGATACATAGTGTTACAGGAGTACAACTTGTGGATCCTGATGTAAAACTGAACTGCAACATATGCCTTAAGGGGAAGATGTGTAGGGCTCAATTTCCAAAGAAGCCAGAGTGGAAAATAGAATTATTGGATCTGGTACATACGGACGTGTGTGGTCCAATGAGGGTTAACTCTGTGGGAGGTGCAAAATACTATGTCGAGTTTATTGAAGATCACTCAAAATGGTATGAGGTACGGTCCCTGAACTCCAAAGCGGATGTTTACAAGGCATTGAGGAGACATTCAGATAGAATCACGGGATTCATTGCCAACTCCTGAGGCATCTCGTGCAAAAATTATCGAAGAGACATATCTCACGTTCCTGACTTGAGGACAAATTTACTCTCCATGGGAGAGAGGTAAATACCATACAATGGATAATTAACTAAATAATGAAATGTATGTTTACCCCCTCATTATTCCTGTTTGAATGGGGGTCAGAGATAAGGTACATTAAATTTCTATTTGCCAGGAGGTGTAATGGTCAATTGGGCACTGTTTGATTACAACCTTAAAAGACGAGCTATTAAAAGAAGTGACTGGAACTTGGCAAAGAGATAGAAGGAAGCAGTTGTGACCTTGAAAATGGGAAACCACAGAAAGGATTTCAGATATCTCACAGAATTTGAACCAATTCGTTCACCAAGCCCAGGAGAGCCCTGTATTGTTGTCATTCCATCAACAGCTGCCACAAGGTAAATTTCATAAGACAAGCATTGTAGCCTGACCACAGCTCGCTTTATTCTAACAATCGGCACCTCGGCATCAGGGAACTAATACAACTCTCCGCTGGCCTTCCACGTTCGCTCCATATCGCTTGTGGAGCTAGCACCACACCGATAACACCAGCAGCTCAAGGTAATGCGAGATGCTGCACAACACCTGATATTGTTGATTGCATTGGATCGTTTCAGCATAGCTCAGGTGCCCTTGTCTTGCATCACACAACCAACCGACAGCATTTGAGCTCAATCTTGCCAAGTAGCCAGGCTGATGCCTTTATTTTCAGATATCATGTTTCTGAAAAATGTTTGGTGTCAAGTTTCTTTTAATACTAATATTGGGATTAGAGTACTTCCAACACTCCCTTGGCAAAAAAAAAAAAAAAGACAAAAACAGACTTAACACTGCTGCCAATGCAACTTTTATAAACGAGTGTTGCCAAACCTGTGAACTTTTATTCTTTCATGTCTACTCCCAAGACTTAAATGATCACATTTTATCAGTCTCAAAGATTATTTTCATTTAAGTTGAACAGAATATTCTTACTAAACCTAAAAGTTCTGCTTAATTTCCCGACTCCCCCAACACAATAAAAAATGTGCAAAGCTTACATACAATAGAAACAGGCAATTACTGATATACTTTTTTGCGACTCTGGACTGACAATCTGTAAACAGTCAAGAAGAAATCGCTGGCCGGCATGAAACAACCTATAATTCTCACAATGTAGCAAATATTTGTTATCATATTAAACTACATTCCCATAAAACCAGGAGAAATCAGAGACCATAATATAAACATTGTCTATTGATATCACGAAACGCACCGTATTTCTCAGTTTTATTTATCATGGTCAAAACAGGTAGCCTACTGGAAATGAGTGGCCAATGCGATATAAAGATAACCGTATTTCTCTAATTGCAAAATAAGTATCAATACAAACGATTAGTACATTCCTTTTATTAGCACAACCAAATGAAACTCCGGCTGCAAGCAGTGGACACCATGTGGCCAGAACAACAACAGCCATTTTCAAATCAATTTCAACAACTACCGTAATCGATTGTTTCCGACTATCGATATTGGTAAATATCAATTATTGTCTATTTTTTTCGCTGGGAACTTGCAAATTTTAAAAAGTGCAGCGCGAAAATTTTGTAAGAAAACATATTCAATATTTTTCGATAAATTGGACACTTTTCGGATTTATTGCATTTATGGGGTAAATTCGCAAGAACCCATAGGTATCGCAGTTTGTCGCATATTCAGTTTTGCAAATTGTGAGTATGCATGGATGCATAGAGATGATGAAGGCAGCTGGACCCATAGGGATGCAATGGTTGTACAGATTGTTTCAGGTGATATGGAAAAATAAGGAAGTACCAGAAGAGTGTGGTAAAGGTCTAATAATCCCGGTTTTCAAGAAGGGAGATAAAAAAGACTGCAACAACTACCGAGGAATCACCCTCATTTCACATGTGGCAAAGGTATTTGAACGGATACTCGAGGGACGACTGAGGATGGTAGTGGAAAAGGAAATGGAGGAAGAACAATATGGATTTCGAAGAGACAGATCAACTTTTGATCTTATTTTTACGATGAGGAATGTGATGGAGAAAAGGTGGGAATACAGAAAGGATTTGGTGATGACCTTTATAGATATTGTGAAGGCATATGATAATTGTGCCAAGACAACTGGTTTGGGATGCATTGATAAGGAAAAAAGTAGGTAGAGCTGAAGTGGAAATGATTAAAGCCATGTATCGTCAGTGTGTCAGTAGCGTGAAGACCAAGATTGGACAAACAGACTAGTTCAATGTAGAAACGGGTCTCCGACAAGGGAGTGTATTGTCCCCCTTACTTTTCCTCACTGTCATGGATGGAATCCATAAACGAGTGAAACTGAAAATGGGAAGCAAAGGGACGAAGGCCTTACTCTTCGCTGATGACATAGTGATATGGGGGGACAATGAATTGGAAGTCCAAGAACAAGTAAATGTTTGGAACCAGGAGATAGAAGAGCATGGAATGAAAATCAGTGTGGAGAAGAGTCAGAGATGGTGATGACAAGAAATGTGTGAGATGGTAGGGGGAATATTGCAGTAGATGGAAAAGCATTACAAGTTGTGAAAAGCTTCAAATACTTAGGGAGTGTCCTAACATATGATGGAAGGATAAGTGAGGAAGTTGCTAAGAGGATCCAACAAGCAAATGGGTTTTACCAGAGTGTGAGGGGTCTGGTGTGGAACTAGGAAGTTCCAGAGAAATGTAAAAGAATCTTGTATTCAACATATTACACTCCCATATTGACGTATGCAGCAGGCACGTGGACAACAATTAAATGGGAGGAAGGTAGAATCCTGGCAGCTGAGATGAAGTTCCTTAGAGGTATAATTGGAAAGACCCACAGAGACAAAATCAGAAACAAGGAAATTAGGAAGAAAACAGGATTCCCAAAGTTACAAGACAAAATCGAGATCAGTAAGCTAAAATGGTATGGACATATGATGCGAATGGGAGAAGACAGGATCCCGAAGTGATTATTTACCGAGAAAGTCACAGGAAGGCGCCAAAGGGGAAGGCCGAGGATGAGGTGGATGGATGCAGTGAGGGAGAACGTTGAGAAAAGAGGAGTGAAAGTGGAAGATGTACTGGAAGAGGGACGAGAGTGGTGGAGAGACAGAAGAGTATGGAGGTCCTTGATTCACACCCCGACCCACATCACTGGAACCGGGAAACTAAGAAGGAGAAGAAGAAGAGAATGCATGGCCATAATAGGTAACAAATAGTTGAGAAAAAAAAAAAAAAAAAAAAAAAACATTTTAATTCGCATTTATCACAGTTTTCCCATATCTCTAGCCATAAACCAGCAGCGTACTTCACACTGTGCAAAGTTGCACAGCTGCCACACCTGTGAATGTACAGTGCAGAGCTGTGGTAGGCGTGGTGCCTGGTCGATAAGACAATGGTGCGCGCGCAATATGGGAGGAACGTATCCTGCAATGCTACTTGTTGTGCAAGCGCTAACAAGAGCAGTCTCTGAACCGGGGAATCGCGGATCCTCCTGGAACTTTGTAAATACGTTGCGTGAGCCCAACTAGGCAGAACCATGAAGAAAAATCTTTCGGAAATTAACTTCCCCTTGTACTAGATGAAAAATTACGATTTATACGTTTAAATTGGCGCACCAGCGGTGTGAGCTTCATTGGCTGCGTCAGAGGTTGCTTCCCAACCGTACTGTGCTTCCTGGCCTAAGGCGAATGAGAGGCAGACCCGGCGTACACTTGTATTCGTATACGGAGAGTGTCCCATGCATTGCATGATGAATGTTAACATTGGTAAAGTTGTTGTCTGGAGGAAACATATGGAAAATGTATGGAAAGGCCTCCCAGCATTCAAGAACAGGACCTGTTGGACAGTTTGGATGGTATGTTGATGGTTTTGTCCCTATCTGGCTTTCTGGCGTTCGTTTCTTGTGTGTTTATTTGTTGTGCTAATTGATATTTACAGGTATCATAACTGGTTGTATAGTAAACAGTACTATGAACGTGGACACCTATTCTACTCTTACTGTCGCCACACATGAGCTATAGTTCCGCTCCTTAAAACAACAATAACTAACTAACACATGAGCCACCAGATGGCAGTAACACCAGTAACACCAACAACTCTGATGACGATAATATTTGGATTGCCACCGATAGCTCACCCAGGAACATGACAGACAAAGGAGTAGGAATGAAATACAAAATGCTGTTGAGTATTGGAAAAGCGTGAAAGAGGCGTCTGCTTTCCTTTTCGTCCGTAAAAAGTAAGTTCTACCGTTTAAAAAGTAAGAAATATTTATATTTGTCGGCAGAGCACGTAAAAAGGGGCTGCACTCCTCGCGACAAATTGAGGAGAATAACATGTGCCGTAAAAGCCCAATTGACATTGCCCAATAGAATAATGACATGACAATTCAGCAATGGGCAATGCTAGCTGCGCAGGACGTAACATGTACGGGGCTCAAAGCCAACCATTCCTGGGTGCAGCACTTTAAAGATCGCTATAATATCATTTCGCGAAAAATAACAACTGTGAGGACATCAAAGAATGACCATCGAGAAATGAATATTATGTCAGCAGCAGATATATTCGTAGAGGTTACATCGGTTCTAGATTCTTTCGGCCCTGGAAACGTATGTAATGGGTTCAATTTAGAGATGTGTTTGGGTAGGACACTGGCTATAAAACGGTCGAAAACGGTTTGCTCCAAAGTGCAATCAGAGGGGGCACCATGCACAGTTATACAATAAAGCCAACAGTAACAGCAGCCGGCAAGCTGCTTGGACCTCTCTACATAATTTTCAAGGAACCAAAAGGTGTGCTTGTTAAGAGGGTGAAAGAAACTATGTTTGCACATGACAATATTTACGTTGTTCCCACAAAACCTGGCAAAATGGGATCCGCACAATTGAAGGATTGGTTTCTTAATGTTTTCAAACAGCATGTACCGTCTGGGAATGTGGCACTCCTTTTGTATTCCTTTTCTGGACATAAATCGTTAGAAAGTGAAGAGTGCATACGACTGATGATCATCCCACCTGGGGCCACAGCCTGTTGTCAACCATTGGATGTATACGGCTTTAGGGCCTGGAAAATCTTTGTCCGTAGATTTTCGAACACCGTTCGGTTATTGAATTTTGACATCAATTTGCCCCAGAGAATTATGATCTTGAAAATGCAGTCTCTGACATATAAACAATTGTCGTCCCCTCGTTTTATTTTAATGTGGCAATACCGAAGTCAGTATCTGTCAGACATTCCCGGACGGTTTGAACACCCTGAGCCATATTGTTTCGATATCAGTGCAATACAATGGAGCACTTGCACTCGCCCGTGTTTCATACGGTGTGGTTGGTGTAAAACCAGTTTGTTTTTCAAACATTACCAAGAACATCACTGTTGTCAGAACTATGTGAAATCGCTTAGTCACTTACTCACTTGTGTGACTATTGGTTCAGTTTACTCTGTGTTGTGTTGTAATGATATGTATTTGTGATACCTTACATTGCAAAGATGCAGCATTAATGACCCATGCCGCAGCGCAGTTTGTGAGTGCGAGTACGGGAGGGCGGTCGTTTGGAACGTGATCTTTTGAGCCACCAATCAGGCGTGAGGCACACTCCCATTTGACTAGCGCGCTGAGTTCAAATTGTTGTACGTACTGCCGTCTATGGTGGGTAGGAGTTAATTTCCGAAAGTTTTTTCTTCACAGTTCTGCCTCGTTGGGCTCACGCAACGTACCTGCTAAGTTTCAGCAGGATCCGCGATTCCCCGGTTCAGAGACTTCCCTTGTAAGTTTGAAAATTACGTATGTGTTCTCTAAGATATGAAAGAGCAATTTGTAAACAGATTTCAAGAACTTTCAGCTTTGTTTCCTGTGTTTGATTTTTTTTGCATGGCCATTTTCTGTATCAGTGAGAGTGTGTTTCTATCTCCCAAAATTTTAATAATGGCACCCCGTGGCGTTAACGAACAGCTGATTCCTCACCTCAAGTTAAAACGCAATGAGAGTGAAACGCGAATTATGATCCGCATCATCCTGGCTTGTTATTGGCTGGCAATTATTACCAGCCATTGGCTGCCCGCGGGTTTGTTTACAATTATCACCAACATGGTGGCGAGAGGAATAGATTTCTACATCAATTAAATTGCTAGAAATCTATTCCAGTTCATGACAGTATGAAGTGCAAATCACTTATTGATGAGGAATTGTATGTGCGTTTATATTTAAATTGAAGCGCGACACTGTTCATCAAAATTTGTGAAAATAAAAGTACAAATCAACACTCTTGCCAATCAACTGAAAGTTTCTACTACTTTGGATGTAATGGATGTAAATCAATTGGCTGTCGTTTCCACCAGTTTTATTCGTCAGTTCGAAATACATTCAGTACAATAACCTTTTGTGCACTATAAAACTACATTATAGACCATTGCATATTGATGTTGCTGTCTGCTTATATTTACCAATTTCATGACATGTAATTTGTAGGTTATGCCTAATAAGGCATACAACTTAAGTGGCCGTTTGTAATGTGAAGTCCTTACTGTATTTATGTACAAATATTATGGTTTAACTAATGAAGCAAGCATTAAAAGTGCAGTTTGCACTGCCACCCTTTTTTTGTTTAAATATTGATATGTAGTTTCTCAGTCTGGTAACTTCTTGGATTTGCTTGAGATAGATTTATAGTAATATACTACCTTATTAACCTGCAGGCTGAGTTTTTTTTTAAAACATGCCCAGGTGCATACAGTAGCACAAGACCTACTGCAGGCTATGTCGATCCTAAATGTAGGCCTATTATAGTGCTCATGTCAAAGGTCGTCCTAAAGTGTTAACTATCGAGACTTGATTTGCATCGAAGATAATTTCAGCCGAGTCTGGCAAGGCTTCATAAACTTGGGCGTGACTTCACATTTTCATTTTTCCTATACAGCTTTTGATACCAACCACTTAAATCACAGTATTTCAAGATTTGCTCTCATTAAACATCACCAACACTTTTTTTTTCCCCTGGTGGTGGGCTGTATTGGAGTCTACAGAAAATAAAGTTGAGAAATAAAAATACATCTTAGGTTTCCATGACACAGTTGCATTTTATCCTACTATATCTCCTAATTCCTCATGCTGCATAAATAAACATGACAGATTACAGCATTAGCAATGATGACAGTAATTTATGAATTGTTGAAATGTTTTTAAAAGATGCATAGAAAGAGGCTTGATAAATCCTGTATCATCAAACCATTTAAACATTCCCACAGAGCTCTAATCAGAAGCTCATTTTATGTGCAACAGGTATGTAAAATAAACCTCCCTCCCAATAACTTGTAGGCCTAACCTGAACATAATCCATGTTAAGAGCTGTTTTTTGGTTCACAGGAAAACCTACCATTTAAAATCTTGCACATACCGGTAGGCTACTAATCATATTAAGGTGCAATTAACTAGGGTAATTTTAAAAATCATGGCTATCAACTACTGATTTAAATATTCCAGACATCTTTCTTAACTCCACTTTTACTGACAGCGTGTAAGTCCTTACTACTGTCTTTCAAGCCATTGACCAGTTGTTTTTTTTTTTTTCATGAGGAACCATTTTAGTCATTCTTCTCTATGTGAAATACAGCTGATGACAACTGCCTGGAAGACTCGGGTGTTTTTTCTTGTGTCGCTTCTCTGGTTGCCTATGACACTTCCTAATTATTAACAGAATGTTTCATTGAATTGTTGTATCCAATTGACCAACTGGTAATATATTATGGTTTGCTTTAATATTCCTATGATACACTTTTAGATCTCATATATTAATGAAATATACAACAACATAGGCTGAAATGTTGAACCAATCTCCCATTCCCTAACACTCCCAACTAATAGGACATAAGCTACCTAGTGGTTGGTCTCACAATGCTTCCATCTACATGTACCGTACTAGGTCTAGTAGTACCATAGGTATTGTGACTGTTTCTCCAACTCTGTCAAGGAAACTGATTCTGAACTAAGATCTGGAATGGGGTACACTGTCCCTCGAGGGCAATCAAGGACAACTTGAATCATTCAAGTGATTTTTCTATTTCATTTTACCAACTAACCAGGTGCCTGGAAATGCTAGTGAAGGAGGCACCTAAGTAGGCTAGCCTACTGGTATTCACCATTCAGAGAACATTCTCAGCGACTTGTCTATGCATAGGCCTATGACACAATTTTCAGAAATTGATACAGTAGTCACAGAACACTAATGGTGCCCAGTACTCGCAGCTTAGCATAGGACGGAGTGGATTCCAGCCACAGATTAACTTATTGTCTGCCAACGGGTTTTCAAACAAATTGAGCACACACCCAAGTACAGGGTTCTTGACCATAATGTTCCAAGCCTCTAAATGAAACACTCCTCTTTAAGACTTTCTGGTCTTGCATCCATGGTCGATCAACATTATCCTGATCTGTGTTCTCAAGTTTCTGATGGTTATGGACATTATTTTTATCCTGATAACTTCATATTTTAAGGGGTTGGGGTACATGCCCTATTCTTAATTAATTCAGCATAAGATCATTGAATCCCCTTAAGAAAAATAGGGAACATCCATGTGTTATTTGACCATAGGAAAGGGAGAATTTAAAAAACTGAACCTCTAGGGACATTGATGCAGATGACTCCGAGTAAGTAGGCTAGATCAAAATGAACATTTTTCAGTGTTGCCTTAATAAAGGTTGATAACTTTCTACCGTTCAACATGAATAGGCCTATATTGGATGGGAAATATTTTTATTATTTGCAGAGATTACAAGGATGACTTGTTGATGTATCGTTATTTTGTTAAGCGAACATAAGTTCCAAGTCCATATCGTGTTGGAACCCATATTTCAGTGCTGCCTTAGTAAACGAAATATTCAATGTCTTTCAGTCGGTCAACACGGTTGCACTTAATGGTAATAAGAATGAGCATTATTCCAAAAAAAAACTGTAGGCTACATGCAGACCTAACATGTCAAATCAATCATGCCTACAAGACAACAAAAATGCTCTATGAAAAACTATTAAAACCCCATAATGGTAGTCAAAAATAATCTCAAACCACCGCCACTATTTCGCGAAGGTGCAGAAAAATCTTTCTATAGTACAGCTATTCGTAATAGTTGCTACTGTTGTGATAAACCGCTACTGGTGATAGGTCCCCGAAATATAACTATTTATCTTAATGTCTACAAGATAACGAGATTGCCAAAAAACCACAAATCTATAGAAGGCAACACTAAAAATGGCTTATCTAATCCACAAGTCACCCACCCTTCACCAACATTATTAATATTTGTAATTTACGTAACTTAGGTTATGTTAAATTGAGGTTAATGGCGGATTTGATTGCGGCTGTGTGGCGGGAAGGACCCAATAATTGCTCAGCCAATCAGGGACGTTTTGATTGGAGACCATGCTCGGAAAAATTTTAGATCGTTTTGATTCTCAGGGCTTCGTTAAGCCCCCACCCTAGGCCGTCATCGTGTCCAAAATGGCGGCTTAACGAACACGACGGGGTGCCATTATTAAAATTTTGGGAGATAGAAACACAGCCTGAATAGAGCACCAACTAACTTACAATTGGAATTAATCGATTTACAGTGCAATGCGTGGTTGAGGGACAAGTTCTTTGCTGCAAGAAACTTGACCGAATTCTACGAAAACTTTCCCCGTAATGAATTTCCTCACCTTCATCACGAGGCCGCCAAACTTACGAGTATGTTCAGTTCTGCATATGTATGCGATAGATTTTAACGATATTAAAACGTAACAAACCGTAGTTCCGAGCAGGCATTTCAGATGAGAATTTGAGAAGTTGTTTACGCTTGTCTGTAACCCGTTCATTTGCGCCTAATTGTAACAAGATTGCTAACGCACACAAAACAAGGCGTACTGCATATGAGAACAGCAATAAACATTATGTGTATCAGTCAAAATGGATGGTACTAGTTTTTAATTGGTGTGTGAAATTAGTTGTATGTTTGCCATTGTAGAAACATTATGTATTTTGTCTTTGAGTAAAGCTGTTATCGTGTGATATTTGGCACAGCAGAAATATGTTGACTTTTTCCCCTTTTGCATAGGAAGGGAGACAGGTACAGGGTGGCGCACGAAATGTCATACATCAAAAATGATTTATAAAATGTGTAAATCTGGGCTCACAACCATGTCCTTTCGTGAACAGAAACCGTATTTCATGCGTGATTCGACAGACAGCAGCACATATCGCACATGCGTACCGGCTTCCAGTTATACAACATGGCGGACCAAGGGAAGTTGACGCGCGAACAGAAGATGAAAACAGTGTTGTTTTATGCGGAAACAGAGTGTAATTTGGACTCAGGAAAGGTTTTGTGTTCATTTCCGTACCCGATGGGCTCCTTGCTGGCAGACTGTGTATAGACTGGCCAGCCAATTTAAAACAGAAGGCAATATACTGGAGAGAAAACGGACCCGTCTCAAGCCATTCCGCTCACCGGATAATATTGCTGCTGTGAGAGCGGCTGTGGCTCGGAGCCCCTCAAAATCTACCGGAACTGCCTGTGTTCAGCTGGGCATCTCTCGTCGGTCAGTTCAGAGAATACTGCAGTCTGAGCTTGACCTATTCCCTTACAAAATGACTAACGGCGCTTGACAAGCAACGGCGTGGGCTATTGCAGGTGATCCTGTACTGCACAACACATGGTTCAGAGATGAGGCATACTCAACGGTGCTGTGAACAAACAGAATGTCCGGTTTTGGGCGAAAGAGCGGCCTGCTATTGTGCACGAGGTTGAAAGTCATGGTGTAAAAGTGTGTGTATGGGCTGCAATTTTCAGTCAACAGTGTGCGTTACATGGACATGTTGCAAAACAGTTTCCTTCCACAACTCTTTGCATCACGACTACCAATACAGACACAATGGTTCATGCAAGATGGAGCTTGTCCGCACACAGCAAACGTTGTGTTCTGAACTTCCTGCCCGGGCATTTCGGGCCCCGTGTGATGTCCGATATCCCGAATGTTTTCAGAGAGCTTCAATCAGGTCACCACATAATCCCGACCTTAATCCCTGTGACTTCTTCCTGTGAGAATATTTGAAGGAGACAATCTACCACCAGAAACCAGAAAATGTATTGCAATCGCAAGCGGCCATTGTGTCTCTCTTCCGAGGACTGAGTTAGGACATTATCGTAGAATGGTCACAAACCTGCAGGTTCATCTTGAAGCTGTTGTACGCCGAGAAGGTGGACATATTGAACATATCCTGTATACTGACTAATCATGCACGTTTCAGTGAATGTTTTAATACCATATTTTATTAAATACGTTGTATATTAAATATTCTATAAACAATTTACAATGTATGACATTTCGTGCGCCACCCTGTACATGAATGACTATACATTTTGTGCGTAAAACAGTTCAGAGTTAACATGAACATAATTTTGAAAGGAAAAGTTTTGCCGCTCTTTCCTGGCCCCTCCCTTCATATGACTAAGTAATGTGATTAATGCAAAATAATACTTCATGAACAATACGTTCGGTGTTCTTCCTACATTGGCTGCAAAATACATTCGTCACCTGCTAATTGACCTGTACATGTTTCTTGATCAATGACACTCCCCCACCGCGCGGAGTGGGGGAATTTAGGACGTGCGGTAAGAGAGGGGATGCACACCTGTTATTCTGAGACGCACACTGTCTGCACTGCGCGGCTAGACCTAGGACGGTGCTGCCATAAACCATTTGTGCAACGTCAATATTATGGTTTTTATTATTATATATATTTATGTATCTATATAACATAGCAACCCTGGACTGTATTTTGGAAATTCTCAAAATCCATGGCACATTTAACTCCAAGATATTCCTTTTCTCAAAAAATGCTCTGCACGTATGTGCAGTGACAGTCAACAATCTGAAGATTCACCAGCATCAAAATACGGTCTCATCTCAAGAACTACTGGTCCTAGCAACCTGCTACCAAATTTCTATAAAAATGTTATCCTTGAGCTCCAACTTTCCCATTCAACGGAGTTATATTAGGTAAACATTTTGCATCGTAAATTACTGAAAATTAATCAGTGAACATGGAGACAAAAATTACCTTCCTGTAAATATATGTCTGCTTTGTTAATTACTATTAGTATATTGTGATGTTAAGTGTGTAAGTAATGTTGGGCATCCTAATAAACAGGTGCTCTTGTAACCTGCATCACAGGTTGGCAGATGTTTAGAGATGAAAACCAAGCAAATATTATATTTTAACACAGAGATATTGAGTGCTTCAGAATCATGAAGACTCCCCACATTTGCAGTCCCATGAAGCCACACAGGTAGGTGGTAGTATCTGATGTATTAAGGAGACATGACAGTACATGGTTATCCTTGCACAGCATATTTCTATAGTTCGTCCCTCTTCTGCTCTCCGACTCTCCTACTAAAGGATGGGCCTCCAAGTCAAAGAACAGCATGTGCATTAATTCAAAGTTTGTTGAAGAGTCAACAACATTTATTTACTGCAGAACCCTTAATTAAACATACCAGTAAAGCGATTGTCATGGGTCTCGGCTATTGAAGTATAAGCAAATGCCAACCGTTGCAGCAGGAAAAACGAGAAGAAAGTCATCAAAACTGCAGTGTGAAAATGACAACAATGAGTTAAATAGCATTTACCTGGTACAGAGATCCCATGGTAGCACTTGTTGGAGGAATTACATTATTCACGAAGAAAAACAGGGCATCTTCTGGTCGCAAATGAATTCTCTTCCTAATCAGGAAATAAAACTGGCCAACTGTGAGATCTGATGGTACAAGGTATTTCTTCTTATCCAAATCACTAATTCTTGCTTTGGGTGCCTTCTCAACAATCACCTGAAAATAAAAAACACAAAATTGCAATTGAACCTTTAAAGGGGGAGGTCCAGCTTACCAGGTAAAAAATTTGCATTTTTTTATTATATAGATTTTTAAGCAGAGTTTTAGGTTTACTTTGCAAAAAGAATTTTTGGAATATCTGGCCTGGATCCAGAGATATGCAAAATATTGCGACCAGATGACATGTGCTGCCATGCCTTCTTCCTCGTACACTTTCGTTCTGCTTTCCTTATGCAAATGTATCACCCTCTAAACCGCGCGCCATTGATAATATCGATACGTACATTTTCAAGACACGTTTTTGTTTTGTTTCCTAGGAGTCCTATACATCTGTGTTATAGAATATCCATGGTAACAAGTTCCATCATGGAACAATTCTGTGTTGTTCTTCCATGGTTCCATGTGTAAATATTGTTTTGTAAACAACATCGGTGTGGCCTATCAGTTGTGTGATTCGGTGTGAAACTTGAGGTATACTGCAGTATGGGTGCTCGAAAGGTACATTATAAAAGTAAAAAAATGTGTTTCAAAGAGAATCAGCATAAGAAGTCTGGAAAACAAGCAGTGAGTGATGCTGATAATAATTCGACACCTACAGTTGTATTATCCAGAGTTGGAATCTGACATTGCGGCGCCACTGGGCAAAAACAGTTGACGACTAGATCGCACACAAGGCTTGTTGCCATGGAAACCATACAGCGCTGCCAATTTGAATGACGCTATTTGGCCACGTGGAGCCTTCGTGGCTTAGGCGGCAGCACGCCGGCCTCTCACCGCTGGGTCCGTGGTTCAAATCCCGGTCACGCCATGTGAGATCTGTGCTGGACAAAACGGAGGCAGACAGGTTTTTCTCCGGGTACTCCGGTTTTCCCTGTCACAATTTCATTCCAGCAACACTCTCCACTATCATTTCATTTCATCTGTCATTCATTTAATCATTGCCCCAGAGGAGTGCGTCAGGCCTCGGCAGCCGGCACAGTCATATCCTCGCCGCTAGTTGGAGGCTTCATTCATTCCATTCCTGACCCGGTCGGAGACTGGAAGCAGGCTGTGGATTTTCATTTCATTTGGCCACGTGCTTTACGCTTGACCAGTCGCTTGTTTGGTTGCCCCCAGAGTGCACACTGACCTCGCTGCGTTATAATTGTTTTGAGTTAATTACTTTCTCGTGTAGGATTTACACTTATATTTATAATTCATTAGTAACCGTTATTTATTTATTTGGTGTTAGTGTAAGTTTAAGCTTAGGTTCGTGTGAATTAGATCAAGGTTACCGGTAGCTTTCTTTTTGTTTGCGAGTGGTGACGCGAGGAGTTGGACAACTTTTCCCTGGTACAGGTCTCGGCAGCATATGTTGCGATTAGGATGAGGGTGTTGACAGCTGAAAACGGGGCGAAGGTGGTGTCGCATGTGGAAAGAGTAGTAAGCGAAGCACGGGAACCTTAAGGTGTTATTGACACGGCTGTGGAAGACTTCATAATTTCCCTCGGCGATTCCTCATCCACCAGTGCAGGATCCAGTGACGGAGAAGACCGGCAAGATGATGATATGGAAGGGATCTCTTCCCAGTGATAAGCTTTTGTCTTCTAAAGGGTGAGTTAATAGCCTATACGATGAACGTATATTTTGTAATACATTTATGTGTTTCTTGTGCCTTGAAACTTATTCTACAGGAGAAATTGCTAAATAACACGGAAACAATCACGTGTTGTAGTTTCGCTTGGAACATTTTTGCTTTATGATAGTAGGCTATTCGTAATTTTGCTATTCATTACAATATTTTAGACCTCTCCTCAATTTTACGGGCTATTATTTTATCTTACAGTGTGCACCGAACAGTTTTAAGCATTGCTTTGTTTAAGATTTTTGAAAACCATCTGAGTAAAAAAGCAATCAATGTAATAACGGTGCTAATGAGCATGATGAAATGAACGGGAGGGTGAAAGAACGCACGTGCTGGCTAGTAGCATACGTGGCAACGCTGCCTTTAGTTCAACGGTTCTCCACCGAACTGTCAGATTCCAACTCTGGAAAATACACCTATAACCTCAGTGCAGCAGGCAGGAAGCTTACTCTAAATGTTGGAGTTGAATTTGATGGTGATATGGGTTGCTACATTTTTTATGTAAATATTATGTTTCGAGGGTTACAGAAATGTCTTAGGTGTGTGTGTGGTGAACCTGTGGTACTTAACCTAACCAATTTTGGAGGTTTGGGCTGTAAGGTGACAGTTAACTGTGAATCATGTTCTGAAGTAGGTACTTTTTACAACATGGCAGTATTGGGGAAAACAAAGAATGTGCTATCTGTAAATAGGAGAGCAGTTTATGCCATGAGGTGTATTGGGCAAGGACTACAAGGCCTAAGTGTGTTTTGTGCTATAATGAACATGCCACCACCTGTGCAGAGAAGTACCTATATCCGTATTGTGTATCATATTCTCGATGCCACATCTAATGTTTCAGAAGAATGTATGATGCAGGCTGCAAAAGAAGAATCTGAACTTAATTCTTCTGAGGTATCAATGTCTTGTGATGGAACTTGGCTGACTAGCAGCCACACTTCACACCATGGTGTAGCTGTTGCTATTGGAGCTAAAACTGGTAAAGTTGTGGACTTAGAAGTACTTTCATCAGTATGTAAGGGATGTGAACACTGGAATGGGAAGGGAAATACTATAGAATATGCTGAAGTCATGGAAATACACTCAGAAGTATGTGGAAAAAATCACTCAGGTACAGCTGGCAGCATGGAGGTGGAGGGAATGAAACGAATATTCAGTCGGTCAGAAGAGAGGCGGGGGCTGAAATATGTCAACTACATTGGGGATGGTGACACAAAAAGCTACAGTGCAGTCAATGAAATGCAACCTTATGGGCCTCACATAAAGGTCAATAAAATAGGCCATGTTCAAAAACGCATGGGGACTCGGCTTAGAAATTTAAAGGCTAATTATAAAGGGAATTAGAAGATGGCAAACCGCTGTCAGGTAAAAATAGGCTCACTGATGCTGTTATTAACACCTTGACAGTGTACTATGGCAATGCCATTAGAAGTAATATCACTTCAGCTTCAGAAATGAAAACAGCCATTAGGGCTATCTGGCATCACAAAGCCTCAACTGATGAAACACCTATGCATGATTTCTGTCCCAAAGGAGTTGATTCTTGGTGTAGTTACCAAGCTGTCTCTGATGGCAAGGAGAAAGAATATCATCACAAGAATAACATACCTTTGGCAATAATGAAAGAAATTAAACCCATTTTTAAAGATTTGTCTTCCAGTGATCTTTTGAAGCGGTGTGTTGGTAGTCACACACAGAATTGTAACGAATCTATGAATGCCAAAATATGGAAAATATGCCCTAAAACAGGATTATGTGGCCACAAAACTGTGTTGATAGAGCAAAGGATGCAGCCATCACATTCAATGTAGGGATGAACAGAAGAATGAAGGTTGTAAAAGAAATGGGACTGGACCCAGGAGCTTACTGCATTCAAGGACTGAATCAGAAGGATGTCAGACGAATTCATTCAGCTGAGAAGAGGGCACTTGAATCCACAAAAGCCAGGATATGCAGAAAGAGGCTCCAATTGCAGGAAGAAAGAAAGAAACATGATATTGAAGGAGTGACTTATGGACCAGGACAGTTTTGAATGGTGAGGGGTCCGAAAGTTGTATTATTTTTATGCCAACATTTTTAAAGCTGTTTTCCTGAAAACTATAATTTTTAATACCGTTTTCACCATAATTCTGTTATTATTCCATGGATTATGATGATTTTTTCAGGGTTTCCTCCCATAAGGCTGTACTACAATATGTACCTCATTCAGGTCATTAGGATTTATATTTGTTGTTTATACTGTATTTTTTTCTAAAAAAAAAAAGAACTATTTTCCAGCTGCTCTGAATAAAAATCAAATAAAAGTACTTAATATACAGTTTATGCTAGTGATTGAGGTACATTTTGAAGGTGCAGATGTAATACCCACCTTAAAAAAAGAAAAGTAGACAATTTCTCATAAACTTGGGATATATAAGGGAAACGATGATGCATGGCAAAAATTTGGCAAATTTTCTAAAAAATTCTTATAATAAGAATTTTGACACCTTAAAAGTTGCTTTTGGTTGCCACAAGCTTGCCATTACTGTGATACACATTATCATAATGTCAACAATATTTGTAGCATGTTCAACAATCGAATGAATATTGACATTTTTTCCCCCCTCTTAAGCTGGACCTCTCCCCTTATTGGAAATTTGTTACATTTTTGCCAGCTAAATTATGAACTAAAATCCTTTTTAAAAATTAAGTTAGAACAAGAACATGACATATCAAGCCTTCTCGGTAGTCTGTCCGTGGGCCTCACTTGGGCCACAAAGGTATTTCTGATAGCGAATATCACACATAAAAATGCTCAGTAAGATGTCCCAAGCCTCTATGTCAGGGATGGCCAACCCATGACAAAAAAAAACATGCTGCATAAGAAGGTGATAATCTTGAATGTGCCACTTTACTTGAGCCAAACCCCTTCCATAGTTGGCAGAACGGATAAAGAAATTATGTTTCTATGTATACCTTAAGTTAAAAAAGAAGAATGGATTACAAAATAAAACTTTTTTTCACCAATGACTCAATAGATTTGCATTCAAACGAAACTGGCTCCTTAGAGAGGCCTTTGGAGATATCCTTCGTCTTCACTAGTACTTCAATGTAGGGATTCAAGGATGAAGTAGCAAGAACCAGAATACCAGAATACTTCTCAAAAAGCTGTCAGGTTCCGTGGCTAAATGGTTAGCGCGCTAGGCTTTGGCCCGAAGTGCCCTGGCTTCGATTCCCGGCCGAGCCATCAGGGATTTTAATCTCCTGGGGTTAATTCCAGCGCCTCGGGGATTGCGTGTATGTGACGTCTTCATCATTACTTCATCCTCATTGCGACGCGCAGATCGTCCACGGGCGTCAACTAGAAAGCCCTGCAGTCTGCCTCTTCGGAGGTCACACGATCATTTCATTTCATCAAAAAGTTCATGATGGAATAGGTTATTTCACATATATACTGTATGTTCACAAGAGGATGGAAAGACAGATAGAAACAGAGTTGAGTCAAGACCAGTTTGGCTTCAGGAGAAACGTAGGAACAAGGGAAGCTGTATTAAGTCTTAGGGTGATTTTGGAAGCTAGAATAAGGAAGGTTAAGAGAACGTTAATGGCATTTGTAGACTTAGAAAAGGCTTTTGATAATGTTGATTGGAGTAAGTTGTTTGACATTTTGAAAGAAAAAGATTGGTATAAAATACAGGGATGGGTGGGTGCTCTACAATCTATACAGAAAGGAACCAGACAGCAGTTATTCAAGCGGAAGGACATGAGAGAGAAGCTCTTATTCAGAAAGGTGTAAGGCAAGGCTGCAACTTATCACCCATACTTTTCAATCCATACAATGAACAAGCTATGAAGGAAATTGGAGAAAAGTTCAAAATAGGAGTAAAGATTCAAGGAGAAATAATTTCAACCAGATTTGCTGACGAGATTGTCATCTTAGCCGACACACCGGAGGATTTGATCGAGTTTTTAAATGGTATGGATTCTGTCTCGAGGAAAGAATTCATGATGAAAATTAATAAATGTAAAACAAAAATATTGGAATGCAGTCCAAAGAAATCAGGAACACCTATGGATGTGTCGAGTTGGCAGGTGAAAAGCTGAAGTAGGAGACTTCTGTTACTTAGGAAGCAAAATAACCAGTGATGGACGAAGCAAAGAGGATATAAAAAGTAGGTTAGCACAGGCAAGGAAAGCATTTCTACAGGAAAGGAATCTGTTGACATCGAATAGAGATTTAGGTATTAGGAACTAATTTTTGAAGGCCTTCGTCTGGAGCGTGGCACTCTATGGAAGTGAAACTTGGGACTGTTGGTGCAGCAGAAAAGAGGAGAATTGAAGCATTTGAAATGTGGTGTTACAAGAGAATGATGAAGATCAGATGGATAGATCGAGTCTCCCTAGTGCTTCCCAGACATGCCCTATGGAATTCAAATCAGGAGAGCGATCAGGCCACACCATGCGTCCAATATCTTCCGTTTCCAAGAAATCAACCAAGGAAAGATGTTTCTGGAGACTGCTAATGAAGAGAAGAGATAGGTTGGTAGGACACTAAGACACCCAGGAATAGCAATCTTAGTTATAGAAGGAAGGATCGAGAATAAGAACTGTAGGGGTAGACCAAGGTTAGAATATATTAAACAGATTGCCTTGGATGTAGTGTGTGGTAGCTATGTAGAGATGTAACGATTAGCTCGGGACGGGGAAGTATGGAGTGCTGCATCAAACCAGTCGAAAGACTGAAGACTCAAACAACAAGAACAACATGTTAACCCAAATTTAGAGCATATTGCAGGGCCATGTCTTATAGGACAGAGAACTGAGATGGGGGAAGATATTTCTGTTATGACAGATGACTTATTCATCTGTGAGATTTGTTACTTTCTTTCCACTGATGACAAAGATATCTCAAGCCCCTAAAATGAATCTTCTCTGACCCCTGTTTCAGCAAATTAATAGATGTTCTTCACAATTAATTTGTTACCATGGGTAATTTTCAATGAGGAGGCAACATTATTCAATGTTGGGGCCAACATGCAGAAAAGTCTAGTGAACACGCAAGGACAGACTGATTGTTATTCCTATAGGATTTTGTAGTCTAGACCAATAAATGTATTTTCCATTTTGTTAGCAGCCAACAAAATGAAAAACTCAGAGAGAGAAAGAGAGGTGTATTGAAAGGTCGCTCTTGTTTGTCCGCCACAGCCCTGGAACCCTCATACTATATACTGTGCACTGGTGTCCAAAATTAAAGCATTTATTTTGCCACAAAACAGTTTAAACAAGCGAAAGTGAAGTAGCAACAATGTAAAGAATACAGAGCGTAAACCACTGCAACATGCATAACAGTAGACAAAAACGTTCTTTGTTTTCTCCAAATTCATGGATTTGCAAACACATTCCGACAACTAGTTTATGTGCTCATTATGGGGTGTGACCACCTCAGGCAGCAATACAGGCCTGACAACGGCGGGTCATGCTGCGAATGAGGTCATCAATCTCATGTTGAGGCAGTAACGCCCATTCTTCCTACAGAGCAGCTTCCAAGTCTTGGAGAGTGGTTGGTGGATGCTGACGTCATGCAACTAGTCTCCCTAGTGCGTCCCAGACATGCCCTTTGGGATTCAAATCGGGAGAGCGATCAGGCCACAACATGCATGCAATATCTTCCGTTTCCAGGAAAACATCAACCAACTGTGCTCTATGAGGTCGGGCATTATCATCCATCAATACGAAGTCTGGGCCCACAGCTCCTCGCAACAACCGAACATGTGGTCCCATGTTCTCGTCACGATACCTGACAGCAGTTAAACCTTGCCGATTTACCTGTACAATTTCCTGAAGAGGTGTTCATGTAGTCAACATAATACCTGCCCACACCATTAGGGATCATCCTCGATATCGGTCTCCTTCTTCAATGATTGGGTCCCGAAATAGTGTTCTAGGTTCTCTCCAGATGCGAATCCGTCGAGAATCACACACTAGACCAGAGGTGGCCAAACAGCACTCCGGCCGCACTGGCACTCGGGCTGCACCCCAGAGTGCTTCTGGGGTGGACGGCCTTGCAGTGATGGTGGGGGAAGACTATATGTCTGTCTCTCTCTTGCTTTCTTGTCTTACTCCCTCCTGTACTGTCTTTGCTGTGTCGAAGGTCAAACGGTCGCGGTGTGGTGTACCTTATATTGCTATCTGTAATCTCACTTGACATTATTTGATCGCAAGGATTAGTAACGATTGACTATGGCTAGCGCTGAAAAGAAAAGGAGAAGTGGAAGTGCAACTTCTTTTAAGAAAGAGAGGGAACAATTGTTTTTCATCTCGCACAACGGAAACACGATGTGTGTCATATGCCAATGTGGTGTCGTTTGCTTGCGAAAGTACTCACTGGAGCGGCATTTCAATCGGAGACATCGGCAGGAATTTGGCGCTCTCGAGGACGAAGAGCGTCAACTTAAATTTTATGAGTTGAAATCAACGCTAGAAATAGGTACTGCAATCGTAAGTATCTCGTTTTCTAGCAAATGTCTGTCGTTTTAATTACATTGTGATAGAATGGATTTCGTATCTTTAACAGTATGGTTTTTAATCGAACATGCTAACGCGAAGAAGAAAATCACACTTTTGGCTCCATAGAAGAACACCTGAAAATCCTACATGTGCAGAATAAGGGCAAATTAATGAACATCTTGGAAAACATGGAAATGCATATGAATCAAAAATTAGACCCCATAAAAAACTTGAATGATCTTACTTACAACGACAACATTCAATTTAATACAATGGCAACAAGTAGTTCCGTGAAGAACTGAACAGCCTATTTTCATATATCCTACTTATATTAATTGCCTCTATCAACATACGAATTTTCAGTTAGATTGCTGTAATAGACTCGAAGATATTGAGAACCGCCTAAATATTTCAGATGGTCACCATGTTGGATTTTTATATATAGAGTAGGCCTTAAGAGTTATGTACTATTACATGAAGATTATTGTAATAATAATATCGTATGGCCTCGGGTGCCAGGTGCAAGCTAATTTGACACCCAGAGGGTAGCTTGCACGTCGAATTTCGTTGTTCCTTGAATCACTATGAAAGACAAGATTATTGTGTAGGTGTCTTATTCAAACTTCAATCGCATGATATTGAAATTCAAAATGGCGGATATGTAAAAGGTTTATATTCTAAAGGTAAGCAAAATTAAGAAATTACGCAGGTTTACCGAGGATTACGCGAGTGACTAAAGTGTTAAATATTGTGTGAACAGTGTAGGTAAAATACGTAAGAGAAATACAATACATAACTTGCTAAAAGAGAAGTCATATAACATTTAATATCATGACGGTCAACTGTGCTCCATGCGGCAAAAAGATCAAGAACAATCAGCAGGCTGTAGGATGTGATGGTGAGTGTGGACGCTGGTTTCATGTAACATGCATGAAAATGAGTAAAGACACGTACCAACAATTCCGGAAAGATGATACTTTCAAATGGTCATGCAATCGGGAAGACTGCCTCCCGCAACCTAACCTCAAAGAGGTTATGGCATCTTTCTCCCAGAAACTTGAGGAATCCCTTTCGGCGATGAGAGAAGAAAACCACGAGGTAAGAAAACTAGCAACTTTCTTATCAGAAAAGTATGATGAACTCCACCGGGAAATTGAAACTCTGAAGAAAGAGAGAAAAACCGTCAAGGACGCAGAAATGGCAGCATCTAGAGCTATCAACGAATTGGAGGAACTAAAACAGTACCAGCGCAAGAACAACTTGATAGTGTATGGAATACCCACGGAAAGAGAGGAGGATGTATTTCACAAAATCTCGGACATTGGCAAGACGTTAGGAGTTGAAATCACCAGGGCAAACATAGACGCAGCTCACCGCCTCCCGTCAACAAAGCCTGGGCCTCAACCGATAATTGTGAAATTAAATAATAGGTGGAAGAAGGAAGAGATTCTCAGTAGCAGAAGACAAAAGAAGACCCTGAAGACGAGTGAAATTGGTTACAGTGATGGTGGTAATATATATATATCAATGAACACCTGACCCCAAGAAATGAAACCATCGCCAAAAAGTGCCGTGAATTGAGACAACAGGGAAAAATCTTTGCAACTTGGGTCAGAGACTGCAAAATATACATTCGGAAAAATCAAAATGGACCCTCAAAGCTTATATCAAGTGCTGAAATACTGGATGAACTCGCCCTCTCAAACTAAAATCAATGTAATAGTAAGATATCTACTAAGTATTATCCCATATGGAACTAGAATTACAGAAATTAAATTTTTTAGGTAATGCTAATAATAATACACTAGAATTAACCGAGTGTAACTGTAATACACTTAGCGATTATTATAAGATTAAGGACAGTAAACAGATAATAACCGATACCAGTACACTAAAATGCGTACACATAAATGCACATAGCATAAAAAACAAGTTCGATGATATCCAAATAATGTTAGACAGAATCAAAGGTGTAGATGTCCTAGCAATCTCAGAAAATTGGTTAACAGAACAAACAAAAATGTTTTTCAATATTAAGAAATATGTTGCATATCACATAGTTAGAAAGCAAACTGGCGGGGGAGTATCTTTGTATATTTCAAACAAATGTAGCAGTACCCTTGTAAAGGAAATAAATTCCACCCACAGCATACTGCACATTACTGTGAGAAAAGGCCATCAAGAATACAATATAATCACTGCTTATAACCCTCATAAAAGCAACATTCCACACTTTCTAACTGATCTCGAAGTAATTATTAGTTCTTACTCAACGAATCCTGTTATAATACTAGGTGATATGAATATCGATCTATTATTTGGGGACAGATATACTAGTAGTTATATTAATCTAGTCAAATCATACGGTCTAGTCTTATGTAATACAAAATATCCAACTCGTGTAACACAAACTAGCTCTACTCTAATTGATCATGTATTGGCGAACGACTGTGACAAAATATGTAATGTCTATAATATTGATAATGATTTGAGTGATCACCATTTACTCATCTGTGAAATGAGAAACAAAAAGATAAACAGGAACTCAATATGTGATGATAGGCCAATAGAAAAGGATAAAATAAACTACAAAAAACTTAATAAATATTTAATAACTCAAGAATTTGTATGCAATGAAACTAACATCAATGACTACTACAATAAATTCTGTGATTTTATTAATAAAGGAATAGAAGCCTGTACTATGAAATATACGAATAAGGAGCCAAGTGCCCCACCAATAAAACCCTGGATCACACAAGATCTTTTAGCACTAATACACAGGAAAGATAAGATATATACAAAAACCAAAGTCAAAAATCCATCTGCAGAAATTTTAGAAGAATATAAAATTATTAGCAACCAAGTTACAAAACTTAAGAGAAACCTACAAAGAAACTACTTTGACCAAAAAATTCAAAATGCAAATAATCAGACGGAAGTGTGGAGTGTTGTTAATGAGATGTTAAATAGACCAAAGAAGGGGAAAAATGAAATTGTCAAACTTATAGTCGACGGCACAAATGTCGAAAAAAAGGAAAATATATGTGATGAAATTAATAAATATTATGTCAATATTGCTAACAGTATATGGGAAAATCAAGGAAACGGTTCTACCTCGGGCATTACAAGCTATAAAAATACTACTAGCACTAAGACAATCTTTATGTTACCTACTGATGCTAATGAAATACAATCAATTATAAACTCCCTAAAACACAAAAACAATATAAGTGAGGACAACACTACTAATGTCATGCTACAATTGTGTCTTGAGGGCCTTACACCATATCTTGTCAAAATAATAAATCTTTCACTGATGACTGGTATATTCCCCGATGCCTGTAAAGTCTCTAGGGTGGTCCCGATCTACAAAAAAGGGGACAAAACCCACCCATCAAATTACAGACCCATTAATATTATATCTGCCATCAGCAAGGTTCTAGAAAGCGTTGTTAAACGAAGACTTATGAATTTCTTCATGAAAAATGATTACTTTGCAAACTGCCAATATGGGTTTATTCCAAATAGAGGAGCTGATAGTGCTATATTTGAAGTAGTAACTGATGTAGAAAAGGCATTAGATGAAAACAAACTAGCTGCTGGTGTACTAATTGACCTTCAAAAAGCCTTCGATCTGGTTAACCATAAGATTCTCCTTAATAAACTAGAATTTGCAGGCATCAGAGGAGTGGCACATGATTGGTTCAAGAACTACCTCACTAACAGAAAACAATATGTTGCAATCGATAATGTAAAAGGATCTCAAATGAGAATTGACACAGGAGTACCTCAAGGTTCTGTCTTAGGACCAATTCTTTTCTTGGCCTATATTAATGATATAGTATTATTAGAATTGAAAGGCAAGCTTAAACTATTTGCAGATGATATTTTTATACTCTATCTGGGAACATCTGAACAGGAAATTATGCTAAATATTAATTATGATCTCAATAAGCTGGTGGATTGGTTGAGAGCACACAAAATGGTTATCAATATCACTAAAACAAAATATTTGTTCTTCCATAAACCATCATACAAGATTGAGGCCACAAACATAGTCAACATAGCCAACAAAGAAATAGAAAGGGTTAAATCGGCAACATACTTAGGTATCACACTAGATAGTACACTAACCTGGGAAAATCATGTAGAAAATGTAAAACATAAAATCAGCCCTTTAATTGGTATTATTTTCAGATTAAGATATAGCTGTCTTACTAGCCAACAATTGAAAAATATATACTTTGCTCTGATACATTCACATCTAATGTACATGAATTTCATATGGGGATATTGTAAGAAGGAGCTGATAAAAGAACTTGAGATACTCCAGAAACGTGCTATAAAATCTATCTTTGGATTACCTTGGCTCACACCCTCAAATGAATTGTACTCAGGAACTAAAATTATGCCACTGCAAAAACAAATAGCTATGTCAGCAACAGTATTTGTATACAAATTAGAAAACAAATTGATACACACACACATCCATTTTACCCATGCAAATGACATTCATCACTATGCAACAAGAGGAGTAAATCAAATATTCACCAGCCATTCCCAATCCATTAAATTTGGAACTAAAGGAATTATGTCCTCTATAATAAAAGAATACAACTCGCTACCATTAGGCATAAGGGAAAGTTTCTCTATAAAAACATTTAAGAGGAAAACAAAAGACTTCCTATTAAGGAATGAATAGCCAATGTACAATAGCCTTAAGCAATGCAATGTATCATACCGTATTATCTCTGTAAAGTTAGTCACTAGCAATCTAAGTTACTATTAAACTAAACAATAATGTTACAAAAATTATATATATGCCATGCTGTAACTATGTTACTTGATTGTCCCTAACACGAGCTCAGGCTCATTGGGACCTATGTAAATAAATAAATAAATAAATAAATAAATAAATGATAAGGACACAGGAAATAAAAACGAGATTTTAAAATTTCGTGGTTATGAAAATAATTGAAATGAATTAAGATGCCAGTGGATTAAAATTTATATAAGCATTTACCATACCAAGTTTCACTGCGCTCGGATGGTTAAATCGCGAGAAACGTCCATTTGAATATTTAAATTTCGCGTCGCTGCCATGTTGGATTTGTGCTCACCAGGTTATTGAACGTCCCATAGGTGAACTTATGTTTATATCCTCTATACACATACAACATTTCAGTTTGATTGCTGTCATAGATTACTAGATATTGAGAACCGGCTAAATATTTCGGACAGTCGCCATGTTGGATTTTAATATATGTAGGCCATCGAGTTATCTGTTGTTAGATGAGGATTATTGTGTACGATCATCATTCAAACTTTGATTTCGATCGCAGATTAGAACACAAGAATAAAAACTTAATTTTAAAATTTCGCACAGCTACCATCTTGAGGTTGTGTAAACAATTGAACTAAATTAGATGTCAGTGCATTGAAATCTGTATAGTCATTTTCTGTACCAAGTTTCACTCTGTTCGGATGGTTGAATCGCGAGAAATGTGTATTTAAATGTTTCAAATTCTCTTGGCCGCCATGTTAGTTTTGTAGTTAAGGTAAATGCACCAATGGTCGTCATGTTAAGACAGACTACGTCAAGAAAATATACATACCTTATACATTTTGGTAAATTTAATCAACAAAAGCACTGTACCTAACCTTAAACTCTACTCAAACACTAGGAAATAAAAAAAAGTATACTAGTCTTATCTACTTCTGAAAATTTTGATCGGACCTCTTCTGCAATTCGATGAAAAGCATGGGCCAGACAAGTAACATGCACGATCTTATTGTAAAATGCTTTGAGAGATTTTGCTGCCTTTACCATGTAAGGTGCTGCATCTGTTAGGAAGAGGAGCACATTCTCATGTTGTATTCCCCTAGCCCATATTAAACACATGGATTTATCGAACAGTTTGCATATCTGAGTGTGGTTAACCTCTTCCAAAACCTCTGAGGTTAGCAGAAAAGTTTGCCCGGGACTGTTTGTTTCTAGGGTCCCTATCACTACATTTCCTATATAACGTCCCTCTGAATCTGTAGTCTCGTCAATTGATACGTTTTTCCCCCATTCACGTATTCAGTTTAACATGTCTTCGTAACATTTTGATACGTAGTTTTTACGCAATGTTGATTCGTCTGGAATAGTATGACCAGTGTGGCATTCGAGGAAATCAATTAATTTAGGATTCAAGAGTTTAGTGCTTTTCAGTCGGTCAACACGAATGTACCCAAAAGAGATGGGTTATGCCCTAATCCTGAAATAAATTACATGAGATTAATAAAACACTAGGATGACCAGTTTCGATCGTCAAGCGATCATCATCAGATCCAATACACTTAGGCTATAAAATCTATGTTTGAAATACAGGTGAAAATATTTACAATATGTACAATTATTTAGTTGCAGTATTGGTACTGCAACTGTCAGTGTATGCTAAATGCAGTATATATGTTAGGTGAAATGCTAAATGGTGATGGCTATCCGGAGATTGTACTTTAGAGAGATTATATGGTTGTAAACTATGGTTAAACTATAAAAATTTTAGGCTAACTACTTATCTGATTGTCTTCCGTACTACAGCTATTCGCAGTTTCCGTGCTCACTTGAACTCGCTGTGCGGACGACTGCGGTGGTTATCTTAACGACTGGTTTTTCCCTGCCTTCCCCCCCTGTCCCTACGTGCTGTGGGGAGTGATCGCGATGTGTTTATGTGAGGTGTTGCCAACCTAGATAAGATGTATGTTATTGAATGAGGTGGATCTACAACTATTAAAGACCGTGGATTAGTCCTCGCCACGCGTGGAGCATAACCCATTCGAACTAAGCGTTGACGGTCTTATGAGGACGTCCCGGCACCTTTAATACTGCCTCTAATATGGGCCTTGGTTTATTGCAGAAGAAAGGTACATCGTACACCTGATCCAGATAACATTTACCTATTAAAAAACCCCTAATTTCCCCCCTTTTTTTTATCTAGCTTGGCTGTGTCGCTAAATTGTGTTTTGTTTCCGACAGGGTGTGTTTTTTAGTAGCGTGAAGAGGGGTGAGCTCTCCATGAACGTGTGTTCATTTAGATTGTTGGGATTGTTTCGTTTGGCTAGGTGTATCTCGATTGCTTCCTTTATGTCAAGAGCTCTGCCTTTCGATTCGTGATGGATTATTTTAAGGTCCGACTCTATGTTGGTAAAGCTATGCCCTGCGTCACACATATGTTCGCACACGGCTGAATGTGTTCCGTATCTTATCGCATTTCTATGTTCATTATAACGTGTGTCTACTCGCCTTCCACTCTGCCCGATGTAATTAGCTTGACAATCGGTGTCTTGGCACGTTATAGAATATACCCCTGACCTTGAATACGGGTCACGTTTATTTAGATTACTATTTAGGAGGTGCCTAGCGGTTGTGTTTTTCGTCGTGAAAGCTATCTTTATGCCTTGCTTTTTGAATAGGTTAGTGATTTTATATGTATTCGCATTCACATAGTTGAAACGCGCAAATTTTTTCTCATTACTGTCCGGTTTGGGAATCGTTTTATCTTTATTTTTATGTTTGGCTATAATTTGATTTATTTTGCTTGGCGAGAAGTTGTTTTCCTTTGCTATTTGCATAATAGTTCTTATTTCCTTATTATAGTTGTCTTTTGACATGGGTATGTTTAAAGCCCTGTGCACCATTGAATTGAAACCCGCTAGTTTGTGCGTACTGGGGTGATTAGACTGATTGTCGATTGCATGCGAGGTTTGTGTTGCTTTCCGGAATATGGAATATGAAAGGTCGTTGTCTTTACGTTCAATAGTTATATCGAGATAATTTATTTTCCGGTCTATTTCGGATTCCTTAGTGAATTTGATAGAATGGTGAAGGCTATTAATGGATTGGAGAATTGTTTCTTCGCTTGTTAGTTCAGTATCGTAGATGCAAATTACATCATCTACGTATCTTTTCCATATTACTATTCCCTTTGTTGAAGTCTTTTCTAAGAACGCATTTTCTAGTGCATTGATGAAGATGTCAGCGATTAACCCACTTAGTGGCGATCCCATTGCTAGGCCTTCTCTCTGTGTGTATATTTTATTGTCGAATTGAAACACGTTTTGGGTGAGAACGACCCTCAGTAATCTCACAATCTCTTCAATTTCTTTTACCGAATTGTTGGATTTTAAGTTGTTTTCGATAGTGTTGATTGCTTCAATAATCGGAATATTGGTGTACATGTTAGTTACGTCGAAGGATACTAGCCTGAAGCTAGGTTTCATTTGTAGGGTGTTCAATGCTGTTACTAGTTCTGTTGTGTTCTTTACAGAGTTGTTTTTGTCGTTGGAAAGACGGCATTTTAAGATTTTTAGTAACTCTTTGCTGATTTTGTAATTAGGGGCATTCCTACAATTGACTATTGGTCTCATTGGGCATTCCTTTTTGTGTATTTTTGGTTGTCCCCTCAATGACGGTATTTTCGGGTTCATGTTTATTAGTTTTGATTTTTCAGCTTTGGTCAGTATGTATTCTGTTTCTTTTAGCGCACTTTTTATTTGTTTTTGGAATTTGTTGGTGGGGTCTTTTGTTAATTCCTTGATTTCGTTGTTGTTTAGGAATTCGACTGTTTTTTCAATGTATTCTGTTTTATTCAAAATTACTGTAGTGTTTCCCTTATCTGCTTTTGTGATGATTAAGTCATGTTCTTTTATTTTTTGTTTCAACGACTTTATTTCTTTGATTTGTTTGTTGTTTTGAATGTTATTGCTATCGCCCTCTCGTTTGAGGATTTTTTTGGCTTCGTTGGTGGCGAGATTTTTGGTTAATTCCCTGTCTTCTGCTGGGAGCTTGTGACTGGCTATCTCAATATCTGTGATTAACTGTTTTATATTGTGGTTCGTGTGTGCGTCTGTGCAGTTGTATTTCAAACCTTTGTCTAACATATTCATTTCACCTTGAGAAAAGGTTACGTTCGTTCTGTTGTTTACTCTGCTGTGGAAATTGAATTCATTGTTATTCGTGTGTTGTTCGTTAGATTGATGGTTCTGTGTTTCTCCTAGTTTTCTTAATTTATTTTCTAGCGTTTCATGCTTCCTCGTTGCTCTGATTTTGATGGTGTCATGTAGGTGTTCGGTGAAGCTGTCCCATTGGGCTGCGTGCCAGAAATTACTTAGTTGCAATTGAATGTCGTATAATTGTTGGTTAATTTTTTGCTTTCTTATGTATGCAAATCTTAATTCGTTTTTTATCCAAAGCGCTTTGGCTTGTTTAGTTGAAATGATCGAGGCTGGTGTGTTCGGTACGGTTTTAATTGGTACGTATTTAGGGGTGAGGTTTAGTTCTATACATTTTTTGTTGAACCAAATTGACTTGTCTAAATTCATGAGTTTAAGCCTGAGTGATTTGAATTTCTTGGCTTCACGATTTGCCTGACTAGCCGTGAACATTGTGGTGTTTGAAGACTTGACTTGAAGAAAAGACTTCAACAAAGGGAATAGTAATATGGAAAAGATACGTAGATGATGTAATTTGCATCTACGATACTGAACTAACAAGCGAAGAAACAATTCTCCAATCCATTAATAGCCTTCACCATTCTATCAAATTCACTAAGGAATCCGAAATAGACCGGAAAATAAATTATCTCGATATAACTATTGAACGTAAAGACAACGACCTTTCATATTCCATATTCCGGAAAGCAACACAAACCTCGCATGCAATCGACAATCAGTCTAATCACCCCAGTACGCACAAACTAGCGGGTTTCAATTCAATGGTGCACAGGGCTTTAAACATACCCATGTCAAAAGACAACTATAATAAGGAAATAAGAACTATTATGCAAATAGCAAAGGAAAACAACTTCTCGCCAAGCAAAATAAATCAAATTATAGCCAAACATAAAAATAAAGATAAAACGATTCCCAAACCGGACAGTAATGAGAAAAAATTTGCGCGTTTCAACTATGTGAATGCGAATACATATAAAATCACTAACCTATTCAAAAAGCAAGGCATAAAGATAGCTTTCACGACGAAAAACACAACCGCTAGGCACCTCCTAAATAGTAATCTAAATAAACGTGACCCGTATTCAAGGTCAGGGGTATATTCTATAACGTGCCAAGACACCGATTGTCAAGCTAATTACATCGGGCAGAGTGGAAGGCGAGTAGACACACGTTATAATGAACATAGAAATGCGATAAGATACGGAACACATTCAGCCGTGTGCGAACATATGTGTGACGCAGGGCATAGCTTTACCAACATAGAGTCGGACCTTAAAATAATCCATCACGAATCGAAAGGCAGAGCTCTTGACATAAAGGAAGCAATCGAGATACACCTAGCCAAACGAAACAATCCCAACAATCTAAATGAACACACGTTCATGGAGAGCTCACCCCTCTTCACGCTACTAAAAAACACACCCTGTCGGAAACAAAACACAATTTAGCGACACAGCCAAGCTAGATAAAAAAAAGGGGGGAAATTAGGGGTTTTTTAATAGGTAAATGTTATCTGGATCAGGTGTACGATGTACCTTTCTTCTGCAATAAACCAAGGCCCATATTAGAGGCAGTATTAAAGGTGCCGGGACGTCCTCATAAGACCGTCAACGCTTAGTTCGAATGGGTTATGCTCCACGCGTGGCGAGGACTAATCCACGGTCTTTAATAGTTGTAGATCCACCTCATTCAATAACATACATCTTATCTAGGTTGGCAACACCTCACATAAACACATCGCGATCACTCCCCACAGCACGTAGGGACAGGGGGGGAAGGCAGGGAAAAACCAGTCGTTAAGATAACCACCGCAGTCGTCCGCACAGCGAGTTCAAGTGAGCACGGAAACTGCGAATAGCTGTAGTACGGAAGACAATCAGATAAGTAGTTAGCCTAAAATTTTTATAGTTTAACCATAGTTTACAACCATATAATCTCTCTAAAGTACAATCTCCGGATAGCCATCACCATTTAGCATTTCACCTAACATATATACTGCATTTAGCATACACTGACAGTTGCAGTACCAATACTGCAACTAAATAATTGTACATATTGTAAATATTTTCACCTGTATTTCAAACATAGATTTTATAGCCTAAGTGTATTGGATCTGATGATGATCGCTTGACGATCGAAACTGGTCATCCTAGTGTTTTATTAATCTCATGTAATTTATTTCAGGATTAGGGCATAACCCATCTCTTTTGGGTACATTCGTGTTGACCGACTGAAAAGCACTAAACTCTTGTTTACTAAGGCAACACTGAAAATATGGCTTCAAACACCACAATGTAATTTAGGATTGCTTAGTTTTCCTAGTGGAGTATTAGCACTAACAAACACTTCACATAATTATTTATAAAAGGAAGACGACTTGTTATTTGATGTCGAAGCAGTTTCTTTTAATTGAGACACTTTCCTTTTTACCACATTTTCAAGACCTCGCAAATGTTTATCGCGCCCGACGTGGTGGTGTACGGTGAACTGTTTATCTGCAGCGACTTTGATTTCGCACACTTTACAGAACAAAATAGTTCCATCAATTGAGAATATGTTTTCACCGAAATCTGACACATACAGTTTTAAATGGCTTGCAGTCGACTGCTTTTGTTTTGGCATTTCAATTGCACTGTACAACAAGATGTCGCACACCTACAACACAAACACACCTTAAAAGTCATATAGTTGCCGGGTAACTGAGTGAACGATCAGAGGCCAGAGCCGCGTCAGAGCTGTCAACACTTCTAATAAAGATAAACTCGACACAAACCACATGGCGCCGAGGGGATTACCCCGTTTCTTTTCTCAGACAGACGCAATACTCAGTACTCACGTGCACGTGAAGAAATCGGTGATGCAAACTGTTCGCACAAATGCATCGTCAAGAAAAATTAAATCAGCTGCGTAGATAAGAAACGGGTAATGAAAACAGATGAGCACCGCAGAACTACAGTATATGGGTTAGTCCAAGAATGTGAACGCTGACATGTTTAGAAATACAGATACTAAAATCATAACTTTAAAATGAGCATTTAACCATACTCAATTTAAAAAAAAATGACATACGTATAACACTGGAAAAATGACCTAAAATGCACCTAAATGTTAGAAAATTACTTTATTCAGGAAAATGTAGGAAAAATACATTTTGAGGACTTTTAAAAACCTCATATATGTAACATATTTATAGTAGAATACACTTTATTACCACTAAGCACCGTCTCCGTGTAGCCTACTCAGAAAAAAGATGACTTTTTATCAAAATCCGGGCCTTACTTATGACTCATTCCACTACAGCACAGCATGTTTAGGACAGGAGTATGGAAGCGGGGCAAGTCAGTCTTCTCCTTACAAGAGAGGTTTCAACACAATAATTTGCACTAATAAGCTTAGTACAGCTGATAACACCAGGATAGCATCTTGACTAGAATGTGTTCATTATATCCACTCACTTCATAACTTCATTGCCGCGTTCGAGCAGGAAGCGGTGTCACATAGACTTTTGTTCCGTTATCTTGAAAGTGCATTTTGCTTCACAATTTACGGAATATTAAAGCCATTTGTTGAGATATACTCTAACTACCTGCAAATACATATTCAGAAAAGATCGTAGATGTTTGTTCCATGAATATCTCAAATTACACAAAATGTAACATAGACGTTTGTTCGCGCATAAGCTTCAGTTCTTGGCTCAAGGTGAGAGTGTTGCAAGTGATGAGTAAAGCAAGGCTGTTAACTCAACACGACTCGACAGTTTGCTGCTGGCTGTATCTGGGGCAATAAGCTCGTCCGCTAGCTAAGCTGTAACTTGTGTGATGGACTCGCCCCTAGCCAGCTCGTAAACTGTTGCCTCAGTAACTGAATGGAGATTGTTGTTAGAAATGAAAAGGTAAACACACTTATAGTAGGCGATGTATTGAAGATAGAGATATGCTCTCCCGGGCTTTTTTGTAGAACATTTCATGCTGAACAATTCTTACACTCATAGTATATAGATATTTTTTAACGGTTTGCCCAGCGAAAGCTTAAAATGCGCACGGACGCCGGCTTTTTTTCCGACCTTTTCACTGAAATCGTTAGTGCTTGACTTTCTTGGGTCATAAATAAATTATTTTCTACAGAAACCTTCCTCGAGATATCCTTTACAGAATGGTGAAAACCGCATCAAAATCCATTCAGTCGTTCTCGCGATTACACGTGACATCCAAGAATGGGGGACTTTGTTTTATACTACGTAGAGATTATACGCCAATCAGTATAATTTAATATAATATAATCCCCCTTCCGTCCAATCTTAAATTGACTGCGAATTTTGCGGAACGAAAAGTTCACAGACGAAATGAGAGTTGCACTTCCGGGGAATGGTGAGAAAAATGAAACTCAAATCCCCCTTCCGTCCAATCTTAACTTGACGTGTGTTTCACAGGCGAAATGAAGAAAACCAGAGTTGTACTACCAGGGAAACTCCAAACACAACCACCCTTCTCAGAAGTCTTAACTCAACACGACTCAACGGTTTGCTGCTGGCTGTATCTGGGGCAATAGGTTAGCCCGCTATACTCTGATTTACAAAAGACTCTCGGTGAAAGCTGTCATACGCTTGATGGGTGAGGTGAGGAGTGGAGACGAGAGGGGTAACGGTCTCCATGGCAACAGTGAGCAATGTTGCAATGTATGCCCACACAGCAATAAGCACATGGTTTGACTCAGTGTGTCTTCACTCGTCACGGTCAATAGACTGCCAAGCAGGAGGGCTAACTTCCACAGTATTTGTGTCTTCCTGCAAGCCTCTTGGAATGTTATGAGTCATGATCTGCCTCAGTGGCAACGCAGCATTTCCCCACGTGCTAACTTAGACAGCTGTCAGCGAGCTTTATTGGTAATTCAGAGTAGAGCTGGGCTGTAACAGGGATGATAGACTCGTCCTTAGCTAGCTCGTAAACTGTCGCCTCAGTAGTTTAATGGACATGGTTGGAAGAAATTTAAACGTAAAAACACTTATAGTGGACGATGTATTGAAGATAGACGTATGCTCTCGCGGACTTTTTTGTGGAACTTTTCATGCTGAACAATTCTTACACTCATAGTATTTAGATATTTTTAACGGTTTGCCCAGCGTAAGCTTAAAAAGCGCTCGGGCGCCAGGTTTCTTTTTTCAGACTTTTCCACTGAAATCGTTACTGCTCGGCTTCCTTTGATCATAAATTATTTTCTATAGAAATCATCCTCGAGATATCGTTTACAGAATGGTGAAAACCACATCAAAATCCATCCCGTCAATCTCGAGTTTACCCGTAACATCCAGGAATTCGGGACTTTGTTTTATACTAAGTAGACATGGACCATTCGCTGAAGGTCATAAATTAGCTGGGTGGGATTCAATTAGGTGGAAACCAGGTAGGCGGTCTTAGCCTATGCTGATGACCTGGTAGTAATAGTGGACTCTGTTGAAATCTTGCAAGTCAACATGTTAGAACATGAACAGAAATGTAGGCAGTATGGTATGAAGGTCAGCATTTCAAAGACGAAGGTTATGTAGGTAGGGAAGAAATGCAAGAAAATAGAATAGCCTACCAAGTAGGAGGGGTAACACTGAATTAAGTATCACTCCTTGATAACTTATTCTCAATTACAAAAATTGTCCAAAATATCTGTAGTAATAGTGGGGGAAAATCTGGAGATTTAGTAATACAGGTTTACTCCTCCGCTTTCTATAACCCACCCACCGTCCCAAATTTCATCACTACTTATATAGATGAAATTCCAGCTGGGTCCGCCATTATAAGCCTGATTTAGCAACAAGTACAATATTGCCAAACCCTCGCATTGTGTACTATTTCATATTTTCATCCAGACCAATGGTTTTTGCCTAGACCAATAATTGTTAGGTAGGGGTCCTGTGGGCCACTTTAACCATTATAAACACCCTTGATTTTCGTCATGCTCAGTTGGGGTAGTCACACATCAGTAATCTGTGTCCAGGCCAAAATATGATACACACAATGGTACACTGGGGTAAAACGCTGGTAGTTTGTTTGAGTTAGCCAGAACATTTAATCATATTTTGTGTTAAAATATATTACCTCAAACAGACAATACTTCATGTTTTCACTCGATAACATTCGATTCTATATCGGTAGCGGTTCACTTTAGACCATCCTTTGTATAAATATTTTTAAAAACTGAAATTACCTGATTTAAGTCGGGAGGATATCAGGAGAGGATCGTGTATTAGATGTTCACTACTCCGCTGTCATAGACCCACCATCCCGCCCAAATAGCGACACGACTTATATAGTTGAAATAGAAGTTCTCACCCCCATCTTTCTCACTGAGTTAGTATTGCCAACCCCACGCGTTTGGTACTATTTCGCACGTGATGTATGAAATCACTAAGTGAACTCAATTACAGTGTTTATTTATGTATTTATGAAGCCTCCGTGGCTTAGGCGGCAGCACGCCCTCTCACAGCTGGGTCCGTGGTTCAAATCCCGGTCACTCCACGTGAGATCTGTGCTGGACAAAACGGAGGCAGACAGGTTTTTCTCCGGGTACTCCGGTTTTCCCTGTCAAAATTTCATTCCAGCAACACTCTCCACTATCATTTCATTTGTCATTCATTTAATCATTGCCCCAGAGGAGTGCGTCAGGCCTCGGCAGCCGGCACAGTTCATATCCTCGCCGCTAGATGGGGGCTTCATTGATTCCATTCCTGACCCGGTCGGAGACTGGAAGCAGGCTGTGGATTTTCATTTCATTTATGTATTTATAATGTTTTACATACAAAAACAGACGTAACCTAGGGCTTACGCCCCAGACCCCCTTGCTCGTGGTACTAGCATTAATTTTCGACCAGGCAGTACCTAACCTAGTAGCGGTCATAAATTGTATGTTATTAATGTTTTACATACAAAAACAGACCTAACTTGGGGCTTACGCCCCAGACCCCCTTGCTTGTAGTGCTAGCAGTTATTTTCCACAAGACAGTGCCTAACTTAGTAGCGAAGGCGTGTGGTGAATTTCTTTATTCAAGTTGGTAACGTAGTCACATGATCGACTTTCGGGTGCCACATGACTGTGAAAGATGGCGTCCGTAAGTGAAGAAAAATTGTATTCTTTCCGTGAAATAACAATTATTGTGGTGCAGCAGTGGCTATCGAGTATGAAGAGATTGTGAAACGACTCCGAACAACTACCCAAAAGGTATGCATATCATAAATGATATATTTTCAATAAGCTAAGGTGTTAAAAGTTGTTAAAAGTAATGAAAAGGGAGGATGGTCTAAAGTGAACAATAAATTCTATATCATCTCCAGATACCATTACTACAGGTATTTTGGCTAATTTCAGTAGTTTAAGAATGTTTACTTCGGTTCAGGTAAACTCTACTCTTACCGATGAAATAAGGTATTGAAATGATACATTATCAAAATGAAAGCGAAAAAGAAAAATGATACTTCATTCAGAATTACTACTTCAAAGGATCGAAAAATGATAACACTCAACATAAAGCACTGCAAACTATAATGCAACAAATTATGTTAATGTTGAGCTGGAATTAAAATGAGCTTTGGTATCAGTTCATTTGGAATACAGAGTGGCTCTGCATATTCAACACAAAGGACTGAAAGCCTAAAAAAGTGTTAATTTTATGGGAAATCGAAATGTAATTTTCTGACAGCAAAATTGTGTCATGCTAATCAATGCAAACTTGACTACCCATTTTATCCAACAATCATTCGTTCAAGTATTATAACATCTCAACAGTCTGGCAGACCACCAATGGTACAAAGGAACACGGTTACCATGGCAGATCTCCATATTTGTACGTAATCATTGTACGTATATTAACTTCTTAAAAGGCGAAATATCAATCACGAATAAGTCCCAAACAACGAATCGTGAAAGAGGAATAAAATTAAATTCTGTATAAGGATGATGTCCATCCATTACAAAACACTCGGGCACGAAGGAACAATTTGCTATCTAGGCGTTTACAAATGAATAATAAAACAATGAATTATGGCAATATGCCAAATACTTCGACGTGCAATTAAATAATGTACTTTAAAAGCCACAGAACTACTATGCAAAATACATGGCCTGAAAACAAAGAATTTGGCCGAAATCTTTTCCAACAGTAAAAGGTACACAGATTTCTGACTAAGTTCAAAATAACAAATCCAATATACGGTAGTAGGTGTATGGAGGGCTATAGAATCCGTATAAACAATGCAGATTACTAAAATAACAAAACTTTGCCAGAAAAACAAAGTACTTCATTACAAAATATACTTACAGGAACTCTGTCGGGGTATTTCCTCCTAATTTTCTCGCCTTCAGCTTTCCTCTTCTCAAAAGGATGCTCCTCCTTGTATTGAAATTTCATTTTCAAACTTCTGGGCAAAAATTCGAGACAAGACCTTGAGAAAACCTCCCGTTTCAGCAATACCTTCGAACCAAACAACGACAAAATGGCAAATCAGAACCACAACAGCTGACTGTGACGTTATGAGTTTTTTTTCTCTTTTTTTTTAACCTAACACGTAATATATTTATATATACATATATAATGAACAACACCAATCATCACATATATATCTAATTGTTATACACATAAATACAATCCGATAAAAAGGAAGTACTTAGCCAGAACTATGTAACTACGTTGTACCTAGAAACCAGGCGCTATGCTATGTATCCTTCCGCAGCTTTGTTGTTATAATAGACTTGTCATAGCACAACACAAAAGAATAAAATGACGCAGTCTTGTGATGTGATTAAAATAATATCAGTACAGTGTGACGTATTGCTTCATATTGTGCAATCTTTATTAAACTGTAAATAATACAAATTGATGCCATGCGGTGTGTTCATTTCTAACATTTGCAATTCAGAGTCCCTAATTAAATTTATATATTTATATAATATATTTTACAATTTTGTAATAAATGTTTGCATTAATCATGCTTTTCCTTGATAATTTTTACAAATCTACAAAAGTTTGTAAGATTATATTTTAAGAAAGCTGTCAGAATGCCTGTCTTGACCATTCATCTCTCTTAACTATGAGAACTAAAATGAAAATCCACAGCCTGCTTCCAGTCATCCGACCGGGTCAGGGAATGGAATGGTGAGGATATGAACTGTGCCGGCTGCCGAAGCCTGTCGCACTCCCCTGGGGCAATGATTAAATGAATGACAGATGAAATGAAATGATAGTGGAGAGTGTTTCTGGAATGAAATTGTGACAGGGAAAACCGGAGTACCCGGAGAAAAACCTGTCTGCCTCCGCTTTGTCCAGCACAAATCACACATGGAGTGACAGGTATTTGAACCACGGACCCAGGGGTGAGAGGCCGGCGTGCTGCCGCCTAAGCCACGGAGGCTGAACTATGAAAACTGAAGTACGGTATTTTTCAATATCTTTCGAAATAATATTTTTACTCCATTTTTGAGATCGGAGAGCGTGATGGCGCAGTGGCTTAGCTGCTCGTCTTTCACCCGGACGGCCAGGGTTCGAATCCCGGTGATAGCGGGGTGGGATTTTCACCTGAAAAATCACTTGGCGTCAGGAAGGGCATCCGGCCCTAAATCCCCGGCCAAAACCAAAATGAGCCTGATTGGCTCCGGCGACCCCAATTCATTGGGAAAAGCCGAAGAAAGTTACTCCATTTTTGAGATCGTTCTACAGTGTCGGCAAAGAGTTTAAGGACACCTGTCATAAGCTAACACACGGTCGACATTTTGGCATTGGACGTGAAAGTTCAGCTTCAGCCCGAATCTGTAAGTCATGGTTAACACACAACCAGTCATTGTGACTCGTAAAGACTGGTTGACGGTCGAATTGGTATTCTGTATGGCCAAACAGCACCCATTTTGTGAAGTAGGCCTTAACTCTTTTAACCTTCCTCCTAAAGGCACGTTCCAAAATTGTGTAAAGGTTTTATTTTGCACATATTCGCCCCTACTTTCCAGTATGATACAAAATTTCCAGTTGTCAAGCTCCCCTGTACGTATTACTTATTATTGACGTAATTTGAACAGTATCGCATCTCCTTGACAATCATTGGACAAAAACAGGCAGGAGTAGATGGAGGGACAGGTAAAAGGGATAAACATGTTATGTGTTTTCATCCAAGAATTGTATATTGTGGTGGGCACCCTGCGAGTGAAAGAGAGCACCAAGACACTTCAGTTCCTTTAATAAATACTACACCCAATACAAATGATTTTTAGGACAAGTGTTTAGTGCTTTTCAGTCGGTCAACACGAATGTACCCAAAAGAGATGGGTTATGCCCTAATCCTGAAATAAATTACATGAGATTAATAATACACTAGGATGACCAGTTTCGATCGTCAAGCGATCATCATCAGATCCATTACACTTAGGCTATAAAATCTATGTTTGAAATACAGGTGAAAATATTTACAATATGTACAATTATTTAGTTGCAGTATTGGTACTGCAACTGTCAGTGTATGCTAAATCCAGTATATATGTTAGGTGAAATGCTAAATGGTGATAGCTATCCGGAGATTGTACTTTAAGAGAGATGATATGGTTGTAAACTATGGTTAAACTATAAAATTTTAGGCTAACTACTTATCTGATTGTCTTCCGTACTACAGCTACTCGCAGTTTTCGTGTTTACTAGAACTCACTGTGCGGTCGACTGCGGTGGTTATCTTAACGACTGGTTTTTCCCTCCCTTCTCCCCCCTACCCCTACGTGCTGTGGGGAGTGATCGCGATGTGTTTATGTGAGGTGTTGCCAACCTAGATAAGATGTATGTTATTGAATGAGGTGGGTCTGCAACTATTAAAGACCGTGGATTAGCCCTCGCCACGCGTGGAGCATAACCCATTCGAACTAAGCGTTGACGGTCTTATGAGGACGTCCCGGCACCTTTAATACTGCCGCGAATATGGGCCTTGGTTTATTGCAGAAGAAAAGTACATCGTACACCTGATCCAGATAACATTTACCTATTAAAAACCCCCTAATTTCCCCCCTTTTTTATCTAGCTTGGCTGTGTCGCTAAATTGGCATAGGGCATAACCCATCTCTTTTGGGTACATTCGTGTTGACCGACTGAAAAGCACTAAACACTTGTTTACTAAGGCAACACTGAAAATATGGCTTCAAACACCACAATGATTTTTAGGATGTGTTCAAACGTAAAAATATCTTCAGATCTCTTCTAGTCTAACTACACACAGTGTTGTTTGTTTGCATTTCACTTCAACAGGTACAACTGAGGAGCCGAACATGTCCTCGGACACTCTCGGCACTAAAAGCCATACCAGTACGCTAAAAGAAAAAAAAGAAAAGAAAACAACAACAACAGGTACCGGTACACATTACAAAGTTAACATAGATAGATAGTTTTATTAATTCCATTTGATCAAATACATGTATACAATACATTTTTGATATACGACACGTCAGAATTTACATCTATAAAATAAAAGTACTAATAGGTATATACAGTAATACTAATACTATAACTATTTATAACTTATTATAATAACAGATCTTAAGAGATACAATCTTATTGGACAACTATTTACACCTTATTCTATTATCATAATATGAAAACTTAATTCTATAAATACAACAACTTACAGCTAGGTATTACAATTAAAATAGAAAAGTAAAATATAATTATAGATTTCATCGTTTCTATAGGCTACATTAAGATATTCAACTACAGAGTAAAAACAATGGCACTGCAGATCAGCTTTCAACATTCTATCAAAGGTTTTTATTTTTGGGGCAAGTTTTATATACTGGGGTAGTTTATTGTATAATTTAACTCTTGTGTGATAAATTCCTTTTTGATATATGCTTGTGTGTGTGTGAAATATGAATGTTTTGATTTTGTCTTGTGTTATGACTATGAACATCATTGTTTGGTTTTAGAAAAACATCCTTATTCATTAAATTCCTTTTTACAAAATATAATACTTTCAAAGATATATATTCAGGGCGGAGGGAGAATGTTTAAATCTTTAAACAGAGGTCTACATGATTCTCTAGTGTTTACATTTGCCATAATTCTAATCGCCCTCTTTTGTATCCTAAACGTGCTTAGTACATCTGGCGACATACCCCAAAATATAACCCCATATCTCAAGTATGAATGGGAATAAGCAAAATAAGTATTTCTTAATGTGTGCATGCTAGTGCAGGTTTCCAAAATACGTAACGCAAAGCACATCGAGTTCAGTTTAGTATTCAGATATTGTATATGTTTATTCCATTTCAAGTCAAGTTGTATCCATAGTCCTAAAAACTTTGTTTCTGATTTATTTTCTATTTGATGACCATTTAATGTTATATTGGGCATCGCAGGATTCCTATTCTGTGTAGTGTGGAAATTTAGACATACTGTTTTTTTTAAGTTGATTATGAGGCAAAATTATCTTGTGACATTTGGTTAACTCTCCTGTAACGGAGTCAGCAGACTGCTGTATGACCTGTTTAGTTTCACCTTTTTTTTTTACGAGTGTTGTATCGTCCGCAAACAAAATTTCCTTATGTGAATGAACGTTCTGTGCTATATCATTGATATATAGAAGGAAGAGTAGTGGGCCCAAAACCGATCCCTGGGGTACTCCAAATTTAATAATTCCCTCATTGGACAATGTTTCATTAAGTAATTTGGTTCCATCATCCTTGTATCTCAAGCGTACTATTTGTTTACGCCTTGTTAAGTAAGACTCTATCCATTTATTAGCTAGACCTCTAATACCATATTGATTTAGTTTTGTAAGGGGGATTTTATGGTCAACAACATCAAATGCTTTTGATAAATCCAAGAATAGGCCAGTTACATGTTTCTTATTGTCAATTAATTTCAGTATACTATTAATACATTCATAAATTGCTCTCTGTGTAGATTTTTACGTTCTGAATCCTTGTTGTGAGTTTGATAATATTTTATTTTTTTCTATAAAACTTATCAGTCTCCTATACATGATTTTTTCCACAATTTTTGCAATACCAGTTGGTAAGGTAATAGGACGATAGTTATCTAATTCATCTTTTGAACCGTTTTTGAGCACTGGAATTACTTTTGATAACTTCAAAATATCCGGGTAAGTTCCTGAGAGAATTGAACTGTTTATGAAGTGCGTAAGTGGATTTATTATATTTTCTGCACATTTCTTTAAAATTGCATCTGGGATGCCATCAATGCCAGCGCAAAATTTATTTTTTAGCTCTTTTATAACTATTCTTACCTCTTCACTTGTGACATGATTTATAAATAATCACTACATTTATTTATTTTATTATTAGAATTTAGTGTATTTACCTGTGATTTATTTAATAATTTTTGTGGAATTTCAAGAAAATAGTCATTGAAAGTGTTTGCTATTTCCTCTGGATTATTTATCACTTTATTATTTCTGGTCAGTGTAATGTTCCTTTGTATTTTAGCAGATTTTCCAGTTTCTTTCTTTATCAAGGACCACATAGCCCTGTTTTTATTAGATGATTGGGAAATAAAATTATCATTATGCATTTTCTTTGCTAGTCTTATTACCTTATTTAATATGCTAGTGTATTTTTTTTAGTATAAATTGAATTCAGGTGTTGTGTGGTATTGTTTATATAATTTGTGCAGATATTTCTTTCTATGACATGAATTTATAATCCCTGTTGTTATCCAATTGTTAGTTTTGTTATTTTGAACAGTTCTTTGTCTAAAGGGGAATGCTGTTTCAAAATAGTGTTTTAGGGTACTGTTAAATGCATTAAATTTATCATTTACATTTTCGAGTTTATAAATGTCTGACCATGTTTCCTTATTTAATAAGTCATTGAAATATGTAACATTTGTTTCAGTGAATGACCTGCACTTTGATTTTACTCCATTATCATTATTATTGATTGTCTCGGGTACTTCAAAACTCAGTATTTGTCCATGGTGGTCACTAAAACCCGGACAATAGACTTCTATTGAATGGTGATATTTATCTGTATTTTAAAAAAATGATCAGGAGTGGTTTTACTAAATTTTGTTATTCTTGTTGGAGTATTTACTGTAGGTTTCAGTCCATAGGAAATTAGTAACTGTGTTAATAATTCACAATTTCTATCAAATTTTTAGAAATCCACATTTACATCCCCACAAATTATTATATCGAAATTTACTTTGCTCATGTTATTAAGTAACAATTCTAATTAATCTATAAATAAAGGAAACTTTCCTGACGGAGAACGGTATACGCATACAATTATTAACTTAAACTGCTGTATTTTTACGGCAGAGAATTCAAAATCCTGTTCCATAATTAGATAATCATAAGCTGCTAACTGTTCATGATCTAAATTATTTCTCAAGACGATACAAGTTCCACCATGGCTAATATTAGATCTAGAGTATTGTGGGGTACCCGAGAGGGTGTCCTCTACAATGTATTGTCTTAGGGGATGAAATAAGAGTAGCTGGGGGGCTGCTCGTAGCTTGGCTGTGAGAGGTGTAAACGTGGACGGGTTCGAGAGCGTATAAGCGCTCGAAAGGAGAACTCCCGAATGTACTGCTTAATCGGGTAGTTCGGAGATGCGGTTAAGGGATGAAGGGCGGTTCGACACCATGAGCTTTGAACAACAGAGCCGCTGTTCGGAATACTGCCGCGTGAGCAGCGACTGGCTCGAGCTGCTGAGCGATGCACGCAGTGTGACGTCAGCGAGTAACTTGCTACGTGCGCTGTGAAACAATTAGTTAAATGTCTACCTGGCTTCTATCGGAACAAGGGATGAAGAACAGGATCTTAATAACTAATTAAATAAACTAGAAAGACCAGTTGCTTCTAATATTACTGAGTTTAATGTGGGGTACTTCAGACTTGAAATACTCCTTGCAGTGGCAAAACAGTTATTAAAACAGATACGTCTATAAACCAAGCACAAAGGGGTGGTAGTGTAGATGTCTGTACTGAGGATGGTGTATCGCTATGACACCCTTCGGCGTTGATGTGGCTCGTGGCAGCGGTTCGGCACAAAGAAGCACTGAGGCAAAGTGCCTGACTGTCTGACCAAGAATGAGTGATCGATTGATCCTGAGGTACCACGCCTCCCCACTTTTATACGTTTTGAAGTGCCGGTCTGTGGAATTGCAGTTTCCACAGGATGTGCGTTGCTGGCTGGGGTTACCGGAGGTCGTTTCTATGCCCTGGGCCTGGCTTTATGTTAGAAGTTTAAGTGATGTATGCCGCAGGCATCTGTGTTTAGATAAATGTATATTTCGTAGATATAGGGGGATGGGGATACATCCCCCGGTTGCAACAGTATTTACTTGCTAGTATAATCCTTGGGAATTGAATTAATTCGAGTTGTTCCTCTTTCAGCCAACGTTGTGATATACATAGTGCTGAGATGTCTTTAAGTTCATTTTTAAGCATTAGATTTATGTAATCAATTTTATTATAGAGAGACTGAACATTCTGGCAGTAAATTTTAAAATTGTTACTTTTGCAAGTTTGTGTTGGTGATTTATTTACATTATTATTATTATCATACTTGTTATTATTATTGTTTATTGAAACTACTTGAGCTATGCATGGGTTTCTGTTGTATCAGTTAAACACGGGATGAACGGATTAAAATACACGAACACATGTTGACTTAGATTGTATTGAACAAGAACACAGGGTACAGGACACAGAGTACAGACGAAAGGCAAAGAACATAAAGTCAAAGAATATACATTTGACAAAAGACAAACGATAAATACATGCGAGCGAGATTAAAAAGTACGAGAAATATTCATTCTCTTCAACACTCTCCCTTAATCGAGCAATGCTGCATTAAGCTGCACTTAGGACAAACCAATGCCAGTATCACATTTCACATGACCATGAATTGGCAGACCTTTTGCCAATACATCAGCAATCATTTCAGCAGTAGGCATATAGGACAACTTTACTTTGCATTTATTTGAGATGTCCCTAATGAAATGATAGCGCACATCTATGTGTTTTGTTCTCTGATGAAAACCTTCATTCTCAGCCAACTTCTGAACACTCACTCTGACTGGCATTACACAACTGAATTGGACCTCCTCTCTTACACAACTCAAAGAAGAAACCTCTAAGGAACAGAGCTTCTTTACATGCTAAAGTCAGACCTATGTATTCTGCTTCAGTGCTAGACAGTGCCACAACTAGCTGTTTCTTACTTTCCCAACTTACTGGGCCTTCTGCATAATTAAATACATAACCACTCACAGATTTCCTGTCCGTTAAATTATTTCCAAAGAAGCGTCAACAAAATCCTTGACATCATATTCTGATTTTTTTTTATACATGATACCAACATCCACAGTACCCTTCAAGTATCTGAACACTCTCTGGACACATGTCCAATGTTCCTTACCATAGCAATTATTGAACTGACTCAAATAATTAGTTGCATATGCAATATCTACCCTGGTACAAATGGAAAGGTATAACAAAGCACCAATAGCCTGTTTATAGGGATAGGATTTGTCACAGGATGTGGATTTCTCCAACAACAAACCTGTTTCCATTGGAGTTTTCACATGAGTACAATCTGACATGTTAAACCTATCCAACACATCTAACAGATAACACTTCTGATCCAATCCAATACAATCTTTGCTTCTTTGAACTCTCATCCCCAGACATTCATAGACTTGTCCCAAATCTTTGATCTTAAAATGAGAATGCAACTCAGACTTCTGTTTCTCCACTTGGATAGGATTATTAAAAATACAAAAAAATCATCAACATAGAGGGCAATAACAACAAAAGATGATGAATCTATACAGTAATATACACATGGTTCATACAGAGATTTCTTATAACCGATTTCAGTAAGAATTTCTTGAACCCTCTCATACCAAGTGCGAAATGCTTGCTTCAAGTCATAAACAGCTGTTTGAAGCTCACAAACTTTAGAACTGTCACACTCATAGCCTTCTGGGGGTACATATAAATATCATTTTTAAGAACGCCATTCAAGAAAGCTGTTGAAACATCAATATGATGAACTTCCAGATCCATATTTACAGCAAGAGCAAAAAATAATCTCAATGTACAGTACCCGTAAATCCGGAAAGTAGCCTGTTGGAATATCCATTGCCCCAGCTGGATCGCCTAATTCCAACAGCACCGGCCAATTACTACATTAGAAATCGCTCCCAAGATGGCCTTTAGGGATTTACATACAGCAGTTACAAGAATATTGTGGATCAACAACAAACTACACGGGGCACACCTACCTATACTTACCTTCTCGGGGACTGGGAATTCAGCTTCGCCTACAATACATCCACAATACTCTACTCCTTATATTTAAAATTAATCACACACCAACAATAACAAATAACGAACTGAATAAATTTATTAACAATGGTAAACTAACCTAGTATAAAAAAATAACAATAAACTAATCTAATAACAAAAGAAAAAGAAAAAACACGCAATCATTCACACTTCCTTTCTACGACACATCTTATTACAATGCCATGCAAAGTATCAGCATAAAAGTCATGGCTTGATTAGGCCTACATTTACGTAAAAAGAAAAACGTTTAAGGAAGGCTCTTACATTCGTGGCATTCCTGACACTTGGTTTCATTTACTAGCACGCGCTTGAAGAACGCACGTGCACTGGCCTGTTTCATCAATGAAACACTATCACCACGCTGCACTCGGAACTAAATACAATTTATACAAGGCGGTGAGTCTTCACCTGTTCATATTATGTCACACCGTTCTCCCATTCTAACGGTGAATCATACTAGCCAGCCTACATTGAGACTGCTTTGTGTGCGCTTAGAATACACGTAAAATTAACATTCAGATCTTACAAAAAAGCTCACAACTACTATGTTTCTTTAACAATTATCCTGAAAATTTTTATACACTCTTTCATTCGCACCCCGAAATTGTTCATGACCAATTCGGTTCAACAATTACTCTTAACAGTGGAAAATCATTCATACAAAACATCTGCTCACAAAACATACGCTATTCCAAAACAATCGATTAATACATCCTACTAAATTATTTAACTAATTAAATCATTTCCGAAAAATATTTACATATAATTTGTTCATAATAATATATAGTCTACTCTTTAGTGTTGCTAACGCGTTACTTTCGAGATTCTGGCTTCTCGGTTACAATACAATTTTCAATTAATTATATACACTGGTTTTCCACATAATCATTCTCTAACACTCCGTAGTTTTGATATACTGCTTACACATCGTCTAATATAGGTTTCATTATATTGTCGGTCTAATACAATCGACTGATTAAGGTTAACTGTACGTAATTACATAACTTCGGGTTTAATGAAATATAATAATTGTATCATTGACGTGAGTAGACAATCTTTCTCTAGTTGTATTTCCGCTAAAATCCCTTCTGTCAGCACAGCTAAAACGTTGCTTCACATGAACTGGACTACTTGTATACAACGATTCTTATCATGATCCATACCTTCTTATCAAAGAACAATAATACTTTGACATCCCTTTAAAATGCGGAACTCCCTTCGCACGAACACTTCATAGCTCTACAACTCCTCACATAACAGTATATATGGCATAAACAATTATCATCCACTATGTTAAACAATAACCAATAATGGATTAATTGTTGTTAACATTTCTTCTGTAGGAACTTTTCTCAAATAAAGGCGTGACCCTCAGTATCATTTCACATGACTACTGATCTACAGTTATACATACTTGTGTTCTTCAAACGAAACTTCCAATTGTAATGAACAATATTAGACTGTCGTGATTGACCTCCTAAAGTTTACTCCACAAAAGATAATTAACTGTTAACTGGTCTGTCGCAAATACATGTAATAAAAATAATACTCCTGTCTCATCTCACTTGTCAAGCTTTAAATTGTTTATCGTTGTAATATCAGGTCCACAAATGACGTGATGTTACACAAATAGTATAAATTACACACATGTTATTTATAGTGTCAAATAGAATTCAATCTTGACCGGGATAAACTAGCTTTGAATTCCTAGCCAAAGATTTGAATAATCTTCTATCAAAAGGTATTTCCTCTAACATATTAAATGAACAAAGCTCTCAGCTTTACAGATAATAAAAAGGTTTGTCAACGTCGTAATGTTTTTCCACTCTACACAAAGAATGTTTATAGGGATTAAGACTTCGGTCTTATCAAACGACTAGTATTTCCCAGATCGTCGACAGTTTATGTACAATAATGATATAACAATATCATTCGATGTTTCTTCTGTTCTTGAAGTTAGATGTTGTTACATTAAAGTGCTCAAATTAAATTTAAAAAGAATTTAATTTGAAGCTATGACACAATGTCAGAATACTTGGTTTAAAACAAATTATTAAAATTCGAGAGTCGAAACGACTAGTCTTCTATGAGGCAATATGATTCTTCAAACAAAAAATTTAATGTCAGTTCCACAACTGATCCGTAGAATAAAATTGAAAAATAGATGAAAGGCAATAATCTCCTAAATAATCTTGAAGCATAAAAATCTTAGCATACATCTGAAGTGTAAAATACATGAGAACACTGAAATACATGAAATATGAAAATATGGAGTAAGATCGTTGGCTCAGGATGTCACTAATCAAGCTCTATACTAAAAATAAGAGACACAGCTACCTTATTTGGACGAAAACTTGAAGATCTATGTAAGTATTGACGCAATACTTTAGATGTTTCCTCAGTTCAAGATACTGAGATGGATCTGCATTCGAACCTCAGGTCTGCGACCTCAGAGATAGGAAACGTCCCTCTCTGGAATTCACCAACATTCGCCTGGGCTCGAACGACATCCTTCTGGCAAATTCTTCTGTGGTTGCTGGGCTACCCTAGCATCTTGACAAATCTCTTCTGTAGAATCTTCATTCTCCGTCGCAAATATGTATCAGCCTCATCACTGGAATATAATTTATAGAAATATTCATATAAATGGCGAATGAAATGTTTCCATTGCTAATTGATGTTACATTAGTGTTAGTAGACTGACGAAAATGTACAAGATGGACCGTACACTACGTCTGTATTCAAGAATACGTCGTCCCTCTCCTTGCAAATACTCTTCTTCATCAACCTTCAGATGTAGATATGCCTTGTATAAGTCTAACTTGCAGAAAAAGTTTGAGTTTCTAAGACTATGTAGTACATCATTAACTGGTCTTATGGGATGGTTTGCAGAAATCAACCTTGAATTTACTCCACATTTGTAGTCAACACATAACCTAACTCCCCAATCCGGTTTTGGGATAACAACAAGAGGCGATCCCCAATCACTTAAAACTGTGGGAGAAATAACTCCTTCTGATTCCAATGAAGCGAGTTCCTTTTCAACGCGTTCCCGAAGAGCAAAAGGGACATCACGTTCACGATTGAAGACAGGTTTCACCCCCTCTCTGAGTTGCAGTTTTACTTCAATATTGGGAACGCATCCAATTTTTTCTTCAAAGATTGTACTATACTGATGTAAAATATCCTGAATTGACTGCACTGAGTTGACAGATTCAGTGTGAAGTGATTGATTTGTGTCTTTATAAATTTCTTTCAGATCAAGGCCGAGGCCCCTGATCCAAAGACGACCAAGCAATGCGGCATGGCCTTGCGGAACTACAACAACATCTGCAACAATTTCTGTTCCTTTGTATGATACTGTGACAACAAGTTTTCCTCTGGGTTTGATAACATGATCAGAATATGATCGAAAACAGACATTTGTTGGCTGCAATGGCAAACCAAGACCCAAGGTTGAACATTCGTTCTCTGGGATGAGTGAATATTTTGCTCCCGTGTCGACTTCAAATCTTTGTGATTTATTGTTGAGTTTAACAGTGATAAAATATTTATCTGATTCTTGTCCTACTTCAAAGAGATCTTCGATGCATTCCAGTGGTCCTATCCCGAAATTGGTTTCAGGGTGGTCATGCAAGTTGTCATCTATGTTCTCAGTTGCAATGTTGTGTGTATTTGACTGTTGAAGAAGTGTAGTGATACAAACTTTTGCAACATGTCCCACTTTCCTACATGACCTACATTTAAGAGAGTTTCTGTTTGTGCGACAATCTCTTGACCTGTGGTTTGAATTTCCACAATTCAGGCATAATCCATCAATACCTAGTGCTCTATAATTGACAGAACTACGGCGGCCCCTGGACTGTGAACGTGAGTGAGAGCCTGGGTTAGGCTGTTGAACAAAACGTGACTGAGTATCACTGCTATATTGATTCATACTTCGGTCATTATACGAACTTGTGGCTTTTGTTACTTTGTTTGTGTCCTCTATAGAGTCTGACGGTGCAGTGAGCTGTTTTGACAGCTGATTACTCTCATACCGCGATGCTTCCAAGGCTATAGCCTTCTTCAGGAGATCATCAAATTTCGTGTCATTAGACTGGAGAAGTTTCTCTCTGATCCAATTATCTCGCAAGCCACGTATAAATTGTGCACGAAGAAAAACATCCGCAATTGAAATTCTGGCGTCACATGTACACTGAATATAAAAGTCACAGTCTAGTAAGTGGCTTCTAAGAGTGGCAACAAATCCTGCAATATTTTGACTTTCTTTTTGATTGACGTTCAAGAAATAGTGTTGGGAAACTACGGTTGAGACTTGAGGTGACAATATTTGCTTTAAATGCTTTACTAGGTCATTATAACCGAGAGACTTGATTGGTTTATCAGGGCCTAAAAATGCAGAGAGATTGTTATAATGAATTGCCCCTATTGATGTACACAAGAGTTGAGCTTTCTTTGTTGGATCGGTGGCATTGTTGAAGTTTGCGTAATTTTCAAATCGTTCTAAATACGACACAAATTTTTCCTTTTCAGAATCAAAATTTTCAAAAGGTGTGATGTTAGTGGCTTGTGGGGTTGTGACGGGCTGGTGAGCTTGATACCTTTCAAGGAACTTCTCTTGAGAATTAGTAAAAATGTTCAGTAATTGTTGGAACTGATTTGCGTCCATCTTGACGGAACTTCGAAATAATTTTAAAAATCACAGTTCAAATATAATAAAATGTTTCAAGATAACAGAGTTAAAACACACTGGGTAGTGATCGGTGACCGAATATTGTCCTGGGCTTGAGAAAAAAAACATTGCATAACCTCAAAGTTCGAACTGCGATACATATTATTTTGAATATGTGGCATGCAGGCACACGTAGCTGAATATACGATGAGTTGCTCTGTGTACATTTCATGTCGATTTGCCTGATTCTTGATTTTGCTCACGTGGCCGTTGAAACAGACGACGTAAATACCGTACTTCATTGATGTAGGCTATATCTGAACCGGAGAATCAAGTCCCAATTCCTTGTCGCCAACTATTATGTTTTGAATAAAGCACATTATAGCTATTGTGTTTTGAATAAAGGATATTATAGCACTTTAATAAGCACACACATCTGAATCTACATCTTAACACGATGAACAAATTACAACTGACATTGTCACAGAGTAAAAGCATATTTACACTCCGACCAAGTTCCATAGAGGACATAAAATAGATACATAATAGTCTGAATTCAAGAATACGTCGTCTAACGAAGTTCCATCCTTGTATCTTAACTCCTGTTATCGAATATGTCTCTGGCGCATGACTATTTAGTTCATCATATCAACAATGTTAATTATGTTGAATGAAACCATTTGAAGAATAATGATAGTCATTATAATAATGTTTATGTGTTGCGCCAATGTTAAAAGTTCTCCGCTACTGTTCACTTGAACAGCGCTCGCCAACTTCACGTTGCAATTTAAAATGACATTCAACTTTATTTCCAACACATTTGAAAAACTGTCTACAGGCTTATATTGTCGAAACGGTGAATTTTAGAACGCTCGACTTTCAGCAGAATGTAGTATGCGACCTGTTCATTATGTACATTCGCTTCTTTGAACTCAAATCTCAATTATATAAGAGATATTCTAATTTCAATGTTCCTCACAACTTCTCATAGAATGGAAGTGCGGTAATCTCCTACGATCTACCTGCTATCCTCGCGTCTCCACAAGTCGACAGTCGTCGCACTCGGACAAAGCCTTGGGATCTCCATTAACCCAGTAAAACACTTCCTCACTCTTCAAAGACTGCTGGAATAAGAACATCGATCCTTGGATCTCCCCCTCCAAGTCGAAACTTTGGCGGCCATATCAATCTCCCACCATAATTTTAGGGCGTAGATTACTAATGCTTATTACTGCGTAGATTAACCGATCTGCGGTTTTAAAGTATCAGACATAATTTCTTTTAATATTCTCTTCATTACCAAATAAGAAAATCTTCTTCTAAGGGCCTAAATACATAATTTCACCAAATTATGTAGTTGAAGTTGATCCCGTCTTCAATAAGACCTCTTCTCATTGGCTCTGGGCTGGGATCCAATAGCATAATTTATAACAATATTCATAGTATTAATTTCCAAACTCACTGTTGCTATGCCAATTTTAGCCTTCTAGAAGCGTATATTGTGCAATATATCACGTGATTGGGCTCTCCCACGGCCTTGAGCTTGTAACACTACCTTCCTGTGTCACACTTCCAGAATTTATATTTGCTGTTTAAATTTTGTCATGGGGACAGAAAATACTCTCATTTTGTCCCAAAATAATTCGATTTCCGGGGGCATTCCTCCGTCATCTCAAGTTAAAAACAGTTGCAAATTGCTTTTAATCATTCTAATTCAAGACTTTTGATATGTCACTTGAACTCGAATATTGAATTATTTTATCCTATTTTCTTGTGATACTTTTTTAAATTCTTATCGTTGAATTTTCCTAGAATAACGTTATTTTTATCATCAAACAACTCATAACAGTTATTCCCATAAGCATTAGTTATGCGGAACGCTCTTTCTTCTCGGTTTTATTGCAGTTATCTTCTTCTGACCAGTTCCTCTTCTTCTTTTCTTCTTCTTTTCTTCTTCTTTTGTTCAACGTAAATGGTCCCTCCATGTCGTCTATGAGAACCATTTCCATTACCTTCTCATTTACTGGTGCTCGGCTTGGAATCGATACTCAAATCCTTTTTATCATCATTCCCATTTTCCTTATCTCTTAAATCTTTAAGATATTCTTTTCCTTCCTTATGACGTTCATCATACTTCTCCTTCGTCATTATTTCATCTTGGGAGTTTCTGTTACGATTATCATTCTGGGTATTCCTATTGTTATTCCTTTTATAATAACCATTATTATTGTATCTGTAGTTATTATTATTGTGATAATAACCACTTCTACGGTTGCCATTGCTATAATCGTTACTACGTCCTTGCTGTTGCTGATATGGACGACCTCCACGGAATCTCCTGTATCTGGGTTCTGGTCTGCGATCACGGAAATAATTATTCCTTTCAGGACCAATATTTCCCTTTTCTGGTTCTTTTGGATTGTCTGTCTGTTGTGTTGGTCAATATATACTGTATTAATGTCTTTGTACTCTTGCCTTTGGTTCTTCGCAACAACGTTTGACATCGGGCTCGTGTAATCGAGTTTTCTGTGCAATTCATCCATACTCGCTTGATCGTTGATTCCTAACGAGATAATTAGACGTCAGACTTCAACAGGGTGCATCCTGGCTATCGCGTCTATCAACTGAGCTGTAGATAACAGCGGTTGAAAAAATCTCAATCTGGCGAGCTGACTCCTGAAGAAGTCTGCGTAGCGTGTGCGAAGAGTTCCTGAATACTTTCGTGAGTACACTTCTGCGCGTTTTTGAGCTTCAATAGACCAGAAACGCTTTATCAGTGCTTCTGCGAATTCATCGAAGTTCATGAAGGTATATCTAAAGGCTAGAAACCATTCAAGGGGCCCATCTAACAGATAGCGTTCTACGATCTACATTTCTCTCTCTCTCTTGGAATATGCGCTTCGATAAAGTAATCTTTGAGATTTCTGATGTACTCTATCGGTGTGAAACTATCTAGATTGCTGAATTACGCGGTTTGTCTTCGAAGTTCTTTTGACCGTCACGTTTCTCGGATATGAATCCTGAAGGTTTGGTCGAAACTCTCTATTGTAACTTTCGGGGTCTTGACTCCTCTCCTCTAAACCTTCCGTAAACCTGAATAATCTTTCTTCCGGCCTGATTTCCCTTTCTTCCACTTCTAGGCTACTTCTTCTAGTCTGATTCCTCGAATCTTCGAAATCTATCTTCTCCCTTTCCTTTTCTTCCATCTCAGTGATAATCTTCCTCAGCTGTTGGCCTACTTCGGTCTTTAAATCTTCCTTATAAGTCTCACGACTGGCAACATCTCCTAGATTAAGACTTTGTAATTTATTGGTTACGTATCCTTCTAGTTCATTAGTTTTCTCCTCACTCATGGCATTAACGTTAGTGACAACCTTGTTTAATCGTTCCTCTATCGTTGTAGTCTTACTCTCTAACGATTATTTCAAAGCTTGCACATTCTGACTAGATTGAGTTCTATCTTCTACTTGCTTTTCAGTGAGCGTATCAATCCTTTTAACTAAATCCTTTCTTACTTCAATAACCTCTCGATTAATTTCTACTTGAGTACTGGCTAATTTCTTTTCTATGTTATCTTGGATTTGCTTAACATGTTCCCCACTGGATTTGTTCCACTCGTCTTTCCAGACAACTACATTAGCTCTTAACATTTCAGCTATGTCTTCCTCAATATCTGCCTTAAGAATTGTATTATGATAAATAAGCTGCGTTCGTAAAGTTTCTACATTACCTTTTAATTCGGCCAGAGAAGCTGTGGTTTTTAACGCATCGTTAACAAAACGTGTCGTTAAAGAAGTTATATCTGAGTACACAATTCTTTAGAAGCCTCTACCTCTTGTCTAATTTTATTAATGTCCACTTGGACTTTTGCTACATCCACAAATACCGTATTGACTTCTGTTTGTATTTTACCTATGTCAGACTGTACACCAGTGACATCTGACTGCATATTGTTTATGTCAACCTGAACATTAGTGGCATCGGCTTGGACTGAATCTACCTTAGATTGGACATTGGATACATCTACCGTCACATTACCAATATCGGACTGTACATTAGACACATCCGCTTGTACTGAGTCTACTTTGGATCGGACAGTGGATACATCTACTTGGACTGTATCAACTTTACTTTGGACATTACTAACATCAGTTCGGACATCTCCGACATCTGTCCGTACGCCACTTACATCATCCGGAATCTGCTTTGAGCTGGCCTGTAAACGCGTGACATTTGCAGCCATTTTAGAGGCACTAGTTTGTAAACCCTCCAAAGAAGTCTGAACTTCTTGAATTTCAGTTTTGAAACTCTCTTTGACACTTTCTGCGACTTAATCTGTAATAGAATCAACAACTTTAAAAATCACTGCGTCAAGGTCCTCCTTTCGTTCACGCTTCAGTTGTTCTAGGTCATGCTTCGCTTCCTGAAATTTACCTTCAACAGTATTCAAATTCGCCTTCATACTTTCTTGCAGTTGTTCCTTCAAATTCAGATGCAGCTTCATCTGCATCTCCTCCAGCATCCTCTTTACATCCTCGGTTGCCATTTCAATAACCCTTTATATAATGCTATAGAGACACATTCGACTACAGAACAAAATAACAACATCTGACCAACGTCTTCCTCCATATATATTTTTGAGCACCTTAATGTCTAAAAGTAACTTAAAATTACCTTAACATTAACTTGTAGTACACCCTATGTTAAATAAACTTACCCATAATGTTCGCTCTCATGTGACTCACTTTAAATATACTACCACAAAGAAAATTCTACCATTACTATCATTAAAACAAGTTAGCTTTATTTTTAACATGACCTTAGCAATTGCCATGTACCGGAGAAATAAAATAAATATTCAGACCCTAGGTCGTTTTTTGAAACTGTCTACCTACTACACCTCTGACAGGTTTCTAAGATCTGATCTTCATCTGAGTGTAACCTTCCTAATATCAATTTAAAATAAGTCTATATAATTACACTCACATCCATCTGAAAATGGATAAGACATCCCACAAGTCTGGTAATTGTTTCTTTCACTAGAAATGTTCAAACCAACTTCCTTTAGAGGCACTACGAAGCTAATTTCGTAGCCCCAAAGTTCATAGGGCGCCATTCCTACTGTTCCCGTAAATCCGGAAAGTAGCCTGTTGGAATATCCATTGCCCCAGCTGGATCGCCTAATTCCAACAGCACCGGCCAATTACTACATTAGAAATCGCTCCCAACATGGCCTTTAGGGATTTACATACAGCAGTTATAAGAATATTGTGGATCAACAACAAACTACATGGGGCACACGTAACTTTACTTACCTTCTCGGGGACTGGGAATTCAGCTTCGCCTACAATACATCCACAATACTCTACTCCTTATATTTAAAATGAATCACACGCCAACAACAACAAATAACGAACTGAATAAATTTATTAACAATGGTAAACTAACCTAGTGTAAACATGGGAAGGAAGGAAGCTTGTAGTTTAACGTGACCGTTAATCTCGCGATCATAAGCCACGGGACCTCCGTTTTACGTGGAATCCGAACCATAGGACATGGCATTTCACATCGAAAATCTCACATGCATTGACCGGGAATCGAACCCGGTCCGCCTTGGTGAGAGGCATACAGCTTGCTAGTATAAACAAAATAACAATAAACTAATCTAATAACAAAAGAAAAATAAAAACATGCAATCATTCACACTTCCTTTCTACTACACATCTTATTACAATGTCGTGCAAAATATCAGCATAAAAGTCTTGGCTTGATTAGGCCTACATTTACGTAAAAAGAAAAACGTTTAAAGAAGGCTCTTACAATCGTGGCATTCCTGACACCTGTTTTCATTCATTAGCACGCGTTTGGAGAACGCACGTGCACTGGCCTGTTTCATCAATGAAACACTATCACCACGCTGCACTCGGAACTAAATACAATTTTTACAAGGCGGTGAGTCTTCACCTGTTCATATTATGTCACACCGTTCTCCCATTCTAACGGTGAATCATTCTAGCCAGCCTACAGTGAGACTGCTTTGTGCGCGTTTAGAATACACGTAAAATTAACATTCAGATCTTACAAAAAAGCTCACAACTACTATGTTTCTTTAACAATTATCCTGAAAATGTTTCTACACTCTTTCATTCGCACCCCGAAATTGTTCATGACCAATTCGGTTCAACAATTACTCTTAACAGTGGAAAATCATTCATACAAAACATCTGCTCAGAAAACACACGCTATTCCAAAACAATCGATTAATAAATCCTACTAAATTATTTAACTAATTAAATCATTTCCGAAAAATATTTACATATAATTTGTTCATAATAATATATAGTCTACTCTTTAGTGTTGCTAACGCGTTACTTTCGAGATTCTGGCTTCTCGGTTACAATACAATTTTCAATTAATTATATACACTGGTTTTCCACATAATCATTCTCTAACACTCCGTAGTTTTGATATACTGCTTACACATCGTCTAATATAGGTTTCATTATATTGTCGGTCTAATACAATCGACTGATTAAGGTTAACTGTACGTAATTACATAACTTCGGGTTTAATGAAATATAATAATTGTATCATTGACGTGAGTAGACAATCTTTCTCTAGTTGTATTTCCGCTAAAATCCCTTCTGTCAGCACAGCTAAAACGTTGCTTCACATGAACTGGACTACTTGTATACAACGATTCTTATCATGATCCATACCTTCTTATCAAAGAACAATAATACTTTGACATCCCTTTAAAATGCGGAACTCCCTTCGCACGAACACTTCATAGCTCTACAAATCCTCACATAACAGTATATATGGCATAAACAATTATCATCCACTATGTTAAACAATAACCAATAATGGATTAATTGTTGTTAACATTTCTTCTGTAGGAACTTTTCTCAAATAAAGGCGTGACCCTCAGTATCATTTCACATGACTACTGATCTACAGTTATACATACTTGTGTTCTTCAAACGAAACTTCCAATTGTAATGAACAATATTAGACTGTCGTGATTGACCTCCTCAAGTTTACTCCACATAAAGATAATTAACTGTTAACTCGTCTGTCGCAAATACATGTAATAAAAATAATACTCCTGTCTCACCTCACTTGTCAAGCTTTAAATTGTTTATCGTTGTAATATCAGGTCCACAAATGACGTGATGTTACACAAATAGTATAAATTACACACATGTTATTTATAGTGTCAAATAGAATTCAATCTTGACCGGGATAAACTAGCTTTGAATTCCTAGCCAAGGATTTGAATAATCTTCTATCAAAAGGTATTTCCTCTAACATATTAAATGAACAAAGCTCTCAGCTTTACAGATAATAAAAAGGTTTGTCAACGTCGTAATGTTTTTCCACTCTACACAAAGAATGTTTATAGGGATTAAGACTTCGGTCTTATCAAACGACTAGTATTTCCCAGATCGTCGACAGTTTATGTACAATAATGATATAACAATATCATTCGATGTTTCTTCTGTTCTTGAAGTTAGATGTTGTTACATTAAAGTGCTCAAATTAAATTTATAAAGAATTTAATTTGAAGCTATGACACAATGTCAGAATACTTGGTTTAAAACAAATTATTAAAATTCGAGAGTCGAAACGACTAGTCTTCTATGAGGCAATATGATTCCTCAAACAAAATTTTTAATGTCAGTTCCACAACTGATCCGTAGAATAAAATTGAAAAATAGATGAAAGGCAATAACCTCCTAAATAATCTTGAAGCATAAAAATCATAGCATACATCTGAAGTGTAAAATACATGAGAACACTGAAATACATGAAATATGAAAATATGGAGTAAGTTCGTTGGCTCAGGATGTCACTAATCAAAAAAATATAAGAGACACAGCTACCTTATTTGCACGAAAACTTGAAGATCTATGTAAGTATTGACGCAATACTTTAGATGTTTCCTCAGTTCAAGATACTGAGAAGTGTCTGCATTCGAACCTCGGATCTGCGACCTCAGAAATAGGAAACGTCCCTCTCTGGAATTCACCAACATTCGCCTGGGCTCGAACAACATCCTTCTGGCAACTTCTTCTGTGGTTGCTGGGCTACCCTAGCATCTTGGCAAATCTCTTCTGTAGAATCTTCATTCTCCGTCGCAAATATGTATCAGCCTCATCATTGGGATATAATTTATAGAAATATTCATATAAATGGTGAATGAAATATTTCCATTCCTAATTGATGTTACATTAGTGTTCGTAGACTGACGAAAATGTGCGAGATGGACCGTACACTACGTCTGTATTCAAGAATACGTCGTCTAACGAAGTTCCATCTTTTTATCTTATCTCCTGTTATCGAATATGTCTCTGGCGCATGCCTATTTAGTTCATCATATCAACAATGTTAACTATGTTGAATGAAACCATTTGAAGAATAATGATTGTCATTATAATAATGTTTATGTGTTGCGCCAATGTTAATAGTTCTCCGCTACTGTTCACTTGAACAGCGCTCGCCAACTTCACGTTGCAATTTAAAATGACATTCAGCTTTATTTCCAACACATTTGAAAATCTGTCTTAACAGGCTTATATTGTCGAAACGGTGAATTTTAGAACGCTCGACTTTCAGCAGAATGTAGTATGCGACCTGTTCTTTATGTGCATTCACTTCGTTGAACTCAAATCTCAATTATATAAGATATATTCTAATTTCAATGTTCCTCATAACTTCACATAGAATGGACGTGCGGTAATCTCCTACGATCTACCTTGCTATCCTCGCGTCTCCACAAGTCGACAGTCGTCGCACTCGGACAAAGCCTTGGGATCTCCGTTAGCCCAGTAAAAACACTTCCTCACTCTTCAAAGACTGCTGGAATAAGAACATCGATCCTTGGATCTCCCCCTCCAAGTCGAAATTTTGGCGGCCATATCAATCTCCCACCATAATTTTAGCGCGTAGATTACTAATGCTTATTATTGCGTAGATTAACCGATCTGCGGTTTTTAAAGTATCAGACATAATTTCTTTTAATATTCTCTTCATTACCAAATAAGAATATCTTCTTCTAAGGGCCTAAATACATAATTTCACCAAATTATGTAGTTGAAGTTGATCCCGTCTTCAATAAGACCTCTTCTCATTGGCTCTGGGCTGGGATCCAATAGCATAATTTATAACAATATTTATAATATTAATTTCCAAACTCACTGTTGCTATGCCAATTTTAGCCTTCTAGAAGCGTATATTGTGCAATATATCACGTGATTGGGCTCTCCCACGGCCTCGAGCTTGTAACACTACATTCCTGTGTCACACTTACAGAATTTATATTTGCGGGTTACATTTTATCATGGGGACGGAAAATACTCTCATTTTGTCCCGAAATAAATCAATTTCCGGGGGCAGTACTATGCCGCACTGCAGGTGCAAAAGTTTCCAGATAATCAACTGCGTACCGTTGAGAACAACCTTTAGCCACTAAGCGTGCTTTAAATTTAGACACATTACCTTCAGTATTACGTTTCACTTTAAACACCCATTTGCATCTTACAATATTTGTTCCATCAGGTTTCTCAACTATTGTCCATACTTCATTATCATGAAATGACTTGAGTTCTTCCTCCATCGCCTTTTTCCATTGCATGCCATCCTTACCGTTAAGTGCTTCAGACACAGTGGTTGGTTCCACATAACCACCACTTTCAGCAAAATCGACCTCATAATCAGGGAATTGTTTTGGGCGTCTCTCCCTTAAAGGTACCTCCTACCTGCATTTTCTGGAACACCAAACTGGTCAATGTCATCATTTTCATGATCATGAATTCAAACAATGTTGTCACTAACCTGACCAGCAACTGAAACTTCAATGATTGGCAGATTATTGTCCTGTCCAATTCTGTTTTCATCATTATTTACAATGTCATGCAATGGACAAAACATTATATCGCTCATTTCAACATTTTTTCTCAGCACACCTGGTGAATTTATGTTCCACAGATTTAACACTGTACTCTACAAATATATCTTTAGGGTTACTGGGATCAAACAGACGGTAACATTTCTTTTCCCCATCATACCCAACAAACACAAAACATTTGCTTCTGGATGCCAATTTGCCAGTACGCACCTGATTTGGAACATGGGCATAAGCATCGCAACCGAATATTTTCATATTCTTATGACTTACTGCTTTACCAGTCCACAATTCCTCTGGTATGGCGTTAAATTTAACAACATGAGACATTTGACTTAAGACCTGTAACTTCTGTTGCCCAACGTAGCCCAATCGTTGATGCCACAAATTGTAATCAGACACATCAGCAACAAGGGCAGACATATCTTGGTTAACATTCAGATAATACAGACCATTCAGAATTGAACCAGTAGCTAGCACGCTACCATTCACTGAGCAATTCTCCGAATCCAAGATTTGACGTCCATTTTTGTTGAACACAACAACAGCACCCCTTTTAATCATCTGACTTACCGACAGCAAGTTAACACTCAGTCCTAAAATATGCATCACGTCTGACAGATTATGAATTATGTCGCTTACATTCAGTGCAAAGACCACCAACTCCTTGTACAGACAACTTATCATTATTACCAATTGCAATGTTTATATCAGGATCATCATTGCATTTATAATTTTGACATAAGTTTAACATTAGGAGACACGTGAGCACTACAACCAGAATCAATGACGAAACAATTCTTTGGTGCACGAGCAGTTAACGCACAAAACAGACTTTTATTGGGTTTTGGACACTTCGGTGCACTTTGAATTTTTTTCTTCTGTGGTCAAGTATCTCTGCCGTGACCCTTTTCACCACAAATACAACACTTCCAATGACTCTTGTCCACTGTTTTGTCACTAGAGCTCTTTGGTTTCTTGACATACCTGACTTCCTTCTTGATGTTGCTGTAAAGGGCTGCCCCATCAGCTGACTTCTCACCATGACTTCGGCGAAAGCTTTCGTCCAACAAGATAGACTTGATGCGGTCCAACTGTAGTTCCTACGATGTTAAGGTTAGGGTCATATCTAAGTTAACGTATTCATCAGGAAGACCTCGAAGTATCATAGCAGCAACAAACTTATCAGCGACAGGCTCATCAACAGCTGGTATCTTCTGTGTAACTGACATAACCTCACCATACCCCTGGAATCGAAATCTGATAACTTGAGCGAGCACAGATTTCGCATCAGCGTGATATACCTCCACTTTCCTTTATCTTCAAACGCCTTTTCAAGGGCATGCCAGGCATACTTAGCTTTTGCACAGTCTCGAATATGGGGATAATTGTGAACAGCCACCATGAGACATATATCCGCCAGCGCTCTCTCGTCACGCCGATCATGTCCCTCCGACACATCTGTGCCTCGGACACTGGCCCACAATCCATGCTTTTTGAGATAATTTGACATCCCAAGAGACCAGTTCGAATAATCCTCCCGACCACTCAATTAGGCCTGTTTGCCATCCCTTGATGAATGCAGTACATTTGCATTTGTCTGTTGGCACAGGCTAGAGTAAAAGGTGGCTTTTCACCGATGTCTCAGTCTCACTCATGGCTGTGATTATATGGAAGCTACTGAGGTATGGGTGGTGCTTACTAATGACATTCAGGGCACAGTCAGTGCCTGTGGATGTTGTGAAAGGTTCTACTCATAGGGTTAGTACTACTGTTCTGACTCCGTGAGGAAAGAAATGGCAAACTACCTCACTCCTCTTTTTGCCTAGTACGCCTCAATATAGCGCTGCCTTGGGTTTTTGTGGGTATCTACTCACATAACCTAACGGCGGTACCGTTTGCGGATCCAACCAGCCTTCGGGCTGACTACCTAACAGACAGACCACTCAATTTCGGAAACCCATAAGCACAAGGACTCGAAGCATGTTCACTCATTTTGCCTTCTCACTTTAAAGTTCTCTGAAGAAAATGATCACAGAACACCGTTATGTCTGGGCCCATAACCTATTGAAACTACTTGAGCTATGCATGGGTTTCTAATGTATCAGTTAAACTCGGGATGAACGGATTAAAATACACGAACACATGTTGACTTAGATTGTATTGAACAAGAACACAGGATACAGGATACAGAGTACTGACAAAGGGCAAAAACATAAAGTGAAAGAATATACATTTGACAAAAGACAAACGATATATACATGCGAGCGAGATACGAATGTACGAGAAATATTCATTCTCTTCAACATTGTTGCTAGACAAATCCGAAATACCATTGTTGCACTCAGTTAAATTTGACATGAAAAGTGACTCTTGCAAACAACTGGATGTTCCTGTTACAATGCGTGATCTAATGGACAGAATTTCTGGTCTAGAGTAACAAATAGCTGCCTTATCCAGTGGTCATCAGGTTAGGCCTCGCCATAGAAGTAGTGAACGCCGACGACGTGATAATAGTCGTAGTAAATCACGTAATAGATAAAATCCCAGGGGCAAGTACAGTTATTACCACTTCCGATTTGGACAACAGTGTAAACCGGAGAAATGTACACCTCCATGTAGCTGGTCAGAACAGGGAAACGCCGCCCAGCAGCAGAATTAGCGGCAAGTTCTGCTGCCCAAGTCAATTGTCGCAAAACCGGCCTATTTGTAACCGACAGAAAAACGGGATTGCAATTTTTAGTAGACAGTGGGGCTGATGTTTCGATAATACCGAGCAACTCCAAAGTTAATACAGATTCGCAATATAAATTGTATGCTGCCAACGGAACCGAAATTCCTACATCTGGAATTGAACTCCGTACCATTGATCTAGGATTACGACGACAATTCCAGTGGACATTCGTGGTTGTGAAGATTAATAAGGCTATATTTGGAGCAGACTTCTTGCTTAAAGTCCATTTGTTAGTAGATGTCCATAATAAGAAATTAATAGATTATATTATAACCAAGCTCTGGACCAAGGGCGAAGTTATGTCTATCTCAGATGAAAATGTGGTCAGTACAACGAGCCAAAACACAAAATTTACAGATCTATTGCTGGAGTATCCGGACATAGCTAAACCTAATTTGGTACCTGGAAAAATTAAACATAATGTCCAACACTACATTACCACTGAAGGTCCATCCGTGTTTTGTAGGGCAAGACAATTAGATCCCAAGCGCATGGAAATGGCAGAACAAGAATTCAAATACATGTTGGACAATGGCATAATATGGCCATCCAAATCATCATGGGCTAGTCCTCTTCACCTTGTGCCGAAGAAGGATGGTTCGATTCGTCCGTGTGGAGATTATAGACGATTAAATGAAAGAACAGTTCCCGATCGTTATCCTGTTCCTAGGATAGAAGATTTTCACTGTATTTTGCGAGGAAAGAACACCTTTTATAAAATCGATCTATTAAAGGCTTATCATCAGATACCCATTGCGGAAGAAGATAAACATAAGACTACAATCATCACACCATTCGGACTGTATGAATTTAATGTAATGAGTTTTGGTCTGCGGAATGCACCTTCCACCTTCCAACGATTCATTAATCAGGTTATGCTTGGACTGGATTTTGTATTCTCTTACCTGGATGACATTTTGATCGCCCCATCCTTTAATGACGAACACCGAGCACACCTGAAACTAGTTCTAGAGCGACTGTCAGAGTATGGCCTTCGAATCAACATCTCAAAATCAATATTTGGTGCGAATGAATTAGCATTCATAGGCTACTAGGTTACACCTGAGGGATCTCGTCCCCTACCTGAGAAAGTACAAGCAATTTTGGAGTACAAGTTACCTAGTAAACATCATGAGCTCCGCACATTCCTTGGTGTTGTCAACTACTATCGCCGTTACCTTAAAGATGCTGCACAAACTCAGGCTGTATTACATGACTATCTTAAGGGAGCGAAGAAGAAGGACAACAGACTCATTCAATGGACTGAGGAAGCAAATCAAATGTTTGAGAAATGTAAAAATGATATCGCAAACGCTGCATTATTAGTGTTTCCCAACCCAGACTTACCTTTAGCACTTTGCACTGACGCGTCTGATTTTGTTGTCGGTGGTGTGCTCCAGTAACTGGAAAATAACAGCTGGAGGCCAATGGCTTTCTACTCACAAAAGCTGAGTCAGGCACAGAAGGTTTATAGTACCTACGACCGAGAATTGTTGGGAATTTACCTTTCTGTAAAGAAGTTCAAGCATTTACTTGGAGGATGAGAATTCATAATCCTCACCAATCATAAACCACTCACATTTTCTTTCAAGCAAAGCAATGCAAAAGCATCTCCTAGGCAGATGAGACAGCTGCAGTACATCTCACAATTCTAAACTGATCTCCGTCGTCAGTGGTCTCGACACTGTTGTTTCGGACGCCCTTTCCAGACTTGATGAAATAGCAATAATGGATTATGATGAGATTGCCAAGAGCCAGCTAAAAGATCAGGAATTGCAGCAACTCCGGACAGGCAACAACTCCCTAAATTTCAAGCAATACCAACTACAATCAGGAGACTCTCTTTGGTGCGAAACTTCCACTGCAAATATCAGACCTTACATTCCCAAAGCTTTTCGCCACCCAATATTTCTACATTTTCATGGGTTAGCCCATCCTGACATGAGGACTACAATGAAGCTGTTGGCTAGTAGAGTAATTTGGCCGAATATCACAAGTGATGTGCGACAATGGACTAAATCCTGTATTGGCTGCCAGAAAACCAAGGTCACTCGCCACACAAGATCGCCGCTTTAAAACTTTGAAGAACCCGACGAACGTTTCAGTGTAGTGCTCACTGACCTCATTGGTCCGCTTCGACCCTCTAACGGTATGACTTATTGCTTAACCTGCATTGACCGCTTCACATTGTGGATGGAAGTCATACCCCTGGAAGACATCACAGCTGAAAGAGTGTCAAAAGCTTTCTACCATCACTGGATTGCAAGATTTGGCATCCCATCTCGCGTAATCACTGATCAAGGCGCTCAATTTAGATCACAATTGTTTAACAATTTGGCCATAGTATGTGGAATAAATCTTCAGCACACAACACCATATCATCCACTGCATAGAACCCTGAAGTGTGCGTTCAAGGCTCACAACTCTTCTAAATGGACAGAAACCTTACCTACTGTCCTATTGGGTCTACGCACTGCATTACGAGAAACGTCAAGCCACTCTATTGCACAGATGATTTATGATAAAACCATTAGACTGCCTGGTGAATTTTTTGAGGAGCCAATTATGAGGATAGACTCTGAATCGTTTGCATCCAACTTGCAAAAGCAGATGCTGAACCTGAAACCTGACAGATCTAAATATAGCACATCGAGATCAGTGTTTGTCGCAAAAGACTTTGAGACATGTTCCCTTGTGTTTGTGAGATGTGATAGGGTCAGAAAACCAATAGAACCTACATATGACGGTCCCTTGCCTGTCATAACAAGACATGAAAAATACTTCACCATCGAGTGCAAGTGTAAACACATAAATGTGTCTGTGGGCAGACTTAAGCCAACATATATATTGCAGGAAGAAGATGAAGCAGTAAAGGAGTTTCCAGAGTCAGCAAAGGACACTCAACTCCAACAATCCACAAATAAACCTTCGCCAAATACCAGAGTGTCAAAATCTGGAAGAACTAAAAAGTGCCTAGTTCGATTTTTTGAGAACGTCATCTCTGTGAAGAATTTTTGAAGTGATGTGTCAAGTCCGTAACTGTGTTACTGGTGGGGGAGTAGTGTAAGGCTGTTTGACAAATAGCCAACGTGTACACTCTTGCTCACTATCACTCGGAAACGACGTAAGCGAGTGGTGTTCCAAATACGATCGAGTGCAAGTGTACATAGCGATATTTTCGAAGGTGCAGACTCGGTTCGTTCACTCGGCGCAGGCTCAGTGATGTCGCCTTTTAACAGAACTTCGGTATTCTCACTTGACATGATCAATTGTGTATTTCAGACGATACAAGGAAAGACACTTATATTTAATTGTAAGTATTTATCTTTTACAATAGCGGTGACTTTTTTTTTTACATACTTGCAATGTGGAATGAAATTTGTTTGTTAGTAGTGTTCCATAACCTGCGAGGTTAATGAAACTTTCCATGGCCTTTCAAATATTTACTCATAATGTTTTCCCTTTTATTTTCTAGGGTCGATGACGGAGTATTACGTGAAAAGAAAAACTGAAACTTCTTTTTCAAAACGGATTTTGTTTCTCACGGGTGTGATGTGATTTGCCAAATTTGAACAGTCAGCACCCATATAAAATTGCAAGATAGGTAAGAATATGTGTTTTCTGAATAATAATAATAATAATAATAATAACAATAATAATAATAATAATAATAATAATAATAATAATAATAATAGTAAATAAACGGGGTTAGGCAATTAGTTTGTTTTTATAGCAAGGGCCAATTAATTACTGTATTTATGCTAGCTGTATTTAATGTCTGGCAATTGGATGCAACATGTTGTGGTCATCAGCGTGCGAAGTATGTTTATCCTGCTTTCCACTCCTGCAGGCAGTTAGTTATTGTTGTTTTAAGGGGCGGAACTACGAGGTCATCTGCCCCTACTCCTGCAGATAAGTTTGATATTCCTCCCCATAAAATAACAGTTGGTTACTCCTGCGAGTGAGTATTATTATAAGTGTTTGTATCTAGTTGAATGAGGAATTCCATGTAGGCCTACTTCAATCTCTACAAACTGGCTCCACATTCTACTTGTGATGGAGAAACACATTTATGTCACTTCACCTCCATCTGTTTTCCTTGCTGTAGGATCTTTTCAGTAGCTTAATATTACAGTAGCGCTGAATGAAGATAGAACGAGCGATAACATTCTCTATAATTCATGAATTAGCCATAATACCTTTTGAAACGATGAGAAATAAATCAGGGAGCGTTGTTTTAATAGACGTTTCCTCCTCCGCCGTCTGTGACCCACCCAACCATCCCAAATAGGATCACGACATTTATAACCAAAATTACAGCTGTGGCCGCCATTAGTCCAAAACATTCATCGGTTGCGGTCATGAGTATTCGGGTCTCTTCGTTAGACCCACTGATCCGCTGGTCTGTCAGCAAAACAATACTGCCAACCTCGCCCTTACGGTACTATGTAACACGAAGAAGCGCCCAGTTCAGTCTCTACTGCGCAGCACTCAGTTCACCGCTCTAATTAGGCTAGTGTGTGCAATATTTCCCTTCTCTGTGATGATATTTTTTTCCACGGCTGAAATGAGTGTTTTTTGTTATCAGCTCTGTAATTATTATGCAGTATATCGCTCCGCTGTAATAAATATGAGTATTTTTTCGCACAACTGTGGTTTTGACAATGGTTACAGCCTAACGCGCCCAGATCAAGGGTTTTGAGTCAACCGTGCCCCGCTAGCTACGCGCGGCCAAGGCCACACCTACACCTGACCTTCTAACCTTCGTTTTGTCCAATCCAATGGTTTTTGACAATGGTTACAGCCTAACGCGCAAAGACCAATGGTTTTGAGTAGGAGAGCAGTGACGGTTCTGCACCAGTCTAGAACCCGCTTTGCCACACTACTAAGCCTCAGCCATGTTCTGACTTAGTCTAGAACCCGCTTTACCCCACTACTAAGCCTCAGCCATGTAATATTTTTTGATATTTCTGGAACCCATGATCGAATTTTGACAAATGAGGTGTTGTAGGACTCTGTCTAACGTCCTCTTTCCTATGGACCACTAGTTATATTTTTCAAAAATTTTTAGAAAATTTTTGTTTTTGAAAGTAGGCGATATTTTGAAAACCAAAACATGGTAGAACGTTGTGCAATGGCTTAAACGTATGGCCTCTATGTCCTTTATCGTTAGAACAAATATTTATATTTTTTTGATTTTTTGAAAAAAGTTCAATTTTGGAATTTTTATAGTTTTGAAATTAGGAATTCCACAAAAAAGGTTTGTTTGACATAAATACATGGTCCTTACCCCCTCTACCCAGAAAATAAATTTCAAGTCTCTAGGACTAAAAATAAACCAAGGGGAGCTGTGCCGGTTCTAACCCACCCGTAGCCATGAGCGTTATAGCACGCACTGCGACTGCATGTTGCATCTTGGCATGCCGATATCTTGCGAACCCATGGATCGATTTTGGACATATGAGGTATCAAATTACTTGGGCTGACGCCCTCTTTCCATTGGACAACCTATTTCCACCCTAAAATAAAACCTACCCCTACTAGGTGGTGAAATTGTAATTTTAGGTAAACGTCGCTTTACAAGAGTGTAACATGCATGTGGTCCGATACCAGTATGATATTAAACGTTGTTCCGCATAAACGACATGCCAACGAGTCGACGCCATTATGATTTAACATTTTTGTTTTTTTTGTTTTTACGCATGCGCACTTGGTTTTTATGTAAGAGGGCGGGCTTTTTGAATAATGATTTTAGATGAGTTATTTTAAAAAATGAATCAAAAGATCCAAAACTAATAGGTCATCGGCTTTTTAGTATCTCATGAACCAATAAGGCTAGGGACTTGTATGAGGAGTCGTTGAACTCGGGCTGACACCCCCCTTTCCAATGGATAACCTCTTCCCACCCCAAAATTAAACCTACCCCTACTAGGGGGTGAAATTATAATTTTCTCGAAAATCTCGCTTTCCAAGTGCATCATGTGAGAGTGTGAAAGCTAGTATGAAATTAAACGTTGTTCCACATAAACGACATGCCAACGAGTCGATGCCATAATGAATTAGCATTTTTCGTTTTTGTTTTTTATGCATGTGCACTTGGTGATTTTGTAAGAGGGCGGGCTTTTTGAAAAATGATTTATAAGAAGGGGTTTTAGCTGTGAGGAGAGAGCTAGATAGTCGCCTACTTTCCTGCGAAGTTTGCCGATATCTCGCGAACACATGGTCGGATTTGAACGTGTGACGTGTCAAATCGCTTGTCTTGAAGCCCTTTTGATGTTGCTAATAGGTTAAAGTTTTGAGAATGAGGGAAACACACTTTTTTGAGGTAAAACCATGATTTTAGACCTTTCGTTATATTTCGCAAACCAATAAACCTAGAGATCTGTACGAGGTGTCCAAAGACTTGGGGTAACGCACCCCCTTTTGAACATCGTATGTTCATGATGAGTGGTTGTAGATATATATATATATATATATATATAGAGAGAGAGAGAGAGAAGATACCGCTGGTCGTGTGTTTTAACAAGGCTAGTACTGGTTATAATGACCGTGCTTAATAGAAAAATCGATATTTCGATGGGTGGGTTTAGGACAGGCTGAGGGTGTGTTTTCCGATATTGGGACGGGTCGGTTCATGAAAGAGCGAGCGTTCGTTTTTCAGATATATTACTCACGAAGGGGATCTTTAACGTGTAAACGATGTTGGGTTACATGGCAAATGTTAATTCTATGATAAGATGATATTTCGACGGGTCGGTTTAGGACAGGCCGATGGTTTGTTTTCCGATATTTTGACGGGTCAGTTTATGACAGAGGGAGGGTTCGTTTTTCAGACATTTTACTCACGGAGGGGATCTTTAACGTGTAAATGATAATTATATGATCAGATGATATTTCGACGGGTCGGTTTAGGACAGGCCGAGGGTTCGTTTTCCGATATTTCAACGGGTCGGTTTATGACAGAGCGAGGGTTCGTTTTTCTGATATTTTACTCCCGGAGGGGATCATTAACGTGTAAACGATGATGGGTTACATGACAAATGTTAATTCTATGATAAGATGATATTTCGACGGGTCGGTTTAGGACAGGCCGAGGGTTTGTTTTCCGATATTTTGGCGGGTCGGTTTATGACAGAGCGAGGGTTCGTTTTGCAGATATTTTACTCACGAAGGGGATCTTTAACTTGTAAACGATGATGGGTTACATTACAAATGATAATTCTATGAACAGTTGATATTTCGACGGGTCGGTTTAGGACAGGACGAGGGTTCGTTTTCCGATATTTCGACGGGTCGTTTTATGACAGAGCGAGGGTTCGTTTTTCCGATATTTTACTCTCAAAGGGGATCTTTAACGTGTAAACGATGATGGGTTACATGACAAATGATTACTTTATGATTAGATGAATGGCAAACAGAACTTGGTTTTATGCTGATTGAAGTGAGTAGAAAAAACAAACTTGCTGGAGAGCAGACTGACAGGATGTGGATGTTATTTGAGCTTATTGGAATGTGCTGACCTGACTTGACTTGACAACAGGTGCAAGATTGTAAATCGCTGGGTCAGTAAAAACTATCATGCACGTGTAGGAATGCGCTATTTGATGAATCATGGATTGCAGAGGCTTATGCGGTGGCCATGCTTGACAATGCATTCATTGATATTTCATGAATCATTAATCACAGAGGCTTATGCGGGTAGTTTGTTTATACTTGGTGAAAGCATGACAATGATGATTGAAAAAACAATTGCGAGAATGACCGCCGAGTCACAGTAAATGGATACGCCAATACAAAAGCCGATATTGAGCCCGCTGAGCTCATGGCTCGGTGATATTTATTGGAAATGATGAAGAACATGCCATGCCATTGTATCTGAACGCACCCTGTAGCAGCGCGAGGCATGCGTGAAAATTGGAAGATGTCTTGACTTTGGACACTCACCTTCATAATTTATTCAGAGCACTAACTATCACATTTCTTGCTATTAAGGGTCTCAGATCATTCCATCATGTAACTCTGCATAAAGGGAACATTACGATGGTTGCCGATTTTCAATTTAAGGTAAAAGGTATTAACGCCGCAGATTGGCGGGAGGAAATGGACCGTCAATGACACTAGTTTTGACAGCACATTGCAGGGAAGCTCCCTGACTACCTGTTCAGAAGCCGTCAAGTTTGGAAGTGCTGTGTTACTGTCCGTCCTAAGGACGAGTAAATTGTACAAGTCCACCCAGAGGGTGAAGGAAATCAATTATACGATCATCGTTATCGTCGAGTATTTTTTCGCACGATATGTGCAGTGCGACGATCATCGAAAGTATTTTTATAAATCTGTGAAAGTGAATAAGTTGTAATTTTTCCGTCAGTGAAGACGATGACCAAACTATTCTACGCACGAGGCGTGAACAGAATCAACGATCATCGACAGTGAATTTTGTGTTATTTTCATTTATAAATGCACATCTATCTAAAGAATAATTCACTGAGTGCACGAGCGTAAGTGCTCAATTTTGGTGAATATTTTAGTGTGTTTGTAGCACCACATTCCTTTGCGTGGCACATCAAACTAACGACTACGAGGTGCACAAAATGCTATTAAATATTGTTAACTTTCAACCATCTACGTGTGATTATGCTTGTAATTTCTGTAATATTCTACGATGCACTTCATCTGCAATTTTCAGTCCTAGATTACAGTGATTTTCAGTGATAAAAATCTAACCACTAGAATCTGTGATTATCCACTAGTTTCAGTGAAGCAGACCAGTGAAGGCCAATTTATTCTGTCTGCGATAATAGAGCCAGTGAAAATTTGTAATACTGTGCTAAGCATAAATTCAGTGAAAATCACGTGTGAGTTCCATCATGTATCATAACGTCAACCAAAATCTAAGTTGGCCCATATGAAGGATCTGCCAAATCAAATCCAAATGATTTGTGGCCACGTCTATCCAAGAAAACTAGGACATAACGTCCTGCGAACACCTTCAACATGCTTACTACGCTGATATTAGTCATTGTCATGGAGTAAGAACCCCATCATGTGAGGAATATTCCACGAGGAGACCACTGCATCATGGCAGGAGATCTGACCATCTATTCTGTGGGAATTGGAACTCAAGAACCCATCAACCCAATGGCTGGCCATGAGAACGAGATCTTTGCTCGAGAGACCACACGCTGAAGGAGGAAAATGGAATGGGATAAAATCGATGCCTGAGTTATTACTGGAATTATTACCAACCATCCAGGTCTCTATAACACCATGAATTAATTGGATCTACTATAATGGTGACTGCAAAGTGAGTTTGTCTTTTATCTCATGTACGGGTTGATCTGTGGTGGAGTAGATAGTAGAAAATTAACCGAACTTGTGACACCAGATAGGTAGTGATTTTAACTAGTATTATGTTGTTTTTCCACAGTGGATGTTAGTCACCATGTTTTTCTATGGTGCATCTTGAAGGTGTTCGCAGGACGTTATGTCCTAGTTTTCTTGGATAGACATGGCCACAAATCATTTGGATTTGATTTGGCAGACCCTTCATATGGGCCAACTTAGTTTTTGAGCGATGGACAACCATCACTTCGTCATATTTTTGCAACCCCTTTCAGTGACACGTTTCATTCACGCCACTGTACTATTTATTTTGGGCTTATTCTTGGGCGTATCTTTGAATGACCGACAGAAGTCATTACCCTAATGATGTTATTAATTTATGCTGTTGATGTGTGCTCTGAAGCCACACAAGTTCAAGTAAGAACTAGTATGGGAGTTAGAGTAAAGATGCCAGCCAAGCATCGAACCCCAGATACACTTCGTATCGTTTCCGACATCCTAGCAGTCTGTAGGATTGTCACATGTTATATTATTTTGTTAGTGTCAACGTACAGAGAGCCCAGTTTGTATGTATCGGACACCCTCGCTAGCCCGCTCGCCCGCGGCGCGAGCCTGTCACCCACCACGCACTTTGCCATTATGCGGCGCCCGCGCGGCACTGAGTCATTGAGTATAAGAATTTGTACTTACCTAGTTCACAGCTGGTGCTGAAAATGTTCGGCATTCACTGCTACACATCGCTGGCACCTTTTCATGAAACTGGCATTTACTCTCTGAAGTTCCTCAGCACCGATTGGCTGTATTTCAGCTGTAATATAGTCTTTAAACTCATTTATAGTGTGGGGGTTTCTCGCACACACTCTATTTTTAAGCGTCCCCCACAAATAAAAGTCACATGGTGATAAGTCTGGGCTTCGCGGGGGCCAGACGTTTCGACTTATAATCCTAGTACCAAAAACGCGACGCAATTCTGTCATGGATGCTTCGTCATTGTGAGCAGTGGCAGAATCTTGTTGAAAATAAGTTAACAATCGCTCTCCGTAAGTCAGTTCGTCAAAAAAATTGGTCAAGGATCACATTGAAGAACAAATTTAAGTACAAATTCCTATACTCAATGACTCAATGCCGTGAAAGTGCCGCAAAACGGCAAAGTGCCTGGCGGGAGACAGGCTCGCGCGTGGGCGAGCGGGCTAGCGAGGGTCTCCGATACATACAAACTGGACTCCCTGTATTAGACACGCTGAAGTTTTATAAATGCCCACATGTACATATTAGAGGAGTGGAATATCTTTCAACCAACTCCAAAGCAATCTATTCCGAGTGGAATATCTTTAAAATATTGCTCTTTGCAATTTTTCCATATTGCCCATGTTTATGATTCATATTTCTACGTGGTAGTGAGGCCACGATTCATCTATTACTACATGTTATAGTTTATAAGCCAGCGTTATTCAGATATAGACTTCTTTTGACTGAATTAACGCCTGTGTAGTGTAATTCATCACCTGATGCGATGATGAGTTGAGTGTGTTTTGACACGCCAGTGTGAAGGCGTGTAATGCCATGGATCCGTAACGCTCATTGCGAGACAACTGTTACTGTTAGACGAAACGCGCATGCGTACTTCAATGTTTCACTGTGTGGAATGTATTGATTATTTCTAGGTCATAGCTGTGTAGTTTTTTATAACAGTCATATGTTTGCTTACGTCATTGGACGAGATTGTAACTTTTTAACGCTTAAGAAAGCGGATGATTGAGCCCTATGAGAGTGCATTGTATTGAAGAGAACCTATTGTCTATTATGTGAGGTAACTTTGACACCGTATTTAAAGGCTTCTAAGTAAGAGTTGTGCGCTCTTGACGCACTGTCGTACCGGTGATAGACCTGCGACCATTTTTCCAGGATTTTACCTGAAGACTGATTAGGAGAGCTTTGCGCCCCTTCAGTGTTTGTTGCAAACCGAGTATGATAACTTGTGCTATTGTGTTTTTCCGGCCAGGTGTGAGCCGATGATGTTTAGTTATGTTCTTTGGTAGACTTCACTCTATTTAAGCCGAGGTGTCCACTGAGAATCGCCAGTATTCTTCATAAACCTACGACAATTTAAATAATGCTTCTAATAATAATAAGATCTCATTATTCTAAATAAGATGTTCATAATAACTGTAAAATTACTTTGACTTGCAATTTAATGCGCACTGGCCGACCCTTTGGATTAGTCACATTTCCATCGGGAAATGACTTATAGACTTGGTTACACTATCTTGAGACGACGGAGCTTGTTCGGACTATTAGTTCTCAACTGGTGGCACTCGACGCTCAAGTAACATAAGACGTGATTTTGATCGCGCCGTTACCAACCTAATTACACACTAGATGACCCAAGAATAGAAACAGTGTTCTTGCGTGTACGCAGGTGATTAATAAGAAGCTTTCTGAATGCTGTGTTTTATTTATTTATTTATTTATTTATTTATTTGTGTGATTTTGTATGATAACCCAATGTACCTTAAGCCAGTAAGAATGACTTTAGTGTTTTTTTACTGGTTGTCACATAGCTTTTGCTATAATTGTTTGATTGTTGCGGTAGTAAGTCACCGTATACTTTGTTATAATTGTCAGGATTTAGCTAGATTATTAAATTGTTTAAAAATAAATAAGGGGGTGGTACCATCGTAAATTCCAAGATTATTATTGCTGTTAATTTAACTTATTTTATAAGTAACCCGTTTCATCTGTGTAGGGTGTACTTTTCGTGCCACTACCCTAGCTTTGATGCTTTTACTTTCATGTAATTAGATCTTTCGCGAGGGTTTTTAACTTTCAATCAGTTTAGGATCTTCGACATTTCTTTTTTTATGAGCTTGCGAGATTAGCCAGAAATAAACCCTCTTAACTAGGCTAGGTGTTTGTTGATTTTTTAATAAATTTTACCCGTGTCTACATAAGTCTGGATGTTATTATTTTGTAATGTAAGTGTTTCTGCGGTGTACTTCTTGGGTCCTTCGACATACTCCTTGTCTGCCAGATCGCCCCGGGATGCTACGTTTTTCGTGCGCATTGACCTATAAGAAGTACATCCAATCCTCTTCGGCACATGTGTCCAGACGGTGAGTTGTCTGGGAAGTCATTGCTGTTAGTGGCAACCCAAACAACTCGTCTGACGGGCTCAATATATAAACCAACACAAAAACCAATACATAAGCCAATACAAAAGCCAACACAAAAGCCAATACAAAAGCCAATACACAAACCAATACAAAAGCCAACACATGGGGTTAGGTTAGGTTGGGTTATGATATGCTACATTAGGTTAGGTGAGCTATGTGTGACGTCATAGCCAGTCTTAAAGCAAGTCTAAACTTGTAGAACATGCCATATGACAGGGTTAAGTTAGGTTATGTTAGGTGAGTTGAGGTTAAGTCTTTAAATATTCCCAGTCTTTGAGATACTATCCAAGACCAATTTAAAAAAAACACTAAATATATTGACAAGAATAACTTGTCAAATAAGCCAATACAAAAGCCGATATATAAGCCACCACAAAAGCCAATACATAAGCCAACACAAAAGCCAACACAAAAGCCAATACAAAAGCCAATATATCACTAAAACAGTTGTAACCTTTGTTGTGTGAACATCATACTGACAGGTCAGTTACTACTATGGAACATACTACAACCAACAAGGGTAGGCAACGTGCACTCTATCAAGGCTACTCTTATAACAGCTATAATCGTCTGAATGTGAATGGAATAATATTCCGGCGATGCTCAAAAGAGAGGTCAACAAAATGTCTAGGGAATCTAAAAAGTATCTCATACATCCTGGAAGTGGTTTTCTGTGGTTTTCCAATTCGACTCCATGCAAATGCTGGGATGGTTCCTAACTACATAGGCCTACACACAAAAGTACACGGGGCTAAATGACCACAATGTCCAAGCTCCTCCAATCAAACAACAATATGGTATGACTACTCTCTATGCCAGTGTTCCAAACATTTGTTGAGGTGCATATATAACAACTTTCCCTTATGTTATGACTGTACAATTTTGAAATGTTTTTAAGCATCTAATTTGGCTAATCTCTGTCTTTACATTGGCAGGTGAGGAGTGCAATATAGAATTTGTCAAGGAAGCATATAATAAGCCCCATTATATTCTAAACTCCTTGACAACATTTACATTCTCTCCCCTCCATCCAGCAACCCTGTCTATGTTATCTGCCTCCAGGACAGGATCTACACCAAGACTGAAGAAATGGGAGACCTCCCTTGTAGAACTGCTGCAATATACATAAGAAGAAAACTAAAATGTGTAATATGAAGAGTCAATAAAATAGAGAAATAAAATTTAATTTCAAAATCATATCTGTACAGTTTACATTAATTTAATGTGTTCCAACCTTTTATTCCTGAAAGTATTTATATAAAGTAAAAATTGCAACATTATAGGCTTAACTCTATGTGGTACATCACAATTTTGCATAATAGCCTGTTTTCATACAACAGGATGTGCACGATATTGTTCCAGTGCTGCTGCCTGATTTAGGCGCATGGCGCAGAGGTAATGTTTTCGCCTGCTGTTCCCAAGGTTGCAGGATTGAATCCTGGCTCAGTCAGTTCGTATTTGAGGGTGCTAATGAGAGGAAGTCGTATCACAGATTTACTGGCATGTTAAAGATACCCTTTTGGGTGGAAATTCTGGCACCCAGGCGTCTCTAAAAACTGCAGTAGTTAAAAGGGACGTAAAACTAATAACATTATTAATTTGATTTAGGATGTTTCAAGAATGAAGATGACTGTCCCGCTATACTACTGTAGAGCTCTTCTTTTCAAACAAAACACTAAGAATAATTTTCAGTGCTGAGGAGTGGAAATATATATTGTTAGAAGCTACCTAATGATTGATGTAAGTTACTCTATGCCTTTTGAAAAAATACTTTTTCTAAACCTGTTTGGATTATATTGTTCTTCTAGGACAACGGCAATAACAGAAAGGCACTCCTGTGTGTATACGAGTCAGTGTCTCAATGCATCTCTCATCCTAAATGCTGCATTTCATATGCAATGATTTGGCAACTAGTTAGAATGCAGTTAATCTGAAATTAGGAAAAAAGAAGCAACATACCATGCTAGAATGTGAATGTATGCTGCTCGATTTGAAATTAGACTCTAAAACCTGCTTTTATAAGGTGAATTCAGAGCCAGCATGGCACTTGGACAATACACCAGAGTGACTTAGCTGCCTTTGTAAGTGTATGTTTGTCATGTCTAATAATTAAGATATTCACTAGATGTAAAAATACTCTCTATATAAAGCAGGCTTAACGTGAGCCCAGTGTTCACTGGTGGTGTATTCTTTGGAATACACGGCTAGACAGAGTGAGCTTTTGCTTCTCTTTGCTTTATTTCATTCCTTCCTTTTTCACAAACACCAACAGTGATCTCCTGGTTTCCTTTTGTTGGTATACTTTGCTTATACTACCTGTGAGTCTGTTCTAGATATATATCTTCCATGACCCACCTAGCGTCATCTAGCAGCGAATCTCTGAAGTTCCTCAATTTTCCTCTGTACAAGAGGACTTCCTTACCAATCTGGCCACCAGATCTCGTCGCTAACGCCAGCTATCTTCTCCGTGATCAGGAGGACTTCGTCTACTTTCTCATCCACCAGGCTTCGCTAGTGACGCCTACTAACAACTCTTTGAAGACCATTTCATCAAGAGAATTAATTTTTACAATGTTGGTTATTCTTATGTATATTCCTTTGTCTCCTACCCCCACTCTTTTCCCTTCCCTGGTCTCTCCGCGCTTCGTTGAGCTGGCCTCACTTGTGCTACAGTCGTCAAGACTCCCAGTCGGAGCCTACCTAGAGCTCGTCTCACCTCGAGAGACAAACTTTCAAATTGGACGCCATGTCCAGATCGTAACTAACGGTCAACTAGAATCGCCGTTCATCAGAAATGAGCTAAGTACTACTTCAACGTTTTTCAACTCATTTTAATTGCATTTAAATAGCTACATGCTTTTTAACCATCATTTACAGACAGTGTGATATTACTAAATGTGAGGCAATAGCCATCTTCTCGGGATTTTCGAGTTTGGGCTTTGTCTATCTAAGCTAATCTTAACATGAAGCAGCATTTCTTATGCTTATTAACTGAGATAATTTCTCACAACGTGGAACATCTTTAAATTACCCACTGTCTGTAGAAAACTAAGCTCGCTCCACCGCTGGACTTTTTCTGTCAATTTCAACCGTCATGATTGTTCTGGAATTTTCCATGCCAAACAATTCATCTACAAGTTAAACCTTCTAGTATTTTCCACTCACATATGGGAGTACTTCTTCTAACCAAGGAATCCTCCTTATGAACAGCTATTCAACACCTAATTTTTCTTCTCCGTTGGAATTTTTCTGCTGCATTCAACTATAACTTACAAGTTTTTCAACGCAATAGACTCTCGCAAATCTAGTGCAACTAGTTATTTTTCACCTTTGCAATAACTTTCCTTGCTATAAACTTTCTGTGTTACAATAGTGAACTTTTCAGCCACGTCAATAGGCTATAGTGAAACAGTGCTCGTTCGATTTCTCATCCGCGTCGCGCTCGTCCGAAATAAATAAAATAGGCCAAGAACTTTCTCTACAAAGTTCCTATTTCCTCTTCCTCAACCCCTCTTTACTAACAAATTAGGTTAATCTTTAAATTTATGTATTTTGCAACGAGGCCTCGCCAAACCGTAGGCACCCTCCCAACTTTCTCCACTTTCCATTTATCCACTCTGTATAAATATCAGCAGTTAGAAACTGCTTATTAATCTATTTCTTTTCTTGCTAGGTCAAGAATTGGTTATTGTCTACCAAACCTTTCATTAATCTCGTTAATCTAGGTTTCACGAAAGGGTAACTTGCCCCATTTTTTCCTCGTGATCCTGTTTAAATATAGAAGTTCTAGAAACTTCCTTTTAATTTTTCTCTTCAGGTTTCACAATAAGTGACCTGCCCTATTTTGTATAACCTCTAAACGTAATCCTTTATTAACATAAGAAGTTATAGAAACTTCTATTTAATTTCTCCCTGTTTTTTGTTGTTGTTACTTTCGAAGTTGTTATTTGTTCATATTTCTAAGATACCCATCTAGAAATCCTTAAAATACACATCTTGTACTTGATTTATTGTTAAACTTTAATTACGTTAATTATCTTTAAATTTTCTATTTATTAATCTTAGCACCATTTCAAAATCTCACATAAGATTTTAGTGCTTATCAAAGGTTCCAAACCAAAAAATTGTCAATTGCCTGGTGCAAGCTTTAAATGATTTTAGGAGGTCTGCGATCCCAATTGTTTATAACATTAAATTATTATGTGTTAAATTGATTACACCTTTTTGCATTGTTAAATAAATTTAAATTTATCCTTTTGCTTTATCATTTCTCTAAAATAACGATTAGGCAAGATCCTGTCTTCCCCTACTCTTCCTATGGTCTTAACTTTGAAAACTTCACAAATAAAATTAATAACGTTTCCACTTTTTGTTGCATTTGAGCAAGAACTCTTAGTCACAAACTTATTACAGCCTCTCTTAGCTTTGATAGCTAATTCTAACTGGCCAGTAAGGCAAGCATAGCTCGCTACGCCAGCTTCCTGCTTGTTGAGATTTTCTCTACAACTTATGGTTGGTTTTCCAAATTTAAGTTTTTCTCATTGTCTAAACTTTTAGTCGGCGCTTCGCTGGGTAAAAGCTTAGCCATTCCTAAATGCAACTATTGGTGCTCTTACCAAAATTATTCCCAAGGGTGTAATTGCTTCATCGCTATCCTTCTTAGAAACATTCGGTCGCCTTTTAGAAATCCTACAATTTCAAGAATTAAAGCATCACGGCCAATTCAAACTATTTGTATTCTTCAAAATATTTGTTTAAAACAAACTCCTTTAAAAAGGTACATAGGAAACTTATCATTTATTTCATCGTCAGACCGCCACCCTTCCCCATAGTAGCCGAATCTTGGCTTGGAAGGGAAGGTACCATCTCCTCTCGCTCGCAAATAGCCCAGGCTCTAGCTGCGTTTCCTGTTATCTGTGTTCAGGTCCCCACTCACTTTAGTGATCTCACGGTTTTTGCGGTGACACTTTTCTCCAAAAATTATTGGTATTTGATGTTGGACTTTCGTCCTATTATCCATACTTGTTCCTCTGTCCGAAACCCACTTCCCTTTACTTCTTTATTCATCTTCCCTTGAGGGTAAGGTCAATTCTTAGCAAAAACCTACCCAACTGGTTCAGTGAAACTCTTAGAAAAATAGCAGAAAGAAGGCAAACAATACAATAAAAGTACTAATTTTAAAATGTTATTTATGACGAGCTAGTCCTTTCATTTCTTGCCATTACTTGTGTGCATAACGGAATTCATGGCATCTGTAGTATAGTACCACACTTCACGCAGTCAATACGATGCAGACGTTATACCATACGCCCTATTTACCTTGTTTCGACGAGCTGGGAAACATTTATCGCAGGTGAGAGTACAGACTCTTAAAACTATGAAATGTGTGGAATTGTCCACAGGTTATTGGAGGTTTATTAAACTGATTATTAAACTAAGAGGAACACATAACATGGCTGTAGGTAATTATTCTCAAGCTAGTAGTTATAACGTGGCCTTAAATGTTATGATTGGCCAGATATGTGGTGCAGTCTATATGGCCCCATGTCTACTACATGCAAGTTGCGAGATTGGATCCTGGCATGCAGGAGACCTGTGTCTGTATATATACTGACATTTTGCAGAACCCCACCAGGGGATAATTCTGACACCCTGGGATCTCAAACCGTTGCAATGATAGAAAACGTTAAACCAATACTATCATATTTCACAATTTTGAGCCACAGGATCTCCTCTTTTATGTCGACCATGCATTAATCGGGAATTGAACATGGTTTGCCAGCAATAATACAGCTCCCATCCCACTAAAATTAGACATCTTATTGATTATACTAAACTATGCAATGGATTTTATAGTAAAGCCATCATTACTTCCGACTTGACCTTTCAGTATTAGGCTAGAGTTTATTCCCTAAATCGGGTCATCGCGAACGAAACTCTATTTGTCGTGATTATTGATTAGAATGACTGCCTGTGATTGCCTAGTTAAAGTGTTTTCCTTCTGACCACTACATAACTCTAGGGTAAAACTGAAGCGTCAAGTTGGAAGTAATGATGGCTTTATTATAGGCAGGTGGCTAAAATATTTTTGACAGCTATTTTTCAGTGAGCATTATTGTGCTTCAAGGGATTTGTTTTTTAAAACCAGAGGTAATTTCATTACTCTAGTTTTTATGATGAACTGTTGTCTTTGGTGTAGTTTCTGAAGATTTAAAATTTCTCTAACAGTATCCTTCCTTATTTTCAGAAGTAAAAGCAGGAATTCTCTCGATTGCTTAGGTGCATAATTTCATTGTAAAGAGGAAAGGAGGTCAGGTTGCAGAATGTTGATATTAAAATCAAGGTTATTCAAGTTAGTTATTGTTGTTTTAAGGGGCAGAACTATGAGGTCATCTGCCCCTCTTAACACTGATTAAATTATAAAAATTCGGAATGGAATTTAAAATTTAGAGGTAGATACCTAAATTTTAAAAGACCGAAAATTAATAAAACAAAAAATTAAATTAAACTAATAATTAAACAAAAATTACGGAAAACCAAAAAATTCATCATTCAAAAACGAACGAGTCGTTGAATCAATGTTCACTGGAAAATTTAGATAGCTGGCCCTAACCCTTTCTCGCTTATAAAGCGAATGACGAGATCAGCAGCCACCGCGTCATCGGCTAATATAAGTTTGTGTGTCATCTGCAAACCAAGGTTTCTTCGTAAGTCTGCAAGATACACACACTCCGTTAAAATGTGGACCACGGTCAATGCGGCTCCACAGGTACAAAGTGGGGGGTCTTCCCTTCTCATTAGGTACGAGTGGGTGGATCTTGTTCTTGTATGACCTATCCTTAGCCTACATGAATTGACGGACTCCCTTCGTGACCGGAAAGAGCTCCGCCACACGCGTTCTCAGTTTACTGAGTGTTGGGTCAGCTACCCACTGACTCTCCAAAAATGCCAGTACTTGTGTGCGTAACTGAGAGCGAATATCTCTAGCGGGTACCCATTGGTCGAGGTGGTAGTGATACCGCCGCTTTTGCAGCGTGATCCGCTTACTCATTTCCCGCAATTCCAATGTGGCTTGGAAGCCACAGAAAGGTGATTCGAGTGTCAGCGCGGCACAACCTGGCTAGCAGGTCATGGATTCGCTGCACTAGGGGTTTTGCGGGAAACATGGTAGCAATTGACTGCAATGAACTCAAAGAGTCGGTACACAGGAGAAAGTGGATTCGTCCATTCTGTAGTGCAAACTGCAGAGCTTCATGGATGGCAACGAGCTCCGATGTAAATACACTACAGGTCTCAGGCAAAGCGATCTTGGTATATGCACCATCAATAACGTAAGCACAACCCACCTTCGAACCATCCGTGTAGAGAATACCAGCGTCCGGTAATTGGTGAACTATGCTGTGGAACTGGCTCCGATAAACGGAAGTATCCATGTTCACCATAGGACCTCGGAGTAGATCAAAACGAATTTCCGGACGTGGGACTTGCCACGGAGGCATCTCGCTAGGTGTCCGGATCATACAGGGATCTACAGCCACTCCTATTTCAGTACACGAGCTATCGAGTCTAATACCAACCGGCTGGTTGGTGTACCGCTGGTGGTATTGGATACTGAAGAGAGCTCGATAGCTCGGATGTTGTGGCATTTGACGCACATTGGAAGCATATCCTAAAGGCATATGTTGGCGTCTATAATTTAGAGGTGGAACACCCGATTCGGCGAGTAGGCTGGGTATCGGGCTGGTCCAGAAGGCACCGGTAGCTAGCCCAACGCCACTATGGTGGATACTGTCCAGCAATTTCATGGTTGCTGATACGTATGCCGCAGAACCATAGTCTAGCCGGGACAGGATGAGGGCTTGGTAGAATCGTTGCAGCACCGCACGGTCAGCCCCCACGTAGTGCCACTAACAAACTTTAGGTGATCAAGGTTATTTATGTACTGGTCAGTGTCGTGTTGAGGTGTGTCATGGCAATTGATGAGTCCAATGGGGCACTAGGATGAAACACTGGCAGCTTAATGGGCAGTCACAGTATTTCTTGGGGGTTATTGATGTGTAACATCTTTCCGCTCGGTTGCTGGATAGTTTTGTGGGAGTGATTTTGAAAATTGGGGACGGAAGTGAATCGGGCGGAAGTGCATCGAACGGAAGTGGATCGGACGGAAGTGAAGACGCACTACCAGAAAAATGGGACGGAAGTGAATCGGACGGAAGTGGATCGGACGGAAGTGAAGACGCAATGTCAGCTGGATGTACAATTGAAAATGTGTGTATTGGATACAAGGCAGTGTGTGCTCTGTAGCGCGAGAATGTTATGGCAATACAGTAGGCAGTGCATTTAGCAGGCACTGGTTTGACGAGCACAGTGGCAAATATTTCACCGAATTTCATTTGTCATTGAGCAGTTTATGAAGCTTCACGTTCAAGGTTGAATATCACATGGGGTAGGACAAAGACGACAAATGACATTTAAGTAAGCGGCATTATTGTCAAGCTGTGGGTAAGTAGTCAAATATTAAATGCATAATAGAATGTTGTTATATGAGAGGAATAAAAGCTTTTTTTTCCATCATATGTGAGACTAGGTCATTTCATGATTGTAGGAAGCCATGTTTTGATTGTTTACGACGAACTGTATGCGAGCCTTGAGAATAATGAATGTTATTGTTACTGAGGAATGTGCTCACAGTATTTGATAGTACTGTCGACGTTGTGTGTCACTTTGTTATTATGAATTATTATTGTAAAAGGAAGGAAGGAAGGAAGCTTGTAGTTTTGCGTGTCCGTTAATCTCACGATCATGATCCACGGTACCTCCCTTTTACGTGGAATTTGAACCACAGGACATGGCATTTCAATTCGAAAATCTCACATGTTTTGACCGGGAATCAAACCCGGTCTACCTTGGTGAGAGACTAACAGCTTGACCGCCGCGCCACAAATGTGACAGTAGCATATCTCCAATACAATCTATACATTCATCATAGTACCAGTATGAAACTGGAGTGTAAATTAACATTTTAAGAATGTCCAAGCTGTGTAGTATACGAGTAGGATAACATGTCAGATGTTACACATCATATGCGACTACTGTAAGGCTCTTGTCTTTTTTTTTAATTTTTATTGATCACACCCAGTTACACTAGACCATCTGTTGCATAGGCGTAAGCTATTAATAGATGCCTTACATCAAACGGGAAGTAGCCTTATGTTTCCAACTGACAAGCTATTGAGCAGCGAGAGCTAACAAAATTAAGACACATGGAAAGTATGAGCTCCTTACATTTGTGGGCGCAAATCCTTTGTTGAATTACAGGAGTACACCCCAGTATTACTTTGTATACACTATTTTTGGTTTAGGAAGTCTAGGTGATAGTGAACTTTGGCCATTGGTCACTAAACAATGCAAGCTGATACAGTAGCAGCTGTTAATTGGAATTCCCTTGTACTGGGCATTAATATATTGAATGCATTACACAATCGGATGCTCTTACAGCACTGTTAGATAATGAAAATAATCACAAAACTTGAAATAACACCAAATGTTGGGAATATTTTCAGCTTTGAATGCATATAAAACAGCATAAAAATTAATTAAGGCTTGGCCTGTGATGACATTTGCAAATCATCTTTTATGATCTTGCATTGGTTATGTAGAACTGGTGGGCAAGTTTTAAATTACCATTATGCTGCCTGCATAGTGGAGGAAGACATTTCTGTCTACCAATCTAGCAAAGCCCCCACCAATTCAATATAAGGTATTTTTAGGTGGTCAGTCACAGGAGATCCAAAGGAGACCATTCCCCAAGACAGAAAAAACAAAACGGTCTTAATCTAATATTAAAGGGGTTCTCCAAGATTATGTACCAGGATCGTTATTGTTTCCTTACCAATACCTTCTGATAGGAATTACAGTACATCCGTACTACACAAGGAAATGGGAGTGGGATGAGATTCAGTATTCATGGATTGCTCCCCAATTAAAGAGATTGAAAGCTTAACTCCCAGTTTTCAAGATGGCGACAAGTGACAAATCAACCAAGTGCGGTCAGTGTGAAAAATGTGTAACTGATAACAAAGACTACATAATTTGTGATGGGGAATGTGGTAAATCATACCACAGAACCTGTGTAAATATAAAAAAAGAAAGTTTTTAACCGGCTTTTGTCCGACAAAGCCAAGCAATGGTATTGTGTCGAGTGCAGTGCAGTAAGTAGGTCAACTACGGAAAAGGTTTCGCCAGACGAGAAAGTAATTAAACCTGATTTAGAAGATCTTGTTTGTGAAATCAACCTCCGACTGATAAAACTCGAAAACATTGAAAAGACTCAGAATGACATGCTCAAGTCCGTGACATATTTTTCTGATTGTTTCGATAGTATGAAAAGTGACATTTAAACTGCCACACAAACTCTGAAGCCAGCCTTGTCAGAAATTACAAAGCTCAACCAAAGAGTTTGCGAGTTAGAGAAGGATAAGGATATCGCTTACAGTGAGGTTAAAATGTTAAAGCAAGAGAATCTCGAGCTTCAACAGTACGTTCGGCGAAACAATCTAGAGCTTCATGGCGTGCCGCACACTTCAAACGAAAACACCGTTCAGATTGTCCAGACTATCGCTGACCAATTGGGAGTCACAGTTGTCGAGTCCGATATTGACGCCTGCCATCGGCTACCACAAAGCAGAGAAGGTCTTCCACCTCCTTTACTAATCAAATTCTGCAGCCGGCTAAAAAAGAGGCAATTTCAAAAGGCAAAAGGTCCAAACCCAACCTGAACTCAAGTAATGCAGGAATCAATGCAAGGGCTAGGCCTATCTACATAAACGAGCATTTGACGCCAGCTAATAAAGTACTCCACAAACAGGCAAGAGACCTCCGTAAATTAGGTTTTAAATACGTTTGGACCAGGGACTACAAAATATAATTGCATTATATAATCCTAACATAAATAACGAAATAAATTTCATGCAATCTCTAGAGCACATTCTCTCGAAAAATAATGCCAATCTTTGCTTATGCATTGGTGATACAAATATTAACTTACTAATCAAAAATAATGTAACCAATTCATACCTCAATCTACTATCAAGCTATGGTTTCACACAAGGCAATACTCGGTATCCAACAAGAATATGTAAATCAACAAGTACACTCCTTGATCACGTAGCCACTAATAACTGTAAATATACCTATAGGAGAAGCAAAATAAATAGTGATATTAGTGATCATAATATCCTTGTAACTGAGATTTTCTGGTCAAATTACTATCCAGGCAAAAGCCCAATCTCGAATATGACATTTAAATACCCCCACAACAAGCAAAGGTCTAGTTTAAAAAACGTAAATAAAAATTACCGGTACGGGAACAAAAACGATCTCAATCAAATAGACTGTTTAGATGATGTAAATGAAACTTACATCGCCATGAAACACAAAATCTTGACACAGATACCCAACAAAGAAAACACTGACACAACTTTGAAGGAGATACACCAGAACCACAATAACCCATGGATAACAACAGAATTAATTCAGCTAATAAAACAAAGGGACCTACTACATGCTAAACTTAAAACTAACATTCACAGAAAAAACAACCACTTAAAGGAAGAGCACATATTATGTAGGAACAAAGTGACAGCTTTAAAACGGAAACTGAAATCCTCATACTATGAACATAAATTAACAATGAACGCCAATAGCATAAAAGATACTTGGAAAGTATTCAATGGAATTATCTACAACTGCACAACTGAAAACAAAGATGGTCCCAGTGAGATAATAATTTACGGTAAATCTCTCACAGGAAAATAAAATATCTGCAATGCTCTAAACACTCACTTTATAAACATAGCACACAAGTTAGCCAAAAACATCCTCACAGGGAAGACAGTTAATGAAATTAATGTCAATACAGATTCCATATTTATGACCCCGACTAATGAGATGGAAATTCGCAATATTATATTAAGCCTTAAAATGAAAAGTAGCCAAGACAAAGATGGTATGTCAGTAAAATTGTTTAAAAACTCCATTGACATGTTAAGTAGCCCACTAACTACTTTAATTAATTTATCGTTAGAGACTGGTCTGGTGCCTGATGATCTAAAAATAGCACGAGTCATACCAGTCTATAAAGGAGGTGACAAAAGCAATCCAGACAATTACAGACCCATTTCCATCCTCCCACCCATATCCAATGCGTACACCACCAACACACTGATTACACACATGCAGGAGGACATGAATACAATACTAGGCTGGACCCAGTCAAATAAATTAACAATAAATGAAGATAAAACAAATTATTTAATAATATCTAAGCGTAGAACAAAGTTAGACATCACTCAGAATATAATGCTGTATGGAAAGGCAGTTAAAAGGGTCTCATCTGTCAAATACCTAGGCCTGATAATAGATGAAAATCTCTCATGGCAAAAGCACATTGATGCATTAGTTTAAAAAATATCACCTGCCGCTGGAATGATTAAAAAATTGAGCTACTATATCCCAAAATATCTACTCAGGAAAGTGTAGTTTTCCTTAATCCATAGCCACATACAATATTTGAATACAATTTGGATAAAATGCTCAAATTACCTAAAAAAGGAAATAGAGGTAATTCAGAATAGAGCCATAAGAAATATGTATAACTACCCTTTTTTACATCAACCAAACACCTTTATATTACGAGTAATATTCAACCTGTAGCCGTAAATGCAGAAATCAAATCAAATGTCTTGATGTACCAAATCCTTCACAAAGGTATCCACACAAATTAATTGACAATAAAGAACATGTAACTGGCCTATTCTTGGATTTATCGAAAGCATTTGATGTTGTTGACCATAAAATCCTCCTTACCAAACTAAATCAATATGGTATTAGAGGTCTAGCTAATAAATGGATAGAGTCTTATTTAACAAGGCGTAAACAAATAGTAAGCTTGAGACACAAGGATGATGGAACCAAATTACTTAATGAAACATTGTCCAATGAGGGAATTATTGAATTTGGAGTACCCCAGGGATCGGTTTTGGGCCCACTACTCTTTCTTCTATATATCAATGATATAACATAGAACGTTCATTCACATAAGGAAATTTTGTTTGCGGACGATACAACACTCGTAATAAAAGGTGAAACTAAACAGGTCATACAGCAGTCTGCTGACTCCGTTACAGGAGAGTTAACCAAATGGTCACAAGATAATCGCCTCATAATTAACTATAAAACAACAGTATGTCTAAATTTCCACACTATACAGAATAGGAATCCTGCGAAACCCAATATAACATTAAATGGTCATCAAATAGAAAATAAATCAGAAACAAAGTTTTTAGGACTATGGATACAACAAGACTTGAAATGGAATAAACATATACAATATCTGAATACTAAACTGAACTCGATGTGCTTTGCGTTACGTATTTTGAAAACCTGCACTAGCATGCACACATTAAGAAATACTTATTTTGCTTATTTCCATTCATACTTAAGATATGGGATCATATTTTGGGGTATGTCGCCAGATGTACTAAGCACGTTTAGGATACAAAAGAGGGCGATTAGAATTATGGCAAATGTAAACTCTAGAGAATCATGTAGACCTCTGTTTAAAGATTTTAACATTCTACCACTGCCCTGCATGTATATCTTTGAAAGTACTATGTTTTTTTAAAAGAATTTAATGAATAAAGATGTTTTTCTTAAAACAAACAATGATGTTCATAGGCATAACACAAGACAAAATCAAAACATTCATATTTCACACACACACACACACAAGCATATATCAAAAAGAACTTTTCACACTGGAGTTAAATTATACAATAAACTACCCCAGTATATAAAACTGGCCCCAAAAATAAAAACCTTTGATACAATGTTGAAAGCTTATCTGCAGTGCCATTGTTTTTACTCAGTAGTTGAATATCTTAGCGTATAGGAGCGATGAAAGCTATCATTATATTTTACTTTTTTAATTTAATTGTAATACCTAGCCGTATGTTGTTGTATTTATAGAATTAAGTTTTCATATTATGATAATAGAGTGAGGTGTAAATAGTTGTGCAATAAGATTGTATCTATTAAGATTTGCTATTATAATAAGTTAAATAGTTATAATATTAGTAATACTTTTATTTTAGAGATGCAAATTCTGACGTGTCCTATATCAAAAATGAATTGAATGCACGTATTTGATCAAATGGAATTAATAAAAATCTATCTATCTATCTATGTATCAAATTTAAACTTCACTAAACAATCTGATTTACACGCTTACAAAACTAGACATATCACTTTTCCATATCAATCCCAAACAATATGGCAGTAATAGCATTAAGTATAGTGCCTTTGTACAGTTCAATAGACTACCAGAAAATATAAAAATTGCACCTAGCCTACCAATCCTTAAAAGGAGGCTAAAACAGTTTATGTGGAATGATTATAAAATGTCAGTTTGAAGAAATTCCAAAATCTGTGAAGACAAAATAAGACTACATTGTGTACAAAAACTTATGCAAGCTACAAAATGTTGTATATATTTTCATTCTGAAAACTTTGTAAACTAAACATTGAATTGTAATTTATCGCCAACAAGATAAAACTGTACGATTCCTTTGTATATGAGTCCTTGACTCGTTAAGGGATTAATAAAATGCATTATTATTATTATTATTATTATTATTATTATACTTATTCAGTAGCCTAGGCCTAAGTGAGTAATAAATTTTACGCCACTAACAAGTGATTGAGCACTATCTCATTGGACTAAATGGCAGTAAAATGCTAAATAAATAAATGTAGGATTTATTCTTAAATAATACACTTCAGTAGTAGGTATCAGGGTAGAAATGCTACAAATTTTATTATCCTTCATCAGACATGGAAACCTTTACATTCCACGGCTACTCATTAGCTTACTTTTCTCACATACGATCCAAATTACCGAGTGTTTACACTTCGAGAGTGGACAGAGTGATCGAGTGCAAGTGTACATGAGAGTGTGGAGTGCGAGTGCAGAGTGTTCATCATTTGGCAAACAGACTAAGGACCACAATTGTAAGGACCACAGTTAACTTTTTAATTTTTAGAGTTGGCAAGAGATATTTACGTACTTTGAGTAAAGAAAGAAGAAAACGTTAGTGCAGAAACATGGTGGGAAACAAAATAGTTGATGTACAGTGGTTGTAATGTGTATTAATTTGTAAAAGTTTATATGTATTAGTGTGTAAAAGTTTATAAATAAAAATACTGGTACTAGCTCAATGACGACGGTTAAAGTTATCTACCACCGTTAATCCACTTTAATAAAGACTTACGAGTGATGAACAGTGCACAATGGTATCTTTCCGGCCAACGTTACACACATTTAATACATCGAACTGGAAGTCTCATACAACACATTCGAAGAAAGAGCGTCTAGGCAAAGGATATAGGAAGGCCTTGCTCGAGTGCGCATGCGCGTGCTCTCGTACATTCTCTTTGCTCGTTTACCTTGGGTGAGTTTCTATCTCCCGAAATTTTAATAATGGCCCCCGTCGTCTTCGTTAAGCCGCCATTTTGGTCACGATCACAGCCTAGGGTGGGGGCTTAACGAAGAGCAGTGAATCAAAACTTTCTAACATTTTCCGAGCATGGTCTCCAAATCAAAACGTCCTTGATTGGCTGAGCTCTTATTGGGCCCTTCTTGGGTCGTTCCCGCCACACAGCCGCCATTAAACTCAATTTAACATAACCTACTTAAATTACAAATATTAATGTTGGTGAAGGGTGGGTGACTTGTGGATTAGAAATTGTATAAGCCATTTTTACTGTTGCCTTCTATAGATTTGTGGGTGGCATTGTGTTTTTTTGGCAATCTCGTTATCTTGTAGACATTAAGATAAATAGTTCTATTTCAGGGGCCTATCACTCACTAGCGGTAGGCCAATATCACAACAGTAGCCTACTATTACGAATAGCTGTATTTTATTAAGATTTTTCTGCACCTTCACGAATTAGTGCCGGTGGTCTGAGATTATTTTTGATTACCATTATGGGGGTTTAATAGTTTTCCACAGAGCATTTTTGTTGTCTTGTAGGTATGATTGATTTGACAGGTCAGGCCTGCATGTACATTTTTTTCTGGTTTTGGGAATAATGCTCATTACCATTAGGTGCAATCGTGTTGACCGACTGAAAGACATTTAATATTTCGTTTACTAAGGCAACACTGAAATATGGCTTCCACCACGATATGGACTTGGATATTATGTTCGCTAACGAATGATACTTCAACAAGTCATCCTTGTAATCTCTGCCAATAATAAAAATATATCCCATCCAATATAGGCCTATTTATGTTGACCGGTAGAACGGTATCTACTGTTATTAAGGCAACACTGAAAAATGTTCATTTTGATCTAGCCTACTTACTCGGAGTCTTCTGCATAAATGTCCATAGAGGTTCAGTTTTTTAAATTCTCCCTTTCCTATGGCCAAATAACACATTGATGTTCCCTATTTTTCTTAAGGGCGTTTTATGATCTTATGCTGAACTAATTAAGAATAGAGCATGTACCCCAACCCATTAAAAAGTTGTCAGGATAAAAAATGTCTATAGCCATAATAAACTTGAGAACACTGAGATCAGGAGAATGTTGATCGACCATGGATGCAAGACCAGAAAGTCTTAAAGAGGAGTGTTTCATTTTGAGGCTTGGAACATAATGATCAAGCCCCCTGTACATGGGTGTGTGCTCAATCTATTTAAAAACCTGTTGACAGATCATGAGTTAATCTGAGGCTGGAATCCAGTCCGTGCTATGCTAAGCTGTGAGTGCTGGCCACCATTAGTGTTCTGTATCAATTTCTGAAAGTTGTGTCATATGCATAGACAATTCGCTGAGAAAGTTTTGTGAATGGTGAATACCAGTAGGCTAGCCTACTTAGCTGCCTCCGTCACAAGCATTTCAAGGCACCTGGTTAGTGGTAAAGTGAAATAGGATAATCTCTTGAATGGTTAAAGTTGTCCTTGATTGTCCTCGCGGGACAGTGAACCCCAATCCAGATATTAGTTCAGAATTAATTTACTTGACGGAGTTGGAGAAACAGTCAAAATACCTATGGTACTACTAGACGTACATGTAGATGGAAGAAATGTGAGACTAACCACTAGGTAGCTTATATCCCTTTATTTGGGAGTGTTAGGGAATGGGAGAGTGGTTCATGTCAGCCTACGTTGTACATTTCATTAAGGTATGGAATCTAAAAGTGTATCATAGGAATGTTCAAGCAAACCATAATATATTACCAGTTGGTCACCTGGACACAACAATTCGATGAAATAATAATAATAATAATAATAATAATAATAATAATGCTTTTTATTAATCCCGTAACGAGTCAAGCACTCATATACAAAGGAATCGTGCAGTTTTATCTTGTTGGCGATAAATTACAATTCAATGTTTAGTTTACAAAGTTTTCAGTATGAAAATATATACAACATTTTGTAGCTTTCATAAGTTTTTATACACAATGTAGTCTTCTTTTGTCTTCTCAGATTTTGGAATTTCTTCAAACTGACATTTCATAATCATTCCACATAGACAGTTTTAGCCTCCTATTAAAGATTGGTAGGCTAGGTGCAATTTTTATATTTTCTGGTAGTCTATTGAACTTTACAAAGGCACTATACTTAATGCTATTACTGCCATATTGTTTGGAATTGATATGGAAAAGTGATATGTCATCTGCATGTCTAGTTTTGTAAGCGTGTAAATCAGAATGTTTAGTGAAGTTTAAATTTGTGTGGATACCTTTGTGTAGGATTTGGTTCATCAGGACATTTGATTTGATTTCTGCATTTAGGGCTACTGATTGAATTTTACTCGTAATATAAAGGTGTTTGGGTGGTGTTAAAAAAGGGCACTTATAAATATTTCTTATGGCTCTATTCTGAATTACCTCAATTTCCTTTTTTAAGGTAATTTGAGCATTTTATCCAAACTGTATTCAAATGTTGTAAGTGGCTATGGATTAAGGAAAACTACACTTTCCCGAGTAGATATTTTGGGATATAGTAGCTCAATTTTTTAATCATTCCAGCGGCAGGTGATATTTTTCTAAACTAATGCATCAATGTGCTTTTGTCAGGAGAGATTTTCATCTATTATTAGGCCTAGGTATTTGACAGATGAGACCCTTTTAACAGCCTTTCCATTCAGCATTATATTCTGAGTGATGTCTATGTTCTACGCATAGATATAATTAAATAATTTGTTTCATCTTCATTTATTGATAATTTATTTGACTGGGTCCAGCGAGGTATTGTAATCATGTCCACCTGCATGTGTGTAATCAGCGTGTTGGTGGTGTGCGCATTGTAAAAGATGCTTAAGTGATCTGCAAACAACGTTATATTACCATGAAAACTGAGTGTTGCTATGTCATTAATATATACTAAGAAGAGGGAAGGACCCAGTATTGATCCTTGGGCCACACCGTGGGTAATATTTACTTCCTCACTTCTGTAGCCATTTATTTCAACATACTGCTTACGATTAGATAGGTAATTACTAAACCATATCCAAGCTACTCCTCGGATACCTGCTTTATCAAGTTTCCCTAAAAGAATTTCATGGTCAACAGTATCAAACTCCTTTCTCAGGTCTATGAAAAGGCCACTCGCTGTCATTTTATTGTCTATGACATCCTGCAAGTTAGAGATTATATCAATTGTGGCTATTTCTGTGCTCGAGTTTTCTCGGAATCCATACTGCCCATTGTAGAAGTAATCGTTTTTATTTAAAAAAATAACAAATCTGTTTTTTACTACTGTTTCGAGTACCTTGGATATGTGTGGGAGGATGGAAATGGGTCTGTAATTGTCTGGATTGCTTTTGTCACCTCCTTTATAGACTGGTATGACTCGTGCAATTTTTAGATAATCAGGCACCAGACCAGTCTCTAACGATACATTTATTAAAGTAGTTAGTGGGCTACTTAGCATGTCAATGGAGTTTTTTAATAATTTTACTGACATACCATCTTTGTCTTGGCTACTTTTCATTTTAAGGCTTAATATAATATTGCGAATTTCCATCTCATTAGTCGGGGTCATAAATATGGAATCTGTATTGACATTAATTTCATTAACTTTCTTCCCTGGGAGGTTGTTTTTGGCTAACTTGTGTGCTATGTTTATAAAGTGAGTGTTTAGAGCATTGCAAATATTTTCTTTTCCTGTGAGAGATTTACCGTAAATTATTATCTCACTGGGACCATTTTTGTTTTCAGTTATGCAGTTGTAGATCATTTCATTGATTACTTTCCAAGTATCTTTTATGCTATTGGCATGCAATGTTAATTTATGTTCATAGTATGAGGATTTCAGTTTCCGTTTTAAAGCTGTCACGTTTTTCCTACATATTATGTGCTCTTCCTTTAAGAGGTTGTTGTTTCTGTGAATGTTAGTTTTAAGTTTAGCATGTAGTAGGTCCCTTTGTTTTATTAGCTGAATCAATTCTGTTGTTATCCATGGGTTATTGTGACTCTGGTGTATTTCCTTCAAAGATGTGACAGTATTTTCTTTGTTGGGTGTCTTTGTCAAGATTTTGTGTTTCATGACGATGTAAATTTCGTTTACATCATCTATACAGTCTATTTGATTGAGAACATTGGAGAATATGTTTTTGTTCACGTACCGGTAATTTTTATTTACGTTTTTTGAACTAGACCTTTGCTTGTTGTGGGGGTATTTAAATGTCATATTCGAGATTGGGCTTTTGCCTGGATAGTAATTTGACCAGAAAATCTCAGTTTTCCTATAGGTATATTTACAGTTATTAGTGGCTACCTGATCAAGGAGTGTACTTGTTGATTCACATATTCTTGTTGGATACCGAGTATTGCCTTGTGTGAAACCATAGCTTGATAGTAGATTGAGGTATGATTTGGTTACATTATTTTTGTTTAGTAAGTTAATATTTGTATCACCAATGCATGAGCTAAGATTGGCATTATTTTTCGAGAAAATGTGCTCTAGAGATTGCATGAAATTTCTTGCGTTATTTATGTTAGGATTATATACTGCAATTATATTAATAGTATGCAGGTTATTGAAACGAACAGTATCACTTCTTATAAGCTCTAACTGGATCAAGCTATGGTTAGTCTCAACTAGGTCAAGAACTTTGATATTCCATTTTTTGTGGACATAAACTCCCACGCCTCCACCATCCTAATTGTCTCTGTGTACAAAAGCAACAGAATAGTTGTTTAGGTTGAAGTATTTAGCTTCATTACTTTTTACCCAAGTCTCGGTTACCACTATGACATGTAGATTTTCAACAATATGTATTAGTATCTCGATATCTTCTAGTATATTTTTGATGCTTCTGCTATTTAGGTAAAGACACTTGATTTGGCTAACCTCTTTTTAATGTCTGCTACGTAGTCGTGCATACAGTCATATTTACGCTCATCAATTGATGTGTGTATGTCAACATCAACTCGTAGGTCCATGTCTTGATTCATTAATATTTCTGTGAATGGGATGGCTAAGCCTTGTTGATGGCAGAGTCTCTTACTAGCCTTTCAATGTCTTCTGGTGAGCTGATCCTGACAGCCTTGTCACTGTCTGATTTACGGACGAATATTTTGCAGTCCCTGGTCCAAACGTATTTAAAACCTAATTTATGGAGGTCTCTTGCCTGTTTGTGGAATACTTTATTAGCTGGCGTCAAATGCTCGTTTATGTAGATAGGCCTAGCCGTTGCATTGATTCCAGCAACCTTTGAGTTCAGGTTGGGTTTGGACCTTTTGCCTTTTAAAATTGCCTCTTTTTTAGCCGGCTGCAGAATTTTACTAGTAAAGGAGGTGGAAGACCTGCTCTGCTTTGTGGGAGCAGATGGCAGGCGTCAATATCAGACTCAACAACAGTGACACCCAATTGGTCAGCGATAGTCTTGACAATTTGAACGGTGTTTTCGTTTGAAGTGTGCGGCACGCCATGAAGCTCACTGCAAGCGATATCCTTATCCTTTTCTACCGCACAAACTCCTTGGCTGAGCTTTGTTATTTCTGACAAGGCTTGCTTCAGAGTTTGTGCGGCAGTTGAAATTTCGCTTTTCATACAATCGAAACAATCAGAAAAGTATGTCACGGACTTAAGCATGTCATTCTGAGTCTTTTAAATGTGTTCGAGTTTATCAGTCGGAGGTTGATTTCACAAACAAGATCTTCTAAATCTGGTTTACTTACATTCTCGTCTGGCGAGGCGATTTTAGAAACCTTTTCCGTAGTTGACCTACTTGTTGCACTGCACTCGACACAATACCATTGCTTGGCTTTGTCGGACAAAAGCCGGTTAAAAACTTTCTTCTTTATGTTTACACAGATTAGGAAGTGTTGTAGGCAACCGGAGAAGCGACACAAGAAAATACTCCCGACTCTTCTAGGCATCCACATACCAAGCCGATAACAGACAGTTGTCATCAACTGTATTTCACATAGAGAAGAATGGCCAAAATAGTTCCTCATGAAAAAAAAAAAAAAAACCTGGTCAATGACTTGAAAGAGAGTAGTTGGGAAATACATGCTGTCAGTAAAAGTGGAGTTAAGAAAGATGTTTGGAATATTTAAATCAGTAGTTGATAGCCAGTATTTTCTAAATTACCGTAGGATAAGGACTAGCAACGAGAGAGTGACTGAGAAACCTCTTGCAACATAACAAAATTAGTAGCCTATGTGCAAGTTTTTAAATGGTAGGTTTGTCTGTGAACCAAACAAACAGCTCTTAACATGGTTTATATTCAGGTTAGGCCTACAAGTTATTAAGAGGGAGGTTTATTCTACATACCTGTTGAACATAAGATGAGCTTCTGATTAGAGCTCTGTGGGAATGTTTAGATTAGATTAGTTTAGATTTTTAGTTATACATTTGATCAATTGCTTGTATACAATACATTTTTGATATAGGACACGTCAGACATTACATCTATAAAATAAAAGAACTTACAGGTATATATTACTAGTACTATAACTATTTATAACTTATTATAATAACAGATCTTAAGAGATACAATCTTATTGGACAACTATTTACACCTTATTCTTTTATCATAATATGAAAACTTAATTCTATAAATACAACAATTTACAGCTAGGTATTACAATTAAAATAGAAAAGTAAAATATAATTATAGATTTCATCGTTTCTATACACTAAGATACTCAAATACAGAGTAAAATCAATGGCACTGCAGATAAGCTTTCAACATTGTATCAAAGGTTTTTATTTTTGGGGCAAGTTTTATATACTGGGGTAGTTTATTGTATAATTTAATTCCTGTGTGAAAAGTTCCTTTTTGATATATGCTTGTGTGTGTGTGTGAAATATGAATGTTTTGATTTTGTCTTGTGTTATGCCCATGAACATCATTGTTTGTTTTAAGAAAAACATCTTTATTCATTAAATTCTTTTTAAAAACCATAATACTTTCAAAGATATGAATGTCGGGCAGAGGGAGAATGTTTAAATCTTTAAACAGAGGTCTGCATGATTCTCTAGTGTTTACATTTACCATAATTGAATGGGTGAAAATCATAACGGTATAAGTGACATTTTAAAAAAATGAGATAAGTGCAAGAAGTAACTCAGGAAGGATGTATCTTTTGAATAGCAGAGAGGGACAAGTGATTGCGGAATTGTTCTGCCCTCTAGTGATAGGTGGTATAACTACAAATAGCCTGCTTTTTATGAGTGTTACAATGTTTAAGTGGCTTTTTCTCTGAATGAACAAAATGTTACTTATACCGTTACGGTTTTCACCCATTCAATTCTAATCGCCCTCTTTAAATGGATTGATGTTACAGCCACTTTCTATGCATCTTTTAAAAACATTTTAGCAAGTCATAAGTTACTGTTATCATTGCTAATGCTGTAATCTGTCATGTTTATTTATGCATGAGGAATTAGGAAACATTGGTAGGATTGGAATATTGAGTGGTGATACAGTAGGATAAAATGCAACTGTGTAATGGAAATCTAAGATGTATTTTTATTTCTCAACTTTATTTTCTGTAGACTCCAAGCAAATTCTTGAAACACTGTGATTAAGTGGTTGGTATCAAGTTAAGTTGTATAGGAAAAATGAAAACGGAATGCGAAGTCTCGCCCATGTTTACGAAGCACTGCTAGACTCAGCTGAAAATATCTTGGATGCAAATCAAGTCTAAATAGTTTAAACTTTAGGACGACCTTTGACATGACCACTATTAATAGGCCTTCATTTAGGATCGACCTACATTCAGTAGGTCTTATGCTATGCACCTAGGCATGTTTAAAAATAAACTCATTCTTCAGGTTATTAAGGTAATATATTACTATAAATCTATCTCAAGCAAATCTAAGAAGTTACCGGACTGAGAAACTAACTACATATCAATATTTAAAAAAAGAGCAGCAACCAACCATATAGGTAGACTGCTGCTAGGTATTATTTTGAGACAACAGACCGGTCTATGGACTGAATACTACATTAATCGAGGAAATATATGTAGGTACCTTGCTTCATTAGTTAAACCATAATATTTGTACATATAATTAAAGTAAGACTTCACATTACAACCGGCCACTGAAATTATATGCCCAGGCCTAACCTACAAATTACATGTCATGAAATTGGTAAATATATTCAGATAGCTACATCAATACGCAATTGTCAATACTGTAGTTTTATATTGCACAAAGGGTTATTGTACTGAATATATTTCGAAATTATGAATGAAACTGGTGGAAACGACAGCCATTTCATTTGCATCCAAAGTAGTAGAAATTTTCAGTTGATCAGCAAGAGTGTTGATTTGTACTTATTTTCACATAGTTTTGATGAACAGTGTCACGTTGCAATTGAAATATAAACGCACATACAATGCATCATCGATAAATGAATTGCACTTCATACTATCATGAACTGGAATAGATTTCTACATTAAATTGCTAGCAAGATCATCCTTCTCTCGCCGCCATGTTGGTGACAATTGTAAACAAGCCAGCGGCGACCAGCGGATGATAATTCGCGTTTCACTCTCACTGAGTTTTAACTTGTGGTTACGAATACAGGATCTTGGACCATCCTTTCTTGTATTCATCTTTAACCAGATGATAGTTAACCTCAATATAGATACACTTTCTGGTCAACTGGTTTGCTAGAATCATTTTTATGCAACTGGTATTGTCCACATGCAAGTTTACGTTGATAGTTTCTTCCAGTAGCTCCTCAAGTACAGTGTTCACATATTTTATTTCCTTGCAGCATTGGGCGGATGAAATGTACTCAGCTTCAGTTGATGATTGAGCTACAATAGACTGTTTACGAGAGCATCAAGCAATTGGACCATTGGCATAGTGCATTATGTAACCTGATGTACTCTTTCATCCCTTTCTGTCCCATGCATGATTAGGGTCACAGAATACTTCTAGAGTATGTATATTCTTGGCATTGTTTGAGTAGTGAATACCTTGTTCAATGGATCCTTTTAGGTATCTTAGTGTCCTTTTGATGTTGAAACGGTGTTGCTTCGTAGGATTTCTTGTGTATCTGCTGGCATAGTTGACATTATAGCCGATATCTGGTCTTGTCTTGCAGGATAGGTACAGCAGGCTTCCCACTGCTTCTTGATATGGAAAGCTGGTTTGGTAAGTTTTGGCATCATCATGAGAATTATCTTGATGTGAGATTGGAGTACTTGTTGGTTTTGATTTTTCAATGTTGTATTTTTCAATGACATGTTGAGCATATCTTTCTTGACTGATGAATACTCCATCGTTCTTTTGAGAAATTTGCATTCCCAGGTAGGTCTTGGCTTCGAGATTTATGGAAGTCTCGAATTGCTTCTTCTTTGTTATTAGTTCTATAATATTTTGCTCTTCTTCTCCTATCACCATCCCATCATCCACCTGGATAGCAACAAATAATGTCTTTCCTGAAGTGGACTTGAACACACATTGGTCTGTTTGAGTTTCTTTCAAACCTTCGCTTTTGAGATAGTCTGTCAGACGTTTGAACCATTGTTGGGGGGCCTGATTGAGAACATATAGTGCTTTTCTTAGTTTGCATATTTTTCCTGAGACATTAAAATCTTCTGGCAGGCGCATGCATATCTCAATTTGTAAGTCACCATACAAAAAACAGATTTGATGCCAAAGGTTGACATCTTAAAACCTTCTGAAACTGCAATAGCCAATAACATTCTCAGAGTGTTTGATTGTACTACTGAGCTGAAAATATCCTCATAGTTTAAGCCCATTTTCTGTTGGAAGCCTCTGGTAACCAATCTTGCCCTATAGCGACTGTCTTCTTTATCCTTGAACAACCAGCGACTAGTAACGATTTCTGTACCTTTGGCACATTCTTGGTTGACTAAAACCCAAGTTCCATTTTTCTTGAGGCAGTCCTTTTCCTCTTGTATGGCCTTCTTCCATTTTTCCCTATCTTGACTCTGCATGCAGTCTTCATATGTAAGAGGTGAGTCATCTGTAAGCAATGCATAATCTTCATATTTCTTTGGCATTTTTATGTCTATTTTTGGTCTTTGGTTTGGTTGTGGACTTATCGGTGCACCATCTTCATCACTTGAGGGTTCATAATCCGATCCAGTATCTTCATCATTTGCTTCCTCACTATCTGGTTCATCTTATCTTTCACGGTTTATTCCATTTTCCTGGTTGTCTTCATCTTTAAGTAAATTTTCAATAGTGATACTTTGGTTTTGTAATGCAGGCTTCTTGTCATTTTCTGTGTCAAAGAACTTCACATCTCTTGATACATAGATCACCCGATCTTACTTGTCCCAGATTCTGTATCCATTATTGGAGTAGCCGACAAAATAACCTTTCTCACCTCTAGGATCTAGTTTCTTCAGATGCCCGAGATGTATGTAAATTAGACAGGAAGATCCACATTCGACATGACCTACACATAGGTTCGGAAAAGAGTATCTTAGTGATGAAATCTGCAAAATTGTAAATTCAAATGGTAAGAATAGTTCAACAGTAATGTCTTTAGAGTGGAAGCAGGGAAACTTGTAAAAGAAGCCAAACGTGAGGTTTGGCATTCAGATCTTTCGATGTCAAATTTAACTGAGTGCAACAATGGTATTTCGGATTTGTCTAGCAACAATAATAATAACAATTATGGTAATAATAATAATAATAATAATAATAATAATAATAATAATAATAATAATAATAATAATGTAAATAAATCACCAACACAAGTTTGCAAAAGTAACAAATTTAAAATTTACCACCAGAATGTTCAGTCTCTCTATAATAAAATTGATTACATAAATCTAATGCTTAAAAATGAACTTAAAGACATCTCAGCAATATGTATTTCAGAACATTGGCTGAAAGACGAACAACTCGAATTGATTCAATTCCCAGGGTTTATACAAGCTAGTAAATACTCTAGATCCAATATTAGCCATGGTGGTACTTGTATCATCTTAAGAAATAATGTAGATCATGAACAGTTAACAGCTTATGCTTATCTAACTATGGAATAGGATTTTGAATTCTCTGCCGTAAAAATACAGCAGTTTAAGTTAAAAATTGTATGCGTATACCGTTCTCCGTCAGGAAAGTTTCCTTTATTTATAGATAAATTAGAATTGTTACTCAATAACATGAGCAAAGTAAATTTCGATATAATAATTTGTGGGGATGTAAATGTGGATTTCTTAAAATTTGATAGAAATTGTGAATTATTAACACAGTTACTAATTTCCTATGGACTGAAACCTACAGTAAATACCCCAACAAGAATAATAAAATTTATTGTGGTGTTTGAAGCCATATTTTCAGTGTTGCCTTAGTAAACAAGAGTTTAGTGCTTTTCAGTCGGTCAACACGAATGTACCCAAAAGAGATGGGTTATGCCCTAATCCTGAAATAAATTACATGAGATTAATAAAACACTAGGATGACCAGTTTCGATCGTCAAGCGATCATCATCAGATCCATTACACTTAGGCTACACAATCTATGTTTGAAATACAGGTGAAAATATTTACAATATGTTCAATTATTTAGTTGCAGTATTGGTACTGCAACTGTCAGTGTATGCTAAATGCAGTATATATGTAAGGTGAAATGCTAAATGGTGATAGCTATCCGGAGATTGTACTTTAGAGAGATTATATGGTTGTAAACTATGGTTAAACTATAAAATTTTAGGCTAACTACTTATCTGATTGTCTTCCGTACTACAGCTAATCGCAGTTTTCGTGCTCACTGGAACTCACTGTGCGGTCGACTGCGGTGGTTATCTTAACGACTGGTTTTTCCCTGCCTTCTCCCCCTGTCCCTACGTGCTGTGGGGAGTGATAGCGATGTGTTTATGTGAGGTGTTGCCAACCTAGATAAGATGTATGTTATTGAATGAGGTGGGTCTACAACTATTAAAGACCGTGGATTAGCCCTCACCACGCGTGGAGCATAACCCATTCGAACTAAGCGTTGACGGTCTTATGAGAACGCCCCGGCACCTTTAATACTGCCGCGAATATGGGCCTTGGTTTATTGCAGAAGAAAAGTACATCGTTCTCCTGATCCAGATAACATTTACCTATTAAAAAACCCCTAATTTCCCCCCCTTTTTTATCTAGCTTGGCTGTGTCGCTAAATTGTGTTTTGTTTCCGACAGGGTGTGTTTTTTAGTAGCGTGAAGAGGGGTGAGCTCTCCATGAACGTGTGTTCATTTAGATTGTTGGGATTGTTTCGTTTGGCTAGGTGTATCTCGATTGCTTCCTTTATGTCAAGAGCTCTGCCTTTCGATTCGTGATGGATTATTTTAAGGTCCGACTCTATGTTGGTAAAGCTGTGCCCTGCGTCACACATATGTTCGCACACGTGTGAATGTGTTCCGTATCTTATCGCATTCCTATGTTCATTATAACGTGTGTCTACTCGCCTTCCACTCTGCCCGATGTAATTAGCTTGACAATCGGTGTCTTGGCACATTATAGAATAAACCCCTGACCTTGAATACGGATCACGTTTATTTAGATTACTATTTAGGAGGTGCCTAGCGGTTGTGTTTTTCGTCGTGAAAGCTATCTTTATGCCTTGTTTTTTGAATAGGTTAGTGATTTTATATGTATTCGCATTCACATAGTTGAAACGCGCGAATTTTTTCTCATTACTGTCCGGTTTGGGAATCGTTTTATCTTTATTTTTATGTTTGGCTATAATTTGATTTATTTTGCTTGGCGAGAAGTTGTTTTCCTTTGCTATTTGCATAATAGTTCTTATTTCCTTATTATAGTTGTCTTTTGACATGGGTATGTTTAAAGCCCTGTGCACCATTGAATTGAAACCCGCTAGTTTGTGCGTACTGGGGTGATTAGACTGATTGTCGATTGCATGCGAGGTTTGTGTTGCTTTCCGGAATATGGAATATGAAAGGTCGTTGTCTTTACGTTCAATAGTTATATCGAGATAATTTATTTTCCGGTCTATTTCGGATTCCTTAGTGAATTTGATAGAGTGGTGAAGGCTATTAATGGATTGGAGAATTGTTTCTTCGCTTGTTAGTTCAGTATCGTAGATGCAAATTACATCATCTACGTATCTTTTCCATATTACTATTCCCTTTGTTGAAGTCTTTTCTAAGAACGCATTTTCTAGTGCATTGATGAAGATGTCAGCGATTAACCCACTTAGTGGCGATCCCATTGCTAGGCCTTCTCTCTCTGTGTGTATATTTTATTGTCGAATTGAAACACGTTTTGGGTGAGAACGACCCTCAGTAATCTCACAATCTCTTCAATGTCTTTTACCGAATTGTTGGATTTTAAGTTGTTTTCGATAGTGTTGATTGCTTCAATAATCGGAATATTGGTGTACATGTTAGTTACGTCGAAGGATACTAGCCTGAAGCTAGGTTTCATTTGTAGGGTGTTCAATGCTGTTACTAGTTCTGTTGTGTTCTTTACAGAGTTGTTTTTGTCGTTGGAAAGACGGCATTTTAAGATTTTTTGTAACTCTTTGCTGATTTTGTAATTAGGGGCATTCCTACAATTGACTATTGGTCTCATTGGGCATTCCTTTTTGTCTATTTTTGGTTGTCCCCTCAATGACGGTATTTTCGGGTTCAAGTTTATTAGTTTTGATTTTTCGGCTTTGGTCAGTATGTATTCTGTTTCTTTTAGCGCACTTTTTATTTGTTTTTGGACTTTGTTGGTGGGGTCTTTTGCTAATTCCTTGATTTCGTTGTTGTTTAGGAATTCGACTGTTTTTTCAATGTATTCTGTTTTGTTCAAAATTACTGTAGTGTTTCCCTTATCTGCTTTTGTGATGATTAAGTCATGTTCTTTTATTTTTTCTTTCAACGACTTTATTTCTTTGAGTTGTTTGTTGTTTTGAATGTTATTGCTATCGCCCTCTCGTTTGAGGATTTTTTTGGCTTCGTTGGTGGCGAGATTTTTGGTTAATTCCCTGTCTTCTGCTGGGAGCTTGTGACTGGCTATCTCAATATCTGTGATTAACTGTTTTATATTGTGGTTCGTGTGCGCGTCTGTGCAGTTGTATTTCAAACCGTCAACGCTTAGTTCGAATGGGTTATGCTCCACGCGTGGCGAGGGCTAATCCACGGTCTTTAATAGTTGTAGACCCACCTCATTCAATAACATACATCTTATCTAGGTTGGCAACACCTCACATAAACACATCGCTATCACTCCCCACAGCACGTAGGGACAGGGGGGAGAAGGCAGGAAAAAGCCAGTCGTTAAGATAACCACCGCAGTCGACCGCACAGTGAGTTCCAGTGAGCACGAAAACTGCGAGTAGCTGTAGTACGGAAGACAATCAGATAAGTAGTTAGCCTAAAATTTTATAGTTTAACCATAGTTTACAACCATATAATCTCTCTAAAGTACAATCTCCGGATAGCTATCACCATTTAGCATTTCACCTAACATATATACTGCATTTAGCATACACTGACAGTTGCAGTACCAATACTGCAACTAAATAATTGTACATATTGTAAATATTTTCACCTGTATTTCAAACATAGATTGTGTAGCCTAAGTGTAATGGAACTGATGATGATCGCTTGACGATCGAAACTGGTCATCCTAGTGTTTTATTAATCTCATGTAATTTATTTCAGGATTAGGGCATAACCCATCTCTTTTGGGTACATTCGTGTTGACCGACTGAAAAGCACTAAACTCTTGTTTACTAAGGCAACACTGAAAATTTGGCTTCAAACACCACAATGTTCACGGCTAGTCAGGCAAATCGTGAAGCCAAGAAATTCAAATCACTCAGGCTTAAACTCATGAATTAAACACGTCAATTTGGTTCAACAAAAAATGTATAGAACTAAACCTCACCCCTAAATACGTACCAATTAAACCGTACCGAACACACCAGCCTCGATCATTTCAACTAAAAAAGCCAAAGCGTTTTGGATAAAAAAAACGAATTAAGATTTGCATACATAAGAAAGCAAAAAATTAACCTACAATTATACGACATTCAATTGCAACTAAGTAATTTCTGGCACGCAGCCCAATGGGACAGCTTCACCGAGCACCTACATGACACCATCAAAATCAGAGCAACGAGGAAGCATGAAACGCTAGAAAATAAATTAAGAAAACTAGGAGAAACACAGAACCATCAATCTAACGAACAACACACGAATAACAATGAATTCAATTTCCACAGCAAAGTAAACAACAGAACGAACGTAACCTTTTCTCAAGGTGAAAAGAATATGTTAGGCAAAGGTTTGAAATACAACTGCACAGACGCACACACGAACCACAATATAAAACAGTTAATCACAGATATTGGGATAGCCAGTCACAAGCTCCCAGCAGAAGACAGGGAATTAACCAAAAATCTCGCCACCAACGAAGCCAAAAAAAAAAATCCTCAAACGAGAGGGCGATAGCAATAACATTCAAAACAACAAACAACTCAAAGAAATAAAGTCGTTGAAACAAAAAATAAAAGAACATGACTTAATCATCACAAAAGCAGATAAGGGAAACACTACAGTAATTTTGAACAAAACAGAATACATTGAAAAAACAGTCGAATTCCTAAACAACAACGAAATCAAGGAATTAACAAAAGACCCCACCAACAAATTCCAAAAACAAATAAAAAGTGCGCTAAAAGAAACAGAATACATACTGACCAAAGCCGAAAAATCAAAACTAATAAACATGAACCCGAAAATACCGTCATTGAGTGGACAACCAAAAATACACAAAAAGGAATGCCCAATGAGACCAATAGTCAATTGTAGGAATGCCCCTAATTACAAAATCAGCAAAGAGTTACAAAAAATCTTAAAATGCCGTCTTTCCAACGACAAAAACAACTCTGTAAAGAACACAACAGAACTAGTAACAGCATTGAACACCCTACAAATGAAACCTAGCTTCAGGCTAGTATCCTTCGACGTAACTAACATGTACACCAATATTCCGATTATTGAAGCAATCAACACTATCGAAAACAACTTAAAATCCAACAATTCGGTAAAAGAAATTGAAGAGATTGTGAGATTACTGAGGGTCGTTCTCACCCAAAACGTGTTTCAATTCGACAATAAAATATACACACAGAGAGAAGGCCTAGCAATGGGATCGCCACTAAGTGGGTTAATCGCTGACATCTTCATCAATGCACTAGAAAATGCGTTCTTAGAAAAGACTTCAACAAAGGGAATAGTAATATGGAAAAGATACGTAGATGATGTAATTTGCATCTACGATACTGAACTAACAAGGGAAGAAACAATTCTCCAATCCATTAATAGCCTTCACCACTCTATCAAATTCATTAAGGAATCCGAAATAGACCGGAAAATAAATTATCTCGATATAACTATTGAACGTAAAGACAACGACCTTTCATATTCCATATTCCGGAAAGCAACACAAACCTCGCATGCAATCGACAATCAGTCTAATCACCCCAGTACGCACAAACTAGCGGGTTTCAATTCAATGGTGCACAGGGCTTTAAACATACCCATGTCAAAAGACAACTATAATAAGGAAATAAGAACTATTATGCAAATAGCAAAGGAAAACAACTTCTCGCCAAGCAAAATAAATCAAATTATAGCCAAACATAAAAATAAAGATAAAACTATTCCCAAACCGGACAGTAATGAGAAAAAATTCGCGCGTTTCAACTATGTGAATGCGAATACATATAAAATCACTAACCTATTCAAAAAGCAAGGCATAAATATAGCTTTCACGACGAAAAACACAACCGCTAGGCACCTCCTAAATAGTAATCTAAATAAACGTGACCCGTATTCAAGGTCAGGTGTATATTCTATAACGTGCCAAGACACCGATTTTCAAGCTAATTACATCGGGCAGAGTGGAAGGCGAGTAGACACACGTTATAATGAACATAGGAATGCGATAAGATACGGAACACATTCAGCCGTGTGCGAACATATGTGTGACGCAGGGCACAGCTTTACCAACATAGAGTCGGACCTTAAAATAATCCATCACGAATCGAAAGGCAGAGCTCTTGACATAAAGGAAGCAATCGAGATACACCTAGCCAAACGAAACAATCCCAACAATCTAAATGAACACACGTTCATGGAGAGCTCACCCCTCTTCACGCTACTAAAAAACACACCCTGTCGGAAACAAAACACAATTTAGCGACACAGCCAAGCTAGATCAAAGGGGGGGGAAATTAGGGGTTTTTAATAGGTAAATGTTATCTGGATCAGGAGTACGATGTACTTTTCTTCTGCAATAAATCAAGGCCCATATTCGCGGCAGTATTAAAGGTGCCGGGACGTCCTCATAAGACCGTCAACGCTTAGTTCGAATGGGTTATGCTCCACGCATGGCGAGGGCTAATCCACGGTCTTTAATAGTTGTAGACCCACCTCATTCAATAACATACATCTTATCTAGGTTGGCAACACCTCACATAAACACATCGCTATCACTCCCCACAGCACGTAGGGACAGGGGGAGAAGGCAGGAAAAAACCAGTCGTTAAGATAACCACCGCAGTCGACCGCACAGTGAGTTCCAGTGAGCACGAAAACTGCGAGTAGCTGTAGTACGGAAGACAATCAGATAAGTAGTTAGCCTAAAATTTTATAGTTTAACCATAGTTTACAACCATATAATCTCTCTAAAGTACAATCTCCGGATAGCTATCACCATTTAGCATTTCACCTAACATATATACTGCATTTAGCATACACTGACAGTTGCAGTACCAATACTGCAACTAAATAATTGTACATATTGTAAATATTTTCACCTGTATTTCAAACATAGATTTTGTAGCCTAAGTGTAATGGATCTGATGATGATCGCTTGACGATCGAAACTGGTCATCCTAGTGTTTTATTAATCTCATGTAATTTATTTCAGGATTAGGGCATAACCCATCTCTTTTGGGTACATTCGTGTTGACCGACTGAAAAGCACTATACTCTTGTTAACAAAATTTAGTAAAACCACTCCTGATCAATTCTTTTAAAATACAGATAAATATCACCATTCAATAGAAGTCTATTGTCCGGGTTTTAGTGACCACCATGGACAAATACTGAGTTTTGAAGTACCTTAAACAATCAATAATAATGATAATGGAGTAAAATCAAAGTGCAGATATTTACATATTTCAATGACTTATTAAATAAGGAAACATGGTCAGAAATTTGTAAACTAGAAAATGTAAATGATAAATTTAATGCATTTAACAGTACCCTAAAACACTATTTTGAAACAGCATTCCCCTTTAGACAAAGAACTGTTCAAAATAACAAAACTAACAATTGGATTACAACACGGATTATAAATTCATGTCAAAGAAAGAAATTTCTACACAAATTATATAAACAATACCACACAACACCTGAATTCAATTTATACTACAAAAAATACACTAGCATATTAAATAAGGTAATAAGACTAGCAAAGAAAATGCATAATGATAATTTTATTTCCCAATCATCTTATTAAACAGGGCTATGTGGTCCGAGATAAAGAAAGAAACTGGAAAATTACCGTTGGATTCCTGTTTTTAAGATAGGTGGCAGTTTCCACTGCAGTTCCCCACATTTCATTGGGAAAATTTGCACCATACAGTAGCGTTCTCATCAGTGGCGGCCGACAGACTCTTAGGCCGGGAGGGCGATCACAGTATTTTTCCCCGCACCTCTTCATAAATTGATAGAGGACAAAAAGAGTAAAATCGAGTTACTTTTATATGCAATGAAAATATCGCGTTTTTATCATTTAGTATTACAACTATGATTTCATATGGTAACAACACTGAGAACCTGATGTGAAAATTACATATAAACGAAAACGCAAAACGTGAATCCCAGGGAGCTTGTGTTTTGGGTCTTTTTCTTTATCATAGCATTATCCTTGTGAGCTCAAAACTTGACAAATCCCAGTTTGCATGAATACACGAATTAAACAGCGATTTATCCAGTACATAATAACATAGAATACCGTATACAATATTATTCTTTTAATAACTCCAAACTCAAGCCTAAAGCGTTGGCTGTTAAAATGTGGACATTGGATTATCACTTGAATTCGGCATAGAACAAGAGTTTTTTTCTTTTAATATTCAAATTTGGAAATATACTTTAATATGCAAATTTGGAAATATACATGTGCCAGTAACAATCAATGCCAGTGTTCGAGCTGACAGATGAATTTTAGGAAAATGTACCTCCCAAGTCACATTATGTTTCATTTTCATTCATTACTAAACTGTTGAACTGCTTTTTACTCTGATAGATCACTTAACTTTCTAGCAGAGAGTGAATTTAACTGCAAATTAAAAACGGGAATAATAATAATAATAATAATAATAATAATAATAATAACGTGGCAGGAGTTTAAGCGTAACATTTATTACACATTGACAGAGTTTGAGAATTCTTGCCCAACTCTTTACTTTTACAGTTTTTAGTTTGAATACGGTTATGAATGCAATGACGTAAAACATACTGGTTATGTCAGGAAATAAAAGAAAATCTTGCAACAATGTTTTTCCATAGGATATATCATTGTTGGCAATACACAAACTATGAAAGATAAGAAAATTACCAGGACAGGAGAATGTTCAAGTAAATAGACCTACCTTAATTGACTCTCTTGAAGATGAAGTCCATTCGCCGCTCTTTTTGCTCAGCAAAGTGGTTTATTACAAGCTCATTGAAGTCATTTGTGACCAATAGGTTCTTCTCAATAGAGCACATAGCTAAAGCGCACAGACGGTCTTCTTTCATTGTATTCCTACTAAAAGTTTTTATTCTTTTCAAAGTTGAAAAGCACCTTTCACTCTCTGATGTTGTCATGGGAATTGTGCATATAATTCGCAAGAGTTTTACTGTCTCAGGTAACACTGTCGCAAGATTGTTTTCACAAATGCAGGAAAGAAGTGTTAAGGCACCAGATGCATTTTCAAACTCATTTCTGCTGTATAAAACTATTAATTCCTGCCTGAGTTCAAGTGGATTTAAAGTGAATAACTTAGCGACCATTTTACATTCAGAGTCAGGAAACGACACTCTAAATTTTGAAAATAAGCTGGGCTGGAATAGCTTCGCTGCTGATAAATGCTCATTAAAACCGAAACGATCGGCAATCCCAGTTAAAATTACGTCGCACACCTCTTTTGCCACGACCCATTTGCTGCTGTCAAATCGAGCACGCTTTTCACTAGTGCCCGGGTTTGAACAACACACGCTATGCTCTGCACCCCACTGATCGAGAGAATTTCTAATATTCTGAATCGAGGACTTGAAGGTAGACACGTTCTTCAGAGCCTTTACACTGTCAATTTCCCTGTGCTGAAGTTCATTGAATAAAATATCAGCATGTGGCATAATTTTACTAAAACGTTCGAGCCAAAAGAGAAAGTCCTGATCTTTTAAAATGTTTCTCAAACCTGTTGCTTTTCTGGTTGTCGAATAGTCATTACTGTCATCGTCCACAATCTTCTCTAGACACTCAATAAGTTCATTTTTGTAAATGAAGACACTTCGTACGCATCGTGCCCTAAAATTCCATCTAGTGGCGGCATTTTTCGGGATCCGTTTCTTGACGATTTCATCTAGTACGGCTGTCCGTTTGGAAGATTTGGAAAAAAATGAGGAAAATCCCTCTAAATTACTAAAAAATATTTTTACCTGCTTATTTTGGATTGCACAACGCTCGATGATCAAGTTCAATTGGTGAGCATAACAATGAACAAAGTGCGCATTTTTGTACACGACCTTCATTCTTGCCTGTACACCCGTGTGTTGCCCGCTCATAACACTCGAACCATCATAACTCTGAGCTATTACTTTTTCAGGGAACGTATTCACCTTCAATTTCTCTAGTTCGGCAAATAAAGCTTGACTAATTCCATCTGCAGTATGATCTCTGGGCAGCACGAAGCTAACGAACCTTTCGTTAATTTTGCCATCCAGTTCATATCGCACAATAAAAACAAGCTGAGACAAGGTAGCACAGTCAGTGGTTTCGTCAGCCTCGATCGCTAAATATTCTGTCCGAGATATTTCGTCACTGATCAACTGAAGGCACACAGAATAGATTGAATCGAGAAGCTCGTTCTGTATGGTTTTAGAAAGTCCCAGAAAAACACGACTATTTGTTTTTTCTATGTGCTCTTTCAAGGTAGAGTCTAACTCGGCCATTAAACTAACCAACCCACGAAATATTCCAGGATTGTCGGATGAATCGGTTTCATCGTGTCCTCGCAGTGCGAGCTCAAATTTTCCACAAAACTTAATGCAGTCGATCAGTTTACTGAGTATGTAACGGTTTTTAGAGACGTCCTCATTGAACTGCTTAATTTTCAGTCTATACGCACTGTCTAACTGACATCTGATGTCTACCTTACCCAGCATCGCAAACTCAATGCTATTGTTTATATGCTTTTCACTAGATTTATGTTTCTTAACTTTATCATTCAAGTGTTTCAAGTCCGTAACACCAGCTGATGTCCACACAGGATCGCCAGAATTCATAGCCAAGCATGTGAAGCAAAAGAACGCGTTTCTTATCTCACATCCGCACAGCCAGTCTGCATGATTGTACAATGTGCGATTGAATTTTCTGGTATAACCAGCTTTGCTTTTGCAAGGGTTCTGAACCTGTGAAATGACTAAATCAGGTTTCGGAGGTCCTAACCTTTTTAGTTCTAATTTACTCTCAAAAGAAAGTTTTCCGCGATTTAAAATAGCGTCCACAGAATTCATTTTGAAATGAAGAAATACTTAATCACGCTGAGTTTCAACTCTAGAGCACAGCCGTAACAAGAATTAAAAATAATTACGGTGCCGTATTATTATTATTATTATTATTATTATTATTACGGTATTATTATTTTTATTTTATTTTTATTATTAAGCACCGATAGAGAAATCACAGAGTATCACTTTCGCCACAAGCACTTCCAAACCACAGTCGCACCGGTAATTTTAAATAAAGACACTACGTACAAAGTATAATGACTTACCAACACCGAGATTGCAACTGCTGAATATTACCACCGCTTTAAGACTTTCCAGCACGAAAGCGAAATAGCTCACTGGTGCCAACCTTCACTAACCGCAGGATGCTAACGAGAGGTCCGTGTTGCTTCATCCTTGCAATTTGAATCGAGATCCCTGGTCTCAGATGCTGCAATTTAATATAATTATATTTTTTTGTGTTCAAAGATAAAGATAATGATACTACATCATAGATTATTGTTATTTAATTTTAATTTTTATTATATTCAACCATGGAGATTTCTTTTATTCATCCATCTACTTTATTTGCTAATGGGGTAATTCCCCGGCTGGGCGCATGCAGTAGAGGGGTGTGAGAGGAAATGCTGCTGCTGTTCACTGTTGTCAAACCTGTGTCACAGCGGGTTGGGATCAGGTGACAGTGCTTGTCTAATGGAAGTTCAGCGTGCGGAAGCTGACAGCTGAATGATAATAATGACACATCTGACAACCCTGAACGACCTACTTCTTATTGGCTTCTGATGCTAGTCACAAGTTTTCTTACTAACCAATAGTAGTAGATACCGTTGCATGACGTCTAGAGTAGCGAGGGGAGATGACGTATTTACCGGTGCTACAGAGCTGTTAAGGACTCCGCCTGGCTTCAAGACAACTGCCTGCACACCGCGCCCACAGATTACCCCTCTGGCAGCCTGAAATCGCACCAGTCTCCATACTCCCGCACGTCTCAACCCCCCTCGCCCGAGCACAATCTTAGGGGGGAAGGCCAGGAGTCCGTAACTCCATACTGACCAGTGTGCTGTGGTGTGCTGCGCGCTGACAAAGCGTGATACCACCAACACAGTCTTCCTGATTGATAGAGCTACATGAAATTTTCTTAGCATTATTAGAATTCAATTTTTGACTTAAAATATCAAGAGAAAATGTAAATTCCTTTTCGTTCTCTAGGAAGGACACCGTCCTGGAGTCCTTATGGGCCAGCCGCTACTGGTTCTCATTTTGTTTCCTGGAGTCAGATTCATCCTTTCAGCAGTGCCGTTCAAGTGAGGTGTATGAGGTATGGTATAGTCTAATTTGATACCTTTAGCCTTACACCAGTTCTTGAAGTCATTAGACCGATATTCTCCACCAATATCAACTCTTATTTTAGACGCTTTTAGGTTATGATGGTTTTCTGCTTCAGCAATATAGTGCATTAAAAAACCATCTGCTTCGTATTTGGTTTCTAGCAAATGCACTTGTGCAAAATGGGTGAAATCATCTATACGTAACATAAAATAGTTTTTGTTGTCAAAAGTTGGTGGATCAATTTTACCACCCATGTCTGTATGTATAATTTCCAAAAGTCCCTCTGCTCTTTGTCGCACTGTGTTAAAAGGATTTCTGTTGAGTTTTGCTAGAGGTCATATTTCACATCTAGGGTTAACTTTGGATTTACTTAGAAAAAATGGCACTCCCTGACATAGGTTAGGAAGTTTCTGTAGATTTCCAAAGCTAATATGGCTTAATTTCTTGTGCCATACCATGTGCTCTTCTTCAGTTTGGGTTAGGAGTGTTTCTTCTTGATGTTGAGCGATTAGATAGATAGATAGTTTCATTAATTCCATTTGATCAAATACATGTATACAATACATTTTTGATATAGGACACTTCAGAATTTACATCTATAAAATAAAAGTACTAATAGGTATATACAGTAATACTAATACTATAACTATTTATAACTTATTATAATAACAGATCTTAAGAGATACAATCTTATTGGACAACTATTTACACCTTATTCTTTTATCATAATATGAAAACTTAATTCTATAAATACAACAATTTACAGCTAGGTATTACAATTAAAATAGAAAAGTAAAATATAATTATAGATTTCATCGTTTCTATACACTAAGATACTCAAATACAGAGTAAAATCAATGGCACTGCAGATAAGCTTTCAACATTGTATCAAAGGTTTTTATTTTTGGGGCAAGTTTTATATACTGGGGTAGTTTATTGTATAATTTAAGTCCTGTGTGATAGGTTCCGTTCTGATATATGCTTGTGTGTGTGAAATATGATTGTTTGGATTTTGTCTTGTGTTATGCCTATGAACATCATTGTTTGATTTATGAAAAATATCCTTATTCATTAAATTCTTTTTACAAAACATAATACTTCCAAAAATATATATACAGGGCAGAGGGAGAATGTTTAAATCTTTAAACAGAGGTCTACATGATTCTCTAGTGTTTACATTTGCCATAATTCTAATCGCCCTCTTTTGTATCCTATTGAACTGTTTATTAAGTGTGTAAGTGGATTTATGATATTTTCAGCACATTTCTTTAAAATTGCATTTGGGATGCCATCAATCCCAGCACAGAATTTAGTTTAAGCTCTTTTATAACTATTCTTACCTCTTCACTTGTGACATGATTTATAAATAAAGAATCACTACATATATTTATTTTATTATTAGAATTTAGTGCATTTACCTGTGATTTATTTAATAATTTTTGTGGAATTTCCAGAAAATAGTCATTAAAAGTGTTTGCTATTTCCTATGGATTATTAATCACTTTATTATTTTTGGTCAGTGTAATGTTTGTTCCTTTGTATTTTAGCAGATTTTCCAGTTTCTTTCTTTATCACGGACCATATAGCCCTGTTTTTATTGGATGATTGGGAAATAAAATTATCATTTTGCATTTTCATTGCTAGTCTTATTACCTCATTTAATATGCTAGTGTATTTTTTGTAGTATAAATTGAATTCAGGAGTTGTGTGGTATTGTTTATATAATTTGTGTAGAAATTTCTTTCTTTGACATGAATTTATAATCCCTGTTGTAATCCAATTGTTAGTTTTGTTATTTTGAACAATTCTTTGTCTAAAGGGGGATGCTGTTTCAAAATAGTGTTTTAGGGTACTGTTAAATGCATTAAATTTATCATTTACATTTTCGAGTTTATAAAATCTGACCATGTTTCCTTATTTAATAAGTCATTGAAATATGTAAATATCTGCACTTTGATTTTACTCCATTATCATTATTATTGATTGTTTCGGGTACTTCAAAACTCAGTATCTGTCCATGGTGGTCACTAAAACCCGGACAATAGACTTCTATTGAATCTGTATTTAAAAAAAATTGATCAGGAGTGGTTTTACTAATTTTTTTTATTCTTGTTGGGGTATTTACTGTAGGTTTCAGTCCATAGGAAATTAGTAACTGTGTTAATAATTCACAATTTCTATCAAATTTTAAGAAATCCACATTTACATCCCCACAAATTATTATATCGAAATTTACTTTGCTCATGTTATTGAGTAACAATTCTAATTTATCTATAAATAAGGGAAACTTTCCTGACGGAGAACGGTATACGCATACAATTATTTACTTAAACTGCTGTATTTTTACGGCAGAGAATTCAAAATCCTATTCCATAGTTAGATAATCATAAGCTGTTAACTGTTCATGATCTAAATTATTTCTTAGGTAGATACAAGTACCAACATGGCTAATATTAGTTCTAAAGTATTTACTAGCTTGTATAAACCCTGGGAATTGAATTAATTCGAGTTGTTCGTCTTTCAGCCAATGTTCTGAAATACATAGTGCTGAGATGTCTTTAAGTTCATTTTTAAGCATTAGATTTATGTAATCAATTTTATTATAGAGAGACTGAACATTCTGGTGGTAAAGTTTAAATTTGTTACTTTTGCAAACTTGTGTTGGTGATTTATTTACATTATTATTATCATCATAATTGTTATTATTATTGTTGCTAGACAAATCCGAAATACCATTGTTCCACTCAGTTAAATTTGACATCGAAAGATCTGAATGCCAAACCTTACGTTTGGCTTCTTTTACAAGTTTCCCTGCTACCACTCTAAAGATATTACTGTTGAACTATTCTTACCATTTGAATTTACAATTTTGCAGATTTAATCACTAAGATACTCTTTTCCTAACTTATTTAAGTGTAGGCCATGCCGAGTGTGGAACTTCATGTCTAATTTACTTACATCTATAATTTGGACATTTGGAAAACTCTTACAAATTTTACGAATTTTACCATTTGTAGCCTCTATTTCTACATTTACACATGATTTGGGAATTAAATCGTATCTCTGCGGAATGTTTACAATAATGACATTTGTGTTAAGCATGGATGGCAATGTACCCTTTAAATCTTTGATTACCTTTTTACTCTCATTTCTATAGATGTCGTTTGCTCCAGCGATGATTACTGCATAGTCCTTTGAAGTGAGGGTTGCACACTCTCCTATCATATCGTTCGTGACCGCTGCAATGGGTGCTCCTGGCTTTACTGTCGAAGTGACCTCCATTTCTCCGCTTCTCTCCAATACGCTTGCTGCTACATCTCGCCCGTGATTGTCCGCAAATATCCGCATCTTCCAGGATGTTCTCTTTATCACTTTCTTCTTTTCTTCTTGAAGAAAGTCATCATTTTCTTCGACGAGCGCTCCAAATGAATTTGAGACGGGAATTTCAGTTACATGTACCGGTACTCCATTTATAGGCCTAGGCATATTCAATCTCACCTTACCAGCAACCACTTTAGACCAAGTTTCCTTGCTTTCCTCTCTGTTTCCTTTTAATTTATTCAACTCTTTCATTAACTTAGTAAAATCTTCCTTTAGCAGCTTTATAATTTCATCTTTTGAGGACAGTTCGTATCTCAGGTTATGCCATTAGCATTTAGTCCACAACAAAAAATCTACCTGGAGTTTTCTTTCCTGTAAGCACAACATTATCATCTTTCAAAAACAAAACTTCTTTATTTTGGAATCTTACCTCTCCATTGTTTTCAGTGATGGCATTCACAGAAAGTAAGTTTCTGGTAAGTTGTGGCACATAAGACACATCTTTAGACAACACGTTGTCAGTTTCAATGTCTCCTGACAACACAGCGTTCATTGTTTCACCTTTCTTTGCACTGTATATTTTAGCTTCTGATGATTCAGTATTTGATAAAATGTCACGCTTATTTGGCAGATGTGATGTACAACCACTGTCTACTACAAACATATTTTCATTTAGTTTTTCACAGAATAGCTCTTCACCATACTGTTCAGATTCTGCAAAGAAGGATACTTTGTCTTTCTTCTTTTCATGTTCTTCTTTGAACCAGCAGTTGTCAGACATATGCTTAGATATCTTACAGTAAATGCATTTATTACTGTCAAGCACATTGTTTTTTTTTTCTTGAAGCATTCTTCTTCATTGTGAGTGTCACGTTTACAGATCTTGCAATATTTCTTCTATGGACATCTTGTTTTAATATGCCGTTCTTCCCCACATTTATAACACTTCACTTGAGACCCTTTTGACCACTTGTATTTATTTTGTGCACCAAAAACAACACTTGTCTCTTGTGACTTCGGCCTACTTGCCAACTTGTAGTCTTCTTCAACACAAAGTCTAGCCACATGATTTTCAATGGATCTATCTGATGTAGGTGTAGATTCCCATGCACTAGAGAAAGAGTGATATTGCTCAGGCAGTGAAAAAAGGATTTTTGCCATGACCATCTCTTCAGATACTTCTTGTTTGAATTGTTGTAGTTTGAAGACAATAGTTCTTAGATGGCTGATGTTCATCATCATTCCTTTAGTTTTATCAAACTTAAAACCATGGAAGTCCATGAGGAGCAGTTGTTTTTGTTGACTGGTATCTCTTCTGAATACACCTCTGAGTGCGTCATACATTTCTTTGGAAGTAGTACATGTCAGAATATGATTTTTCACCACCTTGTCAATTGTTCTCAGAATATAATACTGAGCTTTAGCATCTTTGGCCAACCATGCCTTTCTCCTTTGAGCTGCATCTTGTGGTATTTCAGTGAGAGGTTCTTGTCCATTAACAACATCCCATACTTGCTTGGCTTTAAATAGAATCTGAATTTCAAAATCCCACAGGTGAAATGTTTTGGGGCTGCTGCGTTTTTGTTTGCTGTGTAGTTCACTATCTTCTGATGCCATTGTTTTCGTCTTTTTTCAACACACTGCACAATTCTTGATTATTTATCTTGTTTCACATTTTACCCGTTGGCATTTGGCGCATCTGGGCCTGTTCTGGATTTGATATTTTAGTAAACTGATACAGTCTACTTTCTCTAGTTTATAGTATTTTAGGTTTCACTTCACTCAATGATTCACACACCATTTTCACTTGCAATGCAGAGCAGTGTACCACCCTTTTATTTTTCTTGAAGACAAAGTAACATACATAATAAGTACCAACATAACAGAAGAATATTTGGTTATAACCCTTGCCAACCTAACACATGTTTTGACACGGCACTAATTCGCGAAGGTGCAGAAAAATCTTAATAAAGTACAGCTATTCGTAATAGTAGGCTACTGTTGTGATATTGGCCTACCGCTATTGAGTGATAGGCCCCCGAAATAGAACTATTTATCTTAATGTCTACAAGATAACGAGATTGCGAAAAAAAACCACAATGCCACCAACAAATCTATAGAAAGCAACAGTAAAAATGGCTTATATAATTTCTAATCCACAAGTCACCCACCCTTCACAAACATTAATATTTTTAATTTAAGTAGGTTATGTTAATTTGAGGTTAATGGTGGAATTGATTGCGGTTGTGTGGCGGAAAGGACCCAATAAGTGCTCAGCCAATCAGAGAAGTTTTGATTTGGAATCCTTGCTCGGAAAATTGTAGAAAGTTTTGATTCACTGCTCTGCTTTCTCTAATTTATAGTATTTTAGGTTTCACTTCACTCAATGATTCACACCCCCCCCCCCCCCAACCTAGGCCGTGATCGTGACCAAAATGGTGGCTTAACGAAGAAGACGGGGGACCATTATTAAAATTTTGGGAGATAGAAACACACACTATAGAAGTCATGAAGATGTGTACACGGCGGGTTATTCAAATAGTTCAAAACTATCGCCTCGGGGTACAGCACCTAAGCGCATAGCGATGGGGTGGGTATAAAATAAAATAGAGTGGGCGAACTGCTGTTGTTGATGGCGTTGCAGTTGAACCACCATGTCGACTACAGCATGCGTGCCTTTTGTTTGCGAATATTGTGCAAATGTATTTGCACAAGTCAAGTATCTGAACCAACATTTAAGGAATGTACATGGATCAGAACCTGCTTACTCTTCGGAAAATTGTTTATGTTCTTTTACTAACTGCGATATGCGAGTGAAGAACAATGCTACTTTGAGGACCCATTTGAAAGAGAGTCATCACATTTCACTAGATGAAGAAATGAAATTAAAATTTACATCAATTAAAGGTAAGCAGCAAAAATACAATAGTGAAATTATTCTTTGAAATGCCGCTATGGATACATGAACTAAAATTTCCTGGTAATGTTTGGCTATATTTGTTAGCGGGTAACTCTCGGCAGCCCTAATTTGACAAATTCAATTAATTGCAATCTGATGGATCGTAATTTATTCACAAGTCCGTAACTAATCGCTTACCACCGCTTCGGTGGCGTAGTTGGTAGCATGCTGAACTGCTATGCCTAAGATAGCGGGTTCAAACCCGGCCGAAGTTGTCGGATTTTTAAGAGCGTTAAAATCCTTTAGTATGCCTTCCTTCGGAGGGGAAGTAAAGCCGGTGGTCCCATGTCATAGATTTATGGCATGAAAAAGATCCTTCCACAGACTAAACTTGTGTGAAGCTAAATTGTAGGTTAGATTTCGTTGGAACGCTCTATCAAAGTTCCAACGTTCATCACTAGGTATCATTGACATCTGGTAGCGAAAGTAGGAACTACTTGAATTTGAACGGAACTTGTAGCTCACCCTAGGAGTGTCCGCTCGAATTAGCTGCAGCCTCTGGCGAGCCGAACATGTCCTCGGGCACTCCCGGCACTAAACACCATACGATAAATAAATAAACCACCGCTTCACGCAGGGAAACGAGCCATTCTCCCGGTATTTCCCCACACTCCAGGTGAATGCTGGGATGGTACCGTAGTTCAAATCTCCGGAGTTTCTAGTCCTATCTTGGGCCCGCAGCATGTATCCGACATTTCAATTCTCTAGGTTTTGTAGTCTTTTAATTGTGCAACACTCCTCCAGGCTTTTCTCCCCACACTCCAGGGATATGCTGGGATGGCATCATAGTTGAAATCCTTTGGGTACCAATTCCTGTCTTGGCCCCTCTGCAATGTATCCAATATTTCTGAAGCCTCCACGTGCGATAGGACCACTTCTCAAGAGGTTTCCCTACCAGGAAAATTCTGGGAAGGTACCTATTCCTATCTCAGGCCCTCTACATGAATCAGACATTTTAATGGTCTGCTTTTTGTTGGCTACTCTACTCGTTCTGTGATTAAAATTTAATGTAATGTATTTCACCACACATGAATATCTGCTGTGGTTGTTAAGACTTAGGGGTTGATAGCCCAACATGGTTTGCTTAAGACCACCACACTTTAGCCTGGATGTAGTAGGGTTTACAAGCATGCATCATGCACACTTACATTGTGGTTACTTCGACTAGCTGGCGGATCACTGGATTGCCCGCGTGTAAACCTATTCGGGAGTCAGTTCGCGTGCTGACCTTGGCTGCTTGCTTCTCGAGCGGCGACGTGGCAGTGAACTGTCCTTCCCAGGCCTAGCTTGGTTTGTAATGTGTTAAATTAAAAAATATAGTTACCAAGAGTGTGCTCATTCGATATTTAAATGTCTGTGCTATACCCGGATCGTTCACACGTCCGTGACATTGTTGACATTATTATTTTGGAAAGAAGAGTTATTAGTTGAGGGAATGGATGGTTTGAATAACGCGCGGAGGAGACTCAAGAGTGCTGAGGGAAGCATGCATCGCGGGGGCGAGTGACGTGAGATTATGATGTGGAGCCCGCATACGTCATGAGAAATAATTTTCTGGAATTACCTTTAGTAGAAGAGATGGACGCTAGGAAATTAGCACACTTTACTGGCAATTACAAGAGAAGGATTTTGAGCTATCAATCGTTAAAATCGGTCCAGTAGAAGCCGAGATACGAGATGGAAGGTTCTGGAATAATTTCTCGCTGGACTATATAAAGGCCACGATTCTGAATATATTCACATCATTATAACGGAGCATTTGCTCATGTGCGGAACTACGTAACGTGAAGTGACAGTATACACGCCGAGATTCTGACGGTCGGAGGACTTAGTCGTCGTACCAGTGGTCAGCACGACTTAGTTTTTGTTAAGTGAACGAACTTAACTTTTGGCAGCGAATGGACTTAGAATATTCACTGACTTTCAGGTCACATATTCTACAGTCAGGTGATCGTAGTGTCGAAACCATTCACAGAAGTTAGCCTACAGAACGATGTATTTCTTGTGGTGACTATACATCAGGCACTTCGAATTTCATCAGGAGAAGTTTTATTTCATCAGTTCGTTTATGCAGCTAATAGGTGTTCCTATCTTAGCGTGCAAATGAAACCGCATTATTTGAATGTGAGATTTATTCTCAAATCTACAAGAGTACTGTGCCAGTCTATGACTGAGCAACTTTTCGTCATGTTACACGGTACTGGTGATAGCGGGAGTTATTTCGAACGAGTGACTGCGAATATCAACATGCGCCGCTAAAACTACTCGTAGGATTGGTAGGACATGGAGACGAACGAGGTATATGGATACGGCAGATGGCCATGGGAAGACACTGTTGGAATAGTGTCCACCGCAGGACGCGCCCTTCCTCTACATCAAGAATGAAGTAAGACAACTATTCATGTACTATCCACTAACCAGTAGTATTAGAGAACTCCATATTTCTGAACAGTCACGATCAGAAATCAACACACATTTTTCACCGTAGCTAGATTTTCGATTGTATTTGGCTGGATGACAAATGGAACTGCTGTCTGACAATTTATTTTTCGATCTACGATTTTTGTCAGGACAGGCATTAGTTCATGTTCCGACATGAAATATTTCGATTATTGCAAGGGATATAAGTATTTTTCTTTAATTCTTATTATGGGAGCAGAAGTAATTGCGACTTGGATTATTTAAATAATTTGATTTGCATAATAATAATAATAATAATAATAATAATAATAATAATAATAATAATAATAATAATAATAATCAAGCGTGAAGTGAATAAGTTAATAATATTATAAATAATAACGATGCTATTTAAAGTTATAAATAATTAGGGAGTGATAATACCGAACATTAGGAACTAAATTAAATTAATTGTTAATTGTTTATTGTGATTAAATAATTAATGCATTAAATAAATATAATAGGAAATGTTAATAATAATCATTTACAGATGAGATTTAAATATTTATTTATTAAAGGACTAGGGCGATAATAATCATTTATGACATTGATGATGCCTAAATATTTTTTTGTAATAATAATAATAATAATTTGTGGATGAATTTAATTAGTTGGAAGGACTTAAATTAAATAAATTTGTTTATTTTTGAATAAAAGTTTGGAAGTTTAAATAAATTTAAATGAGTTTATGGATGAAGAGAATGAAGTAGTAAGATTTTTGAGCTCACAATTATTTTTCCAAAAGCACTTAAAAAAATATATTCAGATGAAAAGAAAGGAACGGCAGGTATTTAATGTATCAAGTTAGGGAGAATTTATGTAAATGGGAGGCAAAGAGATATTGACCAGAATTTATTTAATTGATAAAATAACACTGAAGATCACAGTCTAGTTATTGACAGAATATTACAAAAAATATATATAAAAATATATATGATAAAAGAAAGAATAATATGATGTTGTGTGCAGAATATTTTGGTGATGATTTTAGTGAGCGTTTGGCGACAAAGTTGTGGAGACCTTGGGGATCATCCAAGTGGGTTTTGTTCCCGTAGTTGTGGGCACACAAGGATGTGCGTATGTTTGAAAGAGCCTGTGGGCTAAATTTGTAAAAGAAGGGTTAGGCAATGTGGACCGCCCCATATCCTTGTCAGAATTCACTATTCTGTTAATCCAAATATTTTTTTTCTCATTTCTGGATCAACTCGAAGTTCCGATGGTATGCCTAAATAAATAATTGAAGAACATGAATTTAGATTTGTTGAACCTGGCCAAAGAAAAAAAAAGATGAAAAGTGCAAATGAATTAAAATAAATAATTAATGAATTTTTATTTTGGAATAATAATAATAACAACAGTGGAAATGAGCAAATAAAATATTCATCATGTGAGAGGTTGAGAAAACTTGTTATAAATAAAGTGAAGGGAAATTTTGAAATTAATTAATTAATAATAATAATAATATTTTTTTTGTGAGATTATATGAACATTTTGGTGATAGAAATTTTTTGATAACATAAAATTTTGGTGAAGAGTTAAATGAATTAATCCGCTAATGGTGGATAGAAATAATTTATATTGTTTACAACAATTTTTGTGTAATGTTAATAACATATGAAAATAATTTAAAATTTTTGTGACATTGAAACAAATGAAAGTGAGGAAAGAAGAAAGTTAAATTTTCAAAATATTATGAAAAGTTTTTGAACAATTTTCTTTTTTTGGAAATTGAAAATCTTAATGAACGATTATTAACATTCGACTTTATGTCAGTCGAGTATTGATATTGTTATGAAACAACGAATCAGTGATATGATAATTTTTCCAAATAAGTCTAATTTTGGAATAACACCGAGTGAATCAAGTGACTATTTTTTATTTGAGAAATGTTTTGCTACGAATATTTGAAAAATCAAATGCAATCTTTCGAAAAGTGAACTACGAACATGTAAATATTAGGGATCACTCAGAACTCTTTATTGAACAGTGATTACCAGTGTAAATATTCTTTTTGATTTTTTTATATCAGAAGGGACTAATTAATTTTCTGATTATCATATCTACGACATTCTAGCAATATTTTAGGGACTGTTGATTTCTCATGTGTGATTTGTTTTATCTTTGTTGAGGTTTTTGCCATTCAAATCATATTTTTATCTATAAATAAATTGAGATTTTAAGGAATGTTCTAATTCAAAATAATTTCTCACCTTACCTTACTTGTGAATTACCGAGATCAGGGATGCCAGATTAGACCCAAGTATTCACCTAGATAGACCCTGAGATATATATTTTCTCGTGCTAATCTGATGTCGGTATTTTACAAAATGTGGTCGTTGGATCTCGGTCCAAACGGGCACAGTACTGTGCCCGTCTATACACCTGGAGTGACAGACAACCACATGCGAGGTAGCAGTAAATGCAGTGTTAACACGAGATCTCTCTCAGGGCGTTCTGGGCTTGGGCTGTAATTACTAGACACTGCATTCATGCTCCCCGTAAAGGAAAAAGGAAAGAGTCATGACATATAACAAGAGAGTTAAAAACATATTTAAAAATAAACCAATTCACCAAGAAAATGTATTCAGAAAATATCTGCCAAATGGCAGAAGCAAAAAATAACAGACGCATTCCCTAATGGATTTTATGTCGCTCAAACCAAATAAACTGTAGTCTTATTTAATATTGTCCGATGAGCTAGACTATGTTCATGAATTATACTTTCATTTGTTAATCTATACATTTTAGAGACGACATATAATTATATTTTCACTTCACACTATAAAGTTGTATTGTTCAATCGTCCTATTCACTTATTTACAATTCACATATTTACAATCCTGACACTAGGATGGATTAATTTCACAATTTCACATTTTCATTCTGGATTTTCTTAGAAAACGATACAATTCTTAACGCGATTAAATACACAGCATATTGACTATTCTTGGGTACAGCAGTTAAATCTTTACATTTGACATTTTACAACAATAATAATAATCAAGTTTGGTTACTTTGAAGTTTGCTCGGAATATCCTTTATAAATTTCAGGATTTTATTCACAGGACATGAATTCAACTGATAAAAATTGGCATGACAACATTGCATGTCATAATTAATCATTGGAGCTGATAATATCATATTGGAAATCTTTAAGATTTGAAATATATTGAAGCTTATGGGACAGGATCTGCCTCCCGAAATCACCCATTTTATTTCCTATTAACAAGAATACAGCTTTCTGTGGCTCTCAGGATATTACTCCCGCTACATCCACTAGATATGAGGATCAAAGCCTCTATTAACTTTTCACAAAGTGCACTGGCACAACACAACATCAATACAGCTTCATTTAACAAAACCCTGGACGATAACAAATCATATGCTCTCAATTTTTACATTAACAATTAATTGTTTACTCATATTCAACACTTTTATCATAGTCTTTCATTTTTGTCATTCTGAAGGAATATTACTTCCGTAACTGTTCATATAATTCATTATTTATCAATATTAATGCATAGACATTTATTATTATTATTGGAAAAATATATTCTGTAAGAAAATTATTGATTCATTAACTGTGTCATAACTCTGCTGCGTTCTGAATGGGGTAATACTTCCCATCTTATTACTGCAATATCGAAAACGAAATTTTAGGATGCACCTCAGCAACAGGTCTACTTGACTGCGAGGAAAATTACTCCTAAAAATGTGTAATCATTTAAATACTAATGCGCTCTTAATAATAGAGAAAGTGAATTGGTTTTATCGGAATGGCGGAATATTCATGGCTCGAGAAGTTATTCAGGCTTTTCGGAAGTCTACGGTATCATGTTTTCTGCGGCGAGTTGACCTCCCTCGGTGCAGATCGAACCCAAGCACCACGCATCTGAGAATTCTAAAATTCTGGACATGGGACATGTTGAAGCATTCAACTCCCTCGGCGCAGATCTAATCCAAGCACCATGGATCTGAGAATCCTACACGCTGGACATGGGACATGCTTATAGCGCGCTGCTATCCTGTCATCCACAGAAATATATGCCGTAGGTGGCCCTGCTCCTCGTTCCTAATGGGTCATTCTGGCATGATTTCCTCACATTCCGCTGCCTTAGCTGCTAACCATATTCACAAACTGGGGCAGTGAAATTGTTCTATCATGAGGCTGTTCTTCATATATACAAGTCATGTTACTAGCGCGGCCCATTGCAAATAATGAAGTCCACTTATGTAATCCAGTGGCTGACTGGACAAGAAAATGGGTAACAGTTCCTGTTGATAATGTCTTTGATAAATCAAGGGTGGAATCTGGCCTGATAATTCCCCGTGAAAATGTATGTTGGTAGGGTTGCCTACTCTCACTTGCAAATGTTCAATGTGGTGGTCCCAGTTCTCACGTTTGATATAAGTGGTGGGAATAGCACAAGACAAAGTCATATACTTGTGTAACAAGTCACTCACATACCTTGGAATATGTTGAAGTGTTCAACCAGCGAATATTATAAGTTTCGAAGCACTGTTATATTACCACAAACGAAGCACAAAGTCTATGTCCACTCGGGCATAGTGGCGTTGTATATGGCGCCTAGCTCCAAGGAGCGCTCGTTCAGAATAACGGCGTATTTCACTGTCGTGGACACACACACACGTGGACTATTATGACGACTCGATGACTGTGTCGGTGTGAGATGTGAGATACCTGACCTCTACCAGGGCTGGCTTATATACTGTTCCAAGGACACATATCGATCTGTGAACTCGCATTACGTAATGTTGGATCTTACGTCTCATTGGCTATATCCATAGAAAGATCGAGAAGGTTGGTAAATTCCAATAAAACAACAGGAATAAGCTGGTGAATTACTCCTAACTTCATTCTGAAGTGCTGGTATAACCTTCTTCCATAACAAAATCTTTATAAGAATAATAGCTTTCAACTTCCGTTGGCACCATGTGAAACACTCGGCTCGTTCAAACTCTGCTGGGCTGACAGCTCGGAACCTGCTCGCTGATGTCATTAGCGCGCTCCCTTTGAAATCACGCCAGACCACACCATCGTAAATGGGCACAGTACATACTGTGGTAGCTATGTAAAGATGAAACAGCTCATGCTGTGCTGGGATGGGGTGTGGAGAGTTGCATCAAACCAGTATATGGGCTGAATACTCAAACCCACACATATTCGCGATCTAAGAGAAATTGAGTATCTATGAATGTTTGGACACGCAATTGTGTTAACTACAGAACTACAGAGGAGAATAACCTTTAAAGGAAACGAGGGTTAGGGCACTATTGTGTTCATAACCTCATATAATATATTAATATCCCATTCAAACCATGCAATGTACAGTAAGCTCTGATTTGAATCTTTGAAGAAATTTTGTTGTGACATGTGTTAGAATATGTGATTTAATGCTGTAATAATGTTAATCTGGATGTTTTACCCATGAAAATAACAGTCATCAATGTTAATCTATTTACTCTGGTCATTGACAGCAATGTTCATTATATCATCCCATATGGTAGTGTTGCCAATCAGACATAAGGATATTGTTACTATATCTCTCATCGTATGAGTTATTGTTTCATCTGAGGGTTTGGATTTGTGGCCATTCAGCTCGGTGTACTTCAGTTTTGTGAATATATATAGCCTATATTTAATTCATGTCTGTTAACCTGTGTTATTGTGATGACAGTCTTAGTTAATTCATTTCCGAGGCATGGGACAGACCTGTGTAGTTGAGTGAGTGTGTTAAACTTGTTTGATGACCTGTATTTATGTGATGACTGTAGTAGTGTGTGTAACTGTATTAGGGACAGGGATGAGGTAGGTGCCCTGGGACTTGAAGTAAGGTACTATCCCAGCGTTTGCCCGGAGGGAGTGTAGAAAACCACATTCAAGCAAGTCGCTGACAGTGCCGGGATTCAAACCTGTGATCTTAGGACTTGCTACAGATGCCCTTGTGACTGTAGTGCACAATTAAACAAGCACGGCTACGTCGTGGCGTGGCTGAGGTGGGGATTGAAACCACCTATTCTCAGTTTTACCGCACGAGGCTGAGTGTATTCCATTCCAGCTCTCAATCCAGAATTATATTTCTTGTCAGAGCCAGTAATTGAACCCGGATCTCTGGGGCAACATCCAAGAATGCTAGCCACTGCACCACAAGGAGGATTTTGTGTTGAAAAGGTACCATACCAGTCCTGACTCTAGGTTGAAAGTTCTAAATTATTTTTTTAATACCAGGATGATACCTTCTAATAGGCTACAGTCACTTCTTTCCAACTCCTTGCCCAGTTTTATTCATTATAAATTGTTTAATCTCTCATTAACTCCTCCATCAAAGTTGCATACTACATAGGGAAATGGATACAAAAGAAAGGAATGGAAAACTGGAAAAATGCTCCAGGTTGCAGGCTTGCGAAAGAACTAATTCAGAGACCAAACAAGAAGCATACAAAGGAACTGCTGGAACTCAGCAGGGAAAAATAAGATGGGTAGTAGGACTGCTGACGGGACACTGCCATCTTAAGAATCGCCTACATAGAATTGGAATAATACGAGGCAATTTATGTAGGAAATGTAACGAAGCGGAAGAATCAGCTGAACACATACTCTTCGAATGTGAGGCGCTGGGAAGAATCAGAATCTCTACATTGGGTTTACCTGGCGAAGAGAGAGATAATATCCGAGAAGACCCAAAAAAAAGAGGACCTGCAACTTTTTTAAGAGAGCAGAAGTAACCAGTTGGGAATGAAGCAAAAGATCTTTGAGGTCGAAGCTAATAGGAACTGTTTACAGAGACCACATGAACAAAAGAAGAAGAAGAAGAGGAAGAAGAAAAAGAAGAAGGTAGCATTAGGAAGGTCATTCAGCTGTACAAAACATAAGGGATAAATGAAACATAGCATGTCTAGAAACAAACAATATGTATTGGATAATATACACTGTATCACAACAGCATAGAGTTAACAGTTCAAGGTAGTCGACAAATATTCATGTCTACTGATTAGGCACTTGTTGCAGTGCTGAATAAGATTCCTTATTACCACAAAGGATGCTGTTTATTGCTCAAGCCACTCTTACAGTCCAGATATCTCTTCCTACAACTGACACGGGTTTGGTCCTTTGAAGAAGTTCTTGAGGTAAGAGTTTCATCATTGATCAAACAGTTAATGATGATGTAGGAGAATGGTTTCACCAGCAACCAAGCATCTTTTGCAGAGGGTATAGGGAAACTTGCTCAGCATTGAGAAAGGTGTTTGAACAGTGGATGTGAATATCTATGGATAGTTGTTTGTTTCTAGACCTTGGTGAATATTTTATAGAAAGCATTGCAGGTCCCCAGACCCCATATAAATGGGAATGTAAGGGGTAGACATACATTTTTGATACCTATAATAAATTACAATCTATTAGTAAAGTAAAAACCTCCTCAGGTTTGTCGAACAGGCTGTTAGTCATCATTAATGGGTTTGGAATTCCCAAAGTTTACTGGATACTGTGTCTGGCATCTTCACGGATTCATATGTCTCTAGCAATCAGCAATGAACCAGCAAAGATTCTCTGTGCTCATCTTATAATACACATAATTATGCAGAGTGTATAATTGAAGTTTTCCATGACAGCAGCTGAGAGGTACATTTAAATGGGGAGAGTGCAAGTAGCACCTAGCGCTCTGTACATGTAATCAGATCAAGTACTGACACATCAGTTGACTATGACTGGCATGTGGGTAATCCCAAGGTTGCTCACTGTAAGATGGAAGTGTTAAATAATTGCACTGTCTTTATGGGAAGCTGGTTGCTCTTGTGCGGTCTGCCACTTGGTTATGACAGAAGGGGCTAGGCTCGTAACCTGGAGGCCACCGACTGACCTCGCCTGGGCCACACCTTGCCCCCAGCTTCTTAATTTCTGTGTTTTTGGAGATGGTAATCTATGCCTTATTGGCATTGATTCTACTTTGCATTTCAAAGTATTAGTATGTTTGTGGATCTCGATGGCTTTTGTTACAGGGTTTCAACTAGGTGCACTAAGTCAGGCTCATCAGCAGGTTTTAGGTACATCATGCCCAGAACACCACTGGGATAGTGGATCATGCCAGCAGACATGTCTAAAGGTTAATTACTTGGCTGTGAGAGAAAGTGAATATTCCATATTTTGTTACCTCTATAGGGAGGAGGTAATGGTGAGGAGCTTGTATTTCCCCCCTGCAAAGAATTGCGATGCGCTTCATAAGGAACATAGTTGAAGGTTTACTATCTCAGTGGGATCCAAGCAGGGTGTACCAAAAGCCTACTGATGCACCTAAACTGGCATGCCTAGATGAAACCCCACAGCAGACATGGCAAAACCTAGATTTGCAAGAGTTTAATTACTTGGCCAATATTCCATAACTGCCTTTTCATTTAAGGTTTCAACATCACAGTACCGGTACCAATCTTGTGTATTTGGGTGCGAAGAATTCATTTGATAACCTGTATTATTGTTGTATCTGTATATTCAATAGAGGCTATGATTTAGAAGGAGGCCGTAGTTAAAGTTATGAACCATTCCAGCATTTGCATTTGCCTGGTGTAGACGTACAAGAGTATGGAAAACCAATTCTAGGATGGCTAAGGTGGTAATTAAACCCACGCACCTCGCCTCAGTTTTGTTTTATGATATCGAGTGTACTCTGTTCCAACCCAAGGCTGCTCTGCACTACGACAGTCATTGCAATTATATAGGTTATCAGAAACGCATCTAAGTGCATGGAGCTGATGACCATATTGACCTAAGCCCGTAAATGAAACAACAAATATACAGTTACTAAAAGCTTCTTAACTTCCTTTGCTCAGCATTTTGGAACACACATGGATCATGGCAAAGGTAGAAAACACTCTCCTTGACCCCTATGAAACACTCGACACCACTGGTCGTGCAACGAGAGAAATTCTCACATGTGGTGCACGAACACAAATAAACCGTTGATATTATGGGTTGGGCATATCTCTATGCCAAAAGTTAATCACTCTACTGGGGTTTATAAACTCAACCAGAGGAAGGAACAGCCACCTCCCTTCCAGCTCTATAATTAACATTTTGAATTTTCGGCTAAAACATTGTATTTATCCTGGGTAAGTTCTATAATGACCAAATATACCGTACCTTCCGTTTAAATCTTGTCTGTTTGTTGGGGTTTGACGTCAAAACTACTGGAGCGAACAACATAACTATAATTTAGATCGTAGACTTTCGCGGCCGGTGTCTAATTTATCATCTAGTCTTATAGGATTGAGCCGCGTCGTATATCGTTTATTATTTCCCGACGTTTCGGCTGATATTGCAGCAGCCTTAATCATGGGTAGGTGGCCAGGTTTACATAGGGCAAACAAAACGACGCGTTTCCATTAGGATTTCAGAGCACATTCGAGACACGAAACAGATAAACTACAGATCTGCAATAGCTGAACATGCTGACGTCACGAGACACGCCATCGAATTTGATAAGGCCGAAATTGTTGCTAAAATTCCCGGATATCAAAACAGGTTAATTAGAGAGGCAATAGAGGTCCGAAGCATCCCAATAATTTCAATCGCGAAGATGGTTTCAAACTTAGGGGCGCGGACCAATCAGGGAGCAGCATGACGACAATGCAGTGCAAGCAAGCACTCTGGTTGGCAATATCCGTTAGTTTGAGTACGGACACCAACTCGTACCTACCCATGATTAAGGCTGCTGCAATGTCAGCTGAAACGTCGGGAAATAATAACCGATAAACGACGCGGCTCAATCCTGTAAGCCTAGATGATAAACATAACAATAAAATTCTCATGTAAGCAGGAGACAGCCTTAAAATACAACCTGACTATAAATTATTTATATAATATTAAGGGATAAGGATGCTAAGTGGAAGCCTCAAATCTCTCCAATATGGCAATTGGGCAATTCATTCACTTGACATGAAGCCGTGGGCTCAGACATGAATTCATAGAACGTGCACGGAGAAGGCTGGATATTATTCAACACTGCAGTGATAAGGCGAGAAGCACATACTGTAGTTATGGCATGCAGTGTCCCAATCAAGTACTCATGGAATGTGTTCATACTCTGTCAGGAGCAGGGGTCATTGGATCTTTTCACAACTATTCAATGACACCACTTGTTGTTTTTTTTTCTTCAAGAAAGTATATGCAAACATTGCTTTCTTGCTATAGATCCCAAGTAACGTTGAATTAGTACAATTCACTCCACTACCGTGTTAGTGATTTAGAAGGTAAGACTGTCCTCTGTCCTGTATATGCCTGTCATAGAATTTTGGACCTAGAAGTTTGTCTCATTAACTGTCTTTCACTACCCATTGATCCCAGCAACGACAGGCACTGAAAGCTAGTTATTAAATAAAATAATAAAGAAAGCTTTCCAGTTGGTCAACACAAGTGTCTAATTACATTAGGTGGGAAAACAAGTATTTGCACTACAGGATGCACGAATCCACTTTCTCGTGTGTACCGACTCTTTGAGTTCGTTGCAGTCAATTGCTACATGTTTCCCGCAACACATGCCGTAACATGTTAAACATTAAGTACTTAAGTACTCCCATTTATGTACATTTTGTGATAAATATCTTATGTAATGTTTCTCTGTTAGGGTGCCGTATATACTTCTTTTCCCGCCTAATGTGATTGGGCAACACTGAAAAAATGGGTTCTATCAGTTCAATAAATAAAATAATTCAAAATCCCATATAGCGACATCTGGTGGGTGAAATTAAAATGAATTTCAGAATTGTTGCATAAATTTTAAGAACATTTCCAATTATGGGGATTGTTCACTATAAGCAAATTATAGAAGATCCCATAACTGCCTTTAACTTTGTCGATTTACCCTCATATCACACACTAATGTTACAAAATGAGATGAATTATCTTCAAAACTCTATTGAAGACATTCTTACTGCTGGCTTTGTGTAATAGGCCTAAAACTAAAGTTTAAATGAGCAGTTTATATTGCTAATGTTAATTATGGTAACTCTTTTTCTCCACAGAACTTTTTTAATGGAAATCAAAAGAAAAACGTGACACAAGGTCCTCTAATATAAAGAAGTCTTCACCACAGCAAACAAAGAGTGGAAAGAAGACCTATTTTTACTGCCATAGATCAGGGATTTTTAAATCCACTTCGACTGGCTCAACAACCTTGAAGTCACAAGGCTCCTTCAAAATTGGCTCTACATGTCCTTCTACTATGGCAGTAACAGAAGTGGAGAATGGTGAAATATATGTCATATTTTAAGACACATTATGGCCATTCTACACATTTAGCTGATTTGGGACAATTGCATTTGACCCCAGAAGAAAGATTGGCTATGGCATAATGAGAGAGGAACACACTGGTGGGCAAAATTTAAGGACAAAACAGGTTTTCTGATATAGACATAACAGGAAGCTTGCATCTGTGGGAAAATCCTACCAGAAATATGTCTTAAGTAGCAGAAGGAATACACAATAATGGATAGAAAGTAAATGGGATTATGCTTCTTCAGAAGTGAGTAATAAGTACCTCACAGACTAGATATCCCCCTAAGTCAGAGATGTATCCTTACTTGTGGATATGATCACTTCTAACAGGTATGCATATATTGCATAGTTTTGCCAACTTTGAATAAGTTTTTTCTGGAGTTCGAGTCATTCCTCTTTAACCACTGTCTTCAGCTGCAGGAGATTCATGGGTGGGTGTTCATGTGTTGCTGTGTCTTTGTAAAGCAACATATATATGTTTTATGGATTTAGATTATGGGAACATGCAGTCCAATCAATTAGTCGAATTTCATCACTTTAGAAAAGCATGTCAACTGCAGCAGTATGTTGTAACGTAACATGAACATAAACTTGCAGACAATAAATATGGGAAATGATGATTTCATCGCAGCAGACTTTGCCAGTTACAGTATTATGTTTCCATATCAGCTCTATATGTCTACTGCCCTCCCCCCCCCCCCTTCCTCCCAAAGATTGTGTGACATACATTCGGGCAAAAATTGACTAAACTTTCCATAACCACTGCAAACATGAATACCACAAGATATTGGCCTTTTTCAAGGCTATTAGTGACAATCTGGATAAACATTGAGGGGAACATGCATATCAGACCATCCATGTACAACGAAGAACATGTTCCTGGCAACAGACAATGTCATCTCAGCTGCAAACTTTTGAAAATTTATCTAGTTTGACTGGACACGGAAAAACAAAATAATCCAAAATGTCTCCCCAGACGAAAGCAACTGGAATGCCATATATGTTCCTTTCAGAGACGTTTGTGGGGCAATGCCTATTTCCAACCTCCCACCAGATTAGCTGGCATCTAGAATCACTGCTGAGACAATCTGCTTTCATTGATGGAGTATTTCACACTAATGCTTTCTTTTTCAGTCCTTGTGTTCTCTGCATCATCGTAAACGATAACTCCAATGAACAGGTGTTAAAGAAACACACTGTACTGGACATCGGACCAACGGTTCACCTCTGTACAACCTTTGGACTATGGTAAACCATGACAGTCTTGAATCCTGAGCCTGCATGCACTTGTACACTGGGCCACCTGACGTCACTGTTCCACCTCTCAAAACAACAATAACACTTGTACAATGTTATTTGCTGACTGGTATCCGTTCTCTTGGCTCTTAGAAGTATATAGCGGTCTTTGTTTGGCGTAGTCTGCCTCTTCCGCTCCATTCCTCAACTGTGCCAGTTGTTCCGAAGTTATTGTGGGAAGTTAACCTCACTCACGCGCCTTACTTGTCATTATAGTCTATGCCCTTCCTTGATCTTTCTAATCCTACCTCGAGTAGTCATCCAGGCTTTCTGTGGCCTATTTAACCTTTTTGTAATGCATACTGATAAGAAGAGAAACTTTTTACAACGATGCTCTCCCTGGCAAGCCTTCCAATCAAGTGTTACCTTTGCTCATTATTAAAACTTACAGCCATTAAAGATGTACGGTCACAAACATCATAAAGTCGTGTTTGCTCGCTGTTGTCCATCCCCTCACAATGCTCAATACAGTAGGTGTTGTTTTAAGTTTTGCACACCAGTATATTTTATCAGGCTGCAGGGTTAGTTACAACAACAGTTTGTAATTACTCTTTTTTATGTGGGAAGTTTAATTTAATTTTCTTCATAAGATAAAGAAAAAAGTAACATGACTAATTAAGTTCTTTGCAGCTCCTCTAAATTTAGAAATACTGTTATATATTATCTTTCAATTTTCATTTCTTTCTGCTTTTCAGAAAAGCTTAAACAAGGTGTGACAATATCCCGAATAAAATATAAAGTCCACAGCCTGCTTCCAGTCTCCGACCGGGTCAGGAAAGGAATGAATGAAGCCCCCCATCTAGCGGCGAGGATATGAACTGTGCCGGCGGCCGAGGCCTGACGCACTCATTTGGGGCAATGATTAAATGAATGACAGATGAAATGAAATGATAGTGGAGAGTGTTGCTGGAATGACATTTTGACAGGGAAAACCGGAGTACCCGGAGAAAAAGCTGTCTGCCTCCGTTTTGTCCAGCACAGATCTCACATGAACTGACCGGGATTTGAACCACGGACCCAGCGGTGAGAGGCCGGCGAGCTACCACCTAAGCCACGGAGGCTCTATTATTAGATTATGTTCGGGACATTTTCTCTGGTGACAGTGGAGATCTTCAAAGGCTGCATCTGGCTACCAGAAAAGATATTCTAAACATTCAGCAGAGCTTTGGTCTGAATAAAGCCGAGCAGCTGGATCCAGTTGACTCTGTGAGTGTCGACAAGTGGGTAGCCAAATGGAGAAGCCAAGGTTACATTTTAGCATACAAGCCACAAGGAGCAGAAGATCAAAACAACATTTTGAAGGATGAGAACTTCCTCCTTGCATTACGACGCCTAATCAAGTAGAAAAGCTTCGTAAATTTGGAGTTAATGGCCGAATTTGCGTCGATTCTACGCATGACTGCAACAGCTACGATTTTCAGTTGACCACTATACTAGTGATTGACGAGTTTGGGTGTGGATTCCCTGCAGCTTTCTGTCTTAGCAATAAGACAGATTTCATTAGCATGAGGATGTTCTCTTTGGAATTGAAGGACATTGTTGGCACTGTTCATGCAGCAGTGTTCATGTCCGATGATGCTCCAGCTTATTATAATGCCTGGGTCAGCGTTATGGAACCAGCAGATTTTCATCTTCTGTGCACCTGGCACGTTGACAGGAGCTGGAGAAGTAATTTAGGAAAGGTTACAGGACAAAAGGAACTTAAAGCGATGGTGTACAAAGCTCTAAGAACCTTAATAGAGGAATTAAATGAGGAGAAGTAACTTCTCTCCTGAGGGCATTTGTGGAGTTCCTCCTTACTAATGAGAAGACAAAGAACTTTGGGACCTATTTTAAAAGCAATTATGCCATTAGGCCTAGGATGTGGGCATAGTGCTACAGGAAGGGTGCGAGTTTGAACACAAATATGCACCTAGAAAGTAAGCATAGAATCTTGAAGTATATTTACTTCGATGGGGAAAAAAATCCATAGACTAGATAGATGTTTAGAAAGTATGCGGCAGTTAGTGAAAAACATGACCCATCAGCGTATTGTGAAGCTGACAAAGGGCTCAGTCACAAACAAGCTGAAAGCCTTAAGGGTAGGTCACAGGAGGGGACTGGACATAGAGAGGAGGAAGATAAAGTGTTTGCAGCATGCTGTAAAGATTGGGAAGTGTGGCTGCGCCAGCAATGCGTCATATGCTGTTGCATCCTAAGATGGAACTTCCACATACATTGTCCAACAATCTATGGAAGATTGCGATGGCAACTGTCAGCTGAGATGTGCATTTACCTATACTTGTCCCAATCATACCATCCAGGGCAATATGTGTAAGCACATACATGCGGTGGCAGGTTACTTACAGGTCTCTTTTCGCAGCACACACACTTCTCATTCCAGTGACTCGGAGATCAGGCAGCTTGTGCTGAGTTCGAGAGAAGAGTTTGAAATTAATGTCTCCAACTGTGACATCATCAAAACGGCAGTCATTGAAAAACTTAAGGCCGTGCTTTCTTGTGCTGAAGAAGCCTCCATGGATGGAGGAATATGGAGGGAAATTTTGAATGACAGTGAGGATCTTCTGGCGAAAATACAGAGAAGCTCGGGACCTGATATATCATTTTCAACACCAGTATCACAAACCACAAATCTCGTTAAGCAAAAGACTTTCTTTTCAACAACAACAAAAAAGGTACCCGAATGAAAGCTCAATTACCAAACCTACAACGAGCCAAAAATTAGCTATATCTGAAATGCTGGTGGATTCATAGCCAGAGACAATGAATTCTGAAAATGTATAGTGTGCTCTGCTATTGCACACAGTTTGAACACTGCAAACATCAGCTTCGGTTGTGTCTGATGTATTAATTTTGAAGTGTTTTCAATGAACTTGCATTTACGTTTGGTAGGTTAAGAATGACTTAAGTAGCCTACTTATTTGTAACAAGCTGTACCCGGCAAGTGTTGCAATGCCAATATAAGAAAGTGTTGGCATTGTTATTTTGTTTGTTGAAGTGTTTTTGGATACACAATATTTTTTCAATTTCCGTTAACTGCCTCTAAACTATTGCAAAATGGATTTACTAAGTCAGAAACCTTCACGGGAGTGTACACAACAACTCACCAAAGTTTCATCGCATCGGAATGGTATATGAACGCATACATGATTTTGTTTAAACAAATCGCGCGCCATCACTCATTTGTTGAATTTACTCATGCGTTATTTTTTTAAATGGATTTACTAAGCCAGAATCCTTCCCTGGAGTGTACACGACAACTCGCCCAAGTTTCATCGCAATCGGATGAATGGTATATGGACGCATAGGAGACACACATACATACAAACCATCAAGTAAAATTCTTTTTTTTATAGAGATAAGTTGCATTGTGTATGGTTAAGGGCCGATTTCACCAGTTCCGCTTAACGAACTAAGGGTGGTATAAACTATCCTCAAGGATGTGGCCCATTGCACCAGACCATAAGCGATGAATTAAAGTAGGCTTAGATAGAGCGGCCGTGCTCGGTGGCTTAAGACATAAGGATGGTTTAAGCCGTTCATTCATACGCCGGCCCCATTGTGTCTGGCCCACATCTCACATCCAACAAAGAACGTCTCCATCTCCTTTCAATCGCTACATGATTTATCTGGTTTTCTGTCTTATGATCTGGTGATACCCAGGTCACTTTATGGCAATCTTTATGCGGAAACACAGTACCACCAATAATCAAATCATGGTTGGCACAGAAGTCCACAAAGAGTTGTCCATTTTCATTTCGATCTCCTAAACCATGCCTTCCCATGCTCAAGTCCTTCATTTTCCTGGCCCACTTTTGCATTCAAGTCTCCTCCAACTATAATGATATCCTTCCTCTTCTGTTTCTTAATTGTACTATTTAGATGTCCATAAAACGCCTGCTTATCTTCTTCCTGCGCTGCCTCCGTGGGTGCATAGCAAACAATCATCACAATGTTCCTAATATTGGACCTAAAACGTGCCACAATTATCCTTCCCGACACTGGATACCACTCTATAAGGCTCTTTTGGCCTCCTTATCCATCATTATACCTACAACTTCACAACTTGCTCCATCACCTTCCGGCCTTCCAGAGTATATAAATGTAACTCCATCATGGGTGGCCAGCTCCCCAAAATCTCTCCATCTTACTTCACTCAGACCCAGGATGTTCAGACCGTAATTCTTCATACATACCCCTGCTTGCCGTAGTCTTCCGCTTTCCCGCAGATTTCTCACATTCCATAATCCAATTTTCGTCAACATTTTAAAGCCAAAATTCGTCGTCTTAGGATCAGTCCGGTTTCTCTTCATTGATGTTTCTTTAATAAGTTGTTTTAAGGTGTGCGAGTTATTAGCCCACAGCACCCGATCTTGGTGGTAGGGCTGCCACCTGCGTCTCCAAGCTTGCGGTTTTCTGTTGGGGTTTCTCCCTTAGCCTTTGAAGATCCCTATTCACAACAAGGCAGTGGTTTTCCTCCTTGTTTACCCCAGGAGGGAGAGTTGCCTTCTCCGCCAACTTCGCCGTACCAAAGGTCTCCTTCTCCGGTTTTTTTTGGCAAGATGGCGTCACAGTGAAAGTGTAGTGAAATAACAGCTAGTATAAATATTTGATAAAAGTGGTAAAATATTATAACAGAGGTTTAAAATCTATAAAGTTACTTTCCTTAGATCAAGTGTAATACGGAATATTGATAGTATTTAGAAATTCTTATTGATAATTTAATAAACTTAAACTAAGTTGTGGGAACGTGTATCCAAAGATTCGGTGACTTCTTCAATCACTGTTTGAACCAAGTAGAGCAGTGGTGCTTTTACGAGACTTCACCCGATTGGAAGATATACGTATTTCACATTCTTCTTTATTGGTAGGAAATTAGATTAATTCTATTAGGTAGTAATAATTAAAATAAATTCAGTGTAATTTGGTGTAAACATGTAGGCTAACTTAGATCTCTAGTATGACGACAGTAAACAGTCAGGTAGTGTAACCGTAACGGATTTATGCTCTTCGTGATAAATAAAAGTAAAAAATGCAAATAAAATCATCACAAGATCTCAGGTAAAATTGAATGAGGAGAAAAGTGAAACCGATTGTCATAATGTAAGCCTACCGCTACCGTCATGCGAATGTCATAACCTGAGAAACGAACTGTCCTCAAAAGACGAAATAATAAAGCTGCTAAAGGAAGATATTGCTAAGTTAATGGAAGAGATGAATAAATTAAAAGGAAACAGAGAGAAAAGCAAGGAAACTTGGTCGACAGTGATTGCTGGTAAGGTAATATTGAATAAGCCTAGGCCTATAAATGGAGTACATGTAACTGAAATTCCCGTCTCAAATTCATTTGGAGTGCTTGTCGAAGAAAATGATGACTTTCCTCAAGAAGAAAAGAAGAAAGTGATAAAGAGAAAATCCAGGAAGATGCGGATATTTGCGGATAGCCACGGGCGAGATGTAGCAGCAAGCGTGTTGGAGAGAAGCAGAGAAATGGAGGTCACTTCGACAGTAAAGCCAGGAGCTCAAATTGCAGAGGTCACGAACGAGATGATAGGAGAGTGTGCGTCCCTTACTGCAAAGGACTACGCAGTGATCATCGCTCGAGCAAACGACGTCTATAGAAATGAGAGTAAAAAGGTAATCAAAGATTTAAAGGGTACACTGCCATCCATGCAAAAAACAAATGTCATTATTGTAAACATTCCGCAGAGATACGATTTAATTCCCAAATCATGTGTAAATGTAGAAATAGAGGCTACAAATGGAAAAATTCATAAAATTTGTAAGAGCTTTCCAAATGTCCAAATTGTAGATGTAAGTAAATTAGACAGGAAGTTCCACACTCGGCATGGCCTACACTTAAATAGATTAGGAAAAGAGTATCTTAGTGATGAAATCTGCAAAATTGTAAATTCAAATGGTAAGAATAATTCAACAGTAATATCATTAGAGTGGAAGCAGGGAAACTGGTAGAAGAAGCCAAACGTGAGGTTTGGCATTCAGATCTTTTGAAGTCGAATTTAACGGAGTGCAACAATGGTATTTCGGATTTGTCTAGCAACAATAATAATAACAATTATGATAATAATAATGTAAATAAATCACCAACACAAGCTTGCAAAAGTAACAAATTAACAATTTACCTCCAGAAAGTCCAGTCTCGTTATAATAAAATTGATTACATAAATCTAATGCTTAAAAATGAACTTAAAGACATCTCAGCACTATGTATTTCAGAACATTGGCTGAAAGAGGAACAACTCGAATTAATTCAATTCCCAGGGTTCATACAAGCTAGTACATACTCTAGATCTAATATTAGCCATGGTGGTACTTGCATCTTCTTAAGAAATAATTTAGATCATGAACAGATAACAGCTTATGATTATCTAATTATGGAACAGGATTTTGAATTCTCTGCCGTAAAAATACAGCAGTTTAAGTTAATAATTGTATGCGTATACCGTTCTCCGTCAGGAAAGTTTCCTTTATTTATAGATAAATTAGAATTGTTACTCAAAAACATGAGCAAAGTAAATTTCGATATAATAATTTGTGGATTTCTTAAAATTTGATAGAAATTGTGAATTATTAACACAGTTACTAATTTCCTATGGACTAAAACCTACAGTAAATACCCCAACAAGAATAACAAAATTTAGTAAAACCACTCCTGATCAAATTTTTATAAATACAGATAAATATCACCATTCAATAGAAGTCTATTGTCCGGGTTTTAGTGACCACCATGGACAAATACTGAGTTTTGAAGTATCCGAAACAAACAATAATAATGATAATGGAGTAAAATCAAAGTGCAGGTCATTCACTGAATCAAATGTTACATATTTCAATGACTTATTAAATAAGGAAACATGGTCAGAAATTTATGAACTAGAAAATTTAAATGATAAATTTAATGCATTTAACAGTACCCTAAAACACTATTTTGAAATAGCATTCCCCTTTAAACGAAGAACTGTTCAAACTAGCAATTGGATAACAACAGGGATTATAAATTCATGTCAAAAATGAAATTTCTACACAAATTATATAAACAATACCACACAACACCTGAATTCAATTTATACTACAAAAAATACACTAGCATATTAAATAAGGTAATAAGACTAGTAAAGAAAATGCATAATGATAATTTTATTTCCCAATCATCTAATAAAACAGGGCTATGTGGTCCGTGATAAAGAAAGAAACTGGAAAATCTGCTAAAATGCAAAGGAACATTACACTGACCAGAAATAATAAAGTGATTAATAATCCAGAGGAAATAGCAAACACTTTTAATGACTATTTTCTGGAAATTCCACAAAAATTATTAAATAAATCACCGGCAAATACACTAAATTCTAATAATAAAATAAATATATGCAGTGATTCTTTATTTATAAATCATGTCACAAGTGAAGAGGTAATAATAGTTATAAAAGAGCTAAAAAATAAATTCTGTGCTGGCATTGATGGCTTCCCTGATGCAATTTTTAAAAAATGTGCAGAAAATATAATAAATCCACTTACGCACTTAATAAACAGTTCAATTCTCTCAGGAACTTACCCGGATATTTTGAAGTTATCAAAAGTAATTCCAGTGAACAAAAACGGTACAAAAGATGAATTAGATAACTATCGTCCTATTACCTTACCAACTGGTATTGCAAAAATTGTGGAAAAAAATTATGTATAAGGGACTGATAAGTTTCATAGAAAAAAATATATTATCAAACTCACAACATGGATTCAGAACGGAAAATCTACACAGACAGCAATTTACGAATGTAGTAATTGTATACTGATATTAATTGACAATTAGGAACATGTAACTGGCCTATTCTTGGATTTATCGAAAGCATTTGATGTTGTTGACCATAAAATCCTCCTTACCAAACTAAATCAATATGGTATTAGAGGTCTAGCTAATAAATGGATAGAGTCTTACTTAACAAGGAGTAAACAATTAGTAAGCTTGAGACAAAAGGATGATGGAACCAAATTATTTAATGAAACATTGTCCCATGAGGGAATTATTGAATTTGGAGTACCCAGGGATCGGGTTTGGGCCCACTACTCTCTCTTCTATATATCAATGATATAACACAGAACGTTCATTCACATAAGGAAATTTCGTTTGCGGACGATTCAACACTCGTAAAAAAGGTGAAACTAAACAGGTCATACAGCAGTCTGCTGACTCCGATACAGGGGAGTTAACCAAATGGTCACAAGATAATCGCCTCATAATAAACTATAAAAAACAGTATGTCTAAATTTCCACACTACACAGAATAGGAATCCTGCGAAACCCAATATAACATTAAATGGTCATCAAATAGAAAATAAATCAGAAACAAAGTTTTTAGGACTATGGATACAACAAGACTTGAAATGGAATAAACATATACAATATCTGAATACTAAACTGAACTCGATGTGCTTTGCGTTACGTATTTTGAAAACCTGCACTAGCAGACACACATTAAGAAATACTTATTTTGCTTATTTCCATTCATACTTAAGATATGGGATCATATTTTGGGGTATGTCGCCAGATGTACTAAGCACGTTTAGGATACAAAAGAGGGCGATTAGAATTATGGCAAATGTAAACTCTAGAGAATCATGTAGACCTCTGTTTAAAGATTTAAACATTCTCCCACTGCCCTGCATATATATCTTTGAAAGTATTATGTTTTTTAAAAATAATTTAATGAATAAAGATGTTTTTCTTAAAACAAACAATGATGTTCATAGGCATAACACAAGGCAAAATCAAAACATTCATATGTCACACACACACACACACACAAGCATATATCAAAAAGGAACTTTTCACACTGGAGTTAAATTATACAATAAACTCCCCCAGTATATAAAACTGGCCCCAAAAATAGAAACCTTTGATAGAATGTTGAAAGCTTATCTGCAGTGCCATTGTTTTTACTCAGTAGTTGAATATCTTAGCCTATAGGAGCGATGAAATCTATAATTATATTTTACTTTTTTAATTTAATTGTAATACCTAGCTGCATGTTGTTGTATTTATAGAATTAAGTTTTCATATTATTATAATAGAGTGAGGTGTAAATAGTTGTGCAAAAAGATTGTATCTATTAAGATTTGCTATTATAGTAAGTTAAATATTTATAATATTAGTAATATATACCTGTTAGTTCTTTTATTGTATAGATGTAAATTCTGACGTGTCCTATATCAAAAATGTATTGAATGCATGAATTTGATCAAATGGAATTAATAAAAATCTATCTGCCTTTAAGGACTTCACCAGATCCCCGTTAGCCATTACTTTTCAGGGTTCCCATAAGGCCTTCACAGTTACCGTAGCGGTCCTGGAGGCACAAGGTCCCCACTGTACTTCACCCTTACAGGCTATCCCCTACTTCATAATGTTCCCGTCCCCTACGACGTGGACGAGGGGTTGGACTTCTAGGGGACCCCGAAAAATGGGATGTTGATTAATTTAGGGGCTTTGCGACATCGTGGTCATGTTGCCCCATGTACTTAGGTGTGAGTTGAATTTGTCTGATAACTCGTCTTATTGTGATGGATGTATTATACATTTTTACAGATTGTTTATTTATTTACTTATTTGCTGATTTATTTCTTTACTTTGTCACATATTTATTTATTGACTTATTTACTTATTTATTTATTCACTTATTTATTTACTTATTTGTTTATTTACTTACTTATTTATTTATTTATTTACTTATTTACCTATTAATTTACTTATTTATTTGCTTATTTACTTATTTATTTACTTATTTGTTTATTTACTTTTAAATCTATTTACTTATATATTTATTTATTTTATTATTTATTTTATTATTTATTTGTTTACTTATGTATTTATTCACTTATTTACTTACGTATTTATTTACTTATTTATTTACGAATGTACTTACTTACATATATATTTACTCACTCAATCATTCATTTATTTATGTATTTATTTATTTGGTTCCTCTTTGTCACCTACTCAGGAAATTGCACGTAACCACATCTCACGCTGTGAATTGTCCGATGATATCTCATGAAATTAGATTTCCTGGTATTCTAACTTGCCCTGTACTGATTTACAAAAGGGCAGCAGCAGTACAGCATTATAAAATCATTCATAATACATTCCAAACACAACTTCGCCATTAACATCAATACAAAACATTTGTCTGCCACAGTGACTTGGTGCTGCTTCCTAGCGCCTTTATTTGGAAACGATGTTGTACGTTCAAACCAATGCTGTAATCGTCGAATGGGCAGGCAGTTTAAAGCAACCAGGAGGGATGCGATCCAGCCGGCAGTGGGCTTACCATACCGGTGTCTACTCATTATTTCAGTCTTGTAGCCCAAGTTTTGAAAAATATATCCTTTGGTAATTGGTTTATTATAGTTTACAGTGTGATAGTAAGTTAAGTAGTTATTGAATGAATGAAATGTTTACTGCAGCAAAATAGCCAGAGAAAATACAGAATACATCTCAAAGTAATATGATTTGCCTATATCTAATCACTGCACAGTTTCGTTAGTGATAATAGTCTTTTTTTTGCACATATTCGCATGATATCGGGAACATTGATTGTGACATAATTCACACACACAGTCCTCATTTGGGTAATGAAATCTTTTGTTGGTGCATAGCTTGTGGTGAAACCCGTGTACTGCAAATCGTGTGATGGCGTGTCTCAGTTTATAGTTGGCCTGTCTCCAGTTTTGTGTCAGTATGACGTCTGTTGTATAGAACTCTGTCCAAACGTTGTTCTTTTTTTTTCAAGTAATATTTGAAAGGTTTTCTCATATGCCCTTGCGTTTGGAAGATACAACTGCAACCTCATATCTTCTATGAAGAAGTTCTCACTAAGCATAACATAAGTCAGTCTTGATGGTGCTGTTATTCCTATTCCCAGCCCTGTTTTCATGTAGCGGGCCTTGATTTTTTCCAGTGTTAAGAGGTCTGATATTACAGTTTGGAAGAGAATCATTCCAGTTTTGGTCGAAAGTTGTTGCAGATGCTTAATGCTATATGTTGCTTTTATTGCAGCAGCTGCTCTTTCTTGCACATGTATTCTGAATGATGTCAGTGTTGTTTGAAGGGTGACTCCCATGTTTTTGAATTTTGAAACAACTTCTAATGGTTCATTGTGTAGTGTCAGAGTGTCTTTTGGTGTTTTTCTCTCTCCTTTCCGGAAGGTCATCTGTTTGGTTTTCTGTAGATTTATTTGTAGGCCATTTGTGTCTGTCCATATTTCGAGTTTTTGCAGCACTTTTTGCAGTTCTTTTTCATCTGCTGATCCTAGAACCATGTCGTCGGCGTACATTACCAGGGCAGTTGAGGTGTTTTCGATGATTGAGGTGATATCTGTTGTCATATATTAAAGAGTACAGGGCTCATAGGGTCCCCATGAAGAACTCCATTGGTCTGTATCAATTTCTTTGATAATGTGACTCCATCGTTTATTTGGATGTAGTTATGACTCAACATATCCATTATTATTCTTGCAAGTGGATCAGTCTCTCCGATCATCTGTCTGAGTTTGTGGATAGGTGTCTGTCTGTCTATATTGTCGAAAGCTTTCCTATAGTCAATGAAGATGGCATGATATTTCTTTCCAGCGTGTCTTAGGGCGTCTTGTGCTTGTTCTATCAGGTGAGTGATTGCGTGTTGGGTGTTTCTACCCTTCCGGAAGTCAAACTGATTTTCTGGGGGTGCTGAGTATATAGTTTTCACGAGTCTGTTTGTTAAGATATTTGAGAACAATTTGAAGATCACATTTTCGCGTACTATGCCTCGGTATGAGTCTGGGTCATTGACGTCACCTATCTCTTTATGTAGATATTGCTCTGTAAATATTACTATTATTACTAACATGAACTGAAGCTTGTTGGATTATGTAATGTAAAGTTTTGAAGCTATTTTTAGGTGTTGCCAGTAGGCTACACACTGTTAGTTGTATATTGTACATTATGAGAAGAGTGCTTTTTCTTTTTTGTTTAGTTATGTCTTGTCGTTATTATTGTACTGGACATTCATCATTGAAATTGTAATGTTCTAATAAATGAAACTGTGATTTCAAAATTCACAGACCAACATTTTTCGGGAGAGACAAAAACGTATTCATAATTTTACTTTAGACATAGAGTCAGTCTAACTCTAAAACAAAACATATTATAAACTGCTACAATTGACTCACTTTCGTGCGCAATTAAACTATTATTAATAACTACATAGAAAAAAGGTTCTGCCATGACAATGATCAAAGCCACCCAAATAGGAGGCTACACGCATTATCAATTGTCTGTAGCATCACCAATGTAATTCGTGATTAAATGAAACACCAGACCCACCATTGGTGTGCAAGTTCAGAGTATCTGGCAGTAAGTAAACTACTGCATTAACATCTTCAAGTTATTTTGATGTATGTTGTATGCTTTACAACCAGATAAAATGTTCGCAGATATTTCGTAACTTCTTTAACACGCTCCGAATATATTGCATTTTTACTTTAGTAAGTTATGGTTTTAAGGGGTGGAACTACAAGGTCATCTGCCCCTGACACATTATTTTTACTTTAAAAGGAATACAATCAACACACCATCTAATTTCATCACATTCACAGCAATGCGATGTACTTTTATCAACATAAACATATTTGGCATTCTTTTGTTTTCTCGTGTATAGAGCAGAGAGAGAGTAAAATACCAATGTCACCAACTAATGTTTACGGAAAATGACAATTCTGTTTCTGTTGTAAACGTCTATATTAACATGAAATCTCGCCGACCATTGGCTGACATTTTAACATAATTATGACAGGAAACATAAGTTTCTACTTGTCATGTGTGTTTATGTTTATTAACAGATTTTGATACTCGTGAGCTTTATTGTTTAATTCCGGTGCAGTATTCTTAATTCAATAAATTCTTTAGATAGATTATGTACAGTATTAAAATAGTCAGGTAGGCCTAATGTACTGTGAGAGCGCAACTTAACCTATATGAATGGAACAGGCTTTTTTATTTATTTAATTACCTATTTAGGCTACATAGGTCCCAATGAGACAGATCTAGTATTAGGGACAATCGGGTAGCATAGATACAGATTGAAATATACCAGTACATCATTTTAGTAACATGATATTGTGTTTAAGTTAATGGTAGGCTAACGGTACATTAGGTTGATAGTGACTAACTTTACAGAAGTAATTGGTATGCATTGCTTTAGGCTACATATTGAGCAGAGGCTATTATTTCCTTAATAGGAAGGCTGGCATTCTTCGTGATTTTTTTTATTGAATCCATTTCATTTATGCATAATGGTAGAGAGTTATATCCAGTGCTTTTTTAGGGGGAACGCGGGGGTACGCGTACCTTTTAACATTTGAAAACTGTTTAAGAAAGACATATTGGTACATTTGTATTGAACCCTTGCAAAGAAGCTTATGAGACTCAGTTTCGGGGGGTGTAACAGTCCATATCGGAAGTTGTTGTTAAAGCGCTTCATTAACATGCAGGGTAACATATAACAAAATAACTTTCAGGAAAAAGTGAAGCCAGGGTTAAAACAAATGAATTTAATAACAAATCAGCTATTTACAACAAGAATTAACAAAACAAAACTCCCATATGACTCCCACTGAATAAATAAAGTTTGCCAAAACTAGGCCAAAATCTCAGGAGAGAATAATACTCGGACCAAGTGTCCCAAAGAAAATCACCAAATAGTGACAATGTATGCGCGCGTGCCGTTCTATATGCTTCACGATGAGTACAATCGAATGCATGATTCGTCATCATCCAGAATAAACTTTCAAACGACGAATCCACATTGCTTAGAGCTAGACAGACGCGGGGAACAACTATACAACACTTAAAACTAAACCGACACTTCCTATACTTAACTATAAACAACACAATAATTTCCGCGTGAAATTGGAATCAAAACTGCCGTAGCAAAAAAACATTTCTGCCTAAAATTAGGACTTCTCACACAAATCAACACAAGTAAGTTAACACGTGACCAATAAAAAAATACACATATGACCGCCGTCATTTTTACAAGTACACTACCACTACGCCGCACAGGCGTCACATACTAAATTACATGAATTGAGTCATAAACAAATTACTAGGCTAAAAGCCAACATTTACATTATTAACACAATATCCTATCCATACAACATGCAATAATCCGTCACACACATGGCGAACTCCCCAATTAATTATGGTTCAAAATAACCATCACAAAGAAACAGGTCTGCTACTTGAAAGCTTAAAGGGGCCAGTCGGAACATAGGACTGCCTAACAAAAATAGGTCACCAGGCGAGACGGGCGATTCGTGGAAATCTGCATATCTGTCAACCCACGTGTCAAAATGACCTCGACCTCCCAAGGGGACGGGATCGAATCTCGAAGAAGCGTGCCCCAAAGCACAATAATACGTGTGTGTGTGTCAGAACAAAATATCCCGGCATTTCCCCTAGGAAATCCAAGAAACAACAGTATGGACAAGGAACAGCGGTCTCCCTGGAGCACCCTGCCTTTCCATCGAAAATTCAACAACAAAAATATGAGGGCGGTAGGACCTCTACCCCTCTTCACGTAGAATCAACACACACCTGACACCGTAGCACACACAGAATCACACGTATGGGTTTGACATACCCTGAAATAAATGACATAAATATTTTCCACTTGCTGGCGCCTCCGTTCTACGCCGTGACTAATTAACCTGAAAAGGACTCAGAAAATCTATCAAATTAGAACTAAGGTGTTCTATAATTACATCTTAAATTGTTGCGCTCGGCAACCCTAATATGAATAATAACCTGTTCAGCAAACATCTTACAGTAATTACCTCCCTTTCCTATCAAAATATGAACTTTAATAAAGCACCACTTATCGAATGTAACGGGTTTCGCATTTGCATGGATAAAAATCACGTACACGCGCCGTGTACATTAAATATGACTCCAAAGAAAAATAAATACTCAACAAACACTTTGGCCACGTGCCAACGTACATTTAAAACATTTAGTGTCGGTACAAAAAAAACACTCTAAACAAGAAAAAGAAAATGAACTATTTACAAAGTTCCCCCGCCAATCTAACTACATAATTGAATAATCAATTGTTGTACATCACCGTCTCAGCTTGTAGAACATATGACCAACATCTCAGCCCATTTCCCTATGGGAAAGTTAACACTCCATAGTCGTCTTCGTAGAAGCGTCGGACATCACTCCGGCTCCTGACCACACGTCGGACATCTTGGTGTAGTCTCTTTGGAAGAAAAGTTCAATGTTATTATAATTTGACCTGGCTATAATCGCTTGTGAGTTACTAAATTCGCCCACAAATAGTCCTATGCGATTAATCACGAAGACTTTCCCTAATCTCGCTCACACACGCACGATACACACATGAAAAATACAATAAAAATTTACATGAAATATACACTTCGAGTCCATCGTCACTGGCTCGGCAATACAAGTTTTAAAGTCTGACTGACTCACAGTCGCTATCTCGCTCGGTAATCTCTACTGCTCTGCTTGACCTTCGCTCGGGCTGGAGCGCTAATTAGAATGTTACTCGAGTCTTGCCCCCTAAGAGCTGAAAATAGTTGTCTTTAAGAATATTCAAGTTTTAAATCACCACGCAAACTGGCGTGAAATTAGCTCACTGAGCTCACAAAGTATTAGACTTCAAATAATATATTAGAGCTTTAAAAATCGCTACACAAACTGACGTGAAGTTAGCTCATCAGAGCTCCAAATAAAATGACTTCGAATAATATTAGAGCGTTAAAATCTTTACACAAACTGGCGTGAAGTTAGCTCCTCAGAGCTCCAAACAGAAAGACATCGAACAGCGTGTCGTCGATCAATTTATTAGAAACTGACAGGGGGATGAAGAGTGGGGTGAATTAAGAAAATTTTTCCAGAGTTTTCATCTCACACACACGGGACTAGTGTCAATCTTCATCAAATAATTCAAACGTCTCAGCACACTCATGCGGAGATAATTCTGATCGGCGGTTCTTTAGATAATCACTTCCGCGCGCTTTTTACCACTGACGCTACACATCGCGTGGTCTTGGCGTGGTCTCTCCTGATTGGGTGATTCAATCGTAGGTCGGTTGCAAGAAACTCGTGACCATCCCTTTATGATTCCAATTCTGGTGCAAGTTGTTACACAATTTGGCCTTGAACTCAGATTACCAGGCCGTTTTCAAGAATAGCTACCACTTGCTACTTCTGTGGCAATCATTGCGACACGCTACCTTGCCTTTATCCTCGTCAACTTCCACAAGTACTGCCTGGGCTGCAGTAATAATAATAATAAATTATGAATACTTATTTATCGTAGATCAATAAGGGTTCATTTATCCTCAGCAAGGTTTTGAAATTCGAAGCAAGTGATTGATTTGGATTTCAAAAACAATATCCACAGTAGTAACAACAACATCTCTTTAGTACCTCGCTCAGCTGCTCGAGTGTACACTTCACTGACGCGCTCCCTCGCCGGAATGTCATTCATACTTCTTCGCTAGACCTCCCCTTATTCTCACGTGATTGCCACTCCTGTCGTCTCAGCTGCTTGTTGTTTACAAACAAAGCGCGCTCTCTCTCAAGCACTCCACGGCCACGTACATTTGAGTGTTGGCTCTCAAAATAAATTTCTGCAATAATGATTCTGCACACATGATCCTGCTTATTCATCAAATGGTTCTCTTCTGTAATATGGTTTTAAGTTGGCGCTATTAAAAACAGATTTAGCACCAGTGCTCACTTCTTCAAGCCTGTAAGCATTGTTACCCAGATTCTTAATGACACGGAACGGGCCAATAAATTTTGGACAGAATTTTGCAAAGACTTTGTTTTTGGGATCAGATATCGGTGGTCTGCGAACCAGCACTAACTCTTGTTCTTGTAATTCCCGGTGAAACTTCTTTCCTCTGTACCTTCTCAGTCTTCGGTCCGCTTGGTTCCTCATGTGCTCTCTCGTTCGCTGACTTCGCAACTCATGCGCTAATAGTGGATCCCTTGGGCATGGAATAATCTTGTCCCAAGATCTCTCCGGCAACCTGTTGTGGTGTACAATTAGTGGGACTTGACCCGTCGACTCGTGCTTAGTGGTGTTCATGCACATCTCAATATCTCCTACTTTGTCAACCCATTTATTATGATCGTTAGGAATCATTACTCTGTAGTATTGGCAACACAGCGAATCGTTCTCTCGCTCGGATTCCCACAAGGATGACGAATTCTCGAAAATATATGTTTTATTCCTAGGCTCTCTAGACCTTGCCTAAAAACATTGTTCGTGAAATAAGTACCATGGTCTGATAAAATGGATTCCGGCTTCCCAAGCATCGGAATAACTTTGTTCTGAATTCTACTGAGGACTTGTTTTGATGTCGTCTTCTGGATTGGACATAACACGACCATCTTTGAAAATACATCGACACACACCAGAAGGTGTCGGCATCCACGCTTTCCTTTAACCAGAGGGCCAAAACAGTCGATAGCGAGCATCTCTCATGGTTTTTGAGGTAATAGTGGTCTTGGAGGTTGTTTCATAATGAAGTTGTTCGGCTTAGTGCGCTGGCACGCGTCACAAGTTCTTATTACTTCCACAATGGTGAATCGCATCTTAGGCCAAGTAAAAGTCTGCCCTATCGTAGCTTCAGTCTTATCCGTGCCGATATGTGCTAGGCTCTCGTGGACATGCCACGTCAATCCTCTCTGTAGTGATGCTGGAACTAGGATTCGCAGTTTGGTATGATGCTCATCCACGTACTTATGCAACAGGTTATTTAAGTAGTGAAATCTCGCTTCTTTAGCACGGGCTTCTCGGTATTCAGGTGAATCTGGTTGTAATTCCTTCCTGTAGAACTTGATCATCATCATCATCCATGGGTCTGCTTCTTGCTCCTTCCGAATTTTCTTTAATTTCTCCAAAAACTCACGAGCCTTAGGTGTTAGCGTTATATGGTGAACTTCCGCTGTTACTTCGTTCTCGTCTTCAGGATTCCTGCTCAAAGCATCTGGTATGATGTTCATCCATCCAGGGCAATGCTCTATTGTAATGTCAAACTGCTGTATGCAGATGGACCAACGCGTAACTCTCTCACTTGCCATCGTCGTCTTGAATAGAAATGTCAGTGCATGGTGGTCGGTTCTGACAATAATGGAATAGCCGAAGATCATCTTACGCCATTGTTGGAGAGAATATAAAATTGCTAGCAGCTCAAGCTCCGTCACAGTGTAGTTCCTCTCGTGCTTCCTCAATTTACGACTCGTAAATGCCAAATATGATCTCTTCTTGGGTTCTTCAGCGTCCTCTTGGTACAGCATAGCACCGATTCCAATCAATGAAGCATCTGCTTGAATAATAAATCTCTTCTCAAAGTCCGGATATCCAAGCTTCACACAGTTTTCCAGTAAATCTTTCGTAGCTCTAAAAGACCTGTCGCACTCCTCATTCCACGACCATCGATTTGCCTTCTTTAACATCTCTTGCATAGGTGCTACTGTTTCTGTGTATCCAGGACAATTTTCTTTGAAGAAGCCCGTCACTCCCAAAAACGCTCTTACATGTTTGACTTTAGTTGGTGTGGGAAATTTCTTGATAGCATCAATTTTCGCTGGATTAGGTCTCACGCCCTCAACATCAATTATATGCCCCAAATACAGAATCTCGCTCTGGCAAAAGTGTGATTTCTTTAGATTAATTTTTAAGTTCATGGTTCTCAAGTTATCCAGAAGTTTGTTTAAGTTTACCAAGTGTTCCTCCATTGTTTCAGATGCAATTAATATGTCGTCAACATATCTCGTAGTGAAGCTCTTGACCTCCTCAGTCAGATTCCTATCTAGTGCTCTTATCAGTGCACATCCAGCAGTTTTCACGCCAAAGGGCATTCGAGACCAGATATAACTTTGGTTATCGAATAAAAATCCCGTCAATAGTTGAGATTTTTCTTCAAGTTCAAGATGGTGGAAACTATTTGTCAAGTCGACACTCGAATAGATCTTCTTCCCACGGAAGCCTTTCAAAACATCTTTGATCCTAGGTGCTTGGTCATGCTCAACTAGCAGTTTACTGTTCAAAACTCGCGCGTCTAGGCATAACCTAATTGATCCATTTGGCTTGGCCACAGCCAATATTGCGTTCAGGTACGGGGTCGCTGCTTTCCTTATGATGCCAGAATCTAATAAATTATTAATGATGTCCTTCACCTGAGCAAAATGTTTCTCTGGGATCGGGTACAATTTACTTTTAAATGAGGTCCAGTCAGTAACTTGCATGGCATATTGAAAATTTAAAACTTTTCCAGGGATGGTGTCAAAAGCTCCTTTATGTAATCTCAAAATTTCTTCCAGTTTTCTTCTATCAGGTTCCCCTACTATAGCCTCCTTAAGCCGCTCCTGAAGTAGAATTTCAAATTTGGTTCCGCTAATTTCTTCTTCCGCCAAATGTACCCAAAGTTCCTGCGAAATATCTCGGCTGTCAATTTCCACCACTGCTGTCTGGCTTACTTGCTCCTCCGTCAAGTTCTTATCTCTGTTCACCTCATTAGTGCATTCTTCAATGACCCAAGTATTCGCCTCTCTCTCTAGTGGACTCTCTTCCATGTTTAAACCCACGTGATTCAACCCCTCAACTTGTTTGAAACTTACGGTGTTGTTATGTAAGTCAATTACAGCATGAAAATCACAGATAAAGTTGGCTCCCAAAATGATGTTATAATTCATCTTCGGTATGACAATGAATGTTTGCGAAAATGTGTGGTTCAATATTTCCAGGTCTAAATATGCTTGCTGTTTACAATTTATAGTCTTGTCAGGAATAACCCCTCTGATTTCATTAGCGGTACAGGCATAATTGGAACAGTTTGTTTTCTTCCGATTTCTTTTACCAATACTTCAGTGACTAGGCTCACCTGGCTACCTGTGTCAATTAAGCATCTCACCCTCATACCTCCAATATGGGCGTAAATAATTGGCAATTGTCTGATGACATTTTCACTGTCGTTCACCACTTCCTCCAGGCAATCGTCCGGGAATGCTACCCACTCTTCTATATTGGCCACAATCATCTCTTCTCGCTCCCTGGCGTCCTCCATTTTCAGGCTATCAGGTTTTAGTTCATTTGAAGTTTTTTTAAATCCCGGGACTCATTCGTTGTGTTCCGCCGGTTGTCATCGCGCATCTCCTGTTGCCTCAATAAACTTTCTGCCCCCTCTCCTTGATGATTGTCTGGGCTCTGTCTGTTTGCCATTGCGTGCCCCCACTTCTCCTTCTCCGTCTCTTCGGCATTTAATTGATCTAAATACTCTTGAGACTCGACATACCGCTCATCCCAATTGTTGCGATAATCTCCCCTATTTTCTTGGCGATAGTTCCTCGTGTTGTTCCACCTGCCATCTCCATTTCTTTGGTAAGGTCGACCCTGCCTTTGATTTCCCCTCCAATTGGTGTATTCCCGCTGGTTTGGATTGTTCTGGTTATATCTATCTCGGTGATTTTGAAAATTTCGATGATTCTGGTTGAATTGGTTCCGGCCATCAAAGTCTTGCCTTCTCGGTGTAAACTGCGTTCCTGTGGATTGAGTTTTCGTTTGGTTCCCCTGGCTGTGGCTATTTTGGTGTCCCTGAACCACTTCTGCCGTGTTGACACATTCCATATTTCTCCTCCCTGTCTGTGGACTCACCATACTTGTCTCGTCTAGGTGTCGGAGTAATTCTTCGGCCTGCACTGCAGTCGTAATATTTCCGGCTACTAACAGCTGTTGAATATTCATAGGAAGTTGTTTCCCGATGGTTAGAACCATATTTTGTTCGCTAGGGGGGTCGTCAAAATCGCGGAATTTCACCAGCTGTTGGCTAAAGAATTCTGAAAATCTGGTCGGATGCGTGCTGTGTGTTTTCGAGTATACAGGTCCATTCTTAATCCTTGCTGTAAAGAAGGGCTCCAGAACTTCTTTAAAAACGCTTCTCTGAATTGAGCCATGTCGGTGAATGTATATTTAAAGCTTAAAAACCAGGTTAAGCTTGGTCCCTCTAAAACCTTCTCCACGAGTCGCAACTGTTTTTCGGGACTGATATGCTGATCATTAAAATAGTCAGTCAACTGACGTAAAAAGGCTTTGGGAGTGGTTCCTGAGTGCTCCCTGAATTTATCGGGTTTGAAATCATTTCCCCTAATGACTTGAATTACTTGGGCGGGTGCCAAGTTTGGTTGTGGTGTGGAGGTCTCCCCCCTGTTCTCTTGGAATGCGTTGCTCGTTAATTTGGGACTTTGACCTCGGCTGTTATCCTCAACCAACTTCAAGCCCACCGGACATCCCATGCTTCCCTGCTTGTCTGCCGTATTTTCAGCCGAAAATAATGTAGCATTCTCTAATGATCTAATTTCATTTTTAATTATTAAATCTGAGTGTTGTTGTAGTTTAGATTTTACGTTTTCCTCCAAAGCCTGCATCCGCTTTAAAATCGTCAGCCTGTCTTCCTTATTTGCGTTTGCCTGCTGTTCCCAATCTCTTCGGATCTTGCTCTTCAAACTGCTAATTTTCTCTTCGCTCCTTTCCTGATTCTTTTCTAGCTCTTCTCGTATTTGTTCTTGTGTTTTGACTAATTGTTCTTCCAGATTATCCCGATTTTTAATGAGCTGTTCTCCTACCTCTTCTCTTATAGCCTCTTGTGTTTTAACTAACTGTTCTCCGACCTCTTCTCTTATGACCTGCTGGGTTTTAATTAATTGGTCTTCCAGATTATCCCGCAAGTGCATACGTTCTGTTTCGGTCTTGATCTCAAGTTTATCGATTTCTTTGATTAATTCAAGTACGTTGCTGTCGACTGAATTAATTTGTTGCTGTAATTTATCTTGTGTGCTCTTTATTCCCGCTGTGTTGTTGACACATGCCACCTCGATTTGCTTTAGTTTATCGGCCACCATTTCATCAAATTGTATGAGTTTATTATCAAATTTCGCCTCCAACTTTTTAATTTCTCCTAATTGTTTGACGTTATTTTCTGCGACCTCACCTGCCAGTTTCTCTACCTCCCTAACACTTTGATTTATGTCGTTAGTGATCTTCTCTAATTGCTCTGTTTGTGTTATTTGTGTTATCGCCTGTTCTGATAATTTGTGATTTAACTCGTTTAATTGTTTATCAGTGTCCAATTTCTGGACCTGTAATTGGACCGTAATATTACCGCTCATGTCGTGTAACTCTTTTTCACTATTCTCAGGCTGAATTTCTAATTGTTGTTTTAATTGTTGATCATTATGCTCACGCTGGCTTTCTAATTGTTTATTTAATTGTTTATCATTGTCTTCGCTTATTTCCTCCTTCATGTTCTTTAACTGTTCTTCCGTTTTCGCGGACATTTGGATCGACATCTGTTCCAACAATCCCTTAATTTCCTCAACACTCGCCATTGCACAATACACAAATATAACCAGAGAAAAACAGGGTCATGCACCGAGATTTCAGTCATACACACGCATACATGTCATAACATTTAAATATTACTGATTCTAACTTAATAAAATTTTCAGAAATCAAAATTTACTGAATAAATTACTCTTATTTCCAAACAACAAAATAACTCCCTAGTGATCTGCTTTTAAATTCCTAACCAACAGAATTTACGAAGAACACCAATTAACCAAAGTTAATTAAATGTCAAATATAAGGCAACACCTTCCTGCTTTGACTGAGATCAATAATATGCAAATTTTCTAATTTTAATGCCGGGCGCCAGAACAAGTTAATAACAAATACAATATCAAATTCTAACCTTGTTCAATATCTCTAACTTTAGGAACTCAGTGATTTTACTAATGCACATGGCGGTACAACATCGCTTCAATTTACTGAATTTACTTTGCCCGCTTGACCTGGCATTATTTCACAACGAAATAAATATGAGATCAGCGAAGCAACAACAACAACCGTCCCACTTGGGCAGCCATTTTTGTTTTATGAACCCTTGCAAAGAAGCTTATGAGACTCAGTTTGGGGGGGGTGTAACAGTCCATATAGTAAGTTGTTGTTAAAGCGCTTCATTAACATGCAGGGTAACACATAACAAAATAACATGCAGGAAAAAGTGAAGCCAGGGTTAAAACAAATGAATTTAATAACAAATCAGCTATTTACAACAAGAATTAACAAAACAAAACTCCCATATGACTCCCACTGAATAAATAAAGTTTGCCAAAACTAGGCCAAAATCTCAGGAGAGAATAATACTCGGACCAAGTGTCCCAAAGAAAATCACCAAATAGTGACAATGTATGCGCGCGTGCCGTTCTACATGCTTCACGATGAGTACAATCGAATGCATGATTCGTCATCATCCAGAATAAACTTTCAAACGACGAATCCACATTGCTTAGAGCTAGACAGACGCGGGGAACAACTATACAACACATAAAACTAAACCGACACTTCCTACACTTAAATATAAACAACACAATAATTTCCGCGTGAAATTGGAATCAAAACTGCCGTAGCAAAAAAACATTACTGCCTAAAATTAGGACTTCTCACACAAATCAACACAAGTAAGTTAACACGTGACCAATAAAAAAAATACACATATGACCGCCGTCATTTTTACAAGTACACTACCACTAGGCCGCACAGGCGTCACATACTAAATTACATGAATTGAGTCATAAACAAATTACTAGGCTCAAAGCCAACATTTACATTATTAACACCATATCCTATCCATACAACATGCAATAATCCGTCACACACATGGCGAACTCCCCAATTAATTATGGTTCAAAATAACTATCACAAAGAAACAGGTTTGCTACTTGAAAGCTTAAAGGGGCCAGTCGGAGCATAGGACTGCCTAACAAAAATAAGTCACCAGGCGAGACGGGCGATTCGTGGAAATCTGCATATCTGTCAACCCACGTGTCAAAATGACCTCGACCTCCCAAGGGGACGGGATCGAATCTCGAAGAAGCGTGCCCCAAAGCACAATAATACGTGTGTGTGTGTCAGAACAAAATATCCCGGCATTTCCCCTAGGAAATCCAAGAAACAGCAGTATGGACAAGGAACAGAGGTCTCCCTGGAGCACCCTGCCCTTCCATCGAAAATACAACAACAAAAATATGAGGGCGGTAGGACCTCTACCCCTCTTCACGTAGAATCAACACACACCTGACACCGTAGCATACACAGAATCACACGTATGGGTTTGACAGACCCTGAAATAAATGACATAAATATTTTCCACTTGCTGGCGCCTCCGTTCTACGCCGTGACTAATTAACCTGAAAAGGACTCAAAAAATCTATCAAATTAGAACTAAGGTGTTCTATAATTACATCTTAAATTGTTGCGCTCGGCAACCCTAATATGAATAATAACCTGTTCAGCAAACATCTTACAGTAATTACATCCCTTTCCTATCAAAATATGAACTTTAATAAAGCACCACTTATCGAATGTAACGGGTTTCGCATTTGCATGGATAAAAATCACGTACACGCGCCGTGTACATTAAATATGACTCCAAGGAAAAATAAATACACAACAAACACTTTGGCCACGTGCCAACGTACATTTGAAACATTTAGTTTCGGTACAAAAAAAACACTCTAAACAAGAAAAAGAAAATGAACTATTTACAAAGTTCCCCCGCCAATCTAACTACATAATTGAATAATCAATTGTTGTACATCACCGTCTCAGCTTGTAGAACATATGACCTCCATCTCAGCCCATTTCCCTATGGGAAAGTTAACACTCCATAGTCGTCTTCGTAGAAGCGTCGGACATCACTCCGGCTCCTGACCACACGTCGGACATCTTGGTGTAGTCTCTTTGGAAGAAAAGTTCAATGTTATTATAATTTGACCTGGCTATAATCGCTTGTGAGTTACTAAATTCGCCCACAAATAGTCCTATGCGATTAATCACGAAGACTTTCCCTAATCTCGCTCACACACGCACGATACACACATGAAAAATACAATAAAAATTTACATGAAATATACACTTCGAGTCCATCGTCACTGGCTCGGCAATACAAGTTTTAAAGTCTGACTGACTCACAGTCGCTATCTCGCTCGGTAATCTCTACTGCTCTGCTTGACCTTCGCTCGCGCTGGAGCGCTAATTAGAATGTTACTCGAGTCTTGCCCCCTAAGAGCTGAAAATAGTTGTCTTTAAGAATATTCAAGTTTTAAATCACCACGCAAACTGGCGTGAAATTAGCTCACTGAGCTCACAAAGTATTAGACTTCAAATAATATATTAGAGCTTTAAAAATCGCTACACAAACTGACGTGAAGTTAGCTCATCAGAGCTCCAAATAAAATGACTTCGAATAATATTAGAGCGTTAAAATCTTTACACAAACTGGCGTGAAGTTAGCTCCTCAGAGCTCCAAACAGAAAGACATCGAACAGCGTGTCGTCGATCAATTTATTAGAAACTGACAGGGGGATGAAGAGTGGGGTGAATTAAGAAAATTTTTCCAGAGTTTTCATCTCACACACACGGGACTAGTGTCAATCTTCATCAAATAATTCAAACGTCTCAGCACACTCATGCGGAGATAATTCTGATCGGCGGTTCTTTAGATAATCACTTCCGCGCGCTTTTTACCACTGACGCTACACATCGCGTGGTCTTGGCGTGGTCTCTCCTGATTGGGTGATTCAATCGTAGGTCGGTTGCAAGAAACTCGTGACCATCCCTTTATGATTCCAATTCTGGTGCAAGTTGTTACACAATTTGGCCTTGAACTCAGATTACCAGGCCGTTTTCAAGAATAGCTACCACTTGCTACTTCTGTGGCAATCATTGCGACACGCTACCTTGCCTTTATCCTCGTCAACTTCCACAAGTACTGCCTGGGCTGCAGTAATAATAATAATAAATTATGAATACTTATTTATCGTAGATCAATAAGGGTTCAGTATCTACACCCCGATTCTGTAACTTCACTTCATAACAACCCAACAACATGGATACGACGGAATCGTAACCATAGGCATAACAACCCATGGCTAGCGAGGCTCGAAATGGTATTCTGTATGGTACCTTGTTATGACGCTTGTTAAGAGTTCAGGATCAGGATTTCATAGCCATCCTCGTAGTACGAAAGCCTTCCATTAGATGACGGGTAAATCGATTGGCGTTTTATTTCAATTTATTTCAACAATTCTATTGGCAACTCAAACTAACACTTGGGGCGCTGCGGTCGGTCTGGATAAGTTGGGTAAAAATACTCAACAACACGCGTTTGATATGGAACACTTTTTATTTTTCTGTTATAATCAGTAAATGTGGTCCCTAAAATAATGACAGTGATATTTTAATTGTATATATGTATAACTGAGCAATACACGTGATCTAATTTGTGTGTTCCACTGGATTTTATGTGTCAATTGCATATTATCAAGCATCGGTTGTCTGCTGGTATTTGTTTTTGAGCAGTTCGAGTCATGGCGCTGTTACGTTTAAAGGTATATTTGAGTTTGATCACTGTACCATAGACTCTAGAAATTATTTGCTGCTTGGTAGGACGAAGGGATGAGTTTAACTTGTATTAAGACTCGGAGAAGACAGGAATTGCTTGATTTGGATGGTTTGGTGTTGAATATCGGACTGGTACCGTAACAGGTAGATATTTACCCTGCGAAGTCAAATTAGGCCTATATGACTCGTAGTGGAATGGCTGGGATATCGCAGAGCGAGGTGATGGTGGTTGGTAGGATTATTGGAAATGAGCTAGGGAGCGGGGAAGGATACCTGACTGATGAAGCTTGGCTGTCCTTGGTTGTCTTGGTACGGCTTGGCACGGCGAGACTGTGCATGCCTGTCTCGGTGCGGCTTGGCTTTGCTTAACAGTAAACAACCCGTCCTGTCGTCAGTGAGTGTAGTGGTGAGTGGTCCACCCGCTCCTGTTGCCCGTATTTATTTGGTATCATCACCTTTCGGCTATTGCTAATTGCATCTTTTGGAAAGTGATGAAAACTTATATCCGCAGCCCTCTTATACATCGACTTACAGCCGTAAACACCGAAATATACTTTCCTTTTACTAATTTTGCACACTATCAACGAGTAAAACGTATTACTTATGTATAAAGACACGAAGAATTTACCACGATCTGCTTACAAATACAAGAAACCATATACAAACAGTCACCACGTGACAAATGTACCCTACTTGGTAAGTTTCTCATTTTTACCGCTAGATGTCATATCAGATAGCTGGAGTTGCCAATATCGCAATTAATTTGTATCACTTGATTTTTTAACTATTTCCTATGTTCGATATTGCCTTAACCCGTACCTTCGCCTATTATGGTGTTTTATTTATCGTATGCATTGACGATTCATACGGATTACTTCATCTTGATATACCTAACCCCATTTGCGAAATATTTGCGCCGTCTGTTCACATGAATATCCATTTCAGTTAGGGGTTTCTTTAGCTATTGCCTTAATTAATACCTGATTTTATTTCGGAGTACTGGTATCTTATTTATAGTATTCAAAGGAGATTCCAGCGGATCACTGAGGGTCGTTCTCAGCCAAAACGTGTTTCAATTCGGCAATAAAATGTACACACACACAGAAGGTCTAGCGATGGGATCACCACTAAGCGGGCTAATCACTGACATCTTCATTAATGCACTAGAAAATGCGTTCTTAGAAAAGACTTCAACAAAGGGAATAGTAATATGGAAAAGATACGTAGATTATGTATTATGCATCTACGATACTGAACTAACAAGCGAAAAAACAATTCTTCAATCCATTAATAGCCTACACCACTCAATAAAATTCACTAAGGAATCCGAAACAGACCGAAAAATAAATTATCTCGACATAACTATTGAACGTCAAGACAACGAGCATTCATATTCCATATTCCGGAAAGACTCACAAACCTCGCATGCAATTGACAATCAGTCTAATCACCCCAGTACGCACAAATTAGCGGGTTTCAATTCCATGGTAGTAGGGGGTGAGGCGGTTTCTATTACACTTTGTGTGGCTGTGCCCTATAAAACCAACATCGCGGCCAAACGTAGGTGGGAAATTTAAATACTTAATATCTCTCGAACGCATGGCCCGATTTTGACATGAGACATGTCGTTGGACTTGGGTTGACGTTCTCTTCCTTATGGACAACTCGTTATATTTTTGAAATGTTTTTTGAAAATTTTTGTTTTCGAAAGTAGGTGATAGTTTGAAAACCAAACATGATAGAATGTTGTGCAATGGCTCAAACGAACGGTCTCTATGATCTTTATTTTTATAATGAAACTTTTTTATTTTTATGTTTTTTTTAAACAGACCAATTTTGAAATTCCTATATTTCGGAAACTAGGAATTCTACAAAAATGTTTGTTGGATATAAATGAATGGCCTTGACCCCCTCTACCACTAAAGTAAATTTCAAGTCTCTAGGACTAAAACTGCAGTAGGGGAGAGCGAGGGGTTCTAACGAGTTTCACGAACCGCTCGGCTATGCTGACCTTTTAGATATATTTCGTGAAACCATGGGCATGCGACATATCGTTGGACTCGGGCTGAGGTGTTCTTTCCAATGGACCACTCGCTATATTTTTAAGACATTTTGGAAACTGTATTTTGGGGTAAAACATTTTTTTTGTGATTTTTGCCTATATCTCGGGAACCAATAAGGCTAGAGACTTGTATAAGGTGTCATTTTTTCGTTGTGTTGTCCTTTTGACGAGGAAGTTAGTGTTGAGTAGGAATGTAAAACCATTTTGAGGTAAAACCGTGATTTTATACTTTTTGCAATATCTCACAAACCAATAACTCTAGAGACGTGTACGAGATGTCATAGGACTCGGGCTAACGCCCCCTTTTTGAATATATTTTTTTAAATTTTTACAAAGGGCCTAACGACACTTTTGTTGAAAAAAAAATATTTTTCTTTACCTGTTTAAAATGTTCATGAAGCGTGGTTGTTGAGAGAGACGATACTGCTGGGTGTGTGTGTTTCAACGAACCTGTCGCTGACCACGGTGGCGGTGATCAACAGAACAATCGATATTTCGACGGGTTGGTTTAAGACAGAGCGAGGGATGGTTTTTTTTCTGATATTTTACCCCCGAAGGAGATCTTTAACGTGTAAACGATGATTGGTTACATGACAAATGATAATTCTATGATCAGGTGAAGGGCAAACAGATCTTGGTACCATGTTGATTGAAGTGAGTAGAGAAAACAAACTTGCTGGAGAGGGGGACAGACTAGCAGGATGTGAATGTCATTTGAGCTTATTGGAATGCGCTGATCAGACTTGACAGCAGGTGCAATGGAAAATTACAAAGACGCGGATGACGCTTGAAGGTTAAATAATCTGACAACCGTGGTGGCAGGGAAGAGCGAAATGCATGTGAACACGTGTGAAACCACATGTAAGCTAAACAAGTTACATCCTGTTTTGTTTGTAGGTGACAAAATGCAAGTTCATATGAAATTTGAACTGGCACAGGTGTTCACCTTGGACGTTAGCTGTCCACGTGCACAATAACAGAATGTTCAAAGCGTGGGAATCGCTGAATAAATAAAAAGTATGATGCAACTTGTGGGAATGATGTCAGAACCAATAGATAGGCAAGAGCTGCGAACAGCAGTGGTGGGGGGTGAAGGGAGTAGAGGGGGGTGGGGTAATATAAGAGAGAACACAGGTGGAAAGAGAAAAAAATATGTGGAGCTGAGGACTGTACACACAGAGCTATAGGTGGTGTACAACAAGTGTGAATAAATAAATAAAAAATGCAGAAGTTTACAGAACATGTAATTTATTGATCCAAGAATTAAACGTAGAGTTAAATCCTAACCATTTGACACATAGTTTATTTCCTTTTTGTTTCAACATTTTTTCCACAATATAATGTTTAGGAAACGCTGTTTTCTGAAGTTCACGGAGATAAAATCTACCTTTTATGGGTTGATGGTTGAGGTCCTGGAGTAAATAGGTGACTGGACTGTCCAAGTTGATTTGACGAATTCAAAATAGTTCAGTCCCCCACAGAGTCATGTAGCCCTTATTGAAGGCAGACTTAAATTTGCTCACACGAACAAAATCCCCAATTTTCAGTCGGTGACGTTTAGTATCTGCTGTTTTTATGGGGTTAAACAGTTTATCCAGTCGCTGAATATTTTTGGTCACGAGGCGTGGCTTGGTCCCAATGGTTCTATGTTTGGTGTCATTGTAACGTGACACTAGCTCTGGTAACATGTCCAACCAGCGATAAGTGCCCTGAGCGGTAAACGCTTTCCACATATGGGTTTTCAATGTTCGGTTAAACCGCACGACCACGCTGGCTTTGAGATTGCTGTACGTGGTGTAATGGTAAATATCCTTAAATTTGAGAAAACTGGAGAAATCCTTGTTGAAAAATTATTTCCCCTGATCGATTTGTAGCAACTGGGTTTGACGTTTGGAGTGTTGAATAATATGTTGAAAGGCCTTGTTAACTATTGGACCAGACTTGTGACGCACAGGTTCAACAAAGGCCATTTTGGAATACACATCAATGACAGTCAACATATAGCGTACACCGTTGTTAACGTTAGCATAGGGTATCATTTCAACCAAGTCAACCTGCCAAAGTTCATCCACACCTCTTGAAATTAAATTTAGTCGCGGATAGTGACGCCTAGCTGGGCGATGCAACTCATGAGCAATACCCATTTTAATGGGTGAGGGCTTAAACAATAATTTTGGCATTTCGAAGTTCTTCTTAAATTTCTCGAATTTCCCAATCGTGACCGGTATGGCCGGCTTGACGTGAAGCATGCAACAACTGTAGCCGCTGGACGAGCTTATTGGGATTGTGCCAGTAGGTAACATCCACAAGGGGTTTTAATGGTTTAAATGTCACTCCCGAAGCGGACACTTTACGACGACACTTTGACTGGTGGGAAACATTTTTGCAATTATGGTTTTATATTTTTGAGATATATTGGGATTCAATTGTTGAGTGGGATCATACTGTCTTTTGTGGGCATGGGTATCCAATAAAATGGATTTATATTTGCCAAGATCCTATGACGTATAATCATGGAATGAGGGAGTCCGAGAGAAGAGCAGCTTTAACAGTCCTGGCGTTAATTTATAGTTGATGTTTTTAATGACAGCTTTAGTACGAGCAAATTTAATGGACGAATCCCCAATTTTAAAAATATCATCCTCATAGCGAACACCAAACGTGGTATCTGTGTTTCCAATAAATAGATCAGTGAAATAGGGTTCCAGGGTTGATCCATAATATTTTATTAAAATGTTTTTGAGTTGAGCTTTATGTTGAGGGGTGGCCAAGAGTTATGAAAACGGAGACGATCTGGAAGGGCAAGGTGTTTCGACCATGGACAAGGATTTCTTTTTTCTTAAAACTCTGCAAGGGGTGCGGCCTTTTTGAGGCGTAAACACTTGTTCCTCGTCATCCTCACCTTCGCTAACACTAGTCAAATCTTCCTGTTCCTGTTCCTCTTCTTCTTCCTCAGGGTCCTTGTGCAGCGTCTGAGTGGTTTGTTTAACGGCGGGTAGCGTTTCAGATGGCTTGAAAGAGGGTTTCAACATGGCTTTTAGCGGAGGTGCTAAATGTTGTTGAATAAACAAAGCATGATCTGCACGTGATCGTTTCAATTGATGAATCTTCTGGCGAATAGTATTATTTGCTCTAATAATATGCTTTTTCAATTGACTCTCTGCTAACGCCATGGTGTCGTGACAAATGACTTGAGAGGGAATGATGATGATGATGATGATAATTGTTGTTTTAAGGGGCCTAACATCGAGGTTATCGGCCCCAAGAGAGAGACAGGGCCTTAAATAGCAACAAAATTATCAAACCCTAAGCGATATCGTCCTTGGTTGAGTTCACTTTGTTTGTCAATCACTAAACAGGCATGACGTTGAGTGTTCCAGCACTTGCCACTCAATTCAGTAAACATTTGAAAGGTCATATCCTGATTCACATGTTCGTTATAAATGTGACGACTGTTCCTCTCGTCCTGGCGAAATAAAACTATGACATTGGCATTGTCACGAATCAACTGTTTGGACATTTTAGAATACGTTTGTCCAAGATAAAAGCATTCGATATGTTTGTGTCGACCCATGATGAAATAGCTTTGAATGATGCCTTGACGTTCAGTGGATACATCATCGAAAATCATGAGTGAATCAGGCTTTACCTCATCCGGTGAAATAACATTTTCTTGCGTGGAAAATGTGAAATAACCCATATTCTCTTTTTGTAATCCAGACATGACTTGATCCAGAAACACGTAGAGGGGTTGGTAGAGAGATTTTGCAAAAATATAAATATTTTGAAAACGTAGACCATTGGGCGCTGTGATGAGTGTTAGCAAAAGATTGGTCTTTCCACAGCCGGAAAGTCCCACAATGATGCAGCGAATGAATGATGGAAACAGTGAACCATGGCGTTGTTCACGTGATGTGGGACAGAGATGGGAAACCATCTCCCCCACGGGGAATGACTCTTGCTGCTTTATAATCTTCATTTCAACTAAGGCTTAGCCAGGCTAGCAGGCTGTCTATATACAGGACACCAAGCCTTGTCATAGAAACAGTAGACTGGTACTACAGGTTGACGATGGATGTCTTTGGACGTGCGATGATTGCCAAAGCTAGGTCTGTCCCCATACATGATCCTAAACAAGAAACAGATCCTGCTAATAAACACTATGTGGATAGGTCAGTAGTGCCACGCACAAAACAGGGAGATTATGACTTTAAGGGAAAGCGGTTAACCCATGTAAAACATCCTCAAGTGTCTACAGACGTTACTACAAAAAGTATGTGGATAACAAGGTGTATGAGTTTTATGATAAAGTGCCTCAGCTTACAGTGAATGGCTATAGGGCTAATCGCCATCGGATTATTCACGTGGACGACCCGCAAGACGAAGACGATGTCTGTACCAAGCGTTACGTGACCTATGAAATGAAAAGGCTTTATAAATTTATCCCAACGGTATTTTTAGTGTATCTGACAAATGAAATACCTGTGAATGACAAAAACCATTTACCGATAGTCCATAACCAGCACTTGACCTATGTGCTTGCTTCGGGTTTAAGCCACTATCGATTAAACTATGATGGAAACATTCACATCAAATACGCGATGCCCGATGAGAACCATTTACAAATAAAGATAAATGGTCAAAGGACGTTGGTCCATAACCATGAAATGGTCAATGCAGGTGACGAATTATCCTTTCATCTCATGTTGACATGGGATGAAAAGCAAACGGGAAAAACCACAAACGATTTCCCACTTTATGTGGAATTGGAATATACAGACATGAAATAACAATCTGACGTTAGTTGTGACTTAAACTTTCTTGTGAAAGGTTGTTGGTCATTATCATCATGGTGAAACAAAGGTATGCGGTGAGAAAGTCGAAAAAAAGGACTTTGTCCTTGGCAAAGCCTGGGCTTAAAATATTCATGGACAAACCCTTGCGAAAGAAAAAAATAATGTGTTGACCATAAGAAAATCCCTTCGAGCAGCACAGAGACGTGTTATTTCAAAACGTCAGCAACAAGGTTCAAAACAAGGGCGAGTGATTCCCGTCCCCAAACGAGCGGGATTTTTACCTGCATTATTTGCCGGTTTGGCTGCTCTGGGTTCACTTTTGGGTGGTACCAGTGCAGTGGCGAAAACCATTAAAGCCGCGCAGCAGGGCAAGCAACAACTCAATGAAAGTCAGCGACATAATGAAAAGATGGAAGCGATTGCTATGGGGGCTAGAAATGCCAATTTAAAGCCAGCTTTTTATCAACAAGGATTTGGGATTTCACCATAACGAAATATATATTTAAAAAATCAACCTCAGCCATAGCAAGACATGCCCTGACGCATCAACAAGTGGAAAGCTATGCTAAACAACTAAAGCTTTCTCATTTTCGAGGAGTGTTTATGCGAAACCAATTACCCCCACGACTCTGGAAACAGGAAAGTGCTGTTGTCAATTTGGATGATCACCGAGGACCAGGAACGCATTATGTAGCTTATGTCAAAGAGGGATCCACCGTATGGTACTTGGACAGTTTTGGGAATTTGCCCTCGCCCATGGAACTAGTGACCTATTTTGGAAACAGGATCAAGATATATTATAATGTGAAACGTGAGCAAACGTTTAACAGCCAACAGTGTGGACGTTTGTGTTTAATTTTTTTATATAAGACTCAGCATATGCAAAAACGTCAAAGTTTGTCGGCAGAAAGTAAGACGTTTACACTGCATGGACGAGGACCCGAAGTCAGCCTAGACTTTTACCCGCCTATCGAATTGAGTGAAAGACCTTATGGTTTGGGACTTGTTTCTCTTGAAACATACAATCGAATATACTACATACGTGAAAATGTGAACAACAAGTTTTACTATGATGATTCTGTGCTCACCCTGAACTCTGGTGGATACACGATCGATGATATTTATGAACACATTTATGTGGTGTTGATCAATGAATATGGTTTAAAGTCATTTCTCAAGGGATCGCGCAAGTTTGAACTTGTAGGAATTACTAACACTCATCGCTGCAGTATTTTCTCCACATTCAAAATTGACTTTAAAACACGCCCCGATTCCATTGGCCCATTACTAGGATTTAAAATACGCGTGTTAGAGCCCAACAAAAAACATGAATCAGACCATGAAGTGAAATTCATTGAGGACCATCATGTGTCGGTGACGTGTAATATTATTAGCCAAGTGTACACCAATCAAGAACCATCGCATTCGCTTTATGACTTTATTGTGACATCGCCCAATGGCTATATTATTCGTGAAAACCCTCCAGTGGTGCTTTTTCATTCTGTGGCTGTCAATGATATAAGTAATATAACATTAAGACAGATCGATAGAGATCAACAACTCATTGATCTAGATTCTACCACACCAGTGACTTACAAGTTGGTGCTAAAGCCACTATGAAGTTTGTATATAAAGCAACAACACCGTCTAGGAATGGTGTTAGTTGTTTGTCACGTGAATACACGTTAACATCTCAAGACAAGCAGATTTTACAGCATTTGGGTTACCACGTCAACCCCCATGATGATTGCTATCCTAGAGGTAGCGAACCGCATCGAGGAGCAACCAGGAGTGGTAAGAATTGATCTCCATTCCTATCAAGCTCAAACACCTGGACTCAATAACAAATGATGAAATTCAATTTGTTATCGACAACCAAGATATTTACACCCTACCGCATAAAAGTGTCATTCAGATTGAAGGTCGGCTCACCAAAGCCGATGGCTCTACACCCACCATATCCAAGTTGGCCAACCACGCTTTTGCCTTTCTGTTTTCTGAGGTGCGGTATGTCATTAACGATATCGTGGTGGATAGCCCTCGAAATGTGGGTATTTCCATTGTCATGAAACTATATCCCTCTTATAGTGAGGAAGAAGGTAAAACACTTTGCATGGCGGGTTGTTGCCCTGACTCTATCAATGACTGGATGGTACACACCGATGGCACCTTTACTGGATATTTACCTCTTAAACTGATTTTAGGCTTTGCCGAAGATCACCAGCGCATTGTGGTCAACGCAAGGCAAGCTCTTTATCTGGTGAGAGACAGAAGTGATAATAATGCACTCAAGGGAGCCGACAATGCCCCCATAGATTTAAAAATTCAACTACAACGCTTGCTATGGAAAGTGCCCCATGTGACCCTTGAAGATAGCAAAAAACTGGACATATTCGAGATGGTAAAGAGAGATATGCCTCTACCCATGGAATTTAGAAGCTGGGCACTCCATGAGTACCCGCTATTGCCCACCACCAACACACACAGTTGGTCTGTAAAAACAGCTCGCTATACAGAGAGTCCTCTCTACATGATCGTGGGTTTTCAAACAAATCGCAAGTATCAACAAACCAAAGATGCCACGCAATTTGATTACCTGCAATTGAGAAATGCACGTCTTTTCCTCAACGGAGCTGTGTTTCCCTAAGAAGGACTGGATTTGGATTTTTCAAAAAATAAGTTTGTCCCCTTGTACGACTTGTTTTCTAAATTTCGATGGTCATATTATCAAAAAGAGAAAGATCCCATGCTGCTACCCCAAGCGTTCAAGGCTAGGGCGCCACTGATTGTCTTTGACTGTTCTTACCTGGAAGAGTCTGTCAAGCCATCCAATATTGACATTCGACTAGATTTTGAAACGCATGACAATGTACCAGCCAATACGACGGCCTACTGTTTGATTATTCATCACAAACAAGTCAACTATTATCCACTGTCCAACCAAGTGACGAGTGTATAAATAACAGGTCAACCCACATCAAGCCGCTCAGTCATGTCTTGCTTTAAAGCATCAAGAGAAGTCACATCCATGAATTTAAACTCTGAGGAACAACGTTTTAAGACTTTTGCAACATGGCTAGTGCCTTTCATAAACCCTCAAGCCTTTGCGGCCGCTGGATTCTACAATTTAAAAACAAGAGATGAAGTGAAATGTGCCTATTGTCCCATCATCATAGACCAATGGCAAGAGAGCAATGGACCCATGCAGGAACATCAGCTCTGGTCACCTGCCTGCCCCTACCTGTGCAGAATGGAGGTGGGAAATATACGCTGTCATTCAAGCTATCCCTCACTCGCGCCTCTGAGTGATGAAAAAAACAAGTTACGATACGTGTGGACTGTATGGTGTCCATGGTGCTTCGGCGAGCAGCTCACCGTCAGAAATGCCTAATTTAGAGACATTGGGACATCATCGGTGTTATGGGCGTAACAAACACAAGAGACTATATTGTTGTATCAGTTGGTATCGTCCTTATCCAAAAATGACAAAAGCCTGTAAGACGTGTTATGATAATAAAATTATGTAATTCTTAAATTCTTATTTTTTCATGTCCCCTGTCCTACCCTAACCTCATTTTTTTTCAAACTAGCATGACAGGTAAGTCCATGTCATGACCACACCTTAGTCATTGATTGTCAGTCAGTCGTCAGTTGAACTTGGTCCAGGCAAGCGGCAACATGTTGCGCAAACTCATTGTGGATTGCCAAGGGTTTTAAATTGGTGACAACAAATTTATATTTAAACAAGTGGCCATTATCGATTGTACCACGTTTTGGATATCACAAGCTACGCATTTGCTATTTAAACCGCCCCATGCTTTTGATTTGTTGTGTGAAAAAGACCGTAAACAAACCCAGTTGATTGAAAATCATAGGCAACTAGACTGGAATCAAGGAACCATTTCCTATAAATATTTGGACGTGGTCATGAAAGCACACTTGTCCTCGGCCAATGTGGTATTTGTGAAAGGTAATGAAAAACGTGAATGGTTGCAACTATTTTTGGCGTCTTACTGTCAATGTATCGACCTCATGGAGTTGGGCTGCCCATCCCTGCAAACGCTGATGGATACTTGTTCCTGTGGCAACATTATCCATACAGCCCTAGCGCATGCGTGGCATCTCTTTCATTGGTTAACCACCCATGCCTGCTGGGAGTTGTTGAACAAAATTATAACTCAAGATTTACCTGTGAATGACGCCAGTGAGATTTCTACAAGCGACGTGTAAACATCTACAACACGTGATTCCATGGAGAAAGACAATGCTACAGACAAAGCCATCGGGAAGTTCTTTGTGTGCAAAAAGAAACTAGACAGTTTTACCAAAGGGGAAATCTTAGCGTTGCCCAAGTCGTTCATTTATTTTGTGGCCGCCAACGTGGTGAAAGAAATCTGGCAACATGTACTAAAATCATGGACTCAAGACCCTGGGTTGAGGGAATTGCAACCCTGTACGGATTACGATCACCATAAGCAAGTGGCCATGGCAAAAATACCCTCTATGCGTCAGTGTGCGACTTGTCAGCTAGTGAAACTGTATCACGGTCATGAAAGTCAGTGTAAAGGCTTTGTTGAATCATTCCACGGGTGTCATGGCGAGAAAAAACAACAACAACAAACACAAACATCGTCCACAGAGGAAGAGGAAGACCAAACCTTTTTACCATCGATGGAAAAGGATATGCCAGACCTGTACTGGCAATGGCGTCATTGACAAAGTGATTGAATACTTACCTTTTGAAATCCATCTTCCAGGTTATCGTTTTTATGGCCCTGGAACTCATCTTGAAAAACGTTTGCAGCGTGGTGATGTACCCATTAATCTTTTGGATCAAGCATGCAAAGAATATGACCTATCTTATCGCCATAGTCATCCTGGTTTAAGACATGTGGCAGATAAATTGTTATTGAAAAAAGCTAAACAACGTTTCACAACCTGTGATGCCTCAGTGGGAGAGAGGATGGCAGCCATGATTGTCATGAGTGCTGTGAAAGGAAAGCTGATGATGCGTGGACACGAACATTAAGGAATTGAGGATTAAGGAACTGGGATGTGTTTGTATTCTATTTTCATTTGTCAATCCCTATGGTTATGAAATAAAAAACAAAGGTTTACCAGAGCACGATGTTTCTTTTAAATTTAAAAAAATCATGATGTTGATGGGCTGATTTTTCTTTTTCACATTTTCACACATTGTTATTTGCCAATTTGCAATTTACAGTTTTTAAAAATGTCTGTTTCAAGTATTGTGTTTTTGATTATATGGATTTTCCATTTTGTTGATGACACTTAAAAAAATCCGTTTGAAGTTTTTGAATTTTTTATATTTCACACATGGCCATTTCCAGTTTTTAAAATTGTCCGTTTCAAGTTTTGCGTTTTTGAATTTTGGTGATAACGAAACATGAATTTTCCATTTTGCTGCTTACACATTTTTCCATTTGGTGTATGTTGAAAGATGAGATTTGTCAATTATGCTGATAGGAGTGCTTGACCATGATGATGCTGCAATGTGTTTATGTGTGTGTTTTGAGAAACGTCGAGGACTACGACTACTGCAGGTAAGACTGCTTTTACAAAAATAATGTCTATTCACCGCTACATTTCAAAGAAAAAAACTATCGACAAAACAAAATTAGTATATAAGTGAAAATTTCCCCCTCCACACCCGCCCTACCTCACCGTGTTTGCTCTGGTCATACATACACACGAGCTTTCTCTCTACTCATACATTCACACCTGTGTTTGGGAACAAACACAACCACTTTATTTATTCCCAAAAGCACATTCTCGACATGCATAGGTTGCATAGAACTTTTTTTTAAAGAGCAAAAGGTCCAAGTGGGTTGCCACTATTTACAAAATCTACTATTTACAATGTCAAAAACCAATATTTACAAAATACTAAATCTACGATTTACAAAACAAGCCATGTCCCTACACAAACAAACAGAAAAATCACACCTCCTCATCCTTGCGGTCATAACCCCAGGGCAGGCTCGTGAGAAGGTCATCAGCCCACACACGTTTGTTATCCATGGAGGCGAGGGTACGTTTTCTCTGTTCCACAAGATACAAATGATGGTTGCTAGATTGTATCCTGCACTGTGTGTGGGGCATAGCTTTGCCAGTGCGTAAAACCTCAAAGTAGTCATCTACACGTAGCGATTTTACCACTGCCCTACCTACACATTTTGCTCTTTTAGCTTCCTTACAGTCTTGTGTGCGATAAGCATACATTTTCGAGGCCAAACCTACGAATTCCGTCATAATGGAATCACCGCATTCATCTTTTAAAACACCCATTTCCTTCTTGTTTGATGGGCAGCTGAAACATTTTGCCAGCACTATACGAAGAGGTGTCGAACCAGTCACTATGCTGCCTCATGACGTCATAGGGGTTGCAGTGGCGAATGTGGTAAATGAATGACTCCGCATCCATATACAAAAGAGATACGTCCTCAAAATGGCGTTTGGCAAACTCATAGTGGAATCGATACATGACCGATTTAGAAAAGTCTAAAATGACTTGGCCCAAGTAAATGGGTTTATCCATGGTCACGCTCCTACTCATTTCAATAGTGGCCAAATCCTCATCGACAATTTTGATCGATTTGAAATTTGGTTTGGCAATGTACCGCCGGGCACCCCACTGCCTCTCCCAGACATTCACCAATTTAATATCGCGGTATTTGCGGACATTATCCATGGACTTGCCATAGATTCAGTTGTTCATTAATTTGAAAAATTAATTCCAAACTGTTGTGATGCCATTTGTCGATGCTCTATGTTGAGTCGCATGTATGGTTTGAGCCATGGTTTTTGGGCAAAGGAAATACCCCTATGGATTTTCTTCAACACCAAGCCTTGGGCTAGACATTGCACTAACATTTGGATATGCAGCACATACCGATTTTTGATGTAAAGAGTGCCCATGAGTTTTTCAATTTTCACTTTACTCTCAGGGGGAACCATCTGCTCAAGGCAGAATGGGAAATCGGCATGTTCATCAAACAAGGATGAGGGATATTCAATATCCACTTCTAAGACATATCCACGGCCTGTTTCTTGGCTAGCCATGTTTACATCAAATTCTGACACTTGTTTCTCTGTCAGCAAAGCAAACTTCCCATAGGGCAAAGGCTGACTCATGGCGTAGCCGTACAAATTATTCACGTCATAGTACATTCAGTACGATTCTGGTTTGTCTGGTGAGTAATCAGACATGTAGACATTGTTACGCTTCGGCATGGCGCTGGTTTAGCGACACAAAGCCACCAGGAATGCCCTTTTCAAAGAATAGAACCATGTCTACATCAGTGAGTAAATCCAATTCCACTTGAGTGTATTTTAAAGCGGCATCAAACGAGAGCCCAGGACTCGTATAATATTGAGCCGGGTCAAGACCATAAATGTGCTGACACAACTCACGAAATTTTTCAAACACATCAGTGAGCAGCAATACATCCAGTTTTAGGTAATGCATAGCATATTCACTTAGCGTCTTAATGTCAAACACTCGCCAAACTTGACATGCATGTGCATAGTCTTCATCGGAATCCGTACTGCGTGTTAGTTTCGAGTAAAATTTGTCTTGTGGTGGGAGTTTTGTTTGCTTTAACACGTCCCAGCTGTTGCAGAAATCATACTGGAATATACCTTTCCGAATTCACAATTGAAATTGCTTAGGATCATTAAAATGCAGTCTGGTATTTTTTAATTCCTCTTCATCGAAGCCATTCACAAGACTGTCTAGCGAGGATGCCATAAACTTAAAGGAATCCAAAAATCGAATGCTCAAGTCACTCAACCGCCATGTCAGGGCTGTAAAACGCTCATGGTTTTGGGGAATAATGGTAAACGAGCCCTTGTTGACATGACCCAATTCACGAATCAAAAACTGAATGTCATAATTCGCCAGATTGTGGAAAAAGACACTGATGAAACGAGGAGCTGAAAAGTTCAAATTGCATTTACTATGCGGAACTCCACGAAACTCTCCCGTAAAGTGTGAGTGATCACGAACGGTGTCTTCAGCACTGATCAGTGGCTTTTCGCAATTATGGCATGCCGTGGCCTGCTCATACTGCTTTTGCTGTTCTTGAGTTAGGCTCATGGGTACTGGGTGGTCCAGTAATCCCTGTACATGGTCGGCCAACTTTACAAGTTCATCCAAAAACCATCTGGCACAATCTGGCCCCTCACGGGATTTGTAAACGGATTGTGTGGGGTCATAGGCACACACCACATTAAATCCTATGGCAAAGGGTTCATGTTTTTGAATGGTTGTGGTTGAGCTAATGGTGGGATCTGGTTCACATCCCGCCATGGGTGTAGTGAGAGCTTCGAAATCTGCATACACCACATAGGGGACAGTTTCAAGCTTGTGAATGTTGTTAAATTTCAACACAGCCTTGTCCCCTTGTGGCAATATCAATCTCACTGCTTCCTGAGAAACGCAATCTACCCTTTCCAAAAGCGTAGGGGTTTTAAGATATTGCAAGCAACGATCACAAATATGTTTTGGACGCTTTTCTTTGGACATTTGACTGCTTAGCAATCTACTCAGGCTTTTAATCAGACAATAGTGATTCACCTCTCGCTCAGACAGATATAAAATATGAATGTGGTGTCGTTTCGGTTCTTTTGTGGCATAAAGAGGACCCACAATCTCATTACCTTCAAGGCCATACACCATGAACGAAAAGTCATGGTTATCTTGTTCAAACCTATGGATCTCGATTAAGTCCATAGGGAACGACACTCGAGTTAAATTTAAAGTTTGTTTTAAATAAGAAAATGCATTCTTATACATTCCCGGTCTGTGACTGGCACGTTTTGCTGGTTGTAAGTACGCAGCCACAGACCACAGGAAACATTCATCGTCCTTATTTTCAATGTTAATCACAGCCTTTTTCAAAGCTATTGCCTGTGGTGTCCGAATAAAGCTAGACCCAGCATTGAAAGGATTGAATTGACAAATATTAATTTGCAGATGATGAATTTTGTCTATGGCAAGGCCACTGGGTCCTTGTTGAAGTTTATCAAATTTAGTCAGCAAGGCATTGACCACGTGGGTTTCATACCAGTGTTCCAAATTATGGGCTATGAATAGCTCTTGCATTTTACTGCAAATATAAAATGTCTCTTTATGTTCCACGTCCTTCTTTTTATATGAGGTGCCTAGAATCAAAACCCGCCAAATCCATTCCTTCACTTTTTCGGCAAAGTGGCAAAAACTGTCACAAACGAACCAATACCCAAAAAAAATACTTTTTTCACTAAAAAATGAATTATTTATTTTTAAAAACAGTGACGAAGTACAAAGCTGATCCCCGATATAGTTAAAAATGTATGTAGAAAAATATAAAGCAATAATTCGGATTTGTCGGGGTTTGTTACTAAGATTTGGATTTGGCAGGTTTTGATACCAAAGAGCCCTAATACATTTGAAGTTGCGAAGAAATTGTAGAAACTACAAGCTTTATTCCGAAATTAATATTTGAATGAAAGCTAACTAAATATAGGTTATAAAATAAAAAAATCGTATAATTTTTGTGTTTTGTTGTTGTTGTTATTGTTGTTTTAAGGGGCGGTTTTTGCGATTTATTAGAATAAACAGAAAAAGAATTAAACTCATATTACCAATTCAGGATTTGATTGCCGCTGAGTGTGGCTGAGCCAACGTTTATGTTTATTGTAGCATGAGCTCTGCGGGGCGAAGCGGAGGACACAGCGATGACAGAGTGCAATCTGCACATAGGTCACGCTGCATTGCGTCAGATAAGCGTCACAGGAGCTCATGTCACCATGGACAGTTAAATGATGACTGGGGGTACTGGAGCTGAGTCATATCCTACGCGCGCAACTGTACCTGTCAACGAAGCAAGCTGACGTGTGACACAATTACATAAAGAGTAGTTCCCATCTCCACCGCCGGCAATCAATTCCTGAAAGGGTAATAATACTGTACAGTACATAACCCCTGGCACTACAGCCCGTGAAGGGCCTAATCCCCAGCCATTTGGCCTGCAGATATTGGGGAGCCGTATGACCAGCGCATCGGGTCCCCTCGGCCGTTAATCTTGGTTTTCGTGATCGGGGCGCTGCCTCACTCTCAGTTACTCAATTGTCCTCACGAGGCTGAGTGCACCCCGTTCCAGTCCTCATGTCAGTTTCCAAAATCCCTGACGGAGCCGGATATCGAACCCGGGGCCTCCGGGTGAGAGGCAGGCGCGCTACCCCAACACCACGGGGCCGGCAATACTGTAGCCTACAGTACTGAACAATAATAATAATAAGGAAAAGCGTCAAATTAAATTAATATTCAATTACTATGGTCCTGGCCTTTAGAGACAAAACTATCGTCATTCAACTATTAAATCACATTCTTTACTGGAAGTTATAGCTACACAATTTCTGTTTCTAACTCATCCTCAATAGTAGTTTCTAATTATCATCATTCTCTTCGTGTTCGCCATGACTTTGCAGATTGCAATAAAACTGCAGCTCTACATTTTCCCTCCATCTTTCTCCAAAATGCTTCGAAAGCAGTCTCGAAACATCTATCACTTCTTGAGCCTGAAGGATAATCCCTCTGTTTATGGCTTCTGGCTTTACGTGAGTCATATCAAAATCAGGTTTCGTGACACGTTTGTGTTCGCAAATGTCAGTTCTGTGGAAAACATCACCCAGACCAAAATGTTATTGTTCTTCTTGTTCTTTGTCAAAATTATCCAAAACAAATTATTATCAGAAAGTACAACAACATAAACCATTCTAATCACGTCAGGCAGAGGTACATTCTCTGACTAATGCACGTAGGTAAAGAGTACACACTTCGCAAAGCATCATGGAAGGTAAGATGGCGGAACTGGGTGCTCCTATTGGCTGATGTGGATGTAAGGGTTTTGTGACCAAAAATGGCGAAACTGTCCTTGGACTTGGCGGATATTGCAACTAAGCCTCAACTTTGACTTCGTTTTACAGTAGGATGCAGCGGGTTTTGTGACAAAATAATAGTTCTAATGAATTCAGCGCAGCAAAAGCTATATGAAACAATGCTTATCTCAATTTCCATAAAATACGGATTTGGCGGGTTTTGATTCTAGGCGCCTCATATATAAACTCGCACACCAGTTCTGTATTCACCTTTAGAGCTGTATGCAGCCGTTGTGCTGTACAAATTTTATTTTAAAAAAATTCAAAACAAGATTCTAAAAATTCTTTTGGGACTAAACTTTCTCTAACATTGACCACGCGACGAGAGGAGACACGTGATTTAAATCAACTGTTTAGGGGTTCCCAAGTTAACATATCCGCAGCAGTAACCGACATTATTTTAAAAGAACACTCTCACCTGAGTTTAGAAATCTAGACTGTCCGACAATGGTCGCACACTAGAGCCTCTTGGATTTTAGCTGTATTTGCTATAGCGGTAAAGCTTCTTTTTCCAAATATCTAAAAACAAATAAAATAAACCACCATAAGTATATATATTCCATATAGTTTATGCACGTCATAAACAAACAAATCAAACAGGTTATATATATATATATATATATATATATATATAAACAAATCTCACCTTGACTTGTAATGCTTTACTTTATTCCCGTCTCGTGGTCTAGTATGGTAATGGTTTCCTTCTGGCTGTCTGTCTTTCTCTCTTTTTCAATCTCTTTCCCACAGACACACAACAGGTAGGCTATACACATTATGTACAAATAAATAAACATTTAATTATAACTTTAACAATCATTAAATAATTGCTTGTAAATATATATATAAATCAACAAATATATAAATGAATAAATAGATGAATACATACCTACCCAACAACAAGGTTAAGTATTTTACACCAACACCAAAACTGTTAAACAAGACCATGTGTTTCACGCATCGCAGTGTGTTCGAAAGTAGTCACATAAGTGAGAGTGGAAATGATAACGACATGTCTTTATATATGTTACATTACATGAATATTTTTCCCACGCTTAACATTTTGTTATCGTGCACGTGGACAGCTAACGTCCAAGGTGAACACCTGTGCCAGGTCAAATTTCAAATGAACTTGCATTTTGCCACATACAAAGCAAAACAGGATGTAATTTGTTTAGCTTACATGTGGTTTCACACGTGTTCACATGCATTTCGCTCTTCCCTGCCACCACGGTTGTCAGATTATTTAACCTTCAAGTGTCATCCGCGTCTTTGTAATTTTCCATTGCACCTGCTGTCAAGTCTGATCAGCGCATTCCAATAAGCTCAAATGAAAGTCACATCCTGCTAGTCTGTCCCCCTCTCCAGCAAGTTTGTTTTCCCTACTCACTTCAATCAACATAGAACCAAGTTCTGTTTGCCCTTCACCTGATCATAGAATTACCATTTGTCATGTAACCCATCATCGTTTACACGTTAAAGATCCCCTTCGGGAGTAAAATATCAGAAAAAAACGAACCCTCGCTCTGTCATAAACCAACCCGTCGAAATATCGATTGTTCTATTGAGCACAGCCACCGTGGTCAGTGACAGGTTCGTTGATACACACACAGACCCAGCAGTATCGTCTCTCTCAACAACCACGCTTCATGAACATTTTAAACAGGTAAAGAAAAATTAATGTTTTTTCAACAAAAGTGTCGTTAGGCCCTTTGTCAAAATTTCAAAAATATATTCAAAAAGGGGGCGTTAGCCCGAGTCCTATGACACCTCGTACACGTCTCTAGCGTTATTAGTTTGTGAGATGTTGCCAAAAGTCTAAAATCACGGTTTTACCTCAAAATGGTTTTACATTCCTACTCAACACTAACAGCCTCGCCAAGAGGACAACACAACGAAAAAAATGACACCTTGTACAAGTCTCTAGCCTTATTGGTTCCCGAGATATCAGCAAAAATCACAAAAAAACACGTTTTACCCCAAAATACAGTTTCCAATTTTTTTTTAAATATAGCGAGTGGTCCATAGGGAAGAACACCTCAGCCCGAGTCCAACGATATGTCGCATGCCCATGGTTTCACGAAATGTATATAAAAGGTCAGTGCAGCCGAGCGGTTCGTGTAACTCGTCAGAACCCCTCGCTCTCCCCTACTTCAGTTTTTGTCCTAGAGGCATGAAATTTAGTTTATTGGTAGAGGGGGTCATTCCATTCATTTATGTCGTACAAACACTTTTGTAGAATTCCTAGTTTCCGAAATATAGGAATTTCAACATTGGTCTGTTTTCAAAAAACATAAAAATAAAAAAAGTTTCATTATAAAAATAAAGATCATAGAGACCGTTCGTTTGAGCAATTGCACAACATTCTATCATGTTTGGTTTTCAAACTATCACCTACTTTCGAAAACAAGAATTTTCAAAAATAATTTTCAAAAATATAACGAGTGGTCCATAAGAAAGAGAACGTCAACCCAAGTCCAACGACATGTCTCATGTTAAAATCGGACCATGCGTTCGAGAGATATTAATTATTTAAATGTTTCACCTACGTTTGGCCGCCATGTAGGTTTTATAGGGCACAGCTACGCCAAGTGTAATAGAAACCGCCTCATCCCCCTACTAATGGTGCACAGGGCTTTAAACATAGCCATGTAAAAAGACAACTATAATAAGGAAATAAGGACCATTAAGCAAATACCAAAGGAAAACATTTTTCCGCTAAGCAAAATAGACCGAATTATACCCAAACATAAAAATAAAGATAAAACGATTCCCAAACCGGACAGTAATGAGAAAAAATTTGTGCGCTTCATCTGTGTGAATGCGAACACATATAAAATCACTAATCTATTCAAAAAGCAAGGCAAAAAATTGCATTCACAACGAACAACACAACCGGTAGGCTCCTACAAAATAGTAATCTAAATGAACATGACCCGTATTCAAAGTCAGGGGTATATTCTATTACGTGCCAAGATACTGGTTGTCAAACTAATTACATCGGACAGAGTGGAAGACGAGTAGACACACGTTATTATGAGCATAGGAATGCAATAAGATACAGAACACATTCCGCCGTTAGCGAACATATGTGTGACGCGGGGCACTGCTTCCCTAACATCGAGACGGACCTAAAAATAATTCATCACGAATCGAAAGGCAGAGCTCTTGACATAAAGGAAGCAATCGAGATACACCTAGACAAACGAAACAATCCCAACAATCTAACTGAACACACTTTTATGGAGAGCTAACCCCTCTTCACTATACTAAAAAACACACCCTGTCGGAAACAAGACACAACTTAGCGATACAGCCAAGCTAGATAAAAAAGAAGGGGGGATTAGTTTTTTAAATAGGTAAATGTTATCTGGATCAGGTGTACGATGTACGTTTTTCTGCAATAAACCAAGGCCGGTATTCGCGGCAGTATTAAAGATGCTGGGATGACCTCAAAGACCGGGCAGCGCTTAGTATGGATGGCTATTGGCCCACGCGTGGCGAGGACTCTTAACCGTCTTTAATAGTTGTAACCTACCTCATTCAATAACATACATCTGATCTAGATTTGGCAACATCCCACGAAAATACATTGCACTGGCTTCAAACAGCACATAGGAAGAGGGGTGAGAAAGGTAAAAACCAGTTTCGTTGAGATAACATCCCATTTCTGTCGACCACACCTGGTGAAAGAGTGAACAAGAAACTGCTCGTAGCTCCAGCGAGGAAGACAACCAGATAAGTAGTAGCCTGTAATATTACAGTATAACCATAGTTGATATTTTACAACCATATAGTCACTCCAAATAGACAAACTCCGGATTTCTCTCACCATTTTAGCATTTCACCTAACATCATATATACTACAATTAGCTTACACTGACAGTTGCATTACCAATACTGCAATTCTCTAATGATCTCAATGAAATAGACTGTTTAGATGATGTAAACGAAACTTACATCGCCATGAAACACACAATCTTGACACCGACACCCAACAAAGAAAACACTGACACACCTTTGAAGGAAATACACCAGAACCACAATAACCCATGGATAACAACAAAATTAATTCAGTTAATAAAACAAAGGGACCTACTACATGCTAAACTTAAAACTAACATTCACAGAAACAACAACCTCTTAAAGGAAGAGCACATAATATGTAGGAACAAAGTGACAGTTTTAAAACGGAAACTGATATCCTCATACTATGAACATAAATTAACATTGAACGCCAATAGCATAAAAGATACTTGGAAAGTTATCAATGAAATGATCTACAACTGCACAACTGAAAACAAAGATGGTCCCAGTGAGATAATAATTGATGGTAAATCTTTCACAGGAAAAGAAAATATTTGCAATGCTCTAAACACTCCCTTTATAAACTTAGCACACAAGTTAGCCAAAAACATCCTCCCAGGGAAGAAAGTTAATGAAATTAATGTCAATACAGATACCATATTTATGACCCCGACTAATGAGATGGAAATTCGCAATATTATATTAAGCCTTAAAATGAAAAGTAGCCAAGACAAAGATGGTATGTCAATAAAATTGTTAAAAACCTCCATTGACATGCTAAGTAGCCCACTAACTACTTTAATATAAATTTATAGTTAGAGACTGGTCTGGTGCCTGATTATCTAAAAATAGTACGAGTCATACCAGTCTATAAATGAGGTGACAAAAGCAATCCAGACAATTACAGACCCATTTCCATCCTCCCTCCCATATCCAAGGTACTCGAAACAGTAGTAAAAAGTAGAACTGTTAATTTTTAAATAAAAATGATTACTTCTACAAAGGGCAGTATGGATTGCGAGAAAACTCAAGCTCAGAAATAGCCACAATTGATATAATCTCTAACTTGCAGGATGTCATAGACAATAAGATGACAGCGAGTGGCCTTTTCATAGACCTGAGAAAGGCGTTTGATACTGTTGACTATGAAATTCTTTTAGGGAAACTTGATAAAGCAGGTATCCGAGGAGTAGTTTGGACATGGTTTAAAAATTACCTATTTAATCGTAAGCAGTATGTTGAAATAAATGGCTACAGAAGTGAGGAAGTAAATATTACCCACGGTGTGCCCCTAGGATCAATACTGGGTCCTTCCCTCTTCTTAGTATATATTAATGACATAGCAACACTCAGTTTTCATGGTAATATAACGTTGTTTGCAGATCACTTAAGCATCTTTTACAATGTGTACACCACCAACACGCTGATTACACACATGCAGGAGGACATGGATACAGTACTTGGCTGGACCCTGCCAAATAAATTAACAATAAACGAAGATAAAACAAATTATTTAATAATATCTAAGCGTAGAACAAAGTTAGACATCACTCAGAATATAATGCTGAATGAAATGGCAGTTAAAAGGGTCTCATCTGTGAAATACCTAGGCCTAATAATATATGAAAATCTCTCCTGGCAAAAGCACATTGATGCATTAGTTAAAAAAATATCACCTGCCGCTGGGATGATAAAAAAATTGAGCGTCTATATCCCAAAATATCTTCTCAGGAAGGTGTATGTCTCATTAATCCATAGCCACTTGAATCCAATTTGGATAAAATGCTCATATTACCTGAAAAAGGAAATTGAGGTAATTCAGAATAGAGCCATAAGAAATATTAATAACTATCCTTTCTTAATACCAACCAAACACCTTTATATTACGAGTAAAATTCAACCAGTAGCCCTAAATGCAGAAATCAAATCAAATGTCCTGATGTACCAAATCCTACTCAAAGGTATCCACTCAAATTTAAACTTCACTAAACAATCTAAAACCAGACATGCAGGTGACATATCACTTTTCCATATCAATTCCAAACAATATGGCAGTAATATAATTAAGTATAGTGCCTTTGTCAAGTTGAATAGACTACGAGAAAATATAAAAATTGCACCTAGCCTACCAATCTTTAAAAGGAGGCTAAAACAGTTTATGTGGAATGATTATAAAATGTCAGTTCGAAGAAATTCCAAAATATTAGATGACAAAAGAAGACTATATTGTGTACAAAAACTTATGAAAGCTACAAAATGTTTTATATATTTTCATACTGAAAACTTTGTAAACTAAACATTGAATTGTAATTTGTCGCCAACAAGATAAAACTGTACGATTCCTTTGTATATGAGTCCTTGACTCGTTAAGGGATGAATAAAATGCATTATTATTATTATTATTATTAATAGGCTATCTATGACTTTATTCATTTTTCCAAGTTTTCCCGTATTGATTTTGATATGTTATGCAAATGTCCACTTTACAGTACAAAATTTTGTATTGTAAAGTGGACATTTGCATAACATTATTATTATTATTATTATTATTATTATTAATATATAAATAATTGTACATATTGTAAATATTTTCACCTGTATTTTCAAACATAGATTTTAGAGCCTAAGTGCAATGGATCTGATGATGATCGCTTGACGATCCAAACTGGTCATCCAAGTGTATTTATTAATCTCGTGTAATTTACTTCAGGATTAGGGCATAACCCAGCTCTTTTGGGTACATTCGAGTTGACCGACTGAAAAGCACTAAACTTTTGTTTAATAAGGCAACACTGAAAAATGGCTCAAACCCCACACTAACACGATATATTGAAAAGTGTGGGGGAAATGTGGTTTTGGTTTTGTGAATTAATGGATAGGTGTTTGAGGGACTGATATTTCATGGGTATTAAAACCAGAATCATTCGGTGTAACTTTTGATATTATTTTGTATTTACCACTCCAATGCCCGATGAAACCGGAATGCTGGTATGTCCGGTGTGATAAGAACTGGGCAAAAAATTACCACACAGATGTTGGTTTCCTACATTTCTGTTATTGGTTAAATTGCAAAATTATATTTCTGAGTTGTTTTTAATTATTAAAAGCAATGATTTCCTCATACAAAATCGACAGGCTGCACCAATAATGAATATGGGTAGACTGCTCTCTCGCGGATACATAATGAACCGTCGCCGTCATGCGTGCGTGCGTTATTTCCGGTGACGGCGGTTTCAAAACATTAATAAGACGATAAATTCTGTCTATACATGTTAAATATAAACCTCTTCCTCTTACAAAAAAGAGGATGTTATTCATATTTTTGTTGGTTATAGCTATAGCCATGGCGTGATTCCTGACATAATTTTTCGGCCATTTTTGGCGACCTCTGCGCCTTGAGTTGGCAATATTTAAGTATTATTTTTGGGTTTAATTACTCAATTTATCAATCCCGAAGACAGACCTTTTGATTTCAGCGTGGAAAGCTATCTTAGTAATGTTGTTTATGCAGAGTGTTTTTAAAATATTTTTGTTTTCGCTACTTATTGGCAACTCCAGCTATCTGATATGACATCTGGCGATAAAAATGAGAAACTTACCAAGTAGGGTACATTTGTAACGTGGTGACTGTTTGTATATGGTCTCTTGTATTGATAAGCTGATCCTGGTAAATTCTTCGTGTCTTTATACATAAGTAATAAGTTTTACTCGTTGATAGAGTGCAAAATGAGTAAAAGCAAAGTATATTGCTCAGTTGACGGCTGTAAGTCAGTAGTGGTTTTGTGGGGGTTCAAATCCCACCGCCACCGCTCCACCGCTGGAATACTAAAATGGCGATATCTCGCGAACCAATCAGGCTAGAGACTTGTACGAGGTGTCATTGAACTCGGGCTGACACCCCCGTTCCAATGGACAACATATTTCCACCAGAAAATAAAACCTACCCCTACTAGGGGGTGAAATTTTAATTTTTTAGAGAATCTCTCTTTCCAATTGCAACATGTGAGAGTTTGAATGTCAATATGGAATGAAACGTTGTTCTACACATGAGACATGTATGCGGTGGAAAGCCACTATGAATTAACATGCTTGTTTTTTGTTTTTTGTTTTTTACGCATGCCCACTCATAGCTTTTGTAAGAGGGCGTGCTTTTTAAAGATTGCGGCTGTAGTGTAACATAACCTAACCCAACCTAACGGGTCCTTGTGGACAGGTCATTGTTAACGGGTCATTGTTGGCGGGGTCATTGTTGCCGGGTAATTGTGGACGAGTCCTTGTGGACAAGTCTTTGTTGACAGGTCCTGGTGGACAAGTCCTTGTCGACAGGTCCTTGTGGACAGATCCTTGTGGTTGAGTCCTTGTTGATGAGTCCCTTTGGACTGATCCCTTTGGACCGGTCCCTTTGGACTGGTTCCTACGGACTAGCCCATGAATTTATTTAAATTATGTCAAAGGGCCTAACTACATTTTGCGTATAAAGCAGTGTGTTGAACTGACGTTGTTCACCAGTCCCCCGCTACTATAATGTGATAACGATATGAAAGGAAAGTGACGAAATACATGTGAACACGTGTGAGATGACCTTATTACCGTCCTCCTTGTGAAACAAGTCACATCCTGTTTTGGTTCATACGTGAGAAAATGCAAGTTCATGTGTAATATGACCTAACACACAAGTGTACACATGTGCACGTGCACGATAAGAGCTAACAAGTCACAACCTGTTTTGACAGTGGTGGGAATAAGGCTAGAGACATGTACGAGTAGTCAAATTACTCCGGCAGACAACCCCTTTCCTATGGATAACTTATTTCCACTCCAAAATAAAATCTACCTCTACTAGAGGGTAAAATAATAATTTTTAGGTAAAAATCGCTTTCCATGTGCAACATGTGGGAGTTTGTATGCCAATATGAAATTAAACTCGTTCCACATAAAGTGCATGCATACAACTGAATGCCGCTATGATTTATCATTTTTGTTTTTGTTTTACGAATGCGCAATTGGGGTTTTTGTAAGAGGGCGGGCTTTTTGAATAATGATTTATAGATACGATTTTTTACAAATTAACCAAAGATCCAAAAACTAATTGGTCATCGGCTTTTTAATATCTTATGAACTAAGAAAGCTAGGGACTTGTATGAGGGGTCGTTGGACTTGGGGTGACGCCCTGTTTTTGAATGTATTATTCATTTTTTGTCAATAGGGCCTAACTGCACTTTCGTTAATATCTCGCTAACTAATAATCACAGAGGGTCAAGTGAGGTGTCATAGGACTTAAAATGGCCAACCCCTCCCCATGACCAATGAATTTACCCCCAAAAACAGCAAGGTCATTAAGCTAAGATTTTATCAACTAATAATCAGAGAGGGACAAGTGAGGTGTCACAAGACTCAGGATGGCCAACCCTTTTCCATGACCAACAAATTTACCCTAAATACCCAAAACAGCAAGGTCATTGACATAAGATTTTATAAACTTATCAGTAGAGAGGGTCAAGTGAGGTGTCATAGGACTACGAATGGATAACCCTTTCCCATGACCAATGAATTTACCCCAAAAATCCAAAACAGCAAGGTCATTGACCTGAGATTTTATAAAGTAATAATTGGATATCAACATGTGAGGTGTCATAGGACTTAGAATGGTCAACCCTTTCCCATGGCGAATGAATTTACCCAAAAATACCCAATACATCAAGGTCATTGACCTGAGATTTTATAAACTAATAATCGGATATGGACATGTGAAATGTTTACAGTGAGTGATGAAACATAGCTAGGTAGTGAAAGAATTATTGTAGGCTACATGTATGGTGACTGACAAATCTTTCACCATTGGAACTTGTTTTCAGATCAAACTGCAGTACAGAGAGAGTATAGGTTGTAGGTATGGGATAATAAATGACAAATGGTGTATACAAAATCTGATTTATCGATTCAAGAAATAAGAGTAGACAATCTTTAATTGATTGGTTAAAGAGGATAGCTAAAATCCAAAATGGTGACTATATCGAACTAAACTGATCCAAGCTGAATCAAACCCAACTAAACCGAACTAAACCGAAGCAAACTTAATCAAAAACAAGCCAATGGATTAAGTGTAAAACTTGTGGGTGAATGTGGTCATTGGTAATGTCAGAAAGGAAAGGGATAACGCTCTACCTATAGAAGGTAAGGTAAAGCTAGTGCATGATGCTAATGCACACACAAAAGTACATGAACCACACACAACTAACCTATACTGTTTTTATGGGTTGACTGTTAAAACTTGCTCAGTGGTTACTGGGACAAGATGGTCGCTACACACAACAAGCGTTAAATACTTCAGGCTAATAATCTACACACACACACACACACAAACACACACTTGTCCTAAACTAAACTGTCTTGCTGACAGTGCTCACACTGTATGCAGATGACAGAAAAGCTTGGCTAACAGAAATACAATCATTTCCGGTTGTCTAATGTTACCAGCTAATCATTTTGTGCTGCAGTGGCGAGCACATGTGCCACTTACACTAGAGATTTTATCTCGATTTCAAGCTCTAAGTCCTAGAACGAATCAAACTAAGAAAGAAGGGCATGGTGGCGCAGTGGTTTAGCTGTTAGCCTTTCACTAAAGTGGACTAGGGTTTGATTTCAGGTTAATACGCATGTCATAAACATACAAAAAAGCAGAGATAATGTTTTAAACCGATTACACTCGTCTCTTTTCAAATTATTACTTGGATTACAAATACAAAGGTGGACTGGGTGTGATATACAGTTAATGCTGCCTATCGCACACTAGCTGTAAGGAAGCCATATGTAGAGCTATATGTAGAGAACTACCTAGCGATTTCATGAACTGGTATAGCTATGTCGCATAAACGGTGCAGGATACAATCCAGCAAGTATAATTCGTATCTTGTGGAACAGAGAAAATGAACTTTTGCCTTGAAGGATAACAAATGTGTGCAGACGAATGACCTACGCATTAGCCTACCAAGGGGTTATAACCACGAGGAGGAGGTGTGATTTCTATACTTTATTGTTTAGAGACATGGCTTTTGTAACCAGTAGATTTAATTGATTTAGTATTTTGTAAATATTTATTTTTGTAATTGTAAATAGTTAATTTTTTGTAAATAGTGGAAACCATTTATTTTTGAAATGGTAAATGTTAAATGCATAATTAATGTTCTTTAGGATGAGTGTGCATGTCAATGATGTTTTTAGGGATAAATAGAGTGGTTGTGTGTTTGGTCTCAAAGACAGGCATGGTTGTGTGGATGTATGACTACACAGAAAGAGAGAGAGAGGGAGTGTAGAAACAGCCTTACCTGCAGTAGTAATAGTAGACCTCTATGTTTTGCATACACATAGACAGACTGTACGAACGCAATGGCCAAGCACTCACTTTAACACCATTTACAAAATCTTAAAATGAAAAAATCATGTTTCCCAAATATGAACTTTTGACATAAACAAAATAAAAATAAAATGTGTAAACAACAAATTGGAAAATCCATGTTTCCATATCATGAAATTCAAAAACTTTAAACTGACATATAAAATAAATGCAAATGGAAAATTGACAAATTGTAATGTGTGAAATGTGAAAATGAACAAATGGCTATCATTATTTTTTTAAAATAAAAAAACATGGTGCTGTATGGTTGAGGTGTGAATCAAACCCTACTTATTTTGGACCACCCGAGACTGAGTATACTTGTTTTAGTCCTCATACCACTTTTAACATTTTGTGTTAAAGCTAGGAATTGAACCCATGAGCTTGTAGGGGGAGACCAAGGTTAGAATATGTTAAACAGATAGTCTTGAATGTAGGGTGCGGTAGCTATATAGAGATGAAACGATTAGCTCGGGACAGGGGGCATTGAGATCTGCAGCAAACCAGTCAAAAGACTAAAGACTCAAACAACAACATGTAAGCTCACCAAAATGATGTTGTGTAACGGTAAATGTTAGTCAACGAACAGTAATGCATTACTACAACCCATGACACGATACCTAAGAGCTTTTCTAAAATTATTTTAAAATGCCTTTAACCCTATATTAAACACCAAGTTCACAAGACTCATAACTGCAATGTTATGGTAAAACAAAACAAAATCTATATTTCAAAACAAGCAAGTGGTTTAATCAATGTATACTGGGAAAAGTTTTGTAAGCACTCAAGTCCACAAGACTAATTAAATTAGTAAATGTCAGGTTGGTCGAGTGGTTAAGGTGTTTAACTTAAGATCAAATTTTCTGTACAAGGAAGCAAGGGTTCGAATCCCTTACCTGACATAACTATTGACTTAACATTGCTTGGCCACACTGTATTATGATACTCGGTACACAAACCATAGACAGAGTGTATTGTTTAAGGCACTCTCTTTATGAACATAGTCAGAGACTGTTGATGGTTAACAATTGCATTAATAGTGGGACAAGGGCATAGCAATTAAGAAAAAACAGCCAATACCCATACAATATTTTTATTCATTTAGTTTTTTTTGCAATAGTTACACACTGAATACAACTTTTTTTTATCTCTTTTCCATTGTTTGATATAGATTTTAAACACAACGCTTGTTGTAGATCCTTTTATAATTTCTCCAGGTACTCTTGTTCTTAAAAACTGGGGAAGCCGCAATGGTTTTATGGACATTAAACCCTCATCCTCTTCTTTTTCATCATCATCATCATTATAAATATTATCTTTATAATTATTATAGTCATTGTCACCATAATTATCATCATCATCATCATCCTCAACATCACTAGAACTATCCAATTCATTTTTTTCCTTTTTAAAAGGGTCCTCTTGAAGAGTCTGTGTTGCTTTTGATAGTGTTACGGTTTTATTGAACGTTGACAACTGTCCTAACATGACTTTTTGAGGAGATAAATGTTTTTTCACAAGGAAGTCACTATGTTGAGTAACACTATGTTTTTGTTGGGCTTGCTTTTTCTTGTTCTTTTGATCATGTTTTGTTAACACTAACGGAGTTTCATTTGGTATACCACATTGATGAGTACCCACACTTAAGACCTCACCATGTTTACTTTTTAGATGACCTAGACATTTTGTTGTTCTTTGTTTTGAGCACTGCCAAAATATGATGCCATTCGCATTTTCTCGCATATAGTTATAAGAGTACCCATGATACAGGGCACGTGGTTTACCTTTATTTTCTATAGTATATTCCATAGTAGCCACTGACTTGTATAGTCGATCCGCCTACTACAAAGGTCTGAACACTTGTGGTGAAAGAATGATGTTGTGTTGACGTTTTATGCAGGATGATGTTGGTGGCATATGTGGGTGGCTTATGTGGGTGGCTTATGTTGATGACATATGTTGGTGACTTATGTTGATAGCTTATGTTGGTGGCTAATGTTGATGATATATGGTTTGGCTTATGGTGGTGGCTTATATTGATGGTTTATGTTGCTGGCCTATGTTGATGGTTTATGTTAAGGCTTAGGTTAATGTCTTAGATTGATGGCTTAGGTTGATGGCTTATGTTGGTGGCTTATGGTGGTGGCTTATGCTGGTGGGTTATGTTAGTGGCTTATGTTGGTGGTTTATGGTGGTGGCTTATGTTGATGACATATGTTGGTGACTTATGTTGATAGCTTATGTTGGTGGCTTATGTTGGTGGTTTATATTGGTGGCTTATGATGGTGGCTTATGGTGGTGGCATATGGTGGCTTATGGTGGTGGCTTATGATGGTGGCTTATTGTGGTGGCTTATGATGGTGGGTTGTGGCGATGGCTTATGGTGGCTTATGGTTGTGGCTTATGGTGGCTCATGGTGGTGACTTATAGTGGTGGCCTATGTTGGTGGCTTATTTTTGGTGGTTTACGTTAATACCTTATTTGTAATGGCTTATTTGACAAGTTATTTTTGTCAATGTATTTAGAGGATTTTTCTCTTGGTCTTGGAAAGTATCTCAACCCTTTTTTATGGTAGCATAATGCTTACCGCCATGTTTGTAAGCAACAACAACACACTAAAATTCCAAGAATCCAAAGTACTCTAAGGTTAATGATTGTCTCTCAACTCCATTCAAAGGCCTAGTCAAAAACATATATTTTTCACATTTTTCAAAAATGGTAAATTGGGGAAGTAGGCTATATGTTTAAACTAAAAATCATATCAAATCATATACTAACTCCAACACCTACGTCGATCCCACTCTCAGTCAAAAAGTATAATATTCTTCAAATTTTTCCAAAACAGTATTTGGAAAGTAGGCCATATTTTGAAAACTAATCATCCTATAAAGTCATATATAGACTCAAACCAATGGCTTTTATATCCTTAATCGTAAGAAAAAAATATGGAATTTTTGACATTTTTTCCAAAAATGTTCATTTTAAAACGGGGCTATATTTTGGAAACTAGGAATTTTACAAGAAAGTTTGTTTAACGTAAATGACAGGTATTTATCCCCCACTATCCACAAACCAAGTCCCAGGTCTCTGGGACAAAATCCAAAAAAAGTTCAATTTGGAAAGTAGGCGATATTTTGAAAACTAATCATCCTAAAAAGTCATATATAGACTCAAACCAATGGCTTTTATGTCCTTAATTGGTAGAACAAAACTTAACATTTTTTCAGTTTTTCAAAAAAAGTCCAATTTTCAAAATTGTCTATATTTTGGGAACTAAGAATTTTACAAAAAAGTTTGTTTTTACGAAAATGAAAGGTCTTTACCCCCCTCTACCCAAAACATAAATTTCAGGTCCCTAGGACAAAAACAGTGCAGTAGGTTTTTTTTGGGTGGTGGGGGTTCTATATCCACCTCCACCTCCCCACCTCACAAGATTGCGGCCTTAGCTTAACTTACCCTAGCCTACCCTAACAAAATGGCGGCCGAAGCTTAACTTAACCTAGCCTAACCTAAATAGATGGCGGCCGTAGCTTCACTTAACCTAACCTAACCTAACCTAACTTAACCTAAACCTACGAGGTCCGATCAAAAAATTTTCAAGATGGTGGTCATAGCTTAACTGAACCTAGCCTAACCTAACCTAACCTAAACCTACGAGGTGTGATCATAAAGTTCCAAGATGGCGGTCGTAGCTTAACTCAACCTAACCTAACCCTACGAGGTGTGATCAAAAACTTCCAAAATGACTGCCGTAGCTTAACTTAATCTTTGATTGAATCCTGTTGATTGACCCCTTTTGATTGATCTCTGTTGATGTATCCCTTTGGACTGGTCCTCGCATTATATCCAAATTATGACAAAGGGACCCGCCCACAGGGACCCGTCAACAAGGACCCGTCCTCCGGGACCCGTTAAAAAATGACTCCCTTCAAAAACGACCCGTCCGAAGGGGGCTAATCAACAGGGACCAGTCCAAAGGGATACATCAACAGAGATCACTCAAAAGGGGTCAATCAACAGGATTCAGTCAAAGGTTAAGTTAAGCTACAGCAGCCATTTTGGAACTTTTTGATCACACCTCGTAGGGTTAGGTTAGGTTGAGTTAAGCTACGACCGCCACCTTGGAACTTTATGATCACACCTCGTAGGTTTAGGTTAGGTTAGGTTAGGCTAGGTTCAGTTCAGCTATGACCACCATCTTGAAAATTTTTTGATCGCACCTCGTAGGTTTAGGTTAAGTTAGGTTAGGTTAGATTAGGTTAAGTGAAGCTACGGCCGCCATCTAGTTAGGTTAGACTAGGTTAAGTTAAGCTACGGCCGCCATTTTGTTAGGTTAGGCTAGGTTAAGTTAAGCTATGGCCGCAATCTTGTGAGGTGGGGAGGTGGAGGTGGATATAGAACCCCCCCCCACAAAAAACCCTACTGCACAGTTTTTTTCCTAGGGACCTGAAATTTATGTTTTGGGTAGAGAGGGGTAAAGACCTTTCATTTTCGTTAAACAAACTTTTTTGTAAAATTCTTAGTTCCCAAAATATAGACAATTTTGAAAATTGGAATTTTGGAAAAACTGAAAAAATGTTAAGTTTTGTTCTACCAATTAAGGACATAAAAGCCATTGGTTTGAGTCTATATATGACTTTTTAGGATGATTAGTTTTCTAAATATCGCCTACTTTCAAAATTGAACTTTTTTTGGATTTTGTCCCAGAGACCTCGGACTTGGTTTGTGGGTAGTGGGGGGGGGGGGGTAAATACCTGGCATTTACGTTAAACAAACTTTCTTGTAAAATTCCTAGTTTCCAAAATATAGCCCCGTTTTAAAATGAACATTTTTGGAAAAAATGTCAAAAATTCCATATTTTGCTCTTACGATTAAGGATATAAAAGCCATTGGTTTGAGTCTATATATGACTTTATAGGATGATTAGTTTTCAAAATATGGCCTACTTTCCAAATACTGTTTTGGAAAAAATTGAAGAATATTATATTTTTTGAGTGAGAGTTGGATAGACGTAGGTGTTGGAGTTAGCATATGATTTGATATGATTTTTAGTTTAAACATATAGCCTACTTCCCCAATTAACCTTTTTTTTGAAAAATGTGAAAAATATATAATGTTTTTGACTAGGCGTTGAATGGAGTTGAGAGACAATCATTAACCTTAGAGTACTTTGGATTCTTGGAATTTTAGAGTGTTGTTGTTGCTTACAAACATGGCGGTAAGCATTAAGCTACCAGAAAAAAAAGGGTTGAGATACTTCCCAAGACCAAGAGAAAAATCCTCTAAATACATTGACAAAAATAACTTATCAATTAAGCCATTACAAATAAGGTATTAACGTAAACCACCAAAAATAAGCCACGAACATAGGCCACCACTATAAGTCACCACCATAAGCCACCATAAGCCACCACCATAAGCCACCATAAGCCATCACCACAACCCACCATCATAAGCCATCACCATAAGCCACCATCATAAGCCACCACCATAAGCCACCACAATAAGCCACCATAAACCACCACCATAAGCCACCATCATAAGCCACCACCATAAACCACCAACATAAGCCACCATCATAAGCCACCACCTTAACCACCAACATAAGCCACCAACATAAGCTATCAACATAAGTCACCAACATATGTCATCAACATAAGCCACCACCATAAACCACCACCATAAGCCACTAACATAAGCCACCAGCATAAGCCACCACCATAAGCCACCAACATAAGCCATCAACCTAAGCCATCAACCTAAGACATTAACCTAAGCCATTGACATAAACCATCAACATAGGCCAGCAATATAAACCATCAACATAAGCCACCACCATAAGCCAACAACATATGTCATCAACATTAGCCACCAACATAAGCTATCAACATAAGTCACCAACATATGTCATCAACATAAGCCACCAACATAAGCCACCAGCATAAGCCATCAACATAAGCCACCACCATAAACCATCAACATAAGCCACCAAAATAAGCCAACAACATGTCATCAACATAAGCCACCCACATAAGCCACCCACATATGCCACCAACTTAATCCTGCATAAAACGTCAACACAACCTCATTCTTTCACCACAAGTGTTCAGACCTTTGTAGTAGGCGGATCGACTATACAAGTCAGTTGCTACTATGGAATATACTATAACCAATAAAGGTAAACCACGTGCCCTGTATCAAGGGTACTCTTATAACTATAAGCGAGAAAATGCGATTGGCATCATATTTTGGCAGTGCTCAAAACAAAGAACAACAACATGTCTAGGTCATCTAAAAAGTAAACATGGTGAGGTCTTAAGTGTGGGTACTCATCAATGTGGTATACCAAATGAAACACCGTTAGTGTTAACAAAACATGATCAAAAGAACAAGAAAAAGCAAGCCCAACAAAAACATAGTGTTACTCAACATAGTGACTTCCTTGTGAAAAAACATTTATCTCCTCAAAAAGTCATGTTAGGACAGTTGTCAACGTTCAATAAAACCGTAACACTATCAAAAGCAACACAGACTCTTCAAGAGGTCCCTTTTGAAAAGGAAAAAAAGGAATTGGATAGTTCTAGTGATGTTGAGGATGATGATGATGATGATAATGATGGTGACAATGACTATAATAATTATAAAGATAATATTTATAATGATGATAATGATGAAAAAGAAGAGGATGAGGGTTTAATGTCTATAAAACCATTGCGGCTTCCCCAGTTTTTAAGAACAAGAGTACATGGAGAAAGTTATAAATGGATCTACAACAAGCGTTGTGTTTAAAATCTATATCAAACAATGGTGAAGAGATAAAAAGTTGTATTCAGTGTGTAACTATTGTAAAAAAAAACTAAATGAATAAAAATATTGTATGGGTATTGGCTGTTTTTTCTTAATTGCTATCCCCATGTCCCACTATTAATGCAATTGTTAACCATCAACAGTCTCTGACTATGTTCATAAAGAGAGTGCCTTAAACAATACACTCTGTCTATGGTCTGTGTACCGAGTATCATAATACAGTGTGGCCAAGCAATGTTAAGTCAATAGTTATGTCAGGTAAGGGATTCGAACCCTTGCTTCCTTGTACAGAAAATTTGATCTTAAGTTAAACACCTTAACCACTCGACCAACCTGACATTTACTAATTTAATTAGTCTTGTGGACTTGAGTGCTTACAAAACTTTTCCCAGTATACATTGATTAAACCACTTGCTTGTTTTGAAATATAGATTTTGTTTTGTTTTACCATAACATTGCAGTTATGAGTCTTGTGAACTTGGTGTTTAATATAGGGTTAAAGGCATTTTAAAATAATTTTAGAAAAGCTCTTAGGTATCGTGTCATGGGTTGTAGTAATGCATTACTGTTCGTTGACTAACATTTACCGTTACACAACATCATTTTGGTGAGCTTACATGTTGTTGTTTGAGTCTTTAGTCTTTTGACTGGTTTGCTGCAGATCTCAATGCCCCCCTGTCCCGAGCTAATCGTTTCATCTCTATATAGCTACCACACCCTACATTCAAGACTATCTGTTTAACATATTCTAACCTTGGTCTCCCCCTACAAGCTCATGGGTTCAATTCCTAGCTTTAACACAAAATTTTAAAAGTGGTATGAGGACTAAAACAAGTATACTCAGTCTCGGGTGGTCCAAAATAAGTAGGGTTTGATTCACACCTCAACCATACAGCACCATGTTTTTTTATTAAAAAAAATAATGATAGCCATTTGTTCATTTTCACATTTCACACATTACAATTTGTCAATTTTCCATTTGCATTTCTTTTAAATGTCAGTTTAAAGTTTTTGAATTTCATGATATGGAAACATGGATTTTCCAATTTGTTGTTTACACATTTTATTTTTATTTTGTTTATGTCAAAAGTTCATATTTGGGAAACATGATTTTTTCATTTTAAGATTTTGTAAATGGTGTTAAAGTGAGTGCTTGGCCATTGCGTTCGTACAGTCTGTCTATGTGTATGCAAAACATAGAGGTCTACTATTACTACTGCAGGTAAGGCTGTTTCTACACTCCCTCTCTCTCTCTCTTTCTGTGTAGTCATACATCCACACAACCATGCCTGTCTTTGAGAACAAACACACAACCACTCTATTTATCCCTAAAACATCATTGACATGCACACACATCCTAAAGAACTTTAATTATACATTTAACATTTACCATTACAAAAATAAATGGTTTCCACTATTTACAAAAAATTAACTATTTACAATTACAAAAATAAATATTTACAAAATACTAAATCAATTAAATCTATTGGTTACAAAAGCCATGTCTCTAAACAATAAAATATAGAAATCACACCTCCTCCTCGTGGTTATGACCCCATGGTAGGCTAATGCGTATCCATCAAGGCAAAAGTTCATTTTCTCTGTTCCACAAGATACGAATTATACTTGCTGGATTGTATCCAGCACCGTTTATGCGACATAGCTATACCAGTTCATGAAATCGCTAGGTAGTTCTCTACATATAGCTCTACATATGGCTTCCTTACAGCTAGTGTGCGATAGGCAGCATTAACTGTATATCACACCCAGTCCACCTTTGTATTTGTAATCCAAGTAATAATTTGAAAAGAGACGAGTGTAATCGGTTTAAAACATTATCTCTGCTTTTTTATATGTTTATGACATGCGTATTAACCTGAAATCAAACCCTAGTCCACTTTAGTGAAAGGCTAACAGCTTAACCACTGCGCCACCATGCCCTTCTTTCTTAGTTTGATTCGTTCTAGGACTTAGAGCTTGAAATCGAGTTAAAATCTTTAGTGTAAGTGGCGCATGTGCTCGCCACTGCAGCGCAAAATGGTTAGCTGGTAACATTAGACAACTGGAAATGATTGTATTTCTGTTAGCCAAGCATTTCTGTCATCTGCCTACAGTGTGAGCACTGTCAGCAAGACAGTTTAGTTTAGAACAAGTGTGTGTTTGTGTGTGTGTGTGTGTGTGTGTGTGTAGATTATTAGCCTCAAGTATTTAACGCTTGTTGTGTGTAGCGACCATCTTGTCCCAGTAACCACTGAGCAAGTTTTAACAGTCAACCCATAAAAACAGTATAGGTTAGTTGTGTGTGGTTCATGTACTTTTGTGTGTGCATTAGCATCATGCACTAGCTTTACCTTACCTTCTATAGGTAGAGCGTTATCCCTTTCCTTTCTGACATTACCAATGACCACATTCACCCACAAGTTTTACACTTAATCCATTGGCTTGTTTTTGATTAAGTTTGCTTCGGTTTAGTTCGGTTTAGTTGGGTTTGATTCAGCTTGGATCAGTTTAGTTCGATATAGTCACCATTTTGGATTTTAGCTATCCTCTTTAACCAATCAATTAAAGATTGTCTACTCTTATTTCTTGAATCGATAAATCAGATTTTGTATACACCATTTGTCATTTATTATCCCATACCTACAACCTATACTCTCTCTGTACTGCAGTTTGATCTGAAAACAAGTTCCAATGGTGAAAGATTTGTCAGTCACCATACATGTAGCCTACAATAATTCTTTCACTACCTAGCTATGTTTCATCACTCACTGTAAACATTTCACATGTCCATATCCGATTATTAGTTTATAAAATCTCAGGTCAATGACCTTGATGTATTGGGTATTTTTGGGTAAATTCATTCGCCATGGGAAAGGGTTGACCATTCTAAGTCCTATGACACCTCACATGTTGATATCCAATTATTACTTTATAAAATCTCAGGTCAATGACCTTGCTGTTTTGGATTTTTGGGGTAAATTCATTGGTCATGGGAAAGGGTTATCCATTCGTAGTCCTATGACACCTCACTTGACCCTCTCTACTGATAAGTTTATAAAATCTTATGTCAATGACCTTGCTGTTTTGGGTATTTAGGGTAAATTTGTTGGTCATGGAAAAGGGTTGGCCATCCTGAGTCTTGTGACACCTCACTTGTCCCTCTCTGATTATTAGTTGATAAAATCTTAGCTTAATGACCTTGCTGTTTTTGGGGGTAAATTCATTGGTCATGGGGAGGGGTTGGCCATTTTAAGTCCTATGACACCTCACTTGACCCTCTGTGATTATTAGTTAGCGAGATATTAACGAAAGTGCAGTTAGGCCCTATTGACAAAAAATGAATAATACATTCAAAAACAGGGCGTCACCCCAAGTCCAACGACCCCTCATACAAGTCCCTAGCTTTCTTAGTTCATAAGATATTAAAAAGCCGATGACCAATTAGTTTTTGGATCTTTGGTTAATTTGTAAAAAATCGTATCTATAAATCATTATTCAAAAAGCCCGCCCTCTTACAAAAACCCCAATTGCGCATTCGTAAAACAAAAACAAAAATGATAAATCATAGCGGCATTCAGTTGTATGCATGCACTTTATGTGGAACGAGTTTAATTTCATATTGGCATACAAACTCCCACATGTTGCACATGGAAAGCGATTTTTACCTAAAAATTATTATTTTACCCTCTAGTAGAGGTAGATTTTATTTTGGAGTGGAAATAAGTTATCCATAGGAAAGGGGTTGTCTGCCGGAGTAATTTGACTACTCGTACATGTCTCTAGCCTTATTCCCACCACTGTCAAAACAGGTTGTGACTTGTTAGCTCTTATCGTGCACGTGCACATGTGTACACTTGTGTGTTAGGTCATATTACACATGAACTTGCATTTTCTCACGTATGAACCAAAACAGGATGTGACTTGTTTCACAAGGAGGACGGTAATAAGGTCATCTCACACGTGTTCACATGTATTTCGTCACTTTCCTTTCATATCGTTATCACATTATAGTAGCGGGGGACTGGTGAACAACGTCAGTTCAACACACTGCTTTATACGCAAAATGTAGTTAGGCCCTTTGACATAATTTAAATAAATTCATGGGCTAGTCCGTAGGAACCAGTCCAAAGGGACCGGTCCAAAGGGATCAGTCCAAAGGGACTCATCAACAAGGACTCATCCACAAGGACCTGTCAACAAGGACTTGTCCACAAGGACCTGTCAACAAGGACTCGTCTACAATGACCCGGCAACAATGACCCCGCCAACAATGACCCGTTAACAATGACCTGTCCACAAGGACCCGTGAGGTTGGGTTAGGTTACACTACAGCCGCAATCTTTAAAAAGCCCGCACTCTTACAAAAGCTATGAGTGGGCATCCGTAAAAAACAAAAAAAACAAAAACAAGCATGTTAATTCATAGTGGCTTTCCACCGTATACATGTCTCATGTGTAGAACAACGTTTTATTCCATATTGACATTCAAACTCTAAAAAATTAAAATTTCACCCCCTAGTAGGGGTAGGTTTTATTTTGGGGTGGAAATATGTTGTCCGTTGGAAAGGGGGTGTCAGCCCGAGTTCAATGACACCTCGTACAAGTCTCTAGCCTGATTGGTTCGCGAGATATCATCATTTTAGTATTCCAGCGGTGGAGCGGTGGCGGTTGGGATTTGAACCCCCACAAAACCACTACTTAAGTCGTTGTATAAGAGGGCTGCGTATATAAGTTTTCATCACTTGCAAATAGCAATAGCCGAAAGATGACGATAACAAATAAATACGGGCAAAAGAGCGGGTTGGACCACTCACCACTACACTCACTGAAGAGAGAATGGGTTGTTCACTGATACGCCGAGCCAAGCCGCACCTAGACAGCCCAGCACAGTCAAAACAGGAATCAAGATTGCGTCACAGTGAAAGTGTAGTGAAATAGCAGCTAGTGTAAATATTTGATAAAAGTGGTAAAATATTATAACAGAGGTTTAAAATCTATAAAGTTACTTTCCTTAGATCAAGTGTAATACAGAATATTGATAGTATTTAGAAATTCTTATTGATAATTTAATAAACTTAAACTAAGTTGTGGGAGCGTGTATCCAAAGATTCGGTGACTTCTTCAATCACTGTTTGAACCAAGTAGAGCAGTGGTGCTTTTACGAGACTTCACCCGATTGGAAGATATACGTATTTCACATTCTTCTTTATTGGTAGGTAATTAGATTAATTCTATTAGGTAGTAATAATTAAAATAAATTTAGTGTAATTTGGTGTAAACATCTAGGCTAACTTAGATCTCTAGTATGACGACAGTTAACAGTGTTAGTGTCTCGTCAGGTAGTGTAACCGTAACGGATTTATGCTCGTCGTGCAAAATAAAAGTAAAAATGCAAATAAAATCATCACAAGATCTCAGGTAAAATTGAATGAGGAGAAAAGTGAAACCGATTGTCGTAATGTAGGCCTAACGCTGCCGTCATGCGAATGTCATAACCTGAGAAACGAACTGTCCTCAAAAGACGAAATTATAAGGCTGCTAAAGGAAGATATTGCTAAGTTAATGGAAGAGATGAATAAATTAAAAGGAAACAGAGAAGAAAGCAAGGAAACTTGGTCGACAGTGATAGCGGGTAAGGTAAGATTGAATAAGCCTAGGCCTATAAATGGAGTACATGTAACTGAAATTTCCGTCTCAAATTCATTTGGAGTGCTTGTCGAAGAAAATGATGACTTTCCTCAAGAATAAAAGAAGAAAGTGATAAAGAGAAAAACCAAGAAAATGCGGATATTTGCGGATAGCCACTGGCGAGATGTAGCAGCAAGCGTATTGGAGAGAAGCAGCGAAATGGAGGTCACTTCGACAGTAAAGCCAGGAGCTCAAATTGCAGAGGTCACGGACGAGATGATAGGAGAGTGTGCGTCCCTTACTGCAAAGGACTACGCAGTGATCATCGCTGGTGCAAACGACGTCTATAGAAATGAGAGTAAAAAGGTAATACAAGATTTAAAGGGTACATTGCCAACCATGCAAAAAACAAATGTCATTATTGTAAACATTCCGCAGAGATACGATTTAATTCCCAAATCATGTGTAAATGTAGAAATAGACGCTACAAATGGAAAAATTCATAAGATTTGTAAGAGTTTTCCAAATGTCCAAATTATAGATGTAAGTAAATTAGACAGGAAGTTCCACACCCGGCATGGCCTACACTTAAATAGATTAGGAAAAGAGTATCTTAGTGATGAAATCTGCAAAATTGTAAATTCAAATGGTAAGAATAATTCAACAGTAATATCATTAGAGTGGAAGCTAGGAAACTGGTAGAAGAAGCAAAACGTGAGGTTTGGCATTCAGATCTTTTGAAGTCAAATTTAACGGAGTGCAACAATGGTATTTTGGATTTTTCTAGCAACAATAATAATAATAACAATTATGATAATAATAATGTAAATAAATCACCAACACAAGCTTGCAAAAGTAACAAATTTAAAATTTACCACCAAAATGTCCAGTCTATTTATAATAAAATTGATTACATAAATCTAATGCTTAAAAATGAACTTAAAGACATCTGAACACTATGTATTTCATAACATTGGCTGAAAGAGGAACAACTCGAATTAATTCAATTCCCAGGGTTTATACAAGCTAGTTAATACTCTAGATCTAATATTAGCCATGGTGGTACTTGCATCTTCTTAAGAAATAATTTAGATCATGAACAGATAACAGCTTATGATTATCTAATTATGGAACAGGATTTTGAATTCTCTGCCGTAAAAATACAGCAGTTTAAGTTAATAATTGTATGCGTATACCGTTCTCCGTCAGGAAAGTTCCTTTATTTATAGATAAATTAGAATTGTTACTCAATAACATGAGCAAAGTACATTTCGATATAATAATTTGTGGGGATGCAAATGTGGATTTCTTAAAATTTGATAGAAATTGTGAATTATTAACACAGTTACTAATTTCCTATGGACTGAAACCTGCAGTAAATACCCCAACAAGAATAACAAAATTTAGTAAAACCACTCCTGATCAAATTTGTATAAATACAGATAAATATTACTTTTCAATAGAAGCCTGTTGTCCGGGTTTTAGTGACCACCATGGACAAATACTGAGTTTTGTAGTATCCGAAAACAATCAATAATAATGATAATGGAGTAAAATCAAAGTGCAGGTCATTCACTGAATTAAATGTTACATATTTCAATGACTTATTAAATAAGGAAACATGGTCAGAAATTTATGAACTAGAAAATTTAAATGATAAATTTAATGCATTTAACAGTACCCTAAAACACTATTTTGAAATAGCATTCCCTTTTAAACGAAGAACTGTTCAAAATAACAAAACTTGCAATTGGATAACAACAGGGATTATGAATTCATGTCAAAGAAAGAAATTTCTACACAAATTATATAAACAATACCACACAACACCTGAATTCAATTTATACTAAAAAAAAATACACTAGCATATTAAATAAGGTAATAAGACTAGCAAAGAAAATGCATAATGGTAATTTTATTTCCCAATCATCTAATAAAAACAGCGCTATGTGGTCCGTGATAAAGAAAGAAACTGGAAAATCTGCTAAAATACAAAGGAACATTACACTGACCAGAAATAATAGATTAATAATCCAGAGGAAATAGCAAACACTTTTAATGACTATTTTCTGGAAATTCCACAAAATATATTAAATTAATCACAGGTAAATACACTAAATTCTAATAATAAAATAAATATATGCAGTGATTCTTTATTTATAAATCATGTCACAAGTGAAGAGGTAATACTAGTTATAAAAGAGCTAAAAATAAATTCTGTGCTGGCATTGATGGCATCTCTGATGCAATTTTAAAGAAATGTGCAGAAAATATAATAAATCCACTTACGCACTTAATAAACAGTTCAATTCTCCCAGGAACTTACCCGGATATTTTGAAGTTATCAAAAGTAATTGCAGTGCACAAAAACGGTTCAAAAGATGAATTAGATAACTATCGTCCTATTACCTTACCAACTGGTATTGCAAAAATTGTGGAAAAAATTATGTATAAGAGACTGATAAGTTTCATAGAGAAAAATAAAATAATATCAAACTTACAACATGGATTCAGAACGGAAAAATCGACACAGACAGCAATTTACGAATGTAGTAATTGTATACTGAAATTAATTGACAATAAGGAACATGTAACTGGACTATTCTTGGATTTCTCGAAAGCATTTGATGTTGTTGACCATAAAATCCTCCTTACCAAACTAAATCAATATGGTATTCGAGGTCTAGCTAATAAATGGATAGAGTCTTGCTTAACAAGGCGTAAACAAATAGTAAGCTTGAGACACAAGGATGATGGAACCAAATTACTTAATGAAACATTGTCCAATGAGGGAATTATTGAATTTGGAGTACCCCAGGGATCGGTTTTGGGCCCACTACTCTTTCTTCTATATATCAATGATATAACACAGAACGTTCATTCACATAAGGAAATTTTGTTTGCGGACGATACAACACTCGTAATAAAAGGTGAAACTAAACAGGTCATACAGTAGTCTGCTGACTCCATTACAGGAGAGTTAACCAAATGGTCACAAGATAATCGCCTCATAATAAACTATAAAAAAACAGTATGTCTAAATTTCCACACCATACAGAATAGGAATCCTGCGATGCCCAATATAACATTAAATGGTCATCAAATAGAAAATAAATCAGAAACAAAGTTTTTAGGACTATGGATACAACAAGACTTGAAATGGAATAAACATATACAATATCTGGATACTAAACTGAACTCGATGTGCTTTGCGTTACGTATTTTGAAAACCTGCACTAGCATGCACAATTTAAGAAATACTTATTTTGCTTATTTCCATTCATACTTAAGATATGGGATCATATTTTGGGGTATGTCGCCAGATGTACTAAGCACGTTTAGTATACAAAAGAGGGCGATTAGAATTATGGCAAATGTAAATTCTAGAGAATCATGTAGACTTCTGTTTAAAGATTTAAACATTCTCCCACTGCCCTGCATATATATCTTTGAAAGTATTATGTTTTTTAAAAAGAATTTAATGAATAAGGATGTTTTTCTTAAAACAAACAATGATGTTCATAGGCATAACACAAGACAAAATCAAAACATTAATATATCACACACACAAGCATATATCAAAAAGGAACTTTTCACACTGGAGTTAAATTATACAATAAACTACCCCAGTATATAAAACTGGCCCCGAAAATAAAACCTTTGATAGAATGTTGATAGCTTATCTGCAGTGCCATTGTTTTTACTCAGTAGTTGAATATCTTAGCGTATAGGAGCGATGAAATCTATAATTATATTTTACTTTTTTAATTTAATTGTAATACCTAGCCGAATGTTGTTGTATTTATAGAATTAAGTTTTCATATTGTGATAATAGAGTGAGGTGTAAATAGTTGTGCAATAAGATTGTATCTATTAAGATTTGCTGTTATAATAAGTTAAATAGTTATAATATTAGTAATATATACCTGTTAGTTCTTTTATTTTATAGATGTAAATTCAGACGTGTCCTGTATCAAAAATGTATTGAATGCATGTATTTGATCAAATGGAATTAATAAAAATCTATCTATCTCGCCGAGCTAAGCCGTACCAAGACAGCCAAGCCTACACCTGCCAAGGACAACCAAGCTTCGTCAGTCAGGTATCCTTCCCCGCTCCCTAGGTCATTTCCAATAACCCTACCAACCGCCATCACCTCACTCTGCGATATCCGAGCCATTCCACTACGAGTCATATAGGCCTAATTTGACTTCGTAGAGTAAATATCTACTCTGCGAGAAACTGCTACCAGTCCGATATTCAACTCCAAGCCCACCTGCTAACCATTGAAATCAAGCAATTCCTGGCTCCCCCGAGTTTTAATACAAGTTAAACTCATCCCTTCACCCAACCAAGCAGCAAATAATTTCTAGAGTATATGGTACAGTGAGCAAACCCAAATATAGCTTTTAAACGTAACAGCGCCATGACTCGAACTGCTCAAAAACAAATACCAGCAGACAACCGATGCTTGATAATATGCAATTGACACATAAAATCCAGTGGAACACACAAATTAGATCACGTGCATCGCACAGTTGTACATATACCTTACCTTACCTAAATGGCCACTCAAACCTAAGCAGGTTTTTGGCCTCGCCAACAGCACGGCGCCATCTTTCTCGATCATCCATTATGTCCTCCGTGACTCCGATTTTTCTCATATCTTTTTGAACTTGGTCCCACCAGCGAAGTCTCAGTCGTCCCAATGGTCGCCTTCCTCTGGGTACACCTTCCAAAACTGCCCTTAAATTCAATTCTCTACTTCTTCTATGTTTATGACCGCCCAGCGCAGTCTTTGGCTTTTGGCACGGGCCACGATATCCGGTTCTTTGTAGAGATCCCGCAATTCCTTATTTGTTCTTATTCTCCACTGGCCATTTTCTACTATCGGTCCGAAAATGCGTCGTAGTATTCTATTTTCAAAAGTTACTAATTTCCTTTCAGTTTGCTTGGACAATACCCAGGTTTCTGAGCCATACGTGACAAAAGGAAGTATAATGCTTTTATAATTTCTCACTTTAGTTTTTCTAGATATAATTTTACTCTTTAAGAGATTTGAGACCAGTAGCTTTTGTGGCCACTGAGAATTCTTGATTTTATTTCTGTTTCTTCCATATTATTCTGGTCTATGATAATCCCCAGATATCTGAACTCAGTACATCTGTGAAAAGCGTATGAAGCAACTGTTAAGGGGTTTGGTACTTGTGCTGCATTCCTTCCTACAACTAGATATTTTGTTTTTTGTTCATTTATCATTAGACCTACCTCCTTGGCTTCTTCAATAAGGGTTTCTGTGAGTATTTTTAGATCGTATTCGCTTTCTGCCATGATTGTTATGTCATCAGCATAAGCTAATATGTTTATCTTGTTTCCCACTTCAAGGCCTGGGTGGAGCTGGTTTACTCGTTTCAATGTTTCTTCTAAAGCTAAATTGAATAAAAAAGGCGAGAGTCCATCTCCCTGTCTTACTCCAGTGTTGACATTAAATTCTACGGTATATTCATTATTGATTCTAATTTTGCATTTGTACCCTTCTGTGCACAGTTTTGCCATAGTGATAAGTTTTTCTGGTATTCCATTCCGCTGCATGTATTTCCACATTTGTTTCCTATTGTCACTATTGTACATATATACAATTAAAAATAACACTGTCATTATTTTAGGGACCACATTTACTGATTATAACCGAAAAATAAAAAGTGTTCCATATCAAACGCGTGTTATTGAGTTTTTTTTACCCTACTTTCCAGACCGACCGCAGCGCCCCAAGTGTTAGTTTTAGTTGCCAATAGAGTATTCCATCTACAGAAAACAACGAATCCCGAAGCGGTATTCGTTTGTATTCCATGGATAAGATTTTGACATACTGTCGAATACATTTTCCTGACGTTTGGCGCTGTTGTGCTGGGTGCTGTTATACACTGTTATTGAGTTTCTTGGTTCGGTGATAATCGGTGTGAATGCAGTTGAATTAAGTTAACCGTTGTGATATTAGCGCGATCGTATTGTGTGACTAGATTTGTCAAACTATACTTACCGGCCCTTCTATTTGATATCGACGAGGCATTTCAAAATGGATAGGCGAAAATTATCGTAAGTGTAATTTGTATGTGGATTAGGCCTAGTAACTTATTTCTGCCTGTGTAGTGGATATTCTTCAGTTATCTCATCGCAAATAAGCTGCAGATATTCATGCAGTGAGCAAAGTGTATTAGAGCAATCATGCCCTGTACGTGTGTACAGCAGCATGAGAGCTACGATTGCTGAATGTTTGGTGTTAGCTACTCCTTGTTTTTGTCTTTTTTTTTCTCTTTCCTATTCCAATCTTAGGTTCTCTTTCAAATATCATTCACACTGTTCTATTAATTACGACAGGATATTTTTTTAGTGGTTCTATTGTTTTGTTGTTTGCATATAATGTAACTGAAAGAATGTGGTTCGAAAAAAAAATCCCATCAGAGTGGCCCTTATTTAGTGAACGGGGCGAGATGTTGAAATTGTATAAGTTTGCTGGCATCACTCCGAAAGTAGGTTCTACTTCGCCACGTTTATTGTTGCCGAATGCATTTAGGAAACCAGATTCGCACTTAAATAAGAAAATTATGAATGTTTTAATTTTGCAGTACTAACCTGACAGACATAATCGCCATGTTTGAAAAGGCAATGCTGCCAATTTCACTTCACTGCATCCACGAAACCAGTCTCATAGTTCGCATTCCCTTGAAGCCACTGTTGGATGAAACCCCATTGATCGCTACTGTGTTCGATAGTCTAGTTGAAACCTGTGGTCGTTTCTGTGTTAGGTGGGTTAATCACTGTCTGGGGGAAACCAAAGGTTGATACTGGGTTATAGCACTGTCCGGACTAGAATTGCTGTTAGTACGATAAGCTAAGGGGTCTGGGACGTGAATGTCGGGTTACGAATGCTTTTGCTTTTAAAACCTTAACACTACTGTACTCTTCCCACATTATAAGCGGCTCCTTGATTCACACTGAGCGCCGAGTGGTGCAAATACAATCTCGTGCCAGATGCATTCAGGTTGGCACTACTGACAAATTACAGGAATTAATTTTCAAAGAAAATGATCAACAATTCAAATAACTACTGAACTGAGAAATACACTAACTTCCTATAGTGACAAACAGTTCAGCTCCTTCGTCTGTCGTATTACTGGTTCTTATAGGAATTTTCATGGCGGCTCATCCTGTAAACTACTTGCGTCCCGGTGTTCATATGGAAGCTATATAGCTGGTCGGGTTGCGAGTAGGTTTGATCCCTGCTGAAGCAAAGTTATTCAAGATATGACATTAAAGCTTGACAACAGTTACTTTGGCTTTTACACTTTTACATGGTGCATTATTGAAAATATATGATTCATGATTCACATATCTTTCTGGGACACATTAGGAATTGAAATTACTGTGAATTGTCACTGCTGCACTGGAAATATTTGTTTTATTACTTAAATGTTTTTATTTCTTGCTCATTCGACGACGGGAGCCATGTGTGATGCGCACACATTGATGTCAAATCACGTCCTATCACTGTTGCCAACATGTTCGATATAAAATACACCAGAACTAAAATGGGTGTCTGGACTAAACCATTGGTCTCGACTTAGTTAGACAACTGTCTAGACGAAACCATTGGTAGCTACTTGGTTTGACTACTGTCTGGACGAATCACCGGTCGCTACTTGGTTAGATGACTGGATGAAAATTACTGATTACACTACAAGGAAGGGGGTCTGGGGCTTAAGCCCCAGGTTAGGTTGGTTTTGTATATAGAACGGTATTCTCCACTGTAATGAAACTTGGCACACGTTTACATTGACTTGACGGCGTTCGTTTGCTTTACGATACCGGCGAGGAAATACAGTAGGCTATACTCCCGATTAAATGAAAACCAAATATGATTATCTTTCCGCCCAATCAATACTTATTTTTATACAATTAATTTTTTTAAATTTATGACATTTTAAACAGGAACATGTTTCGGGCAAAATATAAGATTCCGATGCGTAGAAAAATTTCGCGATTTCAATTGATATTTATAATTTTCCGCATCGAAATCTATAATTGGACTATGTAGATCAATTACAGATTCCGATACACATCATAATTCTTGTAATTTCATAATTAAAAAACCGTGCATCGAAATCTGCAATTGACCTACATAGCTCAATTAAAGATTGCGATGCGTAGAAAAATTTCGCGATTTAAATTGAGAATTTTAATTTTCCACATCGAAATCTAAAATTGGACTATATAGCTCAATTACATATTACGATGCATATCATAATTATTTGAAATTGATAATTATAAAATTGTCGGCTTCTGTGATATTACCAACGACTTTACAAAATGCTTCTCTGGCAAGCTTACGGGAAAACCATAGATTATATTATTTTGGGTGGTGACAACTCAATAACAGAAATCAGTATTATAAAAAACTACAAAACGAATTGTGTCTAGCAAGATATGGTTATATATAATTTGATTTCTATTTTCCATTGTTGGCTACAAATGCGCAAAGACTTTAGGTAACATACGCAAAAACAACCAAAAACTAAAGCATTCTAATTTCCGTATAAAACATTGTGGTCAATAATGTTTTTTCGGGGGGGGGGGGGGGGGCTGCGTCCCCCCCTCCCCCCCAAAAAAGTTCGGTATTTTTATGTTTTCCAACATTGACTGAAAATACTTAATTAGAAATCACCATCCATTACAGACTGTCTAATAACGCCACACAAACATACTGTATGAAACTTAAAAAACGACCAATATATGTCTGGTACAAAAGACTGTTATATGCCTTTGCAAGTGTTCTTGTAAATGCCAATTTATCTCTATATTTTACCCAGGCATATTCCCTCCCTCCCACCTTGCCTGACGTAATATTATCGTTTAGACAAATGGCATTATCTATGGCTTTAGAAGAATACAGTACAACTTTTCAATTAAATGCAAAACCCGAAATAAATATATGAACAACGTAAAAAACAATCTCACCGATAGGTCCCACAGTTCGTATTATTCCACATGTACAAGAAAAACCAGTATTTTTCGACCACACGTTCCCGCACGTAACACGTAACGACATTTTATTTGGATACAAAGACTTCAGGAATTCAACAATTTTATTACAAGTCACCAACACAAATCGTGCACATGACACTGCTAATATCAAAATCTTGTTCTATAGGTTATTCACAAGAATAATAATTGTTAAAATTACGTTTACCAAACTCTTAACAGGTGAAAAGAAAATGGACGACCTCTTCCAACAAAAGCGTGCGCGGATCTGACATATTAATCAGCTGACAAGAATGCAAAGCAACTCCCGGCAGGCAAGGCGTCAATACGTCAGCTGTGACATCACGGTGACGTCACTGAGATCCCTATAAATTCCCTAGACGCGGCCGCATCGCAATGTAACAATGAACCGTTTATACATACCAAAAACAAACCTAATGCTAAACCATGCTTGATTAAACATTTTTCTTTATGGAGTGTCTGTTTGGCACTATTACACATAAAATATAAGACATAGATAAAAAAATTAAAAACAATATTAAAATTACACTCTTGGATGTTTTGTGGGGGTAAGTAGTCTTGCTACATAATTGTCCCATTGTTCCTATTGGCAGAAAATAAGTGTACGGTGACACTGGGTGCCTGACTGCAAACCTTTGATCCTAGTAAATACATGCTATGGTTAAATTGTTGGAGTTTGATTCTGTAAATTCGTTCACTCAAAACTGGAGTTAAATTATACAATAAACTACCCCAGTATATAAAACTGGCCCCAAAAATAAAAATCTTTGATAGAATGTTGAAACCTTATCTGCAGTGCCATTGTTTTTACTCAGTAGTTGAATATTTTAGTGTATAGGAGTGATGGAATCTATAACTATATTTTACTTTTTTAATTTAATTTTAATACCTAGCTGTATGTTGTTGTATTTATAGAATTAAGTTTTCATATTATGATAATAGAGTGAGGTGTAAATAGTTGTGCAATAAGATTGTATCTATTAAGATTTGCTATTATAATAAGTTATAAATAGTTATAATCTTAGTAATATATACCTGTTAGTTCTTTTATTTTATGCATGTAAATTCTGGCGTGTCCTATATCAAAAATGTCTTGAATGCATGTATTTGATCAAATGGAATTAATAAAAATCTATCTATCTATCTATCTATCTTGATTGGGAAGCTGAAAGGTCTTTATACATTCTTGTTCTCTTGCGACGAATTTCTTATTGGTGTGTCAGGAGCGTACTCTGTGACCTTAGGCATGGGATATTAAGTAGTTGTTAGGCGAACCAAGCCACTTGGATTGTATACAAGCGTACAATGGTAGCATTACCTGCGACAAAGGAGAAAGTTATCTGAAGACCAGAATATTGCGTTGGAGAGAAAGACCCTGATTGTATCAGAAATCAAGAGTTGGTGAGAATGATAGACACTTACTTGAAGAATTGAAATACTGATGAACTAATATGGGTGTCTGGACTAATCCATTGGTCGCTGCTTGGTTAGATGACTGTCTGGATGAAAATTAGTAGTTGCACTACAAGCTAGGGGGTCTTGTTTTTGTATGTAGAACAGTATTGCATTGGTCGCTACTTGGTTAGATGACTGCCTGGACAAAAATTACTGATTGCACTACAAACTAGGGGCCTGGGGCTTAAGCCCCAGGTTAGGTTTGTTTGGTATGTAGAACAGTATTGGTTTCGACGAAAATTTTTTAAAAACCTCTAATTATTACAGTGGAAAAAAAAACCACCACACATTCATTGTGGTGTCTCTGTAACAGCTTCAGCAACTCTTTGCGGTCATTGTAAAAACGCCGATTGAAATTGCTTATAGTAATCGGACAGCTTGCATAATCCTTTGCGATCTGGTTCAAACTCGGGGCACCTTCAAGTGAACTCTGCGCTATTTTATTTCGCGGTACGGCGCTTATAGTGGTAGTATTGTAAGTGCAGGATTGTTGAAAATGGCAGACACAGCTGGAATTTCATGTATATATGTCGTGATCCTATTTGGGATGGTGGGTGGATTATAGACAGCGGATGAGTTAACTTCTATTACTACATCATCTCCAGATATTTTCCTGAGCATTAAGGTAAATGCACCAATGGTCGTCATGTTAAGGGAGATTTAGACAAGAAATCATATACACCGTACACATTTTGGTAAATTTAATCAACAAAAGCACTACCTAACCTCAAACTCGACTCAAACACTAGGAAAGACCAAATATCAAAGATATTCGTTTTAGGAAAAATGACTTATTTTTTAAAAAAGTGTGATTTTGCGCCAGTGTTCGGCACGATGTATTTGGATTTTTCCTATATTCGTCACCCGTTTGCACCAATTGCCGTCACATTGTTAATTTTCCTTGTCTGCTGTTTATAATGCATTTCTGTCAATTGATGCGTAATACATTGATTTATCGACTTGGAGGCTAACATTTACGAATAAAACAGTACCAGTAATTATGTTTTTAATAAAAATAGAATATTAAAAAAAAAAGACAGCAACGGGAAGCGGGATTGGTGGGTAGAAGACATACGAGCAGGAAAATATCGTAATTCTGCTCTAAACAAGTGAGACCACGGCATAACAGCCCAGAAAATGACCATTCCCCGAGGCCTAACACCGATTGTTGCTATAGAAACTTTCTGAATTCACCACTCATGTACATTTTCTTCCAGGCAGTCTAAAGTAGCTTAAAAACCCCTACATCCGTGGCTTGAAGTATGTGTGTGACATTAGGTAGTAAAGCGACCAAAACAATTCCATGATCCTCACAAAATTTACTAGTATGTATGGTCAAGTGTGAGAAGTGCCCGTCGATGAATAATGTCAGGGAGAGGAATCTCCTTCTCAACCAACCCTGGATGAAATATGTTACTGAGAAATTCGTAAAACACTTCCCCCCGTCATTCACCCGTTTGGCGATTTGCCAATGCCCCAGTGTGCTGGCATTGAGGCAATAATAATGTCTTGCGGCAGACGTTCATACTTGAACACTACAAGGGAAGGAGAAATATCGCCGTGGGCATTACCTGTTAGAAGTACCGTCAAGCATTCTTTCTCGTCCGAATTCACTTGCTGATATATTGTCTTGTAACCCCTGTTCGCCAGCACTTGGTTACCTTTCGGATTGAGAAAGAAAACCGTCTCGTCAGCGTTGAACAGTCGCCGAGGGCCTGACAAAATAGTCTGGAAGTCGTTTTCCACTGAATAGCTGTAGACTTCTGAAACCCAGGTTTTATTTTGATGTTCTGTAATTGCAGCACGGCTTACTGTCAAATTTTGAGGGGTTCGTAAAAGATAGACCTGGATTTCTTTTTATGAAAGATTCACGCCATTTCCTTCCTGGCGGCCATCTTTGAAAGGAAAGTCCCTCTTCAATTCTTGTGTAAGGCACTGGACGCTTTTGCAAATCGTCCTTTGTTACCGGGACCCCGCTTTTCGTAGTGAGATTACCCATTGAACTAGCATAGCCTCAGCTTCCTTTGTTAAAATGGAACGTAGTCCCATTTTCCTCTCTCTAGGAGATTTTCCTTTAATTTTGTCCGAGAGGGTGTTTCTCGGAACTCCATTCCTCTCCGCGGCCTTTTTAATACTCATGCCGTCCTCCACAACGGCCTTCATAGCACCTTCCATTTGCTCAATATCATAATTCAGAACTGTGCGTTTCGACATATTGCCTGGGGCAGATGACCTCGTAGTTCCGCCCCTTAACACAACAATAACTATCTAACATATTGCCTGAAAGCAAAGATTTAGTGTTAGAATAATATATTATTTATCATCTCAATAAAAATAAAAAAGTCCTGTGTAGCACGCTTAGCCAAAAAAAAAACCTAGGCCTACTGAGGTGCGGCCGTCAAGAAGAGAGACCTACGTAATAATAACTATACCCTGTAAATGTTTTTGGTTGCGAAACGTTAATACAAACATTAACATTATCATGCACTAGTGTTCGTCACGAATGTGCTCTAAAGTTCGTCAGCTATGACTCCTACTGGACACGATGATCAAATGATAATTAATACAGGGTACTTTAGAGCTACATTATCAGTATATTGCCGCTGTTAGTTAGGTCTTGCAAGCAGAAATGACAATGTGCCAGTTTTCGTCACAAATGACGAGCATTGGTAAAGTGCATTTTTTTAAATCCAGTGTTCGTCACCGGCATTTCTAACAAAACTAGGCACGTGAGCACGAAATAACAAATCACATATGTTACAGAAACAATTACCAACTATATCACGCTCTTGTAAGATTTTAAAATGTCGGAACATAACACGCATGCACATAATTAACTCACGCGCGTGCTTAGCACATGCGAGAAGCAATTGGCGCGTCAAGACAGCTCAGCTCACAGATTTTTGACGCAGAGAATCACCTATTACATCGCACGCATGATTTCGCAAGGTTGGTCCTTATCGGCAAGGAAGGTATGACGCATCTCGTAAGACTTAGTGCTTTGAGAAAGACCCGTTGACATTCTTATTTTTTGTACTTATATACGAAAGTGACGAAGACTGGATCAGTGACGAAAACCGGTACAGTTAAATTACTACCGACATTTTGGTTAGTTTTCTACTTTAGAAAAGGTATGATTGAGTATGGGGGTAAGTTATTTTTAGTAAGCCTACAACCACTTCTTGCTTTATCCAGTCTTGTTTTGTAATAGCGAAATGTAAGTTCTGTAAGGAGATGGGGGTAGGCTTGTTTCAAGGTTGCTGGATGGCAAGTGCTGTCTGCATTCCTTTGAGGGACCCACTTAAATGGTTAACAGCTGTTCTCATACAGTACGATACGGTGTGCACAATGTCTGGTGTAGAACATAAACAAGTGGTGTCAACAATCGAACAAAAATTAGATAGTAATGGAGTCTCTGCAAGCAAATTAGCCAATGATTACAACTCGAGTTAAGGAAGCAGATGAACAATCAAAAGCAGAGAACCATTACAGAGCCCCATGATGTGGGTGTTGTTATCTTTATACATGTTTTATAGCCTACTAGCTATACCCGGCATTCGTTGCAATGCCAATCAAAGACAGAAAGGAAAATTATAATAATGAACCCCCGGCCAAAAACCGTGGCGTGAACTGTATTGGAATAGACAGTTATACCAGATAACACGGTGGGCTGCTGACAGTCTCCTCATGTCACCTCACGATGAATCAGCAAGCTAATCTCACACCTGGCATTGCGGTGTGATAAGTATACAGAGATTGTGCAATTGGGCTACTGTGAGATTTAAGGGTTCCTGTTAAGTCCCTCACCCTTTTGTGTTTAGCCAGAAACCTTCCCTGGAGTGCACACAACAACTCGCCCAAATTTCATCGCAGTCTGATTGATGGTATATGAATGCATAGGGAACCGACAAACTATCATTTAACATTATAGACTAAGTTTATATACAGGGAGTCTTTTATGTACCTTTGGAGAATAATAGGTCATGTAGGGGACGGGTATAGATGTCATTTGAGATAGGGAACTTGGGGTCGGAGCGGCCTCCTTAACCCCTAAAATAAGGATTGATTCAGGCCCTCCACCCTGTAAATCTTATCCACCACCATGGCCAATATTAACTTGGCTATTACACTACTTTGCAAAGTATTAAATTCTTCCTTTCTCTTCCCAAGCCGGCCCCGTGGTGTTCCCGGAGGTCCCGGGTTCGATCCCCGGCTCCGTCAGGGATTTTAAAACTGACGTGAGGGTTGGAACGGGGTGCACTCAGCCTCCTGAGGACAATTGAGTAGCTGTCTGACAGTGAGACAGTGCCCCGGTCACGAAAAGCAAGATTAACGGCCGAGGGGACCCGACGCGCTGACCACGCGTCACCCGAATATCTGCAGGCCAATTGGCTGGACAGCGGTCGCATGGTAGGCCTAGGCCCTTCAAGGGCTGTAGTGCCACGGGGTTATTTATTTCTCTTCCCAAGAATAACTAGAGATCTGTATTTCCCTAAATATATACAACCTTTCCATTTTCTTTTGTAGTGGATTGGGAAAATTCCAAATCCAGTTTGTCAGCACAGGGTTTCGAAAGTGGATCAGTGATATTAGTCTATAATATGCCAGCACGGATGCTATTGGGTGGTGAGTTGCTTTCATATGGACCCCGCACCTTAGCTGTGCTCGTTAAATCTTGCACCATGACGCTAGGGCAGCAAGAATGGAGGTTTTAATTCCGGCACTGATAGTGGCAATCATGGGCATGGTTTTCCCCCTGATTTTCCCGACACTCCCTCCAAGCAACTCTCTTCCAAGTCCCGGGGCTCCTACCACATCCCTGTCCCTACTACGGTACATTTACACACATTTCTACAGTTATCAGACAAGCTGAACATGCATCCAACTGCACGGGGATGATGACAGATTTCCCAAGCCCCTTAAATGAGTTAACAACAATGCTTTCATATGGGATCATTCATGACTTACACACACATTGGTGTCACTACAGTTGCCAACATGTGGGATACAAAATTCGCCACACTAATTAGAGATTATTGATGCGTGACTTTCCCACCGTGAGTGAAAAAAACCGAGGGTGTATATATTGTTACGTGCCACCCCCTAGTGGCACCTTTGTTAACTGGATTACGGTGGGGGTACAAAGCACAACAACAATTACTGCCTAAAGAAATAATTAACTTTATTGTGGCCAGAAAATTACACTAATCAGCAAATACAAGCAATAAGGAGCCTTACTCCAGTTTCCTCAATTCTCTTCCTTGAGCGCTCTTGGCCCTTCCACTTGTCAACAGATCACAGAAGTTAATCCGTCCTAATGAGTACGGTGGCCTAGACAGAAACTACCTGCTCCTCTCCTTTATGTTCACCGACCACAATTACTTACGATCACTTGCTGCAGGCTATTTCGCTGTCCACAAGCTGGAGAAACAATGTCACTGGATTTCGTAACTCGCACAGCACTTCGTCACCACACTTCTGTGGCATAAGATAATCGCTCGCACTAGCTCATAAAACACAACAACCAACACTGCTTGACAGGTCGCCCTTATATAGCAGGCCGGTGACTCAATAAATGCTTCTAGATCCATCCAGGGTTCACGACTTCTCGAGGTTTCCATCGCTGGTCCAGTCACGAATATTCTGGACTATCCCTTTGTCCTGGTAGCCCTGTTGCATAAGGCGCACGCAATACAGGAGGTAGGGCACTACCCAGCCCTGGGGCAGTTGTGACTCATGCGGCGAGCGATGACACAAACTCACAGCCGTAACACCACCCCCTTCCTAAAAAGGCTGATCGTCCCGATCAATCATTGGTCCGTCTGTGTCCCTCCGTAGGCTGCCAGGCGATCTCGATGCATGATCTTCATCTTCGCCCTCGGGCTCCGCTGGATCCTGTAGACGACATCGTTGATCCGTTTCACGACTCGGTACGGGCCCTCCCAGGACTTCTGAAGTTTGGGTGACAGGCCTTTCTTCCGTAATGGGTTGAAGAGCCAGACCAGGTCGTCCTCGTGGAATCCGCCGGCATCCGTCTGCTGGTCGTATCGGGTCTTCATTCGGTCGGTCTCGATCCGCAATTTCCTCCTCGCGAACGCTTGCACGTCCTCCAGTTGGTCGACCAGTTCTTGACAATACTGGCTTACCGGGATCGGATCATTCCCAGGTTGGCCGAAGGCAAGATCGACAGGTAGACGGAGCTCCCTCCCAAACATGGCCCGGGCTGGTGTGCACCCGGTGGCTTCATGCACGGCGGCGCGGTAGGCCAGGAGAAATAGTGGAAGATGTTTGTCCCAATCCCTCTGGTGCTCGCTGACGACTATTCTGAGATGGTTCTCGATGGTGCGATTGAATCGCTCTACCATCCCGTCGGACTGAGGGTGTAGCGGCGTCGTCCTTGTCTTCCGGATTCCCAGCTGCTGGCATAGGTTCTGGAACACCTGCGACTCGTAATTCCTCCCTTGGTCGGAGTGCAGCTCCAGGGGTACTCCGTACCGGCTGACGAATTCCTTCACCAGGGTCTCTGCAATCGTCGCGGCTTCTTGGTTAGGGAGCGCATACGCCTCCGGCCATTTGGTAAAGTAGTCGCTGACGACTAATATGAAGCGGTTCTCTGCCTCGCTTAACGGGAATGGCCCAGCAACATCGATGGCCGCCCACGTTGTAGGTCTTCAGTGGACCCCGTCGTCTTCGTCCTGAGCTCTTGCTGGCTGCGCAATCGTGGCACCTCGCGCAGTGATTCTCCACGTCTGTTCGGCATCCGATCCAGTAGAACCGCTCTCTCAGCTTCTCCAGGGTCTTCTTTATCCCTAGGTGTCCACCAGATGATCCTCCATGAACTTCCTTCAGGACTTCCTCCGTCATAGCCTTTGGAACGACGACTTGTTCCCGAGATGTCTTCCCGTCGGTGCTCTCCCAGGTACGGCAGATGAGGCCATCCCTTACAATCAGCGAGTCCCACTGCGCCCAGTAGGACTTAAACTTTGGGCTGCAGTCACTCACAATGTTCCACCCGGGTCTGGGGACACAGGCCCTCTTCCATTCGGCTATCAGTCCCAGGTCATCATCTTCTGCTTGTGCCCGCGTGAAAGATTCCCGGCTCCAGCTCCCTTGAAGTTCCACGGTAGTCCTTCGGCACTGTATCCCGGTGTTCTCCTCCCTCCTAGTACAGAAGGTGCAGTCTTCAGGGCACGGTCTTCGTGACAGGGCGTCTGCGTTAGAATGCAGTTGGCCTTTCCTGTGCTGAATCTCAAAGTTGTACTGTTGAAGCCTCTCTAACCACCGCGTGAGTTGACCCTCGGGCTGCTTGAAGTTCAGGAGCCACCGCAGGGATGCATGGTCGGTCCTGATGAGAAATTCTTGCCCGTACAGGTACTTGTGGAAGTGTTCAATGGTCTTCACGATGGCGAGCAGCTCCTTCCTGGTGACGCAGTAGTTCCTTTCTGGCTTTGACAAGGCCTTGCTGAAGTAGGCCACTACTCTTTCCTCGCCGTCCACTACTTGCGACAGGATCCCCCCTATGCCAAAGTCGCTGGCATCGGTATCGACGATGAACCTTGTTCCAGGTCTGGGGTAGGCCAGAATAGGCGCGGTGCACAGAGCCTGCTTGAGTTGTTCGAAGGCACTGTGGCATTCTGCTGTCCACGTGAAGAGTTGGTCCTTCTCAGTCAGTGGATGTAAAGGTTTGGCGATGTCGGCGTATCCTCTCACGAAGCGACGGTAATAAGTGCAGAGTCCCAGGAAGCTTCGTAGTTGGGACTTGTCCTTCGGAACTGGCCACTCCCTCACAGCTGCGTTCTTCTCTGGGTCGGTGCGCACCCCTTCCTCGGAGACGATATGCCCAAGGTACTGGACCCGCTTCTGGAAGAGCTGACACTTCTTGGGGCTCAACTTCAGCTGGGCAGCCCGTAGCTTCAACAAGATCTCCTTCAGGTTGCTGTAGTGCTCCTCGAAGCTTCTTCCCAGAACGATGACGTCGTCTAGGTAGACCAGGCAGGTCTTCCAGTGTAGTCCCCTCGGAATGGACTCCATTAGCCTTTCGAAGGTCGCAGGGGCATTGCACAGACCGAATGGCATGACGGTGAACTGCCAGAGCCCGCTGCCCACAGAGAACGCAGCTTTCTCGAGGTCCTTAGGGTGGACCTCCACCTGCCAGTAGCCACTCTTCAAATCCAAGGTGGAGAACCATCTCGACCCTGATATGGTGTCCAGGGTGTCGTCGATCCGGGGTAGAGGGTACCTGTCCTTCTTCGTGATGTCATTTACCCGCCTGTAATCCACGCAGAACCTGGTGGAACCGTCCTTCTTCTTCACTAGCACGACCGGAGAACTCCAAGGACTATGTGATGGCTCGATCACCCCTTGCTCCTTCATCTCTTCTACCATCCGGTCGACTTCGGCTTGCTTGGCGAGTGGGACACGTCGGAATGGGGTCCTAATCGGTGCGCTGTCCCCAACGTCGATTCTGTGCTGAACCAAGCTTGTCCTGCCGAAGTCTTTGCTCCCCACGGAGAAGACATCCTGGAATTCGCGTAGCAGGTCCTGAAGTTCGAGTGATTGTTCCTCGTCTAAATGGTCCTGGGATCCTTGGTACAGCTTCTGTAGTTCTTCTGGCAGTGTGCGTCTTCTTCGGTTGTCCGTCGGCAGGTGTCCGTCTGTCGTATCTGTGATGCGGGCAATCCAGGTAACGGGCTCGCAGACTCCTAGGTTGGTGTCCCGGTGAACCGTAATATCGTAATCGTTCAGGTTGGACAGGCGGACGTACGGCCGAGGCGTCGTGTTGATGAGGGTCTTGGCAACTAGCAATCCTTTTGTCTGGATGTCCTCATATTTTGGCTCGCTGACAGCCGCTACTCCCTCAGCAGTTCCGTCGACAATTACGGCGGCGCTGACCTCCGTCCTGGCAGGAACGATGACGTCCTCTCTCAGCCTTACTCGTCGTGCGGTGACGGCCTCTTGTGCTGGTTGCAAAGCAAGTTCCTCACCTCCGAAGTGCAGAGTGTTGGTACTCAAGTCCAAGATGATGTTGTTCTGGTCCAGGAAGTCCAGTCCGATGATCACTTCGTTTGATACGTCAGCCACAAGCACTGGATGCTTCACCACCCGTCGGCCAATGACGAGCTCCAGTGATGCTTCGCCATGTACCGGTGCGGTCTCTCCGGTCGCGGTTATTAGCTGGAGGTTCCATTGTGTGGGTTGCACTCTCCACTTCGGGATCACGGTGGGATTGACGATGGTCCTCGACGCTCCCGTGTCGATCAGCATGGGCCAGCTCACTCCGTTGACGACTCCGTCGACCATCAGGCTGCTATTGTCCCTCCGTAACTTCGTCACACGCACTTGGACTGCTGGGGCTTGACGACTGTCACAAGCCAACCTTTGCCCCCCAAGGCTGGCTAATACTCGTTTCCCTGGGTCGCGCGGTTTCCAGACTACTGATTTCCCGTCTGATACCCTCGGCGGCGGCGATCACCGCAGTCTTTGCTCAGGTGGCCTTTCTTACCGCAGGCCCAGCAAGTCGGTAGTCCTCTTCCCGGCCGCCTCTCCGGTTGTCTTCCGGCTGTGTCGTTGCTGGTGGTACCGCGACTATTGAAGAAACGGCTTAGCGCATCCATTAATTCGTCGGCCAGGGGCTTGGTCTCGTTGGTTTTTACTGGTTCGTCGACGTCCACTTGACGCACCCGCGCGTGCATTCAGGATGCCTGTTTTGCCGTCTCGAACTCAAGTGCGTGGCTCAGCGCATCTGCCAGGGTCTTATTGCGCGCGAGACGCAGCGCCTGTTGAGTGTCCGAGTCCCGTAGCCCGTCGGTGAAAGTCTGCGTCGCTATCTGCTCCAGAAAGTCGGCCGGCGCTGTTGGGTAGGCGAGCCTTACGAGGCGTGCGATGTCCATCTCGAACTCCTGCAGGGTTTCCGCGTTCTTCTGTACCCGGGTCCGGAGCTGCATCTGATAGGCCTGCTGAAGATGGCTATCTCCATATCGGGACTCCATATGGGCGATCAGGGAAGCGTAGTCCTGGGATCCAGTCGGGATGGCCTGAAGGATGTTAAGGGCGTCACCTCTCAGCGCTACAATGAGAGCTGTAGCCTTTTCTGTGTTGTTCCAGTTATTTATGGAACAGGCCGCCTCGAACTGACGTAAGTAGGTGCTCCACGGGACCTTTCCGTCGAAGGTTGGGGGCGTCACTCTGCTATGTCCCGTTCCTGATATTCCCGGTGTAACGGTGGGCGGGCGTTGGCGCAGCTCGGCAAATTCCTCTCGTAGAGCGTTGAATTTCTCCTCCACCCCCGTCAGTGGGCTTTGGCGCAGCTCGGCAACCTCCTTTTGTAAGGCGTTGAATTTCTCCTCCACCCCCATCAGCGGGCGTTGGCACAGCTCGGCAACTTCCACTTGTAAGGCGTTGAATTTCTCCTCCATCCCCATCAGCGGTCGTTGGCACAGCTCGGCAACTTCCACTTGCAAGGCGTTGAATTTCTCCTCCACCCCCATCAGCGGGTGTTGGCGCAGCTCAGCAACTTCCACTTGTAAGGCGTCGAACTTCTTTTCCACTGCCGTGACTTCCTCACGCAGACCCAGTTCTAATTTCTTCAGGTCCTGTGTCAACTTATTCTGACAGTCTTCCATCTTCTTCTGGCCGTCCTCTATCCTCTTCAGGTCCTCCGCTAGCTAATTTTGACAGTCTTCCATCTTCTTCTGGCCGTCTTCTAGTTTGGCAGTTAGGTCCTCAGCTAACTTCTTCTGGCCGTCTTCTAGTTTGGCAGTTAGGTCCTCGGCTAACTTCTTCTGGCCGTCCTCCATCTTCTTTTGGCCGTCTTCTAGCTTCTTCTGGCCGTCTTCTAATTTGGCTGTTAGCTCCTTGGTTAAATTCTTCTGGCCGTCCTCCATCTTGGTTTCCATGCCATTTAACTTTTCTAGCAATGCTGCCAACTTCTCCATTTTAGTTGTTTGTCTTGTAAAGGGCATGCACTCACAGGAAAATTAGAGAAAATGACCTGCTCGGGTTTTGAAACCAGGACCGTCAGGTGTTGTGCTTGAGTTCGTAATCCGGCTTCTGACACCAGTTGTTACGTGCCACCCCCTAGCGGCACCTTTGTTAACTGGATTACGGTGGGGGTACAAAGCACAACACCAATTACTGCCTAAAGAAATAATTAACTTTATTGTGGCCAGAAAATTACACTAATCAGCAAATACAAGCAATAAGGAGCCTTACTCCAGTTTCCTCAATTCTCTTCCTTGAGCGCTCTTGGCCCTTCCACTTGTCAACAGATCACAGAAGTTAATCCGTCCTAATGAGTACGGTGGCCTTGACAGAAACTACCTGCTCCTCTCCTTTATGTTCACTGACTACAATTACTTACGATCACTTGCTGCAGGCTATTTCGCTGTCCACAAGCTGGAGAAACAATGTCACTGGATTTCGTAACTCGCACAGCACTTCGTCACCACACTTCTGTCGCATAAGATAATCGCTCGCACTAGCTCATAAAACACAACAACCAACACTGCTTGACAGGTCGGCCTTAAATAGCAGGCCGGTGACTCAATAAATGCTTCTAGATCCATCCAGGGTTCACGACTTCTCGAGGTTTCCATCGCTGGTCCAGTCACGAATATTCTGGACTATCCCTTTGTCCTGGTAGCCCTGTTGCATAAGGCGCACGCAATACAGGAGGTAGAGCACTACCCAGCCCTGGGGCAGTTGGGACTCATGCGGCGAGCGATGACACAAACTCACAGCCGTAACAATATGGCTCGCAGGCCATTATTGGTCTAGACCAGAGGTTCCCATCAGGTGGTTTGCGACAGTTGGCCAGGGGTTCCGCGAAAAGTAGTCAAGAAATAACGCAGTAATGAAAATGGAAAACTGAGAAAGTACAAAGAATTTCTTAAAAATAATAGTTATATGATGCCACCCACAGCGTAAGTGGCACACTCGCATGTGGCACAGTGTAATTTGAGCTTTTCATGTTTCCGGCTAGAGAGCGTTCTGCTCCTTTATCTCTGTGTTCTGCTTCGCAGCCGTTTTGTATGTTTACATATTTACATGAGTTTTGAAAGTTGAAACTTTTAATTGTTAAATGTCCATTGAATATGGATCGTTGGTTGAAGTGTGGAGCTTTAAAACGAAGTAGACTCTCTGCTACAGATAGCGACGAAGAGGAATCTGTGGTAATAAATATAGAAGTGAACGGCCTGCTGTCTCCCTCGAGTCTAGCCATTCAAAGAGTAAGCCTACTGCAAAAAGTAGGAAATACGACATAAAATATTTGGAAATTGACTTTACGTATTGTGGACCTGAAGATTGTCCTAAGCTTCAACCCTTGCCAACGAGAATATGAAACCTGCAAACCTCCGGAGGCATCTAGATACCAAACACTCGGAGCACAAAGGTCAATCTTTTGAATTCTTCAAAATAAAGTTAGCTAAACTGAAATCGTGCCAAGAATTAATTAACAAGAGTTCTGGTGCAAATTAAAATGCAACGCTTGCATCCTGTGAAGTATCTCGGCTTGTCGGATTGCTGAAGAGCTCATTCTACCTTCAGTAATTATTTTGTGCAAGAGAATGCTGGGTGATGCTGCTGCAAAGCTTGTAAGTACCGTCCAGCTGTCTAACAATGGCCTGCTATGCAAAGGCGAATTACAGATATGTCAAGCAAATTTGAGGAGACATCGGCGTGGCTCCACATGTGTGACATGTTTGCTCTGCAGTTGGATGAGAGTACCGACATATAAAAACAGGCGATAATGTTGGTTTTTGTAAGTTTTTTAAAATCTGTCATGACGAAATTTATGAAGGTTTTATTTTTCCTGTGAGCTAGTTCACACAACAGCAGAATATTTTCGCAGCTCTGAACTATTATTGTAATAAACGTGATATCACCTGGAAGAAATTTGTGGGTCTGTCTACATTGGCGGAAAACCATGCGCGGGACATTTTGGTGTATCCACCGGGAAGCATTAGTTACCAAAGGACTGCCTGAACTGCTGAAGAGCACCCTTAATGAAGTGGTGAAAATAATAAACAATGTCAAAGCCAGCTCCTTAAAATGCAGGTTATTTGCATTGCTCTGCAAAGACGGGTAATGAGCATGAGCAGCTTCTCATTCATACTGAAGTGCGATGGCTTTCAAGGGGCAGGATCTTAGCAGGGTTTTTCAAGCTGAAAGATGAGGTACCGATCTTTCTTCTTGGGACAATACATGAGGATTTGCTCAATGACTTTTCTGGGCTTTGCAGAACTGGTTACTTGGCTGACTTGTTTGATCACTTGAAAGTTTTGAATTTGAGTTTTTCATGGTGAACTTTGATATCTTCAGCGTTGAAGAAAAGACCAGTGCGGTTGGGAAAGTGTAATATTTGGACAGCAATGGTCCAAAATGGTTCACATGCTCATTTCCCCACACTAAAAACGTTTCTGCAGTCATCTACCGAAGGTTTGGTTTGCCTTGCGAGGTAAGAGAAAATATAACCAAACATCTTCGTAGTCTTGCAACTACATTTTGGGATTATTTTCCTGAGTCTGATGGTGATAACTGCTGGATTCGAGACCCATGCAGCTCCAATCTCAAAATTGAAAATATCCAGCTGCTATCGGAGGAGGAACAAGACCAACTCGTCGAATTGACATCAAGTGGTAAAATGAAGAAAACGTTCAATGAATAAAAGGCTAGCAGACTTCTGTGTGACAGCTCGAAAGGACTACATGGGAATCATCGATAAGGTAATAAAAATTATTCTTTCGTTCGCAACAACTTACTTGCATGAACAAGCTTTATCCACAATGTGCGCAATGAAAATCATATATAGAAATAAACTAGATAAGGGCCTGATTTCTGGGTGAACATTTCGAAATTGCAAGCAGACCTTCGAGAAAGAATTTCGGGAAAGAATAGGTTAGTTCGTCTCATTGAACGCCGGCCCCTTTTACACATTAATGCTGTTAACAAAATAATAATAAATAAGACTTGTTCCTTTTTTTTCTCAACCACCGCATTGTTATTTTTATGACTGTAGCACTACCTACCTTTGCAACTTAGAAATTTTATCATCATATACATTATTTCAGTAGTATAGATCCCTCCTGCGGCGCTCACAAGCGACCGATCGTGACAAATGAGTATTCAAATGAAAGAGAATAGACATTAGCAGTGACGAATTGCACTCTTAATTTCACCAATATCTATAATTTCTTAAAAAAATGTGCGATTTGCAGGTACTGTTGCTGTAGGAAAATATGCTCCATGATTGCTGTACATTTTGGCTGCTGTGATGCCTGTTTCATGTAATTTTAACATTCTGAGGTCTTTCCTTTATCATTTTGCATTGATTTCAAAAACATTAAATCAAAGGAATGAATACTCAAATCTTATAATTTCATTAATATCGAATAACTGGTGAGTGTTATGATGATCCAATTTTCAGTGATTGTCTTCTTATGTTAGGGAACGTAGAACTTGGGAATTCTTACTGAAATGTAAATAGTGTTCTATAATCATTTGGTTGAAATAAAAACATAGCAACCTTTCTCCTTAAGTCTCTCATTATAAACCTATTGGGGAAAGTGGGGTCCGCTAGTCATAATATTATTTCAGTGGTATAGATCCCTCCTGCGGCCCTCACAAGCGACCAATCGTGAGAAATAATCATTCAAATGAAAGATAATAGACATTAGCCGTGACGATTTGCATTCTAATTTCATAAATATCTATAATTTCTTTAAAAATTGTACGAAGTGTGTGATTTGCAGATACTGTTGCTGTAGGAAAATATGCTCCATAATTGCAGTCCACTTCACATTTTGGCCACTGTAACGCCCGTTTCATGTCATTTTAACATTCTGAGGTCTTATCATTTTGCATGGATTTCAGAAACAGTATATCAAAGGAATGAGTACTCAAATCGTATAATTTCATAAATATTGAATCACCGGCGAGTGTTACAGCTAAGTTGTCAATCAATAGACTCTGTACACAAATGACATTAGCAATGACGAATTGCATTCTAATTTCATAAATATCAATTTTTGTAAGAAGTGCATGATTTGCAGAGGAAAGAAAGAAGGAAAAAGGATTGTTAAAATTGGAGATGTAGATCTGAAAGTAGTAGAGCACTTCAATTATTTAGGACGTGAATTGATGGAAATTGCAAGATTGGATATGGAGATCAACAAGAGAAACAATGTGGGAGTGCTTTCTATCAGGTTCAGAGTTTAATTTGGGGTAAAAACATACCACTGAAGGCTAAAGAAGTGATGTACAAGACCTATTAGTTACCAATAATGACATATGGAACAGAAACATGGCTGCTGACAAGGAGAGATGAAAGTAGAATACAGGGAGCCGAAATTAAATTCCTGAGGAGTATGATACAGAAGACCAGGAGAGTTAGAGTGAGGAATGAAGACACTCGAAAGGAAGCTGAATGATAAACTGGACCAGAACAGATTGAGATGGTATGGACATGTGAAAAGGATGAATGATGAAAGAATGCCGAAACAAGTGATGGAGAGACAGATGACTGGAAAGAGAGGACAAGGAAGACCTAGAATACGGTGGATGGATTTGGTGAAGGACAGTGTGAGAGAACGAAACCTGAAGTGGAGTTCAGTGGTTGAGGAGGTCGGTGGACAGAGTGAAGTGGAGGTGTCATATTTGCTCCAATCCGGCCCAAGCTGGAATTTGGAAATGGTAAGCCAACGGGAAGCATTAGGAAAGCTGACCAAAATTAGCAATAACCAGGGTTCACATATCACTAACACGGCTCGCAGGCTAAAACCATTGTCAAAACCCATCAGTAGTTAAGTAATTTTTTTCCGTATGTTCTTGTCTCAACTGTTGCCAATTATTTTAATCTTAAGGGGTCTGCCTAGTCAATGCATACACTACTGTTTGTAGAAAGTGAAACACCAAGAACAAGAGATGTGACCACATTGCACTTTATACCACAGATTAGGGACATGACAATACATTACTGATTAGGACAGTCCGGTACATGCACGTTGACGGTCGATCTTCAGTACGACATCGCGCCACCACGTGCTGCACTCTGAGCCGCTAGACGTCATGGCATGGAATCATACAGCTCTTGAATACGCTGCTGGGTAATACCGTCCCACATGGTTTGTAGGTGTGTCCAGAAAGCATCAACAGTGGCGGCAGGTGGACCTGAACGAGCAAATTGCCGACCCACCCTATCCCAGACATGTTCGATGGGCGACGTGACATGTCAGGCGAACTGGCAGGCCAAGGAAGCAGAGGTATCCGTCGTTCTGCGAAGAAGGCTTGCACATTCCTCGCCACAAGCGGGCGGGCATTGTCCTGCTGAAATATGGCATGTGGAACGGTCTGCAACAGGGGCAGTGCCGCGGGCAGAAAAACTTCCCTGATGTAGCGGTCACTGTTCAGATTGCCCGCCCCCCCCTGTGGGTGGGGGGTTTAGAATACACCCACGGTATCCCCTGCCTGTCGTACGAAGCGACTAAAAGGGGCGACCTTGGCTATTCTTTTAGGTTTCCGTCTTGCGAATTTGACCTGTGGGTGGGAGGGATGGAATACACTCACAGGTATACCCTGCCAGTCGTAGAAGGCGACGAAAAGGGTTTCTTGGCCCAGGTCCCCTTTACGGGTTTGACAGCCAGCTCTAAACGCCCCACTTTGTGCGATATAACTCTCATTAGGTTATATCGCACTCCTTTTTCCGTTCATGTTTTTTAGGTCTGGCACTCAAAATTATATGTGCGTGCTGTCAGGGGAAAGGCCACCTAAGTGTGTGACTACGCTCGAGAGCCTGTTCGGTCTGGCCACACAGACACGTGGGTGCGCCATGTACCCTGCAGTAGTATCCGCCTGACAACGCAGGTCCCCGCACAGCTGCATGCCTGTGCTGGAAAACTCTCTAGTATATGCCAAGAGGTACATGCCTGTATGGCATGTCAAACATCGACTTCCGGGAGATGCCTTCCAAGCTAGGCGGGCCTCGCCTTGGCTGGGTAGCGCCTACAGAGACAGCCCGTGATAGGAGTCGGTGGCATTCAGGGAGGATGAACTGGCCATGTGACAGAAAAGGAATATCTCCCAACAGGGTGGTCGCCACCCAAGTCTTTAACTTTTGATTCCCTACGAGGATCAACCCCCTGGGATGTTCGTGAGAATCTGGGTGCTAACACTCCCAAGTTTCTGGTTGCAACCAGAACGGATGGGGGTGATTTCAAGATGGTAAAGTCTATTTTGTTTTCTCGCCACATAGAAGGGGTCTATGGTGAGCTTGAGAAGGTACATAAGATGAGAAACGGTAGCTTGTTGCTCAAGACTAGGACTGGTGAGCAGGTTGAACAACTACTGAAATGTGACCACTTTGGCGATATCCCTGTCAAAGTGGAAAAGTACAAGTCTCTGAATCTGGTCCGAGGAGTAATTTTCCACCGGGACCTGATTATGAACACTGACGAAGAGCTCAAGGAGGATGGGCAGCACCGTCACGTAACTGATGTCCGGCGCATCATGCGCAAGGTCAATGGTCAAATCGTGGATACTGGTGCTTTCATTATTTCCTTGGAGCTTTCGGTGCTCCCGGAGAAATTCAAGGTTACAAGTTACCGTTGTGACGTACGGCCTTATATCCCTCCACCAATGAGGTGTTATAAGTGCCAGAAGTTCGGGCACATGTTATCCCGATGCTCAAGCCCTCAAATCTGCGGCACATGCGGTAAGGTACCCCACGAAGCGGAAGAGTGCACCACACCATATCAGTGCACTAATTGCCCTGGATTTCATTCTCGTCGGGACAGGAACTGCCCTGTCTTCCTGAGTGAGAAGAAAATCCAGGAGATCAAAACCCTGGATGGTCTCGCCTACCAGGAGGCCCGCAAGAAGTACCATACCACGATTTCGCCTTCTCCAAAGATTGATTATAGAGCCATAATACCCAATTTGGTCCCGGCTATCTCATCTTTTGTCTCAGCTGTGAAACATTCTAATGTACCACCGCCATCCACATCTGTATCTACACCCCAGAATCGGAAAGAGAGCCCGAAGGTGACTTCAACCCCCACCTTCGGCCCCGAAGAAGGCTGTGCGAGCGAAGGCTGCTCCGCCCGCACAGCAGGGGAGCAAGTTGAAGACTTACTCCCCACCCAAACGGTCGGCGAAAGCTGCGCCAAAGCCGGCGGAGGCGGCATCGTCGACCAGGGTCAGGACTAAGTCTCCTGACCCGTCTAAATATCTGATAGAGGCGGGGAAGAAGGGAGCCCGCACTACGCGTTCCCTTTCTCCTCCAAAGAAGGGGAAGCCATCCGCCCCACCACCTGTGGATGCTTCTGCGCCTGGGGACGATTTGGTCCCCAGATCTTCGCGTTCCCCACGGAGATCCCCCCGCTGCCAAATTGCGTCCAGGAAATCTTCCGCTGAGTTGATTCACTCCAGACATCGCCTGAGGACATGGAGATTATAGTCGACGTAGTGGGTGAAGATCCTCCAGAGGATAAGTTGTAGCTTGCTGCTCCAACTTATTCCCTAGTTTATAAGTTCACACTATGGCACTGTTACCTCAGACCTGATCACGAGACGGTTCTGAGAGGTTTCAGACTATACTCTAAAGAGCGACAAGACGCCGCCTGGGCTTCTGGGGGCGTTCGTACCTTCGTTCGCTCTGACTGCTACAGTGAAGAGTTTCCACTCGCCACTCCTCTGGAAGCTATTGCAGTTCGCGTGTCCTTGCCTGCTATGTCAACTGTTTGTAACATGTACCTTCCACCGAACCAGCCCCTTGATATTAATGACGTCTTTGATCTTGTTGATCAACTTTCAGTCCCTTTCCTTATCGTGGGTGATTTCAACTCGCATCACCCCCAATGGGGATCACCATCTTCCTGCCCCAGAGGAAGGGACGTGGAGGGCTTAATTCAGGGGTTGGATTTATCCCTATTAAATACAGGGGAAGCTACACATTTTAGCTTGTCGCACGGCATGTACTCACACATTGACTTGAGTGTGTGTAGCTGTGCGCTGCTCCCCCTATTTGGTTGGTATGTACACGACGACCTCTGTAACAGTGCCCATTTCCCGATCGTTCTTACACTTCTGAACCAGAAGCCCATGTCGTTCCCCAGTCGTTGGGTACTTAAACGGGCCAATTGGCCATCATTTACAGAACGCGCAGTATTTGATGATCTGGGATGCCGGAGCATCGATGACGAGGTACAGCACATCACTGACGTGCTTCTTGCAGCCGCCGAGGAATCTGTTCCCTCCTTTTCTGGGACTCCTCGTCGCAAACTCGTCCCCTGGTGGACAGAGGAGATTGCAGCGGCAATAAGAGACCGTTGTCGAGCTCATAAGCACTACCGGCGTCGTCCAACCATGGCCAATTTGGTGGCGTTGAAGAAATTTCGTGCCAAGGCACGAATTCTTATTCGCCAGAGTAAGAAACAATCCTGGGAACGGTATGTGTCGTCTATTACGGCACATACCCCCTCCTCTCAAGTGTGGACTAAACTACGACGCATCTCGGGTATACAGACATCTTCTACAGTACCGGGAATTTCCATTGATAATGAATTGGTTACAGATCCGTACCGCGTTGCAAACCATCTCGCATCTTATTTTGCGGATTTATCCTGTTCCGATAACTATGATCCTGCCTTCGTGGCCATGAAGCGCGAGGCAGAACGTTTCCAGCTCAGTTTTGCTTCCCGCGCTTCGGAGGAGTACAACGTGCCCTTTACGGAGTGGGAACTGCGCGGAGCGCTAGCGCTCTGCAGGGCCAAGTCTCCCGGCCCGGATAATATTCACAACCAGATGCTTAAACACCTTAACGATGGGAGCATTCGTTATTTGCTCAGGGTGTTTAATTGTATCTGGTTGGAAGGTGTGTTTCCAGCGCAATTGCAGGAAGGTATAATTATACCTATCCTGAAGCCCAATAAGGATCCCAATTTGACAGGGAGTTACAGACCTATTTGTCTCACTAACGGTCTGTGCAAGCTCTTTGAGAGGATGGTCAATCGGAGCCTGGTGTGGGTCCTGGAGAAGCAAGGACTCCTGTCTGAATACCAGTGTGGATTCAGGGCTTCTCGGTGTATCAACGACCATCTGGTACGCCTGGAGACCGCCATACAGGACGCTTTTTTCCGGAGACAGCCCCTAGTCGCAGTTTTCATTGACCTCGAGAAGGCCTATGACACCACTTGGCGTTACGGCATCCTCTCTACCCTGCATCAATGGAAATTCCGAGGTAACTTGCCGGTTTTTATTGCGAATTTTCTGTCCCTTCGCCTATTCCGTGTCCGAATAGGGGGGACATATTCGCAATATCATATACAGGAAAACGGAGTCCCACAGGGATCGGTGCTTAGCATAACATCAAAGTAACTGTACCGGTTTTCGTCACTGATCCAGTCTTCGTCACTCTCGTATATAAGTACAAAAAATAAGCATGTCAACGGGTCTTTCTCAACTCACGAAGTCTTACGAGATGCGTCATACCTTCCTTGCCGATAAGGAGAAACTTTGCGAAATCATGCGTGCGATGTAATAGGTGATTCCCTGCGTCAAACATCTCCTGTGAGCTGAGCTGTCTTGACGCGCCATTTGCTTCTCGCATGTGCTAAGCACGCTCGCGAGTTAATTATGTGCATGCGTGTTATGTTCCTACATTTTAAAATGTTACTAGTGCGTGATATAGTTGGTAATTGTTTCTGTAACATATGTGATTTGTTATTTCGTGCTCACGTGCCTAGTTTTGTTAGAAATGCCGGTGACGAACACTGGATAAAAAAAATGCACTTTACCAATGCTCGTCATTTGTGACGAAAACTGGCACATTGTCATTTCTCCTTGCAAGACCTAGCTAAAAGCGGCAATATACTTATAATGTAGCTCTAAAGTACCCTGTATTAATTAAATTATCATTTGATCATCGTGTCCAGTAGTCGTCATAGTTGACGAACTTTAGAGCACATTCGTGACGAACACTAGTGCACGATAATGTTAATGTTTGTGTTAACGTTTCACAACCAATAAACATTTACAGGGTATTGTTATTATTACGTAGGTCTCTCTTCTTGACGGCCGCACCTCAGTAGGCCTATGTTTTTTTGGCTAGGCATGCTACAGAGGATTTTTAAAATTTTTATTGAGATGATAAATAATATATTATTCTGAGACTAAATCTTTCCTTTCAGGCAATATGTTAGATAGTTATTGTTGTTTTAAGGGGCGGAACTACGAGGTCATCTGCCCCAGGCAATTAAGGCCGTTGAGGAGGACGGCATGAGTATTAAAAAGGCCGCGGAGTGGAATGGTGTTCCGAGAAATACCCTCTCGGACAAAATTAAAGGAAAATCTCCTAGAGAGAGGAAAATGGGGCTACGTTCCATTTTAACAAAGGAAGCTGAGGCTATGCTAGTTCAATGGGTAATCTCACTACGAAAAGCGGGGTCCCGGTAACAAAGGACGATTTGCAAAAGCGTCCAGTGCCTTACATAAGAATTGAAGATGGCCGCCAGGAAGGAAATGGTGTGAAACTTTCATAAAAACAAATCCAGGTCTATCTTTTACGAACCCCTAAAAATTTGACAGTAAGCCGTGCTGCAATTACAGAACATCAAAATAAAACCTGGGTTTCAGAAGTCTACAGCTATTCAGTGGAAAACGACTTCCAGTCTATTTTGTCAGGCCCTCGGCGACTGTTCAACGCTGACGAGACGGTTTTCTTTCTCAATCCGAAAGGTAACAAAGTGCTGGCGAACAGGTGTTACAAGACAATATATCAGCAAGTGAATTCGGATGAGAAAGAATGCTTGACGGTACTTCTAACAGGCAATGCCCACGGCGATATTTCTCCTTCCCTTGTAGTGTTCAAGTATGAACGTCAGCCGCAAGACATCATTATTGCCTCAATGCCAGCACACTGGGGCATTGGCAAATCGCCAAATGGGTGAATGACGGGGGGAAGTGTTTTACGAATTTCTCAGCAACATATTTCATCCTGGGTTGGTTGAGAAGGAGATTCCTCTCCCTGACATTATTCATAGACGGGGCACTTCTCACACTTGACCATACATACTAGTAAATTTTGTGAGGATCATGGAATTGTTTTGGTCACTTTACTACCTAATGTCACACACGTACTTCAACCCACGGATGTAGGGGTTTTTAAGCTACTAAAGACTGCCTGGAAGAAAAATGTACATGAGAGGCGAATTTAAAGGGTTTCTGTGGCAACAATCGGTGTTAGGCCTCGGCGAATGGTCATTTTCCGGGCTGTTATGCCGTGGTCTCACTTGTTTAGAGCAGAATTACGATATTTTCCTGCTCGTATGTAGTCTACCCACCAATCCCGCTTTCCGTTGCCGTCTTTTTTTATTTGTAATATTCTATTTTTATTAAAAAACATAATTACTGGTACTGTTTTATTCGTAAATGTTAGCCTCCAAGTCGATAAATCGGTGTATTACGCAACAATTGACAGAAATGCATTATAAACAGCAGACAAGGAAAATTGACAATGTGATGGCAATTGGTGCAAACGGGTGACGAATATAGAAAAAATCCAAATATATCGTGCCGAACACTGGCGCAAAAACACCCTTTTTTAAAAAATACGTCATTTTACCTAAAACGAATATCTTTGATATTTCGTCTTTCCTAGTGTTTGAGTAGAGTTTGAGGTTAGGTACAGTGCTTTTGTTGATTACATTTACCAAAATGTGTGCGGTATATATGATTTCTTGTCCAAATGTCCCTTAACATGACGACCATTGGTGCATTTACCTTATTTGCGATTGCCATAAACGGTATAGTCGCTGCTGCTGGTCCAGCAGTGGTTCCGTTGCTATATGTAGAAGACTTCGCTCTGCATTGTAGTGCACAAAATATGGCGGTCGCTGAACGACAGCTACAACAAGCTATTCGGAGAATGGAACTCTGGTCACTAGAGCATGGCTTTCGATTCTCGACCACTAAGTCCTCGGTTGTCCATTTCTGCCGAAAGCGCACTCTCCATCCTGATCCTGAGCTTTATCTGGGCAATGTAGCTTTGCCTGTTGTTGCTACGTACCGGTTCCTTGGGCTCCTTTTCGATCAGAAATTGACGTGGGAGCCACACGTGCAGTGTTTGAAAACTGCCTGTGCTAAGAAACTCAACAAGTTGCTGTTTCTTAGCGGCACATCGTGGGGGGCGGACCACGCGCTGCTCCTACCTTTTTATAAGGCACTGATTTTTTCTAGGTTAGATTATGGCAGTGTAGCATATGGTTCGGCCCGTAAGTCAGTGCTTGTTAAACTGGACAGTGTCCACCACGGCTGTGTGAGGCTGGCGACGGGTGCCTTTCGGACGAGCCCAGTCGTCAGCTTGCTCGCCGAGGCTGGGGTACCTCCTTTACACCTGAGGCGCCAACAAGTACTGCTGACCTATGCTGCAACTATTCGACAGATGCCACTTCATCCAAGCTATCCATGTTTGTTTTCCAATCCGAATCGCCGGCTGTATGATACGCTCGCCCGAGCCACTCGGCCGGCGGGGATTCGCTTGGATGACTTATACCGTCAGTTCCGATTTCCTTCTGTCTCCTGTATCGTCTGAGTACCTAGCAAGGCCCCTCCGTGGATGGCCTCTCGCCCTGATATCATCCTGGATCTGCACACTGGCCCCAAGTCGGACACGGACTCCTCCGTCTATCGGAGGCTGTTCTAGTCCGTGGTGAGCCGGTATCCCGGATCAGGGCTTCTATTCACGGACGGTTCGAGGGTAAACGAGAAAGTAGGCTGTGCATTTGTGGTTGAGGATCGTCGATTTCTATTTTCACTTCTCGAGGCCTGTGGCGTGTACACAGCGGAGTGCCATCTTAGAGGCTCTGCGGTACATGTTATCAGACGATCACCAGCACTTTCTTGTGTGTACTGACTCTCTGAGTGCACTGCAAGCGATCGATGTGTGTTTCCCGAAGCACCCGTTGGTCCAGCGTGTGAAAGACCTGCTCTTCAGTTTGTGTAACGCTGGAACCGGGGTGACCTTTGTGTGGCTTCCTAGCCACATGGGTATTGCGGGAAATGAGCTTGCTGATCAGGCGGCGAAAGAGGTAGTCGCACTGCCCTCGCTACCGTATAAGGTGCCTGCTAGTGATGTGCGCTCTCAGTTGCGGCATTCGATCCTGTCGCATTGGGAGGAAGCATGGCGTGCCACGCCCCCACCCAAAAAAACTGAGAGGCATCAAGGAGACAACGAAGGTGTGGAAATCTTCCTTCCGATCTCTCCGGAAGGAAGCTGTGGTACTCAGTCGACTCCGGATCGGCCATGGGATTGCTACGCACTCCCACTTGCTAAAGAGAGAAGATCCCCCTGTGTGTACTTGCGGTGCCCACCTAACCGCGGTACATCTTCTCTTGGAGTGTGTGGATCTGGCCGATTTGCGAAGGACTCTTAAACTGCCTAATACCCTCTCCCTTATTGTCCGTGATGACGGGCCGTCAGTAGACCTCGTCATCCGGTTCATGAGGGAGAGTGGTTACTTTTTTACGTTTTAATGTGTAGTTACGACTTTTAATTCAGGTTAAATCTGCTTTATGTTTTTTATTGTGTTCATCAATTTTATTGTTCACTATGCCTTATTTGTTTTATCCTTTTTTACCATCCACCTTTTATTCTTTTTATTCAAATAAGGCATAATTTTTGGGGCTCACTGTCTGTTTTATAAACACCATTTTCGTTTCATCCATGGCAGTGAGCTGTTTTTATCTACATCCTTTCATTTCACGCCATTTCATTTCATTAGGGGCCGATAACCTCTATGTTAGGCCCCTTAAAACAACAATTATCATCATCAGATTGCCCGCAAGACGTACGAGGCACGATCGCCCTTTATAGGCAATTGCGCCCCAAACCATTACACCTGGTGTTTGACCGCTATGACGCTCAACAATACAGTCTGCCTGATTGCATTCTCCACGGCGGCATCGAACGCGTTTGCGGCCATCACTGTAGGACAGGTTGAAGCGGAACTCGTCCGAAAACACTACATTTCTCCACTCAGCCTGCCAGTGTCGGCGTGCACGTGCCCATTGTAGTCGGAGGCGTCGGTGGTTCCCAGTCAATGGAAGCAGACGCAGTGGCATGCATGCTACCAGTCCGGCCCTCAAAAGATGCTGCTCCACCGTCGACGCAGACATGTCCACCCCCGTTGCAGTGCTCCAATGTCGAGCCAACACCGAACCACCGGCCATGCGGAGACAGGGTGTCGAGCGATGCGAGAAATATACGGGAATTTTAGTTACCCGGCAAAAATGCGGGAAATATACGGGAAATCTTGAAAAGCCTCATAATGCCAGACTTCTTAGACCCCGAACGCTCGGTAGAGTCCTCCCGCTCAGCCTTCTATTTCGCCTGCAGACCGCAATATGCGCCACCGATAGAGGGCTAAGCGGGATGAGAACCCAGCCAACGCCGAATGCATGCTTTGCCTGGCCGACCGCCGGCCGTACCCTCTCTGCGCGGGGCTGTGCTCGATGCTGACAATTAGATACAGGAATCAGTCTGCATGGTTATTCACAGGGGAGATCAGTTGTTTTTTCGACCTGGGTTTTTCGTCAAGAGCAGCCCTTAAAGAAACTCAAGAACTTGGAAAATTCCAGACGCGGATGTGCTGCAATTTCGCATCAACAGCCGAAAATTGTACATTCGTTTCCTATGGCTGAAAAAATCCGAGGTCACCTCTTTCTTACAAGATGATCCGTGCTATTTCCAGCCTAGACCCTATAGGGTCTTTGTAATTAGAAAATTTGCTTTTTGGCGAAATGACTGACCTCATCAAGAGCAGCTACTCCGCACTTCTGAGACTGCCCTCCGTCACTGCGCGATTGAAGCAGTTCGACGGAAAAGAGCCATGGCTCGACGTGCTGTGGTCTGAATTAGTGGCTTCAGCACCTTCCTCCGTTCCTGCCAAAAACTATCTCACATGTTTCGTTAAAATAATACTGATTTTGTATCTCAGCAATGCAGCTCTAGAGAGAAGTTTCTCCCTGAACAAGGAGTGCATGATCGTCAATCACAAAGAAGCAAGTTTGATTGGCATGCATTCTAATCTGGACGCTGTGATGGCTGCTGGTGGAGTAGAAACGATAACCGTGATCAAGAGTCCATACTGCACGAAACTCCTACGCCGTGTTAAAGGAAGCAAAACAGGTGCGAAGCCAGGAGGAAAAGGAAGCGACGGCGAAGGTGGCAGTCGATCTCCAGAAATTAGCAAAAAAAAGAAGATATGGAACGATGCCCGTTCTGAAGCAGAGAAAATGGGAGAGCAGATGAGTTCCCTAGATAAGCTTTAAATTAATAAATCCTTGATTGTTTGTTTTATCTTATTTTGTGTGACTAAAGTTCCTAACCACCATCTGGTATTGAGAAACTGACTTATTTTATTTTGTGTATGACTAGGCTACAGTTCCTATTCAGAAATTAGTACTGTCAAAATAATTTAATTTTGTGCTGTGTATAACTGAAGTTCCTAGTAACAATCTTGTATTTGTCAAAGTGACTTATTTAATTTCGTTTTGCATTATTTTATTTTCTATTATCTACTTTGATAAAATAAATCTAAATTAAGAGGTATTCGCGGCATGTCGCGTGTGGAATTTTACTGCTTTTAGCCTTTCTATGGTCTTCTTTCGCAGGAGAGATGCACATACCAAATTGTTTTAATGTCCGTGTAAACACTCACTGCAAATGCGTCACACATGCATAATTTTCAAAAACTACAAACAATATCTCACAGCTCTTGACATTTTACTTTCAAACGCCCGTTACCAACATGTGGCTACAATATACAAGACACAAGTTATTGAGTGGGCAGGCTTTGTTTCAGTCGCTTGTTAACCACTGTCTGTGTCGGATTTCCTTTCATTGTCATTGTTTCGTTACTTTTACTTCGCCAAAGTTCGACCCGAGGACTGGACATATCCCGTACAGCATGTACAGAAAGAAATACTGAAGGCGCTCTGGATATTGCGGTGGATGAAATGATTATTAACCTTGGCAATTCATCAAGCTCTGACGAAGACAATGATGGTGGTGATGATGATAGGGACAGTGAAAAGTGTCAAAGAAACCCTTGCTAAGTGACTGAGGATAATTTATTTATTGGTGTCAGTTTGCTTGCGTCAATCGATAATAGAGCACAGGCTATTGTTTCCCGTCATAGTGTTCAAAATACCGTCTGTCGTTCAATAGCCTACAACTCGACTATATAAAACCACGGCAATAATATCACCACAGAGCGGCTTGTTTGAGTGCTCAGTGCCCAATGTCTTTACCTTACCTTTACTTTTGTATTTCCGTATCACGAAAGCTAATATTAACCGTAGATATTGTGAGGTTTGAAGCCATTTTTCAGTGTTACCTAAGTAAACAAAAGTTTGGTGCTTTTCAGTCGATCAACACTAATGTACCCAAATAGAGCTGGGTTATGCCCTGCTCCTGAAATAAATTACATATTTATTAATCGTATGTAATTTATTTCAGGATCAGGGCATAACCCAGCTCTATTTGGGTACATTCGTGTTGACCGACTGAAAAGCACCAAACTTTTTTTTTATTAACCGTAGAGTCGCGATTCAGTGAGTATGCATGGTGTTATCTGTCAACTACTGTACTGTAAGCTGTGAAAGACCTCCACTCTGACTCTTGTTTCATGTTAAAGGATAATCATTGCATGGTGAGTGTTTTTATATTCATTAGCTGTAGAGTGTTCGCCCTCTTTGTCGTTTTTATTGAATTGAATACCGATGATAAAGGTATCATAGCTTCGGTGTGTAATTTATTTATTTATCTAAGTATCGTATTTCTCTGTTTGAATGTCCTCGGCGTTGACTCAGGATCGACTTTTAAAATATATTACGTATAATTGTACAGAAATAATGTCTGAAGTGTAGCGCTGTGTATTATTCGAATCAGTTGATTTACAACAACACTAAAAGCCTGGCAACACAGCTCAGCTGTTGCAAGCGCCCGACATATCCTTCCTGTGTTTTCCTTCAAAATACAGGGTGTAGGTGAGAAGCTTGCTCAGAATTCTTGCCGTGTGGCGGTTAGACGTAGGGTCTTGTTATGTGGCGACCGTGGGTTGCGGAGAGGAAAAGCGGGGCAAAGTGACAGGAAGGCTGTCAGTACCGAATGCGCTGGGTTAGCAATACTGTATTTGTCCCATTATTTACGTGTGCAATGGCAGACACACCTCCAATTTTACTATACAAGTCGTGGTAGTGGGTGGGTAACATCTATTACTACATGACCCCTAAAATTATTATTCATTATTACAAAGGGTATTTTGACTATTCTCAGTAGTGTAGAAATTTGTATCGCCTTGTTCCGGGCTCCTATAGAGCTTACATTTTCTTTCGTTCTTTCACTTGTAATAAGGCGCGCCACCGGCGTTTGGTTATGCATTACCAGCTTCCGGTTTAGTAGTCAGGTAATGGAAGCATTGGGAACTGTGTACTACAATTTTCCTTGCATGTAACTAAGCAAATTATTGTTGTCAGGAGAAATAAAAGTTGTAAAATGCACCAAGAATGATATAATCTTCAGCTGTGTACAAGGAGAAAGGTCTGCATGTGTTCATTCCTTATGTATTAATGATGCAAAATGTCAGCTAACGTTGTGCCGCATACAACACTCGTAGTCTCTAATTGTTGCACATTCTCCCGTAAATTTACAACAGATTATGTTTGAATTGCCTATGAGATCGTGACAAAGAAAGTGTTCCTCCAATTGGATGATTGTATTTAACTGTATGCACGTCGTATTATAAGCTTGGCGAGGTGGTATTTTTCACAGAGCAACTTTACACCTTAGTAAGCATGCAGCTTTTTGTATTTAGTTTTCTGGCAACTTATATTAAGTTATTGTCTAAAATATTTCTAAATGCAGACAATTCATACCCCCATTAGGATTCGGGTTCCATTGCCATAGGTACTGAAAACTAGACACGGTTGGATTTTATGGTGGAACCGTATGTGCTATCAAATATCGCTTTCTTTCAATACCTGGAATATATATATAATATTATAAAATTATTATTGGTGAAATAGGTGTTAATAGATAGGCTATTATAATTAATAAATATTAAAGAAGAAACGACTCATTTTAAGTAAATATTTGGCCTACCGGTACGGCGAATAGCCTATAACTCGTAGCTTCCGTCACAATTGAGCATTTAAACAGCTCACGTTAATGCATAATATACTGATATATAAACCGGATAGAAAATTATAATAATATTCTCACATATAACATACTAGCATTAACCGTTCCGGCTTCGCCCGCGAAAATTGTAGTTGTAGAGAGTACACTTAGCAACGTCTCAATCATGAATGCTATGTTTGATTTATCGTTTTAATTCTGAATAATAATGATAATAATTTGGTAAAGACCGTAAACAATCAGACAATAAAGCAATATAGCACAACAATCCCCAACGTCATGTCGCATCCCATGTATAAAATTTGACTTACGACACTGTTTCCGATCACGAACTTAAAGAGGAAATAAGTGAGATACAGTATATTAAACACACTCACTAAACACAAAATCCATTTACCTAAATTTCTATGAAGAAAGTACACATCGTAAAATTACACAAGTAAAAAAACCTCTATGCCCACAATTTCCCCCTGAAAAACCCTTAGATACATGTCTGCTTATTTTTTTAAATCATTTGTTATTATGCCGAGTATCACATTCCCGAAGGAAACCACTCGTGAGATATTGTTATTCAATGAAATGCAGGTTTAACCCAGTTAACACCCCTTTAGAACCTGAATATCCCCAAAATCCTTCCTTAGTAGACGTTTTCGACATACAACAAACATATCCCCAAAATGTCATGTTTCTAACTTCAATAACTTTGGCTGGGCAATGATGAGTGAGTCAGTCAGGACATTTTCTTTCATTTATTTTTCAGAATTTCACTCCTCCCCATGAACCCCTAAAATTCGATTTATGAAAAAAAAAAAACGGTGGAACACCTATTTACTTATTTTTACACTGCTTTTTTCCCCTGAGTTTGATGAGTTAGTCAATCAGTTAGGACACTTTCATTCCTGTTCCCCCCCCCCTGAATTTCACCCCTCCCCATGGGCCCCTTTAATTGGATTTATGAAAAACGGTCGAACACCTGTTTACTTACTTATTTTTCAAGCTGGTCCCCCCCCCCCCCCCCGAGTTTAAGAGATACTTGCTCCGTTAGGTTTCCTTCATCCCCCACTTTTCACGCCTTTCACCTCATAATATACACCACATCGAAAAGCCCTTAGACACATGTCTGCTTATTTTTAATGGTTAGTTTATATGCGGAATATCGCATCCGCAAATGAAACGACCTGCGAGATATTGTTATTCAATAAAATGCAGGTCTAACCCCCTTAAAACCCCTTTAAAACATGAATATCCAAAAATCCATCCTTAGTGGACGTTTTCAATATACAATGTACATATCCCCAAAATTTCATGTTTCTAACTGCAATAGGTGGTGTTGGGGTAGCGCGCCTGCCTCTCACCCGGAGGCCCCGGGTTCGATTCCCGGTTCCGTCAGGGATTTTAAAACTGACTTGAGGGTTGGAACGGGGTGCACTCAGCCTCGTGAGGACAATTGAGTAGCTGTCTGACAGTGAGGCAGCGTCCCAATCACGAAAACCAAGATTAACGGCCGAGGGGACGCGATGCGCTGATCATGCGTCACCCCAATATCTTATGCCACAATTCGAGGAAAAACTCCGTCAATCAATACCTTATATTTTTAAAACAGTTAAATAGGGGACATTTATTTTTTAATTTTTTATTTATTTTCATACCGAGGATGTCCTTGAGGGCAAGGCCCTATAGTAGGACTATACATTGTTATATAATACGGAATATTAAATATTATTTAACATACAAAAACAAAGTTACAGAGTATTTTATAATGACAGTAAGTTACTATTCAAGGTTTTATTAATTTTATAAATTAGGAAGTATCAGAGTGTAGTTGTGAAGAATTGTTTGCAGGCTTTTTTGAATTTTAAGACAGGATTTATTGACTTTATATGTGCTGGGAGAGTATTATAATCCTTTATAGCCTGGTTAAATATGCTTTTGGTGCCGTATTTAGAGGTGTAGACCCTGGGAATTGCAAGGTTCTTGGAATTTCTGGTCGGTGTTATACTCATAGTTTTGTCCTTGTAGAGGAAACTTTATTGTGCCTTTATACGAGAGTTCTCCACTTTTATGTATGAACAGAGAAGCAGATACTTTTATACAGGTTTCTAGAAGGGGGATTCCTGAGATTCGAACTAAATCTGCTGTATGGGTAAGTAAGGGAAGGGAATACACTGCTTAATTGCCCTTTTCTGGAGAGTACTTACTTGATTTAATAATGTGGTAGTGCATCTTCCCCAAATACTGCACATATGTTATATGGTTATGTACTAGACTGTAATACAGTGTTTTTAATATATGAGATGGAAGAACATGTTGTAATTTGTATATTGCTCCTATTGCGGGAAGAATTTTTTGCTTAACTTTGTATATCTGTTCTTGCCAGCTCCGATGTTCATCAAAATTCAGGCCGAGATATTTTATTGATGAGACCCTTTCAATTACTGTATTATGTAGTGTTACAGGAATCATGGTTTCTTTGCTGTTGCTAGGTTTAGTGAAATATATATAGTTTGTCTTTTTTGTACTAGGCAGCAATCCATTTAATTTACACCTGTTGTCCAGGACTTTTAAATCATCATTTATTTTTGTTGCAAGTTCTTGTTTGGATTTTGCGCTATATATTAAACTGATATCATCAGCAAATAGTGTTAAGTGGCCCTGTAGCAAACAATTATTGATATCAAAATTCAGCAATTCTTCTAGGTTTGTGCTGTGTCTTGTGTGGGGTTTCGCCTAGGACACCAAGCTAGGCTCATCGGCGGGCTCTTGGTGTCCCCGCCCGGACCCCCACAGGAGTAACGAACTACGCGCTACCTCCCTTTATATTGAGTGCAACTGCACTACTTTGCTGCGAGAACTAAAAGTTCAAGCAGCCATAACCTCCCTATGAAGGCTTCCAAAAAGATGGTATATTGGCTTTCACGGCCGGTGAATTAAAACTCGGCAATTCTTCTAGGTTTGTGCCGTGTCTTGTGTGGGGTTTCGCCTAGGACTCCAAGCTAGGCTCATCGGCGGGCTCTTGGTGTCCCCGCCCGGACCCCCACAGGAGTAACGAACTACGCGCTACCTCCCTTTATATTGAGTGCAACTGCACTACTTTGCTGCGAGAACTAAAAGTTGAAGCAGCCATAACCTCCCTATGAAGGCTTCCAAAAAGATGGTATATTGGCTTTCACGGCCGGTGAATTAAAACTCAGCAATTCTTCTAGGTTTGTGCCGTGTCTTGTGTGGGGTTTCGCCTAGGACACCAAGCTAGGCTCATCGGCGGGCTCTTGGTGTCCCCGCCCGGACCCCCGCAGGAGTAACGAACTACGCGCTACCTCCCTTTATATTGAGTGCAACTGCACTGCTTTGCTGCGAGAACTAAAAGTTCAAGCAGCCATAACCTCCCTATGAAGGCTTCCAAAAAGATGGTATATTGGCTTTCACGGTCGGTGAATTAAAACTCAGCAATTCTTCTAGGTTTGTGCCGTGTCTAGGGTCAGGGAAGCCATTAGAAATATTCAGACACCCCGACAATTTCAATCGAAAGGAAGAAATTGAACATGTGCGTAATACATGGATCCCGGCCCTTAGGAACACCAAGGCCAAGATATAACGCACACGTCAACCTGAAGAACCTTCCCGCTACAGCCCGGCAGTCACCCAGGGAGCACCTGACCCTCACAAGCTCGGTCGCCTAAGCCGGAGCACGCACAGCACCTCGCAACATGTACGCGAGACCAGACGATCCATCCGGAATGCGAAGAGAACGCTCGGCTCACCATGCTAATTTGAAGATCCAAAACTACCTTCCAGCCGTTAGTTCATCGCCAAGATCCACCCAACCAACAGTCATATTCAAACAACAATACCCCACTACAAACCGTTACCCATTATTTCAAGTCTCTTCCTCATTCCACTGCTGACCAAGGAAAGGAGCGGAACCCTTGATAATGCCGGACGCAGTTTCCGGTGAAATGTCGGGAGATATCCTGTCTGGACCGCGGCCTACAAGCCCGAAAAACTTGTACTTAATTACTAATGAGTTCATTCAGAAAGTGAAAGGAATAAAAATAAATATTGACAACACAATGCATTCCTTTGATGTGAAGGATATGTAGGCTATTCAAATAGAAAAAAAATTGCTAGGGCATGTATACTAAATATAAATAGAAGAGTTCATGTCCTTTCTTTAATTTACCCTCAACACAAAATCTTTTAAATTCAATAAGAAAGTAGGCCTATGTAAAAAAGTGGAAGGATTATGCATGGGGTCTCAATCTTCAGGCATATTGGCTAACATATGTATATATTACATAGAGAGTAATTTACTCGGATTATTAATACAATCCAAGGAATTACATATTGGAGAAGGTATGTGGATGGCATATTTGTTGTACTCAACAGAAAAAGAGATTAAGGCCAATGTCCAATTCGCTGTCAAAATAGAAAAAGGCACTAAACTTTTTATATAGCCTATAAACATTAAATGGGATGAAAGCTACTTTCCTTTCAGCATGTATAGAAAATCAACCCAAACATCCAACATAATAAAAACTGATTCTATACACCCAGGTTCTCATAAGAAGGCCACATTCTACAGCCTGATCTACAGAGCAATTATCACACCATTGACCCCAGATCTTTACAAAAGAGAAATTGAAACTATATATAAAATGGGAAAACTCGTGGATAATCTTCATTATGTAAACAAAATAATTGGAAGAATAGCAAAATGTAGTATGGAATATTGAAGAGTCGAAGATCAGACAGAGAGGATATCAAGGCAATTGAAACAGGGTGTTTCAGAAATACGTTGGCAAACTTTCGGGATGGGTTCCTGACACCGACAGAAGAAAACCATGCCATATGACCATGTGTCCCCGACCCCTTTGTTGTCCCGGGAGCGAGTGGTCGACACATGGGTATACTCATCAGGTACGATTGATTCCAACCGCACAACGGCATTGCGTTATGCACGGATCGACAGGCTTTGCCGCATTGGACTGTATCGTACCGCTAGATGACGACGTGTGACCGTGGAGACGTGTGTACATAGTCATGTGGCATTAGTCTGTCTTCACGGTCTTCATCTTCCAGGACAGATGGTTGGGCAGAGGAGGACCCATTCCATTGCCTGCACGGTCGCCAGACCTCAATCCGTTGGACTTTTATCTGTGGAGGCACCTGAAACAATTGGTGTATGCCATAGCCATCCCGGATGTGGAAACTCATCGACGTATCCTGGACGCCTGCGACACCATTCGTCACCAGTCCGGAGTCTTTGATGGGACGTGTTCATGCATGTTTCGACGCAAGAGCACTTATTGTGAGCTGTGTGTAGTGAAGTGCTATCAGTGTACCAATGTGTTCAACAGTCCCTCCCGGGAAAACAAAGGATTCTGGGACACCTGTGCATATGACAGTTTTTCCTTCTGTCGGTGTCAAGAACCTTTTTTGATACGAGTTCTTGTGTTAAACACTTCCAAACAGGCTGGGAATTAATGCGTCACTTTACATGGTTCTTTCATTATTAAATCGAAAATGAAGGATTTTGGGACATATGTGTGTATGAACTTTTCTTTCTTGTTTTGGTGTAAGGAACCGATCCCCAAAGTTTGTAAAATTATTTCTGAAACACCCTGTATATCGGAATGTTGATTGAATAGCAAAATCTGGGATGGAAGGTCTAAAACTGTAATTGACTATGTAATAACAGATAAACTATTAGGGGAAAGTGTGAGACAAAGGTTATTGCGAGTGAGTATCTAGATAGTGACGAGACTCGTAGTGGCTGACTTTAACTATAAGGCTGAATGTACTGTAAGTACTAGAAAGGTACCTAGAATAAAGGAGTGGAAATTAAAGGAGTTTCAAGACCTAATAATACAAAAACTACCAAGGAGTGAAATACAAAGTGCTGAGGAGGAATGGACTTGTTCTAAACGACGTTATTGGAGTGTGCAGTAGAAGTATGCGGTAAAACAAAGGAAAACATTAATGAGAAAGAAACTAGTTGATGGAGCGAAATAGTTAAAAGGTCTATGAAAGATGGAATTGTAGCAAAGAAAAATAAGATGTGGAAAAACAAAACCAAGTGCAAGGTATCATACTACAGGATCACCAAAAAAAAAAAAAAAAGCTGACCTTGAATAAGACTAGACACAAGAAATTACTAGTAAAAAGGATTGTGAAGGAGGAGAAGATTAAATGCTGGGAGATATTCACACAAAAACCTGAAGAGAACTGTAAAGGTAATTGGAAAATGTTGTATGGAATATTGAAGAGTCGAAGATCAGACATAGAGGATATCAAGGCAATTGAAAAAGAGGATGGAACTATATATCGGGAATGTTGATGGAATTTGGGGAATTTGAGAGGAGATGAATAAATATTTCGACTGGCTGTTGTATGGGAAGGTAGAGGAGAACGAAAACAAGGAATCTAATGTAATGGAAGATAAAGAAGAAAGCCTCATTACATGGGCAGAAACAGTAAATGCCCTGGATCTCATGAAAGCAGGAAAGTCACCAGGAATAGATGGACTGTCGGCGGATATGATCAAAGCAGCAGGCATAGAGGTCTAATCTGGAAAGAAAACAAGATACCAGACAACTGGAAAAGGGGAATTATCATACCATTTTTCAAGAAAGGGAGTAGGAGGAAGTGATCGAATTATACGGGAATTGCATTGCTGTCACACCGGCTCAAGGTAATAGTAAAGATCATTGATAAGAGATTAAGGACAAAGAGGAACAGCATGGTTTCCAACATAACGGAGGAACAGTAGACCTTGTTGTTGCAATAAGACAGATATGGAAAAATACTGGGAAAAAGGGAAGGATGTGATTGTTGTATTTTTTGACTTGGAAAAGGCCTAGGACAGTGTGCCTAGAAGTAAAATATAGAAATGCTTACGTATACTGGGGACTCCAAATTCCTTGACAGTAAAATCATAATGTTATATGAAGATTGTGAAACCTGTGTTCAGATCGGAAATGAAGATCAGAATGGTTTCAAACTGAAACAGGGCAGTGCACTCGCTCCACTTCTTTTCATTGCTCTCATGGATGTGATTATTAAGGAAATAAAAGCTATGGAGCCAGAGAATTTGAACGCATTAATATTTGCAGACGATGTTGCCATCTGTGGAGAGACAGAGGAAGAGATGCACAGGAGGCTGGATTGTTGGAGTAACAAGTTTAAAGATTTCATATTAACTGTCAGTAAACCAAAAACAGTAGCAATGATGATGAGCAAAACATAGGCTCTTACCTGCCAACTCTCCCGAATTAGGCGGGAGACTCCCGATTTCAGACCATTTCTCCCGCCCTCCCGCTTAACGTATTAAATCTCCCAATTTTCCAAAAATCCCACGCGTAATTCCGGATTGAATGTGCGAGATGACACTCCAGCCATCTATCGAACGGATCGACTTTACGTGTTTTGAAGTTATATCTCGATACCGCAGTTTCGCTCTGTATCGATAATCGACAACTGCGTACTAACTCCAGCGTCGCTTCCTGCTGTTATAAAAAGTTGGCTTCGGATACATCTTTGTTTGAAATAGTCGATGGTTAATTCTTCTGTGGTTAATTCAGTGCTTGTTCCTAAATGTTTTGGATAATGACCTGTGGGTGATAGGTAGTAGTACGCTGCGGAATATTCTATATGTTTCGCACGTGACATTATATGATTTGTGTATAACTTTGTTAGATGTTGTTGGCGTTAATATGCCGGTAGGCTATTGTGATTTTTCGATCTGAGTGATTGCGTCTGTTCCTTGGTAATATGGCGAAGAAATATGATGTGACACTTTAATGTGTGTACAAAGATAACTTTTCGCATATAACTGAGTCAAGAAGAGGCGCAACATTTGCATTTTGTAGTGTCTGTAGGTGTGATTTTAGTATCTCGCATAGTGGAAAGGGGGACATAACATTTTCCAAAACGAAGTTTTTTGTAGATAAATTTCCTAGCATGTTAACAGACACTCAAGACAATTTTGATGAGGAAATGGATGCTTTACATTCCCAATTCTGTAATTTCCAACTTGAGGATGTGACATCTATTGAGGAAGAAGAGGGAATTGATGTGAAGTGGGCACTGGTAGGGCAAATGAAATGTAGTGGTGGGGTACTCAAATATGACAAATTGTCTAAAGTTATGCTTTCCATTCTGACCATTCCACACAGTAATGCAGAGTGTGAGAGGATGTTCAGTCTTGTCAGAAAAACAAGAACACAGTTCAGGTCATCTCTCTCCGACAAGACTTTGGACAAACTTATAACTCTGAAGTCGATTCAGAAAGGGAAGTGTTTTGAGCAAGAATATAGCAAGACCTTTTTCAAGAGGGCAAAATGAGCCACAGTCACCTGCAACAAGGACCAATAATAAAATTACTCAGTCTTAAATACATTTGTAAACTGGGATGTCATATCATGTTAGTCATGTACAGTTTAATAGTGTAACTTATATATTTGCTGTAATGTCTTAGCCTGTGTATGTATTATGTTGCATCTCCCCCCCCCCCCCCCCCCGCCGCGTCGAATCTCCCGATTTTTCATTTTGAGAGGTTGGCAGGTATGGGCTCAGTGTAATCTGTTGATGGGGGAGGAATCGAATGTGTGGAAAGTTTTGGTTATCTTGGACGCACAATTTCAAATCAGGGGAGTGGTATGCTGGAAGTCCAAAATAGTGTATCAAAGGTTTCTACTTTCTTCTACCAAGTGCGGAACCTAGTCTGGGATGAGGCAGTCCCTATAAGAACTAAGCAGACAATGTTCCAAGGATACCTGCTGCCTATCATGACGTACAGCTTAAAGAGTTGTCTTATTGAAGAGAGACATCAGTGAATTACAGTCATGTGAAATGAAATTTTTGAGGTGAGCTCTGCAGACAACTAGGAAAGACCGAATCAGAAATGACTGTATTAGGAAAGATATGCAGATAACCTTGACAATGGAAGAGAGACTGCGTATTGCAAGGTTGAAGTGATTTGGTCATGTACAAAGGATGCCGGAGACACGTATCACCAGACAGTACTTGCGATGGAAGGTACCGGGGAAGAGACCCATTGGATGTCCCAGAAGAAGGTGGATAGACCAAGTTAAAGATCTCCTAACGAGAGGGCTGACGTTCCAAGATATTAAAGGAGAAACTTATAATTGAGTTAGAGGCATATCTCCCACTCAAATCCTACTCGGCTCGCTGGAAGGCTCCCTAGATGATGATGGATAGCAAAATAAATTTACAACCTTTCTAAACAGAACTGTAAAAGGAATACAAAATCCCTTAAACTTGATGTTTTATTATTATTATTATTATTATTATTATTATTATTATTATTTAACATTATATGGGCTAACTAACATATTTTGATAACATAACCTTAAAATAGCAATGAAAATATCGAACACTTACAGCAACAAAAGTTTCAATTCCCATTAGGCGAACAAACAGGAATTATTCCAAAATGCAGGAGTTTACCGATTAAAATTTACTTTTGTCGCTCTAGAAGAAATATGCATGTGAGATATTGGGAATACATCAACCGCTGAAATCAACAAATAATACTCTGCAATGTAGCTTACTGTACATGAATATATTAGAAAAGTTTGAAATTTACACACATCAGAGATTAAAGTCTGATGACATAAATAAAATAATACAAGAAAGCAATCCTTTATTCAATATTATCGTAGAGTAGGCCTACTCACGTAACAAAGAGTGTATGATAAAGCCGCCATAAGTGAAACAGCCTTAATGCCTGTAACATACCTCTTAGCCCTCCTTGTCCCTCTACACACACACACACTTGGTCTTGCTGCAGGCAGGCCATAGAGCACCCCCATTATTCCATCCACTGGGATAAATAATTTACGACAAACATTCAACTTAACAATTTTCATTCAACTCCAGAATTGAAATAGATTTTTCCTTCAGTGTCTTTGGAGGACAAGCTGCCATAGGTTCCATCACATTGCCTAAGATTTTTCAAGCATAGCAAGCAAGCTTCACGACCTTGTCATAAAATTAAAATTAATCCAAACATGCAACAATATAATAATGAAAATAACTCAATACACAACAAGTCCCCCAACGGTATCTAAAGTGGAAGAGGTGGACTCTGGAACAGTATAGATGGCGGACGAGGCAACCTAATGCTCAGGTTAATAAGGGCAAATGGTTGCCATATATCAATTTTGAGGGCACGGCGGTCCCACATGTTAGTGGCGGTATCCCGACTGCGTCTGTTCACATGTTAGTGGCGGCTGACATACCAATACTCGGAAGTGGAACTCTGAATTTAACTCGACTGAAAACTCTGTCAAATATCCAAGTTAATCAACATGAATAGTATACCTATACAAACATATTACCCCAGTGGGTCCAATCCCACGGTTGAAAAACCGCTTGTGGTCTATTTGGATTATGGGGAGACCACAGTAGTGTGCCATGAGGTAAATCGGAGTGCTTCAAAACCCCGCAAAGGCAAAATCAGACCAAATTCAAGAGTTTGGTTATTGACTTTTAATGTCAACTCCCTCTTGAAAATGGGAAAACTTAAGAATATTCTTGACAAATCTTGACAATGGAGAATTCGAATCATCGCTTTCCAAGAATCAAGGTAGCTTGCCACGGTGGGTGAGTGGTTATAGTGTCGGACTACCAACCCCAAGATTGCAGGTTCGCCCCTGGCCATGGTAAGTGATTTTTGAAGGCGACAAAAATCACGATACTCATGTCATACGTTGTTGGCATGTTGGAGAACCCATTTGAATTCAGTAGGCCGTGTTCAATGGCAAAATTAATCTCGGGATTTTCCGCCAACACAAAGTTCCCTCTACTTGAAAGCGCTGTAGTTTCAAGGAGCTTAGATATCTAACGTCCTTGACTTTCATAGCGTTCAAAGGAACGACGAAATTCGACATGCAAGCTACCCTCTGGGTGTCAATTAACAAAGCTTGCACCAGGCACCCGAGGCCATACGATATTATTATTATTATTATTATTAAGAATCAAGGTATACTGATGAACACCCTTTTGACATGCAAGGGTACAGAATATATAAAGGAAAGCTTGGTGTAAGAGTTATGCCAAATTGTCCTCAATTCGGTACTGGATTTATAGTAGACAAGACAGTACTTGATTAGAACGTTGATAAAGTAGACGAATTCTGGAACTTGTTAGACGATGTTCTTCAGAGAATCCCGATAAACCATGTTAAGTTCTTAATGGGTGATTTCAATGCCCAGATTGGCAAAGAAAAAGAGTACAAATACTGGGTTGGTAAATGGTCACGTCGTAAGCAAACTAATAGGAATGGCATGAGACTAATAGAGATATGCAGGAACCATGATTTATTTTTTAAATCAACATTTTTCAAGATAAAATCCTCAAAAACTAAGACTTGGATTTCACCAAATTCACTATTGGGAGAATTTCAGTTGGACCACTTACTGATCTCTCGTTCCAACACGGCAGAAATCGTGAAACTTGAAGTCGTCAAAGGATTAGATCTGGACTCTGACCATTACCCCACAAAATTCTCTTTGGACATAATCCCAGAAAGGAGGAAATTCGCTCCAAAGTTACCACCCCGTCGATATGATGTCCATCTTATACAAAATAGTATGGATTTCATGCAAGAGACACAAAAGTTAACCCCACAGAATTGGCAGCAACTTCAAGCTGAACTTCTAAAAACAGCTGAAAAAATTGTACGTCTAACCAGGGTACGGAAACATGCATGATCAGGGTGTCTACCGGTAACGAAAGTAACGAAAAAGTAACGAATTTTACAAATGGGTAACGAAAGTAACGAAAAAGTAACGAATTTTACATACGGGTATAGAAAATTTTCCGAAGGCGGATTGAATCATTTAAACTCGCGCCTCTAGGCTCAGAGATTGCGATGGAGCGAGTTTCACGCAAGCGGCGCCGATTGCATAAGCTATATTTCCCCGTGCCCGACCTCGAGTAAATGCTTACTGAGGATACCCTGAGTGGTGTACATCGTTCAGCGTATATTTTCGGCATCAAGATGACTTTTTAGTTTTGTGTGAAATATTTATCTGTGTTATTAGGAAACCTGACTTTTCGCGAGACGTTTATTCGCGAAAACTTCTGAAATTAATCAGAAACCTCGCATTTCTCGCATTTATTTGGAGACTATGTCAAATTGAAGTCCAGAAATAACGCGAAATAATTTAATGTCGCAATCTTGCGAAATGTTACCCTTTCGAAAAAGGATTTTGAAAAAGCTTCGAAATACCTACCTACCTATAACTTATTTTAAAAATCTGTCTCGTAAATTTGCGACATCCAGTATGGTTAATTCGAAATTCCGTTATATGTCGATTTTTCCTTCGAACTTTGGTTTCATCGGATATATTATAATCTAACCGGTTATTTCGAAAACTTGTATAATTCGTGATTCGCATTCGAAAGAAAACGTGTCCTCTAGTCGTATAATTCTTAATATTTGATATCTACTTCGAACATTCATACCCAAGACGGCCGGCTGACCGCACGACTTGTCTGCGGGAATCTCGTCAAATGGACCGAAATCGACGTCAGTTACGTAAAATCATAAAACCCGTACCCTAGCGTGAACTTGTGACCACGAGGACTGCGGGAATCCCGTCAAAGGTGATCGGGCACCAATCACGAAACATTCCGAAACATACTCTCTATTTTTCCTTATGTCCGTATACTCAAAAGCGTACGGGGAGCGAGAAGTGCATTAACCCACTTAGATATGGCAGCCTACGTAGCGTCGCGATACTAATTTCTCCTCGTGATCCACCCTGAACTGATGAACTCCCAACCACAGCATAGGGACAGCGGGAATCACGGCGCCGGCCATACAACTTGTCCATAACTACTCGTGAATTTTAACCATGTCCAACCTTGAGCTTGCCTCCACCATTCTGTCAGGACGAATAGACAATCGTTCAACGGCCGGGTGCGGCGCGGTATGCACAATATCGCGAGGACAACGTGAATCTCGTAAAACGGCCGAGAGCGGCAGCGTTTGTGGTACATCGCGATATTTATCCTCATTCAATGACGAGGACAACTGGATTATTGTCAAACGGACAGCAAGTGGCGCCGATTGCGTAATAATGCTATATTTTCTCGTGCCCGACCTCAAGGACAATGGAAATCTCGTCGAACGACTAAAAGTGACACCGATTATCTAAATCGCGATATTTATCCGTGTTCTATCGCGAAAACTACGGGAATCTCGACAAACGGGTGAGACCAGCGGCGATCGTGTAACATCTCGAAATTTTTCCGTACCTGACTGCGAAGACAGAATTCGGTTACAATCACATAACGTCCCATAAATTTCTTCGTGATCTACCGCGGTGACAAAGGAAATCTCGCTAAACGGTCAAGAGCAGAGCAACCTCTTGGCAATTATAAAAACGCCTTGTGCACAAGACGACATATTATCTGAAACATTTGATAATAAATATCTATTATTTATTTATTATTTTCAATTTTTTATAACACCCTAAGTGAATTGTATTTACCGCTTTAAACACAGTACATTGTTGTTTTTCTTCACCGCGTGATGAGCCCCTTTACTTGCAGACCGCAGACGTATCTTTAATTCAAAGGTAACTAAAATTCACTAAAAGGTAGCTAAAAAGTAACTAATTTTTACTTCATCCTTACAGTAGACACCCTGCGTCAAGAAGATTCTCTCGTAAGTCGTAATTTCTTTTGTGATTTGCGTAACCTTGTTTTTTTGTGCAAGTTTGTGTAAGTTCCTCACTTGGCAGTGAGCTCCATAGCTGCGATTTCGGAATGGTGAGTCAGCTGATTGCCGTACCGCATACTGATTGGTGGTATATTACGGACAAACAGTTGTCAAGCCTACGTGAATATGTGGTAGCGAATTCGATGTGTAATCCATACGAATGATTGTATGCATTTTCTTTAAACACACAATTATGTTCTCTTACGTTTAAATATTGGTTAAACATACTACTCGATGATTGATAATTGTTTACATTTTTGGAATTTTATGCTGAATTCATACTTTGCCAATAAAGACACGCAGGTATTTCGTGTACCCTCATTCGCCCTTGCCACAGTATACTGCGCATGATGAAATCTATAATTTAAAAAATCTTCCTATTTTTGACTTCCGAAGGTTGGCAGGTATGCACAGCATAGGGACAGCGGGAATCACGACGCCGGCCATACAACTTGTCCTTAACTACTCGTGAATTTTAACCATGCCCAACCCTGAGCTTGCATCCACCATTCTGTCAGGACGAATAGACAATCGTTCAACGGCCAGGTGCGGCGCGGTATGCATAATGTCGCGAGGGCAACGTGAATCTCGTAAAACGGCCGAGAGCGGCAGCGTTTGCGGTACATCGCGATATTTATCCTCATTCAATGACGAGGACAACTGGATTCTTGTCAAACGGACAGCAAGTGGCGCCGATTGCGTAATAATGCTATATTTTCTCGTGCCCGACCTCAAGGACAATGGAAATCTCGTCGAACGACTAAAAGTGACACCGATTATCTAAATCGCGTTACTTATCCGTGTTCTATCGCGAAAACTACGGGAATCTCGACAAACGGGTGAGACCAGCGCCGATCGTGTAATATCTCGAAATTTCTCCGTACTTGACTGCGATGACAGAATTCCGTTACTATCACGTAACGTCCTATAAATTTCTTCGTGATCTACCGCGGGGACAAAGGAAATCTCGCCAAACGATCAAGAGCAGAGCAAATGTTTCTCGCCCCCTCCGCTGCTTTCGTCCCTCTATTGAATTCAAAGAGAAGAATATGTCGGAAATGTTCCAATTTCTCCACTTGGCACTCCATTTTCGAGCGTCCACAACTCCTCCCACTATTTTCATAACACGAAACTTCAATATGTAAAATCAAGAGCAAATTGCGACGGCTTTCCTGAACGTGGGGAGTCACTAAGGTCAAAACGCCTTGTGCACAAGACGACATATTAGCTGAAACAACTCATTTGATAATAAATATCTAGTATTTATTTATTAATTTTAATTTTTTTATAACTCCCTAAGTGAATTGTATTTACCGTTTTAAACACAGTCTATTGCTGTTTTTCTTCACCGCGTGATGAGCCCCTTTGCTTGCAGACCGCAGACGTATCTTGAATTCAAAGGTAACTAAAAGGTAACTAAAAAGTAACTAATTTTTACTTCATCTTTACAGTAGACACCCTGATGATGGACCGATGAGTGTAAACACCTCATAACCTAAGACAACAAGCATGGGTGAACTGGATGTGCAACAAGAATGAAAGGATGCTACAATATCTTCAACACGTTAGAAAAACAGTAATAAAATCGCTAAGAGTGATTCGTGAAAAACATGAAACCACTAAATTAAAAGATATAGAAGAGGACTTCAAGAAACATCATTCTAGAAATTACTATACAACATTCAAGTAGAAATTAACTAAATATGCCCCACCTTCTCTCTAGTTTCAAAACGGCCTTGGGGACATCGCCCACTCCAACTCTGAAAATTGTGCCCTTCTTGTAGATTATTTTGGTAAACTACTAAATTGTGAGAAACCCCAGGAAGCATTTCAATTTTGTCATACTCTACGGAATCCTGACCCGGAACCACCAGACCTACAGGGAATTTGGGTAACAATCCAATCCATGTAAAAAAACAAAGCGTCGGGAGAGGACCAGATCGTTGCAGAACTATGGAAACATGTAGGTAGGTGAAAACCTCATCATCAAACTCAAAGAAATTGATGAAATCTGGCAAACTGAAAAAAATCCTCCAGATTGGAAGATGGCGATCATCCATCCATTATACAAGAAAGGTAGCAAAACATATCCAAACAATTACTGAGGGATCTCATTACTCTGCTTCATTCAACTCCATAATGGAATTCGTTAGGTCCATATTTACAAAGCATTTCAATTTTGTCATACTCGACGGAATCCTGACTCGGAACCACCGGACCTACAGGAAATTTGGGAAACAATCCCATCCATGAAAAATAACAAACAGTCGGGAGAAGACCAGATCTTTGCAGAACAAATCTAAATTTGCATTGTTTACATTTCATAACAAATTAACCTACATCATTAACATTTTCCAGAAAAATGACTGTAAAATAGCCTTTAGAACAGTTAACACCAATCAGAAAAAATTCTTTAACTCCACAAACATTAATCAAAGTAACAAATTCAGTAGATCAGGTGTCTACAAATTGAAATGCCAACAATGTCATGCTAATTACGTAGGTCAAACGGGAGAGCGTTTTTTACGAGAGACGCTGAACATGTTAACGCCACGAAACATAAAAAATTCTCGGCAATGGCTAGCCACATGCAGGAAACCGGCCACAAATTTTCAGACATAAACAAAGATTTACACATTCTTCATTTTGACAACAAAGGATCTACAATGAATGTCTTGGAACAGTTCGAAATCAATTTAGCCCAGAGATCCAACCCAGCAGAAAATCTCAATGAAATTTATTGGGAGTCCAACGTTCTTTATGATAAGCAGACCATATAATTAGAACCAAATTTAAAAAACCACCATAGATTCTGGCCCCAGACCATAAATGTTCATCTTAAGCACACAGTAGCAGCCCAGCTGCCTCAGTCATCCTCCCGGCCCAATGACCTTTCTCTCCCCCTCCCTCCCCCCCCCCCTCCCTCTCCTTCTCCTCTTCCCCTTATGCGTTACCGATTCCCCGCCACGCGACCACACATCTTACGAGTCACAGCCTTCACAGCCATTCCACCAGTGACCTCCATACAGACCACATTGAACCAGGTTACTTAATTGAATCAGTTTTGTCGTTCATACCGTACTTATTCATCATATTTATGTTTCCTTTCTTCTTTTATATATTTTTCTTTATTTCATTTTTCTTCCACCGGGAAGCTTCTATTTTCCATACATATAGTTAATGTATTCTCATTCACAGTTAACTCCATAGACAGGTTATGGTCATCAGCCCATTCTCCTTCCTCTCAATTTTCAACGGCCGTAATTTAATTTGCATTAAGTCAGCATAATGGTTTATGGATTTTTAAATAAAATTGTTTAAATTTTTAATTTTAGAATATAATTATTCTAATTTGTTTTGTCTTTTTTGGATAGACTCAGCGCAAGGAGAACATAGGAATCTCTTCTGAGCTATCCAATTAGAAGAAGCCTCCGTCATATTTTTCGCATGGGATAAACCCATTAGATTACATCACATAGTGTCAACGCACTGAGTGTCAACAGCCACTATTAACATCACGCAATGATTTCTACAGCGCAACTTAAAGTTAAAAACAAAACTGTTCACAAACATCCTCATGTGGCCAATCGTTCCACTGGACAACATCGTCACAAAATGACGTAACAAACATCAGTTCATTTTTTAAGTGTTTTAATGTGTCTTTTAACGTATTTTAACATGTTATTTTCAGTGTAAAATATGTGTTCATGTACAGTATGCTTTATAAGTATGTTGTTGATGTAGTTAGATTCATGATTGATTGTGCAATTATTTTAAGTTCAGGGCTGAAGATGGACCTTTAACTGGTCCGAAACATGTACCCGACGTAGATATTTCATGATAGTATTCATTGACGGAGTCTTCCTCAAAAGATTGGTATATTGGATCTCATTACTCTCGGTAACTTACAAAATTTTGTCCAAAGCCCTTTTGAACCGTGCCTATCTTCAACTGGATCCGCAGATTGGTGAATACCATGGTGGGTTCCGGAAAGGCCGATCGTGTACAGTGCAAATTATCAATTTGAAAACTCAATGTCTTACTTCCGTAAAATGTCAAACAAAAATTATTACTTTTGTTGACTTTGCAAAGGCTTATGACAGCATTGACCGTGAATCCCTTGTTGCTGTACTCTCAGGATTTGGATTAGATCGCAAGACAACATCAATCGTCAAAGATACCCTCTTGAATAAAAGTTCAATGGTTAAATTTATGGGAGGACTGAGCTCAGAATTTTCAATTGATACAGGAGTGCGCCAAGGAGATGGATTAATTGTGCGCTCGAAAAAGTCGTCCGAGAATGGAGACGAGCTGGTGCACCATCCCATAGACTAGGACCAAAACTCAAAGGGATAACACTCGACTGTTCGGCATTTGCGGATGACATGGCATTAATTGCTCCAAACATTCCAGATGCCCAGAAACAACTTGACTTACTCAAAGAACAAGCAGCAAAAATCAGCTTACGGATTTCTTTTGACAAAACAAAATTTGTGACGGATATTAAAACTGCTCCGAATACACTCCGCATTGGTAATTGTAAGGTCTCCCGAGTGAAAGACTGCAGTATTTAGGTGAATGGATCAATGAAACTGGCAACGAAAGAAAATCTATAGAAGCAAGACTACAGAAAATGGACATAACAACATTAAATGCCTGTATTGGAATTGTAAAATTCAACGTTATAAAACAGTAGGAATGCAAAATCATGCGAACAATTTTGGGACCAAGAATCAAAGATGGAATTCACCTTCCAAAACCTAATGCTGACGTCTATTTAAAAATTACCAAAATCACAGACACAATCCGTATGAGAAGGATCCAATTCATGGGACATTTGAGCAGAATGGACCCAACTAGGTTTAACAAATAAAATCCATATGTTCTTGCAGAAAAAGGCAACAAAGTCTAATTGGTACTAACAGGCGGAAAAGGACTTGGCCGAATTAGGTTTCCGCAATCTCAAGGATCGAGAGGAAATTAGGTAAATTACTCATACGCGGGGTTTTTGGGGGAGAAGAGCGAAGACCTACCAGACACGTCTGGTCGCAGCAACGATGACTCTCTCAATCGTTGCGCATGAAGTGTTATTGGGCAAACATCAAGGCCAATAAGTGTTGATTCCGCATGGTCCTAGGAGACCCATTCGCGCAGAAGAACGCAACAAAATGTGCATGTCAGATAGGAAGCAATGGTTTTCTAGTGAGCATTGTGTTTTTTTTATCATGTCGGACCCTATACCTCCGGAACTTCTAATGTCTTATATTGTTTTGTAAATAAACCAAAATATTTCCTTCTTTAAGAAACTCAATTAAAAGGATTGTTTACTTGTATTATTCAGCAAGACCCAGTAAATGACAGGAGTCGCTACCGTCGGACAGTTGAAACCAGGCCTTTCTTCACATGCATTACAGAAGTTCACCACAACGTGTCCAGGAAATGGTCCAAGGAACATAAAACAAAGTTCAGCAAGTAAATGAAAGATTACTGGTCCAATAGAAAGGCTCAAATTTTCAGCACAAAAGCAACCACCAAACAATCCACCAAAAACACCAGAAGTGGCAGACACCAGCTTCAGCACAAGCACCGTGGTCGATAGGTGGCCCAAATGACCAAACAAGAAAAGAGGATAATGTACGGAAATCTCAAATATTGTATTCATTAACGTCTACAGTAAAATTGATGTTACCTTTTCTTCATAGGCTATATATAACTTGGAGAAAATCTGAAAAATCCAGACATTACAGGTTAAAGAAATAATTAAAAACGTACCTCCGAAGCTTTTGCTAAGCTGACTCGACTCGGCGTTCCAGATTTTAACCCTCCGTTACACACGTTCCCAGCCGTAACACTACTACGCGCACGTGGCTTAAGGCCCCTTGTCCACGACAAGTTTTTCCGCCGGAACGGTACTTTCGCCTTACGGCAGACAAACTGGGGAGCCTTGTCCTCAGAAACGGCACTCATTCAGTCGAGTTGAGTCTCGAGTCTGTGCACTATGGATATACATGGTATGAAAAAATGTATAAATGGTATGCAACCTTATTATTGTGTTATATTATCTCCGTAAAAAGCGACGACGTCACAGAATGTACTGTGTTCATCCATTAATGCAATATCGCTGTAAATTTGGTGCATTTAATACGTTGATCGAAAAATTGAGAGAAGGCAACGCTGACCATTTTAATTATTTCAGAATGTCAGAAGAAACATTTGATAAATTATTGGTAATCCTACACTAGTCTTTGAGACATGGAGACACCAATACGCCTCGACAAATCACAAAATATGTTTAAAAGAAGGCAATAGTCACAAATAGAAATGAAAATACTCGTCAACTCTCTAAATGTCCGATATCAATCTGAAACATATTACTAGGAATTGTCTTTAAGTGTAGTTTTAGAATGCATTAGATAATTCCAAAATGTCCGAAACATTGGATATTGTGGACGCTGGGCTGGTGTAAGATGAAAACAGGGGTATGTACTGGAACAGACAGAACTGAAGGTGATGATGTTCATTCATAAATGGAGACTCTTCGTAAGCCGCAACACTGGTACTGCTTGAGGCTTGTTGTGTTTGATGCGACAATGGACCTCCGACAGTTTGGTATCCACGTGGTGCATTATAGTGATTGTACTATTGAGGGGACAGTTGAACGGTTTGTGGTGGAATGGTACTGTTGTTTCGTTTGTACTTGATATTCCTAATCAGTTCGAATTGAAAGTCGACAACATCATCATCATCATCATGGGATTTGTCTCCAGTTGAAGCATCAATGATAGACTTTTTTTGCCCTATTCATTTAGGTATTAGGAAATCACTTTCGAAAGCTTTTGTCTGGAGCATAGCTCTCTATAGAAAGGGAAACTTGGACTGTTGGAACAGCAGAAAAGAGGAGATTTGAAGCTTTTGAAATGTGGTGTTACAGGAGAATGATGATGAACAGATGGGTAGACAGGGTTACGAATGAAGAGGTATTAAGACGAGTGGCGACTACAAATGAAGAGAAGAGAAAAAAGTTGGTAGCGCACATACTAAGACACCCAGGAATAGGAAACTTACGTTATGGAACGAAGGGTCGAGGATAAGAACTGTAGGGGTAGACCAAGGTTAGAATATGTTAAATAGATAGTCTCGGATGTAGGGTGTAGTAGCTATGTAGATATAATAATGTTATTGGTTTTACGTTCCTTATAACTACTGCAGCGTTTAGAGAAGCTGGGGTGCCGGAATTTTGCTCCGAAGGGGATCTTTAACGTGCCAGTAAATCTGACACGGCTCCCTCGCAGTTGCACACCCTCATATGCAAGCTGACTGCGCCAGGATTCGATCCTGCAACCTTGGGCTCAGCAAGCGAGAACGTTACCGCTGAGCCACTCAGCCAGTCGGCTATGTAGAGATGAAACGATTAGCTCAGGACATGGAGACATGGAAGGCTGCATCAAACCAGTCAAACGACAAGACTCAAGCAACAACATTCATTCGTAACTTGCTCCTGGACTAGCGTAATCAGGAATTCCATATCAATGCCGAGTTCTGCACTCGTTTTAGCACTGAACAGATGCTTGCTCGCTGTATGTTCTCCAAACACTCAATGACAAATAACGGTGGATTTGTCGGCTTGTGGACAAGCTGGCATGTCAATACATGTCTCAGTGTGCAAACGTCACACAGTCCAGTTGCCGTCTGTACAGTGGGAAGCCGGCACTGCACCCGGTGGCTGTGACGGTAGATAGCCCGTGACGGCTTGTGGACAAGCTCTCATATAAAATAATATATCACTACCGTTCCGACCAATGCGCCGGAAATTCTTGTCGTGGACAAGGGGCCCAATAGTCGGCAATGGTTTGTAAGCGTCCTTTAGTTTCTTTCATTCCTCGTTATTCACTTTTGTGAGTCAACTTTACATTTAAGTTACTTTCTTTTGACTACATTTATATTTATAAATTGATGCATAAACAATATTTTCATCAAGATTTTTAATCTCAGGAATTAGCAAACCAATTATTGTAAATGAACGCTAAGATTAAAGTACGGGATATAATAAAGTGTAGTAATGATAATAGTGAAGAGCACTTGATGTGATGATGTCCTAACAAAATAAAGAGAAGGATACACGTAACTGGGAAACGTAAAGTCTGTCTCATCGGCTATCCACCTTACTGTTTAGATTTGAAACAAATTTATATAAAAGATACACCACATACAACGTAGAAAGGGTAAGGGCATTTACATAAATAGGTTGAAGTTCATTGATGTACACTAATGTCTTCCACATCATGAACAAAAGATGAAGCTTGTCTATCTCCTGACCGAGTTACAGTACCACACATTGACACAGAACAACTGATTCAGGCTTCATTCATCAGTCTGACCCAGCATTGATCATTATGTTTGCCCTGTTGCAGCAGTCATTGCACAAGTGTGCTGTCTGCAGCATATTCCAAGCAGATGTACGTCTCACAAGTTTTTTTTTTCTGAAACCTTGTTGGTCTGTTCTTCCGATCGCAGAAATTACATCGCCCTCGGGTCGATTCAACTCCAGGTGTCATTGAAGGCTGTTAATGAGGATGTTCCAGGATTTTCTGAAGATGTAGCTTGATTGTAGATTGGATGTTCTGAAGCTTAATCTTCAATTTCAGGCAGTCCGTGAGGGGGGTGCTTGGCTAGGTAGGATCTGCAAAAAATCTTTCCTTGCGATTGTGTTGTTGGTATTGTCTTTGAAAATGGTTTATACCAGCAATATTTACGAAACAGAAGAACACAACCAAACTCCATTGTCGTGTTGTTCTTGTGGCAGAGTAAGTGCATTTCATCTCATCTACTTTATCAACCCCCGACTTCATGCCATTATTTAATGTAATCATTGAGGTCTTTACCGACAGCAGTGGCTACGCTCGCTAAAGCGCAGCATTAGGCCATAGGGCCAAGCTCTCTGCTGACTCGGTAGACGCGTGGGTTCAAGCCCCACCGTCGGCTGTCCTTGAAATGGTTTTCCGTGGTTTCCCATTTTCAACACCAGGCCACGGCTGCTTCCTTCCACATCCTTGCCCAGTTTCATTCCATCTCTCATCCCGATGCGCAGGTCGTCGACTATAAAGACCTGCATTCGGCCTCTCAGGTGGCCAGATGTGAGGGGGGGGGAATAAATTGAGGTCTTTGATGGGTCTGAATCGTCATTAATAGAATCGTTTTCATGGAAAGTGGATTGAGCCAACATAACTTTGTTCTTTCTCGACTTGTATGACCCAAGAGTTAGGTTTTTCTTAGAAGCAAGTATGCTCGATTCCACTGGTCGGTCCCTAGAGTGTCAAAAATGGTGGGATTTCACGATTATTCTTGCAAATCATTCCAACATGCGTCAGTTTATAATTTTCTATCAAATCTTGAGCGAAAGAAACAGACACTAACCAATTGTCGCAAGTAACATTTCTACCGGCTTTTGATATGGGTTCAATCAATCTCATTACAATTTGGTGTGGCGTGTATTTGCATTGGTATGGGCCTTCAGGTTGTCTTCCGCAGTATATCTCCTTATTACTTGTATAATAGCCTACATCTTGACTTTGCCAAGTGCAAAAATCTTGATCCCATACTTAGCAGGCTTGGATGGAATGTATCGACGGAAGACGCACCTTCCTCTAAATGCATCTAACATTTCATTGTCACTGGTTCCTACAAACTAGAGTCTTTCCTACAGTTGCCCATGAACGTGTCTGCTAAGTATCGCACCGCAACGAGTTTGTCCATCAGTTTACACTGATTTCGGGAGTTGATGTCGAATTTCAAACATTTCAACCAGGAATGGAAACTGATAATACCCACTGTTAGCCTGAAACATTTGATACTTGTACCATTATTTTGCCATTATTTTGAAGATGTAAACATGCCTTCAGCTCAACAAGATTAGTATCAGCTGAATCTCGGGGTTGAGAGTAATTTGAACGAATTATCGATATGTAACGAATTCTTCCAATATTTCATTGGTAAAAAATAGTTGCAACGCTTCAACTGGTGTCTTAGTATCTCCTACTATTCTAGGCAAGTGTTTCACATTATTATGTTGAGGTTGCCATTTCCTTCTATTACGAGTCCTTCCCTATAAACCTTTCATGCTGCTCACATTCTGTCACATGCCTTTCACTCATTCTCAGAATTATGATCACTGGGTGCATCCAGAAGGCTCAGCAATTGCTAAACTGCTTGTATTTTGCTAGGCTAGCAAGAGTGTGCCCGCCCGAATGCTTTGCCTTAAGCTGACGCTGGAACTTCGAGTAATACCCAGAGTTCCTTTCTAGCTACCATAATTATGATCTATGATAAATAAGTGAATAAAAAATGATAACTCTTAACCGACAACAATAGATACGCTCGCTAACGCGCGGCACTAGGCAAGCTATCTGCAGACTCGGTAGACACGGGTTCAAACCCGGCCGTCCTTGAATTGGTTTTCCGTGGTTTCTCATTTTCAACTCCTGGCAAATGCCGGGACGGTACCTTCTAATAGGACATCTATTTCATATCTCATTAACCCCTCTTATGAAGTTCGCACCGGGATAGGGCATCTGGCCGTAAAAACCACCCGCCACATGAACTTTCATCGCATTTCATCCCCGACCCTATTGAAAATGAGAATAATAAGGGCTAGACATGAATGCAATAAGAATAACCGTTCCTTTTTGTGATTGAAATTCAATTTATTGTAGGCTTAATCCATACTTTTTTGTGTTATTAGTTTTGTTAATATTAGACATCCATCTAAAGGTTGCATTTCTGCCCCTTAAAACAGCAATTGTCATAAAATACCCAAGTATCAAACAAGCCAAAGATGTCTATGGCTTCTCATTCTAAATAGTATTACAGTTTATAGTGGGGTCCATTTGTATATTGCTTGATGCTTGTACATACAGTTTGGTTTAATATGTTTGAACAAAATACATAAAAATAGTCTGAAGTTTCGGCAACATAAGCCACAATATTAACATATGTAATAATTCCATAAAACCCGTCAATCAAACAAGTTTGTTCATATAACTGTAGCCAATCGGCAGCACAACTCCAACTTCTTGACAGTGTCACCGAACTTAGAGTTGCTGTGGCGGATTGTGTGGGTGTTGATGCACAGGCTGCTTCCACTGGTGAGGTGGTTCAAGTATACACCACAATATGTACGTCTTTAGGGGCATTTTTAGTGGATTTGATGACGCCACGGACGTGAGGACGTTTATGTTCGTTTGTTTAAAGGTGTGGTTTGAATTGCTACCATATTGGTCAGCTATGTGAGGTTTCGAACAGTTTGTCATTACTTGTCGATGTAGTCATGTGTCGCAAATACAGGGTGTGGTGGTGAGTTATGAATGTTCATAACATGCATGCATCGTTTCAAGCTTAAGACCCATTCTTACAACCTCCGGTTAAATGTGGCACTTTTACGGCAAGTTTACTGGAACTTGATTCTTACAATACCCTGTTAGCGACAAACTGACAGTAAAATAATCCTTAACCAGCAGTGAACTTTACCGGATGATTCTCCTCCCGTAAACTGCTTAACTGCCAGATTTATTATAATCTCAACGCCAGCTGATTACATACATCGTCAATATGCCTAGAATTATCCGTAATGTCATGGGTTTCGTAAGTGCTGATGCTGTTCAAAGAAGGAGACTAAAAGTATGTAAGAAAGTGATTATTACGAGGAGTTAGAAGATCAAGACTTTTTTAGATGATTCCGTTTGACGAAGCTTTTTCTCTTGAGGCCTTTATTTGTCTCATTTGGAGATTTGTCCTTCCATATCTAATATTTCTCTTTATAATCGTAACTTACCAAACAGATTGCGCCAAGAACATAAATCAAAATCAAGGAATATAAAATACATATTTATTATTTACTCCCTGACGCAGATCCATTCATGCCCAACTATTGAGAGGTATCAAGAAATCTGCAAATCGAAGTAGAAATATGTACCAACTGTTGAAAATTATGCGCAGATCTGCTAACCTACCGTAAACATTAACGGGAAAATAGTAAGAAGGATCGAATGTTTACCGGGACTTTACTCCGACCGTAAAGACAAGTGTCAGTTAGAGTGTACTGTCACTTTACTGGAGATTGTAAGAACGGGCCTAAGTGTCTTCTATGATGTATGGGTCCCGCCATTTTGTATCTAGGGGAATTTTTTACTGTAATGTATTGTGATCTATACTACTCCCGGTGAGGCGATCCCCTCAACTTTGTCGATGTGGTTAGTCCAGGGTTGAATATCTCATTGTTTGAAAGAAAATGATTCAAACAACTCGTAAAACTCCCAGTGGACTGAACCAGAATCTGTTGATCGTCCGGAATGCCGGCTTTTTGCAAAGGTCACCTTCAGATTCCAGAATTTCCAGTGGCATAAATCCTAATCAGATGTCTAAAACAGAGAGGAACACCTTATTGAAAATGGAAGATTGTAGTTTTACGTGACCGTAAATCGTGTGATTATGAGCCATGGGACCTCCTCCTATTTACCTGGAATCTGAACCACAGGACATGGCATTTCACTTTGAAGAATTATTGAAAATGAAGTGGACTGCCCGCACAAAACGTACTTCAAAATGGGAAATTCTTTTATACCCTCGGCGAATAAAATTAGAAATATAGGAGGGTGGGTATACAAATATTCATGTCGATGCACTATCCCAAGTTGCTGTACCGTACACGACTGTTTCGAGTCCCTGGGGAGTGATGGTGCTATGATGTCCCAACAAGGGAAATGTAAGTTGTCATCATATATTATAAACTAGTAACCCGACCCGGCTTCGCCCGGAAACAGTTATAAATGCATTGCGTGATAAGCTCTTTTTTTTTCCAATGTCAATGAACAACGACCAATATCCGTTTTACGTCTCGGCATGATGGGTTAAAATCACTGAATGGACTATTAATTATATTATCATGGAGATGCATGTGCAACAAATTCTTGTCAGACGTAATTTAAGAATGGCGAGGTGCATGAAACACAAATCCTCCTTCCGTCCAATCTTAACATGACTGTGAATTTTGCGGATTGAAAAGTTCACAGTCGAAATGAAGAAAACCCGAGTTGCACTTCCAGGGACACTCCAGGGAATCTCCGAACACAACCACTCTTCTCTAAAGTTTTTAACTCAAAACGACTCGACAGTTTGTTGCTAGCTGTATCTGGAGCAATAAGTTCGTCCGCTAACTATGCTGTAACTGGGGTGATAGACTCGCCCCTAGCTAGCTCGTAAACTGCCGCCTCAGTGACTGAATGGAGATTGTTGGAAGAAATGAAAACTTAAAAACACTTACAGTAGGCGATGTATTGAAGATAAAGATATGCTCTCCCGGGCTTTATTTTTAGAACTTTTCATGCTGAACAATTCTTACACTCATAGTATATAGGTATTTTTGACGGTTTGCCCAGCGTAAGCTTAAAAAGCGTACGGATGCCAGTTTTGGTCGACCTTTTGACTGAAATCGTTAGTGCTTGACTTTGGTCATAAATAAATAATTTTCTACAGAAACCTTCCTCGAGATACCCTTTACAGAATGGTGAAAAACTCATCAAAATCCATTCAGTGGTTCTCGAGATTACCCGTGACATCCAAGAATCGGGGACTTCGTTTTATACTAAGTAGAGATTATACGCCAATCGATAGGCGTGTTTTGGCGCTCCCTCTGGTTTTAACCTGGGTTAGGTTTGGTTACAGTTTGCGGTTACACTCGCCAAAACGAAAATTGGTTAAGAAATGTTACCGTACAATATGGCGGCGAAAGATGTATTGGAATTGATATGGTGAATAAATAATGATGATGATGTCGACCAGATGTGTTTCCTACAATATAGAGAGGGCGAAACTAATTTTTAAAATATCGCAATGGCTCTGAATGCGTCAAGAGAACGGGCACTTAAGACCTTCACTGTAGGCCTATACTAGCCTAGCGAATATTGGATATCGTTGTACAGTGAAACTGATTTTCATATTCATTTTAGGGTGACTCACGAGACTTTCCATAGTCACAGTAGTGTGCTCATAAGGGGGAGAAATGGTATTTAAGAAAAAACTGGAATTTAATATGGTAGTATTTGGCAAAAGAAGGCTCAATGGTGACCGATCGCTTCAACTGCGGAGGTACGGGTTAAATTCCTGGCTCTGTCAAGAAATTTGAATTGTGAAGTGGGGGCTGGAACGGGGTACATTCAGCCTCGTTAGGCTAAACTGAGGAGAAGAGGGTTCAATTCCTACCTTAGCCATCCTGGAGGTAGGGTTTTCCGTGATTTCCCACTTCTACTCAAGGCAAATGCTGGGATAGCCACTGCCAACTCCTTCCCAATCCTATCCCCAGTTTACAAATTAAAACACACTCTGGTACAGCCATCACAATAACATATGGTATGAGCCAAATTCCACACACACCCAAAAATACAAGGGGCTATATGACCGCGATATTGCAATTTCTAAAAATAAGCAACAGCAACAACTGATGAGATTCGTAGCGCGCTATATACGGTATTAAAAAAGCCACCATAATCCTGAAAAGAACATAGGCCGTATATATACTGACCAAGTTGAATTAAAAAACAGATAACACACACTAATACAGTCATCACAATTAACACCGGTTATCAGACAGATTCTACACACACCCAAAGTACACGGGGCTACGTGACCGCGTTGTCGCAGTCCCTAAACTAAGGGACCAACCAACGTCACAACAGCTCGATTTCGAAATCGTCAAATATAACATTGCAAAAACCACTAAGAATTTGATATTGTTTACGATTTCATTTGTTGCGTGCGAGTGATTCAAGTTCAAATATGATTTCATATCTCGTACTTTCAATCGTAGTTTCAGATTATGTTTGAATTGGTGCTTCTAAAGTGATTAAAATGTCAGTAACCGCAGTAGTAGCTTGGTTACTGATTTCAAGAGCCTGGTTATAACCAAACTATACCCGAGTTAAAACCAAAGCTCGCCAAAACGGTCTGGTTAGCTTTTGTATTAACCAAAGTATACCAAACTGAACGCCAAAACGCGCCTAATATAATTTAATATAATATAATCCCCCTTCCGTCCAATCTTAAATCGACTGTGAATTTTGCGGAACGAAAAGTCAACAGACGAAATGAGAGTTGCACTTCCAGGGAATGGCGAGGTGAATGACACTCAAATCCCCCTTCTGTCCAATCTTGACTGTGTTTCACAGGCGAAATGAAAAAAACCCGAGTTGCACTTCCAGGGAAACTCCAAACACAACCACCCTTCTCAGAAGTCTTAACTCATCACGACTCAACGGTTTGCTGCTGGCTGCATCTGGGGCAATAGGTTCGCCCGCTAGCTAGGCTGTAACAGGGATGATAGACTTGCCCTTAGATAGCTCGTAAACTGTCGCCTCAGTAGTTGAATGGACATGGTTGGAAGAAATTAAAACTTAACAACGCTTATAGTGGGCGATGTATAGAAGATAGATATATGCTCTCGCAGACTTTTTTTGTAGAACTTTTCATGCTCAACAATTCTTACACTCATAGTATTTAGATATTTTTAACGGTTTGCCCAGCGTAAGCTTACAAAGCGCTCGGACGCTAGTTTTTTTTCGACTTTCCCACTGAAATCGTTACTGCTCAGCTTCCTTTGATCATAAATAAATTATTTTCTACAGAAATCATCCTCGAGATATCCTTTACAGAATGGTGAAAACTGCATCAAAATCCATCCAGTGGTTCTCGAATTTATCCGTAACATCCAAGAATCGGGGACTTTGTTTCATACTAAGTATAGATAAGAACGAAGGATCTCCAGCACATTAAAAGAAACTTCTTAAGTGAAATCCATTCAGTGGGTGGGCTTCATAACATTTCTTACACCAAATCCAGAATGATCTTATTGTTTAAAAGTACAGTGAAACCCCTCAAATTCAAACTAATCGGGGCTGTAGCCTGTTCGGATTTCAATTTGTTCGGATTGGCCGAAAAATATCCATAACATAATAACCAGCCCTCGTTGCGGTATAGGACTGTACATACAGTGAGGCTGGTTTGGCGCGCGACGAGCTAGGTTAGCGACCTTGACTGGTGGGCATGTAGTTGACTGTTGTTTCACAGGCCTGCGCTAAAAATAGAACACTAGCCTAAGGGTTTAGTTAGTCAGGTCCCGTCTGTTCTGTTCGTGTCTGCTGTCACTACACTGCTTAATTTGTGTGTTGTTCATTTTTGTTCGAGTTAAATTTCTTGTCAGGAAATTTTCCAAATAGAATTTTCTTTAAAAAACTACATTACGTATGAGACATCCCCTGTATTACAGACAGCCTGTCAGTAAGCTCAAGGAGAACATTTTCAGTATGTTCTGCGAAACGTAAGTTCTTTAATCATGATTTGCTGGTAAATTTACCATTAACGTACTATGTTACGTTTTTTACCTGCGCGCACTGCAGTCCGAGTTTGGTTGGCTGGCGGATGGCGTGCGCGCCTGGTAGCTGGCCGCCGGCCCCGCTCCAGCAAAAGAATCTCCCTGTAGAAGCAGATGACCTTGTTGTTCCATCCCTTAAAATAATAACTAACACACAATTGAGAGATCTCTCAACATGGAATATTAAAATTCAAATTGAAATCTTGCAGAAAAACTATCAGGCAATTAACCTTGAAGTTGTCCAATCTCAGTTAAGAAACCAGTCAAATGTGTGTTCCATTAAAAGAGAATCTGTCTTGATTTCTCACGTTCTTTCAGGAGTGAGGATTTTTTAAAATATGCAAGTTAGAAGTAATATTTGGTAACTTGCACCCATGGATTAACCAGATTAGATTGCTCTCAGGACAGTCAAGCTACTATAAGAGCTTGAAACAGAAGAAGCAACAGAATTAAGGAAAGTGTTCATAATAATTATGTTATGTACTAATATTATTACAAATTGTGTGCATTTATGAGTCTCGTTTCTATCTCGTTCATAGAAATTTAATTTGTTTTTGTAGTTTCTAACCCTTTTGAAGAATGCTGTGAGATAGCAAGTTGTTGTACTATCTGAAGCACATTGTGTCGACTAGCATCAGACTCGCCTTTTGCAAATAATGAATGTCGAATTAACCTGAAGCAATCCTGTTTGCTTATCTATTAGTTCCGTGATGACTACTGTTTATTAATGTTTCATTTTAAAGAATAACTATTACGAATCTGTCATAATATTAATAAAATTTCATTGCTATATGTTTCTACTAATGACTAGTCTTCATCAGCTGAACACATTTAAATGATCACAGTTAAATTTGCAATATGACCCACAAGTTAAAAGGCATGCTTTGTCTGTTTCTATTCCTGTTCAAATCCCTAATTATCAGTCCCATATCACAAAATCATCATTGCTGTGATATTAACACTGATAATGTTAGTGACACATTGAATGTAAAACATGTTTAAACTTTCTCTAAACAATTTTTCATAGTTTGCAGCCCATGGAAAGTTTAGTATATTTACACTTCTTTCCTTTTTTACTTTTTTGGTGATTGGTTTCCAGAACCATTTAGTTAAAGAACCTGCTCTGAATAATGTCAAATTGCTTAGAGAGCCAACAATTGTTCCTTTCTTCTCGAATGTTGAAAGGTTGTCAAAAATGTAAATCACACTTGTGACAGGAAGAGAAATGGGGCGAGGGAAGAATTGAAATAGGAATATAAATTATTGGGGTACGAGCAAAATTTTTGAAGATTTCTTTACTCTTGAGCACACTTGCATGGAAGTTACAATCAAATGGAAAAATAGGAAAGAAGTGAAAATATAATTTTGTTTTCCTTGGGCTGCATGTTTAAAAACATTGTTTTGAGGAAGTTAAACTATGTTTTAATTCTCAAGTGTCACTAACGTACCGTAAGCGTTAATATAGCAATGATAATGTGAAATGGGACTGATAACAAGTATTCGATGCATGAACTGTGATTGTGTCTTGTGACTTGTGCATTATATTGTGAATTTTGTAAGACTAGTTTCCAGTTGAAATTTACATCATTAAGAGTGGTAAGACATTGTGAAATAAAATCAAAACTAACACATAATAACCACATCTCCCCAGGAAGTTGATCATTCAGGATAAAGTAGAGCCTTATACTAATCAGTCTCCCTAATGAATGGATCTTGCCTAATGTGATTGACAATGTGTGATTAAAATTTCTGTGTGTTTCTAATTTGTTTGATTGATCTTATTTTTCAGCACATCAGGTGATACATTGTATGCCATCTTGGAACTCCCAAAGACGGCAACGGCTGATGAAGTGAAAAGGACTTATAGAAAATTAGCTCTAAAATATCATCCTGACAAGAATCCTAACAACCCCGAAGCAGCTGAAAAGGTAAGCTATGTTTAATTAGAATAGAATACCCTCTGTTCCAAATCTCGGATAGCCAGAGATTGGGGCGAAAGTATTATTTATTACAAACATCACCAGATACATGTGATTAATTATTACAGTAGTTACAGCAATTCCCTAATATAGTCCGGGACACCTTAAATAAGTTACTAGAAAACCAACATGGCCACCACATCGGTGTTACCAACTTACATCATTCAACACCAAAAATTCACCAAATACTTCCATGTAACAAGTAACCCTGTAACGGAATTTATTCAGTTACAGTAGCTCACCATCGGTTTTTCTACCTTGTGCAGTTAGTTTGGGGTATTTTATTCGTATCTTATTATATTGGGTTAACGTGGGGTTGCAGAGGTGATTTTTATTGTGCCTGTGTGTGTTTTTGTGGACGGATTCACTTTTGGATGGTCCGGACCAACTAGGATCACTGTTTATTAATTATGGGTTTTTGGATATTTGATATTATAAAATACGGGGTTTTGCGATTTATTACGTTTTGGGAATAAGGATATATAAGACTGTATTAAGTTGAAGCATTATTTCATTTTGGTTTGGGGTTAATGGCTTTATTTTGACCTAGTAATGTTAAATGTTAGATTCGTGGCTGTACTATAAAGGTACAATGAATTGGTATTTTCGAGTGCTGGATGTGTTACATACCCGGAAAAGACAGGCAGTAATTCGGCTTGTGAGGGAATACCTAGGCTATTAATAGCATGAACTCCCATGAACTTCAAGTGGAAAACTACTGTGTGACGTCAGTGTGAATTTCGACTGTATGATGTTCATGTGTTGACACGGATGTTCAGCTAGGAGCGGGCCACGCACGATTTAGTTCCGGCAGAAACGTTGGGGTTATGTATCCCTACGCCAGTGCATATAATGGCGTGTCTGGTGTTCCGAGGTCGTCTTATTGCTTTATTGGCAGAACACTGATCTACTAGCGCCCAGGGTCGTTTTACGTGGCATGGTTTCCGTAACGAACAGTTAGAGATCGTCTTCTTGCTTTTACAGCGAAAGTCCGTTGTCTACTTGCAAATTAGTGTCGTTATTACTTGATCATGGTATCGTAATACGAACGAGCAGTGACTAATCTTTAGCAATCCACTGAGCTCTTACGGGCTGTTGGAGGCTACGTGCATTTCATGGGTCCAACCATACCATGGGCTGTCGGTAATAACTTCCACGCCTAAAAGGATAATCAGTCATAAACATTTCATCGAAAAGTCATGCGAGAATGGAGACGTGAACGAGCAGTTCGAGAAGAAAGAAAGTGGAGTGAACCAGTCTAACGTGTGTAGATATTTTGTGTACGGACGGTACAATGTGTATATACGTAGGTGGCTGTTATGCCTGGGTCTGATATGGCCGTAAGTGTTTGCTGCTCTCTGAGCCTAAATTCAGTGGCAAGGTACTGTATAAATCACGAGTGTATGAAGGGTATTTTGTGTTGTATATTATGTATATATGTGTATAGTACAGCCAATAGATTATCTATTTAAAATTCATGTGTGTTTATATTCCTGTCTTGGATGAACCTGGTAGCATCAGCAAACGCATGCCAAATGCCCTACGCCTGGGATAAGGAGTTTCAAAGTCGGGAAATCTTTAAAATCACTTGTGGCCTGTATTTAAAGGCAGTAAATTCTGTAGGTTTGTGTTAATGAGGGTAGTTAATTGTAAATCAACTCGAGCGGGGAGGTTGAGAGTGTTTCAGTGGCAGCCCAACGTGAGGCCTTAGACATGCTGATGTGTACCAGGACACAGGAATTAAACTGTAGGCATATTTTCACAATTTCACATATTTCAATTAGGGATGGCTACGTTAGAGCCAGGATGCAATTCTGCTTTGTTGGGGGACAGTGCTGGTGAGCGGCAGAATCCGACAGGGTCTGATAGGAAATTTGTTGTAGGGATGGGGGAAAACAGTAGAGTCAGGGGAGATTTGCCAGGGAAGGGGGAAAATGAATTAAGTATGATGGACTTGTCGAGGAGGCTGGTGTATCTTAGCGACAAGTCTGTAGGGATGGAGGAGAGGATAATCAGTCGGATGGATGGTATGGAGGAGAGGATGAATAGGAAGGGGGTGAAAATAACTAGTCAGCTGAATAGTGTGGAGGAGCATTTATCAGAGAAGCTTGATGAGGTCACAGAGCACTTGTCGGAGTAGCTTGTTGTGATTAGCCTAGACAGCCATGTTACTAGCCAGGTTAGTGAAGTCAGTGTAGAAGCCACTAATCTGGAAACTAAGCTAGGTAATCAGATTGCTGTTCATGAAGAGTGCGTAGACTCGGAAGTAGATAAGTTGGATGTCATCAAGTGATGTTGGCAGGGGAGATTTCTAGCCAGGCACTTTTGACTAGCCAGAAATTTCCCAGGGTAAATAGGAAGTTGGGAGAGCAGAAAGAGGAAATTGTAGGCATCGTGGAAGAAAACGTTGAGGTTATTGAGAAAGAGTGTGATAGGCTTGGGAGAGTGGAGAAGGATGAGAGTGCTGAAGTTGGTGGGGAGAGTGCTGGGAGAGTGGAGATGCTTGAGAGTGCTGAAGTTAGTGAGGAGAGTGGTGAGGTAGTGGAGATAGATGAGCAAGTCGAGATAGATGAGCAAGTCGAGATTAGTTTGCCAGGGAATGGTATGAAGAAGGTAGATGAGAATATTAGCCAGGTTAGCGAGATAGTGACTAGTATGGAGGAAGATACTGTAGGTAGAATTCTACGTGGTCAACATTTGGGACTAGGAGGGAGTGAAAATCTTACGAAGTTAGTATGTAATTTCTCTGATGACATTAGGACTGCAGTGTGCGTGCAGGAGATAGTCGCTATTACAGGCTGTAACGTATTTTTCGTGGGGTTTTATGCAACTGGCATAAGTCAGTAGGAAGCCATTCTATATTTATTTACGCGGCAAATTGTTCAGCCAAGAGAATTTTCATGTTAATTTATTATTATTATTATTAATTTATTATAATTATTATTTAGGTATTTTCGGAGCATTTTATAAAAATTATTAGCATTCAGATAGGTTTTCTATGTCTTAGAAAACGATATCAAGCAAATTATTACGAACGACGATATCATAGAAAATTATCTGATTACGGAATTTTACGGAGTTTTTGTCAGTTAGGGTATTTGAGAGAGATGACTCACTGGGATTTCAAGTACACGCTGAATCTTGTCGAGGAGCATGACGCAATCTTGGGTCGCAAGGTCTAGAAAAGGCGAATTGTGGAAACGGAAATCGACTTCTCCCTCCCGCGGAGTGTAATGAGGAAGGAGTGGGGATCTAGCGCGTAGGGTGCAGCCAATCACGGGAGACGACGTAAGCTAGATGTCGGTACCATGGTGGGGGAGCCAACGTGTGGATATATCGTTCGACGCGCCGTGAAACAAGAACAATCTGTGTAGTTCTTGCCGAGTGTGGATATACGCGGGAATCGCTCCGATGTTCCGTGGAAGAGGACTATCTGTGAAATACTTGAGGTGTACGGTCGCAAGTGCGTGTCGCTCCGATGTTCAGTGGAGTTAGCGACGAACTTTTGTAAAACTTGGTTGTACGAGTGTTTGGGTCCGAGGTACGGACCATAGAATTATCTAATCTACCAGAATATCATCAAATTCCGACGGAGATGACGACGTCCAGGAGACTGTGGGAAGCTCACAACATCTTCAAGAACGAGGGAAATGCTTTGGCAATTTCCAGTGGTAAGCGCCAATGACGCAGAAATACGCAATCTCTCATTTTCTTTGTTCTACATTTCATATTTCAGTAACTTCATAGCTTGGAAATAAGAGTAAAATCAATTTATCAGACTCCGTTTTCACGTAATTTTCTATCGGTAATATTCAAATCACAACGCTCCAATTTAAATTTTATACTTATTATTATTAATTTTGCTATTCTTGTTTTATATAATAAATTCATTTCTTTTACAATGCAATCTTTGCTTTCAGTAGGTAGCATTAGATATAGACCAATTCCTTCTCCTGATACAATTGTTTGTTGGGTTAATGATCAAATCATACCACGATCTGAGTGAATAGAGTCTTGAAGGTGTTCTGCCAGAGCTAGACGTTGTTAAATACAAATTTAGATTTCAACATTGCGTTGAGGTCTTGGCGCCCATTAAAACAACATAGCTTAGGCAAAGGTAAACAGTTACATTTCTCACCCAACAGTTAGGAGCTAGCAAAACGTCTCATTTGTACGCTCAACGTGGAGCAAAGTAAATAACGTTTCAAGGCATAGAGAGGTCACTTGGAAGGTGAGGTACCTTGAGAAAGACAGGTAGGCAACGTCAGAGAAATGGGGGTAATCAAAGGGAAGGAAATTATAATCAGGGGAGAGAGAAGAACTGGGATCCAGGTAGAGGAGATAGGTACATGTGGTATCAAGATCATGGGAGAGGAAGAAATAACATGAGTGTCAGGAAAAACAATCAACCGGGGAACAGACCACGTGAGGTAGAGCAGGCAAATAGGGGGCGTGCCATGGAAAGGCAGGTTGAGAGAAGCAATAGGCCAGGAAGTTTAAACTTCGCCAGGACTCACTATATGGAGCTGGGGGTGAGTCCTTGCATAGTATTCCTGCTCACGCTCTGGAAGAAAGACATAATGTAGATTATAATATCAATGTAGGATCTGATAGGTTAGGAGACCAGAGCTGTAAATTAGGTTACAGTAAGGCGCTAGTGAAGTTCGGGTGGAGTGAGCCACAGGATTGGTTTAGGTTAGGCTGTCAGGTTGATGGTAGAGATTTTTTTAGTGTCGTTGGATGCATTCAGGTTACTAAAGAGGTTTCTGTGGAGAATGAATTAGGTGTCGGCATGGTATCAAGTTGTATTTTGGTCATGAGAGATGATCGTGTGATGTGATGTTGATCACTGTTGTTTCTGGATCATGGGAGATGATCGTGTGTTGAGTGATGTGGATCACTGTTGTTTCTGGGTCATGGGAGATGATCGTAAGTTGGGTGATGTTGATCACTGTGTGGAGGCAGTTAAAGATACCATGTTGGACGAGGGTCAGAAGTCAGAGGTGTTTGACGTTCTGAGGGAACACAGGGTGGTGTTCTTGGAGAAACCTGGAAGTACCCACGGCTACGGGCACAGTTTTGACATCGCTGATAAGTCTAACTTGAGCGGTCCTAGGTACCCTATAGCTCACTCTTACATGGAGGGTGTTGTTGAGGTGATTGGTCAGATGCTGTATGAGGTTATATTTGAGATTAGCAACAGTCGGTCTGTTAGTCTTCTGGTGGTGGTGACCGTGTGGGATGGTACCAGTAGGTTATGTTTGCAGGTCGTGGCAGTTAGTAGTTTGCAGGAAGGATTTCTTTTTGTGTGTCTCGCAGGATTTTGGGATTTTCAACAGGGGAAGCTGTACCCTAAGAGATTAAATAAATTGAGGATTATTGTAGTTGTAGGTAAGATGGTTTTGAAACAGCAGGGAAGGGAGGGGGTAAAAATTAAGGTAGGTGATCTGGTGTTGTTGCGAGCTGAGCATCTGCTGTCGATAGAGCAGAGTTGCATTCTTGAGGTTTTTCATTTCGGTCCATTTGCTATAGACCGCAGGGTAGGTGCATGTGCCTACAGCTTGATTACCAACGATGACAAGGTCCTAGGTACATATAACATTGCTAACCTCAAGCTATATATCAGCTAGAGATCTTGCTCACGATGACAAGACAGGAGTTCTAGTGTATTTGTGTGAGGGACAAGGATAAATGTATAGCCTTGTAGTTTAGAGATTGATCCTTGTGGGGACGTCTGTAACGGAATTTATTCAGTTACAGTAGCTCACCCTCGGGTTTTCTGCCTTGTGCAGTTAGTTTGGGGTATTTTATTCGTATCTTATTATATTGGGTTAACGTGGGGTTGCAGAGGTGATTTTTATTGTGCCTGTGTGTGTTTTTGTGGATGGATTCACTTTTGGATGGTCCGGACCAACTAGGATCACTGTTTATTAATTATGGGTTTTTGGATATTTGATATTATAAAATACGGGGTTTTGCGATTTATTACGTTTTGGGAATAAGGATATATAAGACTGTATTAAGTAGAAGCATTCTTTCATTTTGGTTTGGGGTTAATGGCTTTATTTTGACCTAGTAATGTTAAATGTTAGATTCGTGGCTGTACTATAAAGGTACAATGAATTGGTATTTTCGAGTGCTGGATGTGTTACATACCCGGAAAAGACGGGCAGTAATTCGGCTTGTGAGGGAATATCTAGGCTATTAATAGCATTAACTCCCATGAACTTCAAGTGGAAAACTACTGTGTGACGTCAGTGTGAATTTCGACTGTCTGATGTTCATGTGTTGCCACGAATGTTCCGCTAGGAGCGGGCCACGCACGATTTAGTTCCGGCAGAAACGTTGGGGTTATGTATCCCTACGCCAGTGCATATAATGGCGTGTCTGGTGTTCCGAGGTCGTCTTATTGCTTTATTGGCAGAACACTGATCTACTAGCGCCCAGGGTCGTTTTACGTGGCATGGTTTCCGTAACGAACAGTTAGAGATCGTCTTCTTGCTTTTACAGCGAAAGTCCGTTGTCTACTTGCAAATTAGTGTCGTTATTACTTGATCATGGTATCGTAATACGAACGAGCAGTGACTAATCTTTAGCAATCCACTGAGCTCTTACGGGCTATTGGAGGCTACGTGCATTTCATGGGTCCATCCATACCATGGGCTGTCGGTAATAACTTCCACGCCTAAAAGGATAATCAGTCATAAACATTTCATCGAAAAGTCATGCGAGAATGGAGACGTGAACGAGCAGTTCGAGAAGAAAGAAAGTGGAGTGAACCAGTCTAACGTGTGTAGATATTTTGTGTACGGACGGTACAATGTGTATATACGTAGGTGGCTGTTATGCCTGGGTCTGATATGGCCGTAAGTGTTTGCTGCTCTCTGAGCCTAAATTCAGTGGCAAGGTACTGTATAAATCACGAGTGTATGAAGGGTGTTTTGTGTTGTATATTATGTATATATGTGTATAGTACAGCCAATAGATTATCTCTTTAAAATTCATGTGTGTTTATATTCCTGTCTTGGATGAACCTGGTAGCATCAGCAAACGCATGCCAAATGCCCTACGCCTGGGAGAAGGAGTTTCATAGTCGGGGCAACAGTTATGTATTTTATTCTATTTTATTCAGGAAGACCCATATGGTCAACCTTGGCGCCCATTCAAAGTCGGGAAATCTTTAAAATCACTTGTGGCCTGTATTTAAAGGCAGTAAATTCTGTAGGTTTGTGTTAATGAGGGTAGTTAATTGTAAATCAACTCTAGCGGGGAGGTTGAGTGTTTCAACCCAAAGGAAACCAAATAATTAAGACCTCCTTGCCTACATACATTTTACATAAACTCAAGGAGTGCTTGCTCGAGTAAGGGACATCTTGATCATCAGTCCCCTGCTGTCAAACCCATAACCAGTGTTATGGTTGAGAAGATAACTTTAGGTTTCTTCATTGCCTTTTAAACCACCTTATAAAATGCAAAATTTTAAGGAATATTAATACTTACTCAAGGCTTTTCCAGTTTTGCTGAGGAGTTATAGATGAACTTACGATTTTCTTTTCTTCTTACACATTTTTTATAGTATCTTTTTAATAATGTAATAATTAGTTTAAAGGCGATGGTTTTATATTTTTAGGATGAATGATCAGGAAAGGAGAAATAAAATAGTACATATTTGCAGATTATTATTATTCATTATATCTTTATTTCTGTAAGTGCTCATTCCTTGCGTACACAGACCTTCGTGGAGACAGGATCGTGACACATCCCTTTTGACATGCAAGATAATAAAGGCTTTTTCAATGCTTAGGCCTAAATCCACTGTAAGTAGTCTTGGATTTTAGGGGCAATTCTAAAAAAAAAAAAAAAAAAAAAGAAGAAGGAAAAGAATAATTCTAAATTAATATACACTCCATGAAATGAGAGGAGATCATGATAAAACTCCCAAAGACATCAGGTGTTGTGTTGTTAAAACGAGGATTCTATCTCTTGAGAGCTTTGCCAATATTAAAGACTAGTGCAACTATTGACGACATTTCAATAAACAGCATCAGCAGGTTTTTTTAAATACTGTTGAACCTCTTACTCATACTTGAACTGGCTTGAAGCTGGTAACTTGCCTCTTAATTATGCAACATTCTATTAAGAAAAAATTAGCAAAACAGAAAGGGTGGGGGGAAGAAAAAAAAAGGCCCAAGTATAAAGTATAAATTTAATTTATGATCATATTATCAAAATGAGAGTCTAAATTGATCAACCTATAGGCCTGTTTTTCTTATATTTTTATTGGGGGAGGGGCACCCGTAGCCTGCTTCCCCCGTGTGACGGTCAACCCAAGCTACACCGCCTCCGACATGCCATTAGTCCTAGATAGCAGAAGGAAACAGTCAAGGGATTGGAAGGATTTGCCCTTTGAGGCTTAGTGCCTGTCCCCCACACACTGTATATTTCAAGGCATATGAATATATGGTAGGACATAGGGGCAGGTAAAAGTCCTGTAGGAAGGAATGGAAAGTGCCTACAGGTGAAACCTGGCATATTTGGAGATAGAACATGCAAGGATATGGTCTAGGATAGATATGGGTTGTGTTCGAGTTGGTGAGTTGTCGTGCATCATTTGAAAGTTTCATATCCAAAGCCAGAATGAATATATTGGGGGTCCATACTTCTCTGGCACAAGCGAGGACCTGCAACTGGGCTTCACACTCGGCCTGTAAGACTTAAAACTGAAAATTAATACTGTAGTAACTTAGAACACTAAGAGAAGTCTTATTTCTAGTTCTTAAAATCTAACAAATTAACATCCTACTTCTCAGGCACAGTTTCACCAGTTCCGTTTATCGAACTGTGAGCACTGCACCCTTCCGTAAGTGGTGCCTAGAAGAGTATAATTATATTTATTTCCCATTAGAAAATACACACTACAGGGACTTGCATATAAAGTAAGAACAGGAAGCGGCAGTTTTGTTATTCGCTGATGCGGTGGCCTTGGCCGAGCTTGTGGCGTGCCATGGCCCCCTGCTGTACTGTTGAAAGTGCGCGCATAGTACATACGAGGGCTGTTTTTTTATTTTTTTCAAGTTCCGATGGACTGTATAAAAATAACAGAGTGACATATCAAACTGATTTTACAACTAAATGTTTGCTTGTTTTATTGTTATGTCTCAAAATAATCGCCAAAAAGATTGAAACATTTTTGTCGTATCGTTACACCAGCTTTCCAATGCCCTAGGCAAAATATTCTGCCGCCACTGAGGTGGGTACGTCTGGACAGTCTCCTGAAGTTTTTCCTTTTTGGTGAGGCGTTGCCGCCCAACCATACCTTCAATTCTCGAAAAAGGTGAAAATCATTCAGTGCTGGTTTGGACTAAACGGCAGATGGTCCAAAACTTCACATTTGAATTCTTTGTAAAAGTCTATCGTAACGTTGGCACAGTGTGGTCGTGAATGATTTTCACCCTTTTTGAGAATTGAAGGTATGGTTGGGCGGCAACGCCTAGCCAATAAGGAAAAATTCAGGAGACTGTCCAGACGGACCCACCTCAGTGGCGGCAGAATATTCTGCCGAGGGCATTGGAAAGCTGGTGTAACGATACAACAAATGTTTCAATCGTTTTGGCGATTATTTTGAGACATAACAATAAAACAAGCAAACATTTAGTTGTAAAATCAGTTTGATATGTCACTCCGTTATTTTTATACAGTCCATCGGAACTTGAAAAAAATAAAAAAAAACAGCCCTCGTATGTACTATGCAGGCGCTTTCAATAGTACAGCAGGGGGCCATGTCGCGCCACAAGCTCAGCCAAGGCCATCGCAGAAGCGAATAACAAAACTGCCGCTTGTCGTTCTTACTTTATATGAAAGACCCTGTACAGTATATGTGCTTTATGTTATAATGTCTGGGTAATTATAAAACAACAAATATAATAAAACCCAACCTTCGCGAGATTTGAACCATGGCTTCATGAATAAGAGTAATGCATTGTGACCACTCGACCAACTATTTGAATGTGGTAAGTAGCAGGTTCAGGAAATACCGCAATGATCAGGAAAATCTTTAGCTTACGAGGGAACGGTACGAAGTCTGACCACGAATTTCGACTTTATTTTTACATAGTCGTGAAGGTTTTTTTTACGCTGAAACAGGTAGTGGAGGTCTAATTTTTCGCTGGTCCTTTTTAAGGAACCACTTGGAAGCCCCAAGTTGGCGGTGCGCGCTCTGAATTGTACAGTACATGCCGGCACACGTCAGTGCGCACAGCCAGCAGCAGACTTGCCTTGCCTTCCCTATATCCTCGTTCGGTTCTCCACTATCACCCACCACATAGGCTACGGTTGCCTACAGTGGGACTGCGAGTCGTTTTCTATATGGTCAAGTTCTCCACGACTGATGGCTATTCCACATACAGGCGATCTCATTGGAGTCTTTGCGTTATAATGACCGCTTGCAACATCATTGTAGCTCTTTTTAATGCCTACGGTGTTCAGGAAGCTACAGAGCTTTCTGATAAAGAGCAAATAATGTTCATATAAATAATGACAACGTTTGATGCAATTATGGAAGAGAGTTGTTTTGCGACTCCTACTTGACAAACCTTAAAAGGCTTTTGAAAATTCTGTACCGAAAAGTAACCAAACTCTTCGGTAAAACGCTTAAAACAGACGAAGAAGTACGATATGAAGAGGCTAAAATGTTTGTTAAATTCCTTATTGAATTGCAAGAAGAGAAAGAGATCCCGGACGGCAATATCTGGAATTCGGACCAGTCCCGATTCGAGTGCGAAATGGCAACATAGAGAAGTTATGATTTCCGTGGTGTGAAAGACGTTCTTGCCGCGCTCGTTTGCCGAAATAGTTCTACGCACACCCACACAGTGCAATATCACATTTCTAAAGCCCGAGAAATGGGACATTTGTTCTTGATCGTTTTCAAAGAAATTAATGGAAAGTTTGGACCTAGGGCACAAGAAAGTATCAACGCCTACATGGATGTCTTTAAATATGTCGTCATTGATTGTCCATCTTTCGGGAAAATGTGGAAAGGGCATGTAAGTTACTGCACGTGCCTGGTTCCAAGACATTTTCCATCCGCAATTAAAGGACGACGAACAAAATCTTCTTCTCCTAGATTCATTCATTGGCCAGGGCAAAAATGCACAGCTTGAATCTCTGACGAACAAACAAGAACAAATTGAATGCATACTGAAAGGAACTACATATCTTTGCCAGCCATGTGATCTTGGACTCTTCCGACAACTAAAATGGAAAACATTTCCAAGTAAGGAATTTACACGGCCAGTCAAAATTAAAACCCGACAACAGACTTTTCTTTATAACTAGTCAAATGCTAGCGCATAACCGATTACAAGCTGATTGTTTCGTACCAATGCTGAAATATGCTTGGAAAACGGGTGGTTATTCCATTACTGACAATATACCACAATATATCTCAAACTAATTTTCATGATTTGACTGATAAAGAAGTATGCTGGAATTGATTGTACCAATTTCTCTTTTATAATGATTTTCTTGTGTTTTGTTATTCACATTTTGTGTTAGATTTTCACTATCATGCCATGAACAATGCACCCATGCCAGACTGTGTTAGAATAAAGGCATTTCTTGAACAGTTTGAACGGCATGATGATGAAGATGATATGTGATGATTTGTAGACCATTGTTTTTTGTTTCTATATTACACAGTGAATTCATCTTTGTAAATGAAATATCCAAACTAATTTCAGTTTTAACCCACCATCCCATGTACACAACTGTAGGCAGCCGTATGTGGTGGGTGGTCTTGGAGAACCGAACGAGGGTAGAGGGAAGGCGAGACTAGACAGCTGCTGGCTGTGCGTGCTGACGTGTGCAGAACAATATGCCCCGCATAGTACAAATTAAAAGAAGCATTCAACGACGCATATGTTTATAAGAAGCTTGATATTAGCCACATATTCGAGAAGAAGTAGGCCTACTATCGGATTTTTTATTATGGATACTAGAGTTTAGGCCTTAATTACAACCAAACCAACAGACCTATTGAAAAACAAGTTATACCAATATTTTCCTTGTTTAATTCTGCGTTATACTATATAAGCCAATTATTTTCAAGTTTATTAATTATTTATTTATTTGTGGTTGTATGAAAAATTGTCCGTGTTTTTTACGTCTTTTCTTGGAACCGCTCACTTAAAACTATATACATGGAAAACTACTTGTCTGAGTGTAATGACATTTTTATATGTGATAGGCACAAGTATTGGTAGTGCAAATCTCAAGTTTCATTTTTTTTCAACTACCCGATAAAAAGTTCTTATACTTTTTCTGACGTAACGTTTTCTCAGCCCAGGATAAACTTACAGCAGGAAACTTGGTCTCATTTTGGAGCTCTCATTCGTGATTATCGGAAACTACGACCACTGTAAACGTACAGTGTGATGACGAATTTATGAAGAGTAATATTAATGGGAGGATTTGTGCGTTCCGGCCCGTGCGAGTAAAAGCGAGTGGACTTGTGAAATCCGGTGCAGCGTTGCCGCGTTAAGTTGCAGTCGTTGCGCCTTGCTACGAACGAACACAGCTTTAAGTTTCCTTTCAACCTTTTATTTTCTTTCCTCGTACAAATTTCATCTTCCATCACCTTTTTCACATAAGGGCTTTAGACCTTCAATGGCAGGTTTAAAAGTGGGTTGTCTTCCTAATTTGGAAATGTCAGACTACACAATTTTTACATGGGCTATCTGCATTATTTACATAATATCTTTACAATATGTAATTCAGTCAGTATTCTTCGTATGAAGAATGGCTCTGTTCCGATTAATCAGAACTGCTGGCATTCATGTTAATTATGACCTGCTCGAAAAGAGGGACATTTTCAGACAGGTCTTCAATTGTTTTAGCGCGTTTAATACATTGGTTCCAGAGTTCAGGAGCAACGGTTAGCAAGGCTTCTCGCCATAAAACATTCATTGAGTCCATACTTCTACCATTTTGTTATATGTTAGCGCAAGTTCGCCCTCAGACAATGGTGGTCTCTGAGGCATTTGGATGTGATGTGTAAACAGGAAGACTGAAAATAGCCAGGTGACTCGCATTCCATTACACAACTGCCCGGCAACGCTGCACTCGAATTCACCGGCTCACTCGCTTTTACTCGCACGGACCGGAACGCGCAAAACCTACTATTAATATTACTCTTCATAAATTCGTCAACACGCTGTACGTTTACAGTGGTCGTAGTTTCCGATAATCACGAATGAGAGCATCAAAATGAGACCAAGTTTCCTGCTGTACGTTTATCCTGGGCTGAGAAAACGTTACGTCAGAAAAAGTATAAGAACTTTTTATCGGGTAGTTGAAAAAAATTGAAACTTGAGATTTGCAGTACCAATACTTGTGCCTATCACATATAAAAATTTCATTACCCTCAGCCAAGTAGTTTTCCATGTATATAGTTTTAAGTGAGCGGTTCCAAGAAAAGACGTCAAAAACACGGACAATTTTTCATAAAACCACAAATGAATAATTAATTAATAAACTTGAAAATAATTGGCTTATATAGTATAACGCAGAATTAAACAAGGAAAATATTGGTATAACTTGTTTTTCAATAGGTCTGTTGGTTTGGTTGTAATTAAGGCCTAAACTCGAGTATCCATAATAAAAAATCCGATAGTAAGTTACAATATCCTTACCTGGATGTAATTTGGAATATATGAACCTTGCAATGGCTTCGTTAGCAAAATCATCTATTCCAGTTACAGTGACTGTAATATGACCTTCTGGACAGCAGAAAATCCATGCTGTAATAACATTACTAGTACCATAGATTAAAATTTCACAAATATAACATGATACATACATGCATATCAACTCTGAGAGAACGACGGAAGGGGGGGTTTATTACATTACATTGAAGAGGCATGGTTTCTGGCCATGTCATTCAGCGAATAAAATCTCCCAGAATGGAAATAAGTCTACAATAAGATACCTCAATCAATTCCTATGCTAAATGACTATAGTGGGAGGCTAATTAGCTAAAATAATGTTGCTACCCTAAGTGTACATTTCATAAGGCTATGTTGAGGTTATGTTAGGTTATGTTAGGATTGATTACGAAAAGCATTCTCAAAAATTATCAAAATACTTACTCTCACCATGCCAGCATTTCTTACAATTCTTTCCGTATCACTACACTTAATTGCTTTTTCCTCATTCTTTTTTAAAGCAGTGAACGCTGCAAAGTGTAATTAGGCCTAGTCTTCTTCAGTGGAATTTGTAGCTATTTCTGGCCTCTTTTAGGCATTTTGACGAAATCTAAATAACAATTTATGCAAAAATAAAGATTATGAACATTATTAAAGTTCCGACTAGTGCAAATGTACACATAGGCCTAGGCCTACATATTATATAGGCCTAATCTATAAGTCTTAAAATAATCATAATAACTGTTCTAATTGATGTATTTTTGTAGCACTTACCTCGTAAAACTGCACTAGATGTAATATTCCAAAGAAATGTGATGATTTATCCAATTAATTGAACAGTTTAGGGATATATGCTTTATACGAGAATGTTGGTCACACTCTCTGCTTCATTTCCCGCGTCTACGTGTTTCAAAACTGTTTCAGCTGTACGGTAAAAAATCTTACTGGTATTGTGGTATTTGTAGATGGCGAGATTTTCAGCAGGGTTGGCGAAACTGTGCTCACACAAAAGACAACTTATCTTCAAGAAATTCAACCACAAACCAACATGCGAGTAGGCATAGGGGATGGATGTTAAGGTTGGCTACCCTTTTTTTTTTATTAGTAACTTATTTAAGGTGTCCCGGACTATAGCCTAATCCTTCTTAGTAAGATGAATACATTGCAACATTAATTTAAAATTGTCGCAAAAACCAAAAAAAATTTCATTGTATTAAATGTTATTATCAAAACACTAATAATTGCCATTACTTATGTACTATCTTAATCTTCTTCTAATTGATACAGAGAGGCCATCCTAGACTTTTAACTAAGTTTTATAGTTTAGGATACAGTCTCCTGTACCCGTGTACTTGTTTCACATGCATCTTTGTTGTGTTTCACATCTGGGTCATTCTCACCAAAAGGGGTTTTTTAAAGTCCCTATGCCATAACAATTTGAACGTTTAAAAATATTTAATTTTCTTTTATAGAAATAGTCTTAAAATAATAAGAAATTAAAATGGCAAGTTATAATATAGTTCTATATAATGAATAAAATATTATAATAAAATAAGTAGGTTGAAAGTCCCCTCCGTGGACGTCCCCACTCCTGTGATGTGGGTAAAAATTACTATCCCAGGTCTAATATCAGTGTTTTATTAAAAAAGTAATATATGTGGCAATTACTACAATGTATGTACTTATTGAAAATATCTGATTTTTATTTTCATTTTCATTTATTACAAGATAATTAGATTACAAAGTCAGTCCATAGGTTTTAATTCCCCTCCGTGGACACACTTAAATTGCTAGATATTTCCTCCAGAATGCACCACCAGCCAGCATGCATGTAGACACACTGAAAGGAAGGGGGCCAGCTTTGTTTTCAGTCTGAGATTGATGTGATCTTGTGAAATTATTGTAGATTTTGATAATTTTGTCATTTGGCAAAGTTCTTTGTGTCCACTCCGTGACCATCATAAAAAAGGTAAGAAATGAGCTATTTTCAAGTATGAGTTAAGAATTAAGTTGCTTGACTGGAAAAGTTTACTACATTAATATCTTGTTAGTCTTACTTCAGACACAAACCCAGGAAAAATCCTAACCCTACTTTTTGTCCCCTCTGTGGACTTACACTGTGCACGGAGGGGACATTATTGTCCACGGAAGGGAAAAATCTTAGCACTATAAGGTAATATTTCAAAATGATGGGAAAACAATGCTAGGCTAAAAAGAATAACATTTAAGACTTTTGAAAAATTAATTATTTAGCCATGAAATCAATTATTACTTACTGTTATAAAATATTAATTAAAATGGGCACTAGGCCTAATTTAGCAGAACATTGATTAATCCAGTGAAATAATAATATATCTATAATTGCAATTATCCTGAATTTCTCATATACTTTGCAGTGTTAGGCCTATATCCAATTTTAATGTTACTTATTTTAGGATTGCTAATACAAAAAAGAAAGCCAATAAGCAGCCAGAAGCTTATATAATTCAAAGAAGAGAGCAAAAGAGAGAAAATATGAAGAAAGCAAGACTCAAAATTAAGCAAAATCCCATATTGCTAGAGGAAAGTAAAGCAAAAGAGAGAAAACGTTATCACAAGAGAAAGGCTATTGGAAAAATAAAATCTGTTTCGGAAATGACTAGCCGGGAACAAAGAAATGCAAGGAAAACGTGGAAATAAAAAAGTAAATATCGCAAAGAAATAAGGGATCAAAAAGAATTGGAACAGCGTTTGGAAGATCTTTCTTCGTCCACTTAATGATGCAATTGAAAACCAAGAACAAATTAGTGGTGACAGTTCAAGAGGAAAGAAAATGGTGAGAAGGAAACAATTTTTTAAATAACAAATTATGCTAATTTACATGCACTTGCTATATAACTTCATCAGGAGATTTCCTTAATCGTTTCCAGCTTCTCATACCACAGAAAAACTAAGATACCAAGATGTCTACAGCAGCAGTGATGATGAACAAGAAGACAGTCAATAATGTACCCGACAGCCAACAAACTAGTAACTTATTGAGTAAATATGTGGTTGTAGAATTCACAACCAAAAAAACACTTCATAGGAATTGTGACAAATGAGGAACCTGAAACGTGCATTGTTCAATTTCTGAAGAAGAAATCGGACTTTTCTTGTCTATCCTGAAAAAGATGTCTCTATTGTTGAAAAGTGTCATGTTAATAAGGTGTTGAGTCCTCCTAATTTAAATAGGAGACAACACTATGAATTTAACATGGAACAGTTAACTAAGTTTTTATTAACCATGGCTTAGTGTTAACAAATCATATTAAGATTGACTAAAATATGTTTAAGAGACAATTTGGTCTAGTTTCATTTGGCCACGAGTCATGAGTTAATTTTGTTTTTAGCATTATGGTCCATGTAACCTAATTAAACATTACTCCACTAAGTTACATCGTGTACTTTATTAATTATCCCTAAAATATTTTCGCTACCTTAAATTTGCCAAGATATATTATTTTATTAGACATTAAAGTTTACTTGGGGCCAACATTTTGTACTTTGAATTAATTTAGCATCATAATATTTACATATATACTTGAATATCTTAAAACATGTAATTTTAAGCATGCTGTCATTTAATAAATACGTCAAGTATTCTAAATATCCCCTCCGTGGAAAATTGTGTCCCCTCCGTGGACAAGGCATATTTAAAAATCACTAATAAAAGGTTAAATATGACAGAAAAAAACTTGACCAGTCATATAGGGGTCTTTTATAGGCATAACTGAAGTTATGTACATTCTAAATTGTTGCATGCAACAAATTTTATAAAAATATTTTAATAAGTGGCATCTGGAACCTTTTGGTGAGAATGACCCATCTGTCTTTTTCCTATCCCACACCCCCCTGATAATATTAAAACGTTTCGCTGATTTACCTGGCTTCCTCAATTCCCTTTTTAGTAATTTCATTAAAGTGCGATATTCATTTTCACTTTCTATTCTGTTTATATCTCGCTTGTCTACAAACTTTGCTCTTATCATTTTGGTCGCATTGCATTCACTGATCTGGTGTGCTGCACCCATAACCTTCCCTCAATAAAGGCAAAGGTCCTCTTTTCCTAATTCTCTCAATGCTTTGCTCTTATACACCCCCATTAACCACCAAATTATCCCTGTCATTTCGCTAGATATTCAGGCTTTATACTCGTAAATTTCCTTATTTTGCAGAACTCCGTTAAGGTTCTCCTGTTAGCACACTCTTCTCTGAGTACCTGCAACTCTGTCATTTACCCTTCTGCACATGTTTTTACACACTCTACCCTCCGTAAGTCCCTATCCCGTAAATACCCCATTCTTAGTCTTTCAGTATATTTCTTACCCCATCCACCCAGTACCCTCTTTGCTGATGCTTCATTTCACCCCCTCACCTACTTTCAGACGTATCCAAAATTTTATGAACCTTTTTATAATACCGGTATGTTTTCGAATACTTACATCCTCACACATCATTCTTGCTCCGCTATTCGCTGTGCAACTACCCCCCAAAATTATCTTAGCAAACTTACATACAATAGTGTCCAGGGTTGCAGTTCCTTCTTCTACACCCTATACTTCCACTCCATATAATACTTTTGATACCGCAAGTGCATTGAATACATTATTGTGAACATTGTTGTCAGTATACGGTAACTTACTTTCTAACACTTTAACACTTGCCAATGCTGCTAGCCCTTTCGATTTTGCTCTTTTAATTTGTTCAGTCCATTTTCCATTACTCGCCAGTATCGTCCTTAAATACTCACATTTTTTCACAGTCTCTAATTTTGACCCATACAAGAACCACTTTTCATTCTTGGCCAGTTTACTTCCCTTTTTGCACACCATAACTTAAGTATTGTGCAGATTTATTTTTAAATGCCAGTCCTCGCAGTATTTCACATCTCATCAATACTATTATGTGTGTTTAAATAAGTCTGGAAAGTTTGTTCCCAACTAGTGAGGGATAAGGTAACTGTACCGCTTTTCGTCACTGAGCCAGTCGTCGTCACTCTTGTATATAAGTACAAAAAATAAGCATGTCAACGGGTCTTTCTCAACGCACGAAGTCTTAAGAGATGCGTCATACCTTCGTTGCCGATAAGGAGCAACTTTGCGAAATCATGCGTGTGATGGAATAGGTGTTTCCCAGAGTCAAATATCTCGCTTGATTTGAGCCGTCTTGACGCTCCATTTGCTTCTCGCATGTGCTAAGCAGGCACGCGAGTTAATTATGTGCATGCGTGTTATGTTCCGGCATTTTAAAATGTTGCAAGTGCGTGATATAGTTGGTAATTGTTTCTGTAACATACGTGATTTGTTATTGCGTGCTCATGTGCCTAATTTTGTTAGAAATGCCGGTGGCGAACACTGGATTAAAAGAAAACTCACTTTACCAATGCTCGTCATTTGTGACGAAAACTGGCACATTGTCATTTCTCCTTGTAAGACCTAACAGCGGCAATATACTTATAATTTAGCTCTAAAGCACCCTGCAGTAATTAAATTATCATTTGATCATAGTGTCCAGTAGTCATAGCTGACGATCTTTAGAGCACATTCGTGACGAACACTAGTGCACGATAATGTTGAAGTTTGTGTGAACGTTTCGCAACCAGTAAACATTTACAGTGTATTGTTATTATTACGTAGGTCTCTCTTCTTGACGGCCGCACCTCAGTAGGCCTAGGGTTTTTTGGCTAGGCGTGCTACAGAGGATTCGTTATATTTTTTATCGAAATGAAAAATATTATATTATTCTGAGACTGAACCTTTGCTTTCAGGCAATATGTCGAAACTCACAGTTCTGAATTATGATATTCAGCAAATGGAATTTGCTATTAAGGCCGTTGTGGAGGACGGCATGAGTATTAAAAAGGCCGTAGAGAGAATGGTGTTCCGAGAAACACCCTCTCGGACAAAATTAAAGGAAAATCTCCTAGAGAGAGGAAGATGGGGCTAAGTTCCTTTTTAACAAAGGTAGAAGAGGCTATGCTAGTTCAATGGGTAATCTCACTAGGAAAAGCGGGGTTCCCGGTAACAAAGGACGATTTGCAAAATAGCGTCCAGTGTCTCACACAAGAATTGAAGGGGGACTTTCCTTTCAAAGATGAGCCGCCAGGTAGGAAATGGTGTGAATCTTTCCTAAAAAGAAATCCAGGTCTATCTTTACGAACCCCTCAAAATTTGACAGTAAGCCGTGCTGCAATTACAGAACATCAAATTAAAACCTGGTTTTCAGAAGTCTACAGCTATTTGGTGGAAAACAACTTCCAGTCTATTTTGTCAGATGCTCGGCGACTGTTCAACGCTGACGAGACGGCTTTCTTTCTCAATCCGAGAGATAACAAAGTGCTGGCGAACAGGGGTGACAGGACAATATATCAGGAAGTGAATTCGGATGAGAAAGAATGCTTAACGGTACTTGTAACAGGCAATGCCCACTGCGATATTTCTCCTTTCCTTGTAGAGTTCAAGTATGAACTTCTGTCGCAAGACATCATTGCCGCAATGCCAGCACACTGGGGCATTGGCAAATCTCCTAATGGGTGGATGACGGGGGAAGTGTTTTACGAATTTCTCTGTAACATGTTTCATCCTTGGTTGGTTGAGAAAGAGATTCCTCTCCCTGCCATTCTATTCATAGACGGGCACTTCTCACACTTGACCATACATACTAAAGTAAATTTTGTGAGGATTGTTGTTTTGGTCGCTTTACTACCTAAAGCCACACACGTACTTCAACCCATGGATGTAGGGGTTTTCAAGCCACTAAAGACTGCCTGGAAGAAAAGTGTAGACGAGTGGCGAATTCAGAGGGTCGCTAATAGCGAAGATACTGCACTGAAGAAGGATTTTTCGAAACTTGGCAACAACAATTGCTGTTAGGCCTCGGCGAATGTTCATTTTCTGTGCTGTTTTGCCGTGGTCTCACTTGTTTAGAGCAGAATTACGATATTTTCATGCCCGTATGTCTTTACCTCCATTCCCACTTCTCGATGCAGTCTTTTTTTTTTAATATTTCAATTTATATTAAGAAAACATAATTACTGGTACTGCTTTATTCGTAAATGTTAGCTTCCAAGTCGATAAATCGGCGTCTTACGCAACAATTGACAGATATGCATTATAAACAGCAGACAAGGAAAACTAACAATGTGACGGCAATTGGTGCAAACGGGTGACGAATATAGGAAAAATCCAAAAACATCGGGCTGAGGACTAGCGCAAAAACACACTAAAAAAAAAAAAAATGTTATTTTCCTAAAATGAATATCTTCGATATTTAGACTTTCCTAGTGTTTGAGTAGAGTTTGAGGTTAGGTAGAGTGCTTTTTTTGATTAAATTTGCCAAAATGTATAAGGTATATATATTTTCTTGACTAAATCTGTAACATGACGACCATTGGTGCATTTACCTTACTTGTTTATTGTTCAAAATCTTCACAAGCGACTAGAACTCGAGAGGCTTAGTGGCAATGCTTTCTCTTACAAAGCTTCTGCGTCAACTCATCACCATATGCAGAGCTTGGCCAGAAATTAAAGTGACAGATGTGGGAGCTCCATATGGCCAAGCATTTAGAAAAAATAGCATTTTTAGCACTGGTCAGGCAAGCCATGAGCCATATATGTTAGTGTTGTTTTCAGACAGTGGTTGGCACAGCAGAAAGGGTACAGAATGGTAGTCCGAGGAATGCGGAAACTTTTGTCTTATTTTTATTTTTGATTTCTACTTTACTTACATTGCAAATAAGCAGAAATAATGCTCAATGTAGCAAAGACAACGGGCAGGGACAATGCAAAGCAAGGCAAATTTTATAACTGGATAATAAGTAATAAAATTGATATTCCGAAAATTTATGGAGGTTTGTTTCCGGTAGCAAAGATGTATGTTTCCGTAAAAAGGTGTATGAATATTGTACAAAGTTTGACAGGCACAGTCGCAAAATTAAAACTGCTACAAATTTGGTTCTTAAAGTTGTATCTCCGCACTTAAAGGGGTACTGAACTCAAATTATAACAATATTCAACAAACATCTGATTAATAGAATAGAAAATTAGAGGATGAATGGTAAAAACTGGAGCTCTTTATGATGGATAGATGTATAAATATCTATCTAATCTAAGGCTTAACTTGCCTTTTTTTTCGCACAGTGTGGCTCGCTGCACGACATTGCATCACGAAGAAGTGAACTCGGCAGCACAGCTGTGTAAGCAAATGGAAAGCCTTGATTGCAAGGTCACCACTTAGGAGGATACAATCACAATCTTAACATATTTTGCTTTAAGTACTGTACCCGAAATTTGCTGTCAAATGAGATTAATATTTTGGATTTATTAAAGTATCAATGTAATTTTATTTTGCTCTGGCTAATGTTACGACGGCTCAGTCGAGTTGAAGCTAGCTACAGAAACCAGTAGTTTGATATATTTTGTTTATGCTCAATGAAAATGTTAGTGGAAATCTTCCTGTCTTTTTAATTCCTCTTCAAAATTGGTGTTTTTTTTGTGTGTGTGTCTAGGGTTGCCATTTTCCTGTTGCCTTGCCTGCTAGTGCTTGGCTGGGAATCATTGTTCCTTGTTCGATTTTCTTCCCGTCTGCCAATCTCATTATTCCGCAGATTCCACATATATTCTTGGTTGTCTTGGTAACGCTCTTCATATCTGGGCGTGGTATAATTCTCGTCATTATAATTCTTATACCGCACGTATCCTTGAACGTTTCTACTATATTGTAGTAATTACTACGCCTGTATGCATTGTTATGATAGTATTCCGTTCTCCTATTGTTTTCATCGTTTCTAGAATAACTCTGATATGGCCTCGTATCACGTTGTCTTCTGTAATTTGCGTCATACCTCCTGGGTTGAAAATATTCCGTTCGCATAGGCCCTGGTCTATTATTATCACTCTGCTGAAAATTCTGTCGGCTGGATTTGGTCTATCATTATCGTGTTCACCTCACAATGTTCTTGCCATCCATTCCTGTACGTTGGATTTACCGCAGAGCTCGTATGGTCAAGTCTCCTTAAGAGCTCGTCCATCATCTTCAAACTGCTCACGCCTGAGGATATAATATAACGCCTGATGTCAACTGATAATTGCCTGGCGATAGCTTGAATAAGCTCCTGTTCTGATAGTGGTGGCTGCAAGTAGTGCCGTGAAGTGGTAACTTGCGTACCTGGTGAGTGAGATCTCTCATACTTTTTAGAGTACGCTTCTGCCCTAAGATTTTGCTGTTCTTCCAATGACCAGTAACGACGTATAAGTGTTTCCGCGAATTCCTCAAATGTGGCAAATGTATAGCGGAACGCCCTGTACCACTGGAGAACCTGTGCTCAAGAAACATCTCTACCACTGTCTGTCCTTTGCTATGTGGTTTTACAAAACGTACTCTTCCACATCCTGAATGAATTCTATGGGCATCATGCCATTGTTTCCAGAGTTACTCCTGGGTTTTTGCTCTGTACTCCTTACTATGGTTACATTCTGTAAAGGACTCCTATCATAGCTAGGCTGTGTGACTCAAAATTCCTGTGTTTAGAATGGAGTGTGGAAACTCCCCTGACTACCACGTTCTATAGGTGTGTTCTGGCCTTTAATGTCTCTTATCTGTTCTTCTACCTTCTGCAATATTTCCTCTTGCAATTCCCTTTCTTCCTGGTGCTGTCTATCAATCTGTTCGATCATAGATTTCAGATCTCTTCAGACTTCTTTCTTCATTTCAGTTTCTACGCTTTTCTTCATGGTAATTGTTAAATCCTACAATTTAGTTTTAATGATTTCTATTTCCAGATCTACCCTACTTGTATTTCCCTTCAACTCTGTGCTTAATTCCTCAACTTTTCCCGCTACATCTTTAATTTGGGTTGATACAGCTAACAAATCAGAATCGGACCTATCTTTCATCTGCTTACAATTCTCAAGAGTAGCTTGCTGAATACCATGTATTTCCTGGTTTATTTTTATCTCTACATTAACCATTTTCTTAGCCAAATTATGCTGTGTAATTTTCACCTGTTCAAGATTTGTTTTAGCCAAATCTTCCTTAAGACTCAATATTTGATTTTACAATCGAAGACACATCTACTTCTAGCTCCTCTTTCAACAATTCAGTTTTATTTTTGACCTCAGTCTGCAATTGTTTAACAGTAGTTTTTGAGATCATCTAACTGTTCATTTATGTCTACATTGTGTGACTGTATCTTTTCCGAAGTGCACTTAGCATCTCTCTTCAGTTGCTTGACATCTTTTAACACCGTTAAGGAGTTTTGTGTTTCTGCAAGTGAGATTTTAATCTCAGTTGAACCAATCTGTAAACTAACAAGAGTGTTCTGTGTCTCTTTTAAGGTGTCCTGCAATGTAGCTCAAGTGTTCTTTGCTTCAGCTAAAGTGTTCTTTGCCTAATCACTGTTTTTCCTGTATTCAGCTTGCAATTGTTTAAAATTGTCTGTTTGTGCCTGCATTTGTATAATTTCAGCCTTGATACCTCTCTTTGTGACCTCAACATTTCTCTTTTCTTCCTCCTCCAATCTTTTAAAATTTTGATGGGAAGATTGATGCATAGCCTCAACATCCCCATTAAGTTTCCCTTGGCTTTCCTGCAAAGCCCGCAGTAAGACCTTAATGGCCTCCAGATCTCCCGTTGACATTTCTTCTTGCTTGGAATATAGGAAACATGCACACTACGGGTAATAACATCCAAAGTAACCATTTTCTACGAATAAAACTAGTGGAGATTTTTCAAATCTGCCTACTTATAATTAATGTAATTACTTTTATCTGATCTTATTTACTCTGGCATAAAATCTAACAATAATCCTTATTTGAAATTTTATCTCGGTCTATTTAGATAAAGAAACAAACAACAAAATTTACAGTTTACTATTTACATTTACTTCACAGTGGCCAACAATAGCCATTAACTGGTTTAACAATAAAAATGCCTAGTTCTATAAGTTGGTTCCATTGGTTTACAACTTGTTTAACCTTTCACAGGTGTCATTGAACTGGCGTTCATAAACAATCAAAAATGTAGTACATTGGAATCGCCAATTCTTAACTGTCATAACCACTCGGATTTGCCAAAATCTCTAGCCGATCACGTTGGTGCGCCATCTCTAACTGTACCCGTATTTCCTGGAAACAAATCTGCCAATATCCGAAGATGGCGGTGGATTGCTGCACCTTGAAGTTCCTGGCTAGAAAATCTCCGAAGTGCTACTGGCAAATAGAATAGGAAAAGGGTACACCTAGCTAAGATTGTGCTTTAGTTCTAACTACATGGATTTAGGGTCGCTAAGTACAAATGGAGAGTAAGAAACTTGCGCTTCTTGAGGGTTAAGAGTGACACACTGTGGATAAAAATTCCCACTACTCCTATAGCACAACACTACAACTACCCAATTCGCTACACATATAACGCAGATTGTTATGAAAGGATCTGAAAAGAAACGTAAAAACATGTCTGCGTTTATTCAAAATGACTATTACATAAATGAATGAACCCTGTCTTCTACCAATTATTAATAATAATAATAGCCATAATCCTTCTTTCCAGTAAGCAACTGCCTACAGGTTACTTCACATGAAGTCGTAATAGAGAGAAGTGTTTTATTTTAGCTTTAATTGCACTCTGTTTTTCATTGACCCCATTGTTATTTAGAAAATCTAAGGTTTTATCTATGTACTCAGATTTATCCAAGATTACTGCGATGTTTCCTTTGCCTGATATTGTCAAAATTAGTTATTTTTACTTTAATTCAATTTCATAGGTGTCTTGTGTTTTTTAACCCTTAGCTACACGCATCTCATTCACTAACATTCGTACACGCTAGCGGCACTCTATGCCGCAATATATTGTTTTCATTCTTTTTCGTCATTTAGTGACTTGCTGATTGATTTGTATGGAGAATTATACAGAACCTATGAGAATACATTGAAAAAATCTTATCACTATATACGAAATTCGTATTAATAAAATATATTATTGGGAGGGATGGGATACGGACATATTTACTATTCATACTTAATGTAATTAAAAATTCTTATAAACATTTATTGGACAACGAAGGAAAAATAATAATTTTCACACACAAAAGGGATATTGAGAATTATTGGATTGAGATTGCCCTCTTTTCAGGCTCATATTACAAGACATTGCACCTGATACACTAGAGTAAAAGAAAAACTGTTCGTCAGAATCATGTAGGCCTATACACTTAGATTCTTGGCTTGGAAAAGGACACTTTCTGCTAATTTACAGTACGAAATCATATACAGTGCCTAAATACACAAATAACTCTGCACTAGGACTTAAAAATCGAATAGATCCTCTTCATCCAGTGACCCTCTTGCTCATCAAGTACTTGGAGCAACCTCTCAATCTCCTGTTGTTGACAGCCATGTCAGAGACCTATAAGCAGAAGGCAAGCGTGCAGACTATGTGCTGACATCGATAATAATGATAGAAGCATAGAAAGAAACAACAAAGGTAAAATAAGTTAAATTCTTACATCATTTCACAAGGCCGATTCCAGCCAGTTGTAACACGCTAGCGGTACGGAATGCTGCATTCGCGTACCCCGCACTTTGACAACCTGTCTCAGACTGACTGGGAACCGGACAGGCTCCGAACCTACCCCCTCCCATGCAGCACATGTCGAACAAAGGATATAGCGGGCGATCTCACAGAACTCGTGTTTACAACGTCAAACAAAATTTTGCAAAAAAAGCGGCACTCAGTGCCGCTTAGCGTGTATCTAAGGGTTAAACATCTTGTTGTCGTTCATGCTAATTTTTTGCTTCAAAATATTTCTAAAAGTACTGTGTGAGGTCCTTCTCTATAGAACGGAACGTCGCCAGGGCTGTGTGACAGGCGGAGTGCGTTGATTCGCTGCCAGATGACTAGCGTCTACCGATTACACAACAGCAGGTTGGGAAGCACCGGATGCTGTCATTGCTTTGATTACAGATGCAGCTGGCAAGATACTTTAGTTGATATAATTAAGACTTGTGGTGAAGTACTGTAGCCTATCTCAAATCCCGTGAAGATGGTTAGGTATTGAAGAAAACATTGAATTTTCTTAGTGGAAACTTGTCTTCGCGAGAGGAAGTCTTACAGTTAATGTGTTTGTAAGTTTCAGCACCATGCGAATTTTACTTGTGTGGGGGTAACCTCAAACAAAAGGTATGCAGAAACACTCCGCATACTCTAGAGGCTTTCTAGAATGAAACAACTGCACTGATACAAAATATTAGTGAAGGTTAATTACAGCGAGTGTTCCAAAACTTCCTACGTTGGTGCTATGTATGTTTAGAAAATGAAGGTTTCCAGCAACTGCTCTGAAATTCATGGAAGTAATGATGCATTAAATGCGTTAAAATGTGCAAATGTGTTAAATTAGTTGGGCACTATGCTACTGCTAGCGCCAGTGCCTCGATCGACAGGCTGCTACAAACAGTGGCCCGCACATTACACGGCCCCAGTGAGGTTCCGTTCTATAGAGAAGGACGTTGCTGTAGAATTAGAATTATTTTCTTTTCTTTAAACAACCTACAGTTGCAAAGGACAAAATGATTTTACAGTTTATATTCAATACCTCTTTCTGGAACTTCCATCCCAGATTTTGATAATACCATCTCTGGCACATCTTTGGAACAAGTTGATGACTTTTCATACCTCGGGAGTATTCTGTCGGAAAATACCATTGAGAAGTACGTGGAGAATAGAATTCTCGCTGCTCATGTAGCGTTGGACATCCCTCAAGTCGTGCATTCCAGAACAAAGATCGAAGGATCATTACCAAGCTGTTATTATCTCTACCTTACTTTTGGGTGTGAGACCTAGACTCTATACCTCCGGGCCACAAACAAACTGGATTACTTTCACCAGCAGAAACTCTTGTTCCAATATGCACAGCAAATGGGATGTCTATACAACGAATGCCGCTGTTCCCGAGAAGAGAGAAGAGCTGAAGGGCATAGAGGCCATCACCATTAGTCACTGGCTTAGATGGATCGGTCATTTCCAACAAATGAATGACAAGACTCCCTTGGCAAATCTTGTAGAGTGAACTCGGCATGGGCAAGAGACCTCTAGGTGCACCTCTGAAGCGTTACAAAGACCAGCTGAAGCAAACTTTGAGGAGTGTTCAGATACTTAGCATACTCTCAATGAAGATTGTGCGCGTTGGCGTCGAGCCAACTCGGCTGCTGTTTTGAACAAGAACGCCGAAGGCAGGAAATGTCAGGGAAGGAAGTTAATGCCAAATACTACCACGTCCTCCACCTTCCATCAGATGCAACGTGTGTGGTCGCATGTTCTATGCAAGGATTGATCTGTTGAGTCACCAAGGACATATCCATCAAGTGGACACAAAACGGTGAGAATTGCAGGGGAGAAACATACTTGGACCCGTGTATCGGCCTACGACAACATTAAATACAACTTACAACCCCCCTCCAGGTGCGACCAAGCCCACTGCGGGATGCAAATGACGCAAACATAATATATACGAGGCCCATCCAGAAATTAAGTTTCCCTATTTCTTAAATAAAAAGAAAACATAGTTACATGATAAACTTTATTGGCACCAGATACAGCTATGTTGGAGCTATTTTTCAACATAAGACTCCAGAATTGAGACACCTGTCATCTCATGGGATCAATATTTGTATCCCTGCGACCTGGAAATCGAACCAGCGTGTGGCATTCGTCTTCAGCTCTTCATTAGTGTGAAAATGCTGACCGGAGGACTGGAATTTCTCGAGTTGCAAGAAAAGATGGAAATCGCTGGAAGCAAGATGAGGATTGTACAGTGGATGATAAACAGCTCCCAGCCAAACTCCTGCAGGACAGTTGCTGTGCACCTAGCCATATGTTTGAGCATTGTCATGGATCCATCTGTTCTTAAACCTCAAAAAATTCCTGTCCTTGAGTCAGCATTTTCACACTGACAAAGAGCTGAAGATGAATGTCATACGCTGGTTCCATTCCCAGGTGGCACGATATGACAGGTGTCCCAATTTTGGTGGTGATAATGTTGAAAAATAGTTCAAATAGCTGTACCTGGTGCTAATGAAGTTTTTCATGTAAGTATGCTTTCTTTGTATTAAAATAGGGAAACTTACTGGTTAGTTCTCATACAAATACCAGAAATCCCGTTCTATCCTGTCGAATATCTGTTACCACTGTGGTAAGATTCGTGGCTGCTTTTGTGATAAAAGTACTACCCAAGAATTGTTAGTTCTGAATGATGTACTGTGTTAGTGCCTTCAGTCTTTAGACTAGTTTGATGCAGCTCTGTCGTGAGCTAATAGTTTCATCTCTACGTAGCTATCACGCCCTAAATCTAGAGAATCTGGTTAACATATCCTAATCTCGGTCTACCCTCGCAGTTCTTGTCTTGTATCCTTCCATAAGTAACTTCTTAATTTGGAAATGTTCTGCATCACAATTTTCTGTTGTGATTGTATGTCGGAAGTCCTACAACATCATGAATATTACAAAATTAACTTGTTTTAGTGATAACTAATCGTAATGATTCTCGGACAATAAGGCTTTCGGGAATCCATGGATTTACAAACATTATTTTTTGTCGTGCTTTCGACAGGCAATCGACAGAATGCATATAGAGCACCATGTTCACATCCAGAAGGCGCACACATGTCCTTGTGCAAATCAATTATCAGAACAGTACCAGCATTCCCAGAAATTTCAATGATTTGTAATCATGTGCAGGTGATTGTCATTCAGAACTTTATTCGGGAAGTATGTTATTTAGCGTATGGCTTTTAGTGCCGGGAGTGTCCAAGGATATGTTTGGCTCGCCGGAGGCTGTAGCTGCTTCAAGCGGACACCCATAGGGTGAGCTACGAGTTCCGTTCGGGAAGTATGTATAAAGGAGCTTTGGAAATTTTCAGTAAATCTGAAGTTAAAGAAGGCTCCGGTTCATCAGACAGAGATGACATCTCTGACTGGGTAACCTACAAGTCTTCCCATACTGATTTTATGAAGTTCCCACTAAGTTTGACATCAGGTTTCCAACCACCAATCAACCTTTCTCACAGCTGGTAGGTTTGTTACGCTATTTATACTAATGAAATATTGAAAGAGATATTGGACCTGACACAATAGGTATGCTAAGAACAGAAAGCAGTATGGCTCTACTTTTCCAGAAAGAGAAATATGAGTAGAGCTATGCAAGCAATGGAACAAATCCTAGAGCTAATAGTTAAGTTTGCTATTCCTGGGTATGTGCCCTACCAATCCATCTCTTCACTTCATTAGCACACTCGGAAACATCTCTTAAGACATCATTTGTTACTCAAAGAGGTATTAAGATTAAACTTAGTTACTCACTCGATATTTGTTTCCCGAAGAGTTCTAAATGACAATCATCTTCACAAGATTACAAATCGCTCACAATCATGGGAATGCTGGGACTGTTCTGTTACTTGATTTGCTCAGGGTCATGTGTGCACCTTCTGGATGTAAATATGGTGCTCCGTATGCATTCTGTTGATATCCTGTCTAAAGTACGACAAATAATTGTGTTCAAGAGTCCGAGTATTCCCTAAAGCCTACGTAGATAAAGTGTGAAAATCGTTCGTTACCACTAAAACAAGTTAATTTTGTAATACTGTATTTATAATGTTGTAGGACTTCCGACATAAGAGTACGAAAGGAAATCTTTATCATTCCCCTGTAACTCGATATTTCAAATGCTTCTATTCTCCTCTTTTCTACTCCAACAGTCCCATGTTTCACTTCCATAGAGTGCACGCTCTAGAGTAAGGCTTTGAAAAATGATTTTCCAGTGTCTAAATCAATATTGATGTCAACAGATTTCTTTTGTAAAGAACGGCTTTCCTTGCCTGTGCTAACATACTTTTATATCCTCTTCGCTTCATCTATCACAGCTTATTTTGCTTTCCAAGTAGCTAGAAGTCTCCTGCTTCCTTTAGCTTTTCACCTACCAATTCATTGTAAATCGGGGTTTCTGATTTCATCAGGCAGCATTGAAATATTTTTGTTTTTCATTTGTGTGTACACAAAGCTCTGTCAGCAGACATACAAGTTAGGTATAAAGTACTGATTTATATGGCAGATTCTTGGGAAGGTTGTTCATATATATGCAAGAAAAAGAAATTGGCCTGATGACCGAACTAGAACCAAATCGGTGGTTATGCTGAGTATATCTGATCTTTTGTTTTCCACTGCCATTACAGTATTTGGTTTCCATTAGTAAGACATGATTTAATTATTAATTCCAAATCTCTAACTCCATATTATTTAAGATTAACAAATAGTATGTCGAGACTCATGAGATACAGTATCAAGTGCTTTACTAAGTTCAGAATGTGTGGCACCCATAATTGAGGCTCAAAATTGGTTATTATTTCATTCAATAGAGACCTTACTGCTCTACTAGTTGATGGTCCTGGCCTGAATCCAAATTGAATGTTATTAATACGAGCTCAATTTATAACAAAACTGAGATTGTCCAGGTTACTCAGTCTATTTTCTTAAAGGGAAACTTGCGTATGACAAAGACAGATTCCCAGAAACACATCACGATTTCCTAAAAAAATTTATCAGGATGTGTAGTTTAGACATGTACATACTACATAATATGAGATTCCTATTACTTTTGTAGCTCTATTTTATATATCGCAGCCAATTACCTTGAATAGCAACAGAGCAATGTAGCCTACTTCGTCTGGCATGTTTCACTGGAGGGCATGCAGTAAAATGGACTGGTATTGATAGGCCAAAGCTGTGGACTTAAGCCCCTAATTGAAGTAACATCAGAAAAAGAGTGGCAAAATGTCCTTGGTTTGTAAATGTACGTATTGAAATCTAAACCACTGCCATTGCATTGGAGTTCAATAAATTTCAAACTTGTTGGCTTGAAACAGGCTACTCTTGCCCAAAATTTCCACCTCCACTTCTAGTTCTTTACTCTGCCTCTTTCGCGACAACCACTCAGGACACGGTTTGGTGCCTGGCCCATTAAAGACCCCTAGTATGTACAAATGTACTAATTCTTTAAATTTGTGATGTTGGACTTGACCTCTGCTTCTTCTGTTGGATATAAATACACTGCCGGAAAAAAGAAATTAAGTCACCCTTTTAGAGGTTACCAATTCACTCAAGATTTATTGTGGCATGGAGTACATGAAATGATTAAATATACAGATCAATAGGTCAAATGGTTCAGAGATACCAGGTATCGACCCATGCTGAAACACCCATATTAGTACGAGGTGTAGCCTCCACGGGCGGCAATACAGGCTCTGACTCTTGCATCCAGTCGATCATACAGATGGCTAATACTGTCTTGGGATACGTTATTCCATGCCTGCTCGACCTGTTCACACAGTTCTGTGAGAGTTGTGGGTGGACGAGTCGCACAAGTCACTTGTCGGCCCATCATGTCCCACACGTGCTCAATTGGCGACAAGTCCGGCTATCGTGCTGGCCACGGAAGTTGCAGCATGTCTTGCAGTGCACGTTTAGTTGCACGGGCAGTGTGTGGGCGAACATTATCTTGTTGGAACAACACATCCCCTTCCTGTTGCAAGAACGGCAAAAGAACGGGTCTAACAACATCCTGCACATACCGAGCGCTTGTCGGCCCATCATGTCCCACACGTGCTCAGTTGGCGACAATCGGCGAATTCCCTCCACAAACACCAAAGGTGAACGAGAGTTGTAGCTTATCGCACCCCAGACCATAAGGCCTGGGGTGGGGCCGGTGTGTCGTGGACGAATGCACTCTACGAGAAAGCCCTCACCTGTTCTACATCGAACGCACCAACAACCATCACTTGTGGGCAGGCAGAATCTGCTTTCATCGCTGAAGACCACGGCGCGCCATTCCATCTTCCAAGTTATTCTCGGACGGCACCAGTCAAGCCGTGCACATCGATGCTGTGGCCTGAGTGGAAAACGGGCTAGAGGTGTACGTGCCCGTAGTCCCACTGCTAGTAACAGGTTCGCAACACTTCGTGTTGACAATTCTGGGCTCACAAACCCTCGTATCTGTGCTGTGGTAACTGTATGATCTTCGACTGTTGCCCTTACAATACGACGATCTTGGCGGACGTCCAGAACCTCGTCTACGGGTGTGAGAATGTTCACGTGACCACTGATACCAGCATCGTTGCACAACGGACACAGCACGTCCAACTTGTGTGGCAATTTTCTGAAAGGACCATCCTGCCACTAGGAAGGCCACAATTTGACCCCTGTCAAACTCGCTCAGTTGACAGTAGGAAGCAAGAGTGCGTCTCCGTGGCATTGTACCTGCTTGCTTCACACGTTTGCACCACAATGAGCCGTATGGCTGTGAGCTTTCCCTATTAAATGGTAGACACAGTTGGCGCTCTGGTTGCTATGCCACTACGCTATATGTTGGCGGACGACGTTGAAACCCTTATCAGTAAGTTTTCTATCCCCCAGGTGGCATCTGCAGTCATCGGATCAAAATCGACGTAGTCTTTTCAGGTGACCTAATTTTTTTCCCCGGCAGTGTAGAAGGATTTTGACTGCTTATTGTCCTTACTGAGGATTTTTATCTGTTCAGGAAAAACTTTTGCTAGACATCTGGCAATGTTTGTGAAGAAATAGTTAAATGATTCGCATAGCTCTTAATTGTCTGTGATTATCTTGTTGTCCATTTCAAGTGAAGTGAATGTCTCAACTGTTGGTTTTTTGTTGTGTATGATTTCTTTGATAGTTTCCCAAGTTTTATTGGAATTGTTTCCATATGTTTTGCGTCAGTACTTTTCACCCAGGGTTCTGTTACTACCAAGATATCTGACCTATCATTTGCAACAGAATTTCAATGTCATCAAGCTTATTCCGAATACTTCTACTATTATTGTACAAACACCTAACCTCTCCACGTAATTCTTATTGGAGTCTTGTTGCATGAATTTATCCAAACAGTCCTTCTTATGTTCACTGCCTTGTATTTTACCTTGGTGTTTATTCGTGAGCACTTTCTTCTCTCTAAACAATAAAATATCACTTGTATTAGCAATTAGTTTTCCGACTGTCAAAATTTGGCAACTCTGTTTAAAAGTATCCCCAATGCCATTGTTCCTCTTCAATTGAGGCGGAAACAGTCATAAGTAGGGTCCGGATGTTGATGCCGTAAGAAAGTTTATAAAATGCACTTAAAACTTTCAAAAAAGACTGTAATAAATGACCTAAAAATTCGAAAAAATGCACTATAAAATGGAGAAAATGATCTTATAACTCACCAATATTTCAAAAATTCGAAATCTGCACTATAAAATGGAGAACATTATCTTATAATAATAAACTTGCCAATATTTCGAAAATGAAATCTTAAGCTCAAACCGAAAAGTCAATCAAAATAGATTTCTAGCACTTTACAAAAGGTTTATGTTCACTTTAGTCTGAGTTGCATTGCACTACGAATGTCATTCTGATGTTGTCAAATGTAAATGATCTGCGGGTTATCTGCCAAAAAGTTTTTGTATCTCCAAAAGCTGTGTTCAACATCAACTGATGTGATCGGAGCGTTCTTGAAGTGAGGAAAATCCTCCTCAATCCCATCCATGCAGTAATTTTTATCAGAAAGATTGTCTAGATTTTGCAGAATGATTTATATCCTGTGCTTTAGTCCAGCACTTTTTTCAGTTTTGATGCAATACCCGCAGCAATTTCGCCACGATTGTTGCTAAGACTAGTTTTTACCCGGTTGATTAAGGAAATGGAATCAATATTTCAATATTTTAAATTATTTTGTAGGCCTATCAGCTACTACCTTCTTCTTAACTCTGACAGGAAACTCCCTTATATAAAGCTGTGACATGACTAAATAAAATTAAAAAAAAACACCCCTCAAAAGGCCGATTTCTCTAAAATAAGACCAAAAAATCTACCAAACTTAGAAAAATGCCCTTAAAATGGAAAAATAGGAAAAAATGCACAAAAGATGTAAAATAAAAATGACATGTTTGAAGAAGGGAGTTTCTATGTACTTCAGCATTGTTTTAGACAGCTCAGTAAAAAGATCACATGTCATAAACATCCGGGCCCTAGTCATAAGCAAAGTCCCTGTCATGTGACCATGAGTTTCCTTATAAGAAAAATGTTTTTAACACCACACAACCAATCCAGTGTTGAATTCATGGCTTTAATGTATCATGGGTTTATGTCATGTTTTTGTTATACACCACTAATACACACTTTTGAACTCGGAAAGGCACTTTCACTTTACCCATGAACTTGTCCATGTCATTCATTATGTGAGTTGGTGTTGGAGATCTTCATATTTTCAAGATAATTATCCTTTGTTTTGATGTAGAATGATTTATATTTGCTTTCTGTTCCCCCCCCCCCCCCCCCCCATTCTGGTTTCATTTTTGTGGACTTAAGTAGTTTTTACTGTTTTACTGTTTTTTCTGTAAAGTAATTTTCTTAATTTTTCTGTTACAGTTCAAGGAAGTCAACAGAGCCCATACCATTCTAAGCGACTTGACAAAGCGTAATATTTATGATAATTACGGCTCGCTTGGCTTGTACATTGCAGAACAATTTGGTGAAGAGAATGTGAATGCCTATTTCCTAGTCACATCAGGGTGGTGCAAAGTAAGTTTAATAGCATTGCTTTATTTTTCTGTAGTTAAATCTTGTCATGTACAATAAAATCTACTCATTCAGTCTATTTGTAGGATACCTAGTCCTGATTGATGCATTTAAAGTTTGAATGTATGGTACAATATGTGTGTTCAGAGAATTGTAAGGTTATTACACAGATGACAAATGCTGTGTGCCAGGTTGCCACTGCACCTAGAGTAAGGTAAAGCAAATGAGGGACACGAATATATAGAGGGGAAAAGCAGGACATGACCATAACTTGTTACAATCAATTTATTTTTATGTTTGTTACAGCACATACTTATAGTATTTTAATGTCCTGAATAACAGGCAATAAATAAATTGTAAAATATTCCAAAATCTCAAGCATGAAAAATTATAGAACAAGACTCATATTTTGCATTAAAACATTTCACACCTTGACAGTTTTGTTTTGTTTGACAAAACTGTTATAGATTAGCTTATCTATTTTTAAGCATATTTAAGATATGTTTATTTATACGATGTAATTATAGGAGATTTATTTAGAATGTAATTCCAATAAAAATTTTCGGATAATTGTGCGACATTGTATGGGGTAATTTAGTGATATGCACGGGGGATATTCAAAATAGTTGCTGGGCCTGATTTTCCTCCACTTTTACTGTGAGACAGTTACTGCACCTGTTATTTTTTTTAATGTTATGTTTAACTGTGTTTTAAGGTTATGATTAGCCTACCTCAAGGGGTGTTAACTCTTGTTTGCCAGGAACAATAAAATAATCCTGCAATGTTTCATATTTACAAGAAAATAGGTCAACCCTATTAAACAAAGACATCAGCTAAAGCAATCAGTGAAGCTATAATTGAAAAGAAATCTATGAGAACTGTGGCTGATAAGTATAACTTCTCTAAATCAGTGTTTGGTAGGAAGATATAAAATCCAATTACAAACGATAGAGGAATGAAAAGATGCAATTTTACCTAAACATGAGCAAGATCTGGCTAATCAATTGAATATTTTAAGGGGGGTCCCATTGTCAAAAGAGGATGTAATGAAGTAGTAAAAGATCCAGCAATTTTTCTAGGTTTGTGCCGTGTCTTGTGTGGGGTTTCGCCTAGGACACCAAGCTGGCTCATCAGCGGGCTCTTGGTGTCCCCGCCCGCTGAGTTCTAATTCACTGGCCGTGAAAGCCAATATACCAAGTAGTAAGGTAACTACCTGTTTTCGTCACTGAGCCAGTCGTCGTCACTCTCGTATATAAGTACAAAAAATAAGCATGCCAACTGGTCTTTCTCAACGCACCAAGTCTTAAGAGATGCGTCACACCTTCGTTGCCGATAAGGAGCAACTTTGCGATGCGTGTGATGTAATAGATGATTCCCGGAGTCAATCATCACCTGTGAGTTGAACTGTCTTGACGCGGCATATCGTTCTCGCTTGTGCTAAGCAGGTAAGTTATTTAATTATGTGTATACGTGTTAAGTTCTGACATTTTAAAATGTTACAAGTACGTGATATAGTTGGTAATTGTTTCTGTAACATATGTGATTTGTTATTTTGTGCTCACGTGCCTAGTTCTGTTAGAAATGCCGGTGACGAACACTGGATTTTAAAAAATGCACTTAACCAATGCTGGTCATTTGTGATGAAAACTGGCACACTGTCATTTATCCTTGTAAGACCTAACTAACAGCGGCAATATACTTACAATGTAGCTCTGAAGCACCCTGTATTAATTAAATTATCATTTGATCATCGTGTCCAGTAGTCATCATAGCTGATGATCTTTAGAGCACATTCGTGACGAACACTAGTGCACGATAATGTTGAAGTTTGTGTTAATGTTTCGCAACCAATAAAGATTTACAGTGTATTGTTATTATTACGTAGGTCTCTCTTCTTGACGGCCGCACCTCAGTAGGCCTAGGGTTTTTTGGCTAGGCGTGCTACAGAGGATTCGTTAAATTTTTTATCAAGATGAAAAATATTATATTATTCTAAGACTAAATCTTTGCTTTCAGGCAATATGTCGAAATGCACAATTCTGAATTATGATATGCAGCAAATGGAAGCTGCTATTAAGGCCATTGTGGAGGACGGCATGAGTATTAAAAAGGCCGCGGAGAGGAATGGTGTTCCGAGAAACACCCTCTCGGACAAAATTAAAGGAAAATCTCCTAGAGAGAGAGGAAGATGAGACCAAGTTCCGATCAATTCATGCTCTCACTGACAAAATATATTTTTGACCAGCACTGATCACTTTTTAACAAAGGAAGAAGAGGCTGTGCTAGTTGAATGGGTTCTCACTAGGAAAAGCGGGGTTCCGGGTAACAAAATTTGGTCAACCCTATTTAACAAAGACATTTGCAAAATAGCGTCCAGTGTCTCGCACAAGAATTGAAGAGGGACATTCCTTTCAAAGATGGGCGCCCATGAAGGAAATGGTGTGAATCTTTCCTAAAAGGAAATCCAGGTATATCTTTACGAACCCCTCAAAATTTGACAGTAAGCCGTGCTGCAATTATAGAACATCAAATTAAAACTTGGTGTTCAGAAGTCTACAGCTATTTGGTGGAAAGCGACTTCCAGTCTATTTTGTCCGACCCTCGGCGATTGTTCAACGCAGACGAGGCGGCTTTCTTTCTCAATCCGAAAGATAACAAAGTGCTGGTGAACAAGGGTGACAGGACAATATATCAGCAAGTGAATTCGGATGAGAAAGAATGCTTAACGGTACTTGTAACAGGCAATGCCCACAGCGATATTTCTCCTTTCCTTGTAGTGTTCAAGTATAACATCTGTCGCAAGACATCATTGCCGCAACACTGAGGCATTGGCAAATCGCCAAATGGGTGGATGACGGGGGAAGTGTTTTACGAATTTCTCAGTAACATATTTCATCCTTGGTTGGTTGAGAAAGAGATTCCTCTCCCTGTCATTCTATTCATAGAGGGCACTCCTCACACTTGACCATACATACTAGTAAATTTTGTGTGGATTATCGAATTGTTTTGGTCGCTTTACTACCTAATGCCACACATGTACTTCAACCCATGGATGTAGGGGTTTTTAAGTCACTAAAGACTGCCTGGAAGAAAAGTGTTCATGAGTAGCGAATTCAGAGGGTTGCTAATAGCGAAGATACTGCACTGAAGAAGAAGTATTTTTAGAAACTTTTGGCAACAACAATTGCAACATCAGTGAGTCACTAAAATTAAGAAAGTGCCTTCAGGAAATATGGTATTTTTCCTTCGAATCCTGAGGCAGTAGATATAGATAAGATTATGTCCAACACTCCCACTACTCGTACTGCAGCTGCTATAGCTACATCTACAACCCCAGAGCCTGACCACGAAATTGAAACCGAAAGACACCGATTTTCTTGTATGTTGGCCACTTATTTGGGAGGACAAAAAAACTCTCTTCTTTTGAAACAGCAGGAGACATTTGGCTTGGAGATGTGAAGGATGAATATTATTCAATTTCTGGAAATTTCTGAAAACTCCCAAACATGTCCAATGCTGCCTGAGCACCCAAAACGAAGGGCCACAGACTTCAACATAGATCGGAAATTTGACTTTCCAAGATACTTCCCCGATCGTAGACACACCTAGAACGGATCCTCTTCCTAGTACATCCTTCCAATCTGCAATGCCAACCCGCCCTTCTAGGCAAGAATCTGTCCCAGGACAAAACATTCCCTCCCCCTTTAAACGGGCTTTGTTTTGGCCTGGTCCATGAAATTTGAAAAAGACGAGGAGGGAACCACGAGAGAAGGTTCCTGCAGTTGCCAGTTCTAAAGCATGGCAGGAATGCTTTTCTTGCAAAGAAAAGAAGGTGGAGGAACAACAGAGAAAGGAAGAAAGAGCAGCAGAGCAGACAAGAAAAAGGTTGGAGAAGGAACAGCAGAAGGCCAAACCTAAGAAACCAAGGGAAGAGACAACCGATTCTTCATCAGACGAAGATGATGGCATCGTTCCATTAGCATCTTCTGATGAGTTGACTGCATCAGAAGATAAGAATGAACTGCAAATAGAGAAACTGTGCAATCAAAATTAACGGCCTGGTTTAGTTCTTGTGGCATGTGTTGGCGGAAAGAGAGGACCTACGAGGTACCGATACGTTTGTATAGTGCAAGATATTGAAGGGAAAGATGTGCAGGTAATGGGCATGAGAGCCTAAGACAGTACAAAGAAAGTGTTTGTTCCTTGCGAGGAAGATGTATCTTATATTAAGAAATCGCAAATACTTGGAGTTTTGCCAAGTCCAACAATGAGCCAACAAGGTGCCAGAACGCGGTACCTGTTCAGTGGTTCTGTTGACGTGAATGAAATCTGAAAACGGTAAGCTGGGTTCGTAAGATAGTCTCATTACTATGTGTAAATCTTTCGTCTGTTTTAAATACTGTATCCAGTTATTTTAATATTGAAGCAGTTTATATTTGTACATTTAAGTTAATGTGTTCATTTAACAATTTACAACGTTAACAATATTTTTTTCTCTATACTACGGAAAAGGAAGTGTAGCTTAAGTTATGATTTGAGGTGTTAGGCCTTGGCGAATGGTCATTTTCCGGGCTGTTATGCCGTGGTCTCACTTTTTATGTGACTACGCCTCCCCTCCTCCCGCAAAATGAAAAAGACATCGGCATAACAGTCCGGAAAATAACCATTCGCTCCTGAACACCTTCTTGTGTTTATATTGTTCCAATTTCTATTATTATTATTATTATTGTATTTCTAATGCACTTTAAGTTAATACAAAAGTACGTTATAATAAATGTGTTTAGAGCAGAATTACGATATTTTCATGCCCGTATGTCTTCTTCCCACCATTCCCGCTTCCCCATGCCGTCTTTTTTTTTTAAATTTTAATATTTCATTTTTTATAAAAAAAACACAATTACTGGTACTGTTTTTTTTCGTAAATGTTAGCCTCCAAGTCGATAAATCGGTGTCTTGCGCAACAATTGAAAGAAATGCATTATAAACAGCAGATGAGGAAAACTAACAATGTGACGGCAATTGGTGCAAACGGGTGACGAATATAGGAAAAATCCAAAGACATCGTGCCGAGGACTAGCGCAAAAACACACTTAAGAAAAAATGCATAATTTTTCCTAAAACTAATATTTTTGATATTGAGAGTTTACTAGTGTTTGAGTAGAGTTTGAGGTTAGGTACAGTGCTTTCGTTGATTAAATAGACCACAATGTATAAGGTATATATATTTTCTTGACTAAATCTGTCTTAACATGACGACCATTGGTGCATTTACCTTACATGAGTTTGTTGAACAGTAGGAATTGGAAACACCATTTGAAGACAACAAACAGAGAATGGTTATGCAATTTTTGCACTAGGAAAGGGTTATGTTTAAAGAGATCAGAGGCATTGGAGAAATCAAGAAGACAAAACAGGTTTGGTCCTTTTTTAGTTAATGGATTTTATGATATTTTGGAGTGAAGAATAAAGAAATGAACTTGTATGATAAACTAAAACATGTTCCGGTGTGGAATTTGGATGAGCCTGAGTACTCAAGCATTCCTATCGTAACCTTTTGAAGGTCACTGCGCAATATATAGCGTGTAACGGTAAGTGCCGCTGTGGTTACGGCGCAATATATTGCGTGTCGGAATTTAAAGTTCTTTGTTTCTGTATATCTTTGGACAACGATTAAAACACGGATAGCAACTGACATCTGTTGGCTATTTTCTGAAGTCATTATATTGATTTTATCACCACGGGTAGCGCTAGAAAAAAATGTTTCCAAGCGGATGTCTTCAGCTTCAGGGAGTCAATCGCTCGACAAATCAACATGGCTGCATCCAGTCAAGCTGAGCATTACTGAGATTAATTTTGCCCATTTGTTGTGCTTAAACTAGTTGTTTAATGCTTTATTAACAATTTTTTTCGTCATTTTTTTTTTTTCCGTAGTCGGTTTACTCTCCAGGTAGGCTTTTCCCATGGACTTAGCGAGGGATCCCACCTCTACAGGCAGTGTCCTGGAGCTTGACGTCAAGGGATACAACTGGGGAGGCGGGACTTCGCCCAGGCAGCCTCACCTGCAAAGCGAACAGGGGGGCCTCATGAGGGATGGGACGGGATGGGAAGAATGGGAGGGATAGACAAGGAAGAGGGAAGGAGGCGGCCGTGGCCTAATGGGAGGCACCATCCCGGCATTTGCTCGAAGATGGAGTAGACCCCCTTCCTGTCCTAATACCACTTTTCAAATTTCGTGGCAGAGCCGGGAAGCGAACCTCAGACCTCCGGGGTGGCAGCTAAGCACGCTGACCACTACACAACGGAGGCAACATCTTTGTTAACATACTGTGTTAAATTCATTTGGTGCATTCAAATATAATGCCTGTTGAAGGCTGTTTTTCAATCATGTGCAAAAACCTAAATTTTCGGCTACGCAGTGGGCTTACAAACCTGACTCTCAAAGGGTTAATGGAGTGACATTGAGAGAACAAGGAGTTCATACAACAATAATGAGGTTTGGGAAAGACAACACTAAAATTACCGCAAGTTGTTCAGCTACAGGTGACCTTTGCCACCTCTTATGATATACAGCACACAACAAAAAATGTGGCCTGCCTTGAGAGGAGAGAATGGTATCCTTGGAACAATGTAGGCTGTGTCACAAAGAGGATACATTAAGATAGACATTTTCCAAGATTATTTCTGAGTTCTGTAAGATAGTAGAGTTTGTTTTAAAATTTTCCATATGACCCATCTAGATCCACAAACTATTAGAAAAGCAATGGCTGACAACATATGTCTTGTTAAACTTCCTTCTCACACCATGGATTTATTCCAGCCTTTGGATAAATATGGATTTTACCCATTAAAGCAGAGCTAGGGTAATACTCTTACAAAATGGCGGAGGATGAACCAAAGAAAAAATGCAAAAGGCTGAATTAGTTGACCTCTTATGCAAAATTTGGCATACCGCTCTCAGAACAGACAATTAGGGTCAGATGACCTCACTGTTCTGCCCCTTCAACAATAACTGAGACAATTAAAATGTTTCGAGAGTACTGTGATTTAACTGCTAAATAGACAGATATGGTTCATGGAGTAGTCGCTTTCTTGTTCGTGAACCATGGGCAACGGCTGAGTGGCCTAGTTAGTTCCCTCACTTTCCTCGTTAATGGGTGGCTACTCAAACGTAAGGCAGTAGCACGCGTCGTCAATAATTATGGTTCACTACTGACCGATAGCTGACGGTTGTTGACCAATAGAATGCTTCCTCTATCACTCCACGTAGAATCCAAAGTCCCGCCCTGGCCACCGGCTTGTGTCTCATGCGTGTATATGGTGTCCAGTGTTGCACATCTGCACGTAGTTCTGTCCAGTCTCGTTCCTTCTCTCAATGGCTACGGTGGAAAGTTGACAATGCCGTGCCTCGCGCTGGGAAAGCCTTGGCTCCAGGCAGCCATGGAATGTTAACCTACCCGCCCAGTTAGATTTCAAAGGTGAGCTGCACGTTAACAAGGAAAGTGCAAGAATTATAAGTGGTCTTGACATTCGGGACTCCAGTTACTATGGAATAGGAGTGGGCATCTTGGACATATTCCGAGTCGTGGCCCTCCTTGTGCTCCGGCGACTAGGACTACCCAACTCACTTGCTTGTTCCCTGAGGTGAAACTCTTGGGGCCCTGTGTAAGTAAGGCTGGCAACCTGCTTAACTTGTACTTCTTAATCCTGCTAAAAATGTCATGAACTAGCCTCGGACCTATGGGACTGATCCCATCTGACAGATCAGGGACTTCTTAGAAACGAACAGGCATTCGATGGGGTGCAATTAATTTCAAATGTGGTTATAGCAGGAAGAAAGTAGAGCTAGCTGAGTAAGCAAGTGGGATGAGATTGGATATTCTGGGGATTAGTGAAATTCATATAAAGGGAGATTGAGAGGAGGAAGTAGGTGATTACAAGGTTTACCTGTCAGGTGTAAAACGAGACAGAGCAAAGTGGGGAATGGGGGCTTTATGTCAAGAGAACATTAGAGCGTAACATAGTTTCTGTGAGGTATGTAAACGAACGATTAATGTGGATAGATTTGGAAATATGAGGAAATCGGGCCAGGATTGTTTGTCTATGCTCCATGTGAAGGGGCAGATCAGGACGAAGTAAACAGATGTTGTGAGGCACTGAGTGATGTGGCAGCGACAGTTAAGACTAAGGATAGTGTGGTACTGATAGGGGATTTCAATGCTAGGATAGGAAATAACACTGAGGGGTATGAGAAGGTAATGGGTAGGTGGGGATGAGGGTAGGGAAGCGAAGATCAATAGGAAAGATTTATTGGACTTCTGTGCTAGTGTGGGATTTTCTCATTCTCTAACCATAAGGAGATCACAGTTACTCATGAGAGGGTAGAGGAACCAGATCAATTGACTTTGAATTTAGTAAATTGATACGGAATTGTAGGGTATTCAGGGGCTTTTTGATGCTGTGAATTAAGCATAGTTAGCCCTCAAGTGCATTAAGTGAGTGGTGTTTGCAGACGGATTAGTGTTGAAAATCTCCTGGATTAGGAACTCGGGCAGATATACATGGAGATGATTGATGAGAAATTCCAAAGAGTAGATGGTACAGAATTGCAAGACATTGAAACGTAGTGGTCAGGATACAGGGATGCAGTACTAGAAATAGCAAAGGGATGTCATGGGACAACAGGGAAAAGTGCACATCCTGGTGGAATGATATAGTCAAGTCATAAATGTAAAAAGAAGGCTTACAAAAAAATGGCTCCAAACAAGGAATCCGGCAGACAGAGAGCTATATGTAGTGGAAAGGGACAAAACCAAACAAATAGTGAAAACGAAAATCCACAGCCTGCTTCCAGTGTCCGACCGGGTCAGGAATGGAATGAATGAAGCCCCCATCTAGCGGCGAGGATATGAACTGTGCCGGCTGCCGAGGCCTGACGCACTCCTCTGGGGCAATGATTAAATGAATGACAAATGAAATGATAGTGGAGAGTGTTGCTGGAATGAAATTTTGACAGGGAAAACCTGTCTGCCTCCGTTTTGTCCAGCACAGATCTCGCATGGAGTGACCGGGATTTGAACCACGGACCCAGCGGTGAGAGGCCGGCGTGCTGCCGCCTAAGCCACGGAGGCTTTTAAAACCAAACAAATAGTAATATTCCAAAAGGAAATCATGGGAGGAATTTGGAGCCAAATTAGAAAAGTTAGGTCAAGCGGCAGGAAACCTTTCTGGAGTGTTATCAAGAATCTTACAAATGAATGAAAAAAGCAGCATTCTGGATAATTCAGGAAAACTCTGTTGATACCAAAGAAGCATTGGTAAGATGGCAGGAATACTTCGAAAATTTGCAAAATTTTAATGGAGACTTATCTGGCAAGGTGGCAGATTTTGAGATAATGCAGTAGGAGAATGCATATGAGAACAGGATCACGGTTGGGGAAGTAGAGAGGGTGGTAAATGAACTGCAATGTCAAAAAGCGGCAGGGGTAGATGAAATTCAGCCAGAAATGGTAAAGTATAGTAGGAAAGCAGGGCTGAAATAGTTGCATGGGATAATCTAATTGTGATGGATTTTAGGTTAGGAAAGGTACTCTTTGACTAGGGTCGCCTCCGTAGCTTAGTGGTCAGCATGGTTAGCTGCCGCCCCGGAGGTCCTGGGTTCGATTCCCGGCTCTGCCACGAAATTTGAAAAGTGGTATGGGGACTGGAACGGGGTCTACTCAGCCTCGGGTGGTCCAAATGAGTAGAGGGGGTTCGATTCCCACCTCAGCCATCCTCGAAGTGGTTTTCCTTGGTTTCCCACTTCGTCTTCGGGCAAATGCCGGGATGGTACTGTCCCCGTTTACCCGGATAGTAGGCTGTCAGATATCCGCCCCCTCAATCGGATTGCCAACAATCAATCGCACCGGCTCAGCTACATCAATGAAAATGGCACTGACAGATACTATCGAGGTTTGAACACAGAAGTTACCAAGAAAATTATTGTGGAACACACCAAAATACTTACTTTTACTTACCTCTTAAAAATTATCTCGGATTGGGTTGACAACAGGATCTCTAAAGTATGCTCTCACAATAACCTTCACCATGACATTTAAAAATGAACCAGAACGACGGCAAGAACTTTGAACTGTACAAAAGCTTTTATTTCAAATAAAGAGTATGATTTTAACAACTCAACAAAATAAATGTGGCTATCAGTAGCCCATGTCAATCTGACTATGTCCTCCTAAAGGACTTGCAAAGTTATCATAAAACATGTTAGCTCCCATGAGCTCAAAATAACGTAACATTCAAAACACATTTGGATTGGATGAGGAAGTCAGGAAGCGACACATATATATAGAGCATTTTGTTTCTTTTAATAAACATGACACTTGTATTAATAGGCGCAAGGCCAGAGTATCGACCTCGCCCGCTGATAACCAGATGTCGAGCCAGCTGGTCTACTCTTCAACCTGGCGCATGCCTGTCAAATGGGGTTCACTTGTCACGCCACACTGCGTAAGAATTCAGCTCCTTTCAAAGCTTTAAATGTCTACAAGACAACTCATATATATTGACGCAAATCTTTCAAATGCTTAACTCACATACCACTGGATTATTCTGACAATCCCTAAACTTGTTAAGTTATCATCCAAATGTTTAATAAGCATAGTTTAGAGTATAAAACACACTCTTAAATGTTTATAACAAAATCACATAAATTATTTATAACAATTAGAAATTGTTTATAATATTGTCGAAGATAATTACAAAAATTTTAAACACGCCTTTAACATTACTTTCGTTCCACATTATTGTCAAAGATATTTACATTTATTATTTACAATATTAACATTTAAATTAATTAAATTATTAATTTAAGAAATACATTGAACCACATGTTCATCCGGTTGGTAAATTCATAATCGTGTTAATATAATCGACCAATGAAGGTTAGTTATACATGTAAATGTCACAATCTGGTTTAATAAAGGTTGTAATAATTATTATTATTTGTGACGGTAATCTTCATTCAAAATCTTATCTCAAATTCTTTCAAAACTCTTGTTAATTATAACAGTAAATTCACTTGATTAATCTTCAACGAACTATGACAATACACTCCAGCGGAAAATACTTAGCTTACAAAATAATGCACAAAACTGCATTAAAAATAGCCCAAAATTCATCATATATTAAAATATGTGGCATCAAAATCTTCCACAGACTTTACAAAAACCTCCACTAACACAATCTTTATCATCATTAATTACTGTGGGAATCTCCTTCATTTATTTAAGGGCATTATACATCAGCGACTTTCAACATGTCCGCTGCACTAGCGATTATACATTCACAGTTCCACTTAAAAATTCTTATAATCATTAATTGTTTCAAAACTGTTGTCATTTAACCTTCGTGGATTTCATTCATGAATCGAATTGAAATAAAAATTTGCCAATCACAAACAAATTTAATAGTGAATACGCTTATATACGCCTGTCTGGTCTATCAAAATTTAAGATTAACATCTTCAAAGAATTGTAGTATAAAAATACTATCATCAAACAAAGTGCGACTAACTGCAAAATAGTCGAATAGAATCCAATTAGACTGGGGAATGCAAACATCATTATATAAATCTCTAATTGAGAAAAAATTCCTAACAAAAGTTCACGAATTTAATGCATTCAATAATTCATAATTAAAGTTCATCTTTCACAAAATGGTCTATGATGCAATGATCGTTCATAACTGACGATAAATGTCTGTGTTGCAATCAATTCAAATAACGACTAGTATTTCCAAGATCGTCGACAACGTACTGGATTTTAACGCTCTAAAATCATTTAAATGTTCTTCCTTCTTGATGATGACAGAAAATTGGTCAAAGTAATTAAACTGGGGTAGAATTACTTTAATAAAGTGACACGCTGTCTGAATTTAAATCTGCCATAAAAATCATTAACTTATAGTCAAATCGAGACTACAAAAAAAAAATAAGCAAATTACTGAAAAATCTAAATATCAGTCTCAACTGATCCAAAATCGTTTAACTATGCCTATGACATAACAATGTCTTAAAAACGTCGAAAAAGGCATAACTCATCAAGGTGTACTGAGAATAGGAATCTCAAACAAAATTATAGGGCAAAATACATGAGAACAAAAATATGGGAAAATGGTTGCTCAAATATTGCTAAGAAACTCAAATACAATAAACATTCACGACTACCTTATCTGCCGATTGACGTTCCAGAGGAAAATTCCCCAAAGAAGACTGTTGATGGCTCCATTTCACCAAGTTAAAGCTGAGCTCCATCCTCGAAACAAGAAACAGCACCCTCGGAGAATCGAACTGCTTCACGAAGACGAACGACATCCTTCCGGCAATAATCTTCTTTGTGAGTCGGGACAACCCTGACCTCTCTTGAAAAATCCCTGAAGTTCCAGTTGAAAATCGCCATGAAGTTTTTGTAGAAATTTCCGAAGAAATATTCATATTCAGAGAGTATGAAATCATTTCCATTGCTGTTTGATAGTATTCAGCCTTTAATCACGAAACATGGGTGTAGATGTCTGTTCACCACATGTTCGCTTGTGTGGAATAGCAATTAGCGAAGTTCCATGCTGCTATCTTACTCCGTTGAAATATGTCCCAATTGCATTAAGTCCTTTAGCCTTCCATCTTCTCTTCAGTTATGGTAATAGAAGAACAAACTGCCATATTAAACTGCTCCATAATACTGTAGCGTTGTGTCACAAAAGCAATCTGAAGTCTCCCTATTTCACTAGCCGTGTCAGCCGTGGCGTAGATTCTGGCAATACAAACTGCTTCTCATGTAGCGAGAAAATCACTTTGGTCAGTCGTCTAAAACTGCTAATATCTTCCAAAATAATTACTCGAAATTGTTCAGCTTTTCTACACTCCTCACTGTAGCAATGCACAAGAGAATTAGCTTATAGGCGACCGCTAACTGTTCACAGCTAATCTTGTAGAAGCGTTATAATGGTCGTTTCAACTTCACCTAGATTTACTTCACAGTAAACCTGCACTGCTTGTATGTTCGACTCTCGTTTAATGCAGTGGTTTCACCACGCGTTATACAGACGACTCTTTCTAATAATCTCACTCGACGTTTCACTGAAATAACTATTTGAGATCTGACGATTGAGCTATCAGACGATTGATGATCTGAGAATGAGGCTCCTCTCTTCTGCGCAAGGCCTTTTATGAACTTCATGAGGGGCGTATCCATCCCTTCCATCGCGTGTTACTGCGTCATCGCTAGAAGTTCCAACTTCGTCAATACATGACGGATTTTCAAAATTCAAAAACTGAAAATAAATTTCACCAAAATTCCAGATCAATGCCTCTACTGCAAATGGATTTCCACAATTCTGCATTCCAAAAGTAATAAAAACTACCATAGTTTCAGCAATCTCCGTCTTCCTTCAGACTATCGTTCATTGGTTCAAGCCTCCCCTCCAATAGCATAATTTCTTCCTCAGCAGAATTCCACGTTTCCTGCGACTGCGTCGTAGATCTCGGATCTTTCTCGAATAAATGCTGACGTCACTGAGAATCTCAGCTCAAGTAGCCTGCTGGCATAACGTCTGCGTCATCCATGCTTACGTCATGACTACCCACGTCATAACTATGACAGCCATAACTTTCTTTATAATTTCCAAAATAGCCACCGTGGTCTCTATATAATTCAATTACGGGGGCAGTACCTTCTTCGAGGCCACGGCCGCCTCCTTCCCTCTTCCTTGCCTATCCATCCTGACAGTCCATTACCTTCCCTCATGAGGCCCCTGTTCCCTTTGCAGGTGAGGCCGCCTGGGCGAGGTGCCAATCACACCTCACCAGTTGTATTCCTTCCGATTAGATGTTCCCAGCTCTAGGACACTGCCCGTAGAGGCGGTAGTGGTGAGTTCCCTCGCTGAGTCCGTGGGTTCCACCAACCTGGAGGGTAAACGACGACGACTAAGAAGAAGCCTCTTTGACTGTTCAAAAGCAGAAATCGCCCCAATTTATAAGCATGGTAAGAGGAAGTATTTGAACAATTATTATAGAGGGATATCTTTGAAGTCTAGGGGCATGGTGGTGCAGCGGTCAAGCTGTTGGCCTCTCACCAAGGTGGATCAGGTTCGATTCCCGGTCAATGCCTGTGAGATTTTCGAAGTGAAACGTCATGTCCTGTGCTTCGGATTCCACGTAAAAAGTAGATCCCTTGACTCATGATCGCATGATTAATGGTCACGGAAAGTAACAGCTTCCTTCCTTTCCTTCCTTGAAGTGTCCTGGCTCAAGTGTACTCAGGCATTGTAGAAAGGAGAGTTCGATCATTGGCCAAGTGTAAGATGGATGAAAACCAGTGTGGCTTTAGACCACAACGAGGATGTCAAGATCAAATTTTTAGTATGCGCCAAGCTGTAGAGAAATGGTATGAGAGGAATAGACAGTTGTTTGTGTTTGATAGATATAGAAAAGGTGTGCGATAGAGTACCCAGGTAGAAGATGCTGCTGATCATCCTAAGTTATTATGGAATGGAGGTGGGGGGCTGCGACAGGCAATCAAAAGTATTCGTGTTGATAATCAATCTGCAGTGAGAGTTGATGGTAGGATGAGTTCTTGGTTCAAGGTTGTTGCTGGAGTGAGGCAATGCTGTACCCTCTTGCCATGGACCATTTGCTGAAGAGCATAAACTGGCTGGGTGGGATTAAATTATGTGGAATCCAGTTAAGTAGTCTGGCCTATGCTGATGACCCGGTTCGAATGATGGATTTCATCGAAAGCTTGCAAGCTAACATGTTTGAACTTGAACAAAAATGTAGGGAGTATGCCATGAAGATCAGCATTACAAATACGAAGGTTATGTTGGTAGGGAAGAAACCTCAGTATGGTAGTATGGGGATGGAAATAGTCGAGGTGTGGAAAAGCCAATGCAGTGATTCTCAGTTGCGATCTACAGTAATCTGCAAGAAAAATGTTAGTGTAGTGACGAAACTCTCTTTACATCGCTCAGTATTTAGACTGTCCTTGCTGTATGGAAGTGAGAGCTGGGTAGATATAATATGAGGGTAGCACGAAGGATTTCTGGGACAAATAGATGGGAGCAAAGGCAGGGAGGTACTCGTAATGATGAGATAAAGGCTAAGTTAGAAATGAACACTCTAGATTAAGCTGTTTGTATAAGCCAATTCATATTGTGGGTTTATGTGAAGAGAATGGGGGAGGAGAGATAACCTAAGAGGTTAATGAGTTCGGCTGTAGAGGGTAAGAGAAGCGGAGGTAGACCTAGGATGTGATGGTTAGATTCAGTGTTGAAAGATTTCAGAGTGGGCGGTGTAGAAGCAGAGGAGGCTGCAGTGCTAACTTCTAACAAGGGATCATGGATGGAGACGACTTGTTCGTAATTAGAAGGAAGCTTGTAGTTTAACGTGACCGTTAATCTCTAGATCATAAGCCACGGGACCTCCTCTTTACGTGGGATCCGAACCACAGGACATGGCGTTTCACTTCGAAAATCTCACGTGCATTGACCGGAAATCGAACCCGGTCACCTTGGTGAGAGGCATACAGCTTGACCGCTGAGCCACCATGCCCCCCGTTCGTAATTAGTGGCTTGCAGACTTGACTGGATGCTGAAAGGCAAATCAGTCTCAAATGAAAATATTTGTATGTATGTATGTATGTATATACGAGGCCTGTCGTATTAATATCCGACCTTGAATTTTCAACGTGCAACGTAGTGATGCGAAGGTGGTGCTATCCACAACAGTGGAGGGAGAAACCTTGCTGCGCATGCTTGACTTTTTTCACCACGTTCGTGTATCTCAGTCGCTGGCTAATGGCTGCCAGGTGAGATACTGTTACAAGTGTTCGTCGGATTAAAGTTTCTCGCAAGATGACTAAACGAATTGAGCAAGGATACTGCATCAAATTTTGTGAAAAGCTAGGTGATTCTCAAAATGAAACAATTCGTAAAATTCAGCGGGTGTTTGGAGACGATGCTATGGGGTTAACATGAATTAAAGAGTGGTTCAACCGATTCAAAAATGACTGCACATCGGTGGAGGGTGATCAGCATCCTGGGAGGCCACAAACCGTTTGAAATGCAACTGTTGTTGAGAGAGTGAGAAATCTGATAATGGATGATCGACGTTTGACCCTACGAGAGATTGCCGAAGAAGTTAGGATCCGTAAGGATTCCGCAAATGCAATTTTGCGTGATGATTTGAACATGCTCAGAGTGGCTGCAAAATTTGTGCCCAAACTTCTGAGGCGGAACAGAAAGAACACCGTGTTGAAGTTGCACAGGACCTACTGGATGTTTGCAACACTCAACCTGAGTTTTTGAACTCCGTGTTAACTGGACACGAAAGCACTGTCGTCCCAATGGCAGCATCCCGAGACTCCACAGTCGGAAAAAGCAGGACAGATGCAAAGGAAAGTCAAGGTGTTACTCACAGTGTTCTTTGATATCCATAGAGTTGTACATCACGAATACGCACCACAAGGACAAACGGTAACAAAGGACTACTATCAAACTGTTCTCCGCTGTCTCCATGATGCAGTTCCGCGGAAAAGACCAGACCTCTGGAGGGCGAGAACCTGGCAGTTGCATCATGATAATGCCCCAGCACATTATCACAATTGGTCCGGACTTTCTTGACGACACGTGCAATTCCAGTCGTTCGCTACCCACCCTACTCTCCAGACATGTCTCCTTGCGACTTCTGGTCGTTTCCGAAACTGAAGACTCCATTGAAAGGGACCCGTTTTAAGAGCAAAGAACATCAAACCAAAAGAAGCCTTCCAGAAATCTTTTCAGACGTGGAAGGAACGGTGGGCTAAGTATGTGCATGTGCAAAGGGCTTACTTTGAGGGGGATTAGGGTCCCAATCCCATCAGATAAATAATAGATTTTTCACGGCCAAAGGTCTGATATTAGACAGGCCTCGTATATATGTATGTATGTATAGAGACAATTATCCCATAAATAGATTGGATCCAGTCAAGTTTCAGAGATACAAAAACAGATAACTTCCCCAGTCATGAGATTGCAATCGGTTAGTACTAACACAAGAAGCTGAAGCTGGACCTAGTGGCTTTACAGAAGCACCAAAAGTTAACATACTACCTGATGCACAACAAGAGTGACCATCTACACAACAAATAAAAAGGAGAAAAGTTGTCTAGTTCTAACTAAGGTCATCACAACAGGAAAATTCTTAGAAGAAATAAATCAAGACATCATCTCTACTTAGTATAAAACAAAGTCCCCGTTTCTTGGATGTCATGGGTAATCTCGAGAACTACTGGATGGATTTTGATGCGTTTTTCACCATTCTGTAAAGGATATCTCGAGGAAGGTTTCTGTACAAAATAATGTATTTATGATCAAAGGAAGCCAAGCAGTAACAATTTCAGTGAAAAAGTCTAAAAAAAAAAAACCTGCTGTCTGTGCGCCTTTCAAGCTTACGCTGGGTGAACCGTTAAAAATATCAATATACAGGGTGTCTCAAAAAATGTACTAACATTTTGAATGACTGTAAAATGATTATTTATTAGCATAGAGACAAGTTTAAGGGCTTCAATTATAGAAGAGACATATCTTTAAAGATTCATGTTCGCAAATGTTCAAATTGATGACCGTCAGTGCCCAGAGTTCGACAATCTGCCACCTACGCACCGAACCATTTCTCACATCAGAGATAAATTTGAAGCAAATGGAACCATTCACAATGACAACAAGAAACGTTCTGGACGACCACGGACATCCATCAGTCCTAGAAAAGAAGAACAGATGCAGGAAGCCCTCACTCTATCCCCACCGAAATCACTACTACAAACGGCTCGAGAGACACACATCTCAAAAGATAGCGTCCATCGCATCATGAAGCGTCTGTGCTAGAAATCCTACATTCCAACACGAACCTATGCTCTCAATGAAGACGATCCGGACCGGAGAGTTCGAATCTGTGAATGGTACCTGGAAAATGTGCAGAAGATGCAGGGTTTCCACACAAAATTGTCTTAAGCGATGCAGCCACATTTAAATTAAATGGCACAATTAATCACCATAATTGTACCTACTGGAGTCCTGTAAATCCTCAAGTTACAGTTGAGCACAATTTGAACTTAGCAGGGGTAACAGTATGGTGTAGGATATCAGCATTGGAGGAGTCCATCGGTCCACACATTGAAGAGATGTTTGGTGATGACTAGGTTTACTTTCAGCAAGATGGAGCACCTCCCCACTACCATTGTGATGTCAGAGTTCACCTCGATGCAGCTCATCCAGACAAATGGATTGGACGAAGGGGTCCCATTGAATACCCTGCGCCTTCCCCAGATCTCACTTCAATGGACTTTTTTTTATGGGAATACCTAAGGACAGAGTTTATCGCAGCAAACCAAGAACAATTGATGCATTGAAATTGGAAATTGAAAGACAATGTCACGAAACTCCAAATGAACTTGGTCGTAACGTTTGCGAATCCATTGGTTCGGGTTATCAGCTTTTTGTGGACACTGACGGTTATCAATTTGAACATTTGCGAACATGAATCTTTAAAGACATGTCTCATCTATAATTGAAGCCCTTAAACTTATCTCTATGTTCATAAATAATCATTTTATAGTCATTCAAAGTGTTAGTACATTTTTTTGAGACACCCTGTACTATGAGTGTAAGAATTGTTCAGCGTGAAAAGTTCTACAAAATAGTCTGTGAGAGCATATCTCTATCTTCAATACATTGTCCACTATAAGTGTTTTTAAGTTTCAATTTCTTCCAACAATGTCCATTCAATTACTGAGGCGACAGTTTACGAACTAGCTAGGGGCAAGCCTATCACCCCAGTTACAGCCTAGCTAGCGGACGAGCCTAGTACCCCAGATACAGCCAGCAGTAAACTGTCGAGTCGTGTTGAGTTAAGACTTGAGAGAAGAATGGTTATGTTTGGAGTTTCGCTTGTGTACTTTTCATTCCGCAAAATACACAGTCAAGTTAAGATTAGATGGGGAGTTTTGTGTTTCATGCACCTCGCCATTCATAAATTACGTCTGACAAGAATTAGTTGCTCATGCATCTCCATGATAATATAATTAATAATCCAGTCAGTGATTTTAACCCATCATGCCGAGACGTAAAACGGATATAGGTCGTAGTTCATTGACATCGATAAAAAAGCCCTTACAGGGTGTCTACCGGTAACGAAAGTAACGAAAAAGTAACGAATTTTACAAATGGGTAACGAAAGTAACGAAAAAGTAACGAATTTTACAAACGGGTAACGAAAATTTTCTGAAGGCGGGTTGAATCATTTAAACTCGCGCCGCTAGGCTCAGGGATTGCGAGTTTCACGCAAGCGGCGCCGTGCCTATTGCATAGTACTAAGCTATATTTCCCCGTGCCCGACCTCAAGGAAATACATACTGAGGATACCTTGAGTGATATACATCGGTTCAACGTATATTTTAGGCATCAAGAAGTCTTAAGTTTCGTGTGAAATAGTTTTCTGTGTTACTTTATTAGGAAACCTGACTTTTCGCGAGACGTTGATTCGCGAATACTTCCGAAACTAAAAAGAAATCTCTTATTTCTGTTATTTGGAAACTATGTCAAATTGAAGTCCAGAAATAACGCGAAACAATTTAATGTCGCAATCTTGCGAAATGTTACCGTTTCGAAAAAAATTCGATAAATCTTCGAAATACGTATAACTTATTTAAAAAATATCTCAAGTAAATTTGCGACATTCAGTATGGTTAATTCGAAATTCCGTTACAAGTCGATTTTTCCTTCGAACTTTCGTTCCATCGGATACGATAAATAAAAAACTTCTTTAAAAACAGTTCATTGTTGTTTTTCTTCACCCCGTGATGAGCGCCTATGCTTGTAGACCGCAGACGTAACTTGAATTCAAAGGTAACTAAAATTAACTAATAGGTAACTAAGAGGTACCTAAAAAGTAACTAATTTTTACTTCATCCTTACAGTAGACACCCTGCCTTATCACGTAATGCATTCATAACTGTTCCCGGGTGAAGCCGGGGCGAGTTGCTAGTCTGATAATAAAAGATAGCCAGAACCACTCAATGAAACACTTAGGTCAAGTCTTAAATGTTTAGGAAACGGAGTGATATCAGCAGTGACAGTGAACAAGAAAGCGGTGGAAGTAGTGGCAATATTTTAGGCCTAATATTGAGTTACTCAGATGACTACTTTACAGGTCTGACATTTGTTTTTGGCCGGCGGCCGGAAATCCGTGCATCCACTGTGCTAACCGTTCAACCTCCTTACTTTTTTCCTTCATTCCTTCTGATCGTGTGTGCGTGCATGCTGTTACTGTACATGCTCACAATAATACGGCATCCTGGCTGATCGGAGACCTCTACGCAACAAGTAAGCACCGGCCAAAAACAAACATCAGACCTGTAACAGTGTAAAGAAAGCAAGCATAGATTTATTCTACATCAGTCAGATTTTGTGCTAGTGAAATTTGAATATAATAGATTTATTTTTCTGCAAATGGGGACTTGGTCCCTGGGGTGTGAATATTAGTATGAAACCATAGTTTTAAAAATGTACCTATAAGATAGTGAGAAACATGAAGTTTCTTATGAAAGAAACAAATAATAACAAATAAATAAATAAAGAGAAAATACTAATCCCACACCTTTCCTACAATACTATCAAACACACAGCTACCCACTAATCTAATCATAACTTCTTGTTTAGTTACGATCTGACTAGCTTCTGAAAGCTCCGAACATTTGAAGGCATAGGGCTGAAAATGTCCTCTGGCAAACTGTTCCAATCTATTTCCCTTCTCCCTAAAATGGAATATTTGCCTAGTTATTATTCCACTCACATAGATTAACTTAATAAGATTAATCAAATCGGCTTCCATATACCCCCACCATTCCCAGCCTCCCACTAATGCATTTTCTCACTTACAAGCTAAAAGCATATCACTGATCTCGTTCTAGAACGTCTTTCAGCCAAACTTTTCCAACGCAAATACTGGAATAATTTCCCTCATACTACTTGTCCACCGGTGATCTCAGTATATGCCAGAAGCCTCCCTTTGCACAACTTCCAACTCATTTATCATGTATGATTGATATGGATCCCACACATACCTGCTGAATATTTCAGCTGATGTCTTACTAGAGACAGATAAGCCCTCTCTGTAATGTCCTTACCAGCACCCTTTAAACAGTACCAGCCCTGTGGTTTTGGGGTAGTGCGTCTGCCTCTCAACCGGAAGCCCCGGTTTAGATTTCCGGCTCCATTAGGGATTTTAGAAACTGATGTGTGGGCTGGAACGGGGTGCACTCAGCCTCGTGAGGACAATTGAGTAGCTGTCTGACAGCGAGGCAGCGCCCCAGTCACGAAAACTGCCGAGGGGACCCGATGCGCCTACCATGCGTCGCCCCAATATCTGCAGGCCAAATGGCTGGGCAGCGGTCGCTTGGTTGGCCTAGGCCCTTTATGGGCTGTAGTGCCAGGGGTTACTCAAGGCTTGTAGAGAACAGGTTGCCTCGTTCTCATAAGGTCTGTGGTAACAGCGCTCCCCTGCTGCGTGACGTCATCAGCCGACCCGCGCTGAGCGGATGGGACTACTGTTACGGCTAGCCTTGCACTACTGCAGAAGGTAACCACGGGGTTGATGTACAACATAAGAACTCGTGATACTTGTAGCTATAAATGCAGTTTAATATAATAGAGCTTTAAATAATCAGAGCGTGTAAATACACTTTTTGTTTACCATTTCCTCTTCTAGTTTGTAAGAGAGTAGTTAGTTTAGTTGTAGGTTTCATTTGATCATCTTTCATTTTCACTAGCACCCAAACCATTAGGGTCCGATAACCTAGAGTTAGGCCCCTTAAAACAACAATTATCATCATCATCATCATCATCATGAATAATTAAATATAAAAGTTATTCGAATCGACAAAGAACGAGAATTCTGAAGCTTCAAAATTGAGTCATAATTGATAAAGTTCAACATAATGTACAATACACAGCGCCGTTTTAATTCTATTAAAATTCATGCTCAATTATACTGTTGAGATTTAGTAGGGAAAACTATTACCGGTACATTTGCTCACTGTTCACGAACTCAATCGAGCGTTCAAGCCTGAAAATATATTCACCTGGTGTATTTTTTCATCTTCTTGGATATTTTGTCATGAGAGACTGAACATTCATTACTCCTCTTGTAGCTCCCCTGTGTTGTCTTCAGTGCATTCATGAACTTCATTCGTATGAAGGTCCTCTGTCGAACGAATGTCTCTACCACTACAAGATTTATTTCAGGATATTTCTTGTAAAGAGATTCAACCAAATTGGTAATGCATAATTTACCCCTTTTTATGCTCTTGAGACCATGGTACTTCTTAAATTCATCTTCTAGCAATTTTGCCTCTTTTTTCCAGCTTTCAGAAGGCTCTACGAGTCCACCGAACGACAAACTTTTAATCCATGCATTTTGTGGATTCATAGTCTGCGATTCAGAGCTAGTAAATGTATAGCTACCAAGGTTTGGACATGTCGATCTAAGCTTTTTTGCTACCCACCCAGAAAGGTAAAACAATGCATTGGCTTCCATTTCAGTTAGGGGGGTGCTCAATTCGTTTTCAGGAATCGAAGATGCAATCATTTCTTTGGTGACATCTATTTCGCTACCTTTCTCCGGATTATCCTCTTCCTTCTTGCATAATACACCAGACATTCGAAGCACTTTGGCTGGAATATATTCGGAATCATCTTCGGTTCTTGTATTAGAATTATTTTGAAGGAGTCCTTGATTTCGCCCTAAAATAATCATTCTTAAACGATATAATGTGTCTAAAGGAGAAGGATGATCATTCAGACCCCCTTTCGTCCTAATCTGAGAAAACAGATTTTCTAAAGCGTCCTGGTTGAGACGGTGGGTGAGTATGTACTCAATACCATGGACACTCTTCAAATCTAATAGAAGATACTTCAAAGATTTAATTGATGTGATGATTCCTCTCTGATAAAGCTGTATATTTTTCTTGCCACAGCATCTCATTGTTTCAATTAATTCAAGCATGTCGTTGAGAATTGCGTCTTGAGATTCCAGATCTTTTCCATATGGGTTCTTGGAAGGTCTACCTGAAGGTTTGGGAGTGTATGTATTCATCACATCGTACCACCTATCAATTATTTCAATACATTTTCCAGTTTCTTCAGCCAGCTGAGGATCAGCTCCCGGTTTCATAAATTGCAGAGCAGTAGCTGTCTTGTGCGACAATAACTGACACGCTTTCCTCACATTTTGTCTCTGAGTCTTTTCCACAGTGATGTGACTTTCGTTCAGATTATGCAACATTTTGAGATCACTTTTCTTCTGATCATTTAATAATGCTACGATAGGATTTCTATTTACAATCTGTCCGCTCTTTAGCTGGAATCCAGTGTCTAAAAACCAGTTCCGCACTAGTTTCAGAAGATGTGGCGCGTCAGCAAACATGTTTATTTTTTCTTCCGTAGAGGGATGAGTGAACCAGGTTTTTTCAGTACTAATTCCTAGTTCCTTCCAAAGTCCAACATTTCCTTTACATGCCTTTACAATGTACCCTATATCGGAAAGTTTTAAAATAATAGAGTTTAAAATCTCGCAGGTTATTTTCACGTCAAAATCAACAAAGAGAGGCACCTTCCATTGAGCAAAAAGTCCCCGAGCCATTATTATTTGCACATTGGAGTGTGGCCCGATAACTTCATCTCCTTTCCGGTCATATTCCATGACGCTTTTAACTTTCATTTCATCAAAAAGAAGAACCGTATTTTTTTCTTTCTTGCTCAGAGATGAACCAGCAACGCACAGAAAGCGGAAAACATCTTGGAGAACACCATTGTTCATATCGACTGTTGATGCCCATTTTTGCAGTGTAGACAGTCCAGGCAAAGGAATGTTCATTTTCTTCTTCAGAAAAAGATATGAACGCTTACTAATATATCTCAGGGAAAATGCAAGAGATATTTCATCGTCTGTCCATTTAACTTTCTTTTTCTTACTTAAAAGGATGTCTATTTGATTTTCGGTGAAAACTGAACCGAGTATTTCCCGGGCCTTTTTACGCACTCTGGTTTCATCAATCCTTTTTCTCTTCATTTTACAAAGTTCTCTTTTAAGCCTGCCAATTTCTTGGCTTTTCAGTATGATTCTCTCCTCCAGCTCTGCGTTCTTTTGTCGCAACTTTTCATTTTCCATCTTCAAAACATCTATTTGATTTTCCTCCGTTGTAGTTTGGACGTCATCACACACTTCTTGAACAGAGTACGAGCTTTCTAAAATTTGATTCACAGTTCTTTTATTTTCTCTCTTCTCACTACGTATTTCACGTTCACGTATCTGCACCTGGGTTTCTTCGGGTATATCAGTTCCTAATTTAAGTGAAGGCACAGCAGTCTGTTTTAGTTTTCTCTTAGGAATTAAATTCAATAATTCTGCTTTCAGGTCCCTCTCATAGTCATCCTCCGTAAAATGTTCAGAGCATATTTGTGAAGTATTCGGATTCCACTTCCCGTCTCTTCTAGTACACAGCACCCATTTTTGCCTAATTAAATTGTCTTTAGGGAATGAATGATACTTTATGTACGCACTCCCGGGATCCCGCTTCGTTTTAATAAGACTGTTTGTACACAAAGCCACCGTGCATCTCATTCCAGGCATCGTAGAAAACTGAAAGAAATAAAAAAAACATCAAAACTATCAGGTCGTACCACGAAGCTAATGATACACAAATGGCTCTTTCATTTACCGAGCACTTACCTATTACTAGGGGAAACGTGTAGAGCACTTAATGAAGCACTATCAAACACCACTAAAAATGACACGTAACGAGAATAGATAAACACATCAACACAACACCATAAAGAATAGCTGAAGCTGCCAGCTTACTGGAGACTGTGGTGTTGGCTGTTGCCGGGTCTGAGCAATACGTCATCAGCCGGGGGAGTAGAGCGCATGCGCGCGGAACGAGACAACCTCTTATATACGAACCTTGGGGGTTACTTACCTTTTAATCACCCGCATGATCATGTGCAGTGATTTGTATGTCTTTTGAACTATCTCCCCCAATAGAAATTACCTCCTTCCAAAATAATCTCTAAATACCAACAATCTCTACCAAATTGAACACTAGTTCCTCCTACTGAATAATCGTAAGCAATTTGAATCCATATACAGTATTTACAGACCTGATTACCGGGTGAGTTAGCCGTGGTGGTTACGGCATGACAGATGGCAGTCGCTCACATCCGGGAGGCGAGGAGGTTCGAATCCCCCCGCCGGCAACCTTGAAGATGGTCTTCTGTGGTTTCCCATCTTCCTTCCAGGCAAATGCCGGGGTTGGTCCCTAACTATAGGCCACAGCCGCTACCTTCCAACTCCTCGTCCTTTCATTCCAACTTTCCTCCTTCCCTCCCCAGCGGTACTTGTAGCTCACCCATTGGGTGTCCGTCTCGAAGCAGCTACAAAACTGGCGAGCCGAACATGTCCTCGGACACTCCCGGCACTAAAAGCCATACGAAAAAAAAAAAAAAAAAAAAACAGACCTGATTGCTTGACATTATTCAAATTTATCTCCATGCCATTTCTAACTGTCCAGTTTTGGATCATAACCAAATCCTTTTGCAATATGTCACAATTATTACTATCCTTAATTTTTCTCTAAATGACAATGTCATCAGCAAATGACTTTATTTAGGATGATAAGTTTATTCTTATGTCATTTATATCAGGAACAGCAAAGGTCCCAATTTACTGCCCTGAGGTACACCCCTTCCCACCCTATCCTGTTCAGATTATGACCTCCCAACACAAACCCTTTGACTTCTACCCTCCAAGAAAACACCCATTGTATTACTTTCATGTCCCGACTTAATTCCTCCATCTTCTTTAAAATGATTCTAAGATTTTTTATACCGAAGGCCTCCGATAGATCAACGGGTATGCATTCAACCTACCCCCGGTTATCAGAAGTCTCAGGGATGTCTTGCTGAAAATCAGCTAATTGAGTTTCACAAGAAAAACCACTCTGAATCCATGCTGCTTACATATTAACTACCTTATCTCTGATAAACAATGTAAATTCCAGAATCTTGCATCCAATAAAAGTTAAATTGGCAAAAATAAAAATAAATTTATGTATGGCATAATACTCCACCCCATAATTCCCCATATAACCCATCTACACCTGCTGCTTTCAGAGACCTAATACCTGTATTGCTTCATAAATATCCTTATTTGCATAGATTAATTTCTTAACCTCCTTCAAACTTTGCTCCCCTATTTGACCTAAATCTCTCTCACCTGCAACCCCTACCACTTACCATGCACCTTATTAAATGCCTCAGCTTTCTCATCATTGCCAACCAGAATTGTACAAAGTTCCCCTTTGATAACAGGAATACAGCACTGGACACCCCTTATTCCCCTATGGGCATGCATACGTCACCATCTTTCCTTGAAAGTCTGTCCCCCGCCACTAATCTCGGCATAAAATTATCCCTAGCCTCCTTAACTCTACCTAATTCTCATCTTATCCTATTTAAATTCAAATGGCTGCCCATCTGCTTTCTAATCCTGTTTTTTCCTAATCTACATTACCTCTTTAATCGTTATACTTATTTATTGTAATAAACTGGATCTGTAGTTCCCGTTGCGCTTTTTAGTAGCACATACAATTTTTCACAATCTAGTAATCGTTTTTAGATCTCCCCACAGGAAATGCACATTTAAACCCCCCTCTATCCACTGATTGAAATTACCAGCCAAATAATTTTGTATTCTTCCTTTATCAGTTTTATAATGCTGTTCAACCAACTTGGGCCCTCTCTTCACCTGCCTCTCAATACTTACTTTAATCTTGACTATAACTAAGATGTTGAAGTGGCAAGGAAACAGAATATCAGTAAATTTTGATGTGTGTGTTACAAAATGTAATTATTGAGGATGATTCTGCTGCTGAAGTGATGTGTTTGAAGTATGTTGACTAAAATAAAATGATATCCAGACCTGATGATGATGTGACATTGGTTGGCCATGTAAGCATTCTATAAAATACTGCCCCAGCATAAATTTCTATGTTCTGGAGATTGCATCAGTTATGAATTTTCTGAAACCATAAGTTTAATAGAGAAAAAAAAATAGCTCAGTCAACTATTTCAGTGTTTAATTAAAGCAGTTCTTCTTGCATAGAATATTTGTCATTTTCTTATTGATAAACATGCATTTGTTTAGTGCTTGAATTTTCAATATTATTGTTCCAAGAAAAATCTTAGTCTGGTATATAATGTGAACCTGCTCTGTCCCAGTAATGCCTCAGCATACATCCATTATACTTTCTCATTGAGTTATCATAAGGTCTCTTCTTTTGCCCCTTGCCTGTCCCTGAATTGCCCCAAACCAAGGGATAATTGTGGGACACACATTTTTTGGCATCCGGCTGTAAATCCTATTGACCAAACACAAAATTCATCTTGCCTCATCCCTAATCTCTTAAGAGAGGGGAATAATAAGAGGTAGAAATACATATTTAAAAATTCCTTTTCGAACACAGGGTTTGTAAACTATAAAATTTCCCATGATCTACTCCATTCTTTCTCTTTGCAGTTAATGTAAACAGTCAGCCACAACTGTTCACTCTTTTCCTTTCTTAACAATTAGTTTTCAATCCTGACGTGGTGAACCACAGATCTGTCTGAAAGTGCAAGATTCCTCCCTTCTTTTTAAAAATGTTCACACCACTTAAACCCAAAAAGTTACAAGGTGTCCAGAATTCTGGCCCTCGAAAGTCTCAATCAAATGCTTATTATTAATATCGTTGTTGTTGCTTGCGACATTTTTGATGTGGACATATTTTTAGCTGTTCTTTTATATTTAGTGTATGCTGAATATCTTAGCCCCGTGGTGTTGGGGTAGCTCACCAGAAGGCCCTGGGTTTGATTCCCAGCTCCGTCAGGGATTTTAGAAACTGACACGAGGGCTGGAACGGGGTGCAGTCAGCCCCGTGAGGACAATTGAGTACTTGTTTGACAGTGAAGCAGCACCCTGGTCACGGAGACCAAGATTAATGACCGAGGGGACCCGACGCGCTGACCACGCGTCACCCCATAATCTTCAGGCCAAATGGATGGGCAGTGGTTGCTTGGTGTCGCGATTTAGCGAATGAAACTCGATTTGTTGTGATATATCGATTTGAATAGCTGCCTGCGTTCCGCTGGTTAAAGTGATTTTACTTCTGACCGCTAGATATCTCTAGTGTAGCACTGAAACTTCTAGTCGGAAGTAAGGGTGGCTTTACTATACTACACTGGGAAGTAATACGTGGAAATGTGGTGCTTCCTGCAAATTTTTCAGATGGATGTTATTTTGTTTCAGGCCTTGATCTTATTTTGCGGCATTATTACCGGATGTTACCTGTGTTGCTGTTGCTGTTGCTGTTGCAACTTCTGTTGTGGGAAGTGCAAGCCTCAACCACCAGAGGATACTGGTGACTACCACACCTTGCATGTATGTACATTGTTTTCTATTCATTTTTGTTGCATACTGGTAGTAAATTATAATGGCACTAGGTTAATGAAATCATCTTTCATTCTATTACTATATACAGAATAGTTGTATATAATTATAGTTATCTTACACTAAACACTGTGCACTTAGAAGATAATGAATCAAGTACTGTATAAAGCTGCTTCTGTTATATTGTCCATCCTCCTGTATTTGACTTACCTGTCAGAGGTTAACCAAAGAAGCAATCTCAATACTGTTATACACCTCTGTAATTGTAAACTGGTGCCCAAAATATTTCCAAGTCTTTCATATCTGTGACACTATCGGCGAGCATGTTGACCCTTGTGCAGAAGGTAAAATTGACTGCATTGTCTTGGAGAGGAACTGACCTCGTGCCAACTAGTCTGTAGAGGACTAGAAATAATGGCCTAGCTCTTGCAGTAGCAGATGTTCCTGTAACATGTGTTATATGAAGTTTTAGCTGTAGTAAACCACTAATTTGTAGTGTCTCCTATTAACATGGTATTAACGACATGAACATTCTGTTATTACATCTATAAAATGGTATATCATCACAAGGAATGAAAGAAGTCAAATTAATGTCTATTTTGAGAGGGAGGTAGTGACACAATTGATGCTCATATGGCTTCATTCCAAGTGTCCAGTCAGCTCATGTGCTCTGTCCTGGACCCTGGAGTCAAAGTTTCAAACCTTGGTGTGACAGTATAGACTGTGTATATGTAGCCTATATATATATATTTTTCATGTTACATTGCACTTACGATCATTGGATTTTACAATTAACAACATCAGACCATACTTTCATTCCCCTTTCCACAAGCACTTGGATGCGAGTTGCTGTAACCATTGACCTACAGAGAATATGTCCCTTGGTCTTTATCAGTGTGAAAACAGTGCTCTGAGTTCTTGTGCAAGCACATCATCTTTTACAGGAGGCTTTGACAATACATGTGTGCCATTACTTATTTCTAGCATTGTATTTCAGAGCATATTGCAGCTGTGGGGCTGACTATGACTTGAAATCCCTCTTCATTCCTTTAGAACTGCTTCTGCTCAATGGCCTTGGTGGAAATACGCCTCTCAGATCTTCACTTGTGCAATAAAATTACAGTGTTTTACAAATAGTGCATAATGAGGAATGGTGGGTAAAGTTTGCTGCTTGGGCTGTAGCAGAAGGTGGTGGTATGTTGAATTCTCTGATGAGGTGTATGTTACATGTATAGTGCTGTAATCAAGCAAAATGTTTGGTTGTAGATAAAATAACATTATAATTATATACCAAAGTTGGAAAATTATGCTTCAAAAGTGGGGTGGTTTTGCAATTTCCAGTCGAGGAATCACTGGCCATTCTTTTTCAATGGCATAGTTAATACCATCCACTATATAGAGATGTTACAAAATTCACTAGTGCCCAAAAGTTGGGCATAATCTAGATACAAGGATATGGATATGTTTTTGGCTAGGGGTCTATCTGGAATTAACATGGACAAATTTCAGACACCTACTTACCATGGCAACAAGTGCAGGCGCACTTAGTTCCCACTCGATGAAGTGTGCGCAATACTTACAATATGAATAGACGAATAAAAACATATCCATGGTTCTATATTCTGGTTCTGCAACACCATAACTTTACCTTATAATTTCCTTAACAGGATGTCGAAATGGTTACAGAACAGAGTGAAAGTTAACTGGAAGACAGGAGTAGTATAGATCATGATACATTACACTATAAATTTTCCCTAGACACAAAATGGTGGCATCCATAACGTGGATGACACTAAAGCATTAAATCACGCTTATATGATAAATTCTATGCGTTAATAAGACTTCTCGTACAAACACAAACCTTGCCTGGGGCTTATACCACAGGCTCCCTTGCTTGTAGTACAAGCAGTAATTTTCGTCCAGACAGTTGTGTAACCTAGTAGCGGCCCATGGTTTCATCCAGTCGTCGAACCTAGTAGCGACCAATGTTTTCGTCCAGACAGTCGTCGAACCTGGTAACTTAGCGAACAATGGCTTTGTCTCACCATGGCTTTAGAAGAGTGCAGTGCAACTTTTCAATTAAATTGAACAGCTAAAATTAAAATATGAACATTCCTAACTCCCCACCAAACCTCGTACTTAAATACTTGTGACTTCATCCACATGTAGCGATGCTCTGTTTTAAACTTCATACAGCTAAGTAATATGGCAGTAATTTAATCCACAATATCAAACAAACGTCAACGTTCACTCGTCTGTGGTGTCATAGACTATACTAGAAAATTTCCCTGGACACTCATTGTGATATATACTTTAACCCTGGAAGACATTTGGCATACAAGAGTAGCCTATTTAAAACACCAAATTCAAACAAGTGTTGGTAGATAAAATTTGCATTGAAAAATTGAATTCTTGTCCAAAGCAATAATTCAGCTCCTGAATGGAGAGCATTCCACGTTGCTGCGAAGCATGTGTGCCTGTTCATCGTTCTGTAACCATGTTGATGCCCTGTTAAGGAAATATGTCCTCGTGTCTGGATTTTACTTAACTTCTGGAAATAAGTGTAGTTTTCTTCCAGAACTTCCCCCAGGGCTCACATCTAGTGGGACGTGGGTTGGCGACCACGGGGCCCCAGCTGAGGCCAGCATTGCTTCCACTTACTTGTGCCGGGCTCCTCTCCGTCTTCTTTCCTGTCGACCTCACTTGGTCAACTCTTGTTCTCTTCCGACCCCGATGGTATTAGGGTATCCGAGGCCTAGGGAGTCTTTTCCTTTGCCGCCTTAATTGGCCCTTGTCTCATCTTTTCTGATACCCTCTCCCCCAGGGGCTCACATCTTGTTGGATGTGGGTTGGCGACCACGGGACCCCAGCTGAGTGTGGCATTGCTTCCACTTACTTGTGCCGGGCTCCTCTCTGTCTGCTTTCCTGTCGGCCTCCCTTGGTCAACTCTTGTTCTTTTCCGACCCCGACGGTATTAGGGTATCCGAGCCCTAGGGAGTCTTTCACTTTCCCGCCTTAATTGGCCCTTGTCTCATCTTTCCTGATCCCTCTTTCTTCGAGGGGTCAGACCTCTTGTTTTGTTTTTATTATATTTCCTTTTCTCTTTAAGATTCCCGCACTGTTTTTGTTACTTGGTTCCCCGTGTATCTAAATTCCCTGTAGCATTTTTTTTTGTAGGTATTTTTAATCTACGTTGCATTTTGTAAGTTTTTTTCGATCTAAATTACCTCTCGCGATTGTTTTCAACCTCAATTGCATTTTGTAAAGATTGGCAATCTAAATTGCTTTTTAGTAAGTCTTTCAATGTAAGTTTCAGGGCATTTTAGTGAGTATTTGAATTTCAATTGCATTTTGTAAGTATTTTCACCCAAAACCGCATTTCACTAGAATTTTAAATCTAAATTGCATTTTGTTTGGTGGGCATGGTATTTTGAATCTAAATTACATTTTGTCAAGTATTTTTCAATCTAAATTGCATTTTGTAAGTATTGTCAATCCACATGAGTCGTTTTAATCTACCATACATTTTGTAAGCATTTTCAATTTCAATTGCATTTTGTAAGTATTTTGAATTTCAATTGCACTTTGTGAATAATTTGGATTGGAACTGGGATATTTCAATCTGAATTGCATTGTGTATTTTCAATTTCAATTGCGTTTTGTAAGTATTTTGAACCTCAATTGCATTTTGTATGCATTTTCGATCTCCTTTGCATTTTGTAAGTACTGTATTTTGAATTTCAATTGCATTTTGTAAGTAGTTCGATTCTACATTGCATTTTGTACGTATTTTTAACCTAGCCTACATTTTGTGTGTTTTTATTTTAATCCTTTTTGTGAATCTTTTCATTCTAAGTTCCCTTTTGTAAGAACATTTTGTGAGTTGTTTCAATCTGAGTTCCTTTTTGTCAGTATTTTCCGTCTCACTTAATTTTCGTTCTGGTTTCCATTTCATTAACATTTTCGCTCTCACCCAGATCATTAGGGGCTGATGACCTGGATGTTAGGTCCCTTAAAACAACAATTATCATCATCATCATCTTCCAGAACTCTTAGCAACTAGATTACTGATGAGATTCTCAGTGGTTTATGAATATGAGAGCTGTTCCACATACAGCAAATGTTCAGTATTTTCAGCACGCTCCTAGGCTCCATGCAATGTCCATCGATATGCTGAAAGTTCTTGGGGCAGTTCTGCTATCACACATTCCTGACTTCTTGTGGGTAAGTTGGATGGTGAATGTCAAGTAACTTCTATGGAAGAAACCCTTTTTGATGTATGACATTTTGTGTCTCATCTTGTACTAGTAATTTCAAAACTTACACTCGTAGATTTTCTTGTCACAGAAGTACAATTATAGGGCTACAAGCAGTTGGGCAAATCTTCTCTTCTTATAAGGCTGCTTCATTGTTGATGCATTTGTATAGTCAGTCACCTCATCAAACACACATTATTGTTTCCAAGGAGTGGTATTTCAAGTAAGTGAGGTGGACTTGTGTCATTAGTGTTTGGTGGATGGAGAAGAGAATTTCGCAAAACAAGCTCTGAGCATATCGAGTCTTCTTTGCCATATCCTAGGGAGCAAAACATATTGTGGAAACTGGCTTGAATGTTAGTGTCCTGGCACAGGTATGCTATTGCTATTATTGTTCTCAGTTATGCTCTTTGAAACATCTGTGGATAACATGAGATATGGGGGCGTGGTGGCTCAGCGGTCTAGCTGTATGCCTCTCACCAAGGCGGTCTGGGTTCGATTCCCGGTCAATGCATGTGAGATTTTCGAAGTGAAATGCCATGTCCTGTGGTTCGGATTCCACGTAAAAAGGAGGTCCCGTGGCTCATAATCACAAGATTCACGGTCACGTAAAACTACAATCTTCCTTCCTTCCTTCAACATGAGATATGATAAGACAGAGTTGTCCATTGTATTTGATGGCCTGCTGCTTCATAAATCATCTTTGTTCTTTATTCAGCCTTTATGGCAATGACTACTAGTGGAGTGACACAGTGTGGTGCAATAGCACCTAGTGTAGTGTTATATAGTGTTGGTATTGCTACCAGTGGAGTGACACAGTGTGGTGCAATAGCACCTAGTGTAGTGTTATACAGTGTTGGTATTGCTACTAGTGGAGTGACAGTGTTGTGCAATAGCTCATAGTGTACTGTTATACAGTGTTGGTATTGCTACCAGGTGAGTGTTACAGTGTGGTGCAATAGCACCTAGTGTAGTGTTATACAGTGTAGGTATTGCTACTAGTGGAGTGACACAGTGTGGTGCAATAGCACCTAGTGTAGTGTTATATAGTGTTGGTATTGCTACCAGTGGAGTGACACAGTGTGGTGCAATAGCACCTAGTGTAGTGTTATACAGTGTAGGTATTGCTACTAGTGGAGTGACACAGTGTGGTGCAATAGCACCTAGTGTAGTGTTATATAGTGTTGGTATTGCTACCAGTGGAGTGACACAGTGTGGTGCAATAGCACCTAGTGTAGTGTTATACAGTGTAGGTATTACTACCAGTGGAGTGACACAGTGTGGTGCAATAGCACCTAGTGTAGTGTTATACAGTGTTGGTATTGCTACTAGTGGAGTGTTACAGTGTGGTGCAATAGCACATAGTGTAGTGTTATACAGTGTAGGTATTGCTACTAGTGGAGTGTTACAGTGTGGTGCAATAGCACCTAGTGTAGTGTTATATAGTGTTGGTATTGCTACCAGTGGAGTGACACAATGTGGTGCAATAGCACATAGTGTAGTGTTATACAGTGTTGGTATTGCTACTAGTGGAGTGTTACAGTGTGGTGCAATAGCACCTAGTGTAGTGTTATACAGTGTTGGTATTGCTACCAGTGGAGTGACACAGTGTGGTGCAATAGCACCTAGTGTAGTGTTATACAGTGTTGGTATTGCTACTAGTGGAGTGACAGTGTTGTGCAATAGCTCATAGTGTAGTGTTATACAGTGTTGGTATTGCTACCAGGTGAGTGACACAGTGTGGTGCAATAGCACATAGTGGAGTGTTATACAGTGTGGTGCAATAGCACCTAGTGTAGTGTTATACAGTGTTGGTATTACTACTAGTGGAGTGACAGTGTGGTGCAATAGCACCTAGTGTAGTGTTATACAGTGTAGGTATTACTACTAGTGGAGTGACACAGTGTGGTGCAATAGCACATAATGTAGTGTTATACAGTGTTGGTATTGCTACCAGGTGAGTGTTACAGTGTGGTGCAATAGCACCTAGTGTAGTGTTATACAGTGTTGGTATTGCTACTAGTGGAGTGACACAGTGTGGTGCAATAGCACCTAGTGTGGTGTTATACAGTGTAGGTATTGCTACTAGTGGAGTGTTACAGTGTGGTGCAATAGCACCTAGTGTAGTGTTATACAGTGTTGGTATTGCTACTAGTGGAGTGTTACAGTGTGGTGCAATAGCACCTAGTGTAGTGTTATACAGTGTTACAGTATGTATGTATATATATATAGTATGATCAAGTAGGGAGTGATAGAGGAGTAACACCTCTTTAAAAAAAACCTTGGTCCAGCTGGCCCGGCTGGTAGTACCTTGTTAGGGTCCCTTGCCAGGGTTACGGTGAAGTCCTCAACGGTACCTGCAGTGAAAGAGGTGAACTCTGGCACAGTGTGGTTGGCGGAAGGGGCAGCCTATTGCTCAGGTTTAATAGGGCAAACTATTGTCCATAGTTATGATGGGCAGGTTTTGGCCCAACGGCAAAATGAGCGGATGAGGAGCCAATCATTCTCATGGCTCCCAACGGTCATAGAGGCGGAAGAGGCCACGCCAGACGGACTGGCTGTAAAGGCGCACCTCAGTAGTACTTGAGTATGCGGCAGTTCGTTGCAGTCTCTGTGTTCGGTCCTGCATGTCTCATTCTTTGTGAGCCGCAGGATAAGGCTCAGAGATCATAGTGTGTGGGTCTCGTCCTGGCAAGCTGAGATCCACCCTAAACAAATTCACGCCAGTGGCACTTCTTCCGAACGTCACTTTTCAAAGTCCAACGGCGATGGGATATGGACGGTGGGGGCAGGTTATGGGTGTAACTGGAAGCCCCTAGTTCGGACCTGCACGTTGGCAGCAGATGTGTGATGGTCGTCTTCCGGAGACTCTGTGACTACTCAGGAATTCGGTCCTGCATCTGTGTTTGGGCAGGCCTATTTAGGATCACCGCTGCCCACCCCACATGGGGAAGGCCCTAGAAAAGGTGGGCTAAACATCGGAAGTCACAATCTTGGTCCGGCTGGGCAACCGCACTCAGCAGGTCACCCCTCATGCGGTCGAAACTCAAAAACAGTAAAGAATCACAATTTGATTATTGGATCATGGAACATCAGAACCTTGCTTGATTTTGACAATAACATTAGACCTGAGAGAAGGTCAGCTCTCGTAACCCATGAGTTATCAAGACTCAACGTTGACATTGCTGCTCTCAGTGAAACTAGGCTGTCTGCTGAAGGCAAGATTACTGAATCTGGAACAGGATATACCATCTTCTGGAAAGGAAAGGATGAGGGTGAATGTCGTATTCATGGTGTGGGCTTCGCTGTGAAGACCAAACTGGTAAATTATCACCAACTTACGCCCATTGCAATCAGCGAAAGGCTCATGACTCTCCGCATACCACTCTCAGGAGGTTCCTTTATGACACTCATCTCTGCCTATGCTCCTACCTTAGATTCTGATGATGAAGTAAAGGCTCAGTTCTATAATCAGCTAAGTGAAATCATCTCCAAGGTACCATCTGCAGATAAACTCTTGCTCCTCGGTGACTTCAATGCCAGAGTTGGGAAAGATCACAGGCTATGGAATAATGTGATGGGCAAACAGGGACTTGGAAAATGTAATCCCAATGGACTGTTGCTTCTTGGTCTTTGTGCAGAACACGGACTTTTCATTACCAACACGCAGTTCCGGCTACCTGACCGCTTCAAAACCACGTGGATGCATCCTCGTTCCAAACATTGGCACATTCTTGATTATATCATTACCCGGCAATGTGATAAGAAGGACACTCTTATTACCAGAACAGCAAGGAATATAGACGATTGTTGGACAGATCATAAACTTCTTATATGTAAGCTCAGGATATCCATCAGACCTAAACCACCTAGGAACATCAAAAATTTGCCAAGAAAGAAGTTTAATACATCCAAACTTCAGGATGAATCCATGTACAAACATTTTGGAAACAGGATCGTCACCCAGTTATCAGAAAACCCAGTAACAAATGATATTCAGCAAGAATGGGCCACATTACAGAAGATTATCACACAGTCAGCTGAGGAAACCATTGGTTTTATAGTGCGGAAAAGACAAGACTGGTTTGATGACAACAATGAGGAAATTCTGTCTCTCATCAATGCCAAAAGGAATGCCTATCTTGCCCATCTTCAAGACCCAACTTCCAACACAAAGAGAGATAAACTACTGGAACTCAAGGGTAAATGCCAGACGCAGATAAGGCAGATTAAAAATACTTGGTGGCAACAGAAGGCTCAGGAACTGCAGAGACTATCGGATGCTCGAGACTTGAGGAACTTCTATGCCGTACTCAAGGAAATATATGGACCATCTCGCTCATCATCAGGTACACTGAAAAGCGCTGATAATTCTACTACCTTTACTGATAGTCAAGAAATCTTGGAACGCTGGAAGGAGCACTTCTCCAATCTCCTAAATCGTCCATCAGAAGCTGCTGAAGACTTCCTCTGTGATGTGCCGCAACAACCTGAACAACTGTGGTTGGCAGTACCTCCTACTTATCATGAATTCAGTGCAGCTCTCACCCAATTGAAACCCAGGAAAGCACCTGGCCCAGATAACATCCCTCTGGAACTAATTCAAGCCGGAGGTCATTCCCTCAAAACAAGAATTTTCATCCTTATCCTCAGAATTTGGGAATCAAGAATGGTACCTGGAGACCTAAAGAATGCCACTATCGTCACTATCTTTAAAAAGGGTGATCGCAGTGTTTGTGGCAACTACCGTGGTATATCACTGCTATCAATTGTGGGGAAGATTCTTGCAAGAATTCTACTTAACCGCCTCAAGGTTATCTCTGAGAGGATCCTCCCAGAGTCACAATGCGGATTTAGAACTTCCAGAAGCACAATTGACTTGATTTTCTGTGTGAGACAGCTACAAGAAAAATGTAGAGAACAACAGAATCCACTCTTCTTAGTCTTTTATGACTTGGAAAAGGCATTTGATTCGGTTCCAAGACCAGCCATGTGGGCAGTGCTGAAGCGGTTTGGTTGCCCTCAGCGTTTTGTAGATCTAATCAAAGCTCTCCATGATGGCATGACAGGTCAGGTTTGCCATCAGAATAAGATGTCCGATGAATTTCCCATTACCCATGGGCTGAAACAAGGATGTGTACTGGCTCCAACGCTTTTTGCGCTGTACTTGGCTGCAATGCTTTATGATTCACCCACAAACATCCCAGGTGTGGAGATCAAGTATCGTTTTGATGGAGGGCTTTTCAACCTAACTCGTCTCCGCTCCTTGAGGAAAACTCAGGTTACTAAGGTTACTAACATGTTGTATGCAGATGATGCTGCGTCACCAACTCTCACACCAGAAGAGCTGCAAGAGTCAGTTAACTGTTACAAAAGTGCATGTGATCGTTTTGGTCTTACCATAAATGTCAATAAGACTAAAGTCTTGGCACAACCTTCACCAGGCACACCTCTTCCTCAGTTCAATATCTCCATTTCAAATTTGCCATTAGAACAGGTTGACCACTTCTCGTACCTGGGCAGTACCATTTCTGTGAGCTGTACCTGTGAGCAGGATGTGGATAAGAGAATTGGCGCAGCCCATGCAGCATATGGACGATTAGCGCACCGGGTCTTCATGAATAAAGATCTATCCATGAGTACAAAGCTTATGGTGTACAAAGCAGTAGTCATTTCTACATTGTTGTATGGCTGTGAAACGTGGACCCTTTACCGACGTGATCTTAGGAAGCTTGAGCGTTTCCACCTACAAAAACTTCGATCAATCCTGAGGATTAAATGGGAAGACCGCATTACCAATATTGCTGTTCTGGAAAAGGCTCAAATCAACAGCATAGAATCGTCCATAATAGGTCACCAATTTAGATGGATTGGTCATGTCCATCGGATGGATGATGTAAGATTACCTCGTCAAATGCTATATGGTGAGTTATGCTATGGCACCAGACCTCATGGTGGTCCTAAGAGGCGCTACAAGGACCAATTTAAGCAGACCCTGAAATTGACAGGTCTTGATTCACAAACCTGGGACATGCTGGCTGAAAACCGCTCAACTTGGCGCCGTACCATCTCGGATACCGTAAAGACGTTTGAAAGGGATCGACGCATACATGAAGAGGCCAAGCGTCAAGCTAGGAAACTTCGAGCAGCCCAACCACGTCCTCCTCCAGCAATATTATGCGACTTGTGTGGTCGCTTGTTCCATGCCAGGATTGGACTCTTTAGTCACCGTAAACACATCCACAAACTGGACTGAAGGAAGAAGATTTATACTCGGATTCGAGTTAAAGCCGATGATGATGATGATGGCAATGAATCGCCCACCTTGACACTGTACTATGCTCCATTACACAATCCTCGCATACATTGAGTGAATGATTATGAAATTTCAAAAGGACCTTTTTATCACTTGGTCTCTGCCTAATTTTTTTCTTCAATTTCAAGGCTTTCTTTTTTCTCTCCTCCCAGTAAAGGGACATGTTAACCAGCAAATGCATAATTCTAGACTGAAGTTGCACAACAATCTGCAATAGCATCATCCTATTGGCTGCACATATTCAGTGAGTAATACCAAATAGCTTATAAAGATAATAGCGGAAACTCGGCCGTAAAAGCATGCGCTCGCCTGGAGACAGCGATCACAGTGCTATCTCTTGGTGCGAGTTGACAGCATTACTCGCCTTGCCACCCACAGCTAGCATTTTTGAGTGCGCACCGACCAAAATTGCATTGTGAAGCTAACATATGTCTCGGCTTGATATTTAGTCAGCAAATAATTTAAAGATTAGTGTTAAAAGAAACAAAAGATACTTGGTTCTGTACAATTTATATAGAATTCTAAAAAATACTGCAGATAATTCATGACATGGTATTGGTGTGGGTTACTGAAGTCTGGAATATGCCCATTCATACCCGTAAGCATTTACACTTATTGATGTGTTACTTTTCGTAATTTAACACTTCCTCTGTTTACATACGATTCAGAAGAATCATTTGTCTTATTCACAAATGCCTTTATGAAGACTGCAAAATATCTGCTAGCCAACAACAGAATACAGTTCTTGCATACTCCCTCCGGTGTGGCACATTCACTCGTAAGTAAATTAACCATCTTGATTTTGACCCCATCAATCAAAAAGTTACTACCTTGGGATGGGGAAAGCAAACTGTTGACCATTACTGTCCTTAAGGCACTGCAAAACTTAGAGGCATCAGGTGTTACATTATTACCTCCATTCCCTCTTATGATCGAAAATGCATTCTCAATACAGTCTTGAGTCAACCTTCGAGTAAACAGAAAGGCGGAGGTGAATTACAAACGCGCAACAAGGAAGTAGTGATAACCCTACTCACAGCAGGTGTAGTTCATACTGCTAACGCAGTGACAAGCAATGAGCGGGTTAGTTACTTCTCTGGCTAAGTCCCGAGATACGGTGAAGTTACAGTCCCAATATGTTGGCCACTGAGGGGGACAGTGAGGGGGAAGCCTATACTAATCCTAGCTAGAGTGTCACGGTGCTAAACTAGCCCGCCTACCAGCCGTGACACCTAGTAGACTAGAAGTTCTTGGAGCAAGAAGCAGGTTCCACTACTCTATAGTTTATCCCTGCGCAGCCTGATGAGGCCTATAGGTAACATAGCGTAGTAGCTCGTAAACGTGGAAACGTGGCGATAGCGAGGACCAGACTATGTAGGAAGGCTGGCTAGGCTGGCGGAATATCAGTTGACTTCACTTGGTGATCTATAACTCGAATAGGATAGCCTTGGTGTCCACAGCAGCTATGTCAGATTCTATAGCTCACTCCTAAGGAATGGTCTCCCTTGCGGGAAACACCCTGACCGTCTGTGTAACGTTGAATACGGCAGCAAGCTGGTATAATCTGAAGTGCCAGAGAGTTGTTGTTGTTGTTGTTGTTGTTGTTGTTGTTGTTGTTGTTGTATTTTTAGCGACCCATTCGTCACGAAGTTCTACCAAATATAAAATAGCTTGGGTCACTTTGTTGTTTATAATTATACAGCCATATATGGTACAAATATGATTGTTATGGGGGATCTCAATGCCCATGTAGGAAGAGAAAGACAAGGTTATGAGAGTGTTCTAGGACCAGAGGGTTGGGGCAGAAGAAATGAGGAAGGAAAGAGACTGTTGGACTTCTGCCAGAGGAACGGCCTGCTAGTTGGGAACTCCTGGTTTAAGAAAAGAGAGAGCCACACAATCACATGGTACAGTGATGACTTGACCAGGAAGTCGGTGGTCGACTATATACTGTATGAGAAAGAACTAAATAAGAACATCACGGACATCAAGGTTATACCATCGGAGAACCTGGATAGCGACCATCGATTGCTGGTAATGAACCTGAGAGGGAGTAAGGAGAAGAAAGGGACTGAAAACCAGGAAAGACGTATAAGGATATGGAAACTGAAAGAAGGGTCGAGTACCTCAAAATGGTAAAGGAAGGAATTCCAACAGATGAAGAAAAAGGGGTGGAAGAGGAATGGGCTAGATTTAAGAAGACACTAGTAGGTGCAGCAGAAGTAGTATGTGGGAGGACAAGTAGTAAGAAGAGGTGGAAGGAAACACCATGGTGGAATGAGAAGGCAAAAGATATAGTAAGGGAAAAGAATAGAGCCTTTAGGAGGTGGTATCAAAGTAGGACGGTAGAGACAAGGGAAGAGTACCAGGAAAGAAAGAAGGAGGCGAAGAGAGTTGTGGCTGAGGAGAGAAGAAAGTGGATGGAAGAGTGGACAAAGATGATGGAGGATAGTGAAGGTACAAAAAAGGTCCTGTATGGGATGGTAAAAAATAAGAGGCGGAAGGATCCTACGGATTATGTTAGAATGGTGAACAAAAGGGGACAAGAGATAGAAAATAAAGAACTGAAGAAAATGTGGAAAGAATATTTTGAAGAACTTCTGAACCCAAATGGAAAAGATTGTGAGGAGGAAGAAATCGGGGAAGAGGAAGATGAACTGCAAACAGAAAAGGACTTAACATGGAAAGAAGTGGAAGATACAGTGAACAAGATGAAAGGAGGGAAGGCACCGGGTGTGGATGAGTTGAGTGTGGAGATGGTGAGAGCAGCAGGAGAGGTGGGGATACAGTGGTTGTACCGAGTGATGAGGACAGCATGGAAGGAAAGGAAGACCCCAGAGGACTGGAAAAAAGGAATAATTGTCCCGATCTTCAAGAAAGGTAGTAGAACAGATTGCAGAAACTATTGGGCAATAACACTGATGAGTCATTGTGCAAAGATCTTCGAGAAAGTTTTGGAAAAGCGAATTAGGACAAGGATAGAAGGAGGGATGAGGGAAGAACAACATGGCTTCAGAGCAGGAAGGTCCACAGTGGATTTGATTTTTGCTGTAAGGCAGTTACAAGAACAGCACTATGAGTATGGAACAGATCTACTGATGGCCTTCCTGGACATTGAGAAAGCATATGACAGTGTATGCAGAAACAAAGTATGGAAGTCCCTGGAAGATAGAGGAGTAGAGAAATGGACTATAAAGAGGATAAAGGGGATGTACAAGGGAAGCGTGAGCTGTGTGAAAGTGGGAGGAGAGAGATCGGACTGGTTGGAACAGAGAAACGGCCTGAAACAAGGAAGTGCACTGTCACCGTTACTTTTCATTGTGGTGATGGATGACATAATGACCCGAGTGGCACAAGTAATTGGGGAAGGAAAGATGAAAGCAATGGTGTTTGCAGATGATTTGATGATTTGGGGAAACAAGGAGGAGGAGGTACAGGAACAGTTGGACGTGTGGGAAGGAATAATACAAGGATATGGGATGAAATTTAGCATAAATAAGAGTGAGATGGTGATCACAACAAGGAAGAAGGAAAGAACCACAACGGGAATAACAATTGGTGGGGAACAGCTGAAGAAAGTGGAGAGTTTCAAGTATCTGGGAAGCCTGATACAAGATAATGGAAGAAACTATAGAGAAATAAATGAGCGGGGGAGACAGGCAGAAGCATTTCGGAGGAGTGTGAGAAGCATGTTATGGAGCAAGGATGTCCCTCAGAACAGCAAAAAGATCATATATCGGACGTACTATGTCCCTATCCTGACGTACGCCTCGGAGACCTGGGTTATGAAAGGAAGGGAGAAGAGCAAAATACAGGCCAGTGAGATGAGGTTCTTGAGAAGCAGTATTGGAGCTACAATGATGGACAGAATAAGAAATGAGAGGACCAGAGAATTAATGAAGGAGGAACCATTACAGGATGGTATAGAGAAATCTAGACTTGGATGGTATGGACATGTAAAACGAATGGCGGAGAAGAGGATACCCAGGAGAGTACACGAGACGAAGTGGGAAGGAAAGAGACCGAGAGGAAGACCGAGAGACAGGTGGCTGAAGGGGGTGGAAGAAAGCGTGAAGAAGAGAGGAGAAGACTGGGCAAGGGTGGAAGCTGAGAGATGGTGGGAAGATAGAAAACGTTGGAGAGGCTTGTGTTCCAATCAGACCCGGCCAGTGGCTGGAAACTGTGCAAGATGATGATATATGGTACAAATACTCCCCGTACCAACCATTAACATTGGATAATTAGATCATCCACAGGTCAATAATTTCTTATAATTGTTGGTTGGATCTCACGGTTGTAAATCAGCTGGTCTTACATTGCCAACTCGGACCGCTAGGCGGTGCTGGGGAGCGCTGTCTCCTGTTTTGGCGAGGAGTTTCCGCTATTATCTTTATAAGCTATTTGGTAATACTTTGGAACGACCCTTCTCTTTATATAAAGGGGATCTACAGGTGTTGATCGACGAACAAAATATGTCATTCCCCTCTTATATTGTTACAATGCAGAGAGTATTTGAATGTTTACCAAACTAAATATTTCTCATTGGTGTTCAGTTAGTCAATATTAATATTTAACACCCAGTATAATTTAATTCACATTGCCGACTGAAAATCAACCTTTACTTAGGATTTAGCAGTGTGACACTGAAAAAGTATGGTATTGTATGGTATGGTATGTTTTACAATGAGAGCAGTACCTATTTTCCATTTGTTCCAGAACTCCCATTTTCATTTTAGGTTGCTTTTCAGTTAGTCAACACAGTAACAGGAATTCAGTTATATTGGGCAGTTAATGTTTATATTGAATAAACTTGTGTACACTAATAGGGATTGAAATATACACACATCAAAAAAAGTTTTGCATCACCTCGGTTCCCAGATCTCCGGCATATAGACGTTGACTGTGTATATTGTATCCAAGATACAGTCCCTTTGACTGTTCATAGATGTCACTAAAACTGCTCAAAGATGTAAACAACCATGCATGAGCAGGGCCTATTAGACGGAGGGGGTACGACAGCCGATCAGTTCCAGTCATTCCACCAGGACGAAGGTACGCTGCTCATGTTGTCTGTAGTTCTACCATGCCTAGAAGGTCAATACCGCAGTTCGATCGCGTCCGCATTGTTACTTTGTGTCAAGAAGGGCTCTCAACAAGGGAAGTTTCCAGGCGTCTCAGAGTGAACCAAAGCGATGTTGTTCGGACATGGAGGAGGTACAGAGATACAGGAACTGTCGATGACAGGCCTCGCTCAGGCCGCCCAAGGGCTACTACTGTAGTGGATGACCGCTACTTACGGATTGCCGCTCGGAGGAACCCTGACAGCAATGCCACCATGTTGAATAATGCGTTTCGTTCAGCCACAGGACGTCGTGTTTCAACTCAAACTGTGCGCAATAGGCTGCATGATGCGCAACTTCACTCCCGACGTCCATGGCGAGGTCCAGCTTTGCAACCCCGACACCATGCAGCGCGGTACAGATGGGCCCAACAACATGCTGAATGGACCCCACGGAATTGGCATCACGTTCTCTTCACCGATGAGTGTCGCATATGCCTTCAACCAGACAATCGTCGGAGACGTGTTTGGAGGCACCCTGGTCAGGCTGAACGTCTTAGACACACTGTCCAGCGAGTGCAGCAAGGTGGTGGTTCCCTGATGTTTTGGGGTGGCATTATGTGGGGCCGACGTACGCCACTGGTGGTCATGGAAGGCTCCGAAACGGCTTTACGATACCTGAATGACATCCTCCGACCCATAGTGCAACCATATCGGCAGAATATTGGAGAGGCATTTGTCTTCATGGACGACAATTCTCGACCTCATCGTGAACATCTTGTGAATGCGTTCCTTCAAGATAACGACATCGCTCGACTACAGTGGCCAGCATGTTCGCCAGACATGAACCCTATCGAACATGCCTGGGATATGTTGAAAAGGGCTGTTTATGGACGTCTTGACCCACCAACCACTCTGAGAGATTTACGCCGAATTGTCGTTGAGGAGTGGGACAATTTGGACCAACAGTGTCTTGATGAACTTGTGGATAGTATGCCACGGCGAATACAGGCATGCATCAATGCAAGAGGACGTGCTACTGGGTATTAGAGGTAGTGGTGTGTACTGCAATCTGGACCACAAATGCTGAAAGTCTAGCTGTATGATGGTACAACATGCAATGTGTGGGTCTCATGAGCAATAAAACGAGCTGAAATGTTGTTTGTGTTGATCTCTATTCCCTTTGTATTTAACGGTTCCGGAACTCTTGGAACCGAGGTGATGCAAAACTTTTTTTGATGTGTGTATAAAATCAACATTATGGCACTTGCAAAATTTATTAGCAGTTGTCCCTAGCTTGGTTGGTGTGGCTTATCTCCCCCTTTCCCCCCTCCAAGTACCTGTCTATGGAAATGTCTCTGTTACGTTCGGTAATAAACAGTTTTATAAATTGCATTTTACAGAGATAATGGCCAGGGGAAATCATCCCTCAAGTGTGTATTATGCTGGTTGCAGCATGACATTTCTTTATCTCGTCACATAACCGATGGTGGTGCTTTTTGAGGATCCAACCAGCCTCCAGGTTGACTACCTAACAGACAGACAGGGTGGGATAATCTCCAGTGATATTAAATACAATATTTAGGCGCTAAATTAGAGGAATGCAATAGCAGTCTCCCTTGATATCATTAGGAATAGAAACAAAAATGAATCTGTCAGTGACGCTTTTTTGCCGTACATCTCATGAATGTAGAGTTTTCAAATTCGAGAATTTGAGAGAAGTACGGTTAAGATATCTCTGGCTTTAAATCCTGGCCGCTGGAATCTTTTGTACATTGAATTTTGTTTCTCGCATTAAGCAAATTAAATCCGTCTTTGTCTGGCCTTTATGCAACGAAATAAAAACTTAATTGTATGGTAAAAAAATTATAGAAATAATTGGAACCATGCTTGTGACGGGTACAGATACCAAATTTCACTTTGATCCACCCAGCCATTCTTGAGTTATGAGCATGCAAACTGACCAAAAATAAATGAATGTGTGCATTCATCCGCTAAGTCTGAAACTTGTCAGAAAATAAACCAACTGAAAACTAGGGGGAAATTAAAGAATAAAAGACTTTCATTCTAATGGATATTCATTAAAGCAAAAACCTAATGCTTAACTGTAAAGGAAATTAGCCTTAAATGTGCAGTATAACCACCGACCAGGTTAACAACGCTTGCGAAGGCACACAGCCGTGGAGCCAGGCTATCTCTAGATTCGGAAGTCTAGTGGATTTGAACTCCACATTCGGTTGTTCATGAAATGGCTATCTGTGCTTTCTCGTTTTCAGCTCACTGGTCTTCTAACAGGCCAAGGCTGCTTCTTTCAAACTTCTTGACCAGTTTCATTCGTCATCAATTTCATTTCGTTAACTCTTGGGGAAGACGATCTTGATGTTCCACCACTTAAAACGCCAATCACCACCATCTTTAACTCCTATGAAGGGGTTAATTTTCGGAAGAGCATTTGGCTGTAAAAACCATCCACCACTAAGAAAACTAGTCTCGCCTCATCCCCGACCCTGTAGAAATGAGAATAATAAGGGATGGAAGAAAACAAAATTGCTAACTCTGATAGTCTGCCGTGATAAAGAGGTCAGGTTACCAGTTAGCCTATGTATGACTTGAGTTGACATAGTGGTCCCTCCTTTACCCCACTAGCCTGCAAACAGTAGCCTTGCTCAGTGAAAATTGTATATCAAATGGGTAATACAGCTGTGACAAAAGCTATTGGTATTTGACTTCGGTTTTCGGAAACACTTTTGCTATAATGTTATTCAGTTGCTACTGCTGTTATTTCATTTTAGGAGCTTGGGACACCTTGGTCACCAATCCTGTGTACTTGGGTGTGTGATGGATTTGTCTGAAGGCATCTGTTTCTGTGGTGACAATAGTATTGTGTACAACTGTAATTATGATTAGGAATTGGGTAGGAGCCCCAGGACTTGACATGAGGTACCATCCTGGCATTTGCTAGGAGGAAGTGAGGAAAAATCCGGGGGAAACCACACTTCGGTTGACCGCTATTAGTGCTGGAATTCTAAGCACCAATCTCTGGGATTACTGCAGCTCCCCATCACAGTTGTGGTGCACAACTTAATATGTAGGGCTATGCCACAGGGGTCTCTATTGTTATGAGCATAATAGCTTCTGATGTTGACGCAGATGACTACGATGCAACTTGGTTAGTGAGACTGGTCATGGTACTACCTATTTACCTGAAACAGGTTGATATTGAGCCATGCCAGGAATTTTCTCCAACTATCTCATATTGTTGACAAACTTTTACTGTATGTAGAAAACAAGTGGAGGAACAACAAAGCCAAATGTTCTGCATTTAATGTCAATTATTATGAAAAAGTTATGGGAAAATGGAAATATGCAGTCATATATGCAAAATTTATATCTATGGATTATTAAGTAACATTTTTGGAAAATAAACTTCACATTTTTTCGGTGTGAAGAATATAAAATGCAAATGTACAGTATACTGACATGCCAAAAGTCATGGGATACCAATCTAATAACATTTAGGGCTCTCTCTAACCCAAAGTAGTGCAGTAACTCGTTGTGACTAGGACTTCACAAGTGGACGGAATAGCCCTGGAGAGATGTTAGGCCATGTTATCTGAATAGCTGCCCAAGTTCCCTTGTATTTCAAGGTGTGGGATCTTGGTTGCAAACGGCTTTCTCCGCTATGTCTCATAAATGCTCGGTTGGGTTCATATTGGAGGATCATGTTGGCCACTACATTCCCTGGAACTCGCTTAAATGCTCTTCGAACCTGCCTCGGGCATCTGCAGCCCGATGAAAGAGCGCATTATCCTGATGGAACACCCAATTTTTGTCAGGATAATTGCAGTTAATGAACGGCTGAAAATGGTCATTAGGAGAGTTTTATGGGTGCATGAATAAGTAGACCCAACCCATGCCATTTGAAGACTTCCCAAACCAATACAGAACCATTTCCAGACTGAGCGCTGCCATGTTGACAACTGGGATCTCTGGCCTGAACTCTGCCATCAGCCTTGAACAACCTGTATTTTGACTCATCGGGCCAGGCCGCATGTTTCCAGTCTCCAGGGTCCAATTTTCAAACTCACAAGCCCGATTGAGGCATTGTGACCATCTTGCAAGGTCTCCTACTTCCATATCCCGTGAAAGCTAATGAACATTGCACAGATCTTCTAGATTCATGTCTTGACACTTTCTGCATTGAATGTGGCTGTAATTTGAGCAAAAGTTCCTGCTCTGTTAGCATGGGCAATTCTACCCATCCTTTGCCAATCATAATCATTAAGTAACCTTGGATAGCCACTGTGTTGTCCATGGTGAATTCGTAATGCCTTGATTTTGATATTCCCTGTAAATATGTGACACTGTGGATCAAGGAACATTGAAAGTCACCAGAACTTATGAAATTGGATGTCCCATCCTTCTAGTACCCACAATCATGCCCCATTCAAACTCTGATAACTCGGGTCACCTTGCTCTTGAGCATGTAAACAGTCTGTCCGAGTGACATGACATCCTGTGCACAACTGAATTCGGTGTATTGTCCACTTCTTGGTGTAGCGGCTAGCATTCGTGGGTGTTGCCCTGGAGGTCGGGGTTTGATTCCTGTCTCTGCCAAAAAATATAATTCTAGTCTGAGGGCTGGAACGGGGTGCACTCAGCCTCGTGAGGCGAAAATGAGAAGAGGTGGGTTAGATTCCCACCTCAGCCATCTTGGGAGTGGATTTCCTTGGTCATGCACTTCCACTCCAGGAAAATGCTTGGTTGGTTCATAACTTAAGGCTATGACCCCATCCTTTGCAGTCCTTACCTGAATTACAAATACATACACTACTACAGACATCACAATAACATGGGTTATCAGACAAATTATATATATGTGGGCTGTATGGGCTGTGGAACATCGTCTACTGCGGTAGCACAACATGTAATTCACTTTCATTAAAGAAAGCTTTCCAGTCGGTCAACACAAATTGTGCCCAATCAAGTATGTATATTCCCTAACACACATATATATATATATATCAGGGTTGATACGCGACCGGGAAAACCGGGAGAACCGGGAAAAGTCAGGGATTTTTGTTGCGGTCAGGGAAAACGTGGGAAACAGGGAAAAGTCAGGGAATTTTGTAAAAAAAAAAAAAAAAAAAAAAAAAACGAAAGAGAGAAAGAAGAAAAAGAATTATTAAGGTTTGACAGTTATTTTTTGGTTGGTATACCAAGATGTCTACTGGTAACGAAATAGTAACTAATTTTACCAACGGGTAACGAAAGTAACGAAAAGTAGCTAATTTTTATGTCTGGATAGCTGGAGGTAACGAAAATTCACTGAGGTCGGTTTAAATCATTTAAACCCGCGCCGGTAGGCTCACAGATTGTGATGACGCGAGTTTCACGCAAGCGGTGCCGATTGCGTAGGCTTCCCCGTGCACGAGCTCAAGGAAATGCATACTGAGGATACCTTCTGTGGTACTGTATACATCGGTTCAACGTATATTTTCGGCATCAGGAAGAGAGTTTAATTTTGTGTGTAATGTTTTTCTGTATTATTCGGAAACCTGACTTTTTGCGAGACGTTTATTCGCGATAACTTCCGAAACTCAACAGAAACCTCTCATTTCTGATATTGACCTCTAAATTTCGATATCTTAAATTGAAGTCAGAAATAATGCGAAAAAAATCGCAAAAATGCTCCGAAATACATAGACGAAAATTTGCGACATCCAGTTTGATTAATTCGAAACTCCGTTATATGTCTATTTTTCCTTCGAACTTTGGTTCTATTGGATATATAATCTAACCGGTTATCTTGAAAACTTGAATTTGAATTCGAAAGAAAATGTGCCTCTTGTCATATTATTCGTGCAATCCTCTCTGAATCATTCGTAATATCCGATACCTACTTCGAACGTTCATCCTCCAAAATCACATCCTCAAGACGGCCGGCTAACCGCACGACTTGCCTGCGGGAATCTCGTCAAACGGACCGAGATCGACGCCAGTTGCGTAAAAGTCATAAAACCCTTCCCCGGTCGCGAACTTGTCCACGAGGACTGCGGGAATCCTGTCAAAGGTGGTTGGGCACCCATCACGAAACATACCGAACCCTACTGGCCACTTTTCCCATTACCGTATACTTAAAAGTGTACGGGGAGCGAGAAGTGCATCAACCCACTTAGAAATAAGACTACGTAGCATCGCGATACTCATTTCTTCTCGTGATCCACCGTGAACTTCCAACCACAGCATAGGGGCAGCGGGAATCACGGTGCCGACCATACAACATGTCCATAACTGCTCGTGAAATTTAACCATGCCCAACCTCGAGCTTGCCTCCGCCATTCTACCAGGACAGATAGACAGGCAGACAATCGTTGAACGGCCGGATGCGGTGCCGATTGCATAATATCGCGTTCTCAGTGTCCAACCGCGAGGGCAACGTGAATCTCGTAAAACGACCGAGAGCGGCAGCGGTTGCGATACATCGCGATATTTTTCCGCATTCGATGACGAATACAACTGGATTCTTGTCAAACGGACAGCAAGCGGCGCCGATTGCGTAATAATACTCTATTTTTCCGTGCCCGACCTCAAGGACAATAGAAATCTCGTCGAACGACTAAAAGTGACTCCGATTATGTAAATAGCGATTTTTCTCCGTGTTCGATCGTGAAAACAACAAATCGCGTCTAACGGCTGAGACCAGCGACGATCGTGTAACGTCTCGATATTTCTCCGTACTTGACTGCGAAGACATGATTCGGTGACGATCACGTTACGTCGCATATATTTCGTGAACTTTCACGGGGACAGAGGAAATCTCCCCAAACGGCCGAGATCAGAGCAACTTCTTAGTTATCATAACTTCTCATACACAAGGCGGCATATTAACTGAAACCACTCATTTGATATTAATTATCTAAAGTTAGAATAAAATGTATCAGTTGACAGTTTCTAGATACTTTTATTGGGTTTAGTTAAGGTTGAATGGGAAGCATATATACAGCATTTTAATATCGTTCAAAAGTTACTCAGAGTGGAAGATGTTCATTTAGATATATGTCGAAATCTTGACTGGGAAAAGAAAGAAATTCTTCAATATTTTAATTTTCCAACTAGTGATTGCACAGAATCAAAATCAGGACGTTGGGTACGAAATGAGCTTCGGAAACGGTCAGTTGAAGCTTGGTGCAAACTTCCTCATAAAGGTAAAGGAGTGGAAGTTTATGAACAACATCCTAAGAATAACTCGTGGATAAATAACAGAAAAGGCTTATCGTGCTCTGAATGGACGAATGCCATCAAATTGTCTTGCAACATCTCAGCGGTGAGAGCTGTGCCGGGGAGAAGTCAGCACACAACCCTATGCCGACAACCAGGATGTGACCAACCAGAGACGCTAGGACATGTCCTGGGCCAATGTTCTAAAGGAGAACTGTTACGAAATTCCCGCCATCACCGAGTTCGATCATCAATTGCCACTTCCCTGAGGAAATTGAAATGGGAAGTTTATGAGGAAGTGCACTGCATTTCGGAAAATGGTAGTCACCGTAGAGCAGATATCGTTGCCATTGACAGGAAGAATGGAAGGGGTTTGGTCCTGGACCCCACGGTACGAATGGAAGTGGACATTCCGCAAGCCGTACGAGTCAACGAGGAGAAAGAGGCTATTTACCGACCATGCATACCTCACTTGAGTGAGAGATATAACTTACCTAAAAATGCATGGAAAGTGAATGGCCTTCTATTCGGAGCTCGTGGAACATCTTATAAGTTCGTCGTGGATATCCTCAAGAAGCTTGGCATCATCGAGAATGATCTTGAGAAGATCTGCTTGGGCGTATTGAGAGCATCACTCAACATGCTACATAACCATTTATATGGTATATCGTAATGACTTATGTACATGTACTGTAGAGCCAACAATGTACCTACACTGTATTCTGGATCTTTATGGTCTCCCGGAATGCCGGGCGGATGTCCTTCAGGAAATATATATTGGTGATTGATTGCTTTCTCCTCAGTTATTTTTTTAAATTGATGTTAGCAAATTAACATTTAATGTAAAAATGTGTTTCTGTTCTTATCGTAATAAACGTTATTTTTTACAGTAAGGAACTGTTTTTTTTTTTAAATTTTAGTTTTTTTGTTTTTGTTATTTGTTTGTATACTTTTAAAGAAACGCGTTAAGTCCGGTTTATATAATGAAACATTGCTCGGATATTTTTTATCACTATTATTTTCATCTACTACAACATTTCTCCTCGCGTCTAAGAATAGCCTTGCACAAATAATTTGTCTAAAATCAGTTTTTCTAACTTAATCTTAATCGATCATACAGAATAATGTTTCCTAAAGGTAAATGCACTTCTGCTAGGTTTGGAAAACCTAAGGAAAAGCGAGGTAAATGTCCTCCCTCTGGTTAATGAATTTTCTATTCTTTGCTCTGGAAAATCGGAAAAAGTCTGGGAAATAAAAGACTCTGCGGTCAGGGAATTTTTTAAATTTTGGTCTGGAAAACCGGGAAAAGTCAGGGAAATTTGAAATCCTGAAAGCGTATCAACCATGTATATATATAATATACACACACAAGTACATGGGGCTAATTGGCCATGATGTCCAAGACCCTCAAATGAAATAATAAACAGCTACAACGAATTCGGTATGGGCTGTGGAACATGGTCTACTGCGGTAGCACAACATGTAATTCACTTTCATTAAAGAAAGCTTTCCAGTCGGTCAACACAAATTGTGCCCAATCAAGTATGTATATTCCCTAACATGAGAAATATTACATAATCGGTACCCCTTATTTTTGTACATAAAAGCGTGTTATTTTGTGTTTGTAATATTTTTCATGTTAGGGCATATACATACATGATTTACCTCCTAATATACAGGGGATGTCTCATATGTAATGTGATTTTTTTTTAAGAAAATTTTATTTGGAAAGTTTTCTGACAAGAAATCGAAGTGTTCTTCCAAGTAGAGACCATCAGATTCTATGGTCTAGAGCCATCTTTCAGCGAGGTTCCTTGTCCCGCGACAGTACCAGTCTCTAGGTTTTGATGCGAAGAATTTGGCGAGACCCACTTCCATAGCTTCAATGTTTTCGAAATTTCTTCCAAGCAAGAAATGGGCCAGGGATTGAAAAAGTTGCTAATCTGAAGGCACAAGATCAGGGCTGTTGGCTGGTTGTGATAGCAGTTCGGCTCCTCCCAATTCCTGAATTTTTGCCATGGTGGTTTGTGCAGTGTGAGGTGTCTCATTGTCCTGCTGCAAGTGAACTCTATTTTGGTTAACTAATGCTGGTTATCTGTTTCAAAATTTCATGAACTCCTTCCAGTTGTTGATAATGAAGATCCGCATTGACTGCACGCCCGTTTGGAATGAACTCCAGTGATTCACTCCTTCAAAGTTCCACCAGGCACACATCACCACTTTGGGGCCGAACCAAGCCCTTTTAACGATGACTTTGACAGTTTGATAGGGACTGAGCCACTGTTTCGAGGCGTCAGCTTTGCGGTAATACACCCAAATTTCATCACATGTGACAATTCTCCTGATAAATCTATCATCCATGGGGTTACCGATAAGCTGACGACAGATATCCACTGTACGTTGAGCCTGTTCAGGGGTAAATTCATGAGATCCACAGCTTCTGTTTGATTTTCCAAGTGTCTTAATCTGGTGATGTATGGTATCCTTTGATGCACCAAGTTCCTCTTGCAGCCTACGAGTACTTCTTTGCGAATTTTCTTCCTAAATTCTGTGTGTATTCTCAATATCCCATAGTTTGGGTCTTCCAGAATGCGGTAAATCTGTAGTGATTTCTTCTCCGGTGTTGAAACGTTGGAACCATCGTTGTGCCACATGCTCACTGACGACAATCCCTCCTTCCTCTTCACATATTCTTCGAGCCGCGGCAGCAGCTTTGTAATCTTGTTTCCAGTAGTGCTTTAGAAGGACCCTAACCTCCAACTTTGTAAGTTCCATTTTTGATTGTGCATCAACTACTGACGACTGATATATATTCTCGCAATATACGCAATTGTAGTCGTGGCCTCCTCTAAATAGCATTGGCGAACCAAAGAAAACCAATTCTATCTTATAAATCACCAAACTTAGAAAAAGACATTACTTATGAGACAACCTAATAATTGGGCACAATTTGTGTTGACCGACTGGAAAGCTTTCTTTAATAGAATTAGGCAACACTAAAAAATGGCTCCTATCATTTCAAAGTAATTCACTGGCAGTGCTATCCTATGACGTTTGGTATGTATTTCTTACAAATGACCATTAAATAAAAGTACATTTGCTTGAGTCAACCTTGTGGCAACGACTCTTAAAGTCTGTGCTGGCACCATGGAGATCCAGATTCGATTTGTGACTCAGCCATGAAATACATTTTTTTTTTTTTGTCTGAGAGATTGAGCAGGGTACACTCGGCCTCTTGAGGTAGAACTGTGAAAAGTTTTGATTCTCACCTCAGTGACTCTACAAGTGGTTTTCCATGATTTTCCCCCTTCTACTCCTGGCAAATGTTGGTATGGTACCTAAATTAAAGCCATGGCCTTCATACCCAAATCCTAGCCCCAATACAAATACAAATACATACACCAGTTGCACTTGGACTGAGTAGCACAGTTGGTTAAGTTGGAACCCAAGAGTGCATTGGTATTTAAGGATTTTCTAGTGTCGAAGTACTTAGGATTACATTTTGGCATTCCAGAATTTTAAAGCCATTTTTTTATTTTAAATTCTTTGCATTTTTAGGGATTTTGTACTTTATTGAATGTTCAAAAATGAAAATTGATGGGAGTCTTTCTTCGGTCTTGGTGCATGTATTGAAATTCCAGCCTCAAAGGTCCTGGGTTCAATTCAGCTCTGCAAAGAGATTTAATTCTCGTCTGAGGGTTGGAACTGGGGACACTTAGCCTCTTGAGGCAGAAGTGAGAAGCTGTGGGTTCAATTCCAAACTCGGCCATCCTAGAAGTGCTTTGCCATCCTAGAAGTGCTTTCCATTGTTTCCCCACTTCTATTGTAGGCTGATGCAGGATGGTTCCCAACATAAAGGCCATGACCACCTCCTTCCCAATCCTAGCTCCTATTACAAATGCACACACTAGTACAGCACAATGACATAGATTATCAGATAGATTTTACTCACACACGCACACACACACACCCTAAGTATTGTGGGATGTTGACAAAGATGTCCCCAGTCCCAGAAATGAATTAGCAACAATAACAACAGTAAATTAAGAGGAATATTGAACTGATATATGAAAGTTCTCTAATTGTAATTCTTTTTATGCTATTTTATTTCTGCTATAATTATGTATAGTTCGGTTGTTGTTGCTGCTGTTTGAGTGGTTGGATGCAGCCCTCCATGTTTCCCTGTCCTGAACTAATTGTTTAATTTCTACATAGCTACCTCACCCTACATCCGAGGCAATCTGTTTAACATATTCTAACCTTGGTCTAACCCTACCGTTCTTTTCCTCGACCCCTTCCTTCCATAATTAATTCTGCTATTCCTGGGTGTCTTAGGATGTGTCCTACCAACCTATCTCTTCTCATTAGCAGTCACCAGAAACATCTCTCCTCTCCCACTCGTCTCAATACCTCTTGTTCATTTAATCATATTTAATTTTTGTGAATGTGTGCTATATACTATATGTTCTCTGCTACCTCTCCCTCCTCCCCCAACATATAAATTTAATCATACAAAACTATTATTGGGGTAGATCTTTGAATGATTCCGCTGTTGGGAGTAGTGGCACAGTGATCAAGCTGTTGGCCTCTCACCAAGGTGGACCGGGTTCGATTCCCTGTCAATGCATGTGAGATTTTGAAGTAAAATGCCATGTCTTGTGGTTCAGACTCCACATAAGGAGGAGGTCCCATGGCCCACGATAGCATGATCAACGGTCACTTGAAACTAAAAGCTTCCTTCCTTCAATTCCGCTGTTTCAAAGTGGCTCTCGTGCAGTCTCGGGTTGTACCTCCCTGCTGTGCTTAAACTGTATTGTTAGCTGGTTATACTGTCAGAATGGTGCATGGCTATAGACAGTCAAAATTCTCCACTCACGGAATCACGAAAAAAGTTAAAACAAATCAACATTGGTTTAGAACATGTTGTACATAAGAAATATCATATAATTACTAGTTTTAACTTGCGGTAAACTCGCGAAAAATCACAAAAAACTATGACTTGCGAATTTAGCATCTTTTTTGTCGTTATTCGCAAAAAGGCTGAATTTTTTGGCAATTAATAAATAAATGATCAAATTTAGAACATTTTAGATTGCTTTTTCATAATTTTTAATGATCAAGTTCCAAAACAAAACTGTTTTCTGCCTTGTCATATCTGAAAAATCCACAAGGTTTGGAATGTTGTCGCTAGATGGTATGAGTTGAAATGGTTCATAAACACTTGGTAGGTGGCAGACACAATAGGAGAGGAATAAGACTATCGATCGATGATCGATATGTCGTTTCTTGTGTAGCCGTGTTCATACTCGTTGCCTGGGATTTTGTTGCATCATGGCTTGCATTGCCATCGCTATTTTTGCTGTGCACCTTGAGTGATCTAGAACTGTGAGTTATGCCACCGAAAGTATGTTTGGAAGAACAACTGAAACAACAAGAACTGTTGTCTGCATACAACTCTCAATAACTAATTATCACTGTCATAACAACTTAATAAAGCAGTGTGAAAAATTCAGTTTCACTCTAGAATTTTTACCCTTATTAACCAAGAATTTTATCCCCTTTCATTCAAGAATTTTAACTGTCTCTATGCATGGCACTCCATTTGCTGTATTTCTTTGACATAAGTCATAATAAAGTATACTCCATTTGCTTGCTTGGAATTATTTGAGGGTAGTTAGGTTTAGTGTAATATCCATTATGTCGATGAATGGTGCTTCCTGTATCAATGAAAATGGTTGCACATCATTGCTTGCTTGTTTCACTCGAATCGGCTTATGTGGTGAGTGGTGACTGCTTGTGACATCACGTTGCCGTATGTTGCCTGGTGTATTGTATGCTACCTACACTACCGTAAGCTGCCTTGAAGGAGGGGTGTTTGCGGAGCTACTGGTTACTTGGTGCTGTTGCATGTAATCGTATCAATAGGGTACGAAACTTGGAACACATTTGACATAGCTAACTAGAATGTTCATTGCCTTGTTTTCTAGCCACAGACCGTCACCCCTTTATCCTTTGCCAACCCAGCTCCAAACACTGTGTCACGATGCCCATGGGCCATTTTTTAGACAAATAACTAAATCAGTCTGTGGAAATTATTCAGTATGCAGCCTTGCCGCATCTCGGGCAAATAGCTCTGAAAGAAGAAGACCGTATTTGTGTGGGATTTGATATTCTGAAGCACTGTTGGCTATCTTTGACCGCACCCCTGCCAAGTGTGCTATTGTGGGGCTTGGCATACAACGGGCAGTTCCATTCCTATACAATGCGTGTTCTTCGTATCTGTATGTGCACCTCCTGTTGTAATGCACGTGTTCTTCGTATCTATGCCCACTTTACAGGTTCATTCGAGACACCCATAATGAATGAATAGTGGCGGTCATGATTCCTGCTGTCTTCTAGCCCGTCACTACACATCTTGTTATATTACCTTGGATTAGGGTGAGGGACTGATATTTTTCAGAATTGTAAATTTGGCAGGATGCGTAGAACAGATCACAAGAGGCGGTTGGGTCACCCGGTATAGTATATTCCTGTGGCGGTATATTATTGACCTGATGTGCCTTCGAACTTGCAGGCTCTTTAAGCAAATAAATTAGGTGACCATTGTAGGACACGAAAACTCACTCTTGCCTTTGGCGTTAAGAGTTCAAGTCTTGATAGGGCAGGATATTTTTATTTCTATTCTTTCTTACGTGTTTTGTCATGAAATTTAAATGGTTTTCAGTAGTTCAACACAACTGTGTATGACTGAAATGCATTATATTTTGTTTATTATGGTCACAGTGAAAAAGGGCTTACAACATGATAATGTTTTGTCATGTTGTAACTTACTTTGTTCTTTTATGCGTTGGGTTGGGCCAAGTCTTCGCCATGATCCTCTCAAGTCTCTCCACACGTTCTCAATGGGATTAAAGTCTGCTCCACAATGTGACCAACCTGACAGCTTGCCTTGTGAATTATACCTGAATTAATCAAGATATGGACTGACGACAGGTCTTGTTGAAGTTGTATACATTGGGTGGGATGGAAGGGACTACACTGTTCCCTAAAAACAAGAGCATTTACTGCCTGCTGGTTACAGTGCGTTGATCTCGATCTTGCTTGATTCTGTGCAACATTCATATCTTGTGAGGTGTTATCCAACCCAACAGGCAACAGATACATGGCCAGAACATAAGCTGTCAGCCACATATGTAGATTGTGTCAGTTGCCAATGCTTATTGGCCCATCATTCACCAAGGAAGAAATACACTTGTCTTAAATTATGACATTTGATCAACCATGTTGCATGATGTCCTCAGATTGTGCTATGCCTATATGAGGTAGAGTGGGCTGGAGCAACCAAATGATCACTCGGATGCCACAGCAAAACCTGTCATAAACCCAAGCTCACTCATCAGGTTTATCTACTGGTTCCAGAAACCATCTTATCTATCACATAGCCACACTCTAGAGGATGTTGTAGTATTGTCTGACTTCTGTTGTGGTTAGATCTCCTTGTTCACAGAGACAACAGTTCACTCATAAATTGACTGTCTATAATGTGTTATAGTTGAAAATACAATGTCAGCTCACGCATCTGTCTTGACTGTGTAAAAGGCATGGTGGGGGCATCTGATTGGTTTGCCTGCTAGTACTACCAGTGGATTAAAAAAATAAACCCAAGTGGATTCAAACTACCACCTAACTATAGGCCACAGCCGCTACCTTCCAACTCCTCGTCCTTACATTCCAATTCCCCTCCTTCCCTCCCCAACGGCACTTGTAGCTCACCCATTGGGTGTCCGTCTCGAAGCAGCTACAAAACTGGCGAGCCGAACATGTCCTCGGACACTCCCGGCACTAAAAGCCATACGCTAAAAAAAAAAAAAAAAAAAAAAACCCACAAATCAGGTGTGAAGAAGAGTCTATACCAACTGAGCTACAGCGATGCATGAACAGGAATGCTTTATCACACCTTCCTCCACATTTTGTCCTTCACCTCACTAGTATTCAGGCCCATTTACAGGAAACGGTACAATCTACAGTCTGTAAGCTGAGAGAATGCGATTGACAGTTCTCGTTTCGCCATGTGGCCTGTGAACGAGGTTCCCAAACTGCTCGCACGTACCGCGCGGGTGGGCAAAAGAGTTCGTTCATTCAACACGCTATATCTTTGATAATTATTTCAGGGTTAAGCTACAGAATTATTTAGAAACTAGAATAGTTTCTACGGATGTAGTGTATCTTCTTTGTGATAATATTAAGGGCTTCAAGAAAACGCTGAAGAGTTTGATAACTTACGATAATATTTTCTATTGCAATGTCCTGCTTCAGGCTTAAAAGAGGAATACTCCTATATTGCGTACGAATTCAGGCAAGTTTTGCACTTAAACCCGAGAAAGATTTATTCACATGCTCTCAACTACAGTTGATTAAGTACCGTATGTTAGTAGTAGAAGGTCCTTGACATTTCATCAGCTCTCGCTACCATTATTACTGAACGTACGAGTCATAACACTGTCAATAAGCTTGTTAGTTCTTCTTGGTGATATCATTAACATTCCTCAAGTCGGCTACTTCACGTTGTCTAAGCTATGCTATGCCTTATCTTTGGCGAGAGCAAGTTGTTACTCAAAGCAAAATCATGTTTAGGAAAACTCACAAAAATAAATGGTAAACTGTCAGTTCAGAGATAGAAAGGAAGTTACCATTTGAAGGGTATCATGAAGGACTTCTTTACTAGTAGCTAAATGGTGGGTGACCACACAGACCGATATTCCTGGAAGCTCTGGTTGCAGGGGTATCCGTAGATTTATTTCCAACTTGTTATTTTAAAGGAAGATAAATATTATGGTAAGAGAGGTTCCACGCCACTGCACTTATATCCCCGCCGTTATCTCTATCCTTCTCGAAATAGCCCCGTAAAGTACATACTATTTCATGGGAATGACCTAGAAGTACGATTCTTTGCCCTGTGGTTTTTGGTACACCCTTTCCCTTAGCCACCGTACTTGGCTTTGACATAGTAAAATATAATATGTAAACATACTACAAATATGAACGAAAACTGAATAGTCACAAATATACTGTTTAATTTTATTCTAAAACTACTACTACCTATATAAACTATTACTAAAGCACCACTGCACAGCTACGGTAACGTTCGAATCAGTCAGTGGTCACACGGTACAAACCACTGACACTGAAAGCATGTGGGCTGAGAGATTGCAACGCAGGGTATTATGACGTCAATTATGCGAACTTAGATTGGTCGAGAGGCAGAGAAGTGATGACTTATATGGAATTTCCGGCCAACTGTCAATCCCATTCTGCCAGCGTACAGACTGTACAGTACCTGTTTCCCAAACTTGTAAATATCCTAGCTATGTTTTTTGTTGTTTCATGTAGGGTCTTTGCGACATTGTCGTAATGTGGCCGTGGACTTGGGTGTCTGTGGGATCTGTCAAATAACATGTCATGGCCTGAGCATTGTATATATTTGTAATTGAGGCTAGGATATGGAAGGACTGTGGTCTTAACTTAGGTACTGTACCCGTAAAAATCAGGGAGGTACTCGCTGGTCATCCAAAGCTAAGCTGGATTTTTGAAAAGTGAAAGTCCCGGTTAAAGATCATATCACGGTCCCGCCAGTGAGCTCTCCAAGATTATACACAGCAAGCTTGAAACATGTTATGGTTATAACAAACTAGCTTTTATACGTAAGTGTGCAAACTTACCTGCTTTTCTCGGGGCTTTGTCGGAAGGGAAAAATACATCCTATCTATTTTAGGCTGTTCCATAACGTCTCCATTTATAGAGTAATAAAGGAACTCTAAACAAACGTGTAGAAAAATATAAATTTATTAATATAACTAAGTAACAAATCAATAATCTACATAACACCCTAAAATTAAACATTCATTTACGCCACTGTCACTAAAATAAAAACTCCCCACTTTTATACAAGCGTAAACTGTTGAAATTTAAAGATGCTCTGTCGTCTGCAACTGTTAAAAAAAATCTCCTACATTTTACTGCTGCTCCTTCAAAGCGAGCATTACATTTAAATTACTGGCTTATTTCAGTTGTGTGTCCGTGAACAAAACTGGACTGGTTATGTCATAGCCTTCTTGTCCGTCCTTCACACCACAGGTGTGGGAACTTCATTCGTTTTGCCTGACCCTGTCAGAAACGGGATCTGCTCGTTTCTCAGCTGGCATGGTCGGCTCTAGAAACACCATGCTTGCAATGAACACGCTAAACGCAGTTCTTCTCGCTTTTCATAAAATAAAGTTTACAAAAACTGTTCTATTTCAGCTAATTCTACTTGAAACTCATTCATACTTAAAACAATCATTCTTACATTTGCTATCGTCGTTCATGACCAACGATGCTAGCATACACACAATATTAACAATGAAATTCAAACACTCATTTGAAAAACATTCACTCCTAGCTATAACCTAAGTCAAAAACATTTAATAATTATTATTTTTAGCAAAATTAAAAACCCTTAATATTAAAAAAATGAAATGTTTATACACTATATACAAGTGTCTATCGCTTCTAAGACTCATTCTTGAGTGATACGACCGTGTTAGTTTAATTATCAACGCTCCTTTCTCATAGTATCATTTACTATAGCTTTCTATTTAGACAATGCTTGACCACTTTCTGTTATATCAAGTTAATAGACATTATCGGTATACCAATGACCGATCATTCAAGATGAGTTCATGGTTGTTACAACTCCAGTTTAATATAGTTAATAATAATTTAGAGAACAGGGACATTATATCTTTTCCCAATGAAGTTCCGCCAATAAACGACTTTCGTGTCGCAGATCTGATCACATGAGAAGTCTTCACTGACTCTCTTTAAAATACAACAATACTACTTTTATACAATCCTCAGTACTTCATGACAATGAATACGGTAATCCCCTTCGTATTACAAACAACTATTTATGGCAAAAACCTCCATAACTCTCCTATAAAACTCGCATGTCACTAACACACTTGTTCTCAACAATGGTTCCACTGTACTGGTATAGTTTTCTCTTAGCTTGGATCTTATTGTTGTTACAACTCCACAACTTATCAATGAACAGCGATATCTGTTCTACAATTACATTGATCGTTTTCAAACGATGGTATTTATAGATCTTTCATGATTTACTATACAAAATTACTCAGACATAAAACACCATGTCTCCAAATATTTAATAAAAAAAACATATTTCCTCATACTGGTCATTTCTAAAAAGTGCACGGTTGCAATACTACGTTGACGCATAACGTAGTGTTACACGTGTGCCTTGATAACACCGCGTGTTATCTTATCGCTCAATAAGGATCAATCACAACTGGAAAAGGTTTTAACTAAACTTTTCTAAGATCAAATAAATTATCTTTCCAAAAGATATGTCTCAAATAATTTATATTTAATGAAGAGCGAAGCCTTCCTTTCAATTCAATATTGATATGTCGTTAACTGAATGTATCTTCATTCTACACAAAGAATGTTCATAACTATTCACTTTCATGTCGTATTCATAACTAATGTAGCTTGCTAGATCGCCGAATTGTTTATTATATTAGGTGATATCTCACATTATATCACTCGTCGATTTCTTCTCCTAATTATAAATTCTTCTTACAGAAAGAACACCCAAGTTCATTTTAAACAAAATGGATGTACTAAATGTCCTAGACTAAATGTCTGACGTCTTGAATAAAAATCGAAATCATTGAATAATGACTTCCTTAAAGAATTTCCCAACGGAAAATAAATTTCTCAAACAGATGACTTCAGTTCAGAAACTGAATCATAAAATATTTAACAAGTATAAATGATAAACTGACTTTTCATCTTATACAGTCTCGAAGAATAGAATTCACTAAACATCGAAGTGAAAATACATAAAACAAATATGGAGAATTGTTGTTTCCAAATGCCATCAAACACACTCTAACAAAATAATAATGGAAAACATCTCTACCTTGGTCTTGTAGAAAATTGAAGTTCATTGTCGGGTATCAGAAAATACCCAACTGGATCGTCATCCAGGTATGATTTATTGAAATCAAACCCAGTCCCCTTCATCGGATACGAGCTGCGACCTCGAGAATGGAAAGGATTCCTTCTCGGCATATTCGTCTCCTCCTAGTATCAAACTTCGTTCCTCGGACTTGAATTCCATCTCGAACAATCATCGGGCTGATATCTTCTGTCATTCGTTGATGACTCTTCAATCGCCGACATCTCTTGAAGTTCCTCCATCATCATTGAGCAGTATATTCTGGATAGCATCATCGTTACAAAATAAATTCGTAAGTTGAATGTCGATTCACTATCGTAGATGGTAAAGTTCATTTGGTTGGTCAATGAAAGATTATATCTGCTCATAGTCGAGAATGAATGTACATGAAAATACATTAAATGTACTGGATGGAAGTGTACATAATGCATCACGTCTCGGCATTCTATTTATCTAGATGTTATAGATCTTCTCATTGTTTCTTAACGTTGTTCCATCGTTGCTATCACAACCTTGTCTTGATATATCCCAAACGCGTAATAGTTTATTTCACATACTTACAAAGTCATAAACCAATTCCACTTCATAATTGTCTGTAGCCATCATAATGTTCATACACCATAAAGTCACAATGTTCATAAAATATCACTGTACTTACTTCGTGCTGCAACGTGGACTTGCTTGGGTTGAAGTCGCACTGCACTAAAATGATATTCTCCGCTCGGAGTTGAGTAACTTTGTCAGACAACACAAAGTCTCTAATATCTCTGAAAATACTCGATGGATTTTAATGAATCTTCTTGTGGTGAAGCCTTATCACTGGATAAGTAAAATGAAAACTCTTTTATCTCGACAAAGTCGAACACTTCTCCGCTATTAAGCAAAATATCCACCGCTCAACTTTACTTAGTTTAATGCGGGACTCTCGAAACTATTGGCCGGTAACACTGCTGCCTCTTATATCACGTCTAAGGGAATGAACTAACTCCGGACGATATGTCTTGTCGCTATGAAGTCAGTCGAGAGGAGAACACTCTTGGCTGTCGTTCCCCCTTCAACTCGTCTGAAATTCGCCATGGTTAGTCCCGCGCAGTTAGTGGCGCGTACTTGTAATAATGCTTATTACGGTGAAATTCTCCCGTTTAATGTCGTTCAAAGTAGTAGTATTATCTTTTTTTAATTTTCTTGATGTTTTCAATGGAATAGAATTGTTACATAGGGCTTAAATGGCACAGTTAATCACATTAATTAGGTAAAAATCCATGTCTGCTTCCATAAACCCTCCTCTCATTGGCTGAAAGCATATATCCAATGATATATTTTATAACAATTAAATGGTAATATTTCGCGCTATTTCCTTGTTGCTATGCACTTTCCAATGATTTAGAATATTCTGGGCGTCTCTGATCACGTGATCGGTTTCTCCCATAGCTTGCGTTCGCTAACAATTCTCGCCTTGAGCCAACTTCCAGGATTTTTATTCCAATGTTAAACTGTATCATGGGCTCGGATAATAACATAATTTTCATCATAAATCATCCAAATTTTGGGTGCAGTACCATCCCAGGATTTGCCTGGAGTAGAAATGATAAACCATGGAAAACCTCTTCTAGGATGGCTGAGGTAGGAATCGAACCCACCTCTTCTCAGTTCTGCCTCATGAGTCTGAATGTACCTTATTCCAACCCTCGGGCCAGAATTTAATTTCTTGGCAAAGCAAGGAATGAACGCAGACTTAAAGGGTAACAGCCAAGAGGTATGATGGCCACATGTGTATTACTATTGCCTCCCCCCCCCCCCCCCCCCCCAAATCTGACTAGGAACTTCAACATGATGGTTGCAATGTGATAATGGTTGTGGCTGTACATTTGGATTTGAACCTTTTTAGGATGCTCAATTCTTATGATGGTGAGTGTACTGCAATGTTAAGTTAACATTCATCCAATTTATTTGGATTTTTTTTTCAATGGTTATAAAATTTGGTAGACATTACGCAAACAAAGAATGATTGGTATTGTATTTAAAAATTGTCAAACATTACACTGACACTTCAGGTTGACATTTTCTACTTATTCTAGATTATGATTGAAGCTAAGGAGGCAATTTTTTTTCTGAAGCCTATCACACCATTAGCGTACGAAGCTTATGCCAGTATGAGTGGAACAGTGTACAAGCGTCTATTTCATGTGGTTTATACCTTCTATGTTAGGTCTGTCTCATTTGATAGTTTCCATGCAACTTAATTGAATAACGGTAGATAGTATTTTTTCCGGCACTTGGCGCATAAGAACCATCCAGATTCTATTTCTTATCCTAGTCGAGGTCCTAATAGCATCATTAGCAAATAGGTAGCATATATGAAGCAAATACAGTATATCAGAATGAAACACTATTTTCTTTAAATTACATCTGCGAGAAAAATCATTGTTTCGTTAACACAGATTGTAACAACTTAACTCCTCTCAACCATTCACATCACTTGGGTCCATACCTGAGCAAAGTGCTTGGAAGGAAAAGGGTGATGGTGGTAACTCTATTATTTAGGGTTTTGTGTCGTCAGACCTTCTATCATCAGTGTGGCAACAAGCGAAAGTTGAGATGTGATGGTCATTTTTGGATCTCGTTAACCCTCCTCACATGGTGCAGTAAAGGCAGTATTTTTGTGATCTACATTTACGGAGTCTGTCCTGAAAGTAGTCTGACTGGATTTTTCCCGCACAGATGGACAGACTGCCCGCGGCTTCTCCGCCAAGGGTTGGTGGAGGGGGGGTGTAAGGAAGGCTGGGAGCCAGCCACACAGTTGGTTCTCAGCTGTAGTGGAGTGTAAATCGCTCGTCACCATAACCTCGGCAAGTGCACTCGTCACGCTGCGTCATGGTTCGTCTGTTGAAACGGTGCGCTATGCCATCAAATTTTGTGTTAGGCTCGGCAAAACCGGGGAAGAGACTCGCGATATGATCAAGACGGCTTACGGTGATAACGACATGGGCAGATTTGAGTGTTTTTGACTGACACAAGCTGTTTCGGGCGGGGAGAGAGGAAGTTGAAGACGACGCACGTTCAGGACGACCTTCGAGCACCAAAATGGATGAAAATGTGGCAAGGGGGAAGAATTTTTTGGACAATGACCGCAGAGTAAGGATTTTACGTGGAGATCCTTAAATGGCTGAGAAAACGCATCGTCCGTGTCCGCCCAGCGATCGCTAACTCCTGGCGGCTCCATCACGACAATGTGCTGCGCCACACAGCCTTCCATGTGCTGGCGTACCTGGCCCAACACAACATCGCAACCCTGCCTCAACCACCCTACAGTCCCGACATTGCCCCAGCAGACTTTTTCTTCTTCCCCCACCTCAAAACCACCCTAAAAGTACATCGTCACGGCTCCGTGAAAGCGTTGCAACAGACCGTGACGAGGGAGCTCGACATCATTCCGTTTGCCGCCTTCCAGAAAGCGTACGAGGGTAGGAAATCCCGCTGACAGCAGTGTGTGGATGCAGAAGGGTCCTACTTTGGAGAATATTGAGCGTATGTTTCATTTCTGTCAATATATTTTTTTTTAATTTACTCAGTCCGACTACTTTCAGGACAGACCCTGAATTTACATTTTTCTTGGGTGGTGTCTTTTGTACTGTTCAAGTGAGTATTTAGTATGATGCCTAATTGTTTAGTTCCCAGATGTAAATCCTATTATAAGATTGGTTGTTGATGTTAATTCCTTTAGGGGCTTGGGGACATCTTGGTCATCAGCCCCACGTAGTTGGGTGTGTGTTGAACTTGTCTGATAACCTGTATTTATGTGATGACTCGATAAGTGTGTGTAACTGTATTAAGGACAGGGATGAGGTAGGTGTCCCTGGACTTGAAGTAAGATACTATCCCGGCAATTGCCTGGAGGGAGTGTGGAAAAGCCTGGGGAGAAACCACACTCAGGATAACTGCTGTCAGCATCAGGATTTGATCTACGTTATCCGGACTTGCCTCAGCTACCCTCGCGACCGTGGTGCACAGTTTAAGGAGCACTGCTGTGTTGCGGGACTATTATAAGAGCTGCAATGACCTAAAACTGTCCTTCTGCTTCAACTGCCCTCTATAGCAGACTTCATTTAGTCATAACCTTCAATTAACTGTGGAAATTTATCTTTCCAGTCATTGACTGTAGCAGAATTAAAATATGGAGTAATCTTGTAAACTAGATTACCCATATGTTTGTTCTTGAATCTATCAATACAGCAATTTGATGCTATGAAGGTGTCAATCTCAAGCTGTACATTGATATATAGCACTTTTCTTCAGATGGGGTCCTTGATAGGCTGGATTGGTATTGGGAATGTGCTTGAACCTAGTTGCATGGATGGACTCGAGCTCCACCGGTGAGGAGGCGATTTTGAGGTCTTTAGAGAAGGAAGGGCTGCAACCTACAAAACTGTTAATGATTTCCACTTACTTCTTCATGACTGTGTGTAGTATGTGTGCCCATCCCGGGGGTGGGATGTCGACGCACGACATTCCTGCTACTGACGCGGTAGGTAGTGAGCAACAGAACACTCACCTTTTAAAATGTTAATGCTTTGGAATTTACCTTGAAATCATTTCACATGAATAGCACTGTGGGGAAGAGATTCCTTTTATCTGGGGGGCTATGAGCGATCGTTGGTAGGTGGGTTTTCCTCAAAATAAACCCAACAACGCATAAACTCGACTCTCCAACCAGATTCGCAGGACTAACTACCATCAAGTAAAACAAAAGTATCCATATTTTCTCCTAAAAGTCACAACATTCGATGTAATTTATTCTTAAAGAAACACAACATCAAAGAATAAATCGTATCATAATTCTATGCGCGTTAGGTAACAATTTAACTGTCTTTTAAATTATTCTCTTGCTGCTGTTTGAATATTATGTTGGCTAGCTAATGAAAGCCTAATGCATGTCCTGAATTGTCATCAAGGACATTTAATTAAAATGAAAATTTTATTAAATTAAATAAGCTTGTGATTGTTAGTCTCCATTATGCTATTTGGCATAAATCATAAAATTAACACGCAACACTTATTCACGCTTTAATTTGGGTGACCTATCCCTGCTTCTATCACACACAAAAATTGATAAATTAAACATCGATCTCTTTGTTACAATAACATTTTCTATTTTCTAATCCTCTGGCTAAGTTCGGATTCCACATAAAAAGGAGGTCCCGTGGCTCATAATCTCAGGAATCACGGTCGCGTAAAACTACAATCTTCCTTCTAGCTAAGTTATATTACGAGGCACGTCCAGAAATTAAGTTCCGTTTGGTAATAAAATTAAATTGTGTCCAGATACAGACAAATTATTTATTGCACAACATTCTACACCTCTTGAACTACTTTTCCACATAACTGCCGAACTTTTGCAGGCATTTGTCATAGCGTGGCACAAGTTTTTGGATACCTTCTTCATAGAAGTTTGCCACCTGTGTCTTCAACCAGTTGGAAACATCTTCTTTCAGCTCGTCGTCATTGTTGAAGTGTTGGACCGCCAAGGAAAGACTTGAGATGTGTGAACAGATGAAAGTCGCTAGGAGCGAGGTCAGGGCTGTACGGAGGATGGTCAAACACGTCCCAGCCAAATCCCTGTAGGAGGTTTTTCGCCACATTTGCAGTGTGTGGTCGTGCGTTGTCGTGAAGAAAAAAAAAACACCTTTTGACAGCAACCCTCGGCGCTTATTCTGTATTGCGCGGCGCAATTTCCTAAGTGTCTCGCAGTAAGCATCTGCGTTGATTGTTTGACCACGCTGTAAGAAATCAATGAGTAAGATGCCTTTCCAGTCCCAGAACACTGTGCACATCATTTTCCGAGGTGTCAAGATTTGTTTCGGCTTAACCTTTGCTGGGGATGAAGTGTGCCTCCATTCCATTGATTGCGGCTTACTTTCAGGGGTGTCGTAAGAAACCCAAGTTTCATCTCCTGTGACTATCTGTGTCAGAAATTCTTCGCCGCCTTCATTGTAACGGGTCAAAAACTGAAGTGCACTACCCATCCGTTTTGTTTTGTGTTGCTCCGTAAGAATCTTTGGTACCCAACGTCGGCAAAGTTTACCAAAGTTCAGTTTTTCGGTAACAATTTCATGAATTAGTGATCGTGAGATTCAGGGAAATTCCATAGCGAGAGCACTAATTGTAAACCTGCGGTTTTCCCGGATCTTGTCATCAATCGCCTGAACCAGTTCTTCTGTAACCAAAGATGGACGCCCACTTCGTTCTTCATCGTGCACTTCACTACGTCCTTCATTGAACTGTCGGACCCATCTTCTCACCATTGAATCACTCATCGCATTTTGTCCATACACTTCGCAAATTTGCCGATAAATTTCAATTGGTTTCACTTTCCTAGCATTCAGAAAACTAATCACAGATCTGATTTCACAAACGGTGGGATTTTCAATCAACACCGAAATTGTACGAGTAAACGTGCACAGCAACGCGTACGTGGCTGACAGCGCTCTCCAAATGGCGCACGTTTCTTCTCCTTGATACAGAGCGTCTACCGCGGAACTGCGCTGCAGCGGAACGTACAACTAGTTGAAGACACAGGCGGCACACGTCTATGAGGAAGGTATACAAAAACTCGTGCCACGCTACGACAAATGCCTGCAACATTTCGGCAGTTATCTGGAAAAGTAGTTTAAGGGTTGAAGAATTTTGTGCAATGAATAATTTTTCTGTATCTGTACACAATTTAATGTTATTACCAAACGGAACTTACTTTCTGGACGTACTTCGTACATTAAAGAGAAAAAAAAAGTTTAAATTAATATCTGCAATGGTTCATTCTGGCTCATCTCACTCAACTAGCTGATCATTCAAAAGTTCAATATTTACAAAATTTCACCTTTCTGTATTTTTTTCTGCATCATTCTTTCTTAGTTGCAATGTTAAAATCGTCCGTAAGACTTCTTAGCGACCTATGAGTAATATCTCAACTCTTGAATATTTCTTCTATCATGCTCAGTAGCATCAAAATATTTTAGTTAAGTCATGTTTAGTAAAGCTTACAACACAATGAAGGCAATGAACACTTAATAACGTCTCTCCTGGACTTGAATTCCTTTCAATTAATGATAATGTTGATGATAATAATAATAATAATAATTCCTTTTTATAAAAATTCTGTTGTGGGCAAAGTTTTCTTTAAATGATGAATACACCTGTGGATTACACTCAGTTCTGACATAATACAAGCTCTCGACTTCTATGACTGTCTTTTGGTTACCATTCTCATCGTTCAGAAATGCAGATCTATTAAATACAATAGCTTTCCTTTTAACTATGTAACATTTCCTTCCATTGGAACATTTTGCAAGTTTCCTTTCACTAACAAAAATTTCTAGAATTCTCACTATGTCAACAAGACTTGTCTAATGGTGAAAATAACTTCCACTACCGGGGGAGTTAGCCGTGGTCGTTCCAGCACGACTGCTGGCAGTCGCTCACATCCGGGAGGCGAAGAGGTTCGAATCCCCCCGCCGGCAACCTTGAAGATGGTCTTCTGTGGTTTCCCATATTCCTTCCAGGCAAATGTCGGGGTTGGTCCCTAACTATAGGCCATAGCCGCTACCTTCCCACTCCTCGTCCTTACATTGCAACTTTCCTCCCCAACGGTACTTGTAGCTCACCCATTGGGTGTCCGTCTCGAAGCAGCTACAAAACTGGTGAGCCGAATATGTCCTCGGACACTCCCGGCACTAAAAGCCATATGCTTAAATAAAAACTTCCACTATATTACATTGTTGCACTACTATCAACATTTCTCTCAGTAATTGTTGTTCTAATCCACATTTTCAATAAATATCCTTCAAATTCTTTGTATTTCATAACTTGGGCTAGGGTAACTTCCTGTACAATCACTCTCAAATAGTATCAGCTTAGCTTAGGACAATTCCTCTAAATTCCCTCACAGTATAATGTTGACAACAATAACACCTGCATCTTTCATTATTTTCTGCTTCACATTAAGTCTTTTAACAATTCAAGAAAATGAAAATTATTAGCTGTTCTATATATTCCTTCTGTCGAATAGCCTATCTGTCTGATATTTTATGTTGAAACACTCGCACCTCCCGCTGGAGTTTATTTAACTTTATTACCCCTTGAAAGCAAACCTACAGAATTTACTGCCTTTAAATACAGGCCACAAGTGAATTTAACATTTATATCCCGACTTTAACTGGGCACCAAGGTTGATCATATGGATCTTCCTGAATAAAATAAACAACTGATTTTCCCGACATTGAGACCTCTTTATGCCTGGTGTGGGGCATTATACGTGCGTTCTGCTGATGCAACCAGGATCATTCAAGACAGGAATAAACACACTTTGAATTTAAAAAACTATGTATTGGCTGTACTTCACATATATAAACATTATATACAACACAAGAAAATACACTGAAATACACTTGGATTTGTGGTACAGTACCTGGCTTCACTGATTCTACACTCCTTGAGCAACAAACACTTACGGTCATTACAGACCGTAGGCATCAGCCTCCTATACGTTATTTACAGATCCTACAGTTTGTACGCAACTTCTACACACATTAAGACTGTTTCGCTTCTGATACTTTCTCTTCAATGCTGATACGCATTTGTCCCTCTCTCCACGACTTGATGAAATGTTTATGAGTGGTGATCATCCTTTTGGGCGTGACGAAAGCATTACCAACAGCCTATGGTATATGGACTGAAACATGGAATACAATGTAGCTACCAATCGCCCCTAAGAGCTCAGTGGTTTGCTATAGTCTCTGCTGTTCGTGTTACGATACCATGACCTGTAACAACGACCCTGATTCGCAAGATGACTTGGCGATGAAATGTTTGACGATTATCCTTCTGACGTGATAAAAGTTTTACCAACAGCCTATGGTGTTTGGACTGAACCATTAAATACAATGTAGCTACCAATAGCCCCTAAGAGCTCAGTGGTTTGCTAAAAGTCTCTGCTGTTAGTATTACAATACCATGACCTGGAACAATGACCCTGATCGCAAGTAGACATGGACTCTGCTGTATAAGCAAGAAGACGACTTCAGAACCCCGAACACACCATTTTGAACACTGGCGTATTAATATCCTTCCACCCGGACCGCGCTTCGACCAGGTGGAACTAATTTGGCATGCGCCCGCTCCAAGCAGATATACTTGGCAGCTTACGGACATTTGACGATTGTAATTCGCCTGCGCTCACTCTGACGTCACTCAGTACTTCTAATGAAAGTTCATAGGAGTTCACGCTATTAATAGCCCAGGTATTTGACTTGACACAAACAAGTCCAATTACTGCTTATCTTTTCCTCATATGCCAACTTCCAGGCTTCGAAATTCTGATTCATTTGTACCTTGCAGTACAGCCAGCAATTGAAACTTTAACTTTACTAGTTAAAATAAACACATTAACCCCAAACCAAAATGAAATAATGCTTCTACTCAGGAAATAATACAGTCTTTTATATCCCTGTTCCAAAAACGTAATAAATCGCAATGAACTCCATATTCTATAATATCAAACATCCAAAAATTGATAAACAGAGAGTCTAGTCGGCCTGGAACATCCGAAAATTAATCCGTCCACAAAATACACACTGGCACAATAAAAATCACCGCTCCTCCCCTGACTTTAACCCAATATAATAAGATATGAATAAAATACCCCAAAGCAACTGCACAAAGCTAAAAACCCGAGGGTGAGAATGTGTAATTGAATAAATTCGGTTACAATGTAATCTTCCTTAATCATCATATTTCTATCTAGACAACAATTCTGCACAACTACTCTTTCTATTTGAATAATTCATAACACATCTCTCTCTCTCTCTCTCTCTCTCTCTCTCTCTCTCTCTAATATATATATATATATATATATATATATATATATCTTCCACAAATATTTCTACTCAAACTTCACTTCATTAATTGCATTTCTATTTACTTAAGACACTGTTATAATTATCAGTTTCATCATTTAACATGAATATGAGCATATGACATCTCGCTATACCTCTACAAGAGCATTGCACTAGTTATTGGGTCAAAATTCATTCTTAATAAGTGCTATTACAATAAATCCTGCCAATAATAATAATAATTATAGTAATAACTTCAAAATGTCTTCAATCTAGTTGAAAATCATATAAAATCGTAGAACATTTAAAATCTTAGAACATCATAGAATGGAAGGTAATCCACGAGTAACCTAACGGTGAATTAAGTTTGACTTCATCAGAAATATCAAGTTCAACAACTATACAAGTTTATAAAATATTATGAAATGGCCTCTTTTTCAACAATACTACTCTACAACAACAATACGAAAAGATTGTTCATCATCTCTATCTGGGACAGATGACCTCGCTGTTATGCCCCTTAAAGCAACAATAACTAAATAACATCTCTACCTCATTAGATGGTCTGAATTGTTCAGCTCCATACCACGATTCCTCCTCAGACTGATCACCTCAATGTTCCTCTTTCATGACCCCTCGACTGCCTTGACCTCCTTCAAACACGTCCTCAAAGTTGGCTCTAGTCTTCTCCTTCTAGATCCCTTGTCGTAACGTCACCTCTCGTCTGGTCATCTCAATGTTCCTCCGCAGATCTCTTCATCGATCGTAAATGCTGACTTCTCTCTCCATCGTTACTTGAAGTTTATGTTGTTTCTATTTCACCATGATGTTTATAATTAATTTGTTTTGGTTGATAGTGGCTAATTGTTTCTACTCGTAGGATCATGGTAGTTCATCTCACTCATTCACTATGACAACATTTCCTCTTACCACACTCCAGAGTTTAGTTTTTCATATTAATGCGAGTTAGAATGAAGAAATATGTTTCCCTTGCTGCCGCTAAAAATTCTATTTTGTTTAAAATAAAATAAATGTACATCAAATGTCGTACAATTATATAGCTAATGTTTAAAAAGTTCAATAATGTAGCTGGTAATTATGCAGTAATCAATTATTCAACCAAGTATTTATGAAGTCTTATTCTGCTTCACTTAATGTTGAAAGTATCGGAAGTGCTTCTTCACTTGAGTGGTATCAGCTTATTCTTATTCTAAAATATCATAAGTCCCCACGATCTCAACAGTATAATATTGTACTCACAACTGCGGTGAAATATATAAGGTGCGTTCAAAAAGTAACGAACCGGAGGCTGGAGTGTGCAAACCGGTGACGACATCGGCTAATCATGGCGTGTGTAATGTGGAAGGTCACAGCCCGTCGTTAGAGGGTACGCGTGCACGTCACGTGACGATACAAAGCGAGCAGCAGCATGCATCAATCGTCCAACGCTGCCAGTCGCATTGCAAACAGTGACATGGAGGTGTCAAACGAAGAGCAACGAGGTGTTGTTCGGTTTCTGACAGCGGAAGGAGTAGGGGGAATGGACATTCATCGCCGAATGTCACAAGTGTACGGCGAATACCGCATGTCCCTTGCAAGGGTCAAGGCGTGGCACAAGCGCTTCAGGGAAGGACGGGTTTTGTTAGCCGATGATGCCCGGTCTGGGGCACCTCCCTGCATTACCGATGACAACGTCCAGCCGGTTGATGCACTCATTACCCTGGACCGCCGAGTGACAGTGAACGCCATAGCCGCCGTGGTCGGATTGTGCGTCGGAAGTGTGCACACCATCATGAAGGCAATACTGCACTTGCGCAAAGTGAGTGCCCAATGGGTGCCCCACAGTCTTCAACCACACCAGGAAACATGTGGAATGGCCCACTGTCGGGGTCATCTGCAGCGCTAATCGAGGTAAGGGAATGGGTTCCTGGCACGAGTGGTGGCTGGAGATGAGTCATGGTGTCATCACTTCGAACCAGAATCCAAACGATAAAGCCTCCAGTGGAAGCATCCAGGGTCACCACCACCCAAAAAAAGGCAAGGCCATCCACACGAGTGCAGGAAAGGTAATGCTGACGTTATTCTTTGACCGAGATGGCCCCCTTCTGATACACTTCATGCCGCACGGGACAACAGTGAATGCCCAGCGTTACTCGCAAACCTTGTCCACTCTTCGCCAAGCGATCAAAACAAAACTACCAGGCAATCTCACCCGTGGGGTCATTATGCTCCACGACAATGCACGACCTCATACGGCCAACAGTCGCGGCACTCCTGCAGAAATTCAAATGGGAGGTTCTCGGCCACCCTCCATATAGTGATTACGCCATGTTTGGTCCCCTAAAAAGGGCTCTGCGGGGCCAACGGTTGCACCGCCTTGTGCTTTTACGTTAAACAAAATAGCAGAGATATGAGGAATACAGTGGAAGCAAAAACAACAAAAACTAAACAGGATTACGTAGGGAACGAGGAAGGAATACTTCTTTCGATGCGTGCTGGGCCCAAGATTCCGAATCGAAAGAAAGATGACTTCCACAGAAAGTAAGCCAGAATAAATGTTTAAGATAAAATCAAAAGGAAAAATTAAACTTAAGTAATAGAGCAAGGGTCCCAGAGACCGTGTTAGTCGTAACTTCGCTACAGTGCGAAGCCAAGACTAAGTCGAATCGAACGACAAACGAGGAACTCAAATACGAGAAATCATAAGACAGAAGCAAATACTGTACTTACTGAATAAAAATATATTAATAATAAAATAAACACATGTGTACTGATTACAAATTAGAAATGAAAATAAAACACGAGCAACTTAAATGAAAAATAAAAGGAATCTAGAAATAAATTCAAATCATAATAGCAACTAATTGGAAACGCGATTCAATAATAAAACTTAAAAAAAGATGAAGCAAAATTAAAGAAATTAAAGAAATTTGTGGGGATAGATTACAAGAACGACTACTTACAGAGATGACATGATCTGGACTAGAATGTCCAGCACCAAAAACAGAACTAAGACGCTCATGATGTTGTGAAATCATTGGGTAGGAGGTGAAAGGGTGGGGGGTGGAGGAGTGCGTATGTAGGGAGACGGGGGGTGGGGATGACACAGAGTTACGTAATATAACGAAGTCGGAGGAAGTAACACAAAATTAACACATAAAAATAAACGAAATGAAAATTACATTAAATTACTTGACATTACCGGGACAGGAAATAAAAGAAAAAAAATCAATCAGCTAAGAAATATGCTTCGTAGGAAGATGTAGGCTTACACAGAGGTAGAAATGCCGAATCACAACGACATACGATGAAACAAAGAAAGTAATGCGGTGCATTGAGAGTGATTAACACGATGACCATCGCTCACATTCATTTCAATAAAACAGAGGGAGGATCTGGCTGAAGACATAAGACTCAGCTCCGTAACTTCGCCGATTCCGTCCACAAAAACAAGGCTCTGATGCGACAATCCACCGGAGGTCGTCACAAAAGAACGCTGAACCAGGTGGTGACGCAATACAGAGCATAATTAAGCCTCGTAGAAAAATAGCAGATATTTCAGACCTGAGAGATTTACGTAAAAATAAAACCGATTACATGAAATGTAGGGATGACAAATAAACACAGAGGCTTCGCTAAACTAACGTAAACAAAGGCGAAGGGACTTGGGTTCATGGATCGAATTCACATCATCATAAGAAAGGGAAATTGTAAGTGAATCAAAGGAGACACAAAAATAAAAAATAAATAAAAAATAAAAAATGGATAAACTGAAATTCAAAATGACCTCAAGTTAGATAAATTCAGTGACTGAATCGTACTTACATTTAGTTGCTTTCTGGGTGCGGGCAAAAGCCCGACATGTGCACACACGTCCGTCTGCCTGACGGCCCAAAATTGGAAGGAAGCAACCTTCTCTTAAGGAAAGCAGTAACGCGCTCGAGAAAAATAAGTCGTAGAACACCCCCTCTCCAGAACATGAAGGGGACCAATGGGAGAAGCAAAGCTTAGCAACAAGTTATGCTTCAACCAATGGTAAAACTGTGTCAGTAGGGGTGAAAAGTTTCACCATCTGGTGAAACGTTTACGCAGAATTACTAAGTTTGAACGCAGTAGGTGAGACAGAGAAACGTATGTCACAATAATGCGACATGAAGGAAATGATGATAATAATAATAACAACAATAATAATATGACAAAAAAATAATGAACCTGATAAAAACTGTTCACGGTTCACCTCGGACGTCGACGTCCAGCTGTACGTGCGGAACTGATTCACATCGCAGCCCAGGGAATTTTATGAGACAGCCATTCACCGCCTCGTGTCACAGTGAGGACAAGTGCCTCATCAGCCTGGGCCAATACTTCTAACATACAGGTACTAGTTTCTGTAATTATGCCTCCGGCCTGTTACTTTTTGAACGCACCTTATATTTGGTCCACCCTTGACTTGGCTTGGGACCAAGTCCATAAAATCGCTGTCTTTGCTTATCGGCTCGCTCATATACAAAATGTTCGTGGTTATCAATGCATCACCTACGGTTGCAAAAGTCTCAGCTCCCATACTCTTGATTTTCAGTCAGTTTTTCTCGCTCAAGTATCGCCTTTTTTGTATAATACTATTTCGACGCGACTTTTGTTAACTCAGTGTGCAAATATGTAGTTTTAGTGTATAAATCTCACTTCCACGAGTGTTTCCAACAATTTCACGCACAATAAAAATCTCCGGACCGCAAACTTTTATAGGTCTGTCACGTGGGACTTGAGAATTGGTGGTGTGTCTGCAATTCTGCTCTTTCTCCTTCCAAGCGTCCTTTTCTTAGCATTTGCGCCCAAAAATGCATGCTCTTTCGAATGTTCACAATTTCTTCTTTCTGCATAATTTCATGTAGTTTTATATACCACCACAATTATGAGAATAATTTCCTCTATGTATTATTACTCTTTTCTTAATTACTAGTTTGGGAAGTAATTAGTCCGTCTGAGCGCTTCAATCAATTTTTATGATTGGTTATTAATGATCACATGGTCTGCATAAGTGGCAAGCTTCTTTCCCCTTCCCAGTCAAGCTGTGGACCTAGGTGGACCGGGTTCTATTCCCGGTTAATGCATGTGAAATTTTCGATGTGAAATGCTATGTCCTGTGGTTCGGATTCCACGTAAAAAGGAGGTCCTGTGGCTCGTATTCACGCGATTAACGGTCACGTAAAACTACAAGCTTCCTTTACCCTTCCACTGCCCAAGTTAGCTCGTGGCATTTTTTTTGTCGCTCCACACGCAGATTACAATAATATATTTTATCTCTGGTTTCTTTTGTCGGTGTAAAATAAGATTGACTGCAATAGTATCACTGGCTTGGGTGTTCCCTCTCTTTGTCGGCATGTCGCACTGCTTGCTGGCACGCTCTAACTTCCTTCAGACTTGTCTCATACATTTAATATTATCCCCCCCCCCCCCGCAGGGTCTCACAACTAGTTGGACGTGGGTTGGCGACCACGGGACCCCAGCTGTGTCTGGCATTCCTTCCACTTACTTGCGCTGGGCTCCTCTCTGTTATCATTCCTGTCGACACTTCTTGGTCAACTCCTATTCTCTTCGTACCCCGATGGCATTAGGGTATCTTAAGCCTAGGGAATCTTCCCTTCCCTGCCTTAATTGGCCCTTTTCTTATCATTTTGATGCCCTTATTCGTTGAGGGGTCAGACCATTCTATTTCTCTTTCATGGTACCTCCTGTCTTCTGCTTAAGGCCCTAAAGGAGGCAGAGTATATGTAGCTCCACCACTTGTGGTGCTACCTGTATAGTGTTACACACTCAAGGTCTGGTTGGTGAGTTCGGGAGTTGGCGACCCCAAGGGATTCTTGAGCTGGATCTGGTTATTCCCCTTCCTCCAGTGCCCCCGGGGTGGACACTGCCCTCTTTCCCTTTTCTATCTGCCTTTCAATGCCCTACTTCTTTCCAAGTCCCTCAATTCTCATTCTTCTCTTTTAATATTTTTACTATGGAAAATTTGGGCTCAGTAGTGGTTAACCAAGTCTTGTAGCTAGGTCCACCCTATTCTCCAAATGGATATAAGCTTACTCTAATATTTTGAATCGACCTGCTACGCGTCTTGGTAGGTGTGCCTTTACCAACTGAAGAGCCCACTTGGCACGCTGGGGCAAAACGCTAGCAATGTGTTGAGTTATGCTGGACATTTTTATCACTTTTAGTGTTTTAGTGCTAATATTTTGACCCTGCAGTTTATGAACTCAAGAAAATTAAAACTACATAAAACGACGAACATCCTTCCTTAATATTTTTACCTTGTTTTCTCATTTAGAGAAATTTCATGTTTATTCTCCATGAGCGAGTGTTCCACAAAATTTTACAATTCTCAAAAGTCGCTTAAAGTATGTAATTCACTAGATCCAAAGTATTAAAACTTGGTTCCACAGTGTCTTGGCTAAACAAATGCGGGGGCGTGGTGGCTCAGCGGTCTAGCTGTATGCCTCTCACCAAGGTGGTCCGGGTTCGATTCCCGGTCAATGCATGTGAGATTTTCGAAGTGAAATGCCATGTCCTGTGGTTCGGATTCCACGTAAAAAGGAGGTCCCGTGGCTCATGATCTCAAAATTAACGGTCCCGTTAAACTAAAAGCTTCCTTTTTCCTAAACAAATGAACAAGTGCGCCATTTCTCAGTCTTGACAGGCTGCCGATCTATTAAATATCCCTGTCATTATCCGCAAACAAATTTAATTGCCTGTAGAAATATGCGTAACTTACTATTGACACTTTGCAGATATATGAAATCATTCTGCTCATCAGTAGGGAAGTATGTAATGTATCCCATCTAAATTTATTGATAGTGAGCTTGACGTGGAATTGGTTTTGAAGAGAATAATATTTAAGTGTACTGTAAGTAGACGTGGATTTTGACGAGGTGAGGTTAGCTGGTAAAAGCACTGGATTTCTGTGGGCTATTACTAAAGAATATTTATACATGCTAATAACAATTACATACTGCCGAATGATCATACATGTTCCAATTGATTGAAGTTGGATTGCCGCAACATCTCTAACATCGTAACTGTCACGAGTCTGTTATAATTATCACACCAACCGTCCTGTGTATCTCGATGAATGTACCGAACTCCTCGATTCTTACCACCCGCTCAAGGAGCATGCATTCCGCATCTCCTCCCACCACGATGACTCACGGAGCATAATGCGACCTCTGGCGAGAGCCCGGCAAATTAGCAGAGCAATGTGACCACGATCCCAAACATGCCGCCCGCCAAAAAAGGGTTGAACATTTTTTTCACATGCAGGTTCCTGTGGTGATCGGCGCCATACGATTCTCTGAAGGTTGCAGTCGCGCCTATCAACCTTCAACTGTCGATACATCTGGAGAATGTCTGCCGTCAAGCATACTTGGTGTGTGCGAAATCTTGTAATGATGGACCAAATGTCTTGCTGGTTGGTCGGTATCACTCGAAGGATGCCCGCTCGTCGTGACTGCAGAAGCATCAAACACCACCCTCGTCGTAGTAGTGGAGCTAGTCTCTTTGACAACTGGGTTGTGTGGCATGTAGTAACTATGTTGCTCGTTAGGTTGCGACGTGTCGATAGCCTTCCTGTGTCCCAGGGCTTCATATTCTTCTAGGAAGTTGACGTCGTTCTTGAGTTGGGTGTGTCTCCTCAGTCGTCTCTCAAGATAGTGAAGTCGTGGCATAGCCAATTTGACAGAGTTCCCAATTTCCGTTGATTCCTTGCGAAGTGGAAGTCGTACTATGAATCTTCCTTCAGTGTCTCGTCTTGTGTTGGCAGCAAAGTGTTTCTCAAACTCCAGTTCATCCCTCGAGTTGATCGGCTGATTGAGATCTTCCAATTCCCAGAATTGTTTAACTTGACGGTGAAGGGAATTGTCACTCGTGGCGAAGAAGGGCTGTATGGTCTGTGAAGGTGCCTCAACCGTTCTCTCGCAGTGAAAGCGTCCTGCTAGAATCCACCCAAGTTCCGTGTTCTGGAGAACAGGATAGTCACCTGGTCTCGTCTGTCTTTCCGGTCGAAGAAGCTGGAAGAATACTTCTGCACCAATCAGCATATCGATTCGTCCGGGATGGTTGAAAGTTTGGTCGGCTAGAGGGAGACCTTCCGGAATATTCCAGTCAGCGAAGATAATGTGTGATCCCGGGAGATCACCAGAAATTCTTGGCAACACAGCACAGTTAATTTCAACTGGGTACTCGCCGTGCATGGAGTGAACCTTAACGGTAGTACTGTGGCGAGACTCTGTAGCAGCGCTGCTTATTCCTTGTATTGTAACTCTGTTGCGTTCCTTCCTTAAACTGAGTCGTTCTACACAGGAATTTGTAATGAAGTGTGCCTGGTTACATGAGTCTAGGAGTGCTCTGCAAGTTTGTAATCTTCCATATACATTACGAACCTTAACGCATGCAGTGGAGAGTAGAATCTGGGGTTGAGGTTTAACCCCAAGCGAACAATGCGTGGATGTAACAGTTTGTTGCTGATTGACATCAGCGCTGCTGTGTCTTTCAGCTGTGGCTTCGTGCTGCCTTTGCGTGGCTGGTTTATTGATACGATGGAGTAGGGTGTGATGTTTCAAGTCGCATGACTAGCAGACACCTGAAGGACAGTTACTAACGTTGTGTCCCGGCCTAAGACAATTTTAACACAACCTATGTTGTCTGACAAAGTCCATTCGTTGTTGAACATTACTGCTAGCCAAACTTGAACATTTGTAGAGCTGATGAACTCCATTACAACATAAACAGTTACTGACAGTAGAGACATAAACTTGTCTTAATGGTTTTGTGTGTTTCGTGTCAGTAGCATGATCTTGAAGAACATTAACAGTAGGTTTGGAGGTTTGATTTGATTAGTTCAAGGGCATGGCACCTGTCTTCTAAGAATTGACATAATCCGTCTAGTCTTGCGAATTTCAATTTTGATGTTGTCAGTTCCCATTGTTTTCTGCTGCTTTCATCAATGTTTTGAAGAAGTAACTGCGATACAAGAATTTCATGCAAAGGGATATCGAGTTCAAATGCCTCAATTGAATTTAGATTACTTGAGACTTGATTTACGAGTGACCAAAGATCCGTGGACAACGCTTTTCTTACAGATGGCAGGTTTAACAGATTCTTGATGTGAGATGATGCAATTAGTTTAGTATTGTTGTATCTTTGGTTGACTGCTTGCCATGCAATTTTAAAATTTGTGGCTGTTATGGGCAGATTCTTTATTTGGTCATGTGCTTTACCTGTAAGTGAAGATAGCAAGTAATGATACCTTTGTATATCTTCGAGAGAGTCATTGTTTATGACTAAGCTGGTAAACGTATCAGAAAAATGACGAAAGTCGGTGATGTGACCCCCAAAGGTTGGCAATTTAATCGTTGGAAATGCTAACTCTCTTCAATGAAGCAGGGCGAGGATCATTGTTGGCACAGGAAGGGTTGTCTTGTTTCAGCCATGATTCTACACTCTCTTCTGTCAAGCATGCAATTTTGTCTACTACGTCATAATACAACGATTCGAAACTCTCACGGTCTTCACTATGGTTCTCAGATTCGTCCATAATTTCTAATTTATCTTGAGCATTTTCATGCCTTTCTCTTATTCTAGGTAGATCGTTTAGCCTTACCTTGATTGCATTAATACTAGGTCCTGATTTAAAGTTGATTACGAAGTTGTACACACGTGTGATACTGGCCTTCATTAGGCCTCTTTTCTTTACAAGGAGTTGCCTTTCCTTTGCTTCCATATTGGGAAATAATAGAAAACAGAACTGAGTATGTACCTTGCAGGAGCTGCGTAGGGTAGTGCCTTGAAGTTGGCCTGCGTGGCTGATTTCTCCGGCGCTGACAGGAACTCCCTAGTTGCTGTGGACTGGCCCTAAAATGGCGATGTACGAAGTTGGGTCAAACATGTCTGCCACCGGAAGCAGTAGTATTCCTGGCCCAGATAGATGTGCCGGTAAGAAGCGATAGTGTTCCTTGCCAAGATGGCTGCCGACACATGGATTGCGTAAAGGCAAATAATATAGTTTCATATTATAAGCGTAGATTCCACAGAAATCCGGCCTAAGAGGACCAATAAATGTATTGATAGTGAGCTTGACGTAGAATTGGTTTTGAAGAAAATAATATTTAACCCTAGAGCGGGCGCGCCTAGAAATGTTACATTACCGGGCGCGTGGTGAATTTCGTTCACCATTAATTTTTCTTAGTCTTAGCATCTGGTTAACAAGTACTTATTCTTACACGATTGATATTGTTACTCCTTATGTGCTTTATAAACCTTAGATATAATAATTACAACACAAATTACAAGTGACAGTACATACATATAATAATAAAGGGTCAAAATGTTCATGGGTTGAAGACTGAAAATACAATTGAAACTGCTGAATACTTCACTCATGAGAACTTAAAATGAAACACTTCTAACAATCTTCATTAATCATTATCATTATTCTCACAGCTTACACATCTAATGCATCTTCTAGAGTGTGTTTTACACACAAAGTTATGACACTCATTACACTTCATTGTGGTGACTTGATTTTGTTTCCGCTCACAGTGAATGCATCGTCCTCTCTTCGTTGGCACTTTTATCTCTTCTGATGTTTCTTCCTGATGGTATGGGGATAACACTGCTCGGATATCTGGAGGCAGAGTTCCTATCTTAGCTCGTTCAACCAACAACTTATTCCTGAGTTGAAATGAAAGATTCTTCAAAAACACGCGTCTCTTTACTGGTTGGTTCTTCGGATTCCCTTTGTAAAGTACCTGACTATTTATTCCAGCAATGTTGAGTAGAGCAAAAAAGACACACATTGTCCACCGTGGGGGTTTCCGGGCTACCGAGTACTTGCCTTACATTTGGTCGGAAGTATCAACTCCGCCTTTAGTTAGGTTATAATCCAGTATAGCATGGGACTTTGAACTGTTGGGATCCACGGAGGGTTCGTCGTGCATAGAAGAACGTAAGATAACTGATTTATTCCTTTTAGGAACATGCGAAATGAGCATGATTTCATACTGAAACCCAAACGTTGTTGAACCAACTGGCCTATCTTTATGAGGAAGAAACTGCTGCGGAATTTCTCTTTTATTCTTCCTGAGAGTGCCTATACACGTTATTTTCTCTTCTAAAAGATCAAGGACTAGGTCATAGCTGGTATACCAGTTGTCGATTGTTAGATTACGATTTTTTCCCTTCACGTGGTCTATTAGACGTTTCACTATATCATATGGCTTATTAGAGAGTTCATAGGGGCCAGGAGGTTGCCTGCCACAGTATAACTCCAGAGATGAAGTATACAAAGTTTTAGCATCATTCAGGGCGTAGAATTTTAACCCATACTTTGCCGGCTTACTTGGCATAAACTGTATAAATGCACATCTCCCTCGAAAAGGCACTAGCTTCTCATCTATTGTTACAAACTCACTTGGTGTGTATCTCTTTTTACAGCTCACTACAAAGGAATCGAACAATGTGCGAACTGCTGCTAGTTTATCTATTCGCAGGCGATCGTTACGTGTAGTTTTGTCGTTAAAACGAAGACTCCGTAACAAAAATAGAAACCTCTTTGAAGACATGCAGGCTCTTGCTATTCCCATTCCAGTTCCATCTTTCGCCCAGATTTCTTCCACAGATGTGTACTGTTCACCTTTCAAACCAGTGAGGAACAATAAACCAATCAAAGCTATTATTTCTTCATGGCAAGTAGGTTTAGCATCGCGCTCACGACTGTAAGTCACTTCTTCGCAATGCCTTGCAATATAAATGTTAGTATAAGAAACTATTTCATCGATCATTTCAACATCAATTATCTGTAAGAAAGCATCCATTTCACACGACACTGTTTTCGCATCTCCTTTTGGACAAGAAAATATTTTTTTTATATTTTTTGATTTAATCCTAGAGGCAACCTTTGAAGAGCTATTGGTGCACCACATTGTTTCGTCTTTCCCGAAGAAAAAATCCCTCTCTTGTTCATCGTGTTCATAGCTATCAACTAGGCCTACATCACCTTGTTCACTCTCACTGTCATGATTAATGTCTGAATAATTTACCACTACATCTTCACCATCAGAAAAATCACAAACTTCAGCTCCCTGAGATCCTTCCTCCTCATCAGATAATTCCTGTAACAGGGTTTGTATGTCTTCATCCTTCACAAACTTCGCCCTACAATAAAAATAGATAGTTATTTTTGTATCCTCTACAGTCTATGTTTTAAAATAATGAAACTCCAAGAACGTATAAGGTACAATTTTACTTACATATCCGGGCGCGTGGTGAAGAAAGTTCACCAAATGACGGCACTTGCGAGTCAAGGTCGAATAGCGTGACACGTACAACTTCCTGAACAGATACCGCTACACTGAGAGTATCGATAAGACTTCGCCGGAAGGTACTAGCAGCGCCACGGTTGTAGCTCTTAGGAACTAACAACTACAGATGAAATACGCGGGTTGGTGAACGAAATTCACCAGCGCGCCCGGTTTAGGGTTAAGTGGACTGTAAATAGATGTGGATATTGACGAGTTGAGGTTAGCTGGTAAAATCACTGGATTTCTGTGGACTATTACTAAAGAATATTTATACATGCTAATAACAATTACATACTGCCGAATGATCATACATGTTCTGATTGATTGAAGTTGGATTGCCGCACCATCTCTAACATCATAACTGTCACGAGTCTGTTATAACTATCACACCAACCATCCTGTGTATCTCGATGAATGTACCGAATTCCTTGATTCTTACCACCTGCTCGAGGAGCATGCATTCCGCATCTCCTCGCACCACGATGACTCACGGAGTATAATGCCACCTCTGGCGAGAGCCCGGCAAATTAGCAGAGCAATGTGACCACATTCCCAAACACCATCCAAGAACTGCAATTCGTAATATCAATAATACTGTTCTTTGCCATGGAACGTCAGAATCTTGCTGTATTTTCGAGGAGATTTTAGCATCTAGAAAATATGAATTCACGGAGACTTTTATGTTAATTATACTAAAATTTTATGATGTAAGGTCAGGGAAAACATTTCAGAAAATGTAAATTCCAAGATTGACTGTGTCTGCGTTTTCACTTTATGTGAGTGGACCTGTTTACTCTTGCCCGTCAATTCATAATTCACTGCCAAAAACATATTATGGTGATGCTTTTAGTGTTACTTTCATAGCTATCTGGGAAAGCTTCAATAATTGCTTTGCCAATCTACACAATGTCTACCCCCTTAAGTTGAAGATACATTTGTTGCACCCCCCCCCCCCCCCAACTAATTACTACTGCTACTTAATGAAGTTAGGAAGGGAAACAACCGGGACAATGCCCGTTGATGGAATGGAACCCGTACTCGGAAGTCCAGAATATCTAATTTAATTAGCCTGATAAATAAAAACATATAATACCATAATATATATGAATATATAAGAATTTAATAGGAGCGAGAATGGGTCTACACTACAGAAAACACGTTAGAATTCAACCACACATGCAGGATACCTCAAAATGTCTGCTAAATACTACCATACACATGCTTCCCAAGATTTAATACACACAAGCAAATAACATTTTAAATCTGTATGTACTTACATACGGTATTCCTTTCCAATATTGTATGTATAACAACACCTGATACTCACCACGAATACGTGGTACCAATTAACATTTATTTTATTTTCTATCGTAGATACGTTTCATTTAAGTAGGGGAATTATTCACACTCAATAATCTTCATGCTAGCTAGCTCCCAATCGGGGCCTTGTAAAAGTCAACACCGACGTTTAATGGGAAATAACCTAGTGTATTAATAGGCTACCTTTTTGGGGTATCTTAAATTCATCTTATGTATACTTCAATTCAGTTGCAGGGATTAAAATAAAAATATGGTACATGTAATAATTCCAAGACGTAATATTTTAACTTGAAACAACTCAACCCAACTCGCTCGCATTTACAATATTTTAAAGACAAGATAATCAAAACGGGCGCCTTGTCAATATAATCTGAAATGGCAGAATATAAAGTTTAATCTACAATTTCGAGACGATAAATATATATATAAAAGCATAATTAGGAAAGGTTGCTGATCTGCCGCGATCTCATTAACAAGGAAAATACTCATTATCATATTTCATTGCGAGAACAACTCGATCACATTCGGGACTATTCCAATCAATTCATCATTGCTATTTTTAACAGAACACAACAATTACCTCCATCTTTCAACAAATCTTAGCGCCATGACGACTGCAACCAAATCACTTTAGGTTAAGAAAACATGAAAAGCCATAAGGCCTCAACTAATCTTTTCATTGTGCAACAACATGGCATTAAACACACACATTTTACCAAACCTTTCCTTACTGATCGGCACAGAAACATTTCCCATCATATGCACGGGACCCTAACCAAAACGAGATCACAGATTAAAAGTTACATATTTTAGAAGGTGGCGATGGTGAGATTGTAATACACGACGTAACCTATGAAAATTGGAGTCGATGAAATTCAATTTTCCCCGCCAGGCTCGGGAGGTAATTCAAAGCTCTCCCCCCAATTGTTTGCTTGTAGTCAGTCAGTCTTCTCTCTTTTTGTTTTTTCATTATTACTCCTCTCGCGATACCAACTTCCCGACACTAGGTAGATCACCGTCCGCCAACCTGAAGTCCGAAACTTCTTTCTGCACGCCTGCCGACAGACTAGCGATCCTCGTGGATGTTTCGGGAGTTGTTTAGTTTGCCTTGTATGACGGTTTCAGAATAGTAGTAAGGAATATATTGTCCAGGTTTCCAAGCTCAAAAGACCTGGACAGAGAATTTCATAGATCAGAAATGAGTCTTAGGAGACATGTCTAACATGGCATGTTCCAATCGGGATTTTAGAAGATATAATTCTGGGTGAAGGCTTTAACTAATGCAACTAATTAGTGACATGTGACTGCAACTGTCACATCCACCCCTCCCAAAACTAGACCACGGGATGTTTGGTAACCCGATTGGTCTCAAGTGCTTAGTCTGGCTTGGCTGGTATTTCTCCATCAGCAGCAACAGCATTCCACCTACCACGCATCCTCGGAGAACCGGTATACTCCACCAGAACATCCCCAAGTTCCGTCCAGCAGATATTCAAAAAATTTCCAGCGAAGGTCCGATCCACCCATCAGTACTTTGATAGGAGTGTGGTTTGGCCACAACCACACACCACCGCAATACGAGCATGGGGCTCGAGGTCACGAGAAGGTTTCCCATATCAAAGTCTCATCTTGTGTATTCTAGGACTTCTGATGTCCTGTCAATTATGTCTTCACCAGCGGCACATGTTTATTATAAAACTTGCATGCAATAAGAGCCTCGATTAAGGGTCCTCTTATTTGAAAATTTAGGGAAATTGGCAATTCGAGCATAAATTAAGAGTCCTCAATTTGAAAATTCAGGGAAATCATGGCGCACCAAATCCAATCATCGTCCTCGCCTTCACTAATTCGACCGGCCACCACTCACCTGAACGTTACACATCCTAAACATACTAGACCAAAGTATTTATATTTTAGACACATATTCATCGTCTCGAGAATTTCCGAATAGTTTACATTGACTTAAATGGGCCCTAAAAATTCGCTTAGCGGGGTTATCTCTCAACATGACCGTCACTGGCATTATGAAGGTGAGTATCTCAAGGGCTACGAATGAACCCGGAGTTGACCAGAAACTTGTCGACCAAAAGCTTTAGGTGTAACTTTGAAGGGTGCAGTGTACTTTAGTTCTGCATCTTAATTGTAATGTGAATTTGTTGGGAAACTAGAATGTTTAGATAGTTCAATTATTTCAATTACTCTTCATTTGTTGCATGATTGATGTTTATCAATCTCATAATAGATATGTTAATTTCTCAATGTTTTTTGCACTTTGCATGAACAGTGTAGAATTTGCATTTTGGAGAGGTCGCCGTTATATTTACTATTTAATGTGAAAAATAAGTGGTGGCTCTCTTTATGATATCTTTTTTTTTCTTTCTTTATATAGTTTTGCCATTGCATGATTTTTTCCAAACTGTTGCAAAATGTGTAGTTGTAGTCGCTACTATAATTTGGACAGTATAACTCCTAACAAGCTTGCTTAGCATTCCAAGCCATGTAAGCCTCAATCAATAGTTTGTTGTTTGAAATCTATTTTTCTGAATTATGTTTAGGTAGAGTAATACCTTGTGTGTAGTGGTGTCTCATGTATATAGAACAATTTTACGTGTTATACTTAAATGTTCCCAGTCATATACTTTGTTTTGGAAGGAAGGAAGCTTGTAGTTTAACGTGACCATTAATCTCAAGATCATGAGCCATGGGACCTCCTTTTTACGTGGAATCCGAACCACAGGACATGGCATTTCACTTCGAAAGTCTCACATGCATTGACCGGGAATCGAACCCGGACCGCCTTGGTGAGAGGCATTCGAACACGTTCATATTTTTCAGGGTGCAGGTTTAATTGTATTTAAACGAATATAACTCCCGTTCAATCTTAGATCAAAGTGTATGGCTACCTGAAATCCCCACTGTGAAAATGAAAGGACTGTGATCATTGAAAAATCCACAGCCTGCTTCCAGTCGACCGACTGGGTCAGGGAATGGAATGAATGAAGCCCCCATCTAGCGGCGAGGATATGAACTGTGCTGGCTGCCGAAGCCTGTCTCACTCCCCTGGGGCAATGATTAAATGAATGACAAATGAAATGAGTGTTGCTGGAATGAAATTTATGACAGGTAAAACCAGTGTATCTGGAGAAAAACCTGTCTGCCTCCGCTTTGTCCAGCACAAATCTCACATGGAGTGACCGGGATTTGAACCAAGGATCCAGCGGTGAGGGGCCAGTGTGCTGCTGCCTAAGCCACGTAGGCTCTGACTGTGATAATTATTAATTATTAGAAAAGCTGTTGTGCAGTAAGAAACAACCCTCAGAAATTTTTTAATTTCATGTTTTATATCTTGCGGAGGGTGAAATGAATCTTCTCCTGTTTAAATACCGATAGTGATAACTGTTCTATATTTCCCTAGAAAATCTAGTTTCGCTAAGGGTGACTACATCAAAGTTCAACCTTGCTAGGTTGTGGGTTATGAGTGCAGTTCTTCTTCCGTGTACAAAGTATGGTGTCTCAACAACAGATCAATAGTCAATGTTTCAGGAGATGGGGGAGAGTGCGTTATTCGTTAACTACATGGTAGTCAACCTTACAGACAGAAAATGTGGGTATAAGTCTAGAATGTGGTACTAGCTCCAGAAATCAGTTGAGGCTGTACATTCATTTACAGAAAGAGATATTTGATCATTTAGGTTAATGACAGATGATTGACTGTTGAAAGCCTTTGAATACTCTGCATAATGTTTACATTTCAAGGCTTGGGATGACGTGTTCATCACCCAGGTGCAGGCCTGTTTCCTGTGTTAGCATAGACTATCTTAGTGTTTGAATTGGTGACAATATAGGTTTGAGAAGGAAAAAGTGACCTTCGAGAAATGCATTATTATTTGGAATGACATGAAACAATTTCACATGTAGCCAATGGTGGAATTAAGTTTTACCTGGCATATTAAATTTGTGGTTTCATTTGAGGGGCTTGGACATTGTGGTCATTTATCCATGTACAGTAATTGATTTGGGGGGGGAATTGTCTGATAACCTATGTTATTGTGGTGTCTATACAGTAATAGCGTGTATTTATAATTCAGGTCAAGATTGGGAAGGAGGTGGCCATGGCCTTAAGTTAGGAACAGCCATAGTATTTACATGGAATAGAGGTGAGAAACCACAGAGAACCACTTCCAAGATGGCTGAGGTGGGAATCGAGCCCCTCACAAGGCTGAGTGTACCCTGTTTCAACCCTCAGACCAGAATTAATTTTTTTGGCATAGCTGGTAATCAAACCCGGACCTAAGGGATGACGGCCAAGAATGCTTGCCACTGCACCACGAGGCGAACTATTATTAAATTAGGGTGTAAGCAGGAAATGCACATATTGTACAAAATTCATGAGTTTGTCTGCAGTCTTATTTCCCTTAAATAAAACCATGTTGATAAAATCGGGCAAATAACATTTGATATGCTTACAAAGGTTTTTACTTAAAATATGTTCTTATATGTTAGCCAGAGCTGATAGAATTTTTACCAGCACTGATGTATTCATACCAATGTCTATAAAGAAGGCTGCTATTTTGAAAAAGTCTTATATAAGAACTAGTTTTTCACAATACAATGCTGTTGTAGGAGTATCAATTCGACATACTTCACTGCAGACCAGTCATTAAGCACCACACACAATTCCCTCCACTTTTTTTTGCCAGAATAAGTTACTACGTGTTTCCAATTTCTTCGTGTCTAATGAACCGTTTCTACATTGACATAAAAAGACTCATTCTTGGTCTTGCATGACACATCTCCGCATAATCCACACAAACATGATCTGAAGTCAGTGAAATGGGAACTATCCCCATTATCAACATTAGGGTGGGCCGAAAAAACTCATTTTTTATTTCGAAGTTGTAATAGCGCGGAAAAGTTGCGAATTATATAGATAAAAGAAAAGAAAATTATTGAAATCGGTTGACATCTTCCGGTCGCGCATGGGCCCTAAAGTTTGACAAAATATGAAAGAAATATCATTTTTGCGATAATTTTTAAATTTTTGAATTCGATGTTTTCGTAGTGTAGCAGCATGTAGCGTTTTCTAATTGAGCCTAAAAACATTGTGTTTTAATTCGGTTTAGATCAGTTGATATCTTCTGGTCGTGCATAAACGCCAAAATCTGCTGAAATAATGAAAAAGTTACATTTTTACGCATTTTTGGTATTTGATAAATAATTTGTATTTAAATGTAATAGCTGTAGTATTATTTCACACGAACTAATGAGGTAAAGAAAACTGTCAATTTCAATTAATATTTTCTGGATCCCGTAACGGCACGTTGGTGATAGAGGAAGCTCATTCCAAAAGGTTTCGTAGAATTAAGGAAGAGCATTACTCGCTGATTCGAGAACACGGCTCACTCTACGTTGGCCACGTTACTCCAAATTCTGGAAGCCCTGAAGATATTGTCAAGTCTGTAATTTCTTATCTGTCTGAGCGTGGTATTTCTCTTGAAAATCTAATTGTCATCGGATTTGATGGTACTGCTGTCAATACAGGTTGGAAAACTGGCCTTCGCCGAGTTGCCAACTTTATTTAAGGAAACCGGTAGAATGGGCAATTTGCCTCCACCATTTCAATGAGTTGCCATTCCGCCATATGTTTGAGCACCTGGATGGTAAGACAACAGGGTGTGATTCTTCTCAAAGACCAATCGGGCAATCTGTGAAAAGTTAGTTGGCTGCCAAAAACTGCCGGTGGTTAACTTCCAGAGTATTGATTGTCAAATTCCCAGAGATAGACAGAAACGTGCTTAGCAATGATCAGCAATACCTACTTGATATTTCAAAGGCAATAAAATCAGGAACCTGTAAAGAAGATTTAGCTGTACGAGATCCTGGGCTCTTATCACATTCGAGTTGGTTGACGAAAGCAAATAGAACTCTCAGATTGTACATAAGTGAAGAAAGCCCCTCAACTCAACTTCAAGAACTAGTTTTGTTTATATTGAAATCATACATGCCATTGTGGTTTACTATCTAAACAAGTAAACACTTTACAGACGGCCCGAAACTTTTTTACCAAGCAATACAACCTACCAGTTATTTGCCGAAACCTTTGCTTGATGTTGTCGACCCTGTGATCGAACAGAATGGTTTCTTCGCCCACCCAGAACACTTACTGTTAGCCATGACTCAAGATGACAAGAAACACAAAAGAGAGCTTGGACTTCGAAGAATTCTGAAGCTAAGGCAGATCGATGCAAGAAGGAAAACAGTAAGAACATTCAGGTCACCGAAAATCAACTTTAATGCGCAAGATTACTTAGAAATGATCAACTGGATGGACTTTGAATGATCTTCTCCCCCATTGTTGGCAGAAATCAGTGACGACGAGATCAAATCGCAAATCAACACCATCAACAGTGACTCGATCCCTGACTGGAACATTACTTTCAAGCAATTCCCAGTTCTCTCGCAGGCTCTGGAACGCTGTGTAAGACTCATCACTGAAGCCTCAGGAAACGTTTGTGGAGCTGAATCTCGAGATGGGTTTATAAAAACCACTCTGCTGTCCAGATCATCCATGCCTAGCATCACCAGCAAATCAGTCTTCAAAGTACCTTCGGCTTCAAAATAGAGAACAGTACAAATGAACTATTATTTCAATATCCAAGAAGGTCATCACCAGATCTTTCCCATATTCATAATGGCGTTCTTGTAGCTGTCTTACAGCAAAGATGAGGTCAACTGTTAACCTTCCTGGCCTGAATCCATACAGTTCTTCTCTCAGCCCATCTTCAACTTTTGTCCGAATTCTTCTCTCCAGTATCTTCTCAAATATTATGGCGCAGTGGCACATGAGTGTAATACCCCTGTAGTTCTTGCATTCCTTCCTACTTCCCTTTTTAAATATGGGGATTATTATCCCTCTTTTCCAGTCCTCGGGTATTTTCTTCTCCCTCCATATCGCTTTCATTACTTGAAAGAGCCTCTGTGTTCCTATCACCCCTGCTGCTCTCACCATCTCCACGCTCACCTCGTTTATTCCCGGTGCCTTTCCCCCTTTCATCTTCTTTAATGCTTCCTCCACTTCTTTCCATGTCAATTCCTTCTCTGAAATGTCTTGGTCACTGTCTGTTTCTTCCTCCACAATGTCCACCACGCTGGTTTTAGTTGGATTTAGGAGTTCCTTGAAGTATTCTCTCCAGATAACCTTTACTTCTTCTATGTTTTCAACATCCTTTCCATTCCTGTCCACCATTCTGACATTTTCCCCTGTATCTCTTCTCTTTGCCTTTATCATTCCATACAACACTTTCTTACTGCCATCGCAGTCCTCCTCCATTATTTCTGTCCATTTCTCCAGCCATTTCTTTTTCTCTTCCTTCACTACTTCTCTTGCTTCTTTCTTCCGCTCTTGGTACTCTTCTCTTGTTCTGTCTGTCCTCTGTTGGAACTATTTCCTGAATGCTTCATTTTTCTTTTTTTCACAGCTTCCTTAGTTCTGGGGTTCCACCATGGTGTTTCCTTCCACCTTTTCTTTCCACTAGTTCTGCCACACACGACTTCCGCTGCTTCTACCAACACGTCCCTGAACCTATTCCATTCTTCTTCACCTGTTCTCGGATCATCCTTCAGTAATTTGTTCCTCACTAATATCTGGAACTTCTCCTTATTTCCATCCTCCTTCAGCAGGCTGTTCCAGCCGAGTTGCTCGCTTGTGAGCAGCTGAGTACTCGCCTCCTTCTGTGAGTAAACCTGCAATATGCAATACAGCTCTGCTGTAGGGGCTGCCGTTACTAAGCGGTGGATACATCAAGTTTGGCAGGAAATGCATGGACTTGTACTATGACCTTCGCCCAGTGACGTATCGGCTATCACCCCACTTCCCTCTTCAACCGTGCTATTACTGCTGAGTACTCGCGTGTGCGCATACTCAAACTCGTGGATTTGGAACAGCCTGTCCTTCAGCTTCCATGTCCTTATTCTTCTTTCTTGGTTCTCTGTTCTCCTCTTTTCCTTCAGTCCTCTCATCTTGGCGACCAGCAGATGGTGGTCACTGTCCAGGGCTTCTGAAGGTATTACCCTTATATCCGTGATACTCTTCTTTGTCTCCTTCCCGCATAGAATGTAGTCCACCACTGATTTCCTAGTCAAATCCCTGCTGTACCAAGTAATTTTATTGCTCTCTCTCTCTTCTTGTACCTTGTGTTTCCAACCATTAGCCCATTTAACTTGCACAGTTCCAGCAATCTCTCTCCTTCCTTATTCCTGTTTCCCCATCCTTCACCACCAATCACTTCCTCAAAACCTCTTCTATCAGTTCCGACATGGGCATTAGGTCCCCCATGATATCAGGTTTCTCCCTACTAACTGCTTCTGTAATTCTTCTTCAAACTCGTCCTTCTTGCCTTCTGTGCATCCCACCTGTGGTGCATAGAGTTGCAGAATGTCCAGGTTTCTACCCTTCACTGTGATTCTGGCTCTAATTATTCTATCAGTTACCTTCTTTACTTCCTCCCTCAGCCCTTCTCTCACCACCATTCCTACTCCATTTCTCTTCCCCTCCTCATTTCCTATCCAGTATAGCTGCAAGCCATTTCTTAGTTCTTTTTTTCCTTCCCCTCTCCAGCATATCCACAATCTCCTCCACTCTTCCCGTCAATGTCGTTATGTTCAGAGTTCCAATTCGTAGTCCATTTCCATAGCCAGGTCTGTTTCCTTTAGATCTGCCCTTTCCGAGGCCTGTTCCCATTTTAAAAGCAGTTCAATATCCACTACTGGCTTGCTAGGCCTAACGTAGCTTCACCATAACCCTGGCAAGGGGCCTGTTTTTGGTCTGCGAAATGTATTTTATTTCCCTAAAACCCTCCGGACAAGTCCAGCGAGCCCTCCTATCCGCCACCTGGGACGCGCCAGATAGAGGAACAGGCAAACCCCCACGGGTTTTCTCGTCATGCGTTCTCTAATATTTTTAGTGCTACGCTTACCTTACACCGTATGTTCAAAATTAGTTAAAATATATGAAACTACCAGAGTACGATTGTAGGATAATAATGTTAAATCACAATAGATCTGATTTTTATACAGGGTCCTTTTTTTTTTTTTTTCAGTCTAGCGACATCGGCGCAGCAGCAAAATGCATGCGTAGCCGGTTGACTCATTGCCGAGAGATATAGCGCTGCTATGTTGCTAGATGGACAGGGGCAGATGACCTCGTAGTTCTGCCTCTTAAAACAACAATAACTAACTAGCTAGATGGATAAAAAAGGACTCTGTACTTTTCCTTAATAAGTGAATGATAAAAGAAGTTTCACAATAAATTATACTAAAACTCATTGAATTAATAACACTGTTTACAGAAGATGAACCTACTAACAGTAAGCTACGTTTAAAGAATGGTAGTAAACACAGTAAAATCCTATTCAACGTAAACAATACACCAGCTGTAAGTCTCGTTCTGAGCACTCGAAATAACTCTTCTGTTTGCATTCATCATCATCATCATCATTTCCCCTTATCCAGCTCCTGCCGGGTCGGGGTATTTATGGCACTTCTCCACATTCCTCTTTCCTTCCACCATTCTTCTTCCACGATCTTGTCCCAGTCCAGATTTCTTTTTCTTATGCTGTTCTTCACTGAATCAATCCACCTTGTTCTAGGTCTTCCCCTTGCTCTCTTACCCTTGCACTTTGCCTCCAGCATCTGTCTTGGTATTCTATTTTCCTCCGTTCAGTCTGCATTACCGACTCATTACACCTGCGCTCTTGTGGAAAAGTAGCGAACTCCTACAGCAGTGGCATTACTCCTGAAAGTGTAAGAGCATTAAAAACAGTTCTTTTATACAAATACCCTGGAGAAAGCAAGATTCATCACATTAGAAGCATTCTGTAATAAATACTATTTTACAACCATGTAACTTTTCATCACTTATGACATTTACATTGACTTCTAATTTCTTAAGCTACATCGGTGTAAAATAGGGCTTGTCTTATGGAGAAGATGCTTCTCAGTTTCAATGATAAAATATGTAATGTTCAATAAAAACTCACTTTAAAAGCTAAATGGGTGATATTGAAGGTATTTACGTGATTTGAAAGTGACATTTTATTTTATTTTATTTTATTTTATTTCAGCCATTGTCCTATTTAAAACGTAGATCTTAACTCTCTCTCAATGCTATAAGCAAAGCCTGCCATGAGTGGCCGGCTGACTTTAGCGCCCTCTTAACTCTTATCACCTCGAAAGTGTTGGAAATATTTCCATTTAAGTCTACTTCAACTATTGATCAGATTTTATCCCCTCCCTTTCCGTGTTTATTGGGCTTAACATTTCGTAAGCTTGTAGGTATGAATTTAATAATTCTATAGTCTTCTGAGAAATTTCCTTAATCTTAGTGGACCATCAATGGCTTGAACTGTAACATTGCGATGTGTTCATATTAAAAACTACTTTTTTTCCCCCAGTGAATTAAGAGTATATCACTTGTTGCTTCTGTGTTTGTATTGAACTCTATTATTTCTTTTAAAAGTTGCATTTTCCAACTGTATAAATTCATTTATTCTTATTACATGTTGGGAAGCCTCCGTGGCTTAGGCGGCAGCACGCCGGCCTCTCACCGCTGGGTCCGTGGTTCAAATCCCGGTCACTCCATGTGAGATCTGTGCTGGACAGAACGGAGGCAGACAGGTTTTTCTCCGGGTACTCCGGTTTTCCCTGTCAAAATTTCATTCCAGCAACACTCTCCACTATCATTTCATTTCATCTGTCATTCATTTAATCATTGCCCCAGAGGAGTGCGTCAGGTCTCGGCAGCCGGCACAGTTCATATCCTCGCCGCTAGATGGGGGCTTCATTCATTCCATTCCTGACCCGGTCGGAGACTGGAAGCAGGCTGTGGATTTTCATTTTTCTTATTACATGTTAAGCTTTGTCAAACTATCAGCCTGAAAATAAAGGAAACATTAAGAATTTTGAGGGAAAAAAAAATAAAAAATAAAAATTGACAGTTGAGCATTTAAAGGCCCAGTAAACTCATGAAATAGACTTTGTTTTTAATGAATGTAGTTAGACTTTGAGCAGAAGAGTGTAATGTTGAAATTGAAACTTAAAAAATCTCCGTTGGCTTGCGAGATGTGAAAATCCTAAATTTTAACGTGACATTACTGCTGCCTTACGACAGGCGACTGCACATCACTTCCATCTCTCTCTGTGTTTCTCAGTGGTCAGCACATTGCTTGGAATGAACAGTAATGTCCAGATCAGTGAAGCCATATTAATTTGAACCAAAAGGTAAATCATCTCGACTAGAAAATAAACCACCAGCATGTGTTATGTCGGAAAGACAGGGAAACGCTGACTGGTGTAAGTGTGATCAATGAGAAGTGATGCCCACCGCTATTGAAAGTTTCTGCTGCAAATATAGTGAAACTATTAATGAAATGGGGTAGTTTGAAGTGTGTAATTTTGCATGAAGACTTCCCTAATGTTGTGCTAAATTACAATGTTTTAAATGCCGCACGTTGTCTCCATATGGATAAAACAAATATCCCCTATGTGAGGGAAAGATGGGCTATGAAAACTGTTACCAGGCGTTCCATAGATTCCAGGCTGCTGAGGGGCAAGAACCAGAATTCTTCGATTAATAAATGAATTTAAAAATATTTAGGACATTTTTATGGTAAGTTAGGCATTTTTAAGATGTGATTAAACAAACATTCTGTAGCTCTTGATTACAAGTAAAATAAAGTAAATTCAGGTAAAATATATACTGTACATTAATTATATATTTTATGCACAGTTATTTTGTACAAGTAACAGTGCTATACAACTTTTAAAGCTGATAAGAGCGGGATAAATGGAAGAACGCTCCATCCAGGGCCCTAGGCAATGTTATGCTCCAGCTCTACTGTATATTTACACAATAGGTCATAGTCTTCCTGTGTGAAATGTGTAGAGCATACGAAACTGCCAGATTGGAGAGAAATTAATGCGACTAATTTTTCATACCCGATTCGATGCGTCTCTGTAGATTTCTTTACATTGGGGAAACTGTGAAAACCTACACCTTCTTCCTTCGATGCTTTTGAATTACTTGCGTTGTTGCAACCATACACAATGCAGTAAGCCACTATTTCATGTAGGTATCGTTTACAGTAGCATACCGTAAGTATACGGAACAAAAAGCTGCACTGTCAGATGCTGTTACACCTACTAATTGCGTGCAGGAGGTGGCTCAACAACAGTGACATCACTCACTCAAGCACTGTGGTCATTTCCTGCTTATATCTCCTGAGCAAAATAAAATAATGCTAAAGGGTTTTCAGCACATTAATTGAAATTAAATCTTGAGTTAAGAAAATAGAGCTCCAAAATGAGTTGTCTGGGCCTTTAATATATTACCGGGGAACGGATTTATATGTACCAATAATTCATGAAATACTACATATATATTTAGTTATTTTTATTGAAATATGGAATTATATATGGACTTAAAATTACAAAGAACTATCATTTCTATTTGATATCAAAGTTCAAAGAAGCTGTAGAAAGTAGATATACATGAACCATAATGCTGTACTTCTCATTTTAATACGATCTTTGAAGAACACGCAATATTTTAATCTCTGTTACCAAAACAATGGATCATAAAATGTTCTTATAAGTGCTGGAAGGTGAATCTTCTCCTATTGTCTCTTAAGTACCAATTTATATTGACTGAAACTTCGTTCAACATAAGAAGAGGTAATGGGGGCATATTTAAACTTTGCAACGTCTGCTGGGGTTAAATCCAATGTTAACTTGACACTTAAATCTCCACACATAATTGCAGCAACCTTTTCCATCCTTTCATATCCAGGATTCTTTGAAAGTACAGTGTCCATCTTCATTTTTGCTACGCCTGCAACTTGACCTGTACCATGATTTAGCTGTTCCACAGTTCTATTCACAATTTCGAAACTTTCAGAAAGTGAGAGATGCGAGTTTTGGAGACTTTTGGGTGTTTTTGTGATGCATGAAAAATTATGCTGAATGTAAATCAAGTCATTCCTCACACTTGTGTCACAAACAACTGTTTGTGCAGCTTCAATTGAGGCTACATCTTCGGAGTCCATAGCATGCAGAACGTTCTTAATGGAGTCCATATATTCAGCATAGTATTCAACCGCTTGCAGCCACGTACCCCACCTAGTTAGAACTGACTTATGTGGCAATGGAATTTCTGGGTACATTTCTTTCAAAAGATGAACTCTTTGGGCTTTGAGAAAAACTTTTTCACTGAGGAAATCAATAGTTCTACTTTGGGGTAACTGCCTCTTACCACTTCTGCCACACGATGAAAGGCATGTGCTACACAAGTTAAACGAGTCAACTTGGATATACAACACACAATGCTTCTCCGGTTTTCATCATATAAGGTGCGGCATCACTAATAAAAAGTAACACCTTATCATACTGAACGCCCTGTGGTCAGAGGATACCCATAGCTTCATTGAACAGTTTTACTATAGTTTTGTTATTGCACTTTTCTAGAACATCATAGTGTAAAAGAATCAGTTTACAATAATCTTCACTTAACAAACCAATGATAACGTTGCCAATTAGCCTACCTTCTTTGTCTGTCGTCTCGTCAATGGAAACCCACATCGGACCGTCATTAATTTCTTGTCTTATCTTCTGAACAGTTTCATCATATATGGCTGAAACATAGGTTTTTCCCAACGTTGACTCATCCGGGATAGTTCGGTTAGTATATTTCTCGAGGAATTTCCTGAAGTACTGATTATTCAGTTTGAAGAGAGGGATGTCAGCAGAGATGAGAGCGCGGCAGAGATCGGTGTTGAACTCGGACGCTACACACAAAGTTGATGGTTGTCAGAAACATCTGTCTCAGCTTGGAATTTCATAGTTTGTTAGTCTGATGTTTACTGGTTGAAATGTGTTGTTGCACCAGGAACCTTTGAGTAGATGCCACTGAACATTGACACAAATTACAAAATAATACCTTGCTGTCAGTTGATAAACCATCTTCTTTAAATTCTGTTATGTAACTTTTTAATTTTAAACTGGTTGACTGTGCTACTTTAGGCATCTTGTAACAATGTTAATGTCTTCAATGAATGTCAATAGGCAACTGAAAACACAGCACTTGTAGACATAGCAGTACGTACAAGAACACTACGATCCGTCTCACTGCTAATTCAAACTGTGACTCACTGGTAGGAACTACAGTAGATGGAGGTATTGTGCCATCAAGGGGAATGCCCGAATTATGAAATAATCCGGAAACTACTGGCATATCGTCAATGAATGGGATTTCCTGAGTAACGAAATTATGGGACAGACATAGTCGATGTTATGTGTGATTCTGATGCTCAGCTGATCTCACCTCTTCCGGGTTCACTCATCTCTCTTTCACCACACCGTTTATCACCTTACCTTATCAACTCAGGCGTGGACAGGTGTGATGATGAGTTGCACCCCAGTTAAAATATCAAATGTTTCTCCGTTATTGACAGGACTGCTAATTTAATCGAATTTAATACTTTTTTGCTGAAATATGGTCTGTATTGACCTTAATGACTAAGAATATGGAACATTATGTGCTAAACTCCAAAATATGGAAAAATATGGAAAATAAATACTCCATTTTTCAACTCCACACGCCATGATTTGTAAAGATAATACAAAATATAATTAAGTTTAAGCTTCACAAAGAGATACGTACTGTATTTACATATAAATCCGTTCCCTGTATATTAGTCCAGTCAAATTAGACCAAAGATGATGCGTTTGCTGCATTAAATCATGTAGTTCCAAATGTTTCGGGAATGTGTCGGGGAGGTCCCTGAACAACACCTAATAAAGTCCCGTCAATTTCAGGTGCCGTGGGCTTAAAGCCCCCCCCCCCCCCCTTTTTTTTTGTTTTGGCCGCATAACTCTAATACGGTGCGTCGCACAGAAATTTTTATACTTTTTAAACTTAAAGGAAATTTAATGCCCTACAAAATGGTATAATTACATGTATCTTTATGTGTTACTGTCTCCGAGATATGAGCCGGTGAACATGGAACATTTGAAGAAAAATGTGTAGCGCCTCAAGTTTCTCGTCTAACTTGCCCTTCCAATCTGTTTGCCTTAGTTTTTACAGGAAACTAGTAGGGAAGGAAGTTGTAGAGCATTAAATTTCCTTCAAGAATATGTATACTTATGCTAATTTATCTTCGATCTGTCGATCGTTTGAGCGTTTTGACGTATGGGGGTCGATTTTGAGATTTTGCTAGTGAACTGCTCATTATTTTACTTCCGTTTTCAACGGCGTTAACACTCGGTATTCCGTTATTTGTTGATTATGAAAACATAAATGGTATTCATTACTCATATAACTAATATATATATATGAAAGTATGTGTGTCGACTGTTAATTTGGAACACTAATAAACACTAAAAATCTAGCTTAGGCCTTTCAAACGGCAAATATTTTTTTTCATGTCCTTTTAATATGCATGTATAAGACTCATCCCCATCTGAGATAGGAAGTACTTAATGCACTGTGTACATACTATTGAGATACGTAGGCCTAAGTTTATTATGATAATGTATCCTATGATACTGGGAGATAGTAAAGACAGAGACGGCGAAACATCGAATTAAAAACCGTCTAGTGTGGTCATCAGACGACCTAAACGGAAGAAATAATACTATTCCGGGATATCTGATGACCCAGGAAAGGAAATTATCTTTTGGAATATGAGATACCATGGGATAGGCCTAAGTGACTGATCCCTTTCCCAATCCGGTACGGTTGAAAACTCCAGAGATTTTCATAGATCGTGGCTATTTCAACTGATACACCAATGGCTGGAGTGTGGTCTGATATGGCGATTGAAGTGACACTGATGTGTGATGTGAAAAGTGAAGGGGGACTAACACGAGGGAGAGGCATGAGTGATTCTATGTTGGCGAAATGGGTTGGAGGGGCTCGTACAGGTACACCCATATGTTCTTCACTAAGCTTAGAGCAGTTTGCCGGCATACATTCTGTAAGTGGAGAACAGCATGTCTACTATTGAGCATTACGAATGAGCCGAGATGACCAAGACAGAAGAAAGTTTGCATAGTAGTTGGCTGATCACCGATCACCCGCCTTTTGCTGTTCGTGATTTTTTGATGTCCTTTTCAACCGGAGTAATAGGACCCAGCAACATCAACTGTTACCAAGCATTGGAAATCGGAACCCATACAAAGAAGACTTTTGTTGGAAGTAACTTTGCAGAAATTGAGCAGTGTAAGAAAAACGCAGTAGTCTCTTTGGCTGCTATGAGCAACACTATCAAACTGGACAATGAAGTAGTGGTGGTCGAGCCTTTAATGATTTTCCAGAGAACCGTAATTAACAAGAAAACTGAAGGGGATGAAGAGGAGCTGTTGAAGTGTCGGTTAGCCCCATATCCCACGACTCTTTATGACGAAGGGATCATGAGGAAACCGAAAAAGTCCACTCTCTACGATGCCTTTCCTTCATGCAGTCAAATAACAACCCTGAAGAACTGTTTCGCGGTAATCGATGGTGGCTTTCTTCTTCATATGGTAAAGTGGAACAACCACACTTAAGTTCATGTCCATCTGAAACAAATATGTATCTTACGTTATCAACTATTACTGCTACAACTCTGCTGTTGTGTTTGACGATGAAGACACAAGTTCCACGAAAAGAGGCGAACAACATCGGAGAGCATCAAGTAAAACATCAGTGGATACAGACTTTGATGAGAACATGGTGGCTACTGTTCAGCAGGAAAACTTCCTTTCCAACGAATGGAACAATATTAAGCTGATAACTATGTTAGCGCATGCCTGGGGTGCAAAAGGTATACAATTCACCATAGCCAAAGGAGACGCTGACTGCAGCATTGTCAGGCGTGAATTGAAAATGCCCCTCATTCAACTGTGGTGGTAGTTGTCGAGGACGTAGACCTGCTCGTCTTACTCATGGCACTCGCACCACGAGACACGAATGTCCTTTTCATGAAGCCTGGACGAGGCAACACAGATGAGTCTGTACTCCTCCCAACAACTTCAGGCCTTGCCATTCTGTCAGTACATTCTATTAATCCATGGCTTCACTGGATGTGATACCACTTCTGCTATTTTTGGGAAAAGTAAAACAAATCAAATGTTTGGAGCGGTATCCTAACGAAACCAAAAGCATCGCTGAAGTTTTTATGGCTCCACGTCCACGCCAGAAGACATCGATGAAGCTAGGGAACAAAATATGTTCCTACTGATGTATTCGACACCACTCCACGAGCATGACCTCAATTATCACAGGTACATTCCATTTTGTGTTGCATGTACTAACTTTGTTGAAGAATACTGTTTGATAAATAAATATTCTATTCTCTTATGTTCTATTCACACGTACATGTGCTTCGTCAAATCATCAGCCAAGATGAAAGCAAACTTGTCTTCAGTGCCACCAACCTGCTCTATATAACTCGTGCAGTGTGTTTCTACAGGTTCAACACAACAAATTGTAATTGAACGTCAAATTTGTCCAGCAAGTACATTTATTTTAATTTTAAGAGGGTAACAGTGGTGTTAATTTAAAAAATAAAATGTCACTTATAAACTTTTAATTTTGAAAAGAATATAAACACCAGATAAAACAAACTTTTCAGAACATATATATATATATTTATTCCGATGGGCTGGACCGTAAATTATTAGATCTTGATCATTGTCATTCCCATAAAAATGAAATTGTTTTCCAAAAATTTGGGCTCCCCCAAAATATAATCGTAGATAAGCCACTGCGTTCATATACTTTCTAGGTATATATTATTAGTTATATGGTTGATAATACCATCTATGTTTACATAATCAATACATAACGTGATGTAGAGAGTTAAAGCCATTGAAAACTGAAGTAAAATAATGAGCAGTTCACTAGCAAAATCTCGAAACAGACCCCGTTATGTCAAAACGCTCTAACGTTTGACTGGTCGAAGATAAATTAGCGTAAGTATATATATTCGGGAAGGAAATTTAATACTCTTTGACTTCCTTCCCCACGAGTTTCCTGTAAAATGGAAGGCAAAGGGATTGGACAGGTAAGTTTGACGAGAAACGAGAGGCGCTTCACATTTTTCTGAAATTATTTTATGTTCACCGGCTCATATCTCGGAGACGGTAACACACAGAGATAAATATGAATACACCATTTTGTAGGGAATTTAATTACCTTTAAGTTTGAAAAGTATAAATATTTCTGTGCCACGCACCGTTCTCAAGTTATGCGCCAAAAACTAAGAGCCCCCTTCTGCCCCCCCCCCCCCCCCCGGCACCTGATATTGATGGGACTTTATTAGGTGTTGTTCCGGGGACCTCCCCCTACACATTCCTGAAACATTTGGAACTACATGATTTAATGCAGCAAACATTCCTAATTTGACTGGACTAATATTACTATAGTTCATAGGCTATTATGGACTGCGATTTGTATCCCAAATAATAAAAAGGTCTGTATTCTGCTACCAGGATAATTCCTTTTCCAGCTGACCTATTGGGGAGTTTAATGATAATAATAATAATAATAATAATAATAATAATAATAATAATAATAAAGGTCTGTTTTTCAATCTTTGGGTAGAAGTGATAGGCAGTAACCCCCAGAGTAAACATGTCCATAACACCTTCAATATGCAAAACATATTTTCCAATGCAGAGTTACTCCTTGGCTACTGCCTGTCAGTAATTGCTGAATGGCAACAGTGCACTCTAATTTATTTTGTGCAGGTTTTGTCATTGATCGATATTGAATTCTGTCAGGTGAACTGGCAAAAAGTCTTTGCTGTTCTCTAATAAATCTACAAAGCATATGGGCCCAACAATTCTCGTGGTTCCTAAATGATATTGTGCTTCAGTATGAAATAAAGTAACTCATTGACGATATCGGTATTATGTTTGTTGCCGCTATCAGCAAAATATAATCAGTATATTATTATCGGAACTCCATGTGCTAATTGACTTTACAAACTGTTCTTCAAATTAAATTTAAAACCCAATTCAATGCTGGGGCGTTATCAAAAATAGGAAAATTTTAAAGGAGCCTAAAATAACACTTATAATATTTATTAAGTGGCAGCAAGTCACTGTCTTGTCCATATCTGGTACAACAGTCATGGCCCTGGAGTTAGTGTGATGGATTCTAGATTGAGTAGTCCCGGGTTTGAGATGCATCTAGGGAGGGTATGTTTATTTTTAACATATCAATGTAATGGATCATTTTTGTAATGAGACCCCCGATTTAAAAGAATCCACACAACATAATGACTAATCTATTTTTTATTACTTTTTGTTGTCGCAATAAGCAGTAAAAGGCGGAGTTGGTTTTAATTGTGTCGATTGTCATTAGTGTATGCATGTCTACCCCTTATTATTCCTATTTTCAACGGGGTCGGGGGTGAGATGCGATGAAAGCCTATGTGGCGGATGGTTTTTACAGCCAGATGCCCTTCCTGACGTCAACCTTATGAAGGAGTTAGAGGTGAAATGAATGATGATTAATGAAAATGGGCAATGATGTGGAAGGAAGCGGCGGTGGCCTGTCAGAAGTTCCCGTCCCAGCATTTGCCTGGAGTTGAAAATGGGAAACCACGGAAAACCATTATTGTCATTAGTGGGGTCCGGATGTTGATGCCGTAAAAAAAGTAAAAAAAATGCACTTAAAATTGACTATAATAAAGGACCTAAAAATTCGAAAAATGCACTATAAAATGGAGAAAATGATCTTATAATAATAAACTCACCAATATTTCTAAACTGACATCTTAAGCTCAAACTGAAAAGTCAATCAAAATAGATTTCTATTACTTACCAAAGGTTTATGTTCACTTTAGTCTGAGTTTCACTGCACTACAAATGTCATTCTGATGTTGTCAAATGTAAATGATGTGCGGTTATCAGCCAACAAGTTTCTATATCTCGAAAAGCTGCGTTCAACATCAACTGATGTGATCGGAGCATACTTGAACCGAGGAAGTTAGTTTGCTGCTAAAGCTCCTCAATCTCATCCATCAATAGTTTTCACCAGAAAGAATGTCTGAGATTGTGCACAATCTTTTATATCTGGTTTTTTTTTTGTCCAGCACTTTTTTCAGTTTTGATGCAATACCCGCAGCAATTTCGCCAAGTTTCCACCCAGTTGATTAAGGAAATGGAATCAATATTTCAATATTTTAAATTATCTTGTATCAGCTACTAGCTTTTTCTTAACTCTGAGAGACCTAACTCCCTCATATAAAGCTGTAACATGACTAAATTGGAAAAATATGACCTTATAAGGCCGATTTCTCTAAAGTGAGACAAAAAAACTGCAAACTTTAAAAAGTGCTCTTAAATTGGAAAAATAGCACCAAAAAATGCAAAAAGATGCAAAATATTTGAAGACTGGGTAGCCCGTCCGGAGTTTCTATGTACTTCAGCATTGTTATAGACAGCTCGGTAAAAAGATGACATGTCATCAACATCCGGGCCCTAGTCATTAGTATAAATACCTAATGATATAGGTTGTCTTTGACATTTTAGATGTGGGTGCTTCCAGGCTAATAAAACATAAATGATACCAAATGGCAGCATAACAAAGCCTGTAACCTATTAGGTGGCAAGATTATCCAGCACTTTTAGCACTAAATAAATATTGCCTGCCAGATGGCCATTTTATTCCTGTTTGTAGCACTGCCTAGTGAATGAAAATCTCTATGGCATTTACCGGACAAGTTTTGCTGGGACTACACTAATCCAAACTTTACCCAATTGCTGTACTGAAAACCAGACCCCTAAAGAGGAATAAACCTAACATTCACATCTTTGTTTGAAGATAATGCTTGCAAATGTTAAATCGTTTAAAATTTGAAATTTACTCTTGGCTCTAAAGAAATGTCATTTTATTTTCGGAATTATGTGATCATTGGAGTGAGAGAGAAGTAGGAACCAAGAAACTAACCTTCAGTGCATCTAGTAAGTGTATATTAGAATTAGTGATGTTTTGTTCTCCTATCACTCACTCAATAAGATTAATTAATCTCTGTTTCTGATGTAATCTATTGTTTACTCCAAACCCTTTGTTCACCAGTGTGTCAAGTTATTTCCTTATTTGCTTATTTATTTCACTTTTGGTTTGCTTATCTTATTTGTTTCATTGTGTACACTTATAGGATTTCTACTTCAATTTAGATTAATGCTTGCTATGTCTGGATGTTGTGGTATAATCTTGTACATATTATTTGGATGTTTTATTTTTTTCAATTTTTATTATCATTCCTTAATTAGGAATTTGCCCCAGCAGACTTTCAGCATGCTTTATTTTCTTCTATTTTTATTATTATTATTTTGTTTTTTCCCCTGCTTACCATTAGTTGTTACTAGTTATTTGTTTTGGACTGAGCGAGCACTTGCTCTATTTGTAGAGAAACGATGGAACCGGACCTGAAGACGCTGTGGTTACCGAGCAACCCAAATCCTCTGACAATCAGGTGCAGTGATAAAAAAATTATATTTAATTAGTTTACTCACAGAGAAGCTATTCTCAGATACGTGACTGCATAAATTAGAGATTCTTTTAGAATTATGAACCAATGTACCGACGTGTTCGTGCTAAATTTATATAAAATTGACGTAAAGAATAATCATTGCTTAATTTTGCTGAAGTTGTTTGTCATTTTGTGATATTAATATTTTCGTACATTTACATTTTGCTAAGAAAGTGATGACTTGAAACTAGTGCTGTTCAAGTAATCTCATAAATATTTATGTACACATAAAATGTACAAAGTCATCTGTAACATGGTTGAAAATTATTGCATTTAAATTAATTCTCTATTCAGCTATACCCTTATTTCTTAAGGTACCATATCCAGTTCCCAATACAAAACAAAAAGATCAATGAAGTGCAAATATATTTCATAAGTATGGGCTTCGGCAGTATTCGGGGATTTCATGGGAAGTATAAAGGTTAGAAATAATGTATGAGCTATATGGATTTTAAATAGATAATCCTTATAGTGGTTTATTAGAATTGTTAAGGTTTCATTCTGGAGTTATATTCTGAAGGTAGGCCTGCATTTTTCTAAATAGGCTACAAGTGCATCCTTAGTACCAATTATTTCCCAATCCCAACTTGTTAATTCCCTGTAGCATTTGTAGGTAAAGATGTTCCAGAAACTGTAATTCTAAGGGCAGATGACCTTGTAGTTCCACCCCTTAAAACAATAACTAACTAAACTGTAATTCTCTCTAAAAAATACTGTCACGTTAAAGATCCCCATTGGGGCAAAATTCCAGCACCCCGGCATCTCTAAAAGTCACAGTAGTTAAAAAGGATGCAAGACCAATAACATTATTATCTCTCTAATAAAATTCACTTCAATAGATTGAATATTCAATTCTGATTATGTTGACTGATGGTTAAGCGGTTGTTTACGTTAAATGTAGGTGAAGGTTTTGATTTTTCCTGTTAAGTTTAGTTAAGAATCAACATACAACCTGTGACAAAATAGTTCGGTGAATAGTCCTGTACTATCAACATAGATGAACAATGCACTACTGTGACCCTACTGTCCTTCGAAATAGTCCCCTCCCGTAAATATGCAATGCTGAGATTGGCGATACATGTCCTGGAAACTTTGCAAGAAGGCGTCCTTTGGGATGGTGTTCCAAAGACTCGTCATGTTTCGTTCGGTGAGTAAAGTCAGAAACGGTCGACCTGGCAACATGTAAGACCTGTTAAACACGGTGAGTTTTTAGAAAGATGAATTTATGCAACCTACCATGCACACCTGTTCGGCAGGTTGCAGTGAGAAGGATGAATTAATGCAACATACCATGCACACCTGTTCGGCGCGTGGCAGTGAGAAGGGTGAATGTTCTGTGGAATGGAATGGCTCTGAAAACCATTGTCACGTGGGACGAGACCTGGTGTCTGAGGTACGACCCCGAAGTCAAGCGTCAAAGTATGGAATGGCGGGGTCCAGTGTCACCGAAAAGTCCTAAAGAGCCAGAGGTTTTTGGACATTTCGGACATCCAACGTAATGTGACGACCCAACTGAACGCTATCCGTAAAGAGTTTCCAGGACTTGTACAGATATTCTCATAAGTGCATAACCATCCACGGGGAATACTTTGAAGGACAGTAACTGCTATTTCAGGTAAGCCAACAATCCGTTCGTAATATAGACCCATTCACCGAACTTTTGGGTCAGAGGTTGTATAATAGAAACAAAGGCCAGATTTATATTAAATACTAAGCTGAAATGTGTTCTTTTTTTATTACTTGCTAACGATTGAACAACAGAATGTGATTACGTTCAATTAATTTTACTATCTTTTGTGTGCCATGCTGTTCTTTTTCTTTTATCATGCCTATATCATAACATTGTATTTCATGGTCTCTTGTAATTCTGCATGGACTGGATTGTGTGCTTGCATGCTCATGTGCTATGTTTAAATTTTGATAGTGCTATTAGAACAGTTATTGCATCATTCAGACATGGGCTGCATGCCGCCCCCCCCCCCCCCCCCCATTCAGTCGTCGACTGCATATCAGTTGCCATCTTGTCCACCTGCCTGTGAAGCATATTCCAGTGATTCCCTGTGCATTGTTGTCGGATGCTATTTCTATAAAACATCTTAAGCTGATCTAGGTTCTCTGCTTCATGATTTTTCAGTATGGAAATAGTCAGTGGATTTACTGGCACGTTAAAGATCCCCTTCGGGGCAAAATTCCGGCACCCCGGCGTCTCTAAAAGACAGTGTAGTTAAAAGGGACGTAAACCCAATAACATTATTATTATTAGTATGGAAATAATTATGAATCATCATTCTACTTTCCCATTCATTTATGATACATCAATAGAATTTATTTAGTTATACTTGAACATGCCTATACGCGAAACTTCAAGAGTGCAGGTGAGTAATGAGAGTTTACACATACTGTATTTACTTGGAAATATTTGACTTTTATTTTAGTGGCAGATGACCTTGATGTTTCACCCCTTATAACAACCACCACTATTTTTAGTCAAGCTTACTTCTATTAAGTTATACATTTAGATTTAACAGTCGGTATGGATACAGGGTTAGTCACTGAAGTAGTCTCCATAAATTATCTTCTGATCAGTTGAAAAATCTGTATTGTTTCACCCAGATAAATTGTAATTAGGGGTTCAAAATAATGTGAAACCGATTCCAATTTCATTATTAATTACAGAGATAGCAATGTTAACTTTTCTAAAAATAAAAATAATAATTAAATCAGTCGGCAGCATGGCAGTTCTTGAGCAGTTATTCAGTGAAGTGGCTCTTCATGCATTAGAGTGTTCAATACAAATGTTTCAGAACCAATTATGAGGCATATAGGCTTATTAGTTGTATTAGCAATTCCAAGTAATGTTAACACTTCTTTATATTGTTGTGCTTAAATTACTGGTCAGTTTTTTCCTTGTTTAATAAGTTTTTATTAGGTATATACCTGTTTTTTTGAGCATGGTATTCTTTGCCATTGGCAGTCTTTACTGGCAGAAAGAAAATTAATATTAATATATTTTTAAGAAAATAACTGCCTTGATTAATGCCCTAAGATATTTTATTTATTACTGCTAGGAGACGGTTGTTAAGTCCTCTTTTTTTTTCCTTTTGCAATTAAATAATATGCAGTAGGTAAAAATCAGTTGCAGGTTTATGTCAAGGAGAAATAATATATTATGTTGGATTATTTTCCATTTTCAATGATTTTGGCTGAGTCATTATTTTTTATCTTTTAATTGTCAATTTTAGTTTTTTTCTTGTTCATTTTAGATCATAGTAAAATAATGTTTTTCAAGCATACACTTCAGGTTGTTCAACATATTTCACATTCAAGTAAAACAACTAGAGACCACCTCGTGGTGTAATGGCAAGCATTCTTGGCTGTTGAGGCCTGGGTTTGATTCCAGCTATGCAAAGAAATTTAATTCTGGTCTGAGGTCTGGAACAGAGTACACTGAGCCTCATGAGGCAAAACTGAGAAGAGGTGGGTTCAATTCCTACCTGAGGCAATTGTTGGGATGGTTCCTAACTGAAGGCCACAGCCGCCTCCTTCCCAATCCTCTCCTGAAATACAAATACACACACTAATATAGCCATCACAATAACACAGGGTATCAGACAAAATTCCACACCCAAGTACACAGGGCTGAATGACTATGATGCCCAAGCCTCTCAAATGATACAACATAAAACAACTACAAGTAATTAGGGTATGAGGAAGGGCTGTACCGATTTCTATTAACTGTTCAACAGATGCATCAGGCATATGATATAACACTTAATGAAGAAAGAAGTATTTAATGTTAACTGAGGAACATCAATCCTGTTTTAATACAAATAAAATTAATGACATTACTGTATGTTCCTGCATTAAACTACTTAAAATTCTGTTCCTACCTGTTATATCCTCCAGCAATACTATGTGACTTGTGTGGACGCTTGTTCTATGCCAGGATTGGACTCTTTAGTCACCGTAAACACATCCACAAACTGGACTGAAGGAAGATGATTTATACTCGGATTAAAGTTAAAGCCGATGATGATCTGGAAGGGTATTATTTTAAATTATATTTCATAAATAGGGTTCTGAATTAAGTAAAATATTTAAAATAATACAAGGCGTGAGTACCGTTTTGATGTATTAAAAACCAAATGCAATTTTCTAAACAATTCTATTATTGCATCGAAGCCTGTATCTTAAACTACTTCTCAGCATAATGTGCACGCATATTTAAGGCCTTATCATGAAACCAGCTTCTGAATTCCGTCCTAATAGGAGATGCTGTCTGATGTACCAGCCACTGCAGCATGGCCGTTTTTTGGTAATCATCATTGTGGTGCTGATCTTTAAAATGCTTTCTCAAGTGCAGGAACGAGTGTTAGTGACTAGGCACTAGGTTAGGGGTATACGGAGGATGATCAAATTGTTCCCAACCAAATGAAGCGATACGGTCTTGGATTCGATTAGACATGTGAGGGTGAGCATTTTCTTGAAGCCAAAGAATCCCTTTTTTGAGCATGTCACACAGTTTGTTTTGGATTGCACGATGGAATTTACATAAGGTCTCACAATAAGTCTCTTACCCTCTCTTGGCAAATTCATTAACCTATTAGGTTCAAATTAATCGGAATAATACCTTTAAGATTTTCTAAGAGCTAATATGCCCTCCTTTCTGTTTCACAACTTCCTTTCACACGATTTGGCAATGTTTCCACAAGCTTTGAGCAAATATTTTTCAGTTCATCATGAAAGTCTCTACATGCATATTTTTGTGGAAGTCTATTTTTGCATCTCCTTTTCTATACCCCTCACCTGTAAATCGTTACAAACACTGTAACTAATACCTCCTAGGTTTACCTCTGCTTCTCTAGTCCTGCCAAATTCTTCCCACTTTCTCATCACATGAATACCAACATCTGAGTCGGCTCATACGAACAACCTATTTATACTAACTTCATCTAACATATTCTTTTCTAAGTTAGCCTTTGCCTCTTCATTATTCGTACCCTCCTGCGTTTGCTCCCATCTATTTGTCCTGGCAATAGTTCATGTTGCCCTGAATCCACTCCCCTACAGCAAGGTTGGTCTAAATACATAGAATTTCGTTGCTTCACTAACTTTTTTTTTTTTGCAGAATACTGTAGACCACAAATTACCCCATTGGCTTTTCTACACCTATCACTCTACTACCATCTCGACAGAAGACGCAGCCCAAGTATAATTCCGTTGCGTTACGGATCCCCACCAGCGAGTAAGGCAGGTGCTCGTGTTTGATCTTCCATCCCCTTACAAGGGCTTCTCGTCCGGCAGGAGGGCTATTTTATGAAGTCGGTGGACTTTACACAGAAGTTGGGTTTAAAGATTCCAGTCCCCGGAGTTCTTGAGAATCAAGCCTGGAAAGTAACACACTAAAGAATCCTGAATTGAGCATATAAACGTTCCGCAGCTAAGTACCAGTAGTTCAGTGCCTGCGTGTGATACTCGACCGAGCACCAGTAGTTTAGTGCCCGCGCATTATACTCGACCGAGCACCAGTGGTTTCCGCAAAGAAAAGAAAGGCGACTAAAACTTTATATAAACAGTCAATGGCTGGTATGTAACGCCTGAGAGTACATTACGAATAACAATTTGAGCAAGGGTTATGCTTCGGAGACTGCAAAAATTTTGAATCTTGACTGGAAAACTATTAGGAAAATCATACAAAGAGGTCTCAAAACTCAAAAAAGAAAGTAGTAATAATAGGATTACTTTTAACAAAATTGATGATTTTTGCTGTGACTTCGCGAGAAGCAAAGTGTAGAAGTTCTATACTAAAGGTAAGCCACCAACTGTAGAGGAACTATTGATGCTTCTTTAAAGTGTGTGCGAGTTTCCTTATGAAAAAACTACTCTGCCACAGCTTTTAATAAAACTTTGATTTTGTTTCCGGATTCTAAGGAAAAATCAGACTGTAGTGGAATCTGCCAGAATAGTAGCTTGGCGATATATGCTGCTCAAAAAAATTAAAGCACCACTTTTTTCAAAGGCCACCAAATTTTGAAAAGTTGACCGCACAAGCTCGAAATCTCTGTATGATGTTTGTCCTGACGCCTACCAAGCATATGCTTCAGCACAACTCCCCAACTTGAGTAGTTTCGGGGTAGCGCCCCGAAAACCAGGCCATTTTCGAAAACCGCAAATTGAAGTTTGCGAAAAACGCTGTAGGACTTGTCGCAGGTTGCCAAAGCAGTCGAAAATGAATCAGTCTTGCTCTTAAAGGTTCCACAAACACGTTGAAATCGTTACATTTGACGTTTGAGTATTTTCAACCCCCTTCATCATTCCCTAAACATGGACTACCATTGGGGGCATCTGAGAAGGTACCGGGTGTGCTTAACCACCTGAAAACCTGCACTCCGGCAAAGTTCACCCCTCCTAACACCCTCGACAGGCATGGGACCAAACCACCCCATCTTGATTCACCCCTAAGGAAGGTTTAAATCGAGATGTTGATCAGTGCTGCTAATGGGGGGGGGTCTTCCCCTAACGTTTCAAAAAAGGAGCTGTGCCTGTGTCACTACCCTTTTCCTTGCTACCCCCCGTTTGTATGATTTTTCGAATCGGGCCCTTTTTAAGGGCTGAAACGAGGTCTTAATCGCTGAAAGGGCTGTAAAGGTCCTTAGAAGTAGTGGTGACACGAAATCAACCCCTTCCGATGGTTGGTTGTCATTCCGTCCCCCAAACTTAAAATTTTTGCACCCTCAACCCTCCTTGTCTGGACGTGTAACGCGTCATGGCAGAGTTTTCAGAGTTGGATGAAAATGAAGCTTATGGCCTGCAATCGAGCCCAAAACAGCAGGTAGGATGGAAATTCATCGGTAGGGTGGGAAATGGAACCAAAAAGTTTTCAAAAAAGTTAACAGCCTCTAGTAAGTACACCCATGCATAGGCAACCCACATCACGTCATTTTTCTCCCATTTCCAACCTTTGTAACCTATTGCCGATCATAGGCAACCCGCGTGCACGGACGTGACTCTGAAAACTCTGCCATGACGCGTTACGCGTCCAGACAGGGAGGGTTGAGGGTGCAAAAATTTCAAGTTTGGGGGACGGAATGTCAATTAACAATCGGAAGGGGGTTGATTTCGTGTCACCACTACTTCTAAGGACCTTTCAGCGATTAAGACCTCGTTTCAGCCCTTAAAAAGGGCCCGATTCGAAAAATCATACAAACGGGGGTAGCAGGGGAAGAGGTGGTGACATAGGCACAGCTCCTTTTTTGAAAGGTTAGGGGAAGACCCCCCTTTCACAGCACTGATGAAACATCTCGATTAAAACCTTTTTAGGGGTGAATCGAGAGGGGTGGTTTGGTCCCATGCCAGTTGAGGGTGTTGGTGGGGGGGGAACATTGCCGGAGGTCTTAAGAACTTACTGCAATCAGCAACTGAGGACGGTGTGCAGTAAACACACTCCGTACCTTCTCCGACGCCCCCATTGGTAGTCCATGTTTAGGGGATGATGAAAGGGGTTGAAAATGCCCAAACGTCAAATGTAACGATTTCAATGTGTTTGTGGAACCTTTAAGCGCAAGACTCATTCATTTTCAACTGCTTAGGCAACCTGCGACAAGTCCTACAGCGTTTTCCGCAAACTTCAATTTGCGGTTTTCGAAAATGGGCTGGTTTTCGGGGCGCTACCCCGAAACTACTCAAGTTGGGGAGTTGTGCTGAAGCATATGCTTGGTGGGCGTCAGGACAGACGTCATACTGAGATTTCGAGCTTGTGCGGTCAATGTTTCAAAATTTGGTGGCCTTTGAAAAAAGTGGTGCTTTAATTTTTTTAGCAGTTTAGATTCATAGACTGTCTCCGTAAGTTGCGTTCTGAAGGGTGGGAAGTTGTCTATCTAGATCAAATTTTACGTGACACCTATGACATTATTTTGAAAGGATAAACCTGAGAAAGAATGGTCCACCCAGTCAGCACTTATTTAAATTATCAGTACAGACCAACAATGACCCATGATATTGTGAAGAAGGGTGGGTTGATGGAACATGTCATTTTATATTGATGGCACCAACATTGCGTGGCAAGCTTATTATGGTGTTCAATGCAGAGGCAGTGAAGGCTGGGTGGAGAACTGCTGATGTAGCTGATGTGTTGGCATGTCGGGAAACTCGGGGCACAAAGCCAAAAGATACACTTGGGTAGTTGTTTTGTCGTCCATGATCAGTCTTTTGTCTTAAAAATAAATGCTTATATTTTAAAATGGTTCACACAAAATGTGGCAACTATGTCATGCAGCCCCTTTAACCACGAGGATATGCTGAATACATCTCTTGTCCTTCCCCATACTACCATCCTGAGAGAATACACAGCCCAAATTCTTAAAATTGTCCACCTGATCTGCTCCAATTTAGTTCCTCTTATCTCGCATTCTATTTTCTTGCATTTCTTTCCTACACACATAACCTTAGTATTTTAAACACTGAATTTCATACCATATTCCCTACATTTCTGTTCAAGTTCTAACAAGTTCACTTATAAGCTTTCTACAGAATCTGCCATAACAACCAGGTCATCGGCATAAGCCAGACTGCTTATCTGGTTTCCACCTAACTGAATCCTGCCCAGCCAGCTTATGCCCTTCAGGAAATTACGTGTAATGATGAAAGTTTACAGCCTTTCTCACTCCTGTAACAACTTTTAACTAAGAATTCGTCCTGCCATCAACTCATACTGCAGCCTGATGATCAACCTAAATACTGTTAGTTGCCTCTAGCAACCTTCGCTAGATACCATAATCTCTTGGAGGAGATTTTTCCCTTGGTACGGTACTCTATCGTATGCCTTCTCTAGATCTTCAAAATAAAACTGTCTATTTCTCTCGTTGCATTCCTTTGCAATTTGGCACATACTGGCATTTTGGATAATTCTGGGGAAACTTGTTACAGATGCCAAGTAAGCAGTGTGAAGATGGCAAGAATACTTCAAAAACTTAATAACAAGGGAACGGATTGCAGTGTAAAATTCTAATCTGGTTGAAATTTAGTACACAATATTCCTACTAAGTTGTACAATGACGTAGTGAAAACCGCACAGGCCACTTTCAATTTTGAATGCCGAAAACCTGTCGGGCGACAGCATGAGCGAAGAGGTGGGAAGAGGTAAAGCTGCATTGAATTCCCCACCTTCCACCTTCCCTTCATCCCATCCCTCCCTTATCAGTTAACTAAAAAGTTACTTCAAAAGTGGTTACAAGGCATTTATTTTCAAACTGTACCAGATGACAGTGTTTTACTCTTGGATTCGTGGACAGCACAAAGTGAAGCAAATATGTATTAGCATCAAAACCCGCCAACAAAACTATTATTGTTACAACTATTCCCCAGGGAACTACTGGAATGGTTCAGTCGTTAGATGTGCTTGGTTTTATTTGTTCGTTTTTTTAAATGACCTGATAGTATTATGTAATTTTGATATTACCATTCAATTGCGCATGAATATTTTAAAAACCCAAGCATTGACCACAATCAACTATCTTCTCCACAGTTTCGTAACATGTGGAATTATAGTTCGTACAAATCTGGTTATATTGAACCACATTGACCACTCTTTTTTGTAAGCATCCACTAGGATTACGAAAAGTAAAAGAAGAAAAAAATGAATGGTCATTTCAATTATTAACAGTATGACCAAGCGCAAAACATCACGTTATGTTGCATTTTTTACTCTAATCGAGAGGGTAGAAGAGTGAGGGGGAATGTTTAAGGTGGGGAATGCAACGCAGCACGGCAGGTCTCTGCCTGGTGGCCGGGAGCCATCGCGTGCTGCTAGGATTTAAGGTCAGTTTTACCTCTTCCCACCTCCTCCCTCATGTCGTCGCCCGGCAGGTTTTCGGCGTTCAAAATTGAAATTGGCCCGTGCGGTTTCCACTAAGTCATTGTACAGTTTTGTAGGAATAGTGTGTACTAAATTTCAACCAGATTAGAATTTTACACCGCAATCCGTTCCCCTGTAAGTATAAATGGAAACTCATCTGGCAATGTGGCAGATATTTTGACTCCGCAGGATTAGAATGAGGACAGTAACAGAATCACGGCTGAGGTTCTTGGCATCCCCATTGTGGTCCAAGGCCACATTGGTTTTCATCCATCTTACTCTCTACGATGCCCGAGTACATTTAGCCTGGGGCATTAATCAAATAAATACCTCTACGTATAATATTGTTGCTATCTTTCCTGTTACTGCTTTTGTCCAGTCTGTGGGTACCTTAGTTTAATCCCATACCAGGATACCTATGCAACGCTTTCATCCCTACCTTCCCACTATATTTCACCATTTCTAGCTGAATTTCATTTAAACCTGCTGCTTTGTGTCATTGTAGGTTACTTACCATCCTCTCTACTTCCTCTACTTTCCATTTACATTAAGTATTCCTTCCATCTTCCCAATGCTTACTTGGCATCTACAATGAGTCTCCCAGAATTATCCAAACCGCTGCTCATTTCCCCCCCCCCCCCCCTCAATTACTAAGATTTTTTTAACGCTCCAAAAATCCTTTCCTGCTGCCCGACCTAATGTTTCCAATTTTCTACCATGATTTTCTTTTACACTCGACTATTATTAGTTTGGCTCTATTCCTTTTCACTACATAATGCTCCCTGTCAGATTCCTAGTTGGGAGCAATTATTGGTAAGCCTTCTTTTTACTTTCACAAAGCAGACTTCAGTATGTCATTCCACCAGGATTTGTGTTATTTTCTGTCTTTACATACATGCCTTTGCTACAACTTCTAATACTGTGTCCCAGTATCCTGACTACTCCATCTCAAAATAATGCTATTCTTTACTATTTACTCATTGGAATTTTATAGCAGTGTTTTCCCATATATTTCTGCAAGTTTCTTATCCTGGAGATTTTCAGCACTAATCTATCAGCAAACAGAACTCATTTCTTGCAATTTAGGTCAAACTATGTTCAATTTAAATCAGATCATTTTGAAGGCTGTTTCTCCTAAAAGCCCATGTAAGCCCTGCAATTCCTTATCGATTTCCCAAATTGAAAATCGGTGATGATGTAGTCTATTATTGGCCTCATTTCTATATTCTCCCATGTGTTACCTGTGAATCTACAAAGCATATGGGCCCAACAATTCTGTATTCTTCGAGAACGAGTTTTTTAAAATTATTATTACGTTAGAAATCATCTTTGCAGAAAAATTATGCAACTGAAAGAAATAGGAGAGATCATTTGCTTGCTTTCACACACAAAATGTTCTAATTGCAAGCTTACTATGGTACCTTTTGGTTTGATGCTAAAAGCACTGCATTTAAAATATATAAGCTCAAGATTCTGAAATCTGTTCTCAAAAATTTGTCTAGAAGTTCAGTTAGTATATTGTATTGACAAGTGGTTTTATTTCCTTCGTATCAGAAAAGTGCGTATAAATTACATACAATTTCTGACTGTACATCAGGGTGGTTAAGAATTCTGTGCTTCGGGCATGGAAATTGAACTTCATGTTCACGTGAGAAATATAGCCTGGACAAATCACATCTGACCCTGTGCAGCACTTATATTTGCGAATTTCAATGCTCATACCCAGCCAACGTGTAAGTCTACTGCTGTCTGCTATTAGTGTTTTAGTTACAAGCAACGATAGATGGTAGTAATTCTCCTCTTGCTAATGAAGACAACATGGACTGTTTGAAATTTTTTGATTTTGTGTGATTCTTCTGTATGCATGTACTACCCTGAATTTAATATATAGGTAAGCCTGCAGAATTCATCTTATCTTCTTTATGCTTCATGTGTATTATATTAACTTTCAAACTAATGTTAGGTTGGTTGCTTACAGTGGGTTAGGTATTGTGTTAGTATCCAAGGTGTTAGCAACTTGAGCCGAGAGGCATATATGTGGGGGGAGGATTTAATTACCTCAAAATGTTAAACATATGCAAGGAAATAATCATCATCTTCATCTTCATTTCCCCTTTTCCAGTTGACACTGAGTGGGGGCAAATATGGTTCCTCTCCACTTAGTTCTGTCGTTCCACCATTCCTCTTCCGACAGTGTTCCAATCCATGTTCCGTTTTCTAATACTATTCTCCACCGAGTCTATCCAACGCATTCTTGGTCTTCCTCGTCCTCTCTTCCCTGTCATCCGTCGTTCTAGTGTTCGTCTTGGTAGCCTTACTTCATTCATCCGTTTGACATGTCCAAACCATCTCAATCTGTTTTGCTCCAGTCTGTCATTCAGCTTCTGTACTCCCAGTTCTTTCCGTATATCTTCATTTCTCACTCTGTCCGTCCTCGTTTTCTGGACCATACTTCTCAGGAATCTCATCTCATCCCTCTTAGTCATTGTCCAAGTTTCTGTTGCATATGTCATTATAGGAACATAATATGCTTTGTACATAACTTCTTTAGTCTTAATTGGTACAGTCGAACCTCCATAACTCGAACCTCCATTACTCGAATTTTCAATATCTCGAAGTAATTTCTACTTCCCGGCCATTTGTCCTATTCTTGACGTGTATTTATTTCTCTATTACTCGAAATTCGATTATACGAATTTCTCGATTTTTCGAAGCAAACTTTTCCTCCCTAGAAGCAAAAATTGTTCTCTAACTCGAATTTTGTTCCTAAGCGTTTATATTGCGGCTTATCTGTCCACCCCTGCTCTGTTCATTAACCTTAGCTGGTGTGAGAATTCCCAGTGCTGATAAGATTCCACGGGCCATCCCCGCGCATTGCGTCAGCACCAGGAAAACTTGCAGCTTGTATCTGGCTGTTCAGTGTACGCTTACAGCCCTGTAGATGCAATCATGGAGAAACGTAAAGTGAAATGCCTGAGCCTGAGTGAAAAAGTTCGAGTGATAAGTGAAGTGGAGAAAGGTCAGAAAAAGAAGAAGGATATTGCAGCTGAGTATGGAATTCCTCCCAGCACCTTATCTACAATACTGAAAGATAAAGACAAGATTCGTCTGGCTGTGGATGAAACACGATTTGCACCACAGCGGAAGAGGCTTAAAACTTCAACATTCCCGGAGCTGGAACAAGCAATGATTCAATGGGTGACCCGTGTGAGAGACAAAAACATTCCAATAACCGGTAGCTTAGTTCGTGAACAAGCAGAAAAATTTACTAAAGACTTCGGTTATGAATCTTTTCAGGCCAGCAGTGGGTGGCTGGAAAAGTTTAAACTTCGGAATGGAATAGTGCAGATGGTAATGTCAGGTGAAAGTGCTTCTGTCAGTGAAGTGGACTGTGAACATTACAAAAAAAACGTTTTACCAGCCCTGTTACAGGAGTACAGTTCTAATGACGTGTTTAATGCTGACGAGACTGCTTTATTCTACAAATGCCTGCCTGGAAAGACACTGGCCTTTAAGGGTGAAAAGTGTTTTGGTGGTAAAAGAAGTAAAGAAAGGGTTACGGTAATGCTGGGAGCTAATATGACGGGAACAGAAAAACTAAAACTTTTAGTGATCGGAAAATCGGCGAAGCCTCGCTGTTTTTCGGGTGTTAAGTCTTTACCGGTCCTGTACCAAAGCAACCGGAAGTCATGGATGACAAGCTCCATTTACGAATCTTGGCTGCATGGTATTGACAAGAAGTTTCAACATGAACGGAGGAAAGTTCTACTTTTTGTAGACAACTGCCCAGCTCACCCCAAGGTGCTCACTCAGGAGCTGAGAGCAGTGCGCGTGGTCTTCTTGCCACCGAACTTAACATCCAACAGCCAATGGACCAAGGGGTGATTAAAAACTTGAAACATTACTATAGGAAGAGGGCTGTTCAGAGAATTCTGAGAGCAATTGACTCCGAGGAGTCATTAACAGACATCAATCTACTAGAGTCGATAACAATGCTAAGTAAATCGTGGGCTGATGTGAAACAGGAAACAATTGCTAAGTGCTTTCGCAAAGCAGGATTTTCGAAAGATTACTCGCAAGCTGCAGAAGACGAAGAGGACGAAGTCATTTCTGTTCCTGAGGAATGGGCGGAATATCAGCAGCTTGTTAATTGCGAAGCTGATTTTGAGAGTTACATAAATGTGGACTGTGATGTTATAGTGGCGGAACAACCTACGGGTATCGTCAACACTGCTGCCGAGCAAGAAGAACTGAAAGAAGACGACGATGGTGATTCCCAACAAGAAGAGTTGGAGCTGCCCTCTCCTGCACCGTCAGCAGATCAGGCGTTAAGTGCAGTGGCTGTTCTTCGATCGTACATACAGAGTCAGCTGTATGTAAATGACAGTGTTTTCACAGCAATAAATGTTGTTGAAAACTATGTTGAGGAAAAGAAGCGTAACAGTAAAAAACAAAAACTAACGGATTTCTTCCCAAGGTGCTAACGGAGGTACTGTATGTTCCTTTTTAATCACTGTACGTACGTATTCTGTCTGCTACTGTAAACTATACGGTATACCTAGGTACAATTGTTATACTGTAATTGAAGTTATGCCATAAAGTACTGTATGAGTTTTTTGTTGTTAAATGCTGTCAGATATTGTTGCACTGTATTCCGTAATGGTTCATAGACAAATGTGATTAAATAACGCGCTAAAGATGCCTAAAATCGGTATTTCTCTATTTCTCGAAATTTCGATAACTCGAAATAAAAATTTTCTCCCGAGGTGATTCGAGATATCGAGGTTCGACTGTATATCCTTGTTCCATACTAGTCCCCATACCTATTGGTAGAAAGCACTCCTGAGTTGTATTCTTCTGCTAATTTCCAAATCTAGTCTTCCATCTTCAGTCAGTTCACTTCCCAAGTATTTGAAGTGTTTCACTACTTCCAATTCCTTATCTCCTACTTTGATTACTCCTTTTCCTTCTTTCTTATCTCTACTCATCACCAGTTTTACTCTTCTCCACATTTATCTTCAATCCCCATTGCTCAATCTTTTCATTTATTACGTCTAACTGTTCGTGTACCTCCATCTCATCCTTGCCCCAGATCACAACGTCGTCTGCAAACAACATTACCTTCATCTTTGCCCTACTATATTCTTTCATTGCTGCCTTCATGATGTCATCCATCACCATTACGAACAATAATGGTGACGACACACTTCCTTGCTTTAGTCCAGTGTCAATTTTAAACCATTCCGATGCCCCGACTCTAGTCTTCAAACTACTGTAGCACTCCATGCACATTCCTTTTATCATGTCTCAGTTCCTTGCCTATCCCCCTATTTGTTAAGCTTTCCCAAACTTTTGTTCTAGGGATGCTATCATAGGCCTTTTCTAGATCAATAAAAGTCATTATCATATCCTTCCCATATATGTCCATATCATGGACACCCGTAGCGTCTGCACTCCAGAGGAGAAGCTACAAAAGGCGTCGTTCTCCATGTTAGGAGCGGCCTAGTTCATACCTGGCAGTAGGTCATAAAATGCATTTGGGAGTGGCGACCCCATCTTAATAATAGCCTAAAATGAAAGCAAATATGGATGCAAGGAAATATGACCTACTAATCTTGCAAATATGACCCAAATGCACAAAAATATCACCTTAGTGTTTTAACCAATTTTTACCAGTGATACTTGTTTTGTTTTTTTCAGTGTTGCACACAACTTCTGTACTTTATCAAGAAGTTCTTGTTAAAGTTCGCTTAGCAGATTATGTCCCTGCAAATTACAGATATAAAGACAATCTATGACAAAGTAATTTTACTGGAGCCTAATCAGAAATTGTTTAAAAATGAGGATAACATTCATACCTGGTGTTAGTTCTCACTGTCAACGAAATTGCACCGGATAATCATATTGTTACGTGCCACCCCTAGTGGCACTTTTGTTAACTGGATTACGGTGGGTAGGAAGCACAACACCAATTACTGCTTAAAGAAATAATTAACTTTATTGTGGCCAGAAATATACACTACTCAACAGCAAATAGCAATTATTTGCTTACTCCAGTTTCCTCAAGTCGAGAATACTTCCCCTTTCACTTGTCAACAGACCACAGTTAATCCCTCGTAATGAGGTGGCCCCGTACGCTAGCTCGAAATAGCTGCACTAGCTCTGTCACTCACTGTTTCACAAGCACCACAATCACTTCCTCGGTGTCAAGAGAATCAGCTTCACTCGCTCAAAACACAGTTCCTATGTAGGAGTCTCACTTCCCCGCTCCACTAGGGGTTTCGCAAGTCACCACACTTCTGTCGCTCACGATAATCGCTCACACTAGCTCGTAAAACACAACAACAACAACAACAACTGCTTCACGGGTCACTCTTATATAGCAGGCCGGTGACTCAATAAATGGTTCTAGATCCATCCAGGGTCCACGGCTTCTCGAGGTTTCCATCGCTGGTCCAGTCACGAATCTTCTGGACTATCCCTTTGTCTGTAGTAGCCCTGTTGCATAAGGCGCGCGCAATACAGGAGGCAGGCCACAGCCCAGCCCTGGGGCAGTTGTGACTCAGCGGCGAGTGATGACACAAACTCACAGCCGTAACAATATGCAATAGTTCTCAAACTGGAAGCATTTTCGGTTGTCAGATAGTTTGTTCTTGTACCTGGAAAAACTTAGCTCGACAGTCGCACAATGCCACTGGGGCAATATTTGAATAAAGTTATTTAGTCGGGGGAAAATTCCTGCTCAGAATCCTCAAATTTTGCTTTGTGTCCTCAAAGAATGTCACGTAACCTGCCATCGGTATCGTTGTTAGGTTGCCCCTAACAAAAACATTCCTTATTAAGAAAAATTTTGTTTTAAGACTCAACCTTTTCAAACTCCAGGTATTCTCAAATGAGTATATGAGTCACATGTTTTGCTTTGTTATGCGATGATTCACGCACACGTGTCACGTGTGGGAAGGAGGGTAAGTACGTACCGGTCGCGTCACAGGCAGTGTTACGTGGCTTCTAGCCTCGATACCTTTGGCGTTACATTTTTTGCGCATTCCATGCTGGTGTAATATTTTTGTGAGAAGTATCATAGTGAAGTTTTAAAGGCTAATAGGCCTAGTGAATCTGTTCTTTTGAGCTGGATTGGAGAAGAGGACGACGTGTTTACTGATGTTGACGACCAAGACTGCTTCTGTCTAATTGATGCTCCTAGTGAACATTCCATGCATCAAACTGATACTGAGCAATCCAACGATTCAGTTTTTTTTAGCATATGGCTTTTGGTGCCGGGAGTGTTCGGCTCGCCGGAGTTAGTAGCTGCTTCTAGCGGACACCCATGGGGTGAGCTACAAGTACCATCGTGTGTGGAGTGTTGTCTGGGGAAGGAAAGTGTGAATGTAAGGACTAGGAATTGGAAGGTATCGGCTGTGGCCTATAGTTATGGACCAACCCCAGCATTTGCCTGGAAGGAAGATGGGAAACCACAGAAAACCATCTTCAAGGTTGCCGGCGGGGTGATTCGAACCTCCTTGCTTCCCGGATGTGAGCGGCTTCCAGCAGCCACGCCGTAACAACCACGGCTAACTCACCCGGTATTCAGATAGTGAAATGAGTGCACAGGACAATGATAGAAAATAATGTGGTTTACAAATCCTGATGAAATTTGTTGTTCAGCAATGTAATGCCAAGGTTTTTTTTGTTACTTTTTATAATATTTAGTAATGTTTATGTAGATTTATGTGTATATAAAGGGGTAACAGAAAACGAGTCTAATAAAACAAAATTATAATTACCTTCTAAAAGAACGAAAATAATGTAGGAGTCAAAATTGTAGTAGTTAATTTTTAGGTAATAAAACATACACCGTATATAGCTTCACTAGAATTTTTGTGGGAGACTGTCCCCTTTGCCAAATTAGTCCCCGTCATCCCTTTGGAAATTATGCTCGTAATAGTCCTATATACTGTCTGATTTGATAAAATGACAATTGCTGTTGAGGTAAGACTTTGAAGGCAATGAGAGCAAAAAGAACAAAACAGTAGTTCGAAATCTGTGTCTCTTTCTTCTATTCAGAAAACACAATTCTTTATAGTGGTGACCTATAAATCATAACATTTCCAACTCAAAGCCCTCTTGAAATAAATTTATCTGAAGCACCCATATTATTAGAACTGCAATTTTGAGTTGTTGATTCTCTTGGGGACTTAGGAACATCGTGGTCATGTAGTCCTGTGTACTTGGATGTGTGTAGAATTTGTCTGATAACCTGTGTCACTGTGATATCTATACTAGTATATGTACATTGTACAACAACAAAAAAGGACGCACCGGGAATGCGTTGTCCGATTGTAAGGAAATTACGTATGCAAAGACATTTGGACCGAACGTGCAACTGATTAAAGCTTCGTGTCCAATGAATGAATAGCGGTAGCTCCCGCGCATCGGAACTGCGCATGCATCAGGTGTATATAAGGTGCAATTCTGAAGCGTATGCTCAAAGAAGCTGTTGCATTTGACTGCGATATCTGAACGTCGGCTGTAAGAATGCCACGCCGAAGGATTCGTGCTCATTACGAGCAGATGTCGAGAGTTGAAAGAGGTCGTGCGATCGGATTGAAAAAAGCTGGTTGGTCGAATGGAGCTGTCGCTGGACATTTGGGTTGAAGTGATGCGGCTATCAGACGATGCTGGTAAGCGTGGGTCAGCAACGGCAAGCATCAGCGTCAGGACGGCAGTGGTTGACAGAGGGCCACAACAGCACGGGAAGACGGAGTGATTGTCAGAACAAATGTCACAGCACCAGAGTCGTCGTTATCAACGATCCAGCGTGTGACCCGCACACATGTGTCCAACATGACCATCAACAGACACCTGAGCGACAGGAATTTGCGCTCGTGCCGCCCGTTACGCCGCTTACCTCTCATGCCTGTTCACCATCAAGTCAGATTACAGTGGTGCCGCGCTCGAGCATCGTGGAACTGCGCTGACAGGGGACCGTTTCCAACCGCAGACGTGTTTGGAGACGTCCAGGCCAGCGTGGGGATCCTGCCTTGACTATCGCACGCCACACAGACCCACAACACGGGGTGATGGTCTGGTGAGCCATCGCGTTTGATGGCCGGACCCCTCTGGTAGTCATTCCTGGCTCACTGACAGCACCGCGGTATGTTGATGACATTCTACGGCCGGTTTTGTTAGTTCTTTCAGCGACATCCAGGCCTTACTTTCCAACAGGATAATGCCCGGCCGCACACGGCACAAGTTGCTATGGACCGTCTTCAACCTTGTCCTATCCTTCCTTGGCCAGCTCGGTTGCCTGATCTCTCTCCCATAGAGCACATTTGGGACGTCATGGGAAGGCGATTGCGAACATCCCGGAATGACGCTGATTTAGCCCAACAGTTGGAGACCATTTGGCACGAAATTCCGCAGGACACTATCCGGGAACTTGATCAGTCCATGCCACGTCGAGTGACAGCTTTCATCCAGGCCAGGGGTGGACCAACACCTTATTGACGTCCTCACTTTGTAACCGTCTAACTCTGCAATAAATCATTCGATTGTTCTGCACTTTTGATCGTTTGTTGTTCTATGTCTGTTCCTCACATCCACCGATTTTTATCACCATCGGACAATTCCTTCCTGGTGCGTCGTTTTCTCTTGTTATACTGTGTACTTGCAATTGAGGTAGGATTTTGGGTAAGAAGCGCCCATGGTCTTAAGTCAGGTACCATTTGCTTAGAGTAGAAGTGGGAAAAGACTGAAATCCACTTGTAGGATGGCTTAAGTAGTAATCAAACCCGCCTCTTCTTAGTTTTGTTTCACGAAACTGAGTGTACCCCTTTCCAGCCCTCGGACCAGAATTAAATTTTCTGGCCAAGCCGGGAATCGAAGCCAGGCCTCAGCGGTGACGGCGAAGAATGCCAGCCACTACACAACAAGGCACTGACGTAATTTGGAGTAGTTGGCTCATAATCTATTCAACTAGGGTCAGATGGCCTAGATGTTATGCCCCTTGAAACAACAATCGCCACCACCAATCTGTTCAACAAATAAGGTTGGAGTTAATTAATTGGGAGAACAGAGTATATTCTTTCTTAGGCCTTCTTAGTAAGAATGAACAGTAGGGCAGCAAATTGAAATATTTTCAGTTGAAAATAGTAACTAAATATCGCTATATAGACTATATTAGGAATGGGTCCTCGGTAATTCCGATACCTTGATACTCTCGTTACTTGCATGGTATCAACATCGAGCGATACTTGCTCAATACTTTCAATATTTGGGTAATTCTGCACTTTTTTATTTTAAAATAATACATATTAGCATATTTTAAAGTGGTTGTGAGGACCACGTCTCTCTTGAAGCTCAAAATTGCAGGTAGAGTAATGGTAAAAATCTGCAATATCAGTAGCAGTTTGCATATAGAAAGATGTTGATTATTAAATTAATATTATTAATATTGCTTTACGTGTGATCGAAACTTAAACAGTAGAAATAAAGATGCAAATATGGTCAGGAAGAACTTTCTTTCAATTTCTGCTTTTTCATCGTACACCCGAGCATCTAATCACCTCACTGCAAGTCATATGGTCCAGTCTTAAGAAATATTTCTGACCTACCACAAAAGTTGGAGACAGGATGTCTGAGCCTTAGTTTTCTCTTGAAGACATGTAGTAGGCAATAGAACATGACTAATTGCATGTTGTGTTGGATTTTCTAGGACATGCTTCTGTATGATTTTCTAAAAGTAGAAATTACTGTACAGTGGTGTGGAAAAAAAGGAAACTCCACCTACAAGAAATCGTTGACGAATCAAGTTAGAGCTTAGGGGCAGATGACCTCTCTGTTTCACCCCTTACAGCAACAACAATAACTAAATTGGAGCTTTTTCTGGCATAGTCAGTTGCTACCTCCACATGGCAGAAGACTTGATATATATTTTTAAATTCAATATGAGTGAAGTGTGGAACAATTTTAAAATAGACCCTCATTGTGATAATCTCATCATTTGCTACATTTGTAAAAATAATTTTTCACATGGTGGAAAATCTCACAACACTAGTAACCTAAAACAAAATGTCACATCAGTGCATTAAATTGCTTTTTCAGAACCTCTTAATCATTTCTTATTCTTATTCTTCTCCTTACTGTTTTTCCGCTGGTGCAGGGCCCACTGTTTTGATCTTGGGCATCTTGTGGTCTTAAGTGGAGATTTTTCAGATAATCATTTACTGTGTCATGCCAGTGCTGCTTCGGTTGTCCATTAATTTCAAAAGAGGAAGCAAAATACTGTAGGTAACTGTTTCAGGTGCGGCACGTTCGACGCGACTATACCATTGGAGCCGCTTTTCCTGTGTCTTCTCAGTGATAGATGCGACTTCCATTTGCTGGTGAATGGTTTCGTTTTTGACATGTTGCATTTGTGTAATGCCCATCAACCAACGGAGCATACGCATTTCCATACTATGTAATTGGCGCTCCATAGCGTTGTCACATGGTCGACATTCAACACTGTCTAAAGCAACAGGACGTACTACCATGAGGTAAATTTTGGACTTCAGATTGAGTGGCAGCCTTTTGTCTCAGAGCATGCCTCCTATGACTTCCCTTCATCTCAAACATGCTACCTTTATTCTACCGCACACTTCGTCACATATCCCACCATAAACTGCAGGCGAGATCCTGAATTCCTAAAGCTTCTGGTCTTCATTATTTGTCTCTCCATCAACTTGGATGCTGGGGATGGTTTCTTGGTATTCAGTTTTATTCTTATTTAGTTTAAGACCATATTCTGAGAGGTGACTGTTCCAATTTGACGCTGCAGGCCTCTTCTGGTGGTATCGGTAAGTGCGGCATCTGCATATAAGAGAGTCCGAGACACCCTCCTTTGCAGGTCTCGTGTGATTGTGTCCATGATCAGGATAAAGTGCAAAGGGGACAGTGCTGATCCTTGGTGTACCCAGACATTCACTGCAAAAACTCTCAAGAGATGCTGACTGCGCAACGTACGTGACTTGTAGTTTTCGTGTATAACATCTTGATCCAATTCACAAGCATTTCTGGTACCCCATGGTCACGAAGTGCATACACGGTAGGGAACACTGTCGAAAGCCTTTTCAAGATCAAGGAAGGCAATATGCAGTAGATGTTGTTTCTCTCGATGCTTTTCAATGAGCATTCTGGCAGCGAAGATTGCATCGGTTGTTCCAGCACCCTTGACAAAGCCGCAGTTGTTGGTACTGTTGAAGATTTCACGCAGATGTCGATCAAGGATTCTCTCAAAGATCTTCATGTATGCGACAGTAGGTGAATTGGACGGTATTGTGCACAGTCTGCTGGATCACCATTTTGCTTAAAGATAGGCACAGTGAAGCTGGTAGTCCAATCACTGAGAACAGAGCCAGAGCCAACTATGGCATTGAATAAGTTGGTCAGCCAATGTATCGCAGGTTCTTGTATTCTTACAACTTCCAAAGGTCTGCTGGAAGGTCATCTGGTCCAGGCACTTTGAAGTTCTTCATACTCTTGATCGCGTTGGTCACTTCCTCTGATGCGATGTGAAAGATAGGACCTACTGTAGGGTTACCTTCTGGAATAGGAGAATGTGGGAACTGAATGTTCGAGATCTCTTTGAAGTGTTGTTGCCAATGTTTGAGGATGTCCTGTTTGTCGTGTAATCACTAACCATCTTTGTCTTTTATGCACTTATAGTGCTCAATATTCTGTGTTGATATTGTTCGAGCTTTGGTCAGCCGAAAGATAGTTCTCTCTCCTTCCTTTGAGTTCAGCCTTTTATATAAGACATTATAATGACTATGCCTAGTCTCTAGTTTGGCTATGGCATATTTTTCCCTGTTCTCCGGAGTCTTTAGTGAGAGTCAGATTCGATATGCTTTCTTCTTTTCACGTACCATTTCCTGAACTTGGTCTGTCGATAACCACGTTTGCTTATCAATATAGTGGGAACCCGGTTTAGTTGTTCCCAAAATTGCAGTGGCGGTTGAAGTGACAGATGTACAGAAAGTGGCCCACGTGTTGTCAATCACATTCTGGTCAATGGAAGGGAAATTCCAGCTGCTAGTCTCCCTCTGGTCTTTAAGCTTCCACCACTTGATCTTCTCGGCGTCGGCGGTATAATATCCCTCCTCCTCTATGATGCTTGGAGATCCGTAAGTCAGCTGTGAGCAGCTTATGTTGAGGGGCTACACAGTCAGATGGAATTGCCTTCACATCCAATACTAGTCGAAAATCACGGCGGCAAACAAGGATAAAGTCTATTTGGCTTCCATAGTCACCACTGTTGTAGGTGACGAGGTGGTTAATGCGTTTTGTGAAAAACGTATTACAAATAACCAAGTCATACTCTTGATGGCGTTGGTCACTTCCTCTGATGCGATGTGAAAGATAGGACCTACTGTAGGGTTACCTCAGCGAAATCCAAAATTTGGGTTCCATCATCATCATTCCGGATGCCGTAGCCGTTACCACCATGGCAGCTAACCATCCTTAGCGTGACCAACATGCCCATTAACATCACCACAAATTAGTAGGAGCTCATCTTGAGAACACACGGTATCATGATCTTGGAGCTCTTGCCAAAACTGCTTTTTGGCTAGGTCATCAGTCAGATTGTGGCGCATAGGCAGAGAACACACAAAGACAAGAGGATGTAGTGTCGATTGTAACGTACATATGGCGATCTGAATAGCGCTGAACTTCAGCAACTCGATCTTGCAGGCTTGCACAAAAAATAATGGCAACACCATTCCTTTTGGGTGTACTATGGTAAATGATTTTGGAGCCATTGCCGATATCACAAGATTTCTGGCCTTTCCAACGTGTTTCTTGCACGCATGCAATATCCACTTTCCAGTCTTTCAGCGCTGTTGCGAGTTCACGTCCGGTAAGAGTCCCAATGATCGGCGTGGCAATGGGTAAACGTTCTCTATGATGAGATAGCTTCATTAACTGGTTCCGCCCTTGTCCATTTGTTGCGGCGGTCAGGCGGGGCCGACACGCGTCGATTCTGAGGGACGCTCGAGCATTATTTAACAACATTGACGTAGGCATGATTCATGGGTTGCGACGGAGCTTTCGACAGGCTTGTCGCCACAGCCTGACGTTGGGCATTTTAGAGCTACTGCAAGCAGGGGCCGCTCTTAACCTGGAGAACAGACGCCTTTTATAGCCGCTCCTAACCTGGAGAACAGACGCGAGATCTGATATATGCCCATAGATATGGACAAATTCCTTTACTCTTATTGATCCCAAGTACTAGGATGCCACTTCCGCCAGCCATGCTGTTCCAAATTCCAGCTTCTCCACCGTAGCTACCGTTGTGGATTTCACTTGTAACCCAGAGCAGGGCCCTCCATATTTATGACTCTTGGAGAGAGGGTGTCCCAGCATTGTAAAGCCCCCAGAAAGTGGGCTACCCGTTGATCCATGGGTTCTATAGGAGGGTATTTGAACCAACCCTACTAATAGTAGGGCCCCGCCTATCCACCACCTGGGGACACGCCCTCTAGAGTTAAAGGCAATGGACAATAAATCTGCATTTAAACCAGGTGATGGTCTGTCAAGGGCAATTACCAGAAAAATTGCAACTATGGTATGCCAACATAACTAACCTTTCAGCATTCTTGAGAATATAGAATTTAATGTGTTGATTAAGCACCTTGAATCTAGATATACAGGGTCCGGCAACATAACTTTCTTTTTTTAAATGCGCGCTATTCGGTCGGTTGATGTTGTAGCGGAGCACTAGTGGTCTTGTTCGTGAGGTGGTACTATAAAGTTTTGTCCCGACACAGTTTAGTCACCATCATGCGTTGAAATGGGGAGGGGCGTGCTTTTGCCGTCGAGGCCTACTTTTCGAGCGGATGTTCTGTGATCGCAACCCAGCGCGCCTTTCGTAGGCGCTTTAATTTAGGCCCGTTGGCCCCTGTCCCGGACCGAAATCAATATTGTTACGTGGGTCACTACGTTCAGACGAACTGGAAGTGTGACTGGACGAAGAACTGGAGTCCCTCGGCCTATTCGATCACCTGAGAACATTGAAGCAGTGAGAGCTTCAGTGTTGCGATCACCACGGCGTTCTGCACTCAAACATGTCTGCCCTTGGACTTTCTGATCGGTCTGTGAGGAGAATTCTTCATGCTGATCTTCATTTCCATCCGTACAAGATGGCGAGTGTGCAGGAACTTTCTGAACGCGACTTCAATTGTCGGCGGAACGCGTTTGAGGTTCATCTCGAAGTCGTTCCTGAGGACGCTGTTGTTTTTTTAGTGACGTAGCCCATTTTCATTGGTGTGGATCCGTTAACAAACAAAACATGCGCTACTGGGCTGCCACCAATCCTCGAGAATTGCACCAAAGGCCTTTGCAATCACCTAAAGTCACAGTGTGGTGTGCACTGTCCTCAGCTGGAATTATTGGTCCCTGGTTCTTTGAAGAAAATGCAGTTACATTGAATTCTGACCGGTATGTAAACATGTTACATGATTGTTGTTTTTTTTTTTTCCCCATGGCTGGACGAGTTGGACGTAGGGGACATCTGGTTCCTACAAGACGGTGCAAGAGCACACACATCAAGAGCATCGATCGCTATATTGAAGGAACACTTCCCAGAGCACCTCATCTCCCTTAGGGGCGATTTGTCCCATTGTGATTTTCTTTCTATAGGTATTTTTTAAATCCCATGTTTATGTGAACCGTCCAAGGACCCTACAAGATTTGAAGACCAACATCCAGGAAGAAATTGCCAACGTAACGCCTGATATGCTGGCAAGAGTCATGATAAACGCCAGGAGAGCGGTTTATTCAGTGTATGGAGAATGGGGGACGTCAACTGCCTGATTTGATCTTCAAAACTAAGTAAAACAAAACTTTATGTATGCGCCTACATTATATTAAAAAATAAAATTTTTGTGATTCATACGATGGGTTTTATTACGTTCTTAAAAAAGGAAGTTATGCTGCCGGACCCTGTACTATGCCTACTCATAAGCACGTATCTAATCAAATCATTCCAGACCTTATATACAGTATATACAAACATTAATATTGATCGCCATACGAAAGAAGAGTAAACAAGTAGTTCCATGACAAACTAAAGAGCTTACTTTTCTTAAAATGTAAAATTCATACCAATGATTGAAGACCTGATTGCAAGAACCAGATATTGACCAATTTTGGGAAAATCAGTTTTTTAGTCAAATATGTAACTATGAATGCCCTCTATTGGATACCATTGTAATTGTCCACAGTTAACACTTTTTTTGACAGTAGATAGCATCAAAAGATCAGTTTTATTATTTTGAGTGCAAGACAGAGATAATAACCGGAAATATCTACTTCATGCACTCAGTCTTGAGCAATATGGCAGGGAGGTAAGATGATGCTACGTCCAGTTTGAAAATATTAAACGTATGAAAGAATATATTTTTGTGCCAGAAGAATGGTATGCCATAATATCATCTGCCTCAAAGAATTTTTCAGTTGTTTTCAGTTGTAAGCGTTCAGCGGGAAATGTTACTAGATTTCAGACAGTCGCTACAACCATTGTTCAAAAATGTCATAAAAATTCAACAGAATCATTCACAGTGAGTGGATATTGGAACTTTATTTACGAAGGAAGATGGGTCTCTGTTTCATCTGAACAGAATAATCTTATTTTGAGGAAGTTCTGTCTTTTCAAATCAAAGCACCTAAAACCACAGTAAAATGTAACAAAGCCCGTCTCAATGCATCGCCTTTGGACGACAAAAAATGTAAGGATGTAATGAAAATAGCACAGAAATATGTACCACCCATGCATCTTACATCCAACAGACGGAAGAAGAGGAAACCGACAGTGATGTGTCATGTTGACTGAAACGAGAGGAAATGCTGTTCCTAAATGAGATACAGTCTTTCTTTTTCAAATTTTAATCATAACATTCCATAAATATGATTGTAAAAGTGAAATTTGCAATATATACTGTACCCTTCTGTAAAGCAGTGTTTATGTCAAGATTCTGTTTTCGGGGTCTCGTTCAGTCCTGTGTACTGCTTAAAGGAGACCAAAACACAAAAGTCAACTTGCCTCAAAATCAAATTATGTATCAGGCAGTGTTCAACTATATATTTGCTTTTGCTCTATGCCGCTCTGCAGGCCGGTAAACGAAGGATACAAGAGTAGCTGTGACGTCACTGCGCCATAAGCGGTGAGTGAGCTATCCGCTCCATTCAGTTGATTGTTGCAATACGCGCGCTGCCACTCTTCCGTTGATTAGTGTTGTTTATTATAATCGAGTGTGATAGCTAGTTGGCAAAATGCCTTCGGGTAGTGTATACGGTTGTAACAACAGAACGAGTAAAAACCGAAACTGTAGAGAAAAAGAAGTACATTTCCATAGATTTCCAAATCGAAGTAAGTCGTCACGTAGATTTAGCAGTTGGGTACATTTTTGACATTTTTCTCCCGGTACTGTGTGTTGAATGCATAAAAAGACAATGATGAAACGCAATTTTTGAAAATTAAGTTGATGCCTACGGAAAAGCTACAAGGTCAAAATTGAAGCCAGGAGCTGTTCCTTCAATAAGGCATACCTGCCAAGTTTTCCGGTTTTCCCGGAAGATTTCCGGATTTTTGGGGTGTTTTCCGGTTGTCCGGATTAACATAGTTTTTTCCGGATTTTCAACTCCCTAGCTTTTTTCCATTCTCTGCATCAAAATCGCATTTCAGATTTGATTTTCGATCATAGCTGCTATTCTGAGATGCGAGTGTTAAAATTCGACTGAAAATCGACTGATAAAACTCAGGGTGTCTACCGGTAACGAAAAAGTAGCTAAATTTATAAAGGTAACGAACAGTAGCTAATTCTTATGTCTGGATAGTTGGAGGTAACGAAAATTCGCCGAGGTCTGATAAAATCATTTAAACCCGCACCGCTAGGCTCGCAGATGCGATGAAGCAAGTTTCACGCAAGCGGCGCCGATTGCGTAAGCTATATTTCCCCATGCACGACCTCAAGGAAATGCATACTGAGGATACCTTCAGTGGTATCGTATACATAGGTTCAACGTTTATTTTCGGCATCAAGAAGAGTTTATTTTTGTGTGAAATATTTTTCTGTATTAATCGGAAACCTGACTTTTTGCGAGACGTTTATTCGCGATAACTTCCGAAACTCAACAGAAACCTCTCATTTCTGATAATGGCCTCTAAATTTGTATATCTCAAATTGGAGTCCAGAAATAACGCGAAATGTTGTGTTTTCGCAATCTTGCGGAATGATGCCGTTTCAAAAAATAATCGCAAAAATGCTTCCGAAATACGTTGACTATATTTTAAAAATCTACCCGTCGAGTGAATTTGCGACATGAAGTGTGGTTAGTTCGAAACTCTGTTATATGTCTATTTTTCCTTCGAACTATGATTTCATTGGATATATAATCTAACCGGTTATCTCGAAAACTTGTATTATTTGAATTCGAAAGAAAATGTGCCCTCTTGTCGGAATATTCGTGCAATCCTCTCTGAATAATTCATAATAACCGATACATACTTCGAACGTTCATCCTCCAACGTCACATCCTCAAGACGGCCGGTTGACAGCACGACTTGCCTGCGGGAATCTCGTCAAACGGACCACGATCGACGCCAGTTGCGTAAAATTATAAAACCCGTGCCCGGCCGCGAACTTGTCCTCGAGGACTGCGGGAATCACGGCGCCGATCATACAACATATCCATAACTGCTCGTGTATTTTAACTACGCCCAACCTCGAGCTCGCCTCCGCCATTCTGCCAAGACAGATAGACAGGCAGACAATCGTTTAGACAGGCAGACAATCGTTGAACGGCCGGATGCGGTGCCGATTGCATGAAATCGCTTCCTCATTGTGCAACCGCGAGGACAACGTGAATCTCGTAAAACGACCGAGAGCGGCAGCGATTGCGATACATCGCGATATTTCTCCGCATTCGATGACTAGTGCAACTGGATTCTTGTCAAATGCCGGTGCCGATTGCGTAATAATAACTTACCATATTTTTCCGTGACCGACCTCAAGGACAATAGAAATCTCGTCGAACGACTAAAAGTGACACCGATTATGTAATCGCGATTTTTCTCCGTGTTCTATCTAAAAATAAACTACGAATCGCGTAAAACGGCTGATACCAGCGCCGATCGTGTAACGTCTCGATATTTCTCCGTACCTGACTGCGAAGACATAATTCGGTGATGATCACGTAACGTCGCATACAATTCTTGTTACCGCAGGGACAAAGGAAATCTCCCCAAACGGCCAAGATCAGAGCAACTTCTTGTTAATCATAACTTCTTGTACACAAGACGTCATATTTGCTGAATCAACTCATTTGATATTAAATAGCCATTATTTATTTTTATCTAAATTATTATGACACCATAAGTGAATCTTATTCACTGCCTTAAACACAGTTCATTGTTGATTTCCTTCACCGCGCGATGAGCTTCTATGGTTGCCGACCGCAGACATATCTTTAATTAAAAGGTAACTAAAATTAACTAAAAGTTAGCTAAAAAGTAACTAATTTTTACTTCATCCTTACAGTTTCCACCCTGTAAAGTTTATCGATAATCCCGTCTCGCAGATTATCGCTGCATTTATATTACACTTTGTGCTTCGTCTGTTTGTAAGTGGGAAAGCTTGGTTTCAAGCGGTGCTTGCTGTAGTTCTGGTATTCGTGCAATTGTGAGACAATTTTTGTGCTATTTAGTGTTTTCGTGATGAATTCAAGTAAGAAACGATATCATCAGTCTTTCAGGCAGGCATATTCTTCAGAATTTTTGGAAACTGGCACAATGAATTAGATAGTCTCACATCACCAAGAGTTTAGAATCTCTTTCCCTGTAGTCTTCTCTCGCTTTTTTTAAGACCTTGCGACGCATGTACTGCCCCCGTAAATTGAATTATACTGAGACCACGGTGGCTGTATTGGCATATGTTAATAAAGTTATGGCCGTCATAGTTGTGACGTGTATATTCATGACGTAGGCACGGATGACGCAGACTTCATGCAAGTAGGCTGGATGAGCTGAGATTCTTGGTGACGTCATGATTTTGTTCGAGAAGGATCTGAGATTTACGACGCAGTCGCAGGGAAACAAGGAATTGTGCTGAGGAAGAAGTTACGCTATTGGAGGAGAGGCTCGAACCAATGAATGATAGTTTGGAGGGAGACGGAGATTACTGAAACTACCATATTTAATTACTTTTGTCATGCAGAATTGTGGAAATCTATTTTCAGTTATCGCATTGATTTGGAATTTTGAAGAAATTAATTATGAGTTTTTGAAATTTGAAAATCCGTCAAGTATAGCCAAAGTTAGAACTTCTAGCAATGACGGAGGAACAAGCTATGGAAGGGATGGATACGCCCCTTAAGAAGTTGATAAAAGGCCTTGCACAGCAGAGAGGAGGCTCTCATGGCTCATTTTTCTGATTCTCACATTGTCAGACTTCGAGTTCTTCAGTGAAGCAAGTCGTCATTAGCACGTGTGGTCGAGCCCACAGCATCGAACAAGCACTGAGCGTGCAGCAGTACAATTTTACGGTTACTAAAACTAGGCGAAGTTGGAGCGCACACATAAACGAGTCTACAAGATTATCTATCAAGAGTTAGCTACTGCATTTATGCTAATTCAATTTTGCATTACAATATTGAGGCGTGTACGAAAGTTGAACATTTTCACGAGTATACTTTAGAAGATATTCGCATTTTAAGACTGCAGACAAAAGTGATTTTCTCGACACCTGAGAAGCACTTTTTTAATACCACATTCTACGCTACGGCTGACATAGGTATTGCAACCGTGATACTGAAGGATACATTTGGTGATACAACGCTACATTCTACAATGGAACTATATAATCTGGCAGTACTTTCGACTATTATTATAACGGAAGTGGAGATGGAAGACTAAACTTTAATGCAATTGGGACATACATCAGTGGAGTGAAATAGCAGCATGGAGCTTCGTTAATCGTCATTCTACAAAAGCGAGCATGTAGTGAACATCCAACTACACTCATGCATCGTAATCCATCGCTGAATTACATCAAATGGCAGTGGAAATATCTTCGTACTCCACAATTATGAACATTTCTGCGGAAATAATTGCAATAAACTTCATGGCGAATTTCTACCAGAACTTCAGGGAAATTTCAAGAGAGGCCAGGGTGGACCCGGCTCACAAAGAAGAGTTTTGCCAGAAGGATGTCTATCGCCTACACGGAGCAGTGCTATTTCCGGAGGAGGAAACTGTTCTATTCTCCGAGGGCGCAGGTTCGAGGTCGGAGCACATCTTTACGGTGGTGAAATGGAACCAACAGCAGTCTTCTTTGGAAATTTTCCTCTAGAACTTCAATCAACAGATAAGGTAGTCGTGAACGTTTCTTGATTTATTTGAGCCATTTAGCGATATCTGAGCAACCATTTTTCCCATATTTTCTGTCCCATATATTTTGCCCCATATTCTTGCTTGATATTTCTGTACTCTGTACACTTGCTGATTTATGCCTTTTTCTACGATTTATTGAGACATTGTTATGTCATTGGCATATTTATATAATTTTGGATCAGTTGAGACTGATAATATATATTCTTTCAGTAATTTGCATATTTTTGTAGTCACGATTTAACTGTAAAGTTAACGACTTTCTATGGCAAATTTGAATTCAGACAGCGTGTCATTTTATTAAAGTAATTCTATTCAGTAAATTACTTTGACCAATTTTCTGTCATCCTCAAGAAAGAAGAATGATTAAAAGATTTTAGAGCGTTAAAATCTACTACTTTATCGACGATCTTAGAAATACTAGTCGTTTTATGAACATGATTGCAACATAGACATTTATCGTCAATTCTGAAATACCATTGCATTATTGACAATTTTATGAAATATGAATTTTGAGTACGATTTATTGAGTACGCTATAGTAATGAACATTTGATAGGAGTTTTTCTCAATTGTAGATTGGAACAATAATGTTGGCAGTCCACAGTCTAATTGTATTCTATTCGACTATTTATGCAGTTCAGATGAACTTTGATTGAAGATAGTATTTTTTTATACTGCGATACTTTGATGATATTAATCTCAATTTTGATAGACCAGGGAGGCGTGTCTAATCGTATTTGCTATTAAATTTATTTGTGACTGGCAAATTTTTACTTCATATCGATTCATGAATGAAACCCACGAAGGTTAAATATAATAACAGTTTTCGATACAATTGATGAATATAAGAATTTTTAAAGAGGAACAATGGATGTATAATCGTTAGTTCAGTGGACGTGTAAAAGTCGCTGATGAATAATGCCCTGTAATAAGTGAAGGAGGTTCCCACAGTAATATTGATGAAGATGATGAATTTATAAGTGGAGGTTTTTTGTGTGTATTGTGGAAGATTTTGATTCCATATATAATGAGATATATGATGAATTATGGGCCAATTTTGGTGCAATTTTGTGCGTTTTGAGCGAGGTATTTTTCCGCTGAGTGTATTGTTCAGGTCCATTGAAAATTATTCATGTGAAGTTACTGTTAAAATTAACAAGAGTGTTTAAATTATTTGAGATAACGATTTTGAATGGAGGTTACCGTCACAAATAATAATAATAATTATTAAATCTTATTAAACCTGAATCTAAAATTTAAATATAACTAACCTTCATTGGTCGATTATATCACCACGATTTAAGTAATTATCAACCGGATAAACGTGTGGTTTAATGTATTTCAAATAATATAACTAATATAAATAATGTAAATAACTATGTAAATATCTTTAATAATAATTTGAAACGAACGGGATTAATAGAGGTGTGTATTAATTTTTCAATTGTCGTTTGACAATGTTATAAACAATTTAAAATGTTATAAATTATTAATGAACATTTTGTTATAAACATTAAGCGTTTTCGTTATTATACTCTAAACAACGCTAGTTCAACAATTGGATTATACAATTAAACAAGATTTGGGATTATTAGAGTAATCCATTGATATTTGAACGGAGCATTTAAAAGATTTGCGTGATAATATTTGAGTTGAGATGTGAACATTTAAAGTGTTTTGAAAAGGAGCTAGGCTCTGAGGTAACTAGCATATGCTAACATTGGTTGGACAGGTGTGTCCATTTGACGAAGCAAGCATGCGACACGGTGCAGGGTGTATCGCAGATGGCCAGATAACTGTATGATAGAGGCCAAGGTCATCTACATAGCAGCCTTGCGGTTATAAATAAAATGTGAAGTTCATGAACAAGGAAACGAAGCCTCCGTGGCTTAGGCGGCAGCACGCCGGCCTCTCACCGCTGGGTCCGTGGTTCAAATCCCGGTCACTCCATGTGAGATCTGTGCTGGACAAAACGGAGGCAGACAGGTTTTTCTCCGGGTACTCCGGTTTTCCCTGTCAAAATTTCATTCCAGCAACACTCTCCACCATCATTTCATTTCATCTATCATTCATTTAATCACTGCCCCAGAGGAGTGCGTCAGGCCTCGGCAGCCGGCACAGTTCATATCCTCGCCGCTAGATGGGGGCTTCATTCATTCCATTCCTGACCCGGTCGAAGACTGGAAGCAGGCTGTGGATTTTCATTTTCATGAACAAGGAAACAAATGCTATATGTCTCGTCCCAGCTCCCTTATCCATTCCAATGTGCATTGTTGTTATTATTACGTTCTTTTGAGCTAGAGAAAGCTGAAATTTTGTATATGAAGTCTACAAGTCCTACAGGAGGACATGGTTGTATTGACAATGGCTTCTGATTGCCACGTATATTTTGTTGTTAAATTTTGTTAAATTATTTTTCTTTATGTGAAATAAATTATTGTGCAGTTTAAATTTTCTTGTTTCCGACTTGGTTCATTTTAAATATCGTGGTGGAGGTTATTGTGAGGGCATACTATTAAGTGATCCAGTTGAAAACCCAGACCCGAGATTAAATTGAATAGGTAAGTAAAAGGTAAGTATGAACCCCCGTATATTTTGGTGTGTTCCACAATAATTTCATGTTAACTACTGTGCTCTAATCTCGGTAGTATCTGTCAGTGCCATTTTCATTGATGTAGCTGTGCCGGTGCGATTGATTATTGGCAATCCGATTGAGGGGGCGGATATCTGACAGCCTACTATCCGGATTATCGGGGACAGTAAGCGTTAAATTTTGCGCTTTGGTACCTTCTGGATTTCTATTTTTGAAAGTTGGCAGGTATGCAATACATTTTTAAAATGCTTTTAATGCAATGTTTGCTCCGTAAAACACTGATCAAAAACGAATTAACCATGTTCACCATTAGCATGTATTTTACTCAGGGAGCACACGGACCTTGTCTTCAGTGTCGCCCATTGTCAGTACTAGAAAACAATGAAATCACTTCTCAAGCACAAATACATGAAGTTTGAACTGAAGCAATAGTAAATGAAACTAAACTTACCAGTGTTAGAGCAAAGAAGAACGGTAGTCATCAAAGATATATTTTCAAAAGAAAAATATGTATTGTCCGTTGAGCCATTATATATTTAAACACAAATTGTGCTAAATGTTCCGGCATAACTCAACAAAATGAGGTGAGGTGTGCTTTAACCAACTGAAGAGCCCAATCGCACACTGGGGCGAAACACTGTCATTTTGTTGAGTTATGCCGGAACATTTAGCACAATTTGTGTTTAAATATATAATGGCTGAACGGACAATACATATTTTTCTTTTGAAAATATATATTCAATGCCAAGGTAAGGTTATAATTGCTTTGGAGTGGAGTTTCGACTCCCATAGTGCACTGGCTTTGCTCGTGACGTGGATACACATGTATCAAATACGTCTTGCAATGGCCTTCCCAGTGTGTACTAGACAGTGTCTTGGTGAGGTGTGCTTTAACCAACTGAAGAGCCCAATCGCACACCAGGGCGAAACACTGTCATTTTGTTGAGTTATGCCGGAACATTTAGCACAATTTGTGTTTAAAAGTCATCAAAGACGTCAGAAGATTTTCGGTTATGTATCTAGTCGCACGGGACCCAGTGAACCCCAGTAACACTGTACACTGCACTAGAATGAACTTCAGGCAGCTACCGGGAAAGGGCACTCAGATCTTTAATTTATGCAGGAATTCCGGACAGAAATACAGAATGCTATTCTCGGGTTATTGGACGACTTTACTTGTGGCGTGGCATTGAGGTTGCTGAAGTGTCTCGCAGAGTGCGCAGGTGGTCTTGTGGGCGAGAGACGAATGGAGGCACATTATATTGTGCCAGAATGTTATTCACCGAGTTGAAGTGTCAACGATTTGCGATTGGTAATACGTATTAAATATACCTCCAATATAGGCGTTAATGATAAGGATTGTAAAATGTAGTGCATGAAGTTACCGAAACCGGTTCATGTTTTTATACAGTGGCGAGGCCCGGCCTTATGTGCTGAAGTGCTGCAGCACATTGCTTTATTTGAAAATAAATGATTTTAATAGTAGGTCTATTATCTACAAATACAACGCTTTAAAAAAGACGTCAAGCAAAGAATAGGTAATATTTCTACTCCCCTCACTACGAGGTACCGAACAGGTACAGTACGAGGTATCTAGGCGTGCGCTCCTCTCCGTGCACGGCATTAGCTGTGCAGATCACAGCCCAGCGAGAATTTCCAAGTTTATTGGCAGCAAACGTGACTTTTGTCTTCTGCGCATGCGCGCCCAACTTTTCCCTTGTGTTCTGGATGTGCTGTTGTTGGTACAACAGCTAAGACCAGTCATCACAGCGATTCTTTGTTCGAACATAGAGAGGCAGCACTGGTCACACGGAATGTGAACGTGGCCGGTGGCACTATCTGGACTCAGCAATAGGATTTAAGAGGGAATCGCACAAAGAAAATGGGGTGAAAAAAAGCAGAGGAAGCCATCAGCTGATCCTGCCAGAAGGTCTTTTTCAATACTCCCAACTTACTTATTCTATAGCCACATTTTGTAAATCGATATACTATGAAAATTATAATTTTTATGTCGTCAAAATAAGGACATGATTTCACTATAGCAAAATAACATGTAATTTTGCATTACGGCGTTGCTGGTTTCATTTTAATGCTTTTGGTAATACTGAGTAGTACTGTTTTCGCGCGGTCAAACCAAGTGTTTCTGAGTTCGTGAATATTTTGTAATTGCAGGTGTTATTGTGTGCAGTGCTTAATTAACTTTGTATGAGGAATGAGTATATGTGTTGAGTTTGTTTGCGTGTTTGTAAAATATGGAAAACTCAGTGGAGAGCCTCTTGGAAACTTCATTTTCAACCAGAACTCGTCAAGAAAAAACTAAGATAAAGAAGTTAGGTAGACCTACCCCGGTCTTAAGATATTGCTCAGTAAGCCACTTCTAACTTGTCTGCATACACTAGAAAATTTAATAGAAAAGTGTATGAAAACGATTGGGTGTGCGGGTGTGAGATTAGAAATGCCCTTTTCTGTTTTCCTTGTTTGTGTTTTGGCAATAGTGATTCTTGGGTGTTAGAGATCTTGGGCATCTAAACGCTTTAGTGAGGAAGCATAATGACAGCGAGAAACACATAAAAAATTCTTTAAATTTAAGTGCTTTAGGAACAGTTAATATTGTAACACTATTAAGCCGTGCTTATCATGAAGAAAAAGAAAAGCACAATCTACAAGTGGAGAAGAACGGGTATGTGCTATCCAGAATTATAGACTGCATAAAGTTTTGTGGTGCGTTTGAATTAGCTTTAATAGGGCACGACAAAAGTGATAATTCAGACAATCCTGGCGATTTCTTGGGCCTAGTAGATTTAATTTCTAGTATAGACAGTGCAGTAAAGGAGCACATTGAATCTAATGGAGTTTTCAAAGGGACCTCAAAAACCATCCAGAACGAGCTGTTGGGCTGCATGCTAGAAACCTGCAGAGAAGTGATAGCAGAAGAAATGCAGCAAGCAGATTTTGTTAGTGTGATGGCCGATGAAACTACCGATGTTTAAGAGCAGACACAGTTAGTGTTAGTATTTCGATATGAGAAAGATGGTATTCCATACGAACGATTTGGGGGCTTCTTTAAACCGGAAGGTCAGAATGCGGATTCCATTGCATCATGTATTTTAAGTGTATTGAACAACATGTTTAACGCTACATACACCACACGAAGTTATTGTGCAGACCTACGACGGGGCATCAGTAATGAGTGGTGGTAAAGGTGGAGTGCAAGCAAAGATAAAAGCCTACTATCCCAACGCACATTATATCCACTGCTGTGCACACCAACTGAATTTAACAATGGAACATGCAGCTTCGCAGAATCAGTCGGCTAGGATGTTCTTCGCTCACCTGTCAACGTTCCCTGCTTTCTTTTCAAGGTCGCCGCAACGGATGTCTGCTTTAGAAGCAGTGGCAGCTCGAAGAAATCCAACAGGACCAGCGACTAGATGAAATTTCAAGTTGCGCAGCGTAAATGTGGTGTACGAGCAAAGGGCATCCATAAGGGAGTGTTTATTAATGCTGGAGAAAACCCCATCCTATAAAACTTGCCTTCAGGCAAACGGGCATCGTCGCAGCATAGAAGACGAGGAATTCATATTTTGGCTACATTCTTTTTTCATATATTGATGCCACATGTGGACATGATGTACAATCAGTTGCAGTCAAGAACAGCTGATGCCGTGAAGATAAAATCTGCTGTGTCACACTTCATTCAAGTGATCAAAAACATTAGGGAATCGGTAGAAAACATTGCCAGTACTGGTACTTCTGAAGAAACGTGTGCATCAGAAAACAAATGCAGAAAGTTATCATGTCGGCGTACTGATGCCAAGGAAGTATGTGATAGAATAACACGAGAAGCCCGTGATCGCTTCCAAACCTTGGATCACCTGGAAGCAGCAAAACTGTTAGATTCCACCAACTTTGAACGATTTTATAAAACGTTTCAAGATAAAGAACTAGGTGTAACTGTTCAGGCCTATAGCATGCTGGAAAAGAAAAGGCTCAGAACAGAACTGTTGGTTCTGTACTGTAGGGGCAGATTTTAGGAATATTGGTGGGGCAGTCCCTCTTCTGCATTTCATAATATCCAGTAATCTGCTAGGTACGTTTTGCCAAACAAGCAAGCTTCTGAGGGTATTAGTAACAACACACATGACTACTTGGGGGCCTGAGAGGTGTTTCTCATCGCTGAAGAAGATAAAGTCCTTTCTGCGAAACATCATGTCACAAGAAATACTAAGTGCCCTCGCAATGCTCTCCATTGAGAAGAAGATGGTCTCCGGTATGGAGGGGTTCAATGCCAGGGTGATTGACAAGTTCTGCAGCAAGAAGGAATGACGTATAGACTTCATTTTTCGTCTCTGAGGGAATGTTTCTATATGTTTATATAAAAAAAAATTGGAGGGAAGATGATGGGTTACAGCACACAACTAATTTTCTACACCAGCCGCCACTGTTCTTATAGTTACGGCACCGTGTTCATAGATATGACCAGGAAAATGCTGGGACAGTACCTTCTGACAGGCCACGGCCGCTTCCTTCCACATCCTTGCCCAGTTGCATTCATCTTCATCCATTCCATCTCTCATCCCGACGCGCAGGTCGCCCACGGGCGTCGAATAGAAAGACCTGCACTCGGCCTCCCAGGAGGCCACACGACAAAAATAAATAAATAAATAAATAAATAAATAGATATGACAGTTTCATTGTGCGAAATGAAACTTTATTTGTAAAGCAGCTGACATGGTCCCAGTCGTTCGAAAACCTCAAAACGTTTAGTTTGAACTGTACTACAAAATACGTAGATGATGATGGTTCTCAAAGACTAATGAAAGAAGGCTATAATCTGTGCATACGTGAATTATTGAAGATGTTTGGTGTGCCTATCATGGTTATCTAATGACTTTTAAGGCTGTCTGTTTTGCTAGACAGAGGGAAATCTCCTCCAAGAATACTTCATACGTGGTGTGACGGCTAGCTTTGTTAGCTGTCAGCCCGGAGGTCTGGGTTCGATTCCCGTCTCTGTCAATACATTTAAGTCTGGTCTGAGGACTGGAATGGAGTAGGCTACACTAAGCCTCGTGAGGCAAAACTGAAAAGCGGTGGGTTCGATTTCCACCCGTCATCCTGGAAGTGGTTTTCCGTGGTTTCCCACTTATACTCCAGTCAAATACCGGGATGGTTCCTAACTGAAAGGCAACGGCCGTTTCCTTCCCAGATCTCACCTGAATTTTAAATACACACACGACTACAATTACCACAATAACAAAGGTTATCAAACAATCATCCCACACCCATTCAAGTACATGTGGCCAAATGATCACTATGTCCAAGGCTCTCAAATGAAACAACAACAACAACAAAAGCCACTTTATTTTCAAGGGTATGAAGAGAATGATGAGTTCAACGTTCTTAGGTCGTAAGGTTCGTGCAAAGCTGGATGATTTTTTCGTGAATATTTCCAATTTAATAGGAATTGGCTGTCTGGGAAGACATTAACCCACATTATTTTAGCTAAGGAAATGCATTCATCTAATGGATTGTTTTACCCCATCTTCGCTGTACTGGAGGCACTGCCGGCTGGATCGCACCCCTCCTGGCTGTTTTAAACTGCCTGCCCATTCAACGATTACAGCATTGGTTTCAGCGTACAACCACGTTTCCAAATAAAGGCGCTAGGAAGCAGCACCAAGTGACTGTGGCAGACATAAGTTTTATATTGATGTTAATGGCGAAGTTGTGTTTGGAATTTATTCTGAACGATTTTATAATGCTGTAAAGCTACGTGCCCTGTTGTAAATCAGAACAGGGCAAGTTAGAATATCGGGGAATCTCATTTCATGATACCATCGGACAATTCACTGCGTGGGATGTGGTTACGTGCAATTTCCAGAGAAGGTGACGAAGAGGAAGCAAATAAATAGAAAGAAAAAAAAACATAAATGAATGAATGATTGAGGAAATGCGTGAGTCAATAAATATGTAAGTAAATAAATATGTAACATTGTGGGGTTTGAAGCCATTTTTCAGTGTTGCCTAAGTAAACAAAAGTTTGGTGCTTTTCAGTCGGTCAACATGAATGTACCCAAAATGAGCTGGGTTATGCCCTAATCCTGAAATAAATTACATGAGATTAATAAATTTAATGTAATTTATTTCAGGATTAGGGCATAACCCAGCTCTTTTTGGGTACATTCGTGTTGACCGACTGAAAATCACGAAACGTTTGTTATAAATATGTAAGTAAATAAATAAGTAAAAGAATAAATAAGTAAATAAATAATTAAATAAATATGTAAGTAAATAAGTAAATAAAAAGTGAATAAATAAGTAAACAAATAAATATGAAAATAAGTAATTAAATAAATAAATGTGTAAGTAAATAAGTCAATAAATAAGCAAATAAATAAATAAGTAAATAAAAGAATAAGTAAATAAATACATATATATATATATATATTTATTTACTAATTTAAGTTACTTACATAAGTGAATGAATAAGTAAACAAATAAACAAGAAAATAAATAATTAAGTAAATAAATTTGTAAGTAAATAAATAAACAATCTATCCAAAAAATCTGTAAAAATATATAATACAGCCATCACAATAAGATGTGTTATCAGACAAATTCAACTCGCACCCAAGTACATAGGGCTACATGACCACGATGTCGCAAAGCCCCTAAATAAATCAACATCCCATTTTTCGGGGGCCGGAGGCATTTCTTTTCCCTGTCTTTTATTGTCCTTATTCTTTTCTTTTCATCTCGCGAAGTATATAAGTTAGATTTAACTCAGTTAGAAGTAGTTGTATTTTTATTATCATCTGCTTAATTACGGGAAAATGAGCTAGACATTTCGCCCCTTAAAACAATCGCCTCAACCACATGTATTTTTGCTTTCCTTTATACTGAAAATTTGCCTGTAAGTATGTGTCCGAATACTTGTAGATGATTGAATAACAAAAGAACTAACTTAGTGTAATATTTTCACGTCCGTCAATCTCGATATTAATTCTTCAAACATAATCCTTCGTTTCAGGTATCTTCCTCTTTAAAAAGCCGCGGCAATCCCAGTGGTCGGTGCTGTACCTAGAGGTGAATTAATGCATATATCTTGTACGCCTGTGAGTGTCGAATGGGCAGGCAGTTAAAAGCAGTCAGGAGGGGTGCGATCCAGCCGGCAGTGACTGGAGGACTGAAATTCCTGCTAAAATATCCTACACATCTGATGAGCAGCAATGGTATACGCTAAACCTAAGGGAAAGTGCATAGATCCAGAACCGGTGATGAAACGTAACAGGAAGAGGGGAAGTCTTAAGGCTAAATGTCCCGACACTTTGGTAAGAATATATTTCAACAGATGGCAGCACAAGCAAAGCTGAATTTATTTATTTAATTTTGTATCGAAGGGGAGCTCCGATCTGCGATCTGAAAACTGCTATGCACTCTGTCTAGTAGCAGAATTGATATTAATTCATTGCTTACTTTTTAATTTCAAAAACAGAAAAGTTGCTGTTTGCTTTTCAAATATCTGATTAAAATTCGAAAGAAAACTGGTAATACGAAAGTTGAGTTTTACTCACTGATTCCAAAGCCGCATCGGAAACCTAAATCGGTTGAATAGAACCGTCGGGATCACTTTGGAAAGTTTGTGAATAAAAGTGTTACTGTATTTGCAACAAGGCGCGGCAGTAGAACAAGGTCATGGAGAGCGGGTTGTTGGAGGGTTGAGGGGAGGGGAGGGGAGCTAGAGTGAATTGAGAGAGCGACAACCTTGCCAGACGGTATATTATTCCCGAGCATCTAGTCCATTGTTGCGAATGACTGTGCTGGTTAGTTCTGAATTATCGTCAAGGTCTGGATATTTCTGAGTGACCCATTGATATTTTACAAGTCCCTGGTTACGACTTCTTGTTTTTAGTTCATCGATCGCATTAATTACTTTTTATTTAATTTATTTTACCTGCAACAGTATTATTTTTAATGCCCGTTAGGTGTTCTATTTTCGGCACTTTATTTTTGGACAGTATTTCCGGTAGAATAGATTTTTTTTCTTTTAGTCAATTTTACCCTCCAGGTTGGTGATTCCCACGGACTCAGCGAGGGAACTCACCACTACCGCCTTTCCAGGCAGTGTCCTAGAGCTGGGAACCATTGGTCAGATTGGATACAACTGGGGAGATGTGATCAGCACTTCACCCAGGCAGTCTCACCTGCAAAGCGAACAGGGGCCTCACGAGGGATGGGAAACGAAGATTGGGATGGATATGCAAGGAAGAGGGATGGAGGTGGCCGTGGCCTTACAGTAGGTACCATCCCGGCATTTGCACGAAGACGAAGTGGGAAACCACGGAAAACCACTTCGAGGATGGCTGAGGTGGGAATCAACCCCTCTACTCATTTGGACTACCCAAGGCTGAGTAGACCCCGTTCCATTCCTCATACCACTTTTCAAATTTCATGACAGAGCCGGGAATCGAACCCAGGACCTCCGGGGCGGCAGCGAACCATGCTGACCGCTACGCTACGGAGGTTGAATAGATAAATGTACATATAGGTAGGCTACGACTGGTGAAGAGCATTACGGTCATCAAGTGGAGTTATTTTTTCGTTTTTGTCGAAAAATGGAACCACCACCAAAACTTGCATTAGAGAATCTGTAATGCTCTGAGCAGTTAAGATTTCACTTATATTTTACCTGCAGCCTACAAGTTTGATGACTAAACGTCACCCCGAAATCTGCAGGCTACATGGCTGAACAGCGCAGCGGTTGCTTGGTAGGCCTAGGCCCTTCATGGGCTGTCGCACCACTGGTGTAGTTTGTTTTTTACTTATAATACATAAGTGTTGGAGTACAAAATCACCACCTATTCAGTGTCAACTTTTTTCAGAGAAGCAAGTTCGACTTCAAATGAAAACAATGCGTTGTGTGGAAAATTAAAGGCGTAGCGAATGTGAAAGGGAAAATTGGACTCCGAAGATACTGGATTGGATTGGGATCCATAAAGACTGCCAACAGTACTTTTGAAATACCAGTGGGCAAGGTAAAGACAAACAGCTAACTGCAACCAAACTTATGCGTTATTGCTTGCAGCCCCTAATTGCAAAACATTCCCAGCTAGTATCAAACACCAGCAGCAATGCTGCCGAAAATTATATGTCCCTTGTTGCAAAATTCACGGGAGGTAAGCAGATCAATCGAGGGAAACGAGGTTCCTTCACTCATAGAACCAAAGCTGCCGGACTGATCTTTCAGTTTGGGCCATCCTGGCACTATAAAACAATGCAATTCGTTTAGAAAAAAAAAACTGCCACAATAGTGAAGGACACTGCACTCAGCAGAAAGAGAAGAGCAGCTTTCCGAAAAAGTTTATGTGCGTCGCGAGAAGGGAAAAGAATGTCCCGACAACAGTAATGAAATGAAACGTACCGTCTCACGTGATTATGGAAACCGATCAATGCTGTTGGATTTCGATGAGGTACTGTTGAGAGAGTTTAGTGATGAGAAGATCAAGCAACTAACGCTTAGTGAAGGCCATATACAAAAAACTGGAAAAGGAAACAAGGGGCCAAAGGGAAAATGAAAAGTGGCGCACAGCTAGAAAGGACAGAGTTACGGCATCCAATTTTGGATATGTATGCAAGAGGAAACCTACTTCGAAATGGGCTCCATTAACAAAAAAACATTCTGTACGGTGAATTTCACTCAAAAGCAATGCAGTATGTCTGTGATAATGAGCTAATTGCAAAACGAAATTTAGAGGAGAAATCGGTAGAAAAGTCGAAGAATGAGGTATTTTCGTACATAAAACTTATGGGTTTTTAGGTGCCTCCCCAGACGGATTAATAGGAGACGACGCTGTAGTCGAAGTCAAGTGCCCTTATTCTGCATGGAATATGACCATACTGGAATCCTGCAAAAAGCTAAAGGGATTTTGTTTGGCAGAAAGTAAGCGAAAAAGAAAGCCAGAGAATGTCAAGAACAGTGCCTTTCAGAACAGAACAGATTGTGTATGGTTTTTATTTCCACAACCAGGGCCAGTTGGAAATAACATAACGAGAAATATGTTATTTTGTGGTATGGACGCCTAAGGACATTCACGTAGAAACAATAAAGAGGGACGAAAAGTTCTGGAGACAAAAAATGCTTATGTAACTGACATGCTGCTGTGAGAAAATCTTGTTGCCTGAGATCATTGATCCCAGGATGACCAGATCAATGGATATAAGAGAACCTGAGGTGAAGTAAAATACTGAGTGTGTGTAAATCATGAAACGCTATTTTTGATATGGAAAAAATTGAAGCATTGATTTCAAGAACAGAAAATAATTAGGTATAATATTTTTGTTTGTTTATAGTACGCAGTACTAGTGCCTGTGCTAACAATAGGCAGATGAGAATATGTTGGGAACTTTAATTCTATTATGTACATAATAATTTTGCTCTTGTTATGCATTTTCATAATTTTTTTATTGTTGTAATAAAATGTTGTACATAAATGAACTTTTATTATTACCTCCATGAAAATTGAAGTAAGTTATAGTGATTGGCCACACGGAGTCTATTCAGATCTCACGAAAAAAAAGGGAATTAGAGTCAAAAGAACCATACGAATCTCCAAAATAAATGTATGTATGTAGGTCCATGTGCATTTGGCTTCTTATAAATCGATTAATCGATATAAATTAATTAGAATATTTCTCGGTTTGAGGTCTTGTTTTTTATGTCTAGAAGAAGATACCTAGAGTTGGACGTCCGCATCGGATGGTTTTTAGAATAGATATTCCCAATAAACCTGAACACGAACATATCTTGTCCATCTTTTTTCTAAAATATCAAGAACGTGCTAACTACAATCCAGTCATATCTTTCTATACAGTATTCAATTTCGCATCGAGTGAAACCAGTCGCTGATCTGTGCGGTAAGAATTATGCCCTACAAAGTATTTCTAATGTCGGAACAATGTTTTTTGTTCGGGAGTTTATCTTCAAATAACTCTAAACCCGTTACCTAGAAGGGAATCCAATGCTGTCAGCATCTATCCTGAGTGTGTTTTCACCGTTTTTTCCACAATCCCTCCAGGTAAATGCCGAGATAGTACCGTACGTGAAGTTTCAGGGCACGTGTCCCATCCCTGACTCTAATACAGTTACACACATAATCAACTACACGGGACTGATGATGATGATAATAATAATAATAATAACGTTATTGGTTTTACGTCCCTTCTAACTATTGCGGGCTTTTAGAGACGCCGGGTTGTCGGAATTTTGCCCCGAAGGGGATCTTTAACGTGCCAGTAAATCTAATGACACGGCTCCCTCGCATTCGCGCACCCTCAAATGCCAACTGGCTGCACCAGGATTCGATCCTGCAACCTTGGGCACAGCAAGTGAGAACGTTACCGCTGAGCCACGCAGCCAGCCAAAAGTACTGATGACCAAGATGTCCCAAGCCCCTACAATGTATTATTAACAAGAATGTTAGAGGAAGTAAGAAAGGCATCTGTACGAACACATTGTGTCAACGTTACATATTGTGACACTACTACAGTATAATTTCATTGCTCAGATATTTTCCACGCCTAGGCACTTGTACTCGTAACTCGTCGAACTATAATATTTGTGACCAGAGGAAGACAACTCCTTCCTGTCGTCAAATTGTTCCCTTTTCCCTCCGCCCTGTCAGCGTGTTCATCATTTTCCTTCCGCAAGAGATCTTGTGGAGCCGCGCCGCCTACCACCCTTTTCAAAACGATTCCCAAACTAATTTACCCGATTTTAAGTCTGAAAAATGCATTGGAAACAGGAAATAAATCTCAAATTTCGTATTACCAGGGTTTTTTTTTTCATATTTTAAGCAGAGATATAAAAAACTGTTAATAACTCTTTTGTTTTTCAAATTTTGGAAAATGCATCGAATTAATATCAATTCAATTGCAGTATAGTATACATAGTGGTTTTCAGATCGCAAATACGAGCTTTCGTTCAAGAGAAAACTAAAACAAGAAATTGTCTCACTTTGGTGCTGCTACGTGGTGTCAGAATTACAAACTAGAAAACGGGACATTTAGCCTTAATTCCGTCAATATTGCAAATTCCACAGACGTACAAGTAGGCTTCTTAAAATACAGCTGTAAATTTTAATTTATGTCTGAATTTACTGCTGCTAGTTATTGTTGTTTTAAGGGGCGGAACAGCAAGGTTATCTGCCCCAATTTACTACAGTAGAGGATAATAGCAACCTAGGCCAAATCCACGTGATGCCTTTTTACAAATAACTGTACAGAACTGTACAGAATCCTTTTGTAAGCTGCTTTATAGATCATACTGGTATTTACAGTAGGCCTAGGTCTACATATAGATATACCGGTATTTCATCCTCAGTTTTTGACTGACGACCTGGATTTAAGGCCACATAGCTCATAGGCCTATAGGTCTACACCAATCTTCCTCTTTTCCTTATTTTTAGCCTGTTAACCATAAAACCTTCGTAGGCTACTACCAGTACCGTTATGTCTAATTTAAAAACTGATATGAAAGCAACTCAACCGGTACCGTATATCCTGTTTTAAATAAAAACGACTTTTATCGGAAATCTCCAGAACTGCCGCAGGCCTACCGGTATGTGAAAGTAACGATAGGTGTATTTTCCAGAGTTTGAATCTGACAGTTCGGCGGAGAACCGTTGAACTAAAGGCAGCGTTGCCACGTATGCTACTGGCCACCACGTGTGTTATTTCTACCCTCCCGTTATTTTCATCATGCTCATATCATTAGCACCGTTATTACATTTTTACTCCGATGGATTTCAAAAATCTTCAACAAAGCAATGCTTAAAACTGTCCGATGCTCACTGTAAAATGAAATAATAGCCCGTCAAATTGAGGAGAGGCCTAAAATATTGTAATGAATAGCAATAGCACGAATGGCCTATCATAAAGCAAAAATGTTCAAAGCGAAACGACAGAACGTGCTTGTTTCCGTGTTATTTAGCAATTTATATCTCTTATAGAATACGTTTTAAGGCACAAGAAACACATAAATGTATTACAAAATATACGTTCATTGAATAGGCTATTAACTCACCCTTTAGAAGACAGAAGCTAATCACTGGGAAGAGGCTCTATCCCATCCATATCATCATCATCATCATCCCGGTCCTCTCCGTGACTGGATCCCGCACTGGTGGATGAGAAATCGCCGAAGGAAATTATGAGGTTGTCCACAGCTGTGTCAATAACACATTCACGTTCCCGCGCTTCGCTTAATACTCTTTCCACATGCGACAACACCTTCGCCCGTTTTTCTGCTGTCAACACCCTCATCCTAATCGCAACCTATGCTGCCAAGACCTGTACCATGGAAAAAGTTGCCCAACCCCTCGCGTCACCACTAGCAAACGAAAAGAAAGCTACCTGTAACCTTAATCTAATTCACACGAACCTAAGCTTAAACTTATACTAACACTATATAAATAAATAACGGACACTAATGAATTATAAATATAAGTATAAAGTATAAATAAGTATAAATCCTACACGAGAAAGTAATTAACTAATTAATTCAAGACAATTATAACTCAGCAAGGTCAGTGTGCACTCGGGAGGCAACCAAACAAGCGACTGGTCGTGCGACAAGCCCGTGGCCAAATAGCGTCATTCAAATTGGCAGCGCTGTATGGTTTCCATGGCAACAAGCCTTGCGTGCGATCTAGTCGTCAACTGTTTTTGCCCAGTGGTGCCGAACTGTCAGATTCCAACTCTGGATAATACAACTTTAAGTTCATGATCCTCATCTAAAATATCGGTATTTTCCTTAGAGATTTCAATATGTTAGAATAACTAGAAATATTATCTTAGGCCATGCCTACAGCTGCGAATTGCACTTATTTTACTCTGAATTATGGCTTGTTGTAGGCACTAAACTGACAACGTATTCATCAATAGGAAGATAATTAGTTAAAAATCAGAAATTAATCTCGTTAGTTTATTTCTATAATAGCCTATTATTTTAACATATCATACCAAGTGTTTAAGAAGCCTCCGTGGCTTAGGCGGCAGCACGCCGGCCTCTCACCGCTGGGTCCGTGGTTCAAATCCCGGTCACTCCATGTGAGATCTGTGCTGGACAAAACGGAGGCAGACAGGTTTTTCTCCGGGTACTCCGGTTTTCCCTGTCAAAATTTCATTCCAGCAACACTCTCCACTATCATTTCATTTCATCTGTCATTCATTTAATCATTGCCCCAGAGGAGTGCGTCAGGCCTCGGCAGCCGGCACAGTTCATATCCTCGCCGCTAGATAGGGGCTTCATTCATTCCATTCCTGACCCGGGCGGAGACTGGAAGCAGGCTGTGGATTTTTCACCAAGTGTTTAACCAAGACAGTGCGAATATTTCCGTCTTACATCTAGGCGTAGGCCAAATTTATATGCCAACTTAGGACGTGTCGGCTTCAATTTTATTGGAGAAAAAAGCGGGAAATACATTTGGCACAGCATCATCACTTAAAAATTTCCTTCCAGGCAATACTGGCTTGTGATCTAAAGGTAAGAAATGCGCTAAACATACTCTCATGTGGGCTGATATGTGTGATTTCCTTTCAGCACGACGAATTTTGAAAAACCACTATTTCCTCAAAATACGACCAATGCCAAGGAAGTAAACGTAACTTTGTAGTTGCCACATCTGCTTTTGCACTGGGGAACTGCACAATATTGAACCATTATTCTGTAATGTATAAAACAACGAATATTTAAGCGTAATTCGTAACTACAACTCGCACAAGCTATTCATAGCTGCCCACAACATATTTTTGTAAACAAAGTCACGTGATGGCGTGACGTCAGAGGGTGGTACTGGTCTGTTGTCGTCCATTGGAAAAAGAAAAACAATAACGTTACAATGAAGAAACTCGGATGATCAAGAGAGAAAGAGAGCAAAAAGGTGAAGAAACTTGTTTTTGAAGTGTTGGCGCACAAAAGCGGGCATTGCAATAGTTAGTTTTGTTTTAAGGGGTGGAACAGTGAGGTCATCTGCCCCTAGGGGCATTCCATTAGCAATCAATGAATAATTATTCCTGTTTGTGAGAGATAAAATCACTTATGCAATTAATCTATTCACGACTGCACCAGGTACTGTGACAATGTGTGGATCCAAGAAACTGTGAAGAAAGAGCAGATTGGGAACGTGAAGGTTTTCTACTTTTCCGGGACAATTCTTATGAAAGACTAAAATTGATATACTTTATTGAAGAATACAGACCTGTTCAAATGGTTAGACCATCCCATTACTTCTTAATATTTACCAAGACATGGTTTGACTGGTAGTAACTCAGATATGCTATAATACGTTATTTCTTCTTGCAAATTTTAGGCTTTGTTGTTGTTTCCGTAATTTTTATGTTTACGGGGATTTTCCCCTATTGTTATATTTTGTAATTCGCATTTGTTCTTTAAGCAATATTGTCGTTGCGGTTGTTGGTAGATTTTATTAATTAACATTGATGCAATGCCGTTGGCAAATTAATTTTCCAAAATATCGCTGCAATCACAATTTGTCAATTTTTTAGCTTAGGCCTCATTACATTTCATATTGTGATGTATACAGCTCTTATATCACGTTATCTTTGTTACAGTTTGGTTGTTCCCTAAACCCGAAAGAAATTACATAGGATTAATTATTACACTTGGATAACCAGTTTTAATCGCCAAGCAATCATTGTCGGACCCGTAACACTCAGGCTATTAATCTGTCTATGAATATGTGGGCTAAGATATAACACTTAGTTTATTGTAAACTTGTCAGGTTTCTTAGTATGTGATTATTCGTTGTGACATGTTAGCAGCTATTGACCTTCATGTTTACCTTTGTGAGATAAACTGTAATGGCTTGTAAAAGGCAAGGTTGGTGTTCTTACTTAGATGTAGGTTTAAAGTACTTAGCTGATTATTTGGGCAATGTGAAGTTCTTTCTCGTTCAGCTTCTGTCACACTTCACTGTCCTATTTTAACTGAGGGGAGGATTTTCCTATTGGTGCTGGCACCTTGTTATCTCTCCTTCATTGTCTGATCCCCGCAGTGGCTCACGACTAGTGGGACGTGGGTTGACGACCACGGGACCCCAGCTGATTCCGGCATTGCTGCCACTTACTTGTGCAGCACTCCTCACTCTCACCTTTTCTTTCGGCCTCGCTTGGCCAACTCTTGTTCTCTTCCGACCCCGAAGGTATAAGCATGACGAATAGAATACATAGTGTTATCACTGACCGAGTTCAACCGTGCCCCGCTCGGCTAGCGCTAGCGGCGCAGATCCCCAACGCTACACAGTCAGCTGTTCAGAAGTGGGATACGCGCTGGGCTACGTAAACCTCTTTACGAAGGCTACGGTTACGCTGATTACAACTAATTGTTTGTTTAGACTTATGAATAATACTGTCAAAAAGTAATTATTAATATTCTCAGTCCCCTGTTAGTCGCGCATTGGTCTGACAGCTCCAGGGTTAGTTTTTGTTTTAATATCAAGCCAACAGTTCAAGTTATGATCTTATCGTCTCGTGACATCTTACACCAAACCTTAGTAAGCATTTTCCTGGAGTTGTGAAACGATGTGCCTAAAAATAACTCTCCACGTGTAAGATTTTGTCAGTGTGGGATTGAAAGTACGAGCGCTCCCAATATCAGTAAGGAGATTTCGCCTTACGAAAACCTAAGGATGCAGATGAAGCGTGTCGCCTTCTGCTGAAAGATAACAAATAGCTAGTTCATGATTCAGTAATTTCAAAGGAATTTGTGACTCTGATACTGAAGACAAAGTTGAAACAAGATCCGAAGATCAGGAGGACGGTAACGTAAGCGAAGAATTGGATGGTCGTTTATTTTATTGGCAGGTCGGCCATTATTATTATTATTACGAGGCACGTCCAGAAAGTAAGTTCCGTTTGGTAATAAAATTAAATTGTGTACAGATACAGAAAAAATATTTATTGCACAACATTCTACACCTCTTAAACTACTTTTCCACATAACTGCCGAACTTTTGCAGGCATTTGTCATAGCGTGGCACAAGTTTTTGGATACCTTCTTCATAGAAGTTGCCGCCGACCGTAAACGAGAGTGAAGACTCCTCTGTAAGATATCCTACCGTTTGGCCACCACTGTTAGGCAAATTGCGTATGTGGTCAGGAGAACTCCTAAACATACGCAGTTCTCCTGGTAAGCACGCAATTTGCTAACAGTAGAGGCCAAACGATAGGATATCTTACAGGGGAGTCTTCACTCTCGTTTATGGTCGGCGGCAAACTTCTATGAAGAAGGTATCCAAAAACTTGTGCCACGCTATGACAAATGCCTGCAAAAGTTCGGCAGTTATGTGGAAAAGTAGTTTTAAGAGGTGTAGAATGTTGTGCAATAAATATTTTTTCTGAATCTGTACACAATTTAATTTTATTACCAAACGGAACTTACTTTCTGGACGTGCCTCGTATATGTCCGTCTCATTCTTGGCTATCACAGCGAAGGTCCGGGTTCGATTCCCAGCTCTGCCAATAAATTTAATACTGGTCTGAGGGCTGGAACGGTGTTCACTCAGCCTCGTGAGGCAAAACTGATAAGAGGCGCGTTCGATTCCTACCTCAGCTATCCTGGAAGTGGTTTTCCATGGTTTCCCACCTATCCTCCAGGCAAATGCCGGGATGGTACCTAACTGAAGGCTACAGCCGCTTCCTACCCAAATCCTACCTCAATTCCAAATACACACACTACTAGAGACATCATAATGACACAGGTTATAAGACAAATTCTAAACACACCCAAGCAAACGGGGCTACGTGACCACGATGTCGTTAAGTCCCTAAAGAATCAACAACTATTATTATTTTAGGCCTATTTTTTATTAAGACGGATTATATATTTTTTCGTTTTAGGTAAGGATGGCACGAAATAGAACAAGTAACCATGAGAGGCTGCCTTCATTCCGTATCCTGGGCGCTTTTCGTGATTTTACATCAGTGGATAGATATCTCGGTAAATTTTGAAAAATGTGAGGTACTGATCCTGGTTTAAATTTCCACTTCACGCGAGGAATTTCCACGTTCTCATAGTTCACTACGAAACAGTCTGCCTTTGTAATAATTAAATCTTCCGAAAAACGCACGTCGCAGATTCTATTTTTGATCGTCAATTGCTTATCTTTCCGCGGAACAACTCTCGCCCATTTCGCATACAGATTTGTTTCTTTTGGCGGTGTGAAAAAATGTCTACCATCAGATTTTCTTCCTAACCCGATTTACATCCAGAAACGAAACAGTACGACATTTTCCCGAAACAGCAGAAAATTTAGTTGTTTGCACACACATAGCACTGCACAGACATTCGTAAACTATTACAAAGAAACAAATTCCCTTGCATAATATGACTTCTCGCGCACAGGATATTACAGTACTAACCTCGTGGGCTACTTGTCACGCCTCCTTATGGTTCGGCGCGACTTCCGTGCCACAGACTGGCTGGACCATGAACTACAATGCTTAAGTAGCGGAGTGATGACACTGTTAATTTCTATTCGTCATGGTATTGGGTATCCGAGGCCTAGGGAGTCTTTCACTTTCTCGCCTTAATTGGCCCTTCTCTCATCTTTCCTGATCCCTCCTTCTTCTAGGGGTCAGCCTTGTTTTCCTTTTCATTATATTTCCTTTTCTCTAGATTCCCACACTGTTTTGTGAATTGGCTCCCTGTCTACCGGTATCTTAATTCCATTTTGTGAATATTTTGAATCTACACTGCACTTTATAGGTATTTTCCAAGTTGCATTTTGAAAGTACAGTATTTTTAATCTAAATTGCATTTTGCGAGTATTTTCAACCTCAATTGCATTTTGTAAGGATTGGCAATCTAAATTGCTTTTTAGTAAGTCTTTGAATGTAGGGGCAGGCTTTTTTGTGTGTATTTTGAATTTCAATTGCATTTTGTAAGTATTTTCAACCTAAACCGTATTTTGCAAGTATTTTCAATATAAATTGCATTTTGTATGAGGGGGGGGGGGCATTTTGTAAGTATTTTGATTCTCAATTGCATTTTGTGAGTATTTTGAATCTAAATTACATTTTGTAAGTATTTTCAATCTAGAAGCCTCCGTGGCTTAGGCGGCAGCACGCCGGCCTCTCACCGCTGGGTCCGTGGTTCAAATCCCGGTCACTCCATGTGAGATCTGTACTGGACAAAACGGAGGCAGACAGGTTTTTCTCCGGGTACTCCGGTTTTCCCTGTCAAAATTTCATTCCAGCAACACTCTCCACTATCATTTCATTTCATCTGACATTCATTTAATCATTGCCCCAGAGGAGTGCGTCAGGCCTCGGCAGCTGGCACAGTCCATATCCTTGCCGCTAGAAGGGGGCTTCATTCATTCCATTCCTGACCCGGTCGGAGACTGGAAGCAGGCTGTGGATTTTCATTTTCAAGTATTTTCAATCTAAATTGCATTTCGTAAGTATTGTCAGTCCAAATGACTATTTTGAATCTAAGTTACATTTTGTAAGTATTTTCAATTTCAATTGCATTTTGTACGTATTTTCAATTTCAATTGCATTTTGTAAGTATTTCGAATTTCAATTGCATTTTGTGCATGTTTTTCAATCTATTCCTTTTGTGAGTATTTTCCTTCTAAATTACCTTTTGTACGTATTTCCACTCTTAATTTTGTGAGTCATTTCATTCTGAGTTCCATTTTGTAAGTACACACATCAAAAAAAGTTTTGCATCACCTCGGTTCCAAGAGTTCCGGAACCGTTAAATACAAAGGGAATAGAGATCAACACAAACAACATTTCAGCTCGTTTTATTGCTCATGAGACCCACACATTGCATGTTGTACCATCATACAGCTAGACTTTCAGCATTTGTGGTCCAGATTGCAGTACACACCACTACCTCTAATACCCAGTAGCACGTCCTCTTGCATTGATGCATGCCTGTATTCGCCGTGGCATACTATCCACAAGTTCATCAAGACACTGTTGGTCCAAATTGTCCCACTCCTCAACGACAATTCGGCGTAAATCTCTCAGAGTGGTTGGTGGGTCAAGACGTCCATAAACAGCCCTTTTCAACATATCCCAGGCATGTTCGATAGGGTTCATGTCTGGCGAACATGCTGGCCACTGTAGTCGAGCGATGTCGTTATCTTGAAGGAACGCATTCACAAGATGTGCACGATGAGGTCGAGAATTGTCGTCCATGAAGACAAATGCCTCTCCAATATTCTGCCGATATGGTTGCACTATGGGTCGGAGGATGTCATTCAGGTATCGTAAAGCCGTTTCGGAGCCTTCCATGACCACCAGTGGTGTACGTCGGCCCCACATAATGCCACCCCAAAACATCAGGGAACCACCACCTTGCTGCACTCGCTGGACAGTGTGTCTAAGACGTTCAGCCTGACCAGGGTGCCTCCAAACACGTCTCCGACGATTGTCTGGTTGAAGGCATATGCGACACTCATCGGTGAAGAGAACGTGATGCCAATTCCGTGGGGTCCATTCAGCATGTTGTTGGGCCCATCTGTACCGCGCTGCATGGTGTCGGGGTTGCAAAGCTGGACCTCGCCATGGACGTCGGGAGTGAAGTTGCGCATCATGCAGCCTATTGCGCACAGTTTGAGTTGAAACACGACGTCCTGTGGCTGAACGAAACGCATTATTCAACATGGTGGCATTGCTGTCAGGGTTCCTCCGAGCGGCAATCCGTAAGTAGCGGTCATCCACTACAGTAGTAGCCCTTGGGCGGCCTGAGCGAGGCCTGTCATCGACAGTTCCTGTATCTCTGTACCTCCTCCATGTCCGAACAACATCGCTTTGGTTCACTCTGAGACGCCTGGAAACTTCCCTTGTTGAGAGCCCTTCTTGACACAAAGTAACAATGCGGACGCGATCGAACTGCGGTATTGACCTTCTAGGCATGGTAGAACTACAGACAACATGAGCAGCGTACCTTCGTCCTGGTGGAATGACTGGAACTGATCGGCTGTCGTACCCCCTCCGTCTAATAGGCCCTGCTCATGCATGGTTGTTTACATCTTTGAGCAGTTTTAGTGACATCTATGAACAGTCAAAGGGACTGTATCTTGGATACAATATACTCAGTCAACGTCTATATGCCGGAGATCTGGGAACCGAGGTGATGCAAAACTTTTTTTGATGTGTGTATTTTCAGTCGAACTTAATTTTCGTCATGGTTTCCATTTCATCATTTTCGATACCACCTAGACCATTAGGAGCCGATAACCTAGGTGTTAGGCCCCTTAAGACAACAATTATGATGATCATCATCGTCTGGCCTGTCTGTTCGTCTCGCTGGTGAGATATTTCTTTGTTGGCCAGCTCTAGATATTCCTGACAATGTATATTTTAGAATATCCTGGATATCTTCAACTATTAAAGGCCAATCGTGTTCCCATCACGCGTAAACTAAACAGGCCTCCTTAAAGGCAATCTGTTTTATTGGGAACAATAAATTATATTAAAAGTTTTCAGTCGGTCAACACAATATAATTCCAATTATATTTATTTTTAAGTCAGTTTGTATGTTAGTGAATTTGTGTTTCGCTTTGTGCATATGTTCATTGTTCACATACAACTGAATGTGCCCCATATTTTATCGCATTTCTGTGTTGCTTTTAATTGGAATTATATCATGTTGACCATCTGAAAACTTGTAATATCATTTATCAATAAGGCAATGCTGGAAAATTGCTTCAAGGCTATGTGTATTTATAGAGAACGTCTTTAACTCTTTAATACCGCCGTGTATCGGTCTTGGTTTATTGAAGATATGGTACATAGTACTAACAGTCTTGTTGTTTCCCGTTTCTTACCAGGGATATTTTCAAGTAGTGTGAAGGGAGGCGAATTCTCCATGATCGTGTCTTCGTTTAGGTTGTTAGGGTTATTTTAGCTAAGTGTATCTCGATTGCTTCCTTTATGTCGAGAGTTTTACCTTTCGATTCATGATGTATGATTCTTAAGTCTTTTTCTATGTTACAGTAGTGAATTTGTGTTCCGCTTCGTACATATGCTCACATACAACCGAATGTGTCGCGTATTTTATCGCATTTCTGTGTTCCTTGTATCTTGTATCCAGTTTTCTGCCGGTTTGCCCAATGTAATTTGCTTGACACCCTGTGTCTTGGAATGTTTTTGAGTGTACCACTGATTTTAAGTCTGGGTCTTATTTAAATTACTGTTGTGTTGATTGTTGTGGAGGCTATTTTGATGCCTTGTTTCTTGAATAAATTGGTGATTTTGTATATTTTCGCGTTCACGAAATGGAGCCGCGCGTATTTATTCTCATTGTCCGGCTTTTGAATTGTTTTATTTCTTTGTCTATAATTTTATTTATCTTGTAGGGTGAGAAATTATCTTCTTTGGCTATTTGCTTGATTATTCTGATTTTTCTGTTGTAGTTTTCGTTTGATATTGTTATACTTACTGCCCTGTTTACCATTGGATTGAATTCCGCTAATTTGTGATAGGATGATTTGAGTGATCGTCAGTTGAATGCAATGTTTGTGTAGATTTGCGGAAGATTGAATACGAGAGTTTATCTTTACGTTTGATGGTTATGAGTTTATGACACTGTACCGGTAGTTAATTTTCCGCTTGGTATCGGTTTCCTTGGTAAATTTATAGAGTGGTTTAGATAATTGATTGCTTGGAGCTTGGTGTCTTAATTTGTTAACTCCGTGTAATAGACACACAATACGTCATCTACGAATCTTTTCCATTGTACTATTTAATCCCTTTGTTGAGTTATTTTCCAAGAACTCATTTCCCAATGTGTTTATGAACATGTCAGCTATTAGCCAATGGTGACGCAATTGCTAGGCCCTCTCTATATCAATAGCTATAAGAACAATTCAAGAACAGAAACTAACATGCCAGGAAAGTGCACCACTAGGTGCCTCAATATTCTTTAGGACTGCTCACCTAATGAGTGTAATGGAGCAAAATCCCTGTCTAGGCAGGGGGCCATTGCCCTTAGGGGATTAAAGGGCTGTATTTATTATTATGATTATTATCTGTGCATATATTTTATTATCGAATTGAAACACGTTATGGTAGAGAACGACTCTCAGTAATTTCGTGATCTCTTCTGTTTCTTTTAACGAGTTGGTTGATTTTAGTTTGTTTTATATTATATTGGCCAACGGCCTGGCCATTTTGATACAACGGATCCCATGAGAACTCCGCAGTTACGCAAATTGGGCGTGGTCGGAACTTGGATGGTATGCCGGTTCTAGGTACTGTGCGCTGTTGGCCAACATAAGGAAGGGCGGAAAGATACTGGCCACCCTACCACACGTTAACTCCGGCTGAGGATAGCCTATTCGGAGGCTTGGACCTGCCTTCAGGCAGAACACCAATTAAATCTATTATATTGATGGCTTAATTTATTAGTTTACATGCTCGTTATGTCGAACGTTACTAGCCTCAAACTAGGTTTCATTTGTATCGTCTTTATTGTGGTGACTAATTTTTTTTTTTTTTTACTGAGTTATTATTTTTGACCATGCAGTGTTTTAATATTTTGATTAGTTCCTTATTGATTTTATCGTTGCGCGTTCCTGCAGTTAGAGATTGGTCTTATTGGGCATTCTTCTTTGTATATTTTTGGTAGTGCTCTTAAAGACTGTACATTTGGGTTCATGTTTATTAATTTTGTTTTTTTGGCTTCGGTGAGAATGTACAGTATTTTGTTTCGCTAATGCTCTTTGAATGTGGCTTAGGACTTAATTGGTCTGATCAATTTCTAATTCCTTGAATCCGTTCTTATTCATAAATTATATTGTCGTGTGTATGTATTCTGTTTGATTCAGGTTTACTGTGGCATTGCCTTTATCCGCTTTTGTTAAAATTAAGTCCTGTTCTTTTATTTTTTGTTCCGGTCACTTGATCTCTTTTAATTGTGTGTTGCAGTGGATGTTATTGCTATTGCGTTGTTGTTAGAGGATTTTTTTGCTTCATTGGTGGCCAGGTTCTTGGTTATTTCCCTATCTTGTTCTGGCAGTTTATTGCTGGATATCTCTTATGTCCACAATTAGTAGTTTGATGTTGTGTGTCTTTCCATACAATTGTATTTCAAGTCTTATCGTTTTATCTGCAGATTGTGTCCGACTTTTTAACAGATACAGTTATGCACACCTACCAGTCACAGCACCACATGTATTGTATATTCATTCATTCACTCATGATGCATTCCAGTGACGAGTACGTTGATTTAGCGCTCATTTATGGAGAAACAAGGCAGAATGCATTTTAATTTCAATGCCTTGTACCGGTACCCGTATCTCCCTGAGGAGAAGTGATGCGTGATGACCTGGATAGAACAGCCGCACAGTATCGGGAGACGAATACATACTCTTAAGTGAATTATTTAAATATAAGTTCACATTAATAGCACGGTAGGAAAAGATTCCTGTAATCTCAAGGGGTATATGGGATTGTTCGCAGATGGGTTTACCTCAAGCTAAAACCAACAACGCATAAATCTGACCATTCAACCTAATGAAAGGATCAAAACTACAAGAGTAACTTCAGATTTTCTTTAAAAATCTTGTGCGCTTGATACCTAGTATTCCAAATACAGAAAACATCATAAATAAACACACTCCTGATGTCCCAACTGTAACATTCTATTAAACTTTAAGCAATAATTTAATTTAATAAAATTACTCTCTTCTTGATGCATAACATTCTAAAATGTTCTTGTCGACTAAAATTCACTGAAATAGAAAAGCCTAACGCGAATCCTTTGCGTTAAAAGCAAGAACATAAGGAAAAGATTAAAACAATGACAACAAAATTCCATCTCATGATAGTCGGTCTCCATTTGTGCACTTGCAACGTAAACAAATAAAACGCTCCACACTTTCATTACAAATCAATATTTTTTCTTTGGTGATGTGTCGCTAACCTGGAATTCACATAGTGATCTGAATTGACACATGAAAATCTCCTTGTTTACATTCACTTGATTCTATCTCATCTAGCTATTTTAATCCAATAAAATACCGGTATTCTAACGTGATTTCTTTAAAATATTGATTGCATAGTGATCCACACTACCTTATTTATACTGCAATATTCCTGACCATAATTATACTGCTATATTCCTGAACTATTCTCTCTTAAATTATTATTCACAAAATTCTCTCTCAAGAATTGCACTTCTCATAATATTTCTTATTGTCAATTCCCCTCTGAAGCAAAGTCGCTCTGAATAACCAAGAAATGAAAACAGCTGTCGGCTATCCCTCGCTCCAATCGCCTCGTGTAAGTAGGCGACAACTGTTTGTCTACAATCTACATAAGTCCCTCACAGGGGTCATTCACCGTTCCCCAACTATCCTTCTCGTACACTTCTGTTTACAGGGGGAAGGGTTGTGTCACATACTCTTCTCTGTGAGAACTAGTTAAAATACAAATATCTACTCGTTCAGTGTGGCTTTGGAATAACCTACCCGCCAACATCATGGTCATCACAATCAGTTTAATGTTCCAGCAAACCGGGTACACTTTGTGAACCTCTTCTTTAGAGGTTGTTGTATAATGATCTTGATAGGTTAAATCATTCTGTACCATATTGTAATGGAGAGAGGTTTTTCAATTGAAAAACATCCATTTCTCTTCTATTAAGAGAAAGATATGGTGAATTAAAAGACAGGATTGTCATCATATTGTTATTATTTTGTTGTATTTATTACTTTGTGTTTGCACTTGAAGATAATTTCAGTTACATATAGTTACAGTTTCATAGCAAGTATGAACTCCTGCATTGTCTACATTGTCGAACAGCACTGCCTCGCATACTCTTAAAACTTGAACACACAGGGTTACCACACTAAGCAGTTTGAAGTGCTGCCAACTCATGGACAGCTACCAATTTAAATTAAATGCAACTGTAGAAAACTTAACGTATAAGATTAATTAAGGAGATTCATGAAATTAAATAAAATGAATCTGGCTTGCCATCCAATTCAAATTGTCAGTGTTGATTATTGTAATCTATGCCTATAAGCCTCCTTTGGAAAAGATAGACCAAATTGAGAATATGGCTATGGACTATCAGATGTACCTCTTCAGACGGTCAACATGAATTTGTCCAATGACTGGGTGGGGGTACAATGTATCATCATCATCATCTTGTACAGTTTCCAGCCCCAGGCTGGGTCTGTTTGGAACATAAGCCTCGCCACTTAGTTCTTTCTTCCCACCACCTCTCCGCTGTCACTCTGGTCCAGTCCTCGCCTCTCTTCTTGACACATTCCTCCACTCCTTTCAGCCATCTATCTCTTGGTCTTCCCCTTGGTCGTTTCTTCTGCATCTGCATCTCATGTATCCTCTTGGGAATCTTCTTCTCATTCATTCTCTTTAAGTGTCCATACCACCTCAGTCTTGATGTCTCAATCCTACCTTGCAAGGGCTCCTCTTTCACCATTTCCCTGACCTTTTCATTCCTCACCCTGTCTCTTCTTGTTACTCCGATCCTACTTCGCAAGAACTTCGTTTCACCTGCCTGTATTCTGCTTATGTCTCTTTTCTTCATTGTCCACGTTTCTGAAGCATAGGTCAGTATCGGGATATAGTAGCTTCTGTATAACACTTCCTTGCTTTTTTGTGGGACATCTTTATTCCACACTAAGCTCCTAATGCTTCTCAGAAATGCTTCTGCCTGTCTGCCACGTTCCGTAATCTCTTTGTCATTTCTCCCATTTTCCTCCACTATACTTCGCAAGTACTTGAGACTTTCCACCTTCTTCAGCTGTCCACCTCCAAGTGTTATCCCACTCATTGGTCTGTCCTTTTTCCTGGTCGTTAACAGGATCTCACATTTACTGATGTTGAACTTCCATCCGTACTCTCCCACTGTTTCTTCCCAAGCCTTCAGTTGCTCCTGGATTTCCTCCTCCTTGTTTCCCCAGACCATGAGATCATCTGCAAACACCATTGCCTTCATCTTATCTTCTCCTATCTTTCCTGCTATCCGTGTCATTACCTCGTCCATAACCACAATAAAGAGAAGGGGTGACAGCGCACTACCCTGTTTCAGGCCACTCATTTTGTAATGGTTATAAGTGCCCCATGTTGGTAGCGACAAATGTAATGGTTTAGCTAGCCCACACTGTTGGGTGAGAAATGTAACTGTTTACCTTTGCCTAAGCTATGTTGTTTTAATGGGCGCCAAGACCTCAATGCAATGTTGAAATCTAAATTTGTATTTAACAACGTCTAGCTCTGGCAGAACACATTCAAGACTCTATTCACTCAGATCGTGGTATGATTTGATCATTAACCCAACAAACAATTGTATCAGGAGAAGGAATTGGTCTATATCTAATGCTACCTACTGAAAGCAAAGATTGCATTGTAAAAGAAATGAATTTATTATATAAAACAAGTATAGCAAAATTAATAATAATAAGTTTAACATTTAAATTGGAGCGTTGTGATTTGAATATTACCGATAGAAAATTACGTGAAAACGGAGTCTGATAAATTGATTTTACTCTTATTTCCAAGCTATGAAGTTACTGAATTATGAAATATAAAACAAAGAAAAATGAGAGATTGCGTATTTCTGCGTCATTAGCGCTTACCCCTGGAAATTGCCAAAGCATTTCCCTCGTTCTTGATGATGCTGTGTGCTTCCCACAGTCTCCTGGACGTCGCCATCTTCTTCGTTATATGTTGATATTCTGGTAGATTAGATAATTCTATGGTCCGTACATCGGACCCAAACTCTCGTAAAACCGCACTGGTTACGTTTTACAAAAGATCGTCGCTAACTCCACTGAACATCGGAGCGACACGCACTTGCGACCGTACACTGCAAGTTCTACACAGATTGTCCTAACTCCACCGAACATCGGAGCCACTCGCACGCGCATCCATACTCGTCAAGTATTTCACAGATAGTCCCCGTCTCACGGCGCGTCGAACGATATATTCACCTGTCGGCTCCCCCACTCTTCAGTCCCAACTAGCTTACGCTGTCTCCGCTGATTGGCTGAGCACGCCGCCACTTCCCCTCCTCTGGTTCATTACACTCCGCGGGCGAGAGGGAGAAGTCGTTTTCCGTTTCAACAATTCGCCTCTTCTAGACCTTGCGACCCAGGATTGCGTCATGCTTCTCGACAGGAATCAGCTTGTATTAGAATTCCCAGTGAGTCATGTCTCTCAAATACCCTAACTGACAAAACTCCGTAAAATTCCGTAATCAGATAATTTTCTATGATATCGTCGTTCGTAATAATTTGCTTGTTAGCGTTTTCTAAGACATAGAAAACCTATCTGTATGCTTATAATTTTTATAAAATGCTCCGAAAATATCTTAATAATAATTATAATAAATTAATAATAATAATAATAAATTAACATGAAAAATTCTCTTGGCTGAACAATTTGCCGCGTAAATAAATATAGAATGGCTTCCTACTGACTTATGCCAGTTGCATAAAACCCCTCGAAAAACACGTTACAATTTGTCTGAACCAGTCTGTTCTTTCCCCTCCAACTTTCACACAACTCACACTTCCACAATACATCTCCTTCACTCTGCCTACAATCTCTTTTTCCACTCCCATGTTTTCCATTGCTTTCCAAACCTTCTCCCTACACACACTATCATAGGCCTTTTCGATGTCCAGGAAGGCCATCAACAGATCCTCTCCAAATTCGTAGTGGTGTTCCTGGAGCTGTCTCACTGAAAATATGAGATCCACTGTTGATCTCCCAGGTCTGAATCCATACTGTTCCTCTCTCAATTTTCTCTCCACTTTGGCTCGTATTCTACTTTCTAATATCTTTTCATATATCTTGGCACAGTGAGGTATGAGTGTGACTCCCCTGTAATTTCTACACTCCTTTCTGCTTCCTTTCTTAAATATTGGGACAATTAATCCTTTCTTCCAATCTTCTGGGGTCTTTTTCTCCTTCCATATCACCCTCATCACACGGTACAGCCACTGTTTCCCAACCTCCCCTGCTGCCTTCACCATTTCAACACTCACTTCATCCACACCTGGTGCCCTTCCTCCTTTCATCTTGTCTATAGCCATTTCCAGTTCTCTCCAAGTCAGGTCCTTTTCCATTCCTGTGTTGTCTTCTCCATCTTCCAATACATTGTCTTCCTCCCTATGACCATTTGGATTCAGCAAATCCTCAAAGTACTCTTTCCACACTGTCTTGAGTGTCTCTTTGTTGTGTACCTCAGTTCCGTTTTTGTCCATCATTACCACATCCTCTCGCAGTCCTCTTCTCTTACTTTTGACCATCCCATAAAGTACTTTCTTATTTCCTCTGCTGTCTTCCTCCATCATCTCTGTCCACTTTACCATCCACTTCTTCCTCTCCTCTGCGACAAACTTGTTTGCTTCTTTCTTCTTTATCTTATAATCTTCCCTTGCCAGATCAGTTCTTTCCTGGAACCACACTCTGAAAGCCTTGTTCTTCCTTCCCACTGCTTCTTTTACTCTCTCATTCCACCATGGTGTCTTTTTACACCGCTTTCTGTTGCTTGTTCTTCCACATACTGCCACTGCAGCTTCCACCATTGTGTTTTTGAATTGCTTCCATTCCTCTTCCCCTGTTTTAGGATTGTCTGTTGGCATCTTTTCCCTTATTATCTTCTGGAATTCTTCCTTGACTTCATTTTCCTTGAGTTTCCATACTGTGATTCTCCTTTCCTGGTACTTTGTCCTCTTGCTATCCTTAACAACTCCCAGGTTCATTACAAGTATTCTGTGGTCGCTATCTAAGACCTCTGATGGTATTACCTTTATATCTCTGACACTTCTCTTCTTTTCCCAGTCGTACAGCATGTAATCTACCAAAGATTTCTTTGTTAAATCACTGCTGTACCACGTTACCTTGTGGCTTTCTTTCTTCCGGAACCAGGAGTTGCCTACCACTAAACCGTTTCTCTTGCAAAAATCCAGCAACTTTTCTCCCTTCTTCATTCCTACTACCCCATCCTTCTGCTCCCAATACATTTTCATATCCTTTCCTTTCACTTCCTACATGTGCATTCAAATCTCCCATGACAATGTATATAGTATGTAAATAACACTCCTTGAAAATTACATGTATTAGTTATGATCACTATTATAATGGGGCAATTTTAGGATTATGCATTTCGACCTTCATCAGATCCTGATCACTGTGTTGAGGTATAAATTTAAACACAAATATCCTAACTGCAAAAAATTGTAGTGCGTTTAATTGGAGTTTATAATACGATTCACAGTTTGAATCGCGTTATAGGGTTAGTTGTTTTGTTAGAAGGGTTTGTGAATTTCGTATGAGTACCAGTATTATGCACATGCATACAGTTTAGAACTACTCAATACAATAAATAAAATGAAAATAATATTTGGGCATGCACTTGAATTCTATTATGTATAAGGTGGAGCCATGGGCCATACATTTGTTACCCCATCACCTGCCTCGTCCCCACTGATAATGCATGATGCCGGAACAGCTCAGTCTGAATATCGTTCGTGCCACATCTGTTATCAAAAGTTGTAACTAACTGAGGCTGGAATGACTTCTAAAAATGGTGTATGTTATAGATTCTGGATCTATTTTCATTCTCAAAATAGTATCAAGATAGACATTTTTGATTCTAACATCATTTTAAGCAAATTTTATTTTATATTTGGAAGTTTATTCAACTGATACTAAAAAGAATTGTAGTGAATATTTTTATTCTAGTGCTTGTATTTTTATTTATAGATTGATAATGCTCAGATTATATAATGCTCATAGTTAAATGTTATTCCAATTTGATTTTAGCTGAGGATGGTTACAAGTGAACCAAAACTAGTCCTATGTATTATGTATTTTAGTTTCATTATGGCATTGACTTAAGTGGAATAAAACTATTTTACCTATTCATAAGTCTTTTAATTTATATGTCATTACTGATAACTTCTATGAGGTATGATGTACTTCATATCAATTTGTTGTTCACCATTCTAGAACACTATTGATTCATCCCAATATTTAGTTAACCTTGGAGGTTGAGCTAGATGGAGAGATTCCTTTCCTGGATGTTTTACTGATCCGCTCGAATGATGGTAGTTTAAAGCATAAAGTATACATCAATCCTATGCACACATTATCCTCCACAACAATTACGAGGGTGGACCCAAAAGAAACCGGACTGAGAGCGCGCTGCCATTTGTAGACGTAGTAGAGTTTTCTCCCGCCAGATGGGGTTAATAGAGACCTTCACGAAACAACTGCCCAGATGGCGTTAGTTTGACCGGTTAATCATAGTGTTGTTTTTCTCTTACTGTTCTCGTGTTCCACCTGCGAAGTCGTTATGGCAGATTTAAAAGATCTCCGTGTTGATAGGCAACCTCTTGAACACGCCTGCCATAATGACTGCATTATGGCAGGCATATTTATCGCCATATTGCTCAAGTGTTGAAGGGGTTGCCTATCACCACAGTGTTTGACGTTGGACCGAGTCATCTCCTCATGTTTAAAGTGCCCAAACCACTGAAGAACTTGTGTGCGGCTCATAGCATCCTCCTTGAAAGCCTGTTGAAGCATTTGGTAAGCTTCTGTTGCCAATTTTTCAAGCAGGAAACACAATTTCAAACACACTCTTTGTTCTTTTAAATCTGCGATAACGACTTCGCAGGCGGAACACGAGAACAGTAAGAGGAAATCAACACTACGATCAAACGGTCACATACAAACTGAAGCCATCTGGGCAGTTGTTTCGTGAAGGTCTTTATTAACCCCATCTATTCATTCATTCATTCGTTTGTTTGCAATTGGGGGTGTGTTCCTCGGTGGCAAATTAGATATACATGACAAATAAATAACTGTACATAACAATTCACTAACAATTAAACTGGAGTATTTACACAAATAGTCAGTCTTTTCTTAAACACACCTATATATTTGGGAAAAGGCTCTAAGACTGCGGCAGGTAGAGAGTTCCAATTATCAATGGCACGGTTTACGAAAGAGTATTAACCATAATTTGTTCGCTGTGGTCGGCCCTTAACTTTGAAAGGATGATCGCTCCTACCCATGTAAGTAGGCTTTTCCATACGTTTGCTAAGCTCACCCCATGCTGGTTGATTTGTATACGTGTTGTACATAGTGCAGAGTCTAGATTTCATCCTCCTAGCCTCAAGTGATTCCCACCCAAGTTTCTTTAACATACGGCTCACACTGCTCCTGGGATTAAAGTCACTGAGCACAAATCTAGCGGCCTTTCTTTGTACCATTTCCAACTCATTTATGAGCCCTACTTGATATGGATCCCAAACCGCCGAGGCGTATTCCAGAATAGGTCTTACAAGTGACATATATCCTAATTATTTAGCCGAGGTACTACTTCCTTTTAATACCCTCATTACAAAGTGCAGGGATTTGTAAGCTTTAGAAACTACACATCCTATATGGCTACTCCATTTCATGTCATTTCTTACGTGATCGCCCAAATATTTGCAAGAATCTTCTTCTACAAGTATTTCCGAGCCAATGTTATATTGAAAATCTTGCCTTCGCACTTTCCCTATTTTTATTAGACTACATTTTCTTGTGTTTATTTTCGTTTTATTTTCAATCGCCCACTTATAGACCAGGTTCAGGTCATCTTGAAGTACTGCATTGCCTTGTGAGTCATGTATCTTGCGATATATTACACAATCATCCGCAAACAATCGACAGTCGCTGTGAATCCCATTTGGTAAGTCATTTATAAACGCCAAAAATAACCAAGTTCCGATTACGCTGCCCTGAGGGATACCCGACGTTACGGTAATTTCATACGAGAATCGGCCTTCAACTTTCACTTTCTGGGAATGACCCGTCAAAAATTCTTGGATCCTTAAAATTACTCTTCTATCAATCTTCGTCGAAGCTAATTTATGGAGTAGCATGTCATGCGGCACGACATCAAATGCCTTCGCAAAATCTATAACCACGGCGTCGACTGAAACTCCATCGTCTAACGATTCGCTAATATCTTGAAAAAGTGATAGCATCTGACTCTCGCATGAGTAACCTTTCCGAAATCCATGTTGTCTATCATTAAACTATGATAATGTTTCCCACTGTTCCCTCAAGTAGTCGCAAATGAGATGCTCCATCTGTTTACAAACGATGGACGTAAGACTAACCGGCCCGTAGTTGCCCAATTCAAGTCTGCTCCCTCCCTTAAATATTGGGACTACCGTAGCTCTTTTCCAGTCATCCGGGATTTGCGCATTGTTTATGGACACATTAAACATCACCTCTAAGTTTCATGCCACGGCCCTACCTCCTAGTTTAAGTACTTCACTAACAATATTATCAGGACCCTTCGATATATTGTAACGTAATTTTTGTATTAGCTTTACAATTGCTGACTGGTTTATTTGGAGAAGTGGAGCCCCTGATTCACCGTTAAGGTCCAACACACAGCTATTGGATTTATTGAACACACTACCATAAAAGACATTTAATTCATGAGCAATGGCCAGCTTCTCAGTAATTAATTTACCGTCACCGGACATTATCGACAAATTATTTGAATTTCCCTTTCTTCTCCTAACATAACTGTAAAATTTTTTCCACCCATCGCCTCCCGAACCAAGTAGACCTTGCATATAATTGTCATGAGCAGCCCTCTTTTTTAAGACGAGCTCTCTTGATAAGGACTTAAATGTCAACATATACTTGTCACTATCATGTCTTTTATTGTATAATTTCCTAATTTTCCGTTTAAGACTCCTGATTTCCCGTGTGTAATACTCAGGATCTGGGTTTTGTTTCAGTAATTTAAATGGAACAAATTTATCAATAGCGCTATTTAAAATTTTCAAAAAGTTAGTCCACAGTATATTAATGTGATTTCCTTCCGATGCCCATCCTACAAATAGCTCATTCAAATACCCCTGAAATTTGCCCTGATCCGCCCTGTGATACTGGAATATGATCTTATTTGCTACATCAGAGTCTAATTTTGTAATGTCACCGTATCTAATATTTAATTCAACCCCAGAATGGTCACTAATTCCTGGTACTTTCAGACAGTTAATATACAGCTCTACAGGCTTTACGAGATAAACATCTAAGGTATTATTGCCTCTAGTTGTGAAGTCAACTACTTCGGAAAATCCCCCCTCCCTTAAGAATTTGTTTGCAGCGCTCTGAGCTTGACCACAGCTAGTTGACTCACCAGACCAGTCTACTTTGGGGTGGTTTAAATCTCCGGCAATTATTATGCTCTTTTTCATAGCATTACCCGTACAAGTTTTATCATACAGTGTGTCGAGAAGCGAAAGGTTATCTTTCGGTGCTCTATACGCCCCTATCACCTGGAGAGGGAATTTATTCCCTTTATCCGAAATTTGTACACATAACATTTCATGATCCGTATCAGCCCACTTTAAGAAACTAGCTATATTTTTGCGCACACAAATAAATAGCCCACCACCTCGCTTCCCCCGATCCCTTCTGTACATTTCGTAGGTCCCTTGAACTAATTCATTACTATTTATATCCTCATATAACCAAGATTCAGTAGCAATGACAATGTCTGGAGAATACGTCTCTACAATATTCCAAAATTCAATTAATTTATTTCCTAAACTCTGACAATTAACCTGCAGTAATCTTAGAGTCTTACCTCCACAGCAAATATCCCGAAGTAGCTCCTTCTGTTCCCGTCGGCTGGCAACCTCTGGACCTGCTCCTCCTCACAATGGCCGGCACGAACCGATGACCCTGTCATGTAGGCTCCCTAGGTTGAAAGCGCCCCGTCGATTTAAATGCAGCCCGTCTCGGGCGAAGTCACGGCTACCAATCCAGCAGTCAGCATCTACGTACACGAATCCCAGTTGTGCACAAACCCAGTCCATGCGGTCATTTACAGTCTTAACTCGCCTTAACGGAACATCTCCCCGCCGAACAATGCCACTCATTATAATTTTTGCATTTCTAAACTTGCTTTTAGCTTTTCTGCCTAGTTCGTAGAGCTCCCCCATGATGTAATCAGCTGTAGCCCTCTTCTTCAAATCGTTCGTCCCAACATGGAGCAACAACACTTTAACTTTGTCACAGTCCTCTACATTTGCTTCTTCCACTTGCTGGGCAAGCTGGTCAATTTTAATCCCCGGATAACACCGCACTTTCGCACCTGATTTCCTCGAGATATTTGCACTCCCATCGTATCATAGAATCGCCCATTATGATAACGTCATCCTCAGTTAGCTCCTGCACGCCCTCTTCCACACTGATCCCAGTAGAAAGCCATTCAGTCACATTCTTCACCGTTTCCTCTGATTCACGAAGCTTTGTTCTAAGTTCCTGTATTATTTGATCCCTTGCTTTGATTTGCACCCTCAAACAGTCCGGCGTATCACATACTTTACAAAACCAATTCCCGACATCACAATCCTCCTTCTTGACCTTAATACAGCCGAAGTGAAACCATTTCTCACATAGTCCACACTGAACACCGTTCTTCAATGTTTTACTGCACGTCGAACACTTTAATGCTGCCACTGGATCATTTGCCTGATTCATATTTGGAGTAACAGGGCCTGGATTCACTTCCACTCCACCAATAACTAGCAAAGCAGCTATCACTAGGGCTATAAACCACAAGTTACTAGGTCCCGTACGCACACACAAACACCGGAAATCCCGACTACCCTTCGCATACCACAGTCCGATCCTCGCGCGATAACACTCCAGAGAACAACTCATTTCAGCACACCTGGGAGCTCGGAAAAAACACGACCTTTCACTTTGACTGCCAACTTGGAACTCTAGTGGAAGAACTCGCTACTACGTCCAAGAATGGCAGCTCGCTCTCAGTCTGGTTTCTTTTCGGTCCACCATCGTACAAGGTGTTCTGGGCATGCTGGTCCACTGAGGAGGAAGAGTAGCTGATCCTGAACATATAGGAAAAGAATGGGACACTCAAAGCGAACATTCAAAGATAATGGGTACTCAAAAATGCAGATCCACAGAGCATTTCACCCTTAAACCAATTCAGACATGAAAGAGGAAGAGCGAGCTACAGCTACTGCAGTGTTGCCATATGGCCCATGGTATTAGTAACCACATTGCCCACATACTGACAAAGAACAACATTACCACCAAGTCCCGACCTCCAAAGAAAATTGGACAATTGATGTGCAGTGTGAAAGATCTGATCCCAGCCACCCAGTCCACAGTGTTCCGTGCATCGAATGTGATCAGGTCTACATAGGACAGACTGGATGGATGGTAAAATGCAGGCTGAAAGAGCATGCTAGGTATATAAGGGATGAGAAACTACAATTGGGATTAGTGGAGCATGCCATCTCTATGGGACATCACTGCAATCTCGATGCTGCAAAGTTTTAGAAATCGAAGGTAGTTAATTTCCACACCTCGTGACTGAAGCCGTAGTGTTACAATGTCATCCAGCCAATATGAATAGGTATGGATATCATTTGAGTGACATTTGGCGACCTATACTGAGACCCTGGGAACATAATCCGCACTCTGGTGCAACACACAGCTCTAACACACCAGCAGTGGATGTCGCTGGGATCGAACCACCAGACAGCGCTGAGGAGAGAGACTGTGACGTCACATCCTCTGTGAGAAGCCACCGCATCGCGAAGAGCAGTTGTATCCATCCACCTGAAGAAGCTGCCATGTGTTAGTGAAAGTAGTAGCTGGAACTTTGGTAAGTAACAACTATGACGTGTTGTACCGAAAATGTTAGTGTCCATTAACTCTATCGCCACACAAGTGTTACAAATATATTACATATAAAATTATTTTTAGCTCCATTTTTCTTGGGTATTTGTTTAAGAGCCGGCCGGAGTTGGGCGGGCCGGCCGGCCGCCAGCCCAGCTCTCATAACATGGATCAAAAGTTTGTGAAACGATTTATAATGAAACGGGACAAGGTAAAATAATTTTGTTTCTACAGCGCGCTGTAGTATTTTATACACTTTTCATCAGTGCAAAAGCATATCGAACAGGAATACAAAGATAGTTATAAAAGGTGTAGTTAAAATCACAATTCTCCATATAAAATAGAGTTCGGATCTGCGATTTTCCTAAAATCTTCTATGCCTTCAGATGATGTTGAAAACAGAAACAAACTCCACTGCAAGACAGCTTATAGTTTTCTCTAGTGTGCTACTGAAACATATTTTAAAATTAAGAACTCTGTATATGTTTAATCGTGATTTTAGAAAATGTAAGCATATTGTGTTGCTAATGCTAGCCGTGTCGAGTTGCTGGTAGTTCAGGCAGTTACCGTCAGATACCGCATTGTCACAAAGTCATGACCTTGAAACAGGGTGAAGGAAGACAGAGCCGGCTTCTGAGAGATGGTAATCTCATGCCAGGAAGTGATGAAATCTGCTCATGTCCAGGTGCTGTCAGTCGCTTCATTACAATCGGCAGTGGACACGGTGAAGGAGATTTGGGACATGGTGGTCATGTAGCCGCGTGCACTTGGGTGTGTGTATAATATGTCTAATAACCTGTGTTATTGTGATGGTTGTATTAGGGTGTGTATTTGTATTTGGGACAGGTATTGTATATGCGGCGGCCGTGGCCTTAATTTAGATACCATCCCAGCATTTGCCTGAAGCATAAGTGAGGAAACAACTTCTAGGATGGCTGAAGTAATAATGTAACCCTTCTCTTCCCAGTTCTGCCGCACAAGCCTCAGTGTATCCCGTTCCAGCCCTCAGCTCCCAAACTTGGACCTCTGCGTTGACAGCTAAGAAGACTAGCCACTATGCCACGAGGTGGATTGTAAATAAAATGTTGCTTTGTCAGTCTAAATATGATGTAGCGACTACTGGCCTTTCGAAGTTACAGTAATTATTATATGAGGAGCAAGCAATCGCTGGTTAGTAATCATCACTAAAGTGGGCCTGAATTTCATTAAACTAAGTTGTTTATTTATTTATTATTATTTGTTTGTTTATTTATAGTTCTTCTAACAGGTTACAACCTAATTATGAGAAATAATAATATGAATTAGACTTAATATGTTTAATATTTTTCTTACACTAATATAAAATGATACTTATAATACGTATGACTAAATATTATTCTAGTAAGTATCGTAAGTATCGTATTTGAAATTATGTTAAAAGTCACTGATAAGGAGTGTATGATATTAAGGGATTTCTCTACAATACAAATGAACAAAAGGTGCTATCTGATATATTGAAATGTGTGCATGTTTTTTTGTAGATAATGAATGTGTTCGATACAGATGACAAATAAGGTCTATCAAAGATGTTATCAAATTATTTAAATGTAATAACCTGCCTACTTTTCTCTAAAGTCTTTAAAGAAAAAGTTCCAGTAAGAAATTATGCTTAGCATTTTTAAAGGAAATGTGTAGTTTATGTTATCGTCAATCTCGCGATCAATAGCCACGGAACCTCCTTTTTACGTGGAATCCTAACCACTGGACATGACGTTTCACTTTGAAAATCTCACATGCATTGCCCGGGAACCGAACCCGGTCCGCTGTGGTGAGAGGCCAACAGCTTGATCACACCACTGGGCCACCACATTCCCGCTTAGCATATTTAGGATACACATTTGTCCTTTTGTATTCCAAGAATATAGGGAATTTATTTTTTACCGATTCAACTCTATCGTTAGCATTCGCACATCTTGGGTTCCAATCTATTGAGCCAAATTCAAGTCTACTTCATACGAATGCATTATACAATCCTTAGCAATGTACAGGTTCCTAAAATAAAATGTGCATCTTCTTATATATCCCAGCATTTTGAATATATCTCAAAAATTCGATCAATACGGTGAGAAAAGGATAACTTTTTAAAATCAAAGTATAGCTTACCATAAACCTAGATGACTTGAGATGGGAACTACATAGGAAATGGTGGTGTTTTCTATCATAATTTGTGTGTTTTCATGTAAGTGCAATCGGATGACACTTATAAATCGAAACAATTTGTTTTGTTCCAATTTATTTTTTCTCCATCTTTTGGAGCAGCATACAATCCCATAACGAATAAATGTGTTTTAATGATTACACGTCATTTGCAAATAATAATAATAATAGATATATTGGCATCCCGGAGATGGTTAATTAAGATAAAGATTACAGAGGCACAAGATTCGATCCCAGGGGAACACCAGAGGGTGAATGGAGCTTTTCTCTATGATACAAAGTGTTGCCTCTTAGGCTACATACTGTAAGTATGATCCGTAATAGGACATTTTCATAAGTTGTAGGCTACGTCATGGTTAACTCTACCAATAATCTGTATATATTACATCGACTCGTTATCCTTTAATCTAAACCAGATGACTCCTGATACGTGAAAATAGGTTATTGTTGATCATCGAGGGATGAATCCGTGTTATGAATCGTGAATAAAATGGCATGTATGCCTGAATAATTATGTGTTCATGAAGTGTTTGCTCGTAAAGTTTGTTTGGGGCAAACATAGTAGCTACCGGTACTGTTCGGTATTTAAGAATTAGTGAGATCTTACCCGACTTGTGAATATGACTGACTTTAGTAAGTTTCCATTTTTCTGGAAATATCAAAGACTTGATCGATAAATTAAATTTAATATCAAGAGGATAAGCTATTTTTTCCTGGAACTTTTTTATCAAATATGGAAGAATAACGTCAGGATCTGCTACCCTCTTGTGTCCCATATATTCATCGTAAGTATCGGAGTGAGAATGTCACTACTGGTTACCTCATAATAATTAAAATGTCAATTTCGAGATGACTTTCTAGGTCATCATGCGTTAAAATGTCATAGTTGGATCCATTTTGGCAATATACTGATGAGTAAGGCAAGGATTTTAATGTAATATCTATCATCATCATAGCAAACACTCGTATCGAGTAGATTGGCCTTTCAATCCGGAATGTATCTCATTGGTGAGTTCGGAGGTGACTATACAGCCCAATGCGGGAGGCACACAATTTGCCGCAGTGATGACGGGTGGTTCCACGTGGGGCATCTGCGTTCCTTCCATTTCTTCTATGTAATATTACATTAAAAAATTTGAAATATGTAATATTGATTTAATTTTTATATAAATCATATACATTACACATGATATTGCTTGTAGATTCTTCATTTTATTCATTATATTTTTTGCAAAATAAAGGGTGGTACACTAATTAATTAATTAATTAATTAATTAAGCATGTTCATATTATAGCAAATTTAAATAAATTCCATGATTTTGTATGCGTAAAATCTTTCACCACTACCATAACGAATAGAATAAGAAGTGATATCACTGGCCTAGTACGCCTGGTCCGCCGCAGCGCAGCGCTGGCTCCGATTTGTGATGTAAGTTAGCATTGGCGCTTACGAGACTTTTAAAACCTTGCGACCTGTTTTACATGTTAAAACACGGCAAGATATCCTCATAGGCGCTAATAAGTTCGACATCTCCACTTACTTTCCTGTGCCCAATTATAATTTAATAAGTCGTCTCCTGTAATAGTCCAGTTTCGACAATAAGCGACGACAGAGAGCAAGTTCAAAATGCAATTAGTTTTGCCAGCTATCGGTAAATTAAAAAAAAGAACGGAAAAATTAACCTCGCTATCAGAAAGGATTTATTTACATTGTTACACATTTTACATTCCCTTAACAGACTTGCAACACAGAAAAAAAAAAGCCGTACGAACGCATCTTTCAACTTTACCGTAGATTACTATAAAATTCAATTATAACCATAAATTTCACTCCACAAACACCAAAATCAGTAAACTACCATCATTTCAGAAGAACTTAACATTAAACAGACATAGAAGGCATAGTCAAGACCCCTTCATAGAGTAGGCTCTTGTCTAAAACTGATCACGCCTCCTTCAGCATTACGGTACATACCGTATATGTTTTTTAACTCATTGTCTTTTTATTCTCATCCCTTTCTTCACAGAAGTAGTCTTTAATGGCATCAAGAGCATTTTTATTTACACCATACTGGACAAATACTCAGGCTAATTAGGAAATATATTATGGAACAGAATAGTCTTTTAATCGCCAGTTGGTTCTTGGGAGAAGTAATACTTCCTTCCCTTCTATCACAAATTTGTCAAATTTAACAATTAAATCTTCTGAAAAGTGAGCATCACAGATGTAGGGCTTTTCAGTAAGTTCCCTATCCTTCCCTGGTATGGCCCCTTTGCACTTTATAAAACGTTCCTTATCTTTAGGAGGTTTGAAAAACCGTCAGAACTCTTTACAGTCCCCATAGCTAGATCTGCATCCTGGTACAAAAGAGCAAGTCATCTTCACTACTCACATTGAGCACTCACGAAAATGTAAGGGCTAAACTGCTGTTTACTTACATTAAATAACAATAAAATTAACACACGATGATAACGTCAACACATGACAAGAACTTAAATTCCATTCCAGTTAATGCTTCCAACAATAGCATTTCTGGTATTAATACTATCAAGTAATAGTGTAAGCACTTGTATATCAATAAACGTTTGCACAGAACACCACCAAAACACTCCGACCGATTAAATACTTAATATATCGCACATAAACATATGTGGAAATCAACAATCTCAAGTCGACTGAAGCGCTGCGTAGCGGCGAGTGCCAACCCGATCCGTATTCATTACATGCTATTGAGGGAGAAGAGATCACACTTTATATTCTATTCGTTATGCCACTACTACCGATTTTTTATATAGGCTATAATATTGTCTTTTGTAGCTTTTCAGTCGGTCAACACGATTGTGCCCAATGAATTGGGCGGGGTACAAGATATAAATATGTAAATACACTCCTGGAAAAAATTACATGTATTAGTTAATAATCACAATTGCCCCATTTAATTGCACCATATTTGTTCATGAATAGTGATGTGATAATCGTGGGAAACGGATCTTAGTTTTCTTTCCCTTGAACAACTGAATTTGTCGTTTCTGGACATTTCTTGGTTGTTGATGAGGAAAAGGCAATGCGAAAGGAAGAGCTGAGGCAACTCAGCCCTGATAATAATATGCTCTAGCTTATCGTTGAAGTTAATCCTGTGTGATGAGAAATGTAATTTCAAAAAATGTATTCTACATTTTTTTAAATATCTCCTTTGTTAAGAATAAAAGAAAAAAATAATTTGTCATGGTTACTTACAAAAACACGTAAATATAATTCTAGGAAATAAACAGCAGTTTTTCACCATACTACTGAGTTACAGGTATACTAGGGAGTAGGCTTCCTTACGTATCTTTTCGATGTTATCGTAAACACGATGAGTTCTATTTTGAAATATTCAAACAAAAGTGTTGAAAATTTACTTTTCAACTCTTTCAGGAATTAGTTTAGTCTGAACGATTCTTTATCACAATTAAGGTTATTATGAAGATAAAACAAAAGTTTGGTGCTTTTCAGTCGGTCAACACGAATGTACCCAAAAGAGTTGTATTTTTTTTTCAGGATTAGGGTATAACCCAACTCTTTTGGGTACATTCGTGTTGACCGACCGAAAAGCACCAAACTATTGTTTACTAAGGAAACACTGAAAAATGGCTTCAAACCCCATAATGTCAGTATGAAGATGTTTATGAAAGTAAATGATTGAATATACACAATCTAATGGAGCATGAGCAACAACAACGACGGCGTGAAACCTTATTGTGGTTCGGTTTCGCACTTCGCAACATAGGCAGTTTTATGTAAGGAAATGGTAGAGCTTGAAGAATAACATTTTAATTTCTTTCTGCGTTATCACATTAAGCATAACATACTATTTTAAAGACCATCTCGTGGTGTAGCGTTCTTGTGTGTCACCCCCGAATGCAAGGCCTTAAGAGAGTGGTGATGGGCCCTGGGGCTGGAGAATCCTGCACTCCCTCACCTCTATTGCCAAATTATGTAATATTAATTTATAATCATCCTAAATTTGCAGAAACTGATAATAATTTTAGAAATATTAATAATAATAATAATAATATTAGTAATAGACACCGCCGGTGGTAGGGAGTTGAACAGGCGCTCCCCCCACATGCAAGATTCGGAAAATATTTTAATTATTATTATTAATTGTATCCGGGATTAATAGGATAAAAGGCATCTATACTAGTATTTGGTTAGATGTCAGCTTTACTTAAATCCATGAGCGTCTGTACTGGTATCCAGCGGCGAGTGGTCAGCGTCTGTTAGCTCAGTGAGCTCGGCTGAAAATCTAAGTTCCAAAGGCCTCGACAACCTCTGGTCCTATAGGGTCCTGGTATCTGCTAGGCCAAGTACTGAGTACAAGCAAATATGGAATGTGCAAGTAAATACAATCTTACCCCAGGTGGTACACAATCCACCCGTCAACAGATGGCCACTGAACTTTCGGATTTTGGGGAGTTCAGACGTGCGCAACAGAGAGTATCGGAGATCTCTGGTAAACTTCCCTACAACCAGAAATCATTCCTTGGAATGATAAACATTAATACATTGATCCAAACAGGTAAATTACATGACCTCACGCAGGAAATTGACCGACAAAAAATTCTCATCCTTGCTCTTCAAGAAACACGAATGACAGACAACGACACTATGGACTACGGAAACTACCGCATCTTTAAAAGCAAAACACAACAAAGAGTCGCAAGGGGCACACCAATTTTCGGTATGGCGTTTCTTGTACACAGATCTATTATCACCTCCGTCAGGGAAATTACACCCGTCAATAGTCTGCTCATGACCATGCGCATCAAATGCGCCAACAAAAATTTCACACTCATCAATGCGCATGCCCCCACCAATCTTGACAATAAGAAGAACCCTGAAACGGTTGAAAAATTCTGGAACAAACTTGAGAACATCATGAGCAAGATTTCCCACGACGACGTTAAAATCCTCATGGGAGATTTCAATGCTCAACTTGGCAAAGAGAAAATCTATCGAAAAATAGTCGGTAAATATTCCGCACACCAAAACACGAACACTAACGGCACGCGTCTGTTTGACATCTGTCACCAATTCAACCTTAAAATTATGTCCACGCACTTTAGAAAATCACAGCATAAACAGAAAACGTGGCGATCTCCGATCCAACATCTCGGTGAGTATCAGATTGATCACGTCGCCATTTCCTACGCCCACTACAGAACCATTCACGACGTTCAAGTCCGACGAGACGTGAATATCGACTCTGATCACTACCTTACAAGAATCAAAGTAAATTTCACCCCAAAGAGAGTTCACCGTCGCAAACCACATATCCCGAAATTCGATTTAGCTATGATTCAAGAAACAAATATTGTAGAGGAATGGGAAAAGGAACCGGCGAATAACTGGAACGACTTTCGTAGCAAAAGCACTGATCCCGCTAAAAAGAAAGACAAAACATCCATGGTGGAATTCTGAGTGTGATCAAGCCATTGCCAATCGCCGAATCGCATTCCAAAAATACAACAGCAGTAGATCACCAGGAACCCTGGGACACTTCCTCAACATCCGCAAACAGACAAACAAGACTATCAGGAAAGTCAAGCGTGATTATATCACTGAGCAACTTAAGTCCATGGAGAATGATTTCAGAAACTCCGATAGTCAGAATTTCTACAGGACCTTCGCGAATAATATTAAGGGTTATGCACCGCCAAATTTAACCTTTAGGAAATGGGATGGAAAACTGGCACTTACTAATCGTGAAAATTGCGATGAACTTGCACGCTACTTTTCTGGGCTCCTTAACTGTCCCGAACCACCTGAACGTTTCTTGCCTACGACCTCAGAACACGTCAAGCCAGACGCTGATCCACCAACACAAGAAGAAATCACTCGCCATATCAAAAAACTCAAGAATGGAAAGACAGCAGGAGAAGACAGAATTGTCGCGGAACTGCTGAAAAATCTTGGACCGCGATCACTGCAGGAAATTACACAGATCATCCAAGAAGTCTGGCGAAGTGAAAAACTCCCAGATGATTGGAAATGCGCACTAATTCACCCACTCTACAAAAAAGGAGACAGATTGGATGTGAATAACTATAGAGGGATATCCCTCCTTTCTGTACCTTACAAAGTCTTCTCTGCTTGCCTCCTACAACGCACACAAGAACAGCTCGAGCCTCTCATTGGTTAATACCAGGCAGGATTCAGACCAAACAGATCAAGTACTGAACAAATTTTCAACCTCAAGTCCACACTGAAACTTCGAGCTCTACGAAATCTCCCAACCATCTACGTATTCGTCGATTTTCAGAAAGCTTATGACTCTGCCGACCGCCTATCCCTCTTTAATATACTCCAAGAATACACGCTCGACCCGAAAACACAACGCCTCATCCAACAGACCCTATCTGAAACAACTTCCAAAGTCAAGTTCCTTGGTGAAGTATCTGAACCTTTCCTCATCGGGACAGGTGTACGGCAGGGTGATGGACTCTCCCCTCTACTCTTTAATATCGTCCTAGAGAAGGTCATGCAAGAATGGAGAAATGAACTGAGGAGTCGGAATACCTGGAAGCCCGTCATGCTAGGAAGGCAAACGGATAATATCGACGTGACATGCTTCGCTTTCGCGGATGATCTTGCAATCTTCTCCGCAGATGAACGAACGGCAATTCTTCAGATTGAGGTCTTAAAAGAGTGTGCTGAAAAGGTCGGACTACAAATTTCCTTCACAAAGACAGAGTTTATATCGACAAAACACATTCAAGCACAAAATTTAGTCACAGAGTACGTTATGATAAACAGGGTTAATCAATTCAAGTATTTTGGTGAAATTATTGAACCCACAGGTATGGAAAGGGTGGCGCAAAAATATCGTGAACTTAAATTGTGGAAAGCATTCGGAAAAATCGCAAATATTTACAACAAGAAATGCATGAGCATCAACACCAAAATTCAACACTACACGACTGTCATCAAACTTGAAACACTTTACGCCAGCGAGACACTAAACCTCAACTACAAATGGGATCTTGAGAACATCAAGAAGGCTGAGTGAAAAATCATCCGTAAAATATTGGGCCCTAAACTCACAGATGATTGATATCGTCTGCAATCACACACAATCACAGAGAGATACTCTAACATCAAGTCAGATTTCCGCAAGCGACGACTGAGATTCTACGGCCACATTATGAGACTGAATGACGACCGGCTAACAAAGAGAATATTGACTTACTTATGTAAACTTAAAGTGACAACAGTCTGGGTTACCCAAGTCCGAATTGATCTCGAAAGTGCCAACATCATACCAATAGACATAGACGATCGAATGACATTCCGACATAAGATCCACAGTTGGGAAGTCACACATGAAGATCAACCAAGGAGACCAGGGAAAGGATGGACGGAGGAACGTCGAGTCCGACACAGTGAGATGATGGAGTTCTGGAAGAACAAGAAGAACAGCACCAGAACATAATTTGCTTAATGTGATCCTTTGGGTCTAAACAATGTAAATAAATAAATAAATAAATTAATTAATTAATAATAGTAATAAGACGGCCGAGGTGGGATTCAAACCCACGCTCTCTCTCGATACCATCGTGGCACGAGGTAGTGTGTTAGCGCTCTCGGCCACCGAGGCCAGTTAATAATAATAAGAAGAAGAACCACCAGTGTTAGAGGGCTGGACAGACGGGTCCACATCGGGCAAGATCCCGATGATGATGATGATAATGATAATTATCATTATTATTAATTTTAATAATAATAAAGACTTACCAAGATAATATAAAATATACATAATAATGAAGTTAAACATTGAAACAACTGCCCACGGGCTCGAACGCACTTGTTTATCGAGTTTGAAGATAGCTTGGCACTCATGATCTTGTGCTGTACCTTAGCAAGTGTAGCTACTGCGGTCGGTCACTGCGCCTCCTTATAACCGCCTCTAAAACAAGTTTCTCCGTGCGAGGACTAGTTCCCGTATTTTATGAAACTCATTAGCGCATTTCAAAGTAGTTGTTGCGGTATCGTGGTCATCTAGTCCCGTGTACTTGGCGTGTGTTTGGAATTTGTCTAATTACCCGTCTTTTTGTCATGGCTCTATTAGTGTGTATATTTGTGATTCAGATGAGGATTGTGAAGGAGTCGGCTGCATTTGCCTGGAGTAGAAGTGATAATAATAATAATAATAATAATAATAATTTTATTGTTATGTCCCTTTAAACATCTGCGGCTCTAGGAGACGCCGGGGTGTCGGAAGTTTGCCCCAAAGGGGATCTTTAACCTGCCAGTAAATTCACTGACACGGCTCCCTCGCATTTGCGCACCCTCAAATGCCAGCTGGCTGCGCCAGGATTCGATCCTGCAATCTTGGGAACAGCAAGCAAGAACGTTACTCCTGAGCCACGCAGCCAGAGTAAAAGTGAGAAACCACGGAAAACCACTTCCAAGATGGCTGAGATGGGAATCGAAACCACATCTTTTCAGTTTTGCCTCACGGGGCATTCCAGCCCCCAGACAAGAATGAATCGAATTTCTTGTCGGGAATCGAACCCGAACCTCTGGGGCGACAGCCAAGAATACTAGCCGCTACATCACGAGGAAGGCCAAGGATATTTCAGTCACTTGTGAATTCCGTAATTCGTAGTTTAACTATTAGCTTACCTATAGCAAAATATTTCGGCCATTCAATTGGAAGTAGCCTATACAGACTATCACTTCGAACTTTCTGGTCGCGATATTCTTGAAGCACATTGCCACGAGATTGCATTTTCCCAGTGTTCGGACCCCGGAGCAGTTTGAACTTTCTCGCACGCGCGACCTTGAACCCCCATCACAGTAGGGGGGGGGGTAATCCGTGCCGATACCTATGTACGGGCCATGTAACTACTAGGGGACAGCGACTACAACAAAACTAGTGGCAACGTTTTGAAATGAAAGGTGAAATAGGATCTGACTACGGCCGCCTCTAAGACTAGTCATTATTCTGTCGAGAATTTGAAATCTACTATTTATAATACACCGTGGGTTGGTATTGTTCATAGTTTATGTTGTTGCAGGAGGACGTAAGTGATGATGAGGCTGGGATACCTGTAACCTCACAGCCCCCTGGATCTGTTCCCTTATCACCAGGAAGAAATGCTACTGAGGCGACTTCATTAAATCCTGCTGATCAAGTCACTTACACGCCAGGTACTGTATCTTCTGCTTTTCAAATACATTTACTGACATCAGATCTAAAAGCAAGTTAAAATTGCAGTTTTAAGGTTTTTAGCTATAAATCGTTTCTAAAGTAACCCAGCTATTTCAATAGTGAAATCAACTTTCGCAGACATCTCTATTTGCAGAAAATTGTACCTATTGCTTCTCAGGGAAACGGAAAGAATCCAATCAATCAGCTAGCGGCTTTGAGCGCCAAATAAATAATGTTTACTTTGAATAAGGCAACACAATACTTTCTTGCTTGGATTTTAACAGATTTTATCTTCAAAGCTTTCAATGACGTGACGGAGCTTATTAGAACGAAATACTCATTCCTGAAAAGAAATTATAAAAAATGTCAACTGCTGTCAATTTTTGGTTTGGAACTGTCTGAGATTGAAGAAATGTCCATGTGCTGAGGGGGGGAAAAACTTTCTGCAAATGGAAATTGGTATTCCAACTACAGTGCTAAATGCTTTGATGATGTTGTTGCTTTAATTAGGGGCTAGGGACATCTTGCCATTCGGTTTAATGTGCTCGTGTGTGCAATTACTCTCGATAATCTGTGTTATTGTGATGACTGTAGTAATGTCGCTGTAGTTGTGTGGATTTAAGCCTGGGATAGGTGCCCCAACACTTGAAATAAGGTGAGTGAGTGTGGAGACACCAAAGTGAAAACACATTTACAATGGCTGCTGTTAGTGCTGGGAGCTTGCCTCGGACTGCTCAGCTACATTGGCGGGACAAGATAAATAATATAAAAAACTTCTATCAAATAGGAAATACAGATATAATACAGCTAAGTTATGGTCATGCGAAAGATTAATATTACTTTAAAATTGCTTATGGACTCCAAAAGTAATTTCTAATTGAGATTGGTTTCGAGTCCTATGGTATGAAAGTAATACAGAGAGGCTATGTTGTCATTGGTCATGCAAACCTTGTTGCATAAGAGTTAAACAAGTTAATGTTAGTAATGAAGTGGACATTAGTACAGGAACTTCCAGAAATCAGCTGGGTCTACACAACCACATTATTAACTCAGTTATATTTTAGTGTTTGTTCAAGTAATTAACATTTAATTTACCAATTACAAAAGCTCATTACTGTGCCCATTTGGTCCAAGATACCATGAGGCCAAAGGCTGAGATCAACTGCTGTGAGATCCCATCACAAACTAACGGCATACAACACACGACATGCATCTGAGCTAGTTCCAGCATGAGGTCATTATTTCACATAGTATTGGGTTTGGAGTATGGGAATGTTGAGAAACTAACCCAAATAACACATCTTACTACAAGGAAAAATCTTTAAACTACTAACAAATAATCACCAATTGAGATAAAAGAGAGTCGTCCGAAATTTATTCTGTGCCAAAGGTCACTAACCTGTGTCTAATTTTGGAGAACAGTGTGTGAAGCTTAATAACTGGGTCCCTCCTGAAATAAAATAATATTCTACTTTATGGTCCTAATAATCTCCTCAAAAATTCCTATCTAATAATCAAATTGCCAAAAATTAGCTAGGAAAGTGGTACGAATTAAATCCCTACACAACTACAAATGAAACTTGAAAATAGTACCTAACCACAATGATCCTAGTGTCTGCATCAATAATAATAATAATAACAATTCCCTGGTACGTTAACGTCAAGAAAGACCTCCAAGAAATGGGCCTACGACCAGATGACGTGCACAAACGAGATCTTTTCCGAACAAGCATCATGACGTTAGGGTCTTTCCGAGATGAGAAATGGATTACTGGTGCAAAGTGGTCGGATGAATGCCGTGCTCAACACAGCAAGCTAATGAAAACCTACTGGACCAATCGTAAATTGAATAAAGCCAGAATGTATAGTCGAACTTATTGTGGTCCCTAATTGGCCGATTAGCGAATAATAAATAATAATCTTCTATGTTACGATGGTACCACTTCCAACATTTACTATTTAAATTTACAATCTAGCTAATCTGATTATAATCCCTAGTTTAATAAAAAATATGCAAAACATAACCTACTCTAAATGTGTACAGATGTATAAAACATTTGCAAATGCATCACTGTTAAATAAAAATCATCTTTCCTCCATAACTGTACAATCAAATCTATCAACAATATGATCTTCACATAAGTTCATCAATAACCTCATCTTTAGTCTGAATTGTTGTAAATCATAGTAGTCTTACATCTAGTTTAGTCTCATAATTAATTCCTAGTATAATTTCAGTCATCTTATTTAAGGGATTTTTAAATACACTGGTCCACTTAAGTTGGTTGAGTTAATTTTCAACAAGTCTTATTTATCCAAAATGCTCATTTCTATTTAAATAATTATTTAGCTTATTTATTTCCTATTATAACACATTTAATTGCTTGTCTTTTATTTTCTACCTGAACACTCATCTTCAATAGCATGACATAATTCATAAATCAGCTGTTTCCATCAACTCTCACAACTCTCCATATTTGCATATAATTCTACAATAATTCAACTATCATGTCTTTGAATACCTAAGTCACAACATTTTATTACAACTTCTTATTATTTTCATCTTTTATTTAAGACAACACTTTAGTTAATGCACATATTAATCATGAAATGTCGCTCACGACTCTAATGTGTGCTCTCGATATCACATATTTTCTACCATAACGTAATATATTATTACAACAACTCAATCGAGCATATTCCTAGTCTATCCATTTTAACTAAGCATGGTTTCTTGGCAATTCATATTACATTTCCTTTCAAAATAATAATAATAATAATCAGCATCTTCATATATATCTGTCTCGTATTTACCAGCATTTATAATCTTCAATCACTCACCTACCGTCATCATCATCATCTTGTACAGTTTCCAGCCCCAGGCTGGGTCTGTTTGGAACATAAGCCTCGCCACTTAGTCCTTTCTTCCCACCACCTCTCCGCTGTCACTCTGGTCCAGTCCTCGCCTCTCTTCTTGACACATTCCTCCACTCCTTTCAGCCATCTATCTCTTGGTCTTCCCCTTGGTCGTTTCTTCTGCATCTCATGTATCCTCTTGGGGAATCTTCTTCTCATCCATTCTCTTTAAGTGTCCATACCACCTCAGTCTTGATGTCTCAATCCTACCTTGCAAGGGCTCCTCTTTCACCATTTCCCTGACCTTTTCATTCCTCACTCTGTCTCTTCTTGTTACTCCGATCCTACTTCGCAGGAACTTCATTTCACCTGCCTGTATTCTGCTTATGTCTCTTTTCTTCATTGTCCACGTTTCTGAAGCATAGGTCAGTATCGGGATATAGTAGCTTCTGTATAACACTTCCTTGCTTTTTTGTGGGACATCTTTATTCCACACTAAGCTCCTAATGCTTCTCAGAAATGCTTCTGCCTGTCTGCCACGTTCCGTAATCTCTTTGTCATTTCTCCCATTTTCCTCCACTATACTTCCCAAGTACTTGAGACTTTCCACCTTCTTCAGCTGTCCACCTCCAAGTGTTATCCCACTCATTGGTCTGTCCTTTTTCCTGGTCGTTAACAGGATTTCACATTTACTAATGTTGAACTTCCATCCGTACTCTCCCACTGTTTCTTCCCAAGCCTTCAGTTGCTCCTGAATTTCCTCCTCGTTTCCCCAGACCATGAGATCATCTGCAAACACCATTGCTTTCATCTTATCTTCTCCTATCTTTCCTGCTATCCGTGTCATTACCTCGTCCATAACCACAATAAAGAGAAGGGGTGACAGCGCACTACCCTGTTTCAGGCCACTCATTTGTCTGAACCAGTCTGTTCTTTCCCCTCCAACTTTCACACAACTCACACTTCCACAATACATCTCCTTCACTCTGCCTACAGTCCCTTTTTCCACTCTCATGTTTTCCATTGCTTTCCAAACCTTCTCCCTACACACACTATCATAGGCCTTTTCGATGTCCAGGAAGGCCATCCACAGATCCTCTCCAAATTCGTAGTGGTGTTCCTGGAGCTGTCTCACTGAAAATATGAGATCCACTGTTGGTCTCCCAGGTCTGAATCCATACTGCTCCTCTCTCAATTTTCTCTCCACTTTGGCTCGTATTCTACTTTCTAATATCTTTTCATATATCTTGGCACAGTGAGGTATGAGTGTGACTCCCCTGTAATTTCTGCACTCCTTTCTGCTTCCTTTCTTAAATATTGGGACAATTAATCCTTTCTTCCAATCTTCTGGGGTCTTTTTCTCCTTCCATATCACCCTCATCACACGGTACAGCCACTGTTTCCCAACCTCCCCTGCTGCCTTCACCATTTCAACACTCACTTCATCCACACCCGGTGCCCTTCCTCCTTTCATCTTGTCTATAGCCATCTCCAGTTCTCTCCAATTCAGGTCCTTTTCCTTTCCCGTGTTGTCTTCTCCATCTTCCAATACATTGTCTTCTTCCCTATGACCATTTGGATTCAGCAAATCCTCAAAGTACTCTTTCCACACTGTCTTGAGTGACTCTTTGTTGTTCACCTCATTTCCGTTTTTGTCCATCATTACCACATCCTCTCGCAGACCTCTTCTCTTACTTTTGACCATCCCATAAAGTACTTTCTTATTTCCTCTGCTGTCTTCCTCCATCATCTCTGTCCACTTTACCATCCACTTCTTCCTCTCCTCTGCGACAATCTTGTTTGCTTCTTTCTTCTTTATCTTATAATCTTCCCTTGCCAGATCAGTTATTTCCTGGAACCACACTCTGAAAGCCTTGTTCTTCCTTCCCACAGCTTCTTTTACTCTCTCATTCCACCATGGTGTCTCTTTACACCGCTTTCTGTTACTTGTTCTTCCACATACTGCCACTGCAGCTTCCACCATTGTGTTCTTGAATTGCTTCCATTCCTCTTCCCCTGTTTTAGGATTGTCTGTTGGCATCCTTTCCCTTATTATCTTCTGGAATTCTTCCTTGACTTCCTTTTCCTTGAGTTTCCATACTGTGATTCTCCTTTCCTGGTACTTTGTCCTCTTGCTATCCTTAACAACTCCCAGGTTCATTACAAGTATTCTGTGGTCGCTATCTAAGGCCTCTGATGGTATTACCTTTATATCTCTGACACTTCTCTTCATTTCCCAGTCGTACAGCATGTATTCTACCCAAGATTTCTTTGTTAAATCACTGCTGTACCACGTTACCTTGTGGTTTCTTTCTTCCGGAACCAGGAGTTGCCTACCACTAGACCGTTTCTCTTGCAAAAATCCAGCAACTTTCTCCCTTCTTCATTCCTGCTACCCCATCCTTCTACTCCCAATACATTTTCACATCCTTGCCTTTCACTTCCTACATGTGCTTTCAAATCTCCCATGACAATGATACTCTGACCATTCAACTGCTGTTGTAGCTCCTCCTCAAAGTCTTCCTTCTCTTGAGCTGTACATCCAACTTGAGGGGCATATACCTGGGCTATCTCCAGGCTTCTTCCCTTTACAGTTACTCTGATCTTCATGATCCGGTCACTTATTCCCTTTACCTCTTCCTTCATTCCATCTCTCACAACTACTCCTACTCTGCTGCTCCTTCCTTCACTGTTCCCACTCCAGTACAACCGGTACTGACCTACCGTACATTATTTTATTCTGTCGGCTTTACAATGCCATTCTCAAAGTCTATAAAATTGTCCCAAAATGTGAAACAAAAGGTAATGAATTCAAAGTATAACTCCTCCATTTCTAAAGCTCTCACAAGTCACTCCACTGAATTTACACTAGCAGTTATCTCAACAACAGGCCATACACTACTGCCTTCAATAATTTTTTTCCCACTTTTTTTTTGCATGTTTAATGAAATTTTATGCAACACTTCTTCATCCTTACTATGAAGTTAATTTTATAACACTTCCGGTTGGACTTCTGGCCTAAAATATCTTATATTTTCACACTAATCACTTCTTTAACACAAGCGTTCTCCATAAGATGACTAATTCACTCATATAAGCAATATTTACTCTCTTTGAAATTGATTTGATGCACTTCCTATATTATATAAAGTTCTTACTCACACGTGGTCGCTCCCGTCACTGCAAATTCACAGTTTATGTAGTGTCCTTGCACAATATGAACACAGGTCTACTCACTTGAAGCACACAACATGGTAGTCGATATGATAGTAGTGTCTCCCTTCCTGATTTTCATGATGTTCTAGTCTCTAACTAATGAAAATGCTGCTTCCCTGGGAATGTTTTATGAGCTTCTAGAATGTTTCCAGTCCATTAAGTTATTCATAAAGTCCATTATAAAATTGTGGAAAATTTGTAGATTATAAGATTGTCTTTCTCAGCTGCACACTCCGAAGAAGAACCTAAAGATTTAAGTAGGAAAAGAGTTGGAATCCCACAGGCTTAACTATAGCTGTTCCCCAAGTAGCCTACCGAAGCTATGACTAGCGAAATAATAATACTAGTGTTAGTTAAATAGAAACAAAATTTAATGCGAAAAAACCTACCTTGAATTACAGAAAAGGATGCATCTGTACAAAGAAAATTAAAGCCCTGAATAAACCTACCTAGTCTCACTGAGGATCTTCACCCGGGCCAAGTCAAAATTTACAAGCAATATATTACATGCAGGCCATAAGAGCAAAAAATTTGAACAATTACCTTCGGGTAAAAAAAAGAAGTTAAATTTAAATTACGATGCCAAAACCAAATTACAAGAAATTACATGAGAAGCATTATGAGCAAATGTATCATAAAATACCATAAGGTATAATTGAAGATAAATTTAAAGTAACTAAATTAAGAAAAGAATTAACAGATCGACAGACACACATCACAGGCTGGACTTAAAATCAGCAATGCCACATGCACCAACAAGATGCAAATTACCAATAAAATAAATTAACAGAAACCCAAAATAATTTGACGGCCGATTCACAACAAGGCACTGACAAGTTTTACAATACACGAAAGAAACGCAAAATAGTTCAAAAGAAAAACAAGATCATTTCATACCACAATGACACTGACACGTTCGAATTCGACCAACACCCAAAAAAAAAAAAGACAAAAATTAGGACCACAATGCAGTGGGGAAAAAAAAAAAAAACGAAAACAATGGCAGCGAACAGTTGAATTACGTCACAGTCCGGAAGGAATGCCGCAAATAATTAATTAGATAAAATCCATCAGTGAGTAAAAAATATATATATATACAATGAGATTAAAACGAGAGATGTACATTTATGTTTAATGCTACGGATCGTGAAACGATAAACTGACTAATGACCCAATTATGCTAATTACTTAGTTAAGGCAAGAAGGTGAAGTACTGCAGTTACAATTTAAAAAAATCTTTGAAAGGAAACAAAAATATATAATAATATTAAAGAAGAGAAAAACAAATAATAAAATCAAGGAAGCTTCCGAAAGTTTAACGACATAAATCACACCTTTCATGTAATGCCATTAGCAGCATAAAAAAATATAACACATCTATACAGAAGGAGAAAAATAAATAAACAATGTACCTTTCATTTTAAGGGGGCACTTCACCAAAAATAATACCTTTTAAAAGCATATTTTTTAATTTATAGGAAACAAAACACATTTACGCCATAATGGCAGCCATTGCACACTAAACTTCATTCTTCAAACTTTTCCATTTTATGCATTTGCGATCACGAAGAGAATAGCTTCTCCAGCTTCTTCATATCTCTAATAACTTCTTGAAATTAAATATGATTTCAAAATCCTTTATATCTTGAGAGGGAAGGGAAATTTCCCTTCCCCCCAATAATCCAAATACGTCTACTTGTCACCAGCCTTACTCGAAGTGTTCTTTCGAACATGGCGGAACCCACCATGCTAGTTCAGATTTCACCCAGCACAAATTTTTTAGACAGCCAATTAGAGCACTTTTTAGTGCCGGAAACGCACGACACCAATCATATTAATTTGGCGGTTACAGATGTATATATTAATTAATCTTACAGGAAGTAATTTGACTCAGGTTACAAATCACCCGGGGTCTACAAAATTGAAGAAGAGAGACACGCACAAAACACACGCTCTGGCGGCCACTTGGGAAGTACGGACCGAGGGTCACTGAGGAGTGGCAAGCAAAGAAGGAAACTCGAATGCCATAGAGCTCTCCTCAGAAAAGTACCATAATTGTCAATGACGATAATAAAGTTTTGGGACATGATTTACTCATGTCACAATTATGATAATTTAGCTGTCCAGTTGCACTTCAAAATCTACAGCTCCCTTGATCTTCTGTTCCTTGTGTAATAATCCTTCCTCATAGCTCCAAAATATTACAAGTATCCAACCTTCTAGATTGATTTGGTATCTAGGCTGGCTGTGTGGCTCAGCGGTAACGTTCTCGCTTGCTGTGCCCAGGGTTGCAGGATTGAATCCTGGCGCAGTCAGCTGGCATTTGAGGGTGCGCAAATGCGAGGGAGCTGTGTCAGTAGATTTACTGGGATGATAAAGATCCCCTTCGGGGCAAAATACCAGCACCCCAGCATCTCTAAAAGCCACAGTTGTTAAAAGGGTCTTCAAACAAATAACATTATTATGATTAGGTATTTCTTCTGTCAGGACGTCACATTCTGTACTCAGCGTTAATTATGAATGGGTGCATTACGCAAATAGGAATAGTAGCATTTACTGTTGTCCATCCAGAGTTAAGAGTGTACTATGGGCACATATGGGGTTTTTACTTCTAGTGGACTCCCCCAGAAGTAATGACTTCATATGATGTCGTGGATAGTATATGATCCTGGGAATTCATTTCCTTATACGCAATGCAAACATGCTCAATATGGATTATAATTTTGTAATTTATCTGTCATTTATATAATTTATGGTGGAATCATAATTCATAGCAGAATTCTCTTTATCGGACATTAACATTTCTTCCCTGTCTTAAAGGAACTTTGGGGATGACTCCCTTTGTTTTTGTGAATTCTTTCTCTCTCTTGTGACAATCGAGAAATTATTTGTTGTTTCATTGTTATGTGATAAGCTTATTTTTTCCCATTTCAATTAACTACGACCTATATCCGTTTTCTGTCTCGGCATGATGGGTTAAAATCACTGACTGGACTATTAATTATATTTCCAGCTCTGCGAAGAAATGTAATTCTGGTCTGAGGCCTGAAACGGGGTACACTGAGCCATGTGAGGTAAAACTGAGAAGAGGCAGGTTCAATTCTCACCTGGAAGTAGTTTTCCGTGGTTTCCCACTTCTACTCCAGGCAAATGCCAGGACGGTTCCCAACTTCTCACCTGGAAGTAGTTTTCCGTGGTTTCCCACTTCTACTCCAGGCAAATGCCAGGACGGTTCCCAACTTAGGGTTACGGCCACCTCCTTCATAATCCTTACCTGACATTGAAGTACACAAACCACCACCACCAACAAATTCTATACACATACACACACCCACCCAAGTACACGAGCTAAATGACCATGATGTCTAAGCCACTCAGATGAAATGCTGCTGCCGCCGCCGCCGCCACCACCACCACTCAGTCTGCTAATTAAATTAGTTAACCACGTGATGGACTAAATAGCTTTTGTTTTATGACCTATAATGTGATAAAATATGGAGTAATAGTTTCGTGCTTGCAGCTCAATATGCAAACAATGTACCATTTTACAAAATAAGCAAAAAAAGTTTTTTTTTTTAAAGGATAGCAAGATATGGGTGCTAAAGCTTGTCCCATTTTAAGACCAAACTGCGAGCGATGCTCAAGACACCTCCTATCAACACATGATGAGGCCCTATCTAAAATACAATGAATAGAACTGAAAAAAGAAATTATGTGCTAGAATGTTTAATTAATCTTTGTGGTACATTTTATCACAGTGACCTGTTCACTTTTAGTATTTAACATTCATATCATCCACTAGAAAATTGGGGCAGAAGACTTTGATGTTTTGCCCCTTAAGACAAAAATTGTCAACACCACTGGCGAAATTACATACAAGAATATTTAACTCATATTATCAGTTAATTATGGCCACTCACTGAGGAATCTTATCTTTCTGTGATCAGTCAAAGGAGTTAATTTTAGGGAAAGTCGTTTGCATGGTATTTATAATTTATGAAAGGTAAAGTAGAGATTTCTGTACGAGGTAATGATATCACTTTTTTTTTTCTCCAGCTGTCAGTCCAATAATGCATGAGCCATACAGTATTTAAGTTAATTCAAAAATATGTTATAAAAACCATCTGTTATTCATGTATGCCGTATATTTCGTTCATCGTACTAGTTCATTTTATCAACACACTCTACAGTAGAATCAATGGATGCTATAGCTTGGGCTGTATATGGTTAAGCCTCAAGGTCAAGACAATGGTTCTGGATGGTCAGGTTACAGTGGTGGGAAAACAGCAAACACAGTCATTCCTTGTCAACTGTGCTGTCGACATCTTGTTTAAAATGTGCACATGCAATAGTCTTGAGCTCTGCACACTTTCTGAGGGGTGTCTCCTCCAGCATTCCAGCTCCCCACCATGCATACCGTACCGTGATCTTGAGGCTTCAACACATAACGCCCAAGGTATAACTACCGGTAACTGGTGTTCGTCTAGAGCAGGGATGGCCAACTTCTTAACCCTAAAGGGCCACTTCAATATTTTCAGTGAAAACGAGGGCCGCACAACTAATTCCACACATACATCAATAAACCAAATGTAGGTAATACGTATATCGTATAGTATGTGTCATATATGAAATAATATGAATCAATAAACGTTATGCAAAATATTTTTATATACATTTAACATCAAGCTCAATGTACAAAGGATCAAAACAAGTATAGTAATTTTTATTTGCTATTTAATTGTGTTGTTTACACTTATCAGAACACAGTATTTGAAAAAAAAAAACTCTTAATTTATTTAAATTTAAAATCATCCATAAGTATGTACCTACTTTGCTTAATGAGAACACTGTGGGTGGGCACAATCGTTCAACAATTCATCAAAATCGATCTGATTTGAAGTGGTTTTAACCTTAGCAGATCTCGAAGATGGTTGTCTGTGAGTCTGTTGCGGTAAGTTGATTTTATAAATTTCATTGTTAAAAAGGTGCACTGACAAAGGTATGTGCTTCCAAACATTGAAACTATTTTCCTACTGAAGTCACGTAGTTTGGGATATTTCTCCTCAGGCAATGGACTCCAAAATGCAGTACCAGTTTCCAACGTTGTATGAAAAAATGGGTCACTTTGCAAGTCACCGAGCTCTAATTGAATGTTGTCATCTTGCTGTGAAATATCACAAGACATAGGGTTGTTAAATAAGAAAAGATGGGGCCTCATTTCATTAAAATCCAAAAACCGTTCATTGAACAACTCCAGAAGCTTATCTAAAATAGGTATGCAAAAACTGAAATCACTGGTTGGGATTTCTTCCATTATTTCTTTGCATGATGAAAAATGTACGAGATTGGCTCTTTTAAAGCTGGATTGGAAAATCTTAAGTCGGCTTACAAATCTGCCTGTGCCCAACTAACTGAGGTATGGTTTGATTTGGACCCTGCAATTTCAAGTTTAGTTCATTCATGTGGTGACTTATGTCTGTTTAAAGGCCATACTGCACAAAAGATGTGAATCAAGAAGCTTTTCTTGCATTTCAAAGGAGCTAGGTGTTTTGACATGTACATTGAGGAACTCAGTTACCTCTTTGCTCAAATTAAAGAATCGTTTTAAGCAGTTTCCCTTGCTTAACCAGCACACTTCCGTGAATAGTGTCAAATCACCATACTCTGTCTCTAGTTCTGACAAAGAACCCATGAATTTTCTATGGGTCAACGACCGATTCCCCCCCTCTAATCATATTTACACATTTCATAACAGTTTTCATAGTATCTTCCATTTCCAGAAATTTTCCGCACAGGGCTTCCTGGTGTGTAATACACTGCAATGCTGCACAGTTGATTCCGGCCTTTCTCAGTAAGCCAACTTGGCCTACCTGAAAGCCAACCATAGCTTTGGCGCCATCTGTTACAATAGCCAACAGGTTATTTGTTCCCCCACGGCTGTTCAGTACTTTCATAACTGCAACAAAATTGTCTTGACCTCTGGTAGTACCATGCAGAGACTCTAATGCCAACAACTCTTCATTGATTGTAAAATCCTTGTCCACAGTTCTGATAAAAATTAACAACTGAGCAGTATCTGTTATATCAGTGGATTCATCCAAGGCCCGAGAAAAGTAAACAGTCTCTGAAATAATACTACTAAATTTATTTGATACATGGTTACCTATTTCTTCAACCCTCCTAGTGAGAGTCTATTTCGAAAGTGAAACATTTTTGAAGTCGTTAGAGAGTCACTTCTACACAGCATTTCTTAACAAACTCAACATCAGAAAATGGTTTTTTAGCCTTAGCTATCTCTGCACTCACAATATACGAAGCTAACAGTGAGTTTCTTTGCAAAGATGTTGATTTATTAACCCTAGAACTGCGGACCGTCTTTCAGGAAGACGGTGTGTTGTTTAATCAAGTGCGACCGTCTCTCTGAAAGACGGTCTTGGAATTCAAATATAGTACTACTGTTAGCCTTCAGATGGCACTAATTTCAAGTCATGCTGGTTCCCGATGCTTTTATCTTTCGTAGTGTAAGTCTTTGGCAAACAAATGACAGTATGCAAGCTATTATTTGGCTGCAGAAGTGGAAGTACTTCCATGCAGATATTGAAGTTGCATTGAGCAAAATGGCCGCCAACTATGTAGACGATTCAGAAATTGAGCACTTGATTTTTGACGATTCGTGTAATAGTATGGACGATGACAGTGATTATTGTGTGGATTCGTATGAAAATGAAGATGGTGAAAGTAGTGGCAGTGATACCGGCGAACAGGATGTCACGCAAGTTATGGAAATCCCCATCAATGCAAGTGATGTTTATCATGTTCCGACAGACCCTGTACACATGCCTAATGTTAGCCGTGAAGGGGAAAGTGTGAACTAGACTGATATTCAACCCGAAGAAAGTGACTTTCCAGGTAAAATGTACCGTTTATCGTTCATCATCCTGGGCCTGTGAACTTGCCGATTATGTACTTCAAAATCGAGAAATGTCATATTTTTGTAAAAATAATTTTCTTTTTAGTAAATAACAGGAATTATTTGTAACTGGTTCTTGAATTAGTAACAAAAAACTATGAACTTTTCATTTATGATGTCTCTGACGAACATTTAACTCGGCAATATGGTTTTCTAGAGCAGAAAAGTCAATAATTTTAATTTTTTTAATTTTTTATAAAATACTTTTTATGATTAATTCAAAGTGACGAGTCTGATTGATTCACCTATATCAATATAATATAGAACAGTCTTTCTGCTTTCTATTGATGTATGATAAGTCATATTCGTGAACACAGTATGCTTACAGATACCAAATTCCTTTAGTGTGTACTTTATGGGAATTTACTGCAGCATTTGACAGATAAACCTGCAGCAGTTCTAGGGTTAAACAAGCTTTTTTGAGCACTAACTTTTTTCTTCAAATCAGATCCAATAGAACGCCGAACTTCTCCAGTGTAATCTTTGTACTTGGCAGCATGGTGCTGAGTATAATGACAATTGAGATTATATTCTTTTTGTACAGACAGTACAAGCAAACACACTAAACACTGAGGTTTATTGTCCTTGTTATTTACAAAAAGGTACTCTGTTTCTCACTTGTCCTGAAACATTCTGTTTTCTTCTGATACTTTCCATTTTTGACTCATTGTACAATGAACTGAATCACTTCCAAACAAAATGCAGCAATAAGGCACTGACAGGTTAACGTTGACAGAACGGCGTGTGTAACTCGACTGCACGGGGATGTGCAAAGCAAGCTGCGCAGATGGCGCATCGAGTTGGCACCTTTGCCTGTCCACTTACTGGGGATAAGAGCCGTGTTCAACATATATCCTATATACCAATCTATATTTTTATGGTTTACATTTATTAATAAATCAAGAATCTAAGTTATTAAGTTTTTAAAATTCGTCTGGGGCCGTATAAAACCAGGTCGCGGGCCGCTAGTTGGCCATCCCTGGTCTAGAGGATATCACAATTGCTATCTATATTGAGGAGCACTACAAAAGCCTCCGTGGCTTAGGCGGCAGCACGCCGGCCTCTCACCGCTGGGTCTGTGGTTCAAATCCCGGTCACTCCATGTGAGATCTGTGCTGGACAAAACGGAGGCAGACAGTTTTTTCTCCGGGTACTCCGGTTTTCCCTGTCAAAATTTCATTCCAGCAACACTCTCCACTATCATTTCATTTCATCTGTCATTCATTTAATCATTGCCCCAGAGGAATGCGTCAGGTCTCGGCAGCCGGCACAGTTCATATCCTCGCCGCTAGATAGGGGCTTCATTCATTCCATTCCTGACCCGGTCGGAGACTGGAAGCAGGCTGTGGATTTTCATTTTCATTGAGGAGCACTACTCTATGTGCCAGAATGTTTGTCGTAGCTTCACTGAGATGGAATCATTCTATGACTGTTTACAAGTATTCTCTCCGAGGGATTGACATGTGTGTCACTAAAATTTACAAAAACTGACCTATAGCTGTATAAGTACTTGTAGGTTTCAATTATGCCATTGGTTAACTATATTATTTTTCGCAGATATTTCTTGATGAGTTAGAGGAATTCATATATCAAGAATTGACATGTTAGCCATCTATAATTGGTGAAAAGGAAGCAACAGATATACATACCTTTAGGCTTCGATTATTGTAGTGATTTACTGTGCCAGATTTCACAGTGGTGATAGCATTAATCGGAGAGTTCGATGAACTCCTGAATGAGGAATCTATAATTTATTAAATTTAGGCCATAGATTTTATGTACCAATAGTTGAGTATTATACAGGTAATGGTTTATTATACAAAATGTTACTTCGATCGCTTGATTAAGGATACAAGAAATAAAAACTTTTTTAAAATATTGCACAGCTGTTATTGTGAATTATTCACACTAGTTGACTTATATTAAACATCAATATTTTAAGCTCCAAATAAAGATTTACTATGCCAAGTTTTACTGTGCTCGGATAATTAAGTTGCCTGAAAAGCCTATTCAAGTATTTGAATTTCGTAAAGCTGCCATGTTGGTTTTGTGATTATCATGTTTTCAAAAATCACACTTGTGAACTTACTTTATAGTAATCTATCAACATACAAAATTTCAGGTTGATTCCTTCAATAGTTTGAGATAATGAGTACCTGCCTAATATTTTGCAGGGCCACCATGTGGATTGGTGACATTTATTGAAATTTGGAAGGCACGGTTGGGGTTAGATGGGGTAGTAGTAAGTACTTCCCAAGTTTCCAGCCAATTAAAACTTCCTAGGGGGACACACAACACAGACTTCTTAGTTTCCAGAACTGCAGCTATTACCCCTTGTCCATGGTGAGCATTAGATCTTCCCTGAGTGCAGGAATCTTTTATTGACAGGTGCGTAGGTGACCTGGGAACTCTGCAAACACATCTTGCATCTGCAGTGTAGCCCACTTGACAAGATTCCTTCGACACTTCAACACCCCTTCTTCATCTGCTTTAAAGTTCTGCAAGTGGCATATAGTAATTGATGCCGACTGCTCAGTTCTTATTAGGAAGCCTACTGTTCCTGTTTCTTTCCAGAGTGACTTGCACCAAATCTCTGGTTTTGTTAACAGGGATATTGCTCTCGGTACAAAGCTCCTCAATTGTATGGTTGAACATTGGATGCCTAGGTTCCATCTTAAGTTTTTGCTTTTTTTTTTCTCCTATCATAACACAAAGAATGGCTGAAGGTGCGAGAACAGATCTTCTGCACTGGTGTCGATCTAAGGGAGTCGGTGACTATAGAGGTGGACTCATTCAGGGCTGTGTTCACTAGCTTGGCTTGAGCAAATGCTCCCCAAACTGGTGCTCTGTATTCTCCTGCCGTGAAGCAGAATCCCAAGACTGATGTATGCCAGACCTGAAGGTTCACTCCCATCAACTCCCACAAGATGCTGGTATTTTGAACCAATCTTGCACTTCAACTCCTTGCTCGTCCTCCTGAGAGACGGTGTGTGATCCAGATACCAGGGAATTTTACAGTGGCCGAGGGTGACTCCTCTCCAGAACTAAGTTTTTTAACTTCAGGGCCTTTGTGTTTCGAAAACAGTATGCACAAACTTGTGTCCTCCCTGAGTAGACATTCATTGATTCCGATCATAGTGCTTAAGGACACTGGCTAGCTTTTCCTCCATGATTCTGATCATAGTGCTTAAGGACACTGGCCAGCTTTTCCTCCACCTCATAGAAGGTTCGTCCTTGTACAGTGATCATGGTGTCAAATTTGGAATTAAAGGAATTATGTCCTCTATAATAAAGGAATACAACTCGCTACCACTAGGCATAAGGGAAAGTTTCTCTATAAAAACATTTAAGAGGAAAACAAAAGACTTCCTATTAAGGAATGAATAGCCCATATCCAATAGCCTTAAGCAATGCTATGTATCATACCGAATCATCTCTGTAAAGTTAGTCACTAACAATCTAATATAAGTTACTATTAAACTAAACAATATAATGTTACAAAAATTATATATATGCCATGCTGTAACTATGTTACTTGATTGTTCCTAACACGAGCTCAGGCTCATTGGGACCTATGTAAATAAATAAATAACCCCATGAAGCTCCTTAGCTTTAGATGGTCTAGCTGGTCATTTATATATGTGTTATTCAAAGTTTCCATGAGGTAACCCATTTTTCTGGTTTCTCCAGACTCTTCTTCACTTGGACCATAACAGGATCTTCTGTTCTGAAGCATACCACATATGACATTCATTACTAGTAGGTCCTTGGTGATGATAACTTGGCTGCAGCATGATTTTCCAGGCCTGAATCCTGCTTGCTCTGGAATAAGTCGATCATCCATGTTTGGTGAAATTTCTTTTACTTTTGAATGCACATAAGGGAGACGTAGGGCGGACACATCTATTCCCTGTCTTGTTTCAGTAAAGCCACCATTCGTACGTTTCTCCACAGCTTTGTAAAGTGCCGAGTCTGAGCGCATCTGTTCATGATCTTCACCAGCCACTGGATTTTTCCTCGCCCAAAATTCTTGATTTGTTCTGTCTAATGTTGTGTGTTCTCCTAGCTTTCTTGACCTTCATGAGCTTGATGCTATATTCCAACTCTGGTAAGGTGAAGAGCTGGCTAAGGAAATCATTCTCCTCACTATGACATCAGCTTTTTCAGCTGTAGTGCTCATGGTTTTACCATTGCAGAGCAGTTGATGTGCAATCCGATTTAGTGAGACTTGAATGAGGTCCTGCTGCGGGCAGGCTCTTAGTCGGTGCTTGGGTTCTTAATCCGCTTCCACACCCTTCTGTTGTTCTGAACCATGTCAAGGTTTGCATCATCCATCTTTCTCTTCTTTCATCATCAATGCTCCTCACAGGTTCTTCACCAGCCTGGGTGGTGTATGCGATGGGGTCCCTCTTGTACTTCTGGTATTCCTTACTAGGTCGTTGGAGTGAATATTGAGGTCATAAACAAAGTTAGTGCAGCTACTATGGAGTATATTCTTCCTAGAAATCTTCTACGCAAGTCATACAAAGTCCTCATCGTGGCATGGGTCTGTAATTTGTCCTGTCTGGTGCAATTTCCCACCAGGGTGCCAAAAATGTTACACTGTTGTTTGAATCATACTTTCCTGACATCTGTTGCATGCTTACAGAATCTGCCTGATTAATACATCCTTACGCTGGAGTATTTCTGAGGTTACGTCCAATCTATTAAATATCCCAAGAGTACGGTATGCTTTCATTATAATAAGTTATAAATTTGTGCATTATGATTTGGTCATTTGCCAAATTGATTCTTAGATGATAGTAATATGTTGATACAATGCTTGTATGAAGAGGATAAAAGTCTTATTTTGTCCATAGGAATGTTAGAGAAGGGATCGCCAACCCATGTAGTCCAAAATATGCCACAACAACTGAACAAATGGTAGAATTCTGGTTCAAAAGTGAATGCAATTATTTAATTAAAGGTAAGCAGTGCATTATCTTCCATACACATTTGTCAATATACTTAAGTTCTTGTTATACTGTAGTACCTCTTTTCGGATTCAGAAATCCATGCGGTTCTAAATATATTACAAAGCATACGTGCTGCTTTTGAACTGTTTCTGAAGCTGACTGTTCAACCTGTGCCCTCTTTTAACTTGCCCCTCCAAGCACTGTAGCATTGTGGTACCATGCAAACTGTAGAAATGTAGGGGGTTTGTGTTTGGCTTCTTCTGAATCATATATATTTTAACTTGATTCTGAGCATTCTCAAAGCCATTCTGATGATTAACATCAGTATTTGTTAGTTTCGATGTTCAGCAGAACTTAATATTAAGTATTCTGTAGGCCCTTAAAAGGGCCGTTTAATGTGAGTCACTCTTGCTGCTCAGTAAGTCATGCAACTGCTGTTCCACTCTACAACATCTCAAAGTTGTCAAGGAAGGAAAGCTATTAAAGCTACTAAATATCAAATTAAATTCTCTCTAGCAGCTACAATATTATATGTCTCATCAACTAGCTGCCAAAGAGCATCCTGTGACCTCAAGCAGATTGTAATATACGTGAATATAAATGGTATAATTATGTGCATGATTATCTAATACTATTACAGATGAGTATTATATATGGTGGGGACCTTGATTTTTCAGAAAAGAATCATGAAAATGTTGGATGAAAGAAAAAATAGTGGTTCTGACAATGACATGATCTCTGGTGAAAAAGAGGACCACATTGAGGTTGACAACATATTACCTAGACACAGAAGATGAACGTTAAAATATTCCACCTCACAATGTTGTTACAAGCCGCAGTGAAAGATCTCTTGTACTCAAACAATCTGAATCCAAACGCAAGTGGCTTCAGGTGACAACTTCTCATGATTCTACTAGTTCTGAATCTAGAAATAAACAGAATGATGATTCTGCATACATAATATATATTATATTTATTAAACACAATGTGTACTGAGAGAAAAAATAAAATAAAAATGAAAAGTTACATTGTCGTGATTTCACCAATCTTTAGATAGCTCAATTAGTGAAACAGTCCTATTTTTACACTCCTGCAGGTGATATTTCGGGCACCGTTCATTACATAGCTTACAGATGCAGCTGTCCTTAGGATCATGGTAGGTGCTTTCTGTGCAAATCTTTCCATGAAAGCCGTGTACTGCAAATCGTGTGTACAGGTGTCGGAGTTGGAAGTTTGGTCCTTTCCAGCAGTCTGATGTCATTGCGTCTGTTTCTCTAATCCCCTCCGGTATCTGTCTTGCTTTGCTGCTCCTCTCTTCGATGAAGGTTGCATATGCTTGTGTCTCCGATAAACTAAAGCAGTGTTTTATGTCATCCACGAAGAGAGATTCCTGTGCAAAGATATAAGCATAACTATTTCTTGTGAATTTTGAGATGGATAACACTCTTTTGAGGAAGCTAGATTTAACGCTTTCCAGCTTTCTTAGATTTCCGACCGTCAGGTAGTTCCAGATTAATTGTATTCCATAGGTGGCCGTCGGCATGACTTTGATCTTGAATAGTGCCATTGCTGTTGAAACTGACAGTAGTTGTAATTTGGGTATGTCATATATTGCTTTTGCTGCAGCTGCTGTTCGTTCTTGAAGGTGTAGTGAAAACGTAATTCCCGTAGTTTGGAGGGTGACCCCCAAGTATTTGAAATTTGTTACGAATTCTAAGGGAGAGTTGCCACAAGTGAAATGATCCCCCTTTGCAAGTTTGCCTCCTCTCCTGAATTTCATTGCTTTGGTTTTCGAGCCATTTATTTCCATAGAGTTGTATGTTGCCCAGTTCCTGATGTCGTCTAATGCCGTTTGTAAATGTTTAGGGCTTTTGGAGAGAATGGCCATGTCATCCGCGTACATCAGTAGTTTTACATTGACGTTTATAGCGTTGCCGATATCCGCTGTCATGACGTTGAATAAGACCGGACTCATCGGGTCTCCTTGCAAGACCCCTCGTGTTTGTATGATGTCATTCGATGTAGTTATGCCATCATACACCGCTATATGGTTTGCATCAAGGATAGACTTGATGGTTTGGAGCTCCTGATTTGATTTGCCTAATATGCTCTCCAATTTGTTTACCAATGTTGATCTGCTGATGCTATCAAAAGCTTTGGAGTAGTCTATGAAGATTACATATATCGGGGAGTTGCGATGAGCTAGAGATAGAGTTATTTCCTGAATAATTTCTTGCACCGCGTGCAGTGTTGATCTGCCTGGAGTGAATCCATATTGAAATGTAGGTATATTTGCATAAAGGTTTTGCGCGATGCGTCCTAATAGTACTTTGGAGAACAGTTTAAACATTACACTCTCTAGAGCAATTCCTCTATAGGAGTTCGGGTCTTCTTTCCTTCCCTTGCCTTTGTAAAGTACTATTATAGTTGATCTTCTCCATTGATGCGGTATTGATTTCATCATAAGACATTTGTTGAATAGAGCAGTTAGAGGTTCTGCTATGTCTTGTAAGGTGTCTTTTAGATGCTCCATGTAAATTCCGTCTGGCCCAGCCGCTTTGAACAAGGATACCACACACATAATAATGGCACCTAAAAAAAATCACCAGGCAGACTTAGTTCAGACTCCAATGGAATTACCGATGATATGCTAGAAGTAATAATGGATCATACAAATGAAGAGGCAGTCAGGATACAAGATGTTGAAACATACTCAAGAAAATATTTATATGATGGAGATGAAGTCATTACTGGGAATATTCATTCTCACTGTGGCACTGAAGAATACTGGAATCATTTGGCAGTTATGGAAATACTCAATGCAGACTTATATGGCTCTAGATATAAAGCTACAATGAGTTCTGAAAGGTTTGAGTTGATGATATTTTGCCTGATGATTGATGAGAAGAAGGAAACAAACTACGTCAGGAAAGGCGAGAAAATTGCTGTTTCGCTTCTATATGTGAGGTGTGGGAACAATTTATTTATAACTTAAGAATGTGTTACTAAGCAGATCCATTTGTAACCATAGATGGTAACCATGGATTGGTGTAAGAACCAGCTTTAAAATTAAAAGGTTGTAAATTTTACAAAGGTTTGTGTACATATACTATGAAATTAGGGTTTGTGTTCTAGGGTTAATTTTGCATTGACAAGGTGGAACAATAAATTGCATTTATTTTAGAAAATTTGGACATAATGTTATGTGAAGCTTATCTGTGCTAACCTTCATCTAACGGCTTGTGAAGGAGTAGGGAACAAGATACCTCTGTGAGTTTTTGAGAACAAGGGAGGGGGGGGTTCTCTCCATCTCTTCAATCAAATCAGCATCTTATTCCACGGTCAAAACTCGCATGTTTCCAGACCCTTCACAATATAAGATCTCTAGTGGTAATGTTTTATAGGTAGAGGTGTTAGAAAGTGTTGTTATTTTTTTGAAGATTTGTTGATTTAAAATTCAAAAGGTGGTGTTTTGTGTTTTTATTATTTTTTCGGGGGATGACATGTTAAAATTTGGAAAGCGATAAGGTTTGTACAATAAGTGCATTTAAAAATATAAACAATTAATAAAACAAAGTAAAAAACAAAACAGCAGGGTAAAACGTTAAACATGGCTATGGAAGAATGAGATAATACTTATATGGAAGTCTCATTTTTATTTTACATTCACCATCTCGAAACACATTTCAGTGAATACCTTTTTCAGTTTTATCCAAATACTGCGGTGAAATCACTGGAAGTAGATCATGGTTAAAGTCTCAGCATTTGCAGCTGTCAATTTTCGCCTCCTATCACTTACTATGAGACTGTATTTCGAAAATGACCTTTCAGAATCCACATTTGAACAAGGATACCACACACACTTTAATGCAGCTGTTGCATAGTCTCGGTGAGCAGGCCTTAATCCCATGAGGATCTCTGGAACATTCACATTATCTTCATGACGCAGTTGGTTCTTGATTGCAGTCAGGTAAATGCTGTGAGCCTCTAAAAACTGTTGAGACTCCATCTTCGTAAGAAATGGGGCATTCTTCTTAAATTGGAGCAGTTCTGTGGGAGATACGTTCTTAGGTGCATGCCGAGGATCAAACAATGACCCGATGGCTTCTACAGTCTTCCTGGCTGGATCCGTGGTCCTTTAAGTCCTGACTTTCACTAGAGCTGACTGGGCAACACACGTAAGCTTGGACTTAACCTTTATCTGCATCTTTTGAGGAAGCTGTTCCAAGTTCTGGAGGATCGTATGATTGAACATTCCACCATCGCCTAATAGCTTGAGCTTTACCTCAAGGTCATCTAGCTTCCCAGCCAGTAAGTGAATTGTTGGGTACTTAGATCCCTCCAAGAAATTAAGCAAGTCCATAAGAGAGGCACCAACAACAGAAACATACAATGCTTGTAATTGTATAAATTGTATTGTTGAAGTCGATGCTTGTTGGAAAAATTTGACCCCAGAATTTGAATCTTCCAATGTTTTGAAAAATTCTACCAGATCTTCCACATGCGTGGCCATATACATTGCAGCCTTAAACCATGAATTCCATCTTGTACATACAGGCATTGGGAAAGCTAGAATTTCATTCTCTTTTTCTGTGTTTTCATATTTCTCCCTTAGAAATGCAACGTAATTGCTTTTTCTTTTTCGCGTATTTAAAAAGGCATTCTTTGGCTTTACTATAGACATGTTCAATTCGTCCAGCTCGTTTTCAAATACGCAGCCGATAAGATTGACTTTATGAGCCCAGCACTGGACATGACTTAATTCTTTAATCAATCCTTGAAGAGGAGTTACACATTTTGTCATGTAGCGTGCTGAGTCCGTAAATACTGCCACTACACGCTCCCGTTCAATTTCATAGGAATTCAAGGTGTCTAATATCGCATTGGAGCAATTTACGCTATTGGCAGAATCTAGAACAACAGAGGCAGCCAGATGGGTGTTCATTTCAGTTGATGGTACTGATGGACGAAAAAGAATGTTGAAAACACACCTACCATTCTTGTCAGTTGTTTCGTCACATAGCAGAAACACGTCTTTGTTTTTTATATCTTCCCTAATTTCTTCCCTCCTTCTTTCGCCAATCATGGGGATGTATTTCTGACGAATCTGATTTGCTGATGGTAAATCTCCACTTCCGCGAACGTACTTATTAAACCAAGTACGGATAGCAGGATTGTCTAGTTTCTCTACTGGTATATTAGCTTTCACAAACGCAGTAGTAGTGTCCAAAATAAACTCTTCTTTCATATCCTTCACACGACTAGCATTTGATAATGTTTCTTTCAAGGTGGTCACTCTAGGAACACTAACTTCAAGACGCGAATTTTCTCGGCGTTTTGAATGCTTCTCCGATTTGCAATGTTTGTCTAATGCATCTTTCCTGCGATAATCTAACCGACAATCACAATATTTGCACATAAGAATGCCACAAGAAATTATAAATCCTTCATTCTTATGTTCTTTAAGTCTGTCTGTGGCAGAAACAGCTACCTTCGGTATTTTTAAACTCAACTGAGCGATGCCCAGTAACAAACACTGTTATCACACGGTTGACTGTAGTCACACGCCAGTATAAATTCGTAACCACACGCAAAATTTATTTCTGAATTCGTGTCATAATATTTAAATTACGTCGCATCTCATCTTCCTGTACTGCTAAGTTCGGAACTAATACGACGAACACGTGGTCGCCAACTGATTCACGCAAATAACCCACTAGCTTCGATGATAACGCACAATTTGCGCACTTTTTATTAAATTATATAGAATTCTCTACTATAATTTACACTCGCTACCGATGTAACAGGAGGCAAACGTAGTTTACATTATGAACAACTATCACATAACCTTTTGGAGGTAGTCGGCCAAACTATTCACGCCGCGATATAACAGCTGTTTACCACAGCGCTAAAATCCAACGAGTAACGAGAATATCGACAGTATATCGTAATATGACGTATATCGTAGTATTACCCCTCGCGAAACTATACAATCGATCATTCTCTCGAATTGAACACCAACCAAATTCGATTATCGGCTTGTGGACAAAAATGTTCGGATTGGTGTGGGGAAAAAATATGAAAATTTGTTTTTATTTCGCAGATTGCGGTATTTGTGGTGTTATTCACAAAATTTGCGTTATTTCGCGATTTAATTTCACTCCTGGGCGGCACGAAACATGTAAATACGTGAAAATAAAACATCCTAACCTCTAAATATGACTTTTCGTTTTATCGCGAATTAACAAAAACTAACACCTCTATTCATAGGTATGCCAGGATTTAGCCCTAATATGTCAGTACCCTGATTTGTGCAAATTTATGTGCACGAAGGAAGGAATGACTTGTGGTGTATTTCGGTAGATCTGCTCTGCACTGTAGAACAATGGATGCAGGCCTATTCTTGATTCTGTAGGTGAATTAGGACCTTTGTTCTAACATCTTGATTCTAGTGTGACGTAACCAACACTGTCACATAATTTAAATTTGTTGGGTGTGTTCTTTATGTTAGAACTTTCAACCACTAAGGAGACATATTAAGCTATGGTGATCAGTTCTATTCTCAATCCTCATGGATGCAAAACGATCTGAACTTGGAAAATGAAAATGGCGTGGCGGCGCCGGGCTTGATACATTTTGGTCATCAGCTCCATTTATGGAAAATGCATTAGCATACATGGTCGAGGAGCTTGCTACTAGGCCTGTGAATTGACCGTTCCCATGCTTTAGACTGAATATTCTGCTCTCACTCTGTGCTGTAGGTAGAATATTCCACAGCTCCAAACCCTGTTGCTAGATGGCTCTAGTGCTCTGTATACTTGAGTACAAGTTCTTAGTTTTATTGAGCACATCTCTGAACTTTCTAAATCTCTACTTAGTATAAAGTCCCTGATTCTTGGATGTCACGGGGAATCTCGAGAACCACTGGATGGATTTTGATGTGGTTTTCACCATTCTGTAAAGGATATCTCGAGGAAAGTTTCTGTAGAAAATTATTTATTTATGATCGAAGGAAGCCAAGCAGTAACTATTTCAGTGAGAAAGTCTAAAAAGAAACCTGGTGTCCGTGCATTTTTTAAGCTTACGCTGGGCAAACCGTTAAAAATATCAGTATACTATGAGTGTAAGAATTGTTCAGCATGAAAAGTTCTACAAAAAGTCTGCGTGACCATATCTCTATCTTCAATACATCGCCCACTATAAGTGTTTTACGTTTTCATTTCTTCCAACAATCTCCATTCAATTACTGAGGTGACAGTTTACGAGCTAGCTAGGGGCGAGCCTATCATCCCAGTTACAGCCAGCAGCAAACTGTCGAGTCGTGTTGAGTTAAGACTTAAGAGAAGAGTGGTTGTGTTTGGAGTTTCCCTGGAAGTACAACTCGGCATTTCTTCATTTCGCCTGTGAACTTTTCGTTCCGCAAAATACAGTCAAGATTGGACGGAAGGGGGATTTGCGTTTCATGCACCTCGCCATTCTTAAATTACCTCTGACAATTTGTTGCACATGCATCTCCATGATAATATAATCAATAGTCCAGTCAGTGATTTTAACCCATCATACCAAGAGGTAAAACGGATCTAGGCTGTAGTTCATTGACATCGAAATAAAAGCACTTATCTCGTAATGCATTCATACTGTTCCCGGGCGAAGCCGGGGCGGGTTGCTAGTAACATATAAAAGCTTGTAGTTTTATATGACCGTTAATCCTAAATAACATACAACTTCTCTAATCACTCATGGATCATAATCATCAGTGGTGATGATGATGATGATGATGATGATGTTGTTGTTTCATGGGGCCTGACATCTAGGTTATCAGCCCCAATCTTCAGGGACCACCTCGTGGTGTAGTGGCTAGCATTCTTGGCTGTCGCCCTGGAGGTCCGGGTTTGATTCCCAACTCAGCCAAGAAATTGAAATCTGATCTGAGGGCTGGAAAGGGGTACACATAGCCTCTTGAGGCAAAATTGCGAAGAGGTAGGATCGATTCCCACCTCAGCCATTCTGGATGTAGTTTTCCATGGTTTCCCACCTCTACTCCAGGTACACTGTATAACAAAATAAAAACGACTCACTGGGAAGACGTTGTCCAATTGTAAGGAAATTACATATGCAAAGACATTCGCACCGAACGTGCAACTGATTAAAGCTTCGTGTCCAATGAATGAATAGCTGGAGCTCCCGCGCATCCGAACTGTGCATGCATCAGGTGTATACAAGGCGCGATTCTGAAGCGTATGCTCAAAGTAGCTGTTGCATTTGACTGCGATATCCGAACGTCGGCTGTAAGAATGCCAAGCCGAAGGATTCGTGCTCATTACGAGCAGATGTCAGAGTTTGAAAGAGGTCGTGCGATCGGATTGAAAGAAGCTGGTTGGTCGAATCGAGCTGTCGCTGGACATTTGGGTCGAAGTGATGTGGCGATCAGACGATGCTGGCAAGCGTGGGTCAGCAACGGCAGGCATCAGCGTCAGGAAGGCAGTGGTCGACCGAGGGCCACAACAGCACGGGCAGAAAGAGCGATTGTCAGAACATTTGTCGCAGCACCAGAGTCGTCGTTATCAACGATCCAGCGTGTGACCCGCACACATGTGTCCACCATGACCTTCAGCAGATGCCTGAGCGACAGGAATTTGCACTCGCGCCACCCGGTATGCCGCTTACCACTCACGCCTGTTCACCGTCAAGTCAGATTACAGTGGTGCCGCGCTCGAGGAACGTGGAACTGCGCTGCCTGGGGAAGTATAGTCTTTAGTGACGAGTCCCGTTTCCAACGGTGCCCTGACGACAACCGCAGACGTGTTTGGAGATGTCCAGGCCAGTGTGGGGATCCTGCCTTGACTATCGCATGCCACAAAGCCCCACACCAGGGGTGATGGTCTGGGGTGCCATCTTCTTTGATAGGCGGACCCCTCTAGTAGTCATTCCTGGCACACTGACAGCACAGCGGTATGTTGATGACATTCTACGGCCGGTTGTGTTACTGTTCCTTCTGCGACATCTAGGCCTTACTTTCCAACAGGGTAATGCCCGGCCACTGCTATGGATTGTCTTCAAGCTTGCCCTATCCTTCCTTGGCCAGCATTTACAGTGTAAATGCTGGGATAATTCCTCGCTTAAGGTCACGGCCACCTCCTTCCCATTCCTCCCCTGAATTACAAATGCACACACTAATACAGCCATCACAATAATACAGCTTATCACACACAATTACACACACAGCCAAGTAGACCATGATGTCGCAAGGCCCCTAAATGAAGCAACAACCCATCTTCAGTTTTGCCAAGTTTCATCTCTTTTCTCTCTCTCGTTCTCTCATAAAAGGGTACATAAATGTTTTACTAAATTTCAATAATGCTCAGTTTTGAGCATTTTTTTTATGGGAAAATTGGCTGCATTGAGCAATATGTCCATAGTTCCACTGACATGGGAATGGTGAAACTAATATTAACTTAGACCTAAATATGTGGGTATGCAATTTGTTTGTTAGTTTCTTTCTTCCTTTCTTTCTTTTCTTTGTTTAATATTTCATTAATTAGTTTATTAAGTCATTAAATAATGGTGTTTAAATCAAATATTTGAAAAGACAGTTGATTTAATCTCTGCCGGTAACATCATGATAGTTTTCTGATGTTCATTATTTCCTTTGTGCATCCTTTGATCTTTTTAGATCATACACCCTTCTTGAGAGACTCCATATGAATTCAGTAAACATGCTAACGTGTCTGAGCCCCCTCTCGAAGCTTTATCATCAGTCTTCGATCCTAGGTCACTCATAATGTTTTTTTTTTTTTTTTCAAATGACACTGAAGGAAAAAATGGAGAAATCTCTGAATAACATATTTGTGTTTAAATTCAAAGATTTGACCTGCCAGTTCAGTATGCTGTAGGCTACACTTGAAACAAACCTGATGGAGTTGTCCCAGATTATTAAGCATTGATTATACTTGAAAATAAATTATAATAGACTTACTTCTGTAAGCACAGGTGTGTAAAGAAAACAGGGAACTGTGGAGTTCATTACTTTATATCTTGGAAAAATTCTAAAATGAAATTTTGTTATTTGAGGAAAACAATCAACAGACAAGAATTTTAATTTTCTTTGATTCCATCAAGAACCTTACACTCTAACCCTTTTAACAGACCCTGGCACTTAGCCCCTGAAGTGCCTTGGCCTACCAAGCGACTGCTGCCCAGCCATGTTGGTCTACAGATTGTGGAGTAACATGTGGTCAGCACGTCTCATCACCTCAGCCGTTAATCTTGGTTTTCTTGACCAGGGCGCTGCCTTTCGGATTAGACAGCTACTCCATGTCCTCACAAAGCTGAGTTCACCTCATTCCAGCCCTCATGTCAGTTTCTAAAATCCCTGGTGGAGCCAGGAAGCAAACTCAGGGCCTTAGGATGAGAGGCAGGCATACTACCCCAACACCACAGGGTTGCCGTTTAACATACACAATTGTTTTAATAAAGGTTATTCACTGAAAGAAACTATTAATTTACAATACTGTGGAGATAGTTTTGCAATTTTAATAGAATATTTAACTTGGATTGAGAGGAGACTAGCGACAGTATTGCTGCTTTTCAGGTGAAATGACTAATGATCTCCTTCACCATCTCCTTAACTTTATCTTGACAATTTTCAACTTTGTCTTAAGAAGGACAACTTCCTGACTGTACTGTGATATCCCCTGACACTACAGCCCATGAAGGGCCTAGGCCTACCAAACGACCGCTGCCCAGCCATTTGGCCTGCAGATATTGGGGTGACACGTGATCAGTGCATCGGGTCCCCTCTGCCGTTAATCTTGGTTTTCGTGATCGGGGCACTGCCTCACTGTCAGACAGCTACTCAATTGTCCTCACGAGGCTGAGTGCACCCCGTTCCAGCTCTCATGTCAGTTTTTAAAATCCCTGAAGGTGCCGGGAATCGAACCTGGGGCCTCCGGGTGAGAGACACGCGCGCTACCCCCAACACCACAGAGGTGCGCTACCCCCAACACCACAGGGCCGGTTGTACTGTGATAAGTTACTCAGAAATGTCATAACTTTGTAAGGCATGACAAATTACGTAATAATTCCCAAACATTTGGGGATTATTCATTCTGATAAATTTCTCGCAACCTAATGAGTATCAATAATGCTTCAATGAAGATCCAGAGAGGATCGCTAGTAAAGAACATTGATTTATGATATTATGCTGTATTTAATTCATCAATGACACATTTAATACTTAATGAACTTCCTATAGAACCCCTGCCACTATTTATTTAACTACTTCATATGGTTCTTGTTAAATTACGTAAGGAGTCGCCTGTAATGTTATGGTTATTACAATAAGAGAAGGTTGAGGCTCATGCCACTTACAGTTATGAAGAAGTCTGCACATAAGTGCAATCAGTCATTTCCCTCTCTCTGCCACGCCACAAACTAAGGCCTGGAGTTTGGAGCTCCAAGCAGGCAAGGCCTCGGTGAGCATGTTTTAGCTCTTTTTACTGGCTACTAGATGGCCCACTCTTCGTTAACTATCAAAAATTGTAGTGAAGCAGAATGTAGGTAGTTTCCCATTAGTTAATTTATCATTTTGTATAAAAAAAATGCATATAAATCCAGATCATTGAGAAGTAGGCCTACTGGATCTTTCAGAATTGGCTCTATCATTGTCTCGGTAAGGTTATGGTTATGAACAGCTGCTTGATATTATCTGGTGTGAATTATTATGATTAAGAATATGATAGTTCTTCCCAGCTTGGGCCCTTTTTTGGGCACAAGCCATCACTAATGTTCATTTAAGCTTTAATCTCCAGATCATTCTCACTGCTAAACAGAAGTACATCACAAATGTTACAGTTTTGATATGTCCTTAGTGTTAAATTGATCTTGGAGAGGGTGAAGAGGGGTCTGTTTGGCCCAACATTTCATACATTTCTGTGTATAATTTGCTGATATTAATGCACTAAACCCCAACACACACAACTATAGTGTTTCACATTCTCTCTATCTACACTTTGTAAATATTTTTTATTTTTTACATTTAATCAGATGTCTCATTTCTGGGTAGTTGAAGCACTCTTATGCTTCTATTGTATTCAGTGGGATTTGTTCATTCAAGTGACTAGGAAGACTTTACGAAGGAGATTGACTGGAGTGTTACTGGTTAGTAGATGAAGGGATGCCATCTCACCTTTTTCTTTAGTATGTAGTTCTACTATCTTGTGCACTGTGACCAAACTGCTGTTAAACAACAATGTCTTCCATAGCTCTAAGGTCTTACCAAACATATTAGAACATCCTTGGAAGCATCTAATAAATTTTTAAATTCATGTGCTGTATATTAACAGGGGAGTGTGATGGTGCAGTGGCTTAGCTGCTCATCTTTCACCCGGACGGCCGGGGTTCGAATCCCGGTGACAGCGGGGTGGAATTTTCACCTAAAAAATCACGTGGCGTCAGGAAGGGCATCCGGCCTTAAATCCCCGACCAAATCCAAAATGAGCCTGGTTGGTTCCGGCGACCCCAATTAATTGGGAAAAGCCAAAGAAAGTTTTTATTATGTGCTGTATATTAACTGAATATACTGTACCATGTTCATTCACTAATTCTGTCTTTCTCTTTTTGTTAATTCAAGGTACATGTGTGAGTGAGAAGTGAAATCTGTAGAACATTCATTCACTGATGAGTATTCTTCTGGGACAACTGTGTGGTTTAATTTTCTGGCTTAAAGAAGAGTATCCTAAGGAAACCTGCAGCTGTTCTAAATCAAATCTCTCCTGTTTCAAAATATTATTACAGTAATTATGTTTAGTTCTGCAGGTGTATATCTTGTACAAATTGGAAACTCTGTAAGTAATGATAAGGATGCAGTATATGATTGAAAAAGCAAGATAAATTATCTAATATTTATTGTTGAGAGACTTGACCAGATGCAAAATTAAATCTGATTTTTAATAAATAGTTAATTGTTTATAGAGCATAGATGTATTTCTTTTAATAGAACTGTAAATAATAATCACTATGAGAAGAGAACTGTATACATACATGTATAGTGATCTACATGCAAGGATAATAGATGTGCATTTTGCAGATAACCTTAGCAGCAGCAAAATCACAATAAAAAGAAAATTGAGACCTTAATCAGACGATGTAACAGTTACAATCTCAAGTTGAAAGAGTTACGATGGCACTTGTATGACTGGGTTCACCTTTATCATAATATTTTATGTATGAACTAATCTTCTGACTTCTCTGCAATGAGACATAATATGGAATTAAATGTTCAGGTTATCTCAAGTATAAAGTTACGAGGTACCAGTATAGGATGCCCATTCCAGCTTATTGTAATATATAAACTTGTTTCTTCTTGCTTTGCTGCATAACTAATGTTCATGACAGTGCACTTCTTGTAACTATGTAAGCTCTCTGGGTAAATAATACTGTACCTTAATGTTCCAAAATGTTTTTGCTCTAATTGTAACTATTTGGAAAGTCTTCAATTTGTGTTGCACTTGGATAATAAGGAAGTGAATTCAGTGGGAAACACTGAAACAGAAAACCTTTCTTTGATGTGAAAAACTATAAAATGTGATCTTGTGATGCCTCTTACATTATCAGATAGAAAGCGCTGCTAGAAGATTTTAATTTGTCTTGTCTTCATGTTTGTGTTAAATATTGAAATTAAAATGAGTGTTTTGTGAAATTTCCTATTTCTTCATTAAGAAATCAAACATTTTATTTGAAGTCATACATATTAATTCCATATATTCCACATTTCTTGAAACAATATTAGAAGCAACATACCTATCTGTACCTGTTGGTCTTGATGAGATGTGGTGTGACAACCTTGGCAGTAACTGCATACAGATCAGTACTGTTATACTATGTTTCTGAGAAACAAATCATTTAGGACCCCTTTGTCTAATTTTTTCCTCCCTGAATGAGATATGTAAATATATATATATATTTTTTTTACCATGCATTTGATGCATATCCAGTCTGAATAATAATAATAATACCCTAGTAATAATAATAATAACAATGTTCTGGGTTTAGCATCCTTTTTAACTGTTACGGCTTTAAGGATGCCATGGTGCCAGAATTTTGCTCGGGAAGGAAATCGTTAACGTGACAGTAAATAGACTGTCTTGGGTCTTTTGCCTTTATGCACCCTCAAATGCCAACCAACTGTGCTGAGATTCAATTCCATAAGCTTGGGGTCAGCAGACATGAAACTTGCTGCTGCATGTCTCAGCCAGTCACATGCAATTTAAAGGAGAATAATCTGATTACTGTTCTTCCTGAGCTGGAAAATTGGAAAGCACTATGTAGAAGGTTCCTTCAAAATTTGCTGCAGTGTTATTACAAGGTGAGGAATATGACTCCATATCAATACTTGTGACAATACCCACAGAACCTACCTCTATGACTGGCACCTTCCCTATCTGTCACAATCCCAGGAGAATGCCTATACTGCAGCCAACAGTTTCAAACAAATGTAGGGGTGCCAAGAGAAGAAAAATTGTTACTTTCCAAACATGTGGAACTTAACTGGTTGATGACAATCACTACTTACTGAATGTTAAAAAGTACATTTAAAGTGATATGGTGAGCTGACTGGTGAACTGTGTAGAGGAGAAAATGCAGATATTTACTTGCTGTTCATATCAAAGTTTCTTTTCTAGTGTCGTTGATTCCAGGTTTTGGTCAGGTACAATGGTTGTCCAAATTTTCTCCTGGTTTGCTATTCACCCTGTTGAGTCTCATAGCCATGGATTAGTGTCTGTTCATTAGCCCCCTAGTTTCTTGCAGGGGGTGCTCCAAGATTGGTGGGGGCAAAGGATCCTTAACATACCAGCTAATTAGCATGGTTGCACAAGCCACCTAGATTCTTCCAGATCTTATGCAACACCCACAGGGCTGGCAATCTATAACAAAATCATTCCCAATACTATTAATGAATTAGGTGTAATTCGAGAGGCATCTATAGACCACTTAAACACATTGTCAGAAGTGTGAAAAACTTGGATATGTCCATCAGTTGCCTTAAAGCCAATTGCAACTACGTGGTTATAGCCAAAAACCATGTGCCAAGGGTTAAATTTCTTTCTTATTACTTTTACCTTGATAGTGCCCTCCAGAGGAGTGAAAAAAAAAATATCAACTTTGAAAAACATTGTTATACAGTGTAGTATTATGAAAGTTCGTAAAACAGTGTTTTTATATTTGCTTTCCTTCTCATCAGAGTTGACCTGTCTTTCTTCAATGTGAAATACAGAAATACAGGGACCTTTTTTTTTTCACCAGTGAGCCTATCTCTTGGTTCTGGATTTAACTGTGGAATGCAGGCCAGATGCCTTTTTGCTGCCACACTCCTTTGGGATTTGGGATAAAGCATCTGTGGCCTTCATGTTAGATACCATCCTGGCATCTGGCTGGAGTTTAAATGGGAAACCATTGAGAACATTGTCTACGACGGCTACCTCTCTACTCGGTCGACTATTCCTCCATGACAAAGCTGGGAATGAAATTCAGGCTACCTGGGTAGAAAGCTGTTGTACTAAGCCACACCATACTCCCCACTACTTCACATTAATCGATAGTGTAAACAGGGCTATTTCTTGTGAAAGTAATTTGGACTTTTCTCTACTCTCAAGCATGCCTGGCACTATGTAAACACTCCAGTGATCCATTGTATTCATCACTTTTGAAACAACAATGTATTAAAATGCATTCGTACAGTAACGCTCTTTATCATTAAAGCAATACTACATATCATAATATGTCACTTCTCGCAGCATTTCAGCACTGCCACTTACTTGTCAGCTAGGAAGCCAGTAGAAGACAGGTTTGGATTAGGTTTTTGCCAACTGCCCTTTATAGCTAGACAACTCGTAAAAATTACTCTGTTTCAAACAAAGTATGAAGTTAACCAGGAGCACTGGAGAAGCAAAAAAAATTTCAGGACGGTTTGTCACCCAGGTCAGTGCTTCCCCTCGCTTGATTCGAGAGCATGAACTGGTTGATGGAGATAATTGAAAGCCTTTGAGAACTACTTTGTTTGAATCATACATTTGCTTTATAAATTACATTATTTTGATTGGTGCTTAGTCTCGCATGGTATTTGAACCGTCCAGTCTGTGGTTATAGTATGTTATAGTATTGATAGTATGTCATTTAGCTTATTTTTATTTAAAAGTATTATAATACTACAGATTGCTAAATAATTTGTATACAATGAATATTAAATGAAGGCCTTATAACATTAATTAATAATAATAATAGTACTTATTCTTTTACTAGATTAATAACTAGGAATAATGGTATAAAACTAATTCCCCTTTTTTGGGATCGGAAGATAAGTACCACAAAATTGTAACACTAGCTATGGTGGTTAGGTTATGTGAACAATATTACCAAAGCAAAAAGAGTCAAAACCTGAAGAATCAAAAATCAGCAAACACAATGCCCAGGAAGCGATCCACAGGAAACAGGCATAATACAAGAAAGAGAACCCCTCCACCCAAATATATGTAAACAAAAGTTCAAGTATGGTGCGTACAAAATTTATTGCAGATTTAACAACATAAGACCCTGGTATAAAAGAAGACTAGAAGGTTAACTGGGTCGCAGACCAGCACTGGTCATAGCAAGTTTATCATGTAACACATCCTTACCATTGGTTTACTGCCTGATGCCACTTCATGCAGAAGCAATCAAAGAAGAAAGGATAAAAAAAAAACATACAATGAAGAGCTCATATCTAATAATAGATGGTAGGTAACTAACCCCAGAATAAAAAAGAATGTTCGTAGAGTAAAATACCATAGCTACCATGTCCCATCAAAACCAGATCCTGAAGATCAAATGCACATGACCCTAGGAAGACTTCAAATTACTGGACTCGAAAATATAAAAAACTGAACCAAATCATCCGTGTGTCCAGTGTCCATTCCCTATAACCCAAACTCGGCACACAAGACTACAAACTATACACAAGCAAAGGGATACAAGGCACGATAAGAAAGCCAAGAAAATGTTGCTTAAGGATGATTGTCAGTGACAGACCAGTGTCTAGGGATCAAATATGTATGGTCGACGCTTCATAGACCAATTTACTACTCGCATATAACTAAATTAAGCTTGCACGTTACACCACCTCAAATATGCTTTCCAAAATATTCCAGGTTTCAAAAATCATATTTAGACAGAACAAGGTAACGGCCACCTATCATGAAAATAATGCAAGCGTAGGACTGTAAAGATGAAAAGCAGTGACTTACCAGGTACGAATATTGAAGGACATTCTTGACCTTCTCTCTACTGAAGAAGGTCTATCTGAAAATTCTGGATGAATGTAACAGCTTTGTCTTTATTCAGTGTTCTTATCTGGGAAGTCGCTGCTTTCCACCGGTACTGTCTTATATTTGCATTACCGCTCTTTGTTAGCTTTTCCCATTTGAATATTACCGTGAAAATAAGTTTTAACAGTGGGGGGCCTGCTCCTAACATACACGAATACATTCCAACAAGCTTAACTCAACATGCACATGTCCCTAGGCATGTGTCGTGCCCTAAGCACATGATAGTATTACAACCTGATGCATGACCGTTACAACACAAGCCCACTTGACTCGTTATTCTTGGTGCATAAGAATAAACAAACATTTCTGCATGGCAAGAATGAGAGGATGTTCTTTCTCATTGATTGTGAAAGGCACTTAAATTCCTCCATTTGTAAAGTTCTAGAACAGTTGTTTTCCAAACTATTTTGTAAAGATTACCAAGGGTAATTATTTATACGTGCATTCTTTTGGAGAGCATTCCTAGGTGTGTTCACCTTCATCCAAACTATAAATGATTTGACAAGGCTCAAGCGTATCACTAGGGAGCAGAATTTTTCTCTTCCATAAGTCAGAGTTGCAGGAGCAGAAAATGTTGAAGTTTCAAGAGTTGAGTATTACAATGGGCATGTGAAAAATGTTCATATTTCATCATAATTGACAAAAGTTTCTATTTATATGTATATCTGTAAAAATCCCAGCCTCGTGTGGCAATACCTATTATAAAAAACTAATTGGGTAGCAACGGTAAAAGGTGAAATCATTATTTCTAATAAAATTTTAACTATACTTAATAGGGAATTGGGGAGGTGGCTAAATGATTCTTAAGCTACATGTAATTTCTCTATATGGTGGCAACTCCACTTAGTGAACAAAGAATATTGTTTATCCAAAGGCACTTCAGTAAACAAAATTTCAATTCAGAAACTTCTTTTTATTCTTTCTTTCTTGGGCTGGCTGCGTGGCTCAGCGGTAACGTTCTTGCCTGCTGTGACCCAGGTTGCAGGATCAAATCCTGACGCTGCCAGGTGGCATTTGAGGGTGCGCAAATGCGAGGCCGCCGTGTCAGTAGATTTACTGGCATGTTCAAGATCCCCTTTGGGCCAAAATTCCGTCGCCTCGGTGTCTCTAAAAGCCGAGGTTGTTACAAGACACGTAAAACCAATAACAATATTATCTTCCTTTCTATCAGTCTTTGATTGGCATTGCAACGCATGCCGGGTATAGCTAGTTTGTATGTATTAATTGCTATTTCTTGGGTGTTGATGCGTTACGAAACTCGGCAATGCATTGACTCCTTCTCGATCTCGTGATGACAGTGCTCCATGCAGTGGCATATTTGTTGATGTATGATCAAACTCAGGGATGCATTGACTCCTCCTCAATCTCATGACGACGGTGCTCCATGTAATGTCATATTTTTTTAATGTTTTTCCAAACTCATTAATGCATTGACTCTCCTCGATCTCATGATGGCGGTGCTCCATGTGATGTCGTATTTGTTTTTGTATGACCAAACTCGGCAATGCATCGACTCCTTCGCAATCTCATGATGACAGTACTCCATGTTATGTCATATTTGTTACCTAGATTCTATTACAGTTTTATGGCACATCAGATAACTGATTTTGGTATGGTGGGCATAATGCCACGTTTAGCACGGGTGATATAATAAAAATCGAGCCCAATTGTATAGTACATTTATCTTAATACAGTGCAATCCTGTTGATACTAGTGTGGATGACTAGTATTGCGTGCCATTTGGAAGCCCATTTTGAGACTATCGACAGCAGGCCTGGGCAATCACGGAAAATCAGGCCAGAGCCACTTTCACAGCCCATTGCGCTGGCCAAGGGCCATCTCCACTCCAGCTGTTAGCACAGCAGATCCCCTCCTCACTGCCCCTCAATGCCTCCCGCTTCCACGCTCCACTCTTGAGTTTCCTAATCCCCCGCCTACCACCAGCGTATATCCTCTGCTGTTTGACTCTTTTCTGATAACAGCATCGTGTCATTAATTAAGACAGAATATTAATAGTGGAATAGTGTGGCATGGGTGCTTCAAATTACATTGGAAACAGGTCTTTGTGTTTGTCGATTCGTGTGAAGGTTCTGAGTGTTTGTTTTGCAATTATGTGTCATCGGTGTCCAAGATGTACAATTTGAAGTGGCATTTCCAAGCCTGATACGAAAATGTTGCTGCTGACTTCCTGCTGAGCAAAAGAAAAATACACTTGAGGTATTGAAACAAGTGAGAGAGAAACTATGGTAATCCCATGTTAAAATATGGTATTCTTTAAATTTATTCGTTTCATTGTAGCACAAGTTCTTTAACTTTATCTCCAAATATTGGCAAACTCTGTATGAAATCATGCGAACTCTTGGAATAGGGTGTATATTTGAAGATGATGATAAAATGTATGAGTGTACAGGCAGTACCTACCAAACGAGGCAAAGTGCAAAATCAACAACATGCCTCCCCTTCCCCACCCAGGCAGCAAGCCAACAACATCTCTACCTCTGCTACCGCTCCTGCATGGCCCTCGCTTGGCACCAGAATTCACACTGATCACAGGCAGCAGAGCGGGCCACCCTCATGCCCAGCCCTGATCTACAGGACATAACTCTTACACGGGCCTGCTACACCGACTCAGGACTTCATAGAAATCAAACACCACAAAGTTTTAGTCATTCATTCACATCCGAGAAAGCTGTTGCATAGCAATGAACTTGATTGCAAAGCTTATGGAATGAGTAAGTTGCTAAAATAATTTGTGTTCATGATGTTCATTGCCTCAAATGTGTCGGTATGTTTGCTGAGTTCAATGTTCCACATGCCTATAATGGATTCTGTGCATTAACATCCTATTTAACACAGAGAATGGGAAAATCAAAAATAGTGCCAGGTATTGCATTGTCAGTAAATTTAGTGATGAAAAGATACAATTCAAATTTGTAAATAGACGGTAACCATTCAGGCAGATTTGTTCAAATTAAAAAGAAATATTTCACTTATCAGAATGGAAAAATTGCATTTCCAAATAATAGTTCACTTTCTTTATGGCATAATTCTAAACTGAGAGATTTCTCAATGTAAGAACTTGAAAACTCTGGTGAGGCAGGAAACTTGTGAATGTGAACTCGTTGATCATGTTGGAAATATTGTAGACATTTTGGCTAGACTGCAAGGAAAACATATGTGATGGTAATCACTAAATTCACTTTGACTATCTAGAGATGAGAAATTTGCATGAATTTAAATAGTTGCACAAGACATGATGCTCCCTTGTTGTATCTGACCTTTTGCTCAGCAACTTGTCGACACTGCCCGTTGTAACTACCACCTGCGGAACACTGTACAAGACGAGATGACCAGGGAGCAAAGCATAATAAGTTTCATTTGTGAAATTCAAGGTGTGCAATTCTGCCCTCTTTACGGGTGATCCAGATGAATTTGGGTTGGAGTTCAATAAGGTCTGACCAACTTGTGTACAAAGTTTCAGCATGATCTGAGAGGTGCCCTTGTTAATTACCATTAGTCTTGTGTGAGTAGTGAATGTAGTAGACTGCATCTACAACTGAAACTCTGGTATATATGGAAAATAATATCTTCAGTGTTTCTCACCATTTATTGACTCCATGAACACTTTCATTTTAATTCAATGAATGGCATCTGGATTGTGGATAAGAAGTAATCTGTACCATAATATGGGGTAATTGATCAATATTTGGCACTTTCCTTGAATGTTCCTGGTATTGTGCATAATATATAAACCTGTATTTCTCAGTATGTTATCTACATGTATTTATCCTTCTGTTCCCAAGATGTTTTGCTTCTACGCCCTGAGGGATTATTTTTAATACAATAATCACCGTTCTCTAAAATTACCAATCGTCTAATTGTTACCGTCAAAAATCAGTGTTAGACTTCCCATGAGGTTACAGCAGTCGATACATTTTGTCTTTAAAAAATATATTTCTGTTCGATAGCATTACAAAATTGTTTCATGTACATGACCTGACCAAAGAAGACCATATCTAATAACTAAATTACAATGAAGTGAAACACAAATTTAACGGAATATCACATTGTGATTCCTATGCTAATTATGATTCAAGTTTTTTAGCCTGCATTCAACTGCAGTGTTATTTTCATACATTGATACATATCGCTATTTACTTACATGAGAGCAATTGGAACTTCCTTGGTCACATACTCGTCACTGTTGAATTCTGTGATGTCAAGGTACAAATATTTCTCTGATGGAAAGAATTTGAGCTCTCTTTCTTCATTATACAGTATGTCCAAACATCAGAGTTATTCAGAAACGCGAAATAAGTGTTTTCATGCAGCACTTTCTTACACAGAAATCTTATTGATCTTGGCTCGTCAGCTATTGCAGTTGCTGCATTTTGATGAAGTCCCTTGAAACTTATTTTTATGGCTCTCCTACTTCTGTTTAGATATCCTTGCACAACATTCATAATTGACATTTACAAAATACCAGGTGGGAATGATGATTATTAGGGAACAGATTTTTGTGTGCTTAACTTGATATTCTATTTTTTGTGTAGTAAAAAAATGTAAAATATTTATAGAAATGGAATAGTATGTATAAAATTTCAAAAATATTTTGTTTCTTTATTGCAAATTAGTAAACACTTCAGCAAAAAAATGAAAGAACGCTCGCCAATCGTGTTGAGGCAGTGGTGGATCGTCATGTAATATGAAAACCTTTTTCCAAGTTTTCCATCACAAATAGATGTCAGCTGTCTCGGAACAATGCATGATACCTGAAAAAAGGACCATTCAACATCACAAGAAGATAGTCTTGCATATTTCATCAAAGGAATGTCACTGGCACTCAAACTTTCAATTTCACCAACGTCTTCTTGTCCTTCCAAAACTTAAGCAATTTTAAACAATGTATGGAAGCCATCATTTTTTACAAATACACTTATAAATTTCTGTTTAACAGCTTCCACTTTAGGACCTCTGAGTGATTTTTTTTTTTCCTCAGTGTCATGCACCTCATTAATTGTGTCAGTTAGCAAGCTGGTTAATGTACCTATTTTTTTTTTATACAGGAAGACCAAAAAGAACTCTAATTTGGAGATATATAACATAATTCATTTTTTAATGTACTGTCTTTAAGTAAGTCCTCAAGAATTTTGATTGACGAAGCATCATCCTTAATTAGTTAATCTATCACTGATTTAAAAATTTCAAAATTGTTTGATAATACACTAGTGCTTCTAACTACATATCCCAATGAGTAACAATGGCTCTAGATGGATTTTTTGCTCTGAACAAATAGATTCCCAGTGTTGGCGCTTTTATAAAAGCTTTTTTTTCCCGTTTGAAATCAATTCATCAACTTTAGGTTACAATATACAAATCTCACATACTCTTGTGTAAACCATGCACGACACGAGTTACGTATATCGTGTTGGGGAAGTTCACGGAGAGGCCTTCTGCTGTCTTCTTCACATATGGAGCAGCAGCCGTAATTAAGAGTAAAACATTATCAAATTTCACCCCATTCAGGCATAAAGACTGCAGAGATTCATTGAAAAAGCGAGCCATTGTTACATGATCCGATGCTGATATTTCTCTACGTGCTAATGGAAAACAGTTCTTGGAACTGTTTCATTATTTCCTACCACACCTACCACAATGTTTCCCACTTACTTACTGCTAGAGTCTGCTTCCATGCTTACCCATATGTCTCTATTTTCACATTCTATTCTGATCGTTCCTAGCAATTCTTCATACCATGCAGGGACTTACAATTTCCTTAATGTTGATTCATTAGGTGTTTTGAAATTTGTGTACTTTCTAAGCTGTGGACTTGCTAATTTAAATAAAGGAATATCACAAGAAAGAAAAGTTTTGCATAAATCTGCATAATATTTAGAACTTTTTGAACTGGGGTGTGTGAAGAGGAAGCTGCTTCATCTAAAAGAACTTGTTTTGAGGTAGTACATGAAGTGGCTATATTGTGTTTATTTCCTACTAAATGATGCAAGACGTATGATCCCTGTTCTGCATTTACAGGTTTACCTCATTTTTGACAGAATAGAATGTTTCCTTTACTTCTAAAAATGCCAATAAATTCAGGAACATATTGCTGAAAACTAGAACATACTTGCCTTTCCTTTCAGCATTATATCACCAATCACTTTAGACTTCACTTGATATACCCAGGCACGGATCTAGTGTTTGGCTTTGGGGGGGGGTTCACAGAATCGAAATTGTTAAGAAAAATGGTATCACTAACAATGCAATCACAAAATAACCAAACATACAAAACCTGACCAATTTTTTTGCAAGCTACATGGATAGAAATTTAATGCGTTTAGCGTACCAAAAATATTCGTACAAATTGCAACGGCGTGTTTTGCGACTTTTACATCGAGCTTTGAGAAAAGTATCAAGGTATGTTAAATTTTCAGCAAGTCGAGTTGGTACCGACAAAGGGAGAAAGTCACAGCTTAAATTGCCAACCAAGCTTGCAGTTTGGACGTCGGCAAAATTTTTTTGGTGTGAAAGAAACCCCAAATTCCTATCCGTGCATTGCTGCACATTCATCGTGACATCACTATAGACATCGATTTGGTAATCACAAGGTTTGCTAAACAAAATAGACGAGTTGATCTTATTATATAAATAATCGTTTTTATATATCAGGTATGAAGTTGTGAATATGTACAGTTGTAACAGAACATAATAATTGCAATCTAGTACATTATGCAACGAGCCTATAATGGCTATAATTAAGACACGAGTATTTTTATAAAACGGGCGCATGAGAGTTTTATAATTTCCATACGAGTGTCTTAATTACCATTATAGGCGAGTTGCATACGACTGTTTATGTTCGACGATAATTATAACTTTATTATATGTTTTACATAAATATTCATAAATATCTGTTCAGTCACTAGAAGGTTGTGATCGGGTGCTGCAGTGAGTACTATATCTCTGTTTTCCAAGCTCTCTGGACAACTGACGCATGCGCTCTGTGTGCTTCAATGCCATATGTTCAGATTGTGTATTCAGTAAAACTGTCACTGAAGTCGTTTCAATACAATGCGCTGTGTAGAAATTGGAATTGATGATATTAAGGTACAGTGCTATTTCTTGTCTCATATTCACAAGTTTATTTACGTGAACATATGGACGGTGCACTTTCGGTAATTTATATAGACATGTTGGATTTTGAGCGCATGCGCGAAGGTATCCTTATCTAATTGGTCACACAAGTGTTTCTTGAGCTCTGATTGGTGGGAGAAACTGTTTCATAATGAAAAATAGTGTTATAATGAGCCTCATTATGATACAGTTTTCTGACACACAATAGTTAGGGTCGAACATAAAAGATATTTTCAGTATTGAATAAAATGAAAAAAAAACTGTTTTTCAGTTAAAATTCGTTAAGTTTTATTTGTCTGGTTATTGTGTTTTCGTTTTTTGAGTTTGCAAAAAAATTTGGTCTCCGTTTTGGGGGGTCATGATCCCTGTGACCCCCCCCCCCCTTGAATCCGCACCTGGATATACCGGTACTGCATAAACAGTGTGGTTCAAACTTGCCAAGGGCAGTCACTGACAGAACTATACTGGGTTGCGTCATGCACATCACATTGCATCAGACCTCTTCAGGGATTCCCCGTTGACAAAGGAAGCCAGCACGTGCGGTCAAGGTTAGTCACTCGCTAAACAACAAGGTTTACGAAATGGATTTGCATTGTTGTGTCAATTGTATGAAAAGTATATGAAATATGCATTATTTTAAATTTAAAACTTAGAACAAAGAGAAAAATAATTAATTGTGTTTTTATTCAAAATATTTAAAATATTGATTTAAACAAAATAGTTTCAATTTTTTTTTTTTTTTTTTTTTTATAAATATCTCATATACAGATAACAGTGTTCGAGTTTGGAATTTCTTTAGTAGTTAGTTTGTTATCTATAAGCAAAAGGAATATTAATTTACATAAAAATCCATACCCTAATTATTATAACCCCACTAGATTGGGATTTCCCCATATTGCGGTATTTGTATCCCTATTTCCCAAGCAGAATACTGCTCGGTAGGATTATTAATATTATCATACATTACTTCTGATAAATATAAATTTACTGTGGGCAAGGCATTTGCTAATCCCGACATTCTCTTGTGTGCTTAGTTTCCTATTATCATATGACTTTGTTCAAACTAATAATCATGACTCCATCCCAGCTAATAGTTTTGGTATACACTTCAGTGTTGTTATGAGGTGAAATCATGTTGACAGTCATTTAGAAAAGAATAGCATTGATTACTTTGTTCTCCCTCCATCAGAATAGGCTATTGAAAGGATTAGCCCATTATATTTTGAACATTGTACTGTTAGATGGAGGGAGATCTCCATTCAGTGCCTTGGTCAGTTACATATGGATTTCTGAAAGAAAAATGTACTATTGACAATATTGTGAAAATGTAGTATTTATATCATAGGAAATTGTGATACCAAGGTATATACTCTATAGGGGGTTTCTAAACTTTAGAAGAAGAATTGCATCAAAGGATTGTTCTAAATTTTTCTTTTAATGTACCGTACTCCAAAGAAAATAGATTAAGTGGCAGATTGGCTGTGTTACAGAGGGTAGTACCGAAGTAATAAAGGTAACTTTAATTGTTGCATCATTTAGAGTCTTGGGCACGTTGGCCGTTAGCCCCGTGTACTTTTATGGGTATGAACATTTTCTGATAGCTCTTTTTATTGTGGTGGTTGTAGTAGTTAATGTTGAACTATAAAAATTCAGAACTAGTAACAAGGTACTATATTAGGCTGGAATGGGTGTGGAAGACACTGGAGCAAAACTACACTTGGCATAACTGCTATCAACACCAGGACTCAAACCTGGGATCTCCAAACTTCCATTGCAGAAGTGGATTGTGACTTAACGTGCATGGCTATGCTGCTACGACTCGCGTTGTGTAGCTCAACTAAAACAGTTTGTCTTACAGTACTGTCTTACTCAGTATCTCTGTTCTGCCCCTCAAAGCAGTAATCACCACCACCACCGAGATACACAACACTAATGCTAAATTAACCGGTACAACCATTTGTTCTTAGAATATAATTCCCTATTGATCTTTCTATACCTTGGAACTCGGGTGCTTTTTCTGTGCATAATAAAATTGATATTTAAATCGGGCATAGGCTAACCTAACTCTTTAACTTCAATTTTATCATTACACGACAGGGCTGATAAAGAACTGACTTAATTCATGATTACTTTGCAAGATGAATGACATGGTAGGTGGTGGTTTGTCCGAACTATTTAAGAGTTAGAAAAACTAATGCACTGTCCTGCCATCTGTGAGTAAGCCTTTAGAACTATTTACTATTACCATAAAATCCTTAAATAAATGTGAGGTTATATAAAATTGATTGCCAGAACCCCTGTTGACAATCGATGTGCTCTCTGTTTTGCATTTCACCACAGTTCCACATAAATAGTCATTACTGATTCTTCACTCCAGCTGGCCAGGTGTGGGAAGAAAATAACAGGTATTTGTTCTCTCATATAGACATATGTCTTCCTCTGGGGTAGATTAACTAACTTGTAGACATACATACTTTACATATTGTGTAGATGATAAACTGATATCCAGCAGTTGACATCCCATTTTTAGGTTAATGGTGCTGTTGTAGCTAGGTGGTCGAACATACACTAAAATGGAAATGACAACTTTGGTGTATTACACTGTATGAACTAGAGTAAGCCATTTGAATTTAATGCTGAATATAACTTGAATTGGCAATATTGTGAAAATGCAGTATTTATATCATACTGCGCAAAAAGAAAATCATATAGGCCTATACACTTAATTATTGAACATGATCATTCAGATAAGCTGGCTGTCATCTGAGTTGCTCAGAACGTTGAATTTCAGCTTGAACATAAACTTGATGTCCTAAAATTGGCTCAGCTGCTGAATTAGGGCTTAAGTTTTGATTTTCTGGGATGTTGAAGTCCATGATGATGATCTCTGGTGGGATAACAAACAAGGGAGTGGAAGATTGTATCTGTAGGTTTTCGAAGAATATGTGGGATTTAGTTTTCGGTTGAACACCAGTCCTTCTAATTTTGTTTATATGTCACTTAATGTTTAATGCTTCCTCAAGGACAACAATGTTTACCTTAACATTTTGCTAGCTCTCCAAATCGCCAGGTTGGTTTTCTCTTATGTGGATACCAGCAAACTTGTACTCTTTCACCTACTTTTTACTTTGTTCTTTTTGTTTGAGTCACATTGTTGAGCCTTTGAGGGACTTGAGATGAGCATCTAGGTGGGATCTAATAGTTCGTTTAAGGTATAGCTCTGCTGGTGACTTTGCACAGGCTAAAGATGTTGCTCGATACCTGAACATGTTTTCTCGCAACTGCTGTCGTAGTGATAGATCTGAATATTGTTAATGGAGTTCAACTTCTCTTTCAATGTTTGAACATACAGTATCTTTCCACCAATTCATTGGTTGAGGGACAATGTGGAGCTCTAAATTTCTGGTTAATTCAATTTTGAATGCAGTAGTCTTTGAATTCCACCGATGGAAATCCATACATAGCAAAAATATCACTAAGGGATTTGATTGTTGGTTTGGATGTGGAAGAACTTGTTTGGATTTGGACTTCTACCCACTTAGATTTGGCAAGTACCAAATGCAATACACCTTCACCTTCATTTAACCTTATTTCGAGCCCCCTCAGATATATTTTTGGAAAAGAACTCTTCCTATATCAGGTGAAGTACCTGGAAGGCAAAATGAATGACCCCATGTTGAGTTTCATGTGCTGCATGTGTTAAAGAATGGTATTAATGCAGATAAACCCTAAAAAGAAGACTGTTTGCATTTAAGTTCTCTGTTACTGGAAATAAAAATATATACAAGGGGAAAAAGAATGAAAAATGGACATTCTCTTATTTTTTACTTAGTATGACATGGATACAATCCAAAATATCTGAACTTAATATGAATGTATTGTCAACGTATTATATGTGACAGCTGCATGTTAATAGATTTATTGGCACACTGAATGGGCCCTTCAGGTCAAACTTCCAGCACTCCACAACTTCTCTATGACTGCAGTTAAATGGTGTGTTGAATCTGTTTTTTTTTTGGGGGGGGGGGGATTTTTATTTGATTAAATGTCTTTCTTTGATTAGTGATTCCTCCCTTTAGTGCTCAAATTTGTTGGTACCTATAAAAAATATTGCAATGAAAAGATTTTGCCATGCAGGACATTACCAACCTCGGAAGATGCAAGAACCCTACGCAATATAAAAATCGACCATATTTTCTGCTAGGGGACCATCCTATGGGAATTATTATGCAGTTGCTCCTCTTTTTGTCTTCATACTTTATTTTGAGAGCTCTTTGCTTGTAAAGTAGAAAAAATATAATCTCATCAATGCATGACACTGATTTTGTGCTTGAACTGAAGAGAGAACTTTTTGTCATAGAGTTCAACATACTCTTAGTTGGTACAAAAGTCTCGCTTGGTGGATCCATCAAGTTGAACACCCCAATTGGTTAGAACAGGTGCATTAATTGTTGACATCATTAGTTCATTGTTTCACTTAAATGAAAAGTTAATTCTCTTTTCTTCTTTTTCTTTTCTTCTTCTTTTCTTCTTCTTCTTCTTCTTCCTCTTCTATTTCTTCACTAAAGAATTTTGCTTTAAAAATACATTTCACTCCAACATTTCAGCAAGACCGTGCATGTAATGCATATGATTCAAGAGTCGAACCATATGAGAAGGTCAGTGTACCATATGTGTGCAGTCCAGACTATACAATTCGCAACACTTGGAGATAACCCTGGGTTCCTGGAGGGTATACATACATGAATTCAGGTGCCTTGTTCTGGCATAAAAATGTTGCAAGTTTGCAAACAAAATGATGCATTATCAAACTAATTGATCTGTTTTATAGCAGTGTCCTATCAAATTATAGTAATTGATTATCTTAAACCTTTTCAATTTTTGTTCAGATTACAGATAGCAGGGTGGATTGGGTTCAGTAATTTTCTCAAGCTGCCAAGCAACCTATTTAGTGCTGCTGCTGTCTGATTGAGTTCTAGTACTGACCGATTCCAGATTTACAGAACACATTGGGCTAGAAGAAAACACACATTTTGAGATCAGGGAAATATAATGAAACTTTTTTCTTGGTGTTGAATGTGTCATGTTTGAATGCTATACAGACTGGGTAGCTGCATGTCTGTTGGTGTGAAGTTTAAATCCTGGTGCTGATAGTGGCCATCCTGAGTGTATTTTTTAATTTTTTCATACTCATTCCAGCCAAATTTCACGATGGTACCTTATTGTAAGTTCCATTGCACCTATCCCAGTCTTAATCCTTAATTATTATAGTTGCACATACTTGTGGAGACTCCACAAGTACTCAGGTTTATCGGAAATCTCATACAAGTATGGGATCATCCATAAAATACGATTGCTCAAACAGGAGGAGGGGGCTAGCAAGAATGTGACAAAGGTGTACAATAATTTTGGGGGGTCTGTACTAAAAATGTACATTTGTCAGCTTGTTTTGTTTTTGTTTTTTGTTTTTGCACCATTTGGAAAATCCAAATTAACTTTCTTTTTTGGCACTTTCCATATATGTTTTAATAAAACAGCTTCTTTTGTAGGTAGATTTGTAGAAGGAAAGTTTCATCCTCTGTAGCATTCTCGTGGTTTCAGAAATATTATTTCCTGCTTCTGGTGCTGAAGCACAAGCCTGTAAAGTGGAATTTATTTCATGCGCAGAGTTGCTGCAATACATTGAACAGGGGGGGGGGGGTTAATTTACTTTGGATGTTCACTTGGGGTGGTTAAATTTTGTGACATATTTGCGAACTTATTTTATGGATGACACCTACACACAGTTGATTACCAAGTGTCCCCAGCTTCTATGTAAAGCAACAGCAGTAGATATAATATCTTTTATTTCTTATTTTCAACAATTTGGATGATAATAGAAGGAAAATGTGTCTAAAATATGGAATCTCTCTATAAGCTTGGTATTTTTATGTACATAGTTGGGACATTAAACTGTCCTCTAATACCATCATCCTAATATAACCTTCTGAAAGTTCCAATTGGGTTGCACTGTAAAATTTCTATGTTCAATGTATATTATGGATAGTGCATTCGAACCAGATTAATAAATGACAGTGTAGGAATAATTGAAACTTCCATTTAATTTGTAATATAATTTTAATTTCACTTCATAGCAAACATTTAACTTTTCTTATAATCCAAAAATATGATAGAAAATATGTATTTAGTTTGCTGTTAAAAGTGAGTGTTCGTGTGGCTTTTCAGTTGACAGTGGATATTTCTGACAGAGAATGAATAAAGGTGAACTTATTGTTCCCCTCCTGCCATTCTTCATATCTCCTTTGTTAACATGAATAAAATTTAGTCAGCATCTTAAAATAAACAGTGCTAGTGGCCTAGTCTATGATCTAACTGAGGTTGTGGCTGTCTTGCAGAGAAAATGTCTTCCACCTGTCTACAACCCTCCATGCTTGAAGAGTTACTATAACAAATATAATTTTTGGAGAAACCACACCACAATGAATTGCAGTGTATGTGTAGAATATTTTATACTGAAATACAATCTTGCACGTGTTGTTTCCTTCCATGATTAATATAAATGTTATATTGCAGTGTATGGTTTTATTTCCCCTCCTTTAAAAGAAAATGTGATGACTTATATTGTTGATATATTATTTATTACTTTCCAGATAATAGTAAAATGTTAGGTATCTAAAACCATATATATGTTAGTGGACCAGGACTCCAAAACAAGTAAGACTACTGGTATTGCTTTGATTTAATGACAACAGTAAGGAGGGTGTAAGTAATAGACATCTAGCAAAGAATATACAGTAGTAATATGTAAACTTTCTGAAAATTGCCATTACAAACTTATTGAGTATGCTACTACATTCTTGTCCTTTTTATATTAAAATTGTACTTTGCATTCGTAATGTACAGAATCCCATTTGAGTTGAAAACTATATGTATATTCCATTGGAGAGGATTTTAAAGCACTGTTCGGAAAGCATGTTTGTTCTTTAATATTCAATTTTTAATTTAGAATGTATGATACGGTGTTAATCTTGCAGTGATGTGCTTAGTTTGTAGAAAACTCGAAGTATCACACATCATATCTTCCTTGCTGGCCTAAATTAATTCAGCATTACTTTTCCTGAAACATTGCTAAAGAACTGTGAAATTAGACACACAAAAAAAAAACATAAATTCTTTAATATCCAATTCTTAATTTAAAATGCATGATATGTTGTTAATCTTGTCACACTGATTTTTAACCTGTAGCTCTTTGATTTTAGTCATATGAATTGTTTTTTCTGATACCTCATTTTCAGCCGAAATTGTTATGAGTTAAGTTTATATGCTGGCCTCGAACGAAGAGTCTTTCTATAAATAGGAACTTTATATTATGGTGGAATTTTTAACCAAGTTTCTGAGAATTTGGTTTGTTTTGTCATACGATAAGCTGAAAATGTGTTTGGCTTTTCAAGGTCATATTTGTGATGTAAGACATGTGCCATGAAAGGAATATTGACTTTGTTGCAGGTGTATAAGTTACTCTCTTGTAAAAAGAAATGTATAGTTTATGTAACTGCACTTGAATGTTCATTTATGTCTAACTGTTGATAGTTTCAAGAATAGTATCCTCAGTCACGTGTATGAAAACTCCTGTATATTATGAATCCTAATACTATGAACTGTTAAATTGTTTCTTAGCATTCTACATATTATTTAATTGTTCCAACTTGGAAAGCAAGAAATCGCATATTGTTCTTGATATCACAGACCTTTTCTAAATTTAATTCTCGCTTCCCTTGTTGTTACTGTAGCCGATCTCAATCAGTTTGAAGTATATTTGTAAACCCATAATGATTCCATTGATGGTGTAATTGTTTTGTACTGTGATCTTGTCAAAGATGTTATCAGTAAATTATTTAGAGACCAAAAGGTCTCAAAATATGAACATACTGTTTAGTTATGTTACTTCTACCTTTCAAAGTCCTTCATCCTATTTGCTCCTTAGATGTGTCATGTTGTATATCGCACAACATTGGAACAGCAAAGCAATAAAACTGTAATTTGTGTAATCCAGTGAATCACTCTTCAGTGCCCTCTTCCTCTATATTAGACTCTAAATGAGCTTGTTGTTGTAGTTGCCCATGGTAGTGCAAGCAGCTACTGCATATGCCTGGAATGCAGATTCAAATCTTGACGGCTCTCATTTTGATCCAACCATTGAACTCGACCATTGTCACTATAATAATTTAAACAACCTTCAAAAACATTCAGAATTGTGTTAATAGATAAGATAGTGTAAAAAAGTGACTAGCATTTTCTTATAAATTAATTTAAACAATTAAACAGATGAATTCTTCATGCACATCTCATTTCCTCCTTTCAACTCAATCTAATTTTCCCATTTCAGTTTATTGTAGCTACTTTTTTTATTACCGGTATGTAAAATGTTGGCGATAACTTACAACCTGTCCGAGGCTTTGCAGAGTAAGAATGCCGATTTATCTACAGCTCTGTAGAAGGTATCACATGTTACCTAACTTACCATTAACTGTGAAGAGAAAAATGAGGCAGAAAAACACTTCTGAAGCATATATGACAGTGCGAAAGTAGGCTATTTGCAGAAACCATTCATTTGGTAGAAGAAGTTCCTCGATTCTGAAAATTACAAAATGCACGTTATAATGTACCATATTCTACCCCCAGAAGAGTATTATCACTGGGCAATCTATATAACTTATTTAGATAAGTTTTCCAGTGCTTTAAACGAATGATTTCAATCTCATAAGTAGGGCTCGGATCGATATGCTCGATAAAATCTCCAGATATGCTCGAAAACCCTGTGTTTTATGCTCGATAGATATGCTCGAAAAAACCATTATATGCTCGAAACCCCCATTATATGTGGTTAAATGTGCAGAATATGCTCGAAAAACACCGTTAAAAACTATAGAAAGGAAAGTGAAATTAAAAAAACAATAACATACCTTTATATACAGGCTTTATTTTCTAATTGTATGTATGATACACTGCAATATACTCACATTCAAGTTTTTCAAGTATATATAAGAGAAGTGCTCTTATAAAAGATACAGTTTAAAAGTTCATTTACAAAATGTTCAGAATTAGGCGAGTCAATGAAGTAGATCTGCATTGGTCTGTACAACAAGAAATTTTCTATGTTTTCAGTTTTGAATGATTTTCTTAAATCAGTCAATAAAAGTTTCAATGACGAGAACGACCTCACTAAAGGTTAAAATAAGCGCTTCTAATATTCGTACCAGATAGGCTTTTCAATAATTATTTCTGTTTTCGAACCTTAAGGATTGTCAGGGCCCGAATTCTGGGGAGAATTCGAAGAAAAACAAACTATTTAGATGAAAACCACAAGAATATGCATTTATATGCTTCTATTCTGAAAAACCGCGGTTTTATGCATTTATATGCTCGATAAATGTCAATTCTGTTGGTCCCAGAGAGGTGAAAGTACCACTGAAAGGCTTCTTTCAATGTGTACTATTCAGGAAAAAATATGCAAATGTGCTCGAATCCGAGCCCTACTCATAAGGAACTCATTCATTTCCTGAATTTTGTGTTAAATCATGAGTTTCAAACTATTAATCCAACTGTGAAGTTTTACGAAAAAGACTTGTGTTATGAAGACGCGATTGAAAGTGATTATTCATTATGGCGAGAAAAGTAATCTCGTGAATCAGACATTCCTAAAACTGCAGTTGCTATGTCTAAATGCCACAAACACCATTTTCCCAATATCGATATTCTTCTCAAGATTCTCACAATTTGTGGGACATAAGACAACTGAGTCCGGCATTGCTTCCACTTATTTGTGCCAGGTTCCTCCCTATCATCATTCCTGTCGACCTTCCTTGGTCAACTCTTGTTCTCTTCCGACCTCGGCTGTATTACGGCACGGTATCCAAGGCCTGGGGAGTCTTTCAATTTCCCGCGTTTATTGGCCCTTGTCTCATTGCATAGGGGCTCTCAAATCATTTTGATGGCCCTGGATAGCACAGTAGGCAACCATCCCAAAGGTCTAGGTTGATTCTCAGCTCTGCCAAGATCTTCAATTCTGATTTGAGGTCCTGGAACGGTATCGTTGACATGCTAGTCACCCAAGTGGTGTCAGTTTCCAAGACTTGCACCTAGCCAGTAGGCTACAAGAGTTTACTTAATAATAATGATAATCAAGTTATTGTGAGTGTAACAAGTAGAATATTTTAACATTCTTCACCCAAATTATTTCTTCTATTGTATTTTAAGCTTAATTGCTGATATAGGCTGGCTGCGTGGCTCAGGGGTAACGTTCTCGCTTGCTGGGCCCGAGGTTGCAGGTTCGTATCCTGGCGCAGTCAGCTGGCATTTGAGGGTGCGCAAATGCGAGGGAGCCGTTCCGTAGATTTACTGGCACGTTAAAGATCCCCTTCGGGGCAAAATTCCGGCACCCCGGCGTCTCTAAAAGCCAGTGTTGTTAAAAGGGACGTAAAACCAATAACATTATTATTATTATTAATTGCTGATATAAATAGGAGTGTATGACGTACATTTACTGGGAATGACAGAAATCTTTACCTCATGGTTAAACAAGAATTTTAATGACATAATTGCAATGGAGTTTCTCGATAGAATCTGTGGTTCTCGACAGCACAAGAGCTGAAAGATAAATTAATCAATGCACGACAGTGATAAAAAATAATTCAATAGGCCTATGGTACCATAACTGATTTTCTTGTAAAATCTATTCACAGCTCCTTATGCAATGAAGTATTTACAATTGTTAATACCACTGAAAACACACAAGCAAGTCTTGAGCAGGAAAACAAATGAACTTGCTGCTGCCAACAAGTAAGTTACACAGATGCAGTTCTAACACCCATGATACTTCACCAATGTAACAATTACATATTCCGCTCTCCAATGTTTGGAAATTGGCATTAAATCACCTTCCATAAATACAGAAACGGCTCTAGGTAACCACAGGCAGCAAGAGGTTCCTTACACGGTCCGACACTATTGTATAAGGCAGGCTGTTCCAGCCGAGCTGCTCGCCAGGGAGCAGCTGAGTACTCGCCGCCTTGTGTGAGTAAATATGCAATACAGCTCTGCTGTAGGGGCTGCTGTTACTAAGTGGTGGATACATCAAGACTGGCAGGAAGCGCTTGGACTTGTACTATGACCTTCGCCCAGTGACGTATTGGCTATCACCCCCAGTCCCTCTCCAACCGTGCTCCGTGCATTACTGCTGAGTACTTGCGTGTACGCATAGTACTCAAACTCGTGGATTTGGAACAGCCTGGTATAAGGGGTGATCAGAATGTTTCTGTTTGACGACTGTACAATCCAGAATCGGTATGCCAATCAGGAAATATTGCCATGAGCATTGAGGCACTCAACCCACCGATGCACCAGGTTGAAGATCTCAGTGTGAAAAAACACAGTTTCCTGCTGCGCAAAGAAGTCCGTAACAGCCTCCTGCACAAACTCGTCCGTCAGGAATCGTCGACCCTACAAGGCCTTTTTTCAGGAACCGAAAGAGTGATATTAGAATGGGGAGGGATCAGGGTTATAGGGCGGCTGCTCAAGTGTTTCCCACTTGAGGCTGGTCTCCCACATTGATCGGCGTCTTCTGTCAAAACGGGCCCTTTTTGTGTTCCAACTGCGATAACAAATTTTAAAATATAAATTAGAATTCCAAACCTACATGAACTAACGTAAAATAGAACTACGAAAATGATGATGATATTGGATTTTTATGTAGGTCTATTGGTTACTTCACAAACAACCTTCAAACTCGAGTGCACATAATACAGGGTTTCTATAAAAGAACTCCGGGGTTTTAACAATTCATATCTTAATAACTGTAGAAGATAGCAAAATGTAGTTAATTTCTCTGAAACGGGTAGCTCATCAAGTTTTACTCATACCAATTGGGAATGTTTTCATCAACAGTTGGCAGCGCTGCGGAGCGTTGACCTTCAAACAACGTAGTGGCAGTCAGTGCTGTCTGGATTGCCGCACTATAGCGACGCCGCAACAAAAGGCTCAATGCGATATTTGGCTAAGAGAAACTAATTCTGTTGTTACGGTACAAAGAAACTTTCGACGTAATTATGGTGTTGACCCGCCTACGGATAAAACCATTCGTCAATGGTTAAGTGCTTTCAAACAAACAGGAAGTATTTTAAAACAAAAGTCGCCGGGTAGGCCGCGTGTGTTGCCAGAGAATGTGGACAGAATCCGAGCTTCATGCCTTCGAAGTCCTAAGAAAACATCGACAAGATGCAGTCTGGAGATGGGGTTACCAAGATCAACAGATCACAAGGTAGTTCATAAAATACTTCGGTTAACTGCTTACAAAATTTAACTGTTACAGCACATTAAACCGGCAGACAAGATTAAGAGATTAGACTTTTCTGTTCCTATGCTAAAAGAAATCTATGAAAATAACGATTTAAAAAAAATAGTGATGAAGCGACTTTTCATGTGAACGGGTCTGTAAACAGACATAATTGCAGAATTTGGGGATCAGAGCCGCCCATGAGTTCATTGAGTATGAACGTGACACGCCAAAAGTGAATGTTTGGTGTGGTCTTATGCATGATAGAGTAATAGGTCCCTTCATTTTTGTTGTAAGAAATATCAATGGTGATGTCTATTGTGACATGTTAGAGGAATATGTTTTTCCTCAGTTTGATGACATTGAGGCGGAGAAGGGTTTAGTCCACTTCCAACAAGATGGGGCACCGCCACACTTCAGTTTGCGTGTGCGTGAGGCACTTGACGCTCGACTCGGCAACATAAGGATTGGAAGGGAAGGACCTATTCCATGGCCTCCAAGGAGCCTTGATATGACTCCGGTGGACTTTTTCCTCTGGAGGCATATCAAGAATCTTGTGTATGTGGAGAAAATGCATGATGTTGGCCATCTCAGGGAACGAATAATCAATTTGTGGCAACTGTCCCCCCAGACATGCTGGCCAGGACATGGGAAGAGGTGGAATACCGTTACGATGTGTGCCGTGCCACTAACGGGGCTCATATTGAACTTTATTAAATTGTTAAAAAAACTTTAAAATGCAACCTTTCCAATCATGTATTAAACATTAATATAACTGTTTTACTTCATTACAATATTTTGCCTCAAAACCCCGGAGTTCTTTTATAGACACCCTGTACTTTGGTCGACACTAGTCTGGCAAACATAACTTCCGACTTGAAAGTTCATCGATCAGCTTGCGCTGTTCAAGACCGACTCCAATACTCAGACCTTAATGCTACTCTCGATTGCTTCAAGATGGCGATTCGAGAAGCCCTAGCCTGTTCAAAACGTGGGTTTGTTTACATACGTTGTTTCAGTTTGCTACCGATGAAAGTTGGCGATAAGTAGTGTTTCCTATGGAGAATAGTGGTGCGTGAGAGTGAATTTGTGAGTCAGTTGATATTTAGCAGCTGTAATTATACGCAGTGACATATGAATGTTTGTTTTGAAGTTATGTAATGGGTCGCTCTTGTTGTGTACCGGGTTGTAAGAGTAATTACGGCAAAGCTTCTCATACAACTATTTTTAAGTTTCCCAAGGAAAAAACATTAAGAGAAAAATGGATTAGAAGTATACATCGTGACAATTTTGTGGTCAGTGATAAAGCAGTAGTATGCATACACCATTTTGAAGATAAGTTTGTGGTTAGGGAAGACGTGTTCCCTGTTGTAAATAGTGAACCTATTCGTGTTCCTCGGAAAGTTCCAAAACTAAGCGATGATGCTTACCCCACAATTTTTCACAATCAACCCTCTTATCTAACTGTTAGGCTTAGTAAAGAAAGGAAAGATCCTGAAGAACGTGTGCAGCAGATATTACAGAGAGATTTGGATAACTTTAATGAATGGTGTGAACAGGATACCATTGCAAATTTCGAATCTTTCACAAGTGAAGTTAAGAATAGGCCGGTAAATCCATTTATAACAATTGTGAAGGAAGACTATGTCCTTTTTATTAAAATAGATGATAATGCTTATTGTGATGTTCCATCAGTGTCAATGTGTTTCAAAGTGTCGAGTGATTTAGATGTAAATGTGTTTTACAAGAATCTGTGCTTACCTGCGGAGAAGTTTAACTGGATCTTGGAGTGCAACGGAAGCAAGGCATATAAATGTGATAGATGGAGCAAGTTGGATAATTTGGTGAGTTCTCTTGCTAACTATAATAATGAATCAGTATCTCTCTCTGAAAGGGTAACTTCATTGATAAATGTTACAAAGGAGGGCCTGCAACTTGATGCTGATGAGAATTTAGAGAGGGCTGGCAAGGTAAAATTTGCATTAGAACAGTTGGAGCTTGCTTTTGCTTGTCAGATTAAATATTCATCAGACCTCCTAATATGGGCCGCAAGTCTCTCTTACTCACACCCTGGAGCTTACCAATCTTTAAGAAGGACAAACATAATGACACTACCTCACCATGTTTATCTCAGGCAATTCTTGTCCAAAATAGGTCCAAACAGCTCAGGTGTTGGGCCTTTGCAAAAATCCTTTTTGAAAGAAAAAAGCAAGCTCCTGAATGATGAAGAGAAGGTTGTTACTGTTTTGCTGGATGAGATATATGTTAATTCCAAACTCACGTATAAAGGAGGGAAAATAATCGGGATGGCTGAAAATAGCTCAGGAGCCGACTCGGCCACCACCATACAAGCTTTCATGTTTTCCTCATTACGTTCAGACAGTAAAGATATAATAGGTCTTTTCCCAGTGAGAAACCTAAATGCAAAAACTCTACTGACTCTAACCATTGACGTCCTAACCTTGATGGACGAGCTTCAATTTCATGTAGTCTGTTTGGTATCAGATAACCACAGCATGAATAGGAAGATGTTTGAGCTCTTGGGTGGTGGTACTCTAAAACCCTGCATTACAAATCCAGCTAATACCTCCAAGTCACTATTTCTTCTGTTCGACAGTGTACATTTGCTGAAATGTGTAAGGAACAATTGGTTAAATCGACCCAGTCAAACGTTTGTCATTCCCAACACCCAGCAGACAATTCCCAAAATAGAAAGCATGCTACATGTTACTGAAAATGAATCAACTTTTCAGTACACAAATGTCGAGGCTAAGTTATCAGATATTAGAGATCTATTCCATTCTGAAAAGAGTATGATTCTAAAACTGGCTCCAAATTTGTCAAGAAAGGCTTTATATCCCACTGCTATAGAGAGACAGAATGTTGCTCTAGCTATGAGCATATTTGATGCCAAAAATATAGTGGCATTGGATATGCTTAAAAGTGAGGGTGTTGCTATTTCTGATGGGACTGTCCAGTTTTTGAAATTAATTTCAAAGTGGTGGACAATTTCAAACGTTCAGCACCCAATGAAAGGAAAGTACACCCGAAATGATGATGCAAACCCAATTAGTGGCCCCAATGATACCAAGCTTGTCTTTTTGGAAACTTTGAAAACATATGTTGACATATGGCATAGCAACACCTCACACAATGATGGAAAATTGAGCAATGAAACGTTCTTAGCATTCACTCACACACTGACTGCAGTTGTCCAGCTATGTAAATATATTTTTAATACATATAAGTGGTCCTACATCCTGACAGCTAAGCTGCAGACAGATGGCTTAGAAAGCAGGTTCGGAGCATACAGAAGATTAAGTGGCTGCACATATAATGTCTCAGTAGAACAAGTGCTAGAATCTGAACGGAGACTCAAGGTATTAAGTTTGCTAAAACTTCAGTCGGCAAAGTTAGGAGAATTTACTCTCAAGGACCTGACAGTTACTTTCAACCAAGAAAAAGTAGTCGAGAACCTTGATAAATTTCAGTCTGCCCTGGATGAAACACCATTAGTGTCGATTCCGCTTGAAGCAAAGAAGATAATTGTATGCATTGCTAGTTACACGAGCATGAAAGTTTTGGCCAAGTTGGTAAAGAGTGGAAAGTGCATTCGGTGTAAAGAAGTGCTACAATCCGAAGAAGATTTAATCCTTGATTGTGACAAGAAGCTTCTGTCTTACTTCAGTGAACTTAACAGGGGTGGGATGAAGTGTCCTTCCTCGTTTTTGATGGGTTTATGTTGTGATATATATAGACTTGTTCAGGTACTCATAAGCAGCAGCTTTGAATCTGAATTTTTGAAACTCGAAAATCAGAGGGACGCTGTTATTGCATTAGGGACTCAACTTATAGAGAGTTCTATAAGCAATATAAATGATGAATGTAGTTGTGGTGTGCCCTTGATCAAGATTGTTAAAAAATGTGTTAAAGTGTTTGCGAACATATTTGTTAACAACTACTCCAAAGTGTTGCACGATAAAAATGTGTCCAGGGAATTGTGCAAGAAGTTTGCAAACCAGGCACAAAAAAGAAGACCCACTGAGGAGCTTGGAGTTAAAGTAAACAAGCGCAAGGAGTTGAAACTCGGCAGCAAGTAAGGTGAATAATATTTTACATTTATTTCTTGTTCTGTAACATTTGCAGCAATTTCCATTGGCTGCAGCTGGGTCCAGCTTGATGATCTCCATCCACCTTCAAACCTTAACCTGACTTATTCCTGGAATATTGGAGCCCCCACCTACTTACCAATTGACTCTGATCTGTACTGTGTTATAATATTTGACCGTCTCAGGGTAAAAGAACTCAAGTAATGCTGTCATAGTTTTCGCGAGAGTGAATAAATTGAGATTTTTTCACATACACTTTTATTTAAACCTTTTTTTTTAATATAAAATTATTTTCATCCATGCAGTGAAGTAAAATCGAAGAGAGAATGTTATTATATAGTTACGTGAAATTTCTAATAAATCAACTTGTTTTCTTTTACTGTGGGACAGCCATTTCTTCTAGTAATATTATGTGATATGTAAGTTAGTTGTTCGCGAAGCTTTTTCATGCATGGAACAGTGATTTTCCCAATTGTGTCGTTTTCCCTACTTCAAATTACCGCCGTGTACGTCTTGATTTCGTGTTACCCAATAGGAGAAGTGGGGCTTCTGCGGCCGCCATGTTTTTTCTATGTTACGGTCTGAGTATTGGAGTCGGTCTTGCGCTGTTCACAACAGCTGGAGGAGATTTCTTCTTCTTCTTTCTTTCAGGAGATTTTTTGGGCCTGAGAGAGCTCTTCACCCAGTCACCAGTTGAGGGGATTAATACTTCTTGAGGGCGAGAACCGCGCGATGTGGTTGGAAGTAGAATAAACTCACTTATGATACAGAACCGTTGTAATGTAAAAATTTAAGAAAGGGATAGATGAAAAGGAAGGAATATAACACAAGGTGCAAAATCTTCACGCCTAGTGACCCACCAAGGCGACTATATACTACAAAACTGGGTAACACCGGGTCAACAGATAAAGGAACCATTTATTTACAACGTTATAATTGAAGATGGCAGGCATCTAAAAAAGAGACGATCGCACGAACAATAGGAATTGTCGGAGTGTGTAGCAAACATGTAATATTCAAGGGCTGTACAAATCCAAGTTGGAGCAATTCACGAATGAAATTTATACGAGGGCGTTCGAATAGAGTACATTGGAATAAAAGATGTTGGATGGAACCGATAGATTGTCCACAGTCACACCGGTCGGTGGCGCGAAGTTTGAATTTGAACAACCTATCCGGGGTAAGGGAGTGATTAAATCGGAGACGGATTATGGTAGTTATATGACGACGTGTGTAAGTACAGGAAGAAAACCAAGGTGTGATCGGGATATGGGGCTGAAGTCTATAATAAAAGGTACCCTTGAACCGAGAGGTTGTATCCCAAATGGTTTGCCATGATTGTTGGAAGTGTTGTTTGGATTTTAAAAGCAAGTCGCTCGACGGGACAGAAATATTATAGCACGTGTCGTGGCCAAGGGTCGCGGATTTGGCGTGTGTATCAGCTGTTTCATTACCAGGGATCGAAGCGTGGCCAGGAATCCATACAAAAAGGATGTCAAAATTGGCGTGGGATAATTCGTAAGATAATCTTTGAATGGAATGAATATACCAGTTTTGTGGTGAATAGGGAGAAAGGAGAGCGGACAAGACACTGTGAGCGTCAGATAATATTATAGCTTGTTTGATGGATAATTGTTTAATAACTTGTAAGGCATGACGAACAGCAAAGGCTTCTGCGGTGAAGATCGAAATATCACACGGTAAGGAGAATGTTAAAGTTTGATCATCGATCAGCTTGCGCTGTTCACAACAGCTGGAGGAGATTTCTTCTTCTTCTTTCTTTCTTTCTTTCAGGAAACTGACTCCTGATGCGAGGAGATTTCGAGTAAACCTAGATTTAAATCGATCTGTTGAATCAGATGGTTGTAATATATGTACTGTTTGTGTATACTCCTTGTATATGATATTATTCATATGTATAAGTTGGTACTTGTGAATAAATGCTATGGGCCCGTGACGCAATCCCCCCTTCCCCTTTCCCCTGGCTGACGAGGTGTGCTGCCGACCTTTCGAGAAGCCAAGGCTAGTAAACTTAAACTACAGAGGTTGCCTCAATATGGAGCTCTCCGGCGAGGGGATCGCGGAGGGAAGGGAAAGGACGTGACGTCACACGTTTCCTCGTAGCGCGTGACAAGGAGCATGTAATAACAGAGTACAGACTCTCTGGTATTTCTGCGTTCCGTTAAATTCAGCGATTGCGTCATTGTTTGGGCTCCAACTCAAAAGCACATGGTGCGCAAAGCTACTAAAAAGCGTTGCATGGTGCGCACCACGTGGCGAATTCCAACGCCACAGAGATGCAATAACTGGCCGTATAGTGTGCTAGAAAAATAAGCGACCGAAGGATCTAGGTTGCTGTCGCCGAGTACATTTGCCAACTTACGAAATGAGAGGAAATCGAATCGAGTTTGACTTAATCTGGATACACCACGTTATTGTTGCTTTAAAGCAACTACGTTTTATTTTTGAACGCCAATATATTACTTAGATTGAATATTAAGAGGCAACGGACATCGTAAACTTGAATTTCATACGTCCGTTGTGGTCTATGACGTTGGTACGATGAGAAGAAAAAAAGGACGGTCGTTGTTTTATTTCCTACTTTTTTCAGTTGCTTCGCCCTTTTAAGACGTTGAAGTACAAGCGAATGGTCTTTTTGAAGTTTCAACGATAAAAATAAATAAATCATGAAGTTTCATGCAAGTTTGCAATATTACGATACCATAACCTCAAAATTACCCTACCCCTATTCCGACCCAGTCCGCCACTATGGCCGATTTCTTGTCTGCTATACCTCCTTCTCTAAATAAATTGTATATGCCCAATAATGTCATTTCATTACAATTAACTTGGCCTCAATGATTAAATGATTTTCAACTGTATCTACAGAAAAAATATAGGCAGGGTTGAGGATTGTCTTCAAGGAAATGAGAAAGCTGATTTTCCAGACAGTTTCAATTGATTTATTAATTTATGTTCAATCACGGTACACATTGTACATTCTTTCACATGTGAGTCATAACTTCTGATATGTGAACGCCAATGGCTTAGTCGACTGGAGACAGGATTGAAGAAGACCATGCCGGGTTGCACTCAGATGATCGGCTATGCTGCAGGACGGTAGAAAACAACTGATCACCCATAGCCAAGTACACTCCAACGCAGAAAAACCTCTTGGCTAGCTTCGATCAATCCTCAGGCTGAAGAAGCTGTAAACTCAAAGAGGATTATTTTTGGTGAACATGAATTTTCAGCCTGTAAAGCAACACAATTCCAGTTAATGCAGCATTTCTTGCAAGAAATAAGAGGGAGGGGAAATTTGGAAGATGTGGTTGAACGTAATGGTGCAACACATTACCAATTACATTTAATACCCCCTCCTCAGTTTAATGGCAATTAAAACCTCCTGTTTCGGGCATGTTAAAAGGACCCCTGCAGGCCAAATGTACGAAGCCACATCATATTACTGTTAAATACACAGAAAAAAATCTGCATCACAGGATTATTGTGCCCATTGTATTAAAAGAGAGAGGGGAAAGAGTGTTGGTTGGTTCCTCAGTTTAGGGGCTGCGGCAACGCGGTCATGTAGCCCCGTGTACTTTGGGTGTGTGTAGAATCTGTCTGATAACCGGTGTTGATTGTGATGGCTGTATTAGTGTGTGTATCTATTTTTTAAATTAAGTACAGACTGCAAATTAGTATTTTTCAAATAGTTCTTACTTCTGCCGCCAAACACCACGGTCAACGACTACTAGGCCTAGTTCAGAACTTAGCTACTAGACGCCACCACAGTCGGCTCTTGGCAACGAACGTAGAAACCTAAGAGCATTGTTTACATTCTTAACCTATCCAATTCAGCTTCACACAGGTGTAATTAGTGGAAGGTTCTTTAACATGCCATAAATCTATGACATGTGACCGCCGGCTTTACTTCCCCTCCGAAGGAAGGCATACTGAGGGTTTTTTAACGCTCTTAAAAAATCCAATGGCTTCGGCCAGGTTTGAACCCGCTATCTTGGGCTCAGCATGCTACCAACTACGCCACCGAAGCCGCCGGGAAAGAGTGTGTCCTACAGACAAGTTGTCAATATTCTTGAAAATACTCTATGCCCTTTAAATATAAATTTACATTGGACTTTAACTTCACCCATTATCTCACAACATGTGTGTTTTGAAATGTGCACATTAAATGCTAAAATCTACTGTTTTAAAGTTAGGCAATGACGATGTTGATTTGTTGAAGAGGACTGGTGAAGTTCAAAACATGTGCACGTATATCTACCCCCTGTCATCTTTTTTGTCGTGTGGCCTCCTGAGAGGCCGAGTACAGGTCTTTCTAGTCAACGCCCGTGGGCGACCTGCGCACCGGAATGAGAGATGATTTAATGAAACTGGGCACGGATGTGGAAGGAAGCGGCCGTGACCTGTCAGAGGTACCGTCCCAGCATTTGCCTAGAGTTGGAAATGGGAAACCACGGAAAACCATTTCAAGGATGGTGACGGTGGGGTTTGAACCCACGTCCACCGAGTCAGCAGAGAGCTTGGGCCCATGGCCGAACGCTGCGCTTTAGCTGATGGCATACCTACACCTAATTATTATTCTTTCAGAGGGATCGGAGATGAGATACAATGAATTGCTATAAAAATTGAAACAAGATTTCAGTGAACCGCCATCCAATACAATACCACCATTGAAATATTGCATTAATTTAAGTCGATGCGGTTCCACCTAGCCAATGTGTACAGCCGGATGTCGTAATAGATGGCAACATCACAAGGAGCTGATAAAAGGATGAAATAAATGAATATGACCAAACAGTTGGAATGAAGCGAGGTACCGTCCAGGCCATTGGGGGATGTTGAAAATGGTAAACCTGACCAGAAAAAAAACAGTCACCAGATAGATAGACCCCATGGCCTAGCACTGCACTTACATGATTACAGCTACCAAATATGTAAAAACTTTACATTAAACTATATACAGTACACACACATGTACTAACAAAGTGCAATGTTTAGAAATTACTACAACATTAACATATTGTTACACCAGATTATATATATTTCCAGAATACTTTCACAGCACGTGTGCCAACCATCCAACTCTGCCTGTGGGTGTATTCCATCCCTCCCACCCTTGAGGGGGGCAATTCATAAGACAAGTAGGAAGCCTCAAAGAATAGCCAAGGTTGCTCCTTTTAGTCGCCTTGTACGATAGCCAGAGGATACCATGGGTGTAGTCTAAACCCCCACCCACAGGGGGCTGCAGCGTTGAAGCCACCTAAAGAAATTATATTGTGTTGTTGGTTCATTTCGGGGCTTTGCAACATTGTGGTCATGTGGCCCCGTGTACTTAGGTGTGTGTGGAATTTGTCTGATAACCGGTGTTAATGTGAAGGCTGTATTAGTGTGTGCAGTTGTAACTCAGATGAAGATTAAGAAGGAGGCGGCTGTGGTCTTAATTAAGCATACGCCTGGAATAGAAGTGGGGAAACCACAGAAAGCCACTTCCAGGATGGCTGAGGTGTGATTGGAACTTGCCTCTTCTCAGTTTTTGCACAACCCTCAGGCCAGAATTAAACTTCTTGGCAGAGCTGGGGATCGAACCCGGACCTCCGCAGTGACAGCCAAGAGTACTAGCCACTACACAATGAGGCACAAAAGAAGTTATGTATATGGTCACTGTGCATAGTTGATGTGCGACAAGTGGCAGTACAGTATAGGCTACTTGATCAGGCAATTGGTATCCGGTTTACAATAGCATCCACATTCACAGTTGTTGCAATTAAGACTTTTCTACCTCTGAAGGTACAAAGCTCCAGATGCATTTCGTAATAATAGCAAGTCTATGAATTCATCGCTACACGTCCAGATATTACAACCCACCAAACAGCAAGGCATTTGGGAGGAGGGAGTTAAGTACAAGATTATCCGGGCCCTGCTGATAACTTATCACACTCCAAACAGTCACAAGCCTAATATTTGGCTCTATCTTAACCGTGGAAACTTGCAATTACATGTATAATTCTGTCAAGGTATCAACATCGACATAATGATCACGATTTGTCAAACCAGAAACAAAACTTCCTCATGGAGAACATCTGGGTGAAGCTTATGCTATCTACTGATAGGGGCAGATGACCTCGTAGTTCTGCCCCTTAAAACCTCAACTACCTGACTGATAATAGCCTAACTACAGGGATGAACAGACACAAATCTACATCACAGATAAAGGTGACTAAAATGGACAATACTGTACCTGGTTTATACAAGGTTTTGTATAAAACTACTACCATACGGTCATCCACGCAGGTGCCTGTGCTGGTTAGATGTCGCCATCGCAATTCAGAGCAGTACACGACCTTCTTCCCAGCATGGTAATTCTGCAATAGTGACAAGACTATTCATCATGAACAAGTGAAACAAAAGTTTGAGAATGTAGGCTACATGTAGAGAATAAAGAGGATGTTCATCCTTCCCCTAAATATAATGTACACCATTAATCCCAATAGAAAAAGTCTACTTGTACTGTATGTGTTAACACATTTTCAATATATAGCCTATAATAATTTCTCATTCATACGCGGGCAGATTTTCAAAACTTCTAGCCGATGGCTGGATTACGAGCAACACACATCACATCCATCATTACTTCTCAAATATTGAAGAGCTTAAGATCAGTTAACCTATACAGGATCTCATTATGTCTCTATTATTATAAACTCAGCACGACCTAAAACAGAACTTAATTCACACACAATCAACCAACAATATACTGCCATTTTATCGACTGAAACTACCATTACCTTTCTGTAAATCACCAAATGTTGAGACGTAATAATTATCTTGATTTGCGAACTCCTCATCACATGCATCCATTCACCGTCCATGTTCACGTTGCCATGGAAATATAATTTTTCCAAGGACCAACAAAATGAACGGAAAGTCCCTGAAATCTAGTGACAAACAAGCAAACAAGGTTGGCTACAAAACTGTTACCGAGTTCGGGCCCAAACAAAAGAATAATTATTTAACGGACGGAGAAAGTAGTATGGACTTTTTTAGGCCTGGCGCGTGATATGCAAGCAAAGTCAACTTTTCCACACATTATATTGTATGGATTGCAGTGGTTTAAACACGTGTTTTAAGCCCTTTTGTTTATAATCATGCCAGGCCAAAGATGTGCTGTGGCAGTTTGTCACAGTTATTATAAAGTTGGAAATGCCGTGTCGTTTTCCACGATACCTAAAGACGCATGCCTTCGCAATCAGTGGATTGCTGCATGTAAGCGAAAAGATCATTGCAACCCTCAAACAAGTAGGAAATGTTTCCTCCACTTTAAGAGTGAAGACTTCGAATTAGAATTCAGGGCCGAATTGCTTAATATAAAGCCAAGATTTCCAAGGAATCTAAAACCAAATGGTAAGTGAGCCCAGCTGGCCTACTCTTAAGTTTTAATGACCTGCTAGGATGATTTTTAAGCTGTTAATATTTTTGACATATTTCGTACATGGTATCAGGGGCGTATATACATTTTTTAGAGGGGAGGGGCTAGCTGACTATCGTGGAAAATTGTGAGTACTTAATGAATTTTCTATTATAGCCTATGGAGTATGAATGGAAAATATCTAAATGGGCTACTTGTCAATTTATAAAGCAGAAAGGTAAACACTCATTTTCTTTTACAAATTGATAATTATTTCTTAAAAGTAGACTGCTGTGAAATACATTGTATGTTGTACCCAAGTTGGCTTTTTTCGGGGAGGATCTGGAGCCCCCCCCCCCCCCCACACACACACACTTATGCATGGTATTTTGTTTTTGGACAAGATGGAAAATTTCATGAGTAATTCTCTTTGTATTGGTAAAAATTCCTTGCAAATATTCCAGAAAGCAGTCATCATTTTAATAAAATCCCTTCGACTTCTGTACCAAGATATGGCCCGTAGGCATAATACAAAGTACATTCTCACACATAGGCTAAATCAAGATATACTGGAAAACCTCTTTTCACAATTGCGAACCCGTGGTGGCTTACGCGATCATCCTTCTCCCCTTGACTGCATTTACAGACTAAGGATGATTATTTTAGGAAAAAATCCAGGAGTTGTTCAAAAGTAAACAAACACTGATGATCCAGATTCAGATGAATATGTAGTTGCTAAAGCACTAATAAACAAAGCTGGCATAGTGTCTGAATCAAGTAACGTGCTTCCAGAACCAACCTATGCGATGTACTGTTATCATTAGCATTAGATTTGTCTTCTTCTTTTTCCTCTAATGTTGAGAGCCGAGAGAGAGGAAAACACCAATGTCACCAACTGATTTCTGTTTCTGTTGTAAACGTCCATGGTGATGAATTCTAAACTTGTAAATGTAATATAAAAGAAATCTCGTCGACCATCGCTTTTATTGTTCGACATGTCATATGGCAGAAAGACATGTTCTGCTTATGGTCATGTGTGCTTGTGTTTATTAGCAGATTTTGATACTCATGAGCTTTATTGTTTCATTCCGTTGCAGTATTCTTAATTCAATATATCTTTTAGCTAGATTATTAGAATAGTCCGGTGAAGTACTCTGAGAGCCCAACTTAACCTATAAGAATGGGACAGGCTTTTTTTTTTTAATTTATTTAACCCTGGAATACTAACATAATTGAATTAATGCCTAATACTAATAATACATTAAATTTACGTATGGTACATTACGAACTTTGGGCTAAGGCACCAATTAGTTAAATGGTTGAAATTAATATATATTTCGTATGTAACACTATTTACATACACTGAATCCTCTGTGAGTGTGGTCTTTGAGGTTTAATATGCTAAGTTCTTAACCCTGCGTAAGTGTGGCGAAATATTGAACATGATTCGTGTGGCCGGTCTCTAAGACCGGGTATTTTATTTTGTTTATTTATTAAATTGTGAATTGTAAGAATAGATCAGATTTCACACAAAATGTATTTATTCAAACTCACAGATGGAAAACAGACTTGCAAGTAAAATCAGACCCATAGAGATAACATAAACAAAGGAAAAAATCAGAAAAGGGAATCCCAAGTAAAATCAAATTATTTAAATAGCAAGAACGACAAAAAAATAATTTGATACAAATATATCATACCTATAGTTGTGTCAGTTTTGGAAATGTGGCACATAATAAATCTCGTCTAAGCCTGTGGCTTATGAAGTAAGGTCGCCCGTAAACATTGCACATTTATTTTGAAAATTCATTCACAGTCTTTGCATAATACTTCTATGTGCCCTAGGCACATGAACTTATTGCACTATCTACAATACTATTTTGTTTTTCTGTTCTGCTTCCAAGTACACGTTTGACATCGTCCAAAGAGACGTACAGGCCAATCATCTTGTACCCTTTCAAGCTTGCAGACGACAGCAATCCTCTCACGCAGAAGGTGGCTTTGTAAAATGCTCATTCCCAACCCTGTGATAAATTTTCGCCGTACTATATTCTGGGTTGGTGCGTTCTGACTTATAATAACTTGACTGTTTGTGCCAGCAATGTTTATGAGAGAATAAAATACCACAATAGGCGGCTTCGGTGGCGTAGTTGGTAGCATGCTGAGCTTCTATGCCCAAGATAGCGGGTTCAAACCCGGCCGAAGCCGTCGGATTTTTTAAGAGCGTTAAAAATCCCTCAGTATGCCTTCCTTCGGAGGGGAAGTAAAGCCGGCGGTCCCATGTCATAGATTTATGGCATGTTAAAGATCTTTCCACTAATTACACCTGTGTGAAACTAAATTGGATAGGTTAAGAATATAAACAACGCTCTTAGGTTGCTACGTTCGTTGCCAAGAGCCGACTGCGGTGGCGTCTAGTAGCTAGTTCTGAACTAGGCCTAGTAGTCGTTGACGGTGGCGTTTGGCGGCAAAAGTAGGAACTATTTGAAAATTCAAAGTTGCAGTCCCTACTTGAATTAAAAAACAGATACACACACTAATACAGTCATCACAATTAACACCGGTTATCAGACATATTCTACACACACCCAAAGTACACGGGGCTACATGACCGCGTTGTCGCAGCCCCTAAACTAAGGAACCAACCAACCAACCAAAATACCACAATGATAGGCCAACGTCTTGTATTTCTGGCCCAGCATAATTTGCAGAGAGCTGGTCTACGACATCGACACCGCCTTAAGTTTTATTGTAGTCCAAAATCATATCTGATTTCTCTGTTTCTTCATCGACGAAGTCATCATCGTGCATCGATAAAATTAGTAACACATTCTTTCGTTTGTTAGGAATATATGACAGACGAGTACAATCTTCATGAAATCCAAAGATGTTGGATGGGGTAGGCCTGGACTGTCCTTGAGTGAATCGAGGTGGAAGCTGGCGCTTGATTTTTCAAATGGTGCCTAGCAGCATGAGTTTGTACTGACTGGTCAAGATTTCACAGAGCTCAACGCTGGTGAACCAGTTGTCCGCTGTAACGTTTCATTCTCGTCCCGGAAATGGCTGTATTAGTCTCTCCATTGCATTCTTCGGGCTGTTACAGCATACTGTGATCCTTCTGGCTGTTTTCCAACGTAGACTTCCATTTTTTAAGTATAAAATACCTTTGCATCACAAGGCATATATACCTTGATGCCGTACTTGTTAGGTTTCGAAGGTCTGTACTTCCGGAAATCAGCCTTTCCCTTGAAACCTAATAGCATTTCATCAATTGTAACAAACTGACTCAAGCTGAAATATTGTACACACATGTGAACAAATTCGAACAGATCACGAATTGGAGCCAACCTATCTGACAGTAGCCTCTGCTGCCTGGTCTCAATATTGTCAAAACGTATATGGCTAAGTAGGAAAGAGAAACATTGCTAAGACATAACTAGCCGAAAGATTTCTGGGAAGTTTCCATCTGTAAAGAACAGTTCTTCTAAATTTAACCTATTGGACTTCTTTACTCCACTCAAAATTAGAAGGCCCAAGAGAGCTTCCATGTCATTACAGTCGACCTCACAAACGTGATATTCTTGATTATATTTTCTTTTGCGTGAGTGATAATATGTTAGTTTGTAAATTTTACAATAATTTCCATTATCTCTCGATCAAAGAAATGTCTCCAAACCTCGAGAGGATAGGTCTTTCCTCTAACTGATCCTCTGACACCTGGAAGGTGCGTTATAATATTCTTCTGACTTTTTCTAATATTTTTGGGAGGGGGATAAATTTTCCGCTTCGTGTAATCCCTACCATAATAAAAGTAAAGAGTCTTCACATCCGTGATAATAATGACGTCGCAAGGATTCTGCATCCTCATCAGGATTCAAATCTCGTTCACTTTCCGAATTCTCTTCTCGAACTTCCAGCACGTCCTCTTCGTCATCTTCTGAAGAATCATCATGTTTTCGGTTCAGAATCAGTGGAAACGGTTTCAAGTAGCCTTTGCAATCGTTTTTGTTCTCTTTCATAGCCCATTTTACCTAAAATACAGTAAAATATAAGCTTGAACAAATAGTTCGATAACTCTTCAATATGAAAGCAAAAATCATCTCAAGAAATAAGCCATAATAAAAATATACTAATTACCTCATAGGTACACTGAACGTAACGCAAAAAAGTGTTGCTGGTCTCAGGAACCATGTCGTAGTGAGTTGTCACAATGGTCAATTTCCCATGACTGGCAATATTAGTTGCACGTGCGGGGTCACAAGAGAGTAAGGTACAACAAAGTACAGCTTCTTAGCCTCAACAGTCGGAAATTTAAATAGCATTGTTGTGAGGCCCGGAACAAGAGACCGTGCCACACTTATGCAGGGTTAAATACAAGAAATACAGAAGTCGTTTACTTTGACGTAAATAGCAGTATGTAATCTCTCCAGCCCTATCTCTGGTTTTTATGAGGTTGTTTTTATAATCCCTCTGATGTGATGTCACATATATACATGAAATTCCCTACCTCTTTGTTATTGTCATGGAGAAACCAATATGTTGTTAAATTCAAGGATAATTTCAAGGCAATTCCTTGCCCCATGATTATGCTTCTAGAACTGATGGTCATTAATAACAAAAGCATTGACATCACCATAGACCAGCAGAAGCACTGCTGGAACAGATATAGAGGGAATTCTAAGCAGTTAAATTATTCATACATGTAAATTTTACATATGATAGTATTGTATGCTTAATCACTTATTTACATAGGTCCCAATGAGCCAGAGCTCAAGTACTGGGAGCAGCAGAAATAACTCTCGAATTTCAAACATAAATAACACAGCAACGCAACACGAAATTTACAAATTTATTGCGCAGTTTAAAAGAGGAATGTTTGCCATTTATGATATCTAGCACCCTTATTGGCCACAGCGCTTAAGCAGGTATTATTGTCGATGTGCGTGTGGCCTTGGAGAACACGTGCATCGCCTCGTCTCATCAGTCGCTAGCATGGCGTGTTTGAAAGGAACTGGTTCGAGTGTAAAAGCGAATCCATGTGGTAGGCCTCGTGGCATCAGAGAACATCCATGCAGTGAGGCATTCCCTCCTCAACGTAAGCACGCACGTGCTATGCGACTGTCAAATCGCACCGTACGGAGACTTTTACACACCGCTATGAAGTTCCGTATAAAATGGTGGGTGTGCAGGAACTCAGTGAATGTGATTGGGCCAACCGCAGAGCATGTTGTGAGACTATCCTGGAAGCTGTGTCAACTGACTCCAGGCTACTGGAAAGTGATGAAGCGCACTTTCATTTGTCGGGCTACGTTAGTAAACAAAATTTTCGGTACTGGTCCGCAACCAATCCTAGACAGAACCTCCACAGTGAACGTGTGACTGTTTGGTGCGCTGTCCTTGATTTTAGAATTGTAGACCCTTACCATTCTGAAGAGAAGGCCTAAACTGTGACAGTAACATCTGCACGTTAAGTACGACTTATGGAATCCTCCTGTGTTGTTTCAAAAAGATGGGTGCCACTGCACCTGTGTGCACACTGCCGCAAAGGTTTATGAATTAGAAAAACCATTTGGTAGTAGGTAGCATACGAGTAGTTTCAATAAATGATTGTCGGCCAGCGAATCGCTTCAGGAGAGTCCTGTAAGCGTTCATATACAATTCCGCCAATTGCGATGAAACTTTGGTGAGTTGTTGTGCACACTCCCACCAATTTTTCTGAAAAAGTAAATCCATTTTACATTAGATGGCACACGAGTAGTTTCAACAAATGCTCACATGGTCAGCTGTATGTGGCGTGCTCATGCGTCGGGAAACCTTCGGATTTATTTATATATGCACCAGACAGAAAAACAAAGAATATTGTTTATCCGACGGCACTCCAGTAAACGTAATTGCAATTCAAACACTTATTCTTATTCTTTCTTGGGCTGGCTGTGTGGCTCAGCGGTAATGTTCTCGCCTGCTGCGATCAAATGCTGGTACAGCCAGTTGGCATTTGAGGGTGCGCAAATGTGAGGGGGCCATGTGGGTAGATTCAGGCCAAAATTCCATCACCCCGGCATCTCTAAAAGCCGCAGTAGTTAAAAGAGACGTAAAACCAATAATATTATTATCTTCCATTCTTTCTATCTGTCTTTGATTGGCATCGCAATGCATGCCGGGTATAGGCTAGCCAGTATAATATAAAAATAATTTTGTGAAAATTACATATTTCTAAATAGTTGGTATTTGTATATTCCTGTAAATTAGTCTAAAATATTTTTCTTTAAAAACATCTTGATATGGTCTATGAGATGAATAAAGGCTCTTTGCAGAATGGTTGGAATATGTACTGTATTTATCTTCTTGCTCCAATGGAAATTTTGAAGTGATATGGAAATGTTTACGGTCCTTGATACTATTATCTATGAACAACCTCAACCTCACAAAGATACTCAAACATCCTGTAAGAAAATTACCCCTAGCTCTCAGTCATCCATACAGTCCCAAATGTTCAAGAAACATTAACATTATTTACAGAAAATTAAAAACTATCTACAGTAAACAGAAACCTGGAGACACACAAAATGTGTTCAAAAGGGAAAACATATACAGTAAATGAAAAGCTAGAAAAAAGTACTTCCAGAAATGGGAAAAATTATATATACGGAAGTGACATTCGAGGATCTAAAAACAAAAGATTGCATTACTTCACTCGCTCGTACATTCAATCGAAAAATCAATCAACTATTCATTCTTCCTCATATTCAATCAATATAACAACAAACCAATCAAACTTCTCATATCAGTTGACGGAGAGCCAAAGTGAATATTAGCAGTCCTGTTACTCTTGATCAAACTGTATGTTGACTGCAAGGGGATGAGACAAGAATTTTTGTGAACATTAATTCTCAATCTGACCCTATCAAACTTCTACTTCTGTTTTTGAAAATCTCACATGCATTGACCGGGAATCGAACCCGGTCCTCCTTGGTGAGAGGCAAACAGCTTGATTGCTGCACCTCCATGCCCTCGGTATAATTTTAAGGTGGTCTGTCTAATATCACAGCAAGATGGGGTGCATAAGGACCTTTCTGCATATTGTGCTTGCATTAAATGATGGTGTAGGCCTATTTGTTCTAATTTAAGTTAATGGCATTCCCCACTTCGTGGCATTCTTTTTCTTCTTCTACTTCTTCGCCTTTTGAGACACATAGGATCACTTTAACCAACCATTCGTTCGTCGACTTGTAGGAACTGTACGAGCCTTGCGGTCCTCCCAGTACTTCTTCATACGTATTGATCGTCTTGCCTTTTCTTGGGCGGAAAATATTCTTGTTGGAATTTTCTTTCTTTGTGAGTGGACAATGAAAAGTCATATTTTTCTTCGTGGCATTCAATATGAGTATCTAAAATCAAGGCTTCAGGTGCATTGAGGTGGCTGGTAAGGCCTATTATACTCCTCCAGAGCAATGAAGAATGTATTATTATTAAAAATAATTCATATTCTGCCTTCTGTGTACGTATTGAGACTATAGATCCAGATGACTTGGCTGTGCCAAGACATATAATATGGTCTGAGGGCTGAGACTAGATAAACTCAATCTCATCATGCAGAACTGAGAAGAGATGGGTTCAGTTTCCATCTTAGCCAACCTAAAAACTTTTTCCCACCTCTACCGCAGGTAAATGCTGGTGTGGTTCCTAAATTAAGGCCATGGCCACCTCCTTCCAAACCCTAGCCTCCAATACAAATTCACTTACAGCCTCACAATGACACAGGTTGTCAGACAGATTACACACCAACTACATGGGGTTACATGATCACAATGTCGCAAGGCCCCTTAATGAATGAACAATATTATTAAGAGTGGTATGTTAACTTAATATTTTTCTCTCACAGGTTTGCAATGCAAGTGGCTCTACCATTCAATGACAGTTCTCTACTGGGAAAATGACTTCATGAAATTCAATGTTGCTCTTTTTGTGAAAATGTTATGTGGATTTTATTTCTTAAAAAAAAATAGAAAAGAAGTATATATACTATGTGTAATACAGCATATTCACTTATTTTTGTCCCGATATCATTCCTTCAGAATTCCTTATGCACATCCTGATTCCTTCCAGTATCATATTTCAATCAACAGTAGTTAATTATTTTATGCTGTATAGTGGTTCACGGTGTAGTCACGTCCTAGTTCGTGAACCATGGGCAACAGCTGAGTAGTCTTGTAAGGGGTCCTGACAGTCTGGATACCAGTTACTATGGAATGAGTGGGCATCTTGGACATATTCTGAGTCATTGCCCTCCTTGTGCTTAGGTGGCTAGACTACCCAACTCCCTTGTTTATTCCCTGAGGTGAAACTTGTGAGGCCCTGTGTAAGTAAGGCTAGCAACCTGCTTCACGTGCACTTCTTAAACCTGCTAAAAATGTCTTGAGAATGCCTCGGACCTAAGGGAGTGATCAAGGACTCCTTGGAAACGAACGAGCAATAGATCGGGTATTCGATGAGGTGCTATTAATATCGACGGGGCTTATGGAAGGAAGAAAGTAAAGCTAGCTGAGTCAGCAATTAGGAAGGGATTGGATATTCTAGGGATTAGTAAAGTTCAGATAAAGAGAGCTAGAGAGGAGGAAGTAGGAGATTACAAGGTGTACCTGTCAGGTGTAAAACGAGACAGGGCAAAGTAGGGAGTAGGGTTGTATGTCAAGAGAACCTTAGAGCGTAACAGTTTTTGTGAGGTATGTAAATGAACAATTAACTTGGATAGATTTGGAAATGACAGGATTGTTTCAGTATACGCTCCAAATGAAGGGGCTGAATATGACTAAGTAGTCAGATTTTATGAGGCTCTGAGTGATATGGTAGTGAGAGTTGAACAATAAAGATAGTGTAGTACTGATGGGAGATTTCAATGCTAGAATAGAAAATAGGACCGAGGGGTATGAGCAGGTAATGGGTAAGTGGGATGATAGAGAAGCGAACACCAATGGAGAATATTTACTAGACTTATGTGCTAACATGGGGTTAGCTGTTGCGAACTCATTCACGAAGCACAAGGAGATTCACAGATACCAAGTCTATAATACACTATATCATTACTGACTTTCAATTTATAATGTAATGAGAGCAGCCAATGGCCAAAATATACATAATCAGTTAGTACAAAGTCGTAAAAGAAATCTTCAGCACTACTGCTTTTCAATACAAAGTTCTCAGTCTTTTGTGCAAAACACTCTTAGGGATTCTCCTCGTTTATGACACTTTATGACGTGATATCTTTCACATTTTTCATTGCACTTTTCACATTCGCAGTCCTTGGCAGGGTTTTGGTAAGTCTTCTTTCGACATTGTAATGCAAACCATGGAGCCTGGTGGGCATGTGTCGCAACTCATAGTTTGCCCTACTCCAGCCTCTTGACGTCATGACAACTGACTTTCAATTTAGGAAATTGTTAAGGAATTGCAGGGTATTTTTTACTGAAACAGACCACAAACTGATATGGTGTGATCTATTTGCAGATGGATTATAGTTGGAAATCTTCGGGATAAGGAACTTGGCAGAAATATATTGATATGAAATATTTCAAAGAGTAGAGGGTAAAGAATTACAACACAATGAAAACGAGAGGTCAGAGAACAAGGATGTCTTGGGAAAATTGGGTAGAGACAGAAAAAAGCACACATCCTGGTGAAATGGCATAGTGAATTTGGCTTGTAAATGTCAAAGAATGCTTAAAAAAATGGCTTCAAACTAGGAATCCAGCAGACAGCTTTATGCAATAGAAAGGAACAGACCAAACAAATAATAGTACAGCTAAAAGGAAATGAGGGGGGAAATTCTAGGCCAAGTGGCAGGAAAGCTTTTTTGGAGTGTTATAAAGAATCTTAGAAATGGAAGGAAAAGAGAAGTGAAAAGTGTCTGGATAATTCAGGGGAACACTTCGTAAATACTAAGGTAGAATTGGGAGGAGGGCAACCGTACTTTGAAAATTTGCTAAATGTAAATGTGGCAGATTTTGAGATTATGCAGGAGGAGAATAAGAACAGCATTCACGGTTGTGGAATTAGGGAGGGTGGTTACAAAGCGGCAGGGATCTGCAAAATTCAGCCAGAAATGGCAAAGTATAGTGGGAAAGCAGGGATGAAATGGTTGCATAGGATAATAGAATTGGCATGGGAATTAGGAAAGGTACCCTCTGACTGGACAAAATCAGAAATCAACCCAATTTAAAGCAAGGTAACAGGAAAGATTGCAACCATTATAGAGGCATTTCTTTGATAAGTGTCCTGAGCAAAGTGTACACAGGTATTGTAGAAAGGAGAGAGTGATAATTGGACGAGAGTAAGATGGATGAAAACCAGTGTGGCTTTAGACCACAACGAGGATGTCAAGATCAGTTTTTTAATATGTGCCAAGTTATTGAGAAATGCTATGAGAGGAATAGACGTTTGTGTTTTGTAGATCTAGAGAAGATGCTGAGCATCCTGAGGGATTATGGTATCGAGGGAGGGCTGCTACAGGCAATCAAAAGTATTTATATTGATAATCAGGATGCAGTGAGAGTTTATGGTAGGATTAGTTATTGATTTGAAGTTATTACAGGAGTGAGGCAATGTAACGTGTTTTTCGAGGGGTTTTATGCAACTGGCATAAGTCAGTAGGAAGCCATTCTATATTTATTTACGCGGCAAATTGTTCAGCCAAGAGAATTTTTCATTTTAATTTATTATTATTATTATTATTAATTTATTATAATTATTATTTAGGTATTTTCGGAGCATTTTATAAAAATTATTAGCATTCAGATAGGTTTTCTATGTCTTAGAAAACGCTATCCAGCAAATTATTACGAACGACGATATCATAGAAAATTATCTGATTACGGAATTTTACGGAGTTTTCGTCAGTTAGGGTATATCGAGAGACGTGACTCACTGGGATTTCAAGTACACGCTTAATCTTGTCGAGAAGCATGACGCAATCTTGGGTCGCAAGGTCTAGAAAAGGCGAATTGTTGGAACGGAAAACGACTTCTCCCTCTCGCGCGCCGAGTGTAAAGAAACCAGAGGAGGGGAACTAGCGGTGGGTCAACCAATCAGTGAGGACCACGCAAGCTGAAGCCGGCTGAAGAGTGGGGGGGCCAACGTGTGCATATATCGTTCGACGCGCCGTGAAACAAGGACTATCTGGGTAGAACTTGCGGAGTACGGTTGCAAGTGCGTGTCGCTCCGATGTTCAGTGGAGTTGAAGACTAACTTTTGCAAAACTTAACCAGTGCGGTTGTACGAGTGTTTGGGTCCGAGGTACGGACCATAGAATTATCTAATCTACCAGAATATCATCAAATTCCGACGGAGATGACGACGTCCAGGAGACTGTGGGAAGCTCACAGCATCAGCAAGTACGAGGGAAATGCCTTGGCAATTTCCAATGGTAAGCGCAAATGACGCAGAAATACGCAATCTCTCATTTTTCTTTGTTTTATATTTCATATTTCAGTAACTTCATAGCTTGGAAATAAGAGTAAAATCAATTTATCAGACTCCGTTTTCACGTAATTTTCTATCGGTAATATTCAAATCACAACGCTCCAATTTAAATTTTGTACTTATTATTATTATTAATTTTGCTATACTTGTTTTATATAATAAATTCATTTCTTTTACAATGCAATCTTTGCTTTCAGTAGGTAGCATTAGATATAGACCAATTCCTTCTCCTGATACAATTGTTTGTTGGGTTAATGATCAAATCATACCACGATCTGAGTGAATAGGGTCTTGAAGGTGTTCTGCCAGAGCTAGACGTTGTTAAATACAAATTTAGATTTCAACATTGCATTGAGGTCTTGGCGCCCATTAAAACAACATAGCTTAGGCAAAGGTAAACAGTTACATTTATCTCCCAACAGTGTGGGCTAGCCAAACTGCCACATTGTACGCTCAACGTTAGGGGCTAGCAAAACGTTACACTGGTCGCTCAACGTGAGGGCGAAAGAAACCATTACATTTCGCTACCAACATGGGGCACTAATTACCGTTACATTTGTCGCCGACAACTTGGGGCTGAAAACCTAATAACATTTGTGGAAGGAGAAGGGTATATATTTCTGTGCCTGTATTTTGGGGGTTATTTGTCTTTATCAGTGTATATCATTATGGGGGATGAGAAAGAAAGACAGATGAGGTTACGTAGTGGTCATCAACGGGAGAGTGATGATACGAGCAGTATGTCGAGTGATGGTAGTACCGGGGTAGCGGAGGTAAATACCGATACTGAAACAGGGAGTGTAGGCGGCCAACCAGAATTAAAAACTTTACTTCTCGAGTTCATGTATCAGAACAAAGTTAGTAGTGATGCCTTAAATGCAAAATTAGAACAGAATAATGCAAAATTAGAACAGAATAATGCAAAATTAGAACAAAACAGTAGGGAAAATAAAGAAAGTACAGAAGCTTTAAATAAAAAATTAGAACAGAATAATGCAAAATTAGAACAGAATAATGCAAAATTAGAACAAAACAGTAGGGAAAATAAAGAAAGTACAGAAGCTTTAAATAAAAAATTAGAACAGAATAATGGAAAATTAGAACAGAATAATGCAAAATTAGAACAAAACAGTAGGGAAAATAAAGAAAGTACAGAAGCTTTAAATAAAAAATTAGAACAGAATAATGCAAAATTAGATAAGAACAACAAGGAAATTAGTGTGAAAATGGAGCAGATTAGAGGAGAAATCAGAGGAGTAATGGAAGAGAAGGTTAAAGAGATCATTGCAGATGTAGACAGGAAATTAGGAAAAGTACAGGAGGAGTTAGAAATTAGAATCAGTACACAGGCTGAAAATTTAAAAGAACTAGTGCAACTGGAAACACAGCAGGTCAAAAAGCAATTGGGGGGAGAAATTGACAAAATTCAGGTAGCAACTAAAGAGGTTAAGGAACAGCTGGGGGGTAGAATTGAGAAAGTCCACTCACAAATAGTTGCAGAAGTAAATGATTTAAGAGAGAGTAATAGAGAGAGCATTAGCAAGATTGAGGAGAAACAAGCAAAGCTATATGATAAAGTAGAAGAATCAGAAGGAAACATTAAATTAACAGTAAACAGTATTGAGAGGAAGGCTGAGGAGAAAATCGCAGAATTAGAATTAAAATTAAAAGCTAGGATCAGGCAAGAAAATAGTCAGAATAGGCCAGTTTTTGTGAATAGCACACACAGGGAGGTAGAACAGGGTAAGTTCAGCAATCGACAGGGGTGCCCAATGGAGTTCATGAACACTATAGAAAATAAATTCGGGGAAAGGTTGGAAAATGGTAGTATTGAGTGGTGCCAGGTAGTTGAAATTTTAGAACAAGTGTTTGTGGGGGAAACGAGGAATTGGTTTGCTGTCTACAGAGACAAGTTTACTGATATCAATGATTTTAAAATGAAATTCTGTGAAAAGTTCTGGAATGAGGTTATTCAGTCGCAGCATCGTGAGGGAGTAGTGTGTGGTAAATATAACCCTAAAGGAAGCTCCACCATGACCGAATACTTTTTAGGGCAGGTCATCATCATCATCATCATCTTGAGCAGTTTCCAACCGCTGGTCGGGTCTGCTTGGAACATAAGCCTCTCCATCGTTTCCTGTCCATCCACCATCTCTCGTCATTTACTGTGTCCCAGCACACTCCTCTTTCCTCCACACTCTTCTTAACTCCTTTTGTCCATCTGTCCCTTGGTCTTCCCCTTGGCCTCCTTCCCGTCATTTCCATTCCAAACATCTTCTTCGGTATCCTCTCCTCTTGCATCCTCCTCAAATGTCCATACCATTGTAGCCTAGATCGCTCTATTCTATTTTGCAATGGTTCCTCTCTTACCATCTCCCTGACTCTCTCATTCCTTACTCTGTCCATTCTTGTCACTCCTACCCTACTCCTCTGGAACTTCATCTCCACTGCTCGTATTTTATTCTTGTTCCTTTCCTTCATCACCCATGTTTCTGAACCATATGTCAGAATTGGCACAAAGTAGGTCTTGTAGATGATTCCTTTACATTTTTGTGGTACATCTTTATTCCATATCATCCCCCTAACACTCTTGAAAAATCCATCTGCGCACCTTCCCCTCTCATTTATTTCCATCCTATTGCCTCCCTTTTCTTCAATTATGCTTCCCAAGTACTTGAAGCATTCTACTTTCTGCAACTGCTGTCCTCCAAGTGTTATGCCCATATCCAGTCTGTTCTTCTTCCTCGTTGTGATGACCACTTCACTCTTTTGTGCTGAGAACTTCATCCCATATGATAACACTACCTTCTCCCACTCATCTAATTGCTCTTGTACTTCTTGCTCATCCTCTCCCCATACCAGAAGGTCATCAGCAAACAACATTGCCTTCATTTTCCTTTCCCCAATGCTATTTACCACTTTTCGTATGATTTCATCCATCACCACTATAAATAACAGGGGTGAGAGGGCACTTCCCTGTTTCAGACCACTCTCCAGTTGAAACCATTCCGTTCTCTCTCTTCCCACCTTTACACAGCTTTTGCTTCCCTCGTACATTGCTTTCACTCTTGCCACTGTCTCCTTGTTCACTGCTTTTGCTCTCATTGCTTCCCATACCTTGTTTCTATTAATACTATCATATGCTTTCTCAATATCCAAGAAGGTCATCACCAGATCTTTCCCATATTCATAATGGTGTTCTTGTAGCTGTCTTACTGCAAAGATGAGGTCAACTGTTGATCTTCCTGGCCTGAATCCATACTGTTCTTCCCTCAGCCCATCTTCAACTTCTGTCCGAATTCTTCTCTCCAGTACCTTCTCAAATATTTTGGCGCAGTGGCACATGAGTGTAATTCCCCTGTAGTTCTTGCATTCCTTCCTACTTCCCTTTTTAAATATGGGTATTATTATCCCTCTTTTCCAGTCCTCTGGTATTTTCTTCTCCCTCCATATCACTTTCATTACTCGAAAGAGCCACTGGGTTCCTATCACCCCTGCTGCTCTCACCATCTCCACACTCACTTCGTCTATTCCCGGTGCCTTTCCCCCTTTCATCTTCCTTAATGCTTCCTCCACTTCTTTCCATGTCAATTCCTTCTCTGAAATGTCTTGGTCACTGTCTGTTTCTTCCTCCACAATGTCCACTACGCTGGTTTTAGTTGGATTTAGGAGTTTCTTGAAGTATTCTCTCCAGATAACCTTTACTTCTTCCATATTTTCGACCTCCTTTCCATTCCTGTCCACCATTCTGACATTTTCCCCTGTATCTCTTCTCCTTGCCTTTATCATTCCATACAACACTTTCTTACTGCCATCACAGTCCTCCTCCATCATTTCTGTCCATTTCTCCAGCCATTTCTTTTTCTCTTCCTTCACTACTTCTCCTGCTTCTTTCTTCCGCTCTTGGTATTCTTCTCTTGTTCTGTCTGTCCTCTGTTGGAACCATTTCCTGAATGCTTCATTTTTCTTTTTCACTGCTTCCTTAGTTCTGGGGTTCCACCATGGTGTTTCCTTCCACCTTTTCTTTCCACTAGTTCTGCCACACACGACTTCCGCTGCTTCTACCAACACGTCCTTGAACCTATTCCATTCTTCTTCACCTGTTTTCGGATCATCCTTCGGTAATTTGTTCCTCACTAATATCTGGAACTTCTCCTTATTTCCATCCTCCTTCAGCTTCCATGTCCTTATTCTTCTTTCTTGGTTCTCAGTTCTCCTCTTTTCCTTCAGTCCTCTCACCTTGGCGACCAGCAGACGGTGGTCACTGTCCAGGGCTTCTGAAGGTATTACCCTTATATCCGTGATACTCTTCTTTGTCTCCTTCCCGCATAGAATATAGTCCACCACTGATTTCCTAGTCAAATCCCTGCTGTACCAAGTAATTTTATGGCTCTCTCTCTTCTTGTACCATGTGTTTCCAACCATTAGCCCATTTATCTTGCACAGTTCCAACAATCTCTCTCCTTCCTTATTCCTGTTTCCCCATCCTTCACCACCAATCACTTCCTCAAAACCTCTTCTATCAGTTCCGACATGGGCATTTAGGTCTCCCATGACTATCAGGTCTCTCCCCGCTAACTGCTTCTGCAACTCCTCTTCAAACTCGTCCTTCTCGCCTTCTGTGCATCCCACCTGTGGTGCATAGACTTGCAGAATGTCCAGGTTTCTACCTTTCACTGTGATTCTGGCTCTAATTATTCTATCACTTACCCTCTTTACTTCCTCCCTCAGCCCTTCTCTCACCACCATTCCCACTCCATTTCTCTTCCCCTCCTCATTTCCTATCCAGTATAGCTGCAAGCCATTTCTCAGTTCTTTTCTTCCTTCCCCTCTCCATCTAGTCTCTGCCAGTCCGAGTACATCCAGTTTTCTCCTCTCCATCATATCCACAATCTCCTCCACTCTTCCCGTCAATGTTGTTATATTCAAAGTTCCGATTCGTAGTCCATTTCCATAGCCAGGTCTGCTTCCTTTAGATCTGTCCTTACCGAGGCCCGTTCCCGTTTTAAAAGCAGTTTCATATCCACTACTGGCTTGCTAGGCCTAACGTAGCTTCACCATAACCCTGGCAAGGGGCCTGTTTTTGGTCCGCGAGAGGTATTTTATTTCCCTCAAACCCTCCGGACAAGTCCGGCGAGCCCCCCTATCCGCCACCTGGGACGCGCCCGATAGAGGAACAGGCAAACCCCCACGGGTTAGGGCAGGTATTAGTGTGTAAATATCTTGATGGCTTGAAGGAGGAAAGTGATGTGGTAAGGTTGCTACTTAGGCACTTTCCCTATAGGATCAAGGAGGCTGCTTGTATCCAGAATGTAAAGACTATATCACAAGTAGAAAATTTGTTAAGCACATTTGATGCACTAGGGAGAGGGGGTTATGAGGACAATTTCAATCGGAACCAGGGTAATAATAATAATAATAGACCTAATGAAGCCAGGCATCAAGAAGTTCAAGGGAACGGTGGCGAAGGGGCCAACGCTCAAAATAGAAATAATAATAATCAGCTAAATCAGAACAGAGGAAATGACTATGGTAATCAGTATCAAGGGAGGAATAATGATTTCAGGGGAAATCAAGGGAGGAACAATGATTACAGGGGAAATCAAGGGAGGAACAATGATTTCAGGGGAAATCAAGGGAGAAATTATAATGACAATAATTACAACCAGAATAGGGGTCAAGGAAGAGGACAGCCTAGTGGTAGTAATATACAGCCAAACAATGACAACATAGCCCAGAACAACCAGACCAGTTCAGTAGTTAGTAGTACTACGGCCAGCTGTAGCGGTTCTTTAAACGCGAACCAGGCTGCGAAGTAAGGTCAGAATCTCAGTCTATAACATGCCCTGTCCATACAATTATACAGGAACCCTATGACCTAAATGTAAGAAATGAATTATTACATGAACTAAATGATGAAGGTATTATTCAGGAAGTGGTTAGTAAGAGCCCCATAGTTAAATTTAACGTGTCCGAGGCGTACACAGATGTTTTAATTGATAGTGGTTGTATGAAGAGTTGCATAAGAAGTGCATTTTATGATAAAATGAAAGGAACTGGAGTAAATTTTGAGGAGATGCCAATTAAAAGCACCTTTGTTATCACAGCTGTTGGGAAGAGGTCTAAAGTAATTTCTAAGCAAGTTTTAGTAGACATTAAAATTAATAATCATGTAGAGAAGCAGATTTGTCTTGTAATTCCAAATTTAGTATTCAGTGTTAACTTGGGATCAGAGTGGCTAAGTAGAGTGTCTGGTAACTTATGTTATGATGTAGGGAGTTTGAAATTTAAATGGGGAGATTCTGAAGTAGAAGTAGCGTTCAATGACCATATTCAGAGGAGTAGTATTGTAGGTGTGATTTGTACTTTAAATGAGATATCGCCAGCCGTAGAGCGGGGTTCTCCATGTTTTGTGGGCAGTGTGATTACGAACGGAAGTCTAGAGGACTCGTTACGTGAGGCTGCATTTCAGGGTAATATAGAGGTGGAACAATGTGTTCGGCTCTATGATGTGTTATTGTGTAATAGGAGAGTTTTTGAGGATCGCATTGGTATGGCCAATTGCTATACACATTCATTGAACGTTATTGATAGGTCAGTATTCACAGGACATAGATATCCTGTACCTTTCGCTTATCAGAGTGCAGTTGAGGCACAAATTAACCAGATGCTTGAAGATGGGATTATTGAGCACTCGAACAGTCCATATGTTAATTCTTTGATAACGGTACCCAAGACCGACGGCACTGTTCGTATTTGTTTAGACGCTCGTTTGGTTAACAGTAGAATTAGTTCAGATCAGCTGAAATCTATGTCAATAGAGGAATTTATGCAAACATTTGAGGGGAAGAAGTATTTCACTTGTGTAGATTTGAGTTCCAGTTTTTGGCAAGTGCCACTTATGTACGAAGATAGACCATTTACAGCTTTTAGTCATAAATATAACCTTTATCAATTTTGTAGAACACCTTATGGGTTAAAGAGTAGTTCAGCAGCTTTAATTAGGGCTTTAAACATCGCATTAGGGGATGACACAGGAGAGTTTGTAACCATTTACATTGATGATATGGTAATTAGTTCACGCAGTTTTGAGGAGCATCTATGTCATTTAAATATAGTTTTTCAGAAGTTAGATCAGGCAGGGTTCACTTTGAAGCTGTCTAAGTCGTCATTCTGTCAGTCAGAAGTGACATTTTTAGGTCATAGAGTGTCGAGTAGAGGTGTGACACCAGAGGAAAGTAGGGTTAATAAGATACTTAACGCAGAGGTGCCACAGAATGTTAAACAGTTAAAAACTTACCTGGGAATTTGCAACTTTTTCAGGAGGTTCGTTCTTAAATACTCAGGGTTGGTAGAACCATTCAGGGAATTGCTTAAAAGTGGGACTCGGTGGAGATGGGAGTCCAAGCATGATCAGGCTTTTAGAGCGCTGAAGGAAGGTTTTGAGAAAGCTGTAGTGCTGAAATATCCGTTAAAAGATAAGGAATATGTGGTTATGACAGATGCTTCACATATAGGCATTGCTGGAGTATTATGTCAGAAAGATGATGAGGGTAATCTGTGCATTGTATCTTTAGCCTCGCGAGGACTGACAGCAGCGGAGAAAAGATACACGATTACTGAGTTAGAGCTTTTAGGTATTGTTTTCAGTTTAGGGAAATTTAGAATGTATTTAGTAGGGGGGAAATTTGAGATCCACTCAGATCACCATGCATTACTGTATATGAGGACTTGTAAACTCAGTTCTAACAGAGTTAGTAGGTGGATTCTTGCTCTGCAGGAATACGAATTCACAGTAAAATATATTAAAGGTAAAGATAACATTCTTGCAGACATGCTATCGAGGGACACTAATTTATGTAGGGATTATCCTGTGGTTAAAGCAGAGGACGGTATTTTAATATGTGCATGTGTGGACAGTAGCAACAGGGCATCGTTACAGACACTGAGAAATATGCTAGTGGAGCAACGTGATGACGTTAAGTTAAAGGAGCCACTGGCTAGGTTGGAAATAGGTGAAGAAGAGTATGTGAAAGTAGGACGGTTCACGTACAAGATGCAGGATGGGCTTCTTGCAAGGAAATGTAGGAATAATCGGTGGGCAATATGTGTTCCTGCCACTTTGCGGGAGGAGCTAATTTGGTTCATTCATAGGGAATTAGGACACTTTGGTGCTGCCAAGGTCTTCTATGAAATTGGTCGTGACTTTATTTGGAGTAAAATGGGAAGGGACGTTAGGAGGATTTTAGCTAAGTGTGACACCTGTCAAAGGAGTAAATATCCAGTTAAATATTTAGTGGGGGAGAGATCTGCAGTTCTCACCAGTAGTCCCGGTGAACTACTGTGTGTGGATTTATTTGGCCCGATCGTTAAAGGACAGTACGGCTACGAGTACATTTTTATAGTTATTGACGCTTTTAGTAAGTATGTCAAGCTATATCCGCTAAGGAAAGCCACGGGACTAGCGTGTAGCCGTCTGATCATTAATAAGTATGTACCTGAGTTTGGCATTCCTCTCAGGATACTATCTGACAGTGGACCACAGTTTACTGCAAAGAAATGGAGAACCAGTATGCAGGAAGCTGGTATAACACACGTTCATTCCTCTGTAAGGTACCCTCAGGGTAATTCTACAGAGCGTCCATTAAGGGAAGTGGCTCGTCTTTTTCGGACTCTAGTGCATGACAAGCATGCGGCCTGGGTTGGACATCTTCCCAAGGTCGAGACTTGGCTGAATTCTGTCCAGCATGAGAGCACGAAATTGACGCCATACGAAGTTCACTTCGGAAAAAGACCACAAAATGAACTAGCGAGGGTGTTGGGATTAAATGAGGGTAAGCAACCGGGGATGGATTACATTGTCCAGTTGGCGAAACAGAATTTATCTAAGTCAGCACAAAAGAGAATTCGCCAACAAAAAGAAACTAAATTTGACCTATTCGAGCCGGGAGACAGAGTCTTACTTAGAGTGCCGAAACAGTCAAATAAGCTAGAGAAAGTCATGAACAAGTTCTTTTATCTCTACGAGGGCCCATTTATAGTTTCCAAACGTATTGGCAAAACAGCATATGTGCTGGAGAATAGTGAGGGAAACAGATTATACGGGACGTATAATATACATAGTCTACGAAAATATGTGTCATAAAGTGAGTGTGTTTAGCTGGCAAGCCAGCCTATCAAATGAGTAAGTGTGGTATTTGGTGCGTGGGAGGATCTGGTCTTAAGGCAGGCGTATCAGAAGTCACACAGGGGGGTAGTATGTAAGTAAATGAGAGTTTTTAAGGTACAGGGAAATATGACGGGATTGTCGGATGCTGTTGAGCACTAAATTGTCTCGATGCACCAAGGCCATTTTGGCAGCGCTGATGGGTTCCCATTTATCTCCAAGAGATGGGGGAGCGCTTGTATAGGGCTTGTTAGCTTAAGGCGTCCACGAGATAAAAGATGGGCCATCAGAATGCGAGACAGTCCTTCATGAAACTCATACATATCAGCACACGTGATTTCTGTTTACGGCCTCGCCATGTAAGATTTGTAAGTGTGTAATTTAAGATAATTTGTACAATGGTATTATTTGTGTGAGGAGAAATGGTCTGTGTTGAGAACTAGTACTAAGTAGAATATGGTCTACGGGAACTTAACAAGACAGGGCGATTACGGCACAGAAATATTTGGTGTTATATGTAATGCGCATTTACTGTTTTTTTTTTCAGAAGTCAATATTAATTTAATCTACTTTGAAGAGAGATTAAGTATTATGGTCACGAGGCGCTGCCACAATAGTGTGATCGTGTGCTCAGTGATAAGTGGAATTAAATGTCACCATAAGGAGGGGACCTCCAGTGAAATTAGGAAGTTCTATGGTGATATAAATATATCAGAACACCTTCAATGCGTGTGATATGACATCATAAATACATAGTGCTCACACATTAATTATGTCTATTTCTCCAACATAGAGAAATTTGAGAGGCGGAAATATCCGTGGAACACTATTCCATATGTAAAACATTGGACTGGTTGCAAAGTGCAATCCATAGTGACAACAAACTTTGACGCAAAGTGCGTGAAGAAAAATTATGAGTGTATATATCTGTAATTTAGGGTGATTTCATTTATGTAATATGTATTTTGGATGGGGATTATTAACGTGTCTGGGATAATCGGATAATGGACCGTCGTCACGGTAAATCATCCGATGATCCGAGGCGAATATGTAACGTGTTTTTCGAGGGGTTTTATGCAACTGGCATAAGTCAGTAGGAAGCTATTCTATATTTATTTACGCGGCAAATTGTTCAGCCAAGAGAATTTTTCATTTTAATTTATTATTATTATTATTAATTTATTATAATTATTATTTAGGTATTTTCGGAGCATTTTATAAAAATTATTAGCATTCAGATAGGTTTTCTATGTCTTAGAAAACGCTATCCAGCAAATTATTACGAACGACGATATCATAGAAAATTATCTGATTACGGAATTTTACGGAGTTTTCGTCAGTTAGGGTATATCGAGAGACGTGACTCACTGGGATTTCAAGTACACGCTTAATCTTGTCGAGAAGCATGACGCAATCTTGGGTCGCAAGGTCTAGAAAAGGCGAATTGTTGGAACGGAAAACGACTTCTCCCTCTCGCGCGCCGAGTGTAAAGAAACCAGAGGAGGGGAACTAGCGGTGGGTCAACCAATCAGTGAGGACCACGCAAGCTGAAGCCGGCTGAAGAGTGGGGGGGCCAACGTGTGCATATATCGTTCGACGCGCCGTGAAACAAGGACTATCTGGGTAGAACTTGCGGAGTACGGTTGCAAGTGCGTGTCGCTCCGATGTTCAGTGGAGTTGAAGACTAACTTTTGCAAAACTTAACCAGTGCGGTTGTACGAGTGTTTGGGTCCGAGGTACGGACCATAGAATTATCTAATCTACCAGAATATCATCAAATTCCGACGGAGATGACGACGTCCAGGAGACTGTGGGAAGCTCACAGCATCAGCAAGTACGAGGGAAATGCCTTGGCAATTTCCAATGGTAAGCGCAAATGACGCAGAAATACGCAATCTCTCATTTTTCTTTGTTTTATATTTCATATTTCAGTAACTTCATAGCTTGGAAATAAGAGTAAAATCAATTTATCAGACTCCGTTTTCACGTAATTTTCTATCGGTAATATTCAAATCACAACGCTCCAATTTAAATTTTGTACTTATTATTATTATTAATTTTGCTATACTTGTTTTATATAATAAATTCATTTCTTTTACAATGCAATCTTTGCTTTCAGTAGGTAGCATTAGATATAGACCAATTCCTTCTCCTGATACAATTGTTTGTTGGGTTAATGATCAAATCATACCACGATCTGAGTGAATAGGGTCTTGAAGGTGTTCTGCCAGAGCTAGACGTTGTTAAATACAAATTTAGATTTCAACATTGCATTGAGGTCTTGGCGCCCATTAAAACAACATAGCTTAGGCAAAGGTAAACAGTTACATTTATCTCCCAACAGTGTGGGCTAGCCAAACTGCCACATTGTACGCTCAACGTTAGGGGCTAGCAAAACGTTACACTGGTCGCTCAACGTGAGGGCGAAAGAAACCATTACATTTCGCTACCAACATGGGGCATTAATAACCATTACAGCAAGGCTGTAACCTCTCACCTCTACTGTTTATTATGGACCATTTGCTGAAGGGCGTTAACTGACTGGGCGGGACTCAATTAGGTGGAAACCAGGTAAGTAGTCTGGCTTATGCTGAAATGTAGGGAAAATGGCATGGAAATCAGCATTTCAAAAACAGGTTACGTCTGTAGGGAAGAAATGCAAAAAATAGAATGAGAAATGAAAATCCACAGCCTGCTTCCAGTCTCCAACCGGGTCAGGAATGGAATGAATGAAGCCCCCATCTAGCGGCGAGGATATGAACTTTGCAGGCTGCCGAGGCCTGACGCACTCCTCTGGGGCAATGATTAAATGAATGACAGAGCAAAAAATAGAATGCTAGTTAGGAATTAAATTGAAGTAGGTAGACCATTTTAAGTACTTGGACTGTATATTCTCTCAGGAAGATAGTATGTTGAAAGAAATTGAGTTGAGATGCAGAAAAGCCAATGCAGTGAGTTCTTGGTTGCCATCCACAGTATTCTGCAAGAAAGAAGTTAGTAGAGCAATGAAACTATCTCTATATCGCTCAGTATTTAGACTGACCTTGCTGGATGGAAGTGACAGCTCATGCATAAGCTAGAGGTAACTGATATGAGAGTAGCACGAATGATTGCTAGGACAAATGTGAGCATTGGCAGGAAGGTACTCATAATTAAGAGATAAAGACTAAGCTAGAAATGGACACGCTAAATGAAGCTGTTCGTATGAGCTGACTCAGATGGTGGGGTCATATGAAGAGAAGGGGGAGAGGATAGATTACCTAAGAGGTTAATGAGTTCAGCTGTAGAGGGTAAGAGAGGTAGTAGGTGTGGTTAGATTCAGTGTTGAATGGTGTAGAAGCAGAGAATGTCACAGTGTTAACTGCTAATAGGGGATCTTGGAGGTGACATGTCTGCAAACAGAGGCTTGCAGGCTAGACAGGATGCTGAAAGGCAAAACAGTTTCAAATTAATGTGTAGTATTGGCAAGGGCTTTAGTTTGCTGTGTGCTCCTTTCTTGATATGCTGATAATACAGGGTAATAATGTAATCTGTAAGTTTCGTCAATACCTGAGGTGACCTAAACAGTTGTTTACTTGAGGCCATTTATGTTCTCGTACCATTGGATTAAGGGATTGCATATCTTATATCCCTGCCAACGGGCTAGAAGCAATCTCACTACTGCTAACACTGGTGGCAACTAAACCACACTTCTACCTGTCTGGTATTATAATATAACATACTACTGTGGAATAGATGATTGACTTACTTGCAACTAGTGTTCCAAGGCCATGGGTTCATAGCTCGTCTTCAGCTAAGACTTATGAAAGAAAGTCCCATGATATAAAGGAACCTATTTGAACCCGTACAACATTTAAAAGCCTCTTCAATGGCATTTGTCAAAATCCAACCTCCAAACTATAATAAAGAAAAAGTAATTTTCTGTCACATACTACGATTACCAGGGACCAGGATACTCAGACAGCTATTCCAATACTTTTGGAAAAGTAAAACCAAAAATCATTGGTTCAAAGAAGTCCTAGATGATCTAGATCAGGGCCATCCAGTCATTGTGCTCTGAGAGCGTGGCCGCGCTCGGGGAGCACTGGGCAATCAGACTAGCACTCCTCCCCCTACCACCACTACACTGTGGCAGCGAGGAGGCATGAGACAGACGGGCGCTGACTGAATATGTACGTAAAGTCGTGCGACCGACGCCATTTGTGGGATTGTTGACATCATACTGATACTGCTCTTTTGCCACTAAAAAATATACCGCATATACAAATCTAATGGCACTCCGATGTATGGAATGTGCAGGAAACGAACGCAGGTGTTAAGTAAAGAACATTGTGATCTATTCCAAACTAAAATTCGAACATATTAGAGAGGAAAATTCAACAACATTTTACCAATATGAACAAATAGTACAGACCTTGAGTGAATTTGGAATTTGGAACGTACAAACAATGTGGGTGACAGGTAGACAGGCCGAAGTATCTAGGGAGATGAAGCGCTACAGGTTGGACTTACTAGGTTTGAGTGAGATGAGATGGAGTGGGTTCGGGGAGATAAGGACCCAGGAAGGGGACACGTTGTAGGCCTACTCAGGAACAGAAGGAGAACATAGAGAGGGTGTTGTTTTACTGATCACACAAAAGACAAGGAGGAGCTTGATGGAGTGGTATCCAGTCTCAAAAAGGATAATAGTAGCCCGATTTGCATCAAAAGTTAGACCAATCACAGTGGTGCAATGCTATGCAACAACAGAGACAGGAGAAGAAAGAAAAGAGCAATTTTACGGCCAGTTACATCGAACCTTGATAAAAGTGAAGAAAATGGATATAGTGGTCGTGATGGGAGACTTGAATGCGAAAGTCGGAAGTGATAATCAAGGAATAGAAAATATAATGGGGAGATATGGTATAGGTACTAGAAATGAGAATGGCGACAAACTTATTGAATTCTGTAGCAACCATAGTTTGGTGACAGGAGGTACAAGCTTTCCTCATAACAACTGCCATAAAGTGACTTGGTTGTCCGCGAACCATATAACGGAGAACCAGATTGACCATTTCACTATAAGCAAAACATGGCGAACTTCCCTGTTGGACGTGAGGAACAAGAGAGGAGCAGATGTGGGAAGTGACCATCATTTAGTGATAGCTACGCTCCTATTGAAGATAGCAAATATTAGGCACATTCATCATAAGGGGAGGATAAGGTACAACCTTGATAAATTAAAGAATAAGGAGGTGCAACAACATTTGTCACTAGAGTTGAGAAACCCATTTCAACAGCTGAGAGAGGAAGAAGAAGGAAGAACATAGAGACTACCTATATCAATACATGTGAAAAGGTTTTAGGCAAGAGAGAGAGGAAGGGAGGAATGGGTTACTTCTGAGACATGGGAAACAGTGAACAGCAGGAAGGAATATAAGAAAAGACTTAACAATGCAAGGACACAAGAATAGAAAGTACAAGCTAGAACAGATTTCAACCAACTTAACAAAATAGTGAAGAGGAGTTTTCGACTTGATAAAAGAGTATTTATCAATAATTTAGCAACACAAGCAGAGATGGCAGCACAAAACATCGATAGTAGGCCCCTATATCACATAACCAAAAAATTAACAGGAAAGTTGGGGCAGATGACCTCGTAGTTCCACCCCTTAAAACAAAAATATCTAACTAACAGGAAAGTTCTCTAGTTTTGATAAACCTGTGAAAGCCAAAGATGGGAGATTACTGTCTACACAAAAGGAAGAACTAGAAAGATGGAGAGAACATTTTCTGGAGAAGAGCAGGAATAGAGGGCTATGAGCACAGAACCGTCAAGAACAGAGATACAAAGGGCTATAAACAACTAAAGAACAGTAAGGCGGCAGGTATGGACAACATTCCATCGGAAGCCTTGAAAGTAGATATGGACACTACAGTTGAGATTTAGCTCCCATTTTTTTGAGAAGCTCTGGGAAGAAGAGAAGATTCCTACAGACTGGAAGAAAGGACTATTGATCAAGCTTCCGAAGAAAGGAGATTTATTGGAATGTGACAACTGGAGAGTGATTACTCTCATTTCAATCCCAAGTAAGGTACTCTCGCAAGTAATTCTAGAAAGGATAAAACAGAGAGTTAATTTAAGGCTGAGGAAAGTACAAGCAGGATTTAGAGAAGGCTTTTCTTGTAGAGACCGGATCAATACGCTGCGCATAATTATAGAACAATCAACGGAACTGCAATCGTCACTGTACCTACTATTCGTTATTTCGAAAAGGCGTTTGATAGTATAATGAGAGAGAAGATTTGGCAAGCCATGAAAGAGTTTGGGATTCCAAAGAAAATTATAAAGATTACTCAAGAAATGTATGAGAATTACACCTGTCAAGTTTTACATCAGGGGATGTTGTCGGAGCCCATTCCAGTAAATACAGGAGTTAAACAAGGATGTTTGCTGACTCCAATACTGTTTCTCATGGTGCTGGATCTTATCAAAAAGAAAGCAATGAATTGCCGAAGAGGTATCCAGTGGGGACTAACAGACAGGTTGGAGGATCTGGAGTTCGCAGACGACCTGTGCTTGCTAGCCAGCAGTTACAAAGATATGGAAGCAAAGCTGAATGATTTAAGAACTGAAGCATCTGAGGTGGGATTGAAGATCAATGGAAGGAAAACCAAGGAGATGCGCCATAATAATCGAAATAAGGTATCATTATTTCTCGGGAATCAAGAGATCGATCAAGTCAAACAGTTTTGCTACCTGGGAAGTATGGTCACCACTGTGGGAGGTACTATGGAGGATATAGGAAATAGAATAAATAAGGCTAAAAGAGCATTCGCAATGTTGAGACCAATCTGGAAAAAAGGGAACTTAACACCTATACCAAACTTTGCATCTTCAATTCAAATGTCAAGTCAATATTGTTAGAAATATGTAACCCAACAGGTGATCTATGGTTTAAATTAAGCACCATGAAGCGCAACGCCATTGGTGGCGGTTCTATTTACGAGAATGTTCTCGTTGATTCATTTGTCTGCTTTTGTATACACACGCCTGTATGTTACCTAGTGGTTCAGTTCGTATTAAATGTTTATCCTGAATATACGTCCAGTCTTCATTCCCCTGCCATATACGGTACTTCTACAAATATTGCTCTACGGGTGTGAAACTTGGAAGACCAACAAACAACTCATTAACAGACTCCAAATATTTGTGAATAGATGCTTGAGGAATATCCTGAGGATATGGTGGCCACAAGTTATCTCCAATGAAGAGCTATGGAGAAGAACACAGCAAACACCCATTTATATTGAGATGCGTCGTAGGAAATGGAAATGGATTGGGCATACATTACGACGAGATGGAGACAACATAGCGAAACAAACTCTGGAATGGAATCCACATGATAGTAGGCGAAGAGGCAGACCAAGTAACACCGGAGGAAGAGTGTAATAACAGAAAAAATGGAGAAAGGAGTGAAGACCTGGAACGAGATTAGGAGGATGGTGCAGAACAGAGTCTGATGGCGGAAATTCATCGATGCCCTATGCTCCACTTAGGAGATAAAGAAAATAAGTCAACTAAATCAGTAGGTCATAGTGCTCCAATGTGGGCATAAAATAAATGAGGAAAAAAAAAGTAAACTACTTGCTATCAATAAAATAAACATGATATCTTCACTATGGTTACTAAGAGGTTCCAATGAAAAAAATAACAGAAGGAAGTTGAATATACACATCCAAGGATCACATTATGCCTATTTTTAATTTGTAAAACCTTTCATTGCCATTAAGTCTACATCAAAAAAATGATGATAATCTGTAGAATTATTATTCTTGTATCAGAAGCATACATATTAAACACAGCTATATTATTTTTGCCCGCCACTTCCAATGCTTTTTCTGTTCCTTGGTGAAAATCGTCTTCTGTACAGGAGGCTGGATATAGTCGACATTGAAGCCCACTCCTATCTTGATCAGTGTAGTTTACCAAATTATTCTGTGGAATGAAGTGCAAATATAGTACAGTAATGTCACTCATATCCATTTATGTTTTATGGGTCATATACCAAGTCATCATCATCTACCTCGTTATGACAAGAGTACTGTCCGCGCATTATATCTCTGCCGGCGACGTACGTCATCACTTCCAGGAAAGGTCTATCGACTGTACTAGCCTCATTGAAGCCCACTCCTATCTTGATCAGTGTAGTTTACCAAATTATTCTGTGGAATGAAGTGCAAATATAGTACAGTAATGTCACTCATATCCATTTATGTTTTATGGGTCATATACCAAGTCATCATCATCTACCTCGTTATGACAAGAGTACTGTCCGCGCATTATATCTCTGCCGGCGACGTACGTCATCACTTCCAGGAAAGGTCTATCGACTGTACTAGCCTCAGCAAAAACATTTCTAAAATCACTATTGTATTTATAATTATTATTGACATCGCCATGATCAGTTCTCCTTAATACGTACTGGTCAAAGTCGTCGTAACAGTATTACTTCTCGCACGAGTTTTATCTGGAGTTGCAAACAAGTTCGATTCTCCTTCATCAATATCGCCCAACTCTCTCTTTATAAACAGCACCGTTCTTTTAGATACACCTTTTAGATAGCCTGTGCTTGGTTAACAGGAATATTGAAATCACCGCAAGCCGCTTCATTTTCCATGAATTTTAGCACATTAGCCACCATCTCCCTACTTTGGCTGTTCAGCTTCTTGGTTTTTACTTTAGAGATGACAGGTGCCATCTTTAACTTTACTTAAAAATGTAACTTAAAAAAATAACACCAGCTTAACACATTAAATAATAAAAAAAAAGTCAACCCCTGGCACTATCCAGCCCATGACGGGCTAAGGCCGACCAAGCGACCGCTGCCCAGCCATACGGCCTGCAGATATTGGGGTGACGCGTGATCAGCGCGTCGGGTCCCCTCGGCCGTTAATCTTGGTTTTCGTGATCAGGGCGCTGTCTCACTGTCAGACAGCTACTCAATTGTCCTCACGAGGCTGAGTGCACCCCGTTCCAACCCTCACGTCAGTTTTAAAATCCCTGACGGAGCCGGGGATCGAACCCGGGGCCTCCGGGTGAGAGGCAGGCGTGCTACCCCAACACCACGGGGCCGGCACATTAAATAATGCAAAAAAAATAATTCAACGGTACTGCCGAACTACATACACTGACAATAGTCTGGCAAGTACGAGGGCTGTTTTTTAATTAAGGGCCGTTTTTTTTATTTAAAATTAACCGAACATTTTATTTTGAGACCACATTTATTTATAGGTTTTGCATACCTTCCTCTATTTTTCTACTTAGTTGCCTTGTTTATTTTGGCACTTGTCATACCTTAAAACTAAGTTCTAAAATCCCTCTGCATAAAAGTTTGCCGCCTGCTCTGACTACCAAGAATTCACACTTGAGGAAAATCCATTGATAGAGTGGTTATCATGAATCTTCGGTCCTCGTGAATTTTCGTGTCAATTGCAGTCAACAAGTCATCTGAGATCACAGACCTGAGCGTTCATCGTCATGAACATTTTCACGGCCACTTTTGAACTCGCGTACCCATTTTCGCACTTTACCTTCCGTTATTGCATTATCACCATGCACCTCACAAAGCTGACGATGAATGTCTGTAGCCGACATGTTTCTTGCACTCAAAAAAGTATCACAGATGGTACCTCACAAGCGGCGAGCGAATCAATAATCTTGAACATTGTAAAGATGCACAGTTCAGCGTACAGGTTAGCTACACAGTTGCAACTGACGCCTGCTTGTTCGCCAAGGATGCCGGGAGGATGCATGCACGCTTGTTGCGGAGTGCGTACTGACTACGGGCTTTGAAAAAAAAACGGCCCTTACTTAGAAAATAGCCCTCGTACTAATGAAATGTGCTGACTGCATCAGGCTAAGTCGGCCGAGTATACCGTATTGTATCGTCCAGGCGCGGATTCAAGGGGGGGGTGTCACGGGGATCATGACCCCCCCAAACGGGGACCAAATTTTTTTGCAAACTCAAAAAACAAAAACACAATAATCAGACAAATAAAACTTAACGAATTTTAATTGAAAAACAGGTTTATTTTTCATTTTATACAATACTGAAAATATCTTGATTGCAATTATTATGTTCTGTTACAACTGTACATATTTACAACTTCATACCTGTTATATAAAAACGATTATTTATATAACAAAATTAACTTGTCTATTTTGTTTAGCAAACCTTGTGATTACCGAATCGATGTCTATAGTGATGTCACGATGAATGTGCAGCAATGCACGGATAGGAATTTGGGGCTTTTTACACACCAAAAAATTTTGCCCACGTCCAAACTGCAAGCTTGGTTGGCAATTTAAGCTATGACTTTCTCCTTCTGTCGGTACCAACTCGACTTGCCGAAACTGTAACGTACCTTGATACTTTTCTCGAAGCTCGATGTAAAAGTCGCAAAACACGCCGTTGCAATTTGTACGAATATTTTTGGTGCACTAAACGCATCAAATTTCTATCCATGTAGCTTGCAAAAAAATTGGTCTGGTTTTGTACTTTTGGTTATTTTGTGATTGCGTTTGTTGTTAGTGATACCATTTTTCTGAACAATTTCGATTCTGTGACCCCTCCCTAAAGCCAAACTCTAGATCCGCGCCTGGTATCGTCAAAACTCCCGAGCCCCAACATGAGGGATAATGTCACGTAAATAGGAGTAGAGAAATTGACAGGTCGATGACACTTCATATTCTTAGAAATACAACGGTCGTCAGAGGCAGAGATATAATGCACGGACAGTACTGAAGTTAATGAACAATTTAATAATTTGTAAATACATTTAAATTATAAGTAATTATAAGTGTTGATCATGAAGTTGAAGTTTGTAGTTTTACGTGACCGTTAATCTTGCGATCATGAGCCACAAGGCCCTCTTTTTAGGCCCTCTTTTTACGTTGAATCCGAACCACAACACATGGCATTTAAACTTTGAAAATCTCACGTGCATTGACTGGGAATCGAACCCGGTTCGCCAAGGTGAAAGGCCAAGAGCTTGACCACTGCGTCACCACGCTTCTTCCCCCCCCCCCCTCCCCCCCCATCCCCTCCTACATGGAGTATTCTCCTGAAAAAAGAAAAAAAGACATTTCAAGGAGACTAACTGTGGGATTTGAACCCTTCTACCTTGCACATTAACGAGCCATCAGTCCAGGTCAATAATAATATCTAGAATAGTAACACTGTATATTGTTTTTTGAATGGAAGAAAGCATATTTTATTGAAAGTATTTTAAAATATTATTTTGTATCTAAAATACATTTTGGGAGTATTTTGCCTATCTCTGACTATACTACCGGTATGTTAGTAGCCTGCAGTGGGCTTTTTATTCCAGAATTGGATTTCCACGCTAAGTTTGACTGCGATATAATGACAACGGTTCAATGATTGTTACCTGTTTGAAGCAAAGTAGGATACATTTTCTTATTGTTTATTTAGGATAAATGAATACATCCACCCTCTCGTTGGGCCTGGTGTGGTAGCTATGTAGAGATAAAACGGTTAGCTCAGGAGAGGACGCCATGGAGATCTGCATCTAACCAGTCAAAAGACTGAAGACACACACAGCACGTGGTAGTGTAGTAGTCATTATGCTGAGGGTTAGGAAAGAGGTGGATCCGGGCTTACGTTAGGAAGCATTCTGGCATGCGCCTGGAGTAGATGTGGGAAACCACTGAAAACCACTTCCAGGATGACTGAGGTGGGAATCAAACCATCCTTTCTTCAGTTTTGCCTCTCGAGGCTGAGTGTTCCAGCCCTGATACCAGAATTAAAATTTCTTGACAGGGCCGGGAATCATACCCAGACCTCCAGAGCGACAGTCAATAATGCTAGCTGCTACAAGTAGGGCGGTAAAAATCTACAGCAAAGTTGTACGATGTCGGATCGTGAAAGATCTCTCGTATTACATTTGGTGATTAGGGTCTAAAATTAATTAAATCTCAGTCACATGTAGCTCAGTAGAATTCAGGTTTTCACTACCAGATGGCAGTGTTAAACAGAACGTTGACATTGGAGTTTAGAACGCCTCAATGGATTCAAGTCAAAAGGTCTACAGCAGGTAGCTGAGACCATAGGATAATGATGATTATTATTAGGAGGAGTAGTAGTAGTAGTAGTTGTCCTTGTATGAGTAATCCGCAGCGTTTCATTGAACTCCATTACCAGAAGGAGGAGCTGGATGTTCAGAGATCGAAAGTTTTAATCCCGCCACTAACAGAGGCATAAAAGCACAATGAAGTGGAAGGAATGCCGTGCTTAGCTGTGGTCCCCCGGTCACCAACCCACGCCCTACTATTTTTTAGCCCTTGGGAGAGATACAAGAGATATGAATGTGGGAGATGTGTAGGAAGTTTGTTAGGATATGGATCTTTTAAAGACGCGAGCATACTGAAATACCTTGACCGTAAATAGTAATAAGATTCAGGTGAGCTTAGGGCTTTTCACGATAATATGGTATGATTAACGGTAGAATAACTATTCTCCCAAAGAGTGAGTCAGTCCTGACCGGCCTGGCCTATAAAAATAGCAATATTCAGTCCGAGCTGCAGCTGAGACAATTCAGCGGCCCTACGCTGCAATAAACAGAACACTGGTAGTGGCCTACTCTTTATCTCTGCTATAATACAGTACATCTCAATGTAGAAACAACCAATTGGGATGGCAGTTTATAGAAATTCTACTTTGGGGAATGCCAAGATCGTTATGTGTAGTGTTTGTCCAATAGCATATGTTATTCTTGTAAAGTTTTGTAGTGTGTGTGTATTTGTAACTGAGGCTAGGAGTTAGGAATCATCCTGACATTTCCATGGAGTAGAAGTGGGGAAACAATGGAAAATCACTTCTAGGATATCTGAGATGGGAACGGAACCAATCTTCTCTCGGTTTTGCCTATCAAGGTGGAGTGTATTTCGTTCTAGTCCTCAAACCACCGGTTTGAGGCCTGCTTAATAGACTTGGTGTTTGTCTTGTTCTTATTATGTAAGATTGTTTTTGTACGACCTTTATCATAATACCAATAGAAAATTGAGGCTGGCTGCGTAGCTCTGTAAGACCTGATAGCTAAATTACTGATATCGCGTCAGGAGATGGCAGTCCAACACGCTGTGACGGGCCTCATATTCCAAACTTAAATATATCGGCTTCGCGCATGCCAATCGCTGTTATTGCAGCACACGACACGCAGCCAGTGAAAGAAGGAATGTGCTGAGCGAGTGAAACGAGTAGTGACTAACTTAATGTTTTTGGAATGCGCGATACACAGTGAGCGGGAAGACATCTGCAGTTCAAACCCAACTGCCAACTCCTGGCGCAATATCAGTACTGTATCTCTATAGAAATGAATGTTACCTGATAGTATATTAGGTATCCATAGGCTACAAAAGAATGTTTGTTTGTCCATCTTTTATCCGTTCATATACCATTCATCCCATTGTGATGAAGCTTTAGTGAGTTGTTGTGCACACTCCCATGACGGTTTCTGAATAAGGAAATCCACTCTACAATAGATGGCGCATGAGTCGTTTCAACAAATGATCTTTTCTGAATTGCGCGCACACCCAAGAAGTAAATCCATTTCATAATAAGTAGCAAGCGAATTATTTTAACAAATGAGTGTAGGCTATTTCATACAGTTTAGCGGCAGTTTCTGTGTTTTCGTTGTATGATTTTCTCAATGCGTTCCAATACCATTCCTCCGATTGCGATGATACTTTGGTGAATTGTTATGCTCATGCCCACAAAGCTTTCTGAGTAAGTAAATCCATTTTTCAATTGGTGATGCACGAGTCGTTTCAACAAGTGAGTGTTGCTGCGCAAATTATTCCAACAAATTAAATTTGGTGAGTTGTGCGCAAGCACGTGAAGTCTTCTGTATAAGCTGGGCCCGGACAATTTTGTGCTTAACTTTTCATAAATATGTATTTATATGCTTAGTGGAAAATATATGATAGGGGTATCCAAAATATGTTTGTAAATTTGTCATATTTATGTCCCCCAGTTACTCAAAATAGTTGAACGTACAGCTGCTTGAATAATCCAGTCGACAGTACAAATATTCCCACTTAACAGTGTACTGTGTCAGAGTAATAGTTCTTACGCAGTGTTGACTCGTCAGGGAGAGGAAGTTCGACGTAGGCCTACATTTCTAACGTACCATGTAGTACTGGATGCTGCAATTTATTTAGTGGTATATCAGCCGCAAGAAATGCATGACAAATATCTTGTTAGAACTGGCTGTTTGCTGGACCATGTCTCACATCTCGCAGTTTGGGAAGCAAACGTTGTGTCGCTTCTTTAACGATGCACATTTCACGTTTTGCTGTGTAAATTGCAAACGCATGTCTGCCGCTACAGGTTCCTCACAAATGTTACAAAATAATACAGTTCTGTCAGTCCCATCAAGGGCCTAGGCCTACCAAGCGACGAGCCATTTGGCCTCAGATATTGGGGTGATGCATGATCAGCGCATCGGGTACCCTCGGCCGTTAATCCTGGTTTTCGTGACCGGGGTGCTGCCTCACTGTCAGACAGCTACTCAATTGTCCTCACGAGGCTGAGTGCACCCCGTTCCAACCTTAACGTCATTTCTGAAATGCCTGACGGAGTCGGCAATTGCGCGCTACCCCAACAACACGGGACCGGCCTAATTTAATTTTATTGTTACATACCGAATTTGATCATAATGACATTTTGTTTTTACATATTTTTGCCTTTTTAAATGTAAAAAAATACATATTCTGTCTCTTTATTTTACATATTTGATCATAATGAGATTTTCTTCTTCTTCTTCTGTTTCTATGGCCTCATTGGACCACTTCAGTCAATCATTTCTTGGTCCTCTTCTTCAGTAATTCCTTTCCGAGTTGCCCAGTAGCTTTTCATTCACTCTGAACTTCTCAGGCGTTCCTCATCTGTAAATACCCTTTTTATTGTATTAGGTTTGTCTATTTTTGCCTGAAATCTAATTTTTATATCTTTCAGGTTTTTTTTTAAATGTTTGTTTTGTTTTGCAAGTCATACAAGGTTATTTCTAATTATTTTATATCTTCTCTAATTTCCTTAATCCACCCTACTTGTTGTTCCATATTCCAAAGTTTCACTACAATTTTTCTAGATAATCTGGTTTTCGGCTCATAATGAGACCAAAAAAAGAAATCCGTTTCTTCCGTATAGTATCTGTATATCACTTCATTTGGTACTATCTGCCACTGTACATCTTCCTGATATTTTTTATTTATGCATGTTCTAGCTATTCTTCTTTCTACTTTTAAAATTTTGTTGATTCTGTTTTTCTGAGTAACTTTAAAAAGAGTTTCACTTCCATAGGTCACTTCTGGTTGAACCACCGTCTTGTAATGTTTTAATTTTGTTGCGATTGATAGACATATTTTTTTATATGTAGACCATGTTAATTTTTGGGCTTTTATCATTTTATTAGTTCTTTCTAGCCATGCAGGTTTCTCATTCAAGTTGTAAGTTATAATTTCTCCTACGTATTTAAATTCCTTCACTATTCTAACTTTCTTGTTATTTACTGTTATGTGATTGATTACAAGTGGATTTGCTACCATTATCTCAGTCTTTTCAAATGATATCTGAAGTCCAATTTTTTGTGCTATATTTTGTAGGCTTATTATTTGATTCCGGAGGAGTGTGAGAAGCATGTTATGGAGCAAGGACGTCCCTCAGAACAGCAAAAAGATCATATATCGGACGTACTATGTCCCTATCCTGATGTATGCCTCGGAGACCTGGGTTATGAAAGGAAGGGAGAAGAGCAAAATACAGGCCAGTGAGATGAGGTTCTTGAGAAGCAGTATTGGAGCTACAAAGATGGACAGAATAAGAAATGAGAGGACCTGAGAATTAATGAAGGAGGAACCATTACAGGATGGTAAGGTGAGTTGGGGTAAGTGCATACCCAAAAAATGCAAGTGCAACTTTGAATTTTAAATGCATCTAAACTAGTTGCAATACCAAAACAAGACTTTTCTGCATATTGACTGGTTAATTGTGTGTGACTGATGCATCTTGAATGTTTGCTTCGAGAATGTATATTCCATTAGGAAATTAAATATCACTATAATGTCCAGGGTACGCACTTGCCCCATGATATGGGGCAAGTGCAACTCTAGCCTATATTCTTCCATTAAATGTTTTACACATAATCGCGGGACAAGTTCGTGTTCTCTACTTATTAAGCTATTAGATGCATATTTCAGAATTTATAAAGTTATGTTTTCTATTAAATTCTTCACCTTAGAATGTTGGGGTGTGTAAGATGCAAAATTACAGCCATTGGAAAACATCACAAGAATATGCCAATGCATATTGTAAATTATGTACCTCATTTGCCATCGAGGTTGACACCTCATTGCAAATAAAATGATTTTGATATAAAAATTAAAGACAAAAACTGGCGTTTACTTACATTTTATTAGTAGGTACGTTGCTTAGGGTTCAACGCAATTTATTAACGTAACAGTAACTAAAAACAAATTGTAAAATCAAGTTAAGTTATACCAAATAAGTACAAGGAAAATAAATGTCGACAGAAGATACACTGTATCAAGGCATATTAAAAATTGTTTATCAAATTTTTAAAATAAAGAAACGAAAATTAAACATTGTCACTAACAGTAGATATTCATTTAAATAACCTCATGATGTGTTTAAATCTCCTTGTTAATAAATCAAAAGTAAGTTTCATTCGTGGTCCATCATAAAAAATCGTCAAATTAAGTTTCACTATTACCCATTCACTGAATGTTGTTCTGAGTAAAGGAATTGGGAAACAACAGTTTTCCCCTGCAGTCTACAGATGGCGGAGGGATAATAGACACTATTTCGTCTTCTAAAATATCACTGATATCTTCATTGTCTGGATACAACAGAGAAACATGCATTTTTCCTGACTCAGTAGTAGCAAGTTGCTCTCGCTAAGCGGAGCTTGACCTCCACTTGATGTCGCAGGGCTATTATCGTCTGACTTCGGGTCAAATGAAACAACACGCCATTTTCACTGTTGTTTTCCCATACCGTGTGACAGAAGACTATTTTAATGCATCAAAGACAGGTTGCCAAATGCCAAATTTTATAACAAGAATTTGTTAAAAGATGTAGCCTTTGCCGTCCAACCCATCTTCAACAACACCAATAGAAATGTTAAAACAGTACAAGATATCCTGCAAGTTCCTACAGTACGCCAGTCATAGACATCAAAATATGTGCCCAGTGTTTTACAGTGTCAAATGACATTTTACATAGATATAGAACAAGTACAAAAACATGTACCTGAAGCCCGAAAACTATACTTGCTATTTTTAGATTTTTAGACTCTCAGATATTGTTTACAGTGTTTTTAACTTTTTATTATGTATGTGCATTTTGTGTCATCGATGTTTTTTGTGCTCTGATGGGCTTCATAGATAAGTTTGTGGGCTGAAGAAGGGTCCAAAAGAAATAGGACTTGAAACATTTACCCTTGAAATGTTTTAACAAATTATAGTATTGAATAGGCGGAAAATTGAAAGTTTTATTCTTCATGATTACTGTCAATACGGAACCTGAAATGAATAATATTTCTAATAATCCCCAAGAGATGTCAGAACGAGTTTCAAACGGACAAATATATCATGGACCAGTGATGCTCTTGCCCCGAAAATGCTCTTGCCCCAACTCACCTTATAGAGAAATCTAGACTTAGATGGTATGGACATGTAAAACGAATGGAGGAGAAGAGGATACCCAGGAGGATACACGAGGCGGAGTGGGAAGGAAAGAGACCGAGAGGAAGACCGAGAGACAGGTGGCTGAAGCGGGTGGAAGAAAGCGTGAAGAAGAGAGGAGAAGACTGGACAAGGGTGGAGGCTGAGAGATGGTGGGAAGACAGAAGATGTTGGAGAGGCTTGTGTTCCAAACAGACCCGGCCAGTGGCTGGAAACTGTGCAAGATGATGATGATCGTTCCACCATTGGTGTTTCTTCCTTGGATTTATTGGGGCTACTTGTTCAGCTATTTGTTTCAATTGGGGAACTATTTCCTCTAGATCATCTGTTATTTTAATATATTTAGTTTGTTTGTTGTATCCCTTATTATTTATTAATTTATGAGGGTCGTATGTTCTCCTTCTTTTGAGGTGAGTTTATTTCTTTGTCAACGGGGTGAATTTAATTTTAATCTTTATCATGTAATGATCCGATCCAGTATCGGTTCCTCTCAGAACTTTCACATTGTAGATCTCCCTGTGATAGTTCTTATCCATACAAACATGATCTAGTTGCCATTCACCTTTTTTCCAATCTGGTTGTTTCCAAGTTTTGGTCTTCTCTTGAAGTAAGTCGATTTGGAGATCATATCATGGTTCCTGCAAAATTCCACCAGTCTTATGTCATTCCTCTGTTTGTTCTTCTCTGTGCTGGCCATTTTCCTATTATGCCTCTATATCTTTTTTCCCTTCCTAACTGGGCATTAAAGTCTCCAATTAAAATTTTGGTGTGACTTTTATTTATGTTTGTTGCTGTCTGATCCAAAAGCTCCCAAAATCCCTCCACATCATCTTTGTGTTCTTTCTTATTATTTTTATAATTAGTTGGGGCATGGGCATTTAGTATGGTATATGTTCTATTTGCAGCTTTTAGAGTTAGTGTCGAGAGCCTAGGGGATAATGCTTTAAATTCTATGATGGACTCAATTATTTTGAGATTGACTACAAATCCTGTTTCGAATTGTGGACATTGCTTCATTACTCTTTTTCCTGGTATTCCCTTGTAAATTCTGTACCCTTGTGATTCTATTGGTTCCTGATCGGTGTTTCTCATTTCTTGAAGCCCAGTTATTAGAATCCCTCTGCGATCCATTTCGTCTGTCAAAATTTTGAGTTTCCCTGGCTGTATGATGGAATTTATATTGTGTGTTGCTATATAGTTTATCTGTCCTGTCTTCAGTCTAAATTTGGGGTTTCTATCTGTTTTTTCTATTTTTAGATGCTCCGACTCATCTAGGGTATCTTTCAGGTGACTGCCCACCGTATCCGAATGCAGACTGCCTTGGCAATTGCAAGGCGGTGGAATATTCCTTAAACGATTTCCTTCCATGTTTGACTTTCAAAGGTATGGAGGAAGCTCCGAGTTACAACTGCGGTTGTTAACCGTAGAGGTTGTTGTGTGTTTGGTCCATGAGAGCTATTTTATTTTGTTCAAGTCCGCCGGCAAGATGGTGAGGAGCCCCGTATCCGTCACCTGGGACGCGCCACGCCGGAGTATCACCTCACCGCCTACTACGACACATATTTTTACTTTTTTTTAATGAAAAATTACATTTCTGTCTCTTACTGTAAAAAATGGGCTGTTTGCCATTTCTTGATGAATGCAGTACATTTGCATTTGTCTGTTGGCACAGGCTAGAGTAAAATGTGACTTTTCACCAATGTCTCAGTCTCATGGCTGTGATTATACGGAAGCTACTGAGGTATGGGTGGTGCTTAGTAATGACATTCAGGGCACAGTTGGTGCCTGTGAATGCTGTGAAAGGTTCTATTCATAGGGTTAGTACTGCTGTTCTAACTCAGTGAGGAAAGTAATGACAAACTACCTCACTCCTCTTCTTGCCTAGAATGCCTCAGTATAGTGCTGCCTTGAGTTTTTGTGGGTATCTACCCACATAACCTAACGGCGGTACTTTTTGAGGATCTAACCAGCCTTCGGGCTGACTACCTAACAGACAGACTGTAAAAAATACATTAATTAAGGAATCGATTATTAACAGCTGTACAAAACTATAGATAGGTCGATAGTTTCCTATCGATTGTTGCAAATTCGGAGATTAATAAAATATAATAGTGCAACTAGTTATTTATTGACTTAAGGTTTTAATTTACTCAATATTTTAAACTTCTTCAATAAGGACAAGGGCAGCCATGGTCATATTATTGGCTTTTCATAATAATAGTATCAATGAGAATGAAACACGTACTCCAGAGTGTGCATGATCGCTTTTATAAGATATCGATTATTACCATATTCCCTGCTATTCATTATTCTTTGTAGCTATTGGTTAGGCGTTCCAACTTGGCGGTACTCTGGTTAATTTGCATTTGCTGTTGCCATCAGCTGTTAATATTAATGGTATAAAGGTGATATTTCGCAGGATTGTTCATTAACAAGGTAAGAATTCTTTCTAATATATATTATTTGAATAATAGAACCAACTTGTACTTCAGTGTGATGTAAAAAATGCTAGTAATGTGGTTGTTCAGTCCTTATTAGATACTGTAGTTTACTAGAATATTATGGGGCAAGCAAAAACAATATATAGTAGCCTGTTTCTTTTTGCTCAACTGCAGTGCATTTTCTAGTCTATCACAGTTATTCAGCAGTGCCATCTGATACGTGCTGTATAATGTACCCACTTTGATTGAAGGTACCGGTAAGTTATTTTACATTTTTTTTGTAGGTTATGTAAGAGCCCTAGTGGCAAATTGTTAGATTCACAACTAGAAGGACTGGGTTTGATTTTTGCCAATGGTGGAGATTTTTAAACTACCCTTCACTAACAGGTAAACCCTGGTCAACTCAGCCAGTTGTAAAATAATGAGTAGCCTGAGGGATTTCCTCGGAGCTTAGCCTCCAATAATAAAAAGCCTGGCCAATAGCCTCTGGGAGCTGTCCGCCCTGCAGATGCTATGTTTGCCGCTAGAGGCGCTGAATACCTCCCTATATGATCAGTTCAGTTGGCAGTATTTATACGCATTGTGTACGCACGACTCGGGTTATGTTACTGAAATAAGGTTATTGTATTATGGTGGTATACTGTCGCGTGCCGTTTAGTAAACAAGGCTATAGAAATAATGTTACTGGAACTAGTTTTCATGAATTTCTTTTTCGAGAGCCAACTAGGAAATTATGGATTAAAGCAATAAGCAGACAAAGTATGTAGCCTATGCTGACCATGCGACTGAAAATTAGGTGATCTTGTATTATTGCTCCAGTTCTGATGATGATAATCTCCTGACCACCTTGTCAAGTAGTGGCTAGCATTCTTGGCTGTCGCCCCCAGAGATCCATGTTCGAATCCAGGCTCTGCCAATAAATTTCATTCTGGTCTGAGGGCTGGAACGGGGTACACTCAGCTACATGAGGTAAAACTTAGAAGAGGTGGGTTAGATTCCCATCTTATCCTTCCTGGACAGGTTTTCCGTAGTTTCCCACTTCTACTCCAGGCAAATGCCGGGATAGTTCCTAACTTAAGGTCACCTTCCAAATCATCACCGGAATTACAAATGCACATGCCGCAATAACATGGGTAGCAGACACGGGGCTAAATGACCAAATTTCTATGACGAGAGCTGTAGAGTCCGCCTCGTTGCGTAGTGGCTAGCATTCTTGGCTGTCACTGCGGAGGCCCGGGGGGTTCGATTCCTGGTTCTGAGGGCTGGAATGGGGTACACTCAGTCTCATGAGGCAAACCTGAGAAGAGGTGGGTTCGATTCCTACCTCAGCTATTCTGGAAGTGGTTTTCCGTGGTTTCCCAAGTCTACTCCAGGCAAATGCCGGGATGGTACCTAATTTAAAGCCAAGGCCGCTTCCTACCCAAATTTTACCTCAATTACAAATACACACACTAATACAGACATTACAGTGAGACAGGTTATTAAACAAATTCTACACACACCTATGAACATGGGGCTACATGACCACGACGTTGCAATGCCCCTAAAGAAACAATAACAACGAGCTGAAGACCATAACCTATCTATATCATGCCAAGACATGGTGTCCACAGGCAGGAAAAGTCAGGAATTTTGTTTTTGATCAGGAAAAAGTGTGAAAATATAGCGTGAGTCAAGAAAAATGTCTAAAAGTATTAGAAAGTCAGGAATTTTATATTAACCATATTAACTCTTCAAGTTCTACTTCGGGAACTGTGACATCTGTAGAATCTTTCTGTTATAAAGATGAAGTCACAAGTGCCGAAATAAAGTGGGCCCTTAATGTCGTCCAAAATAAATTCTCTTAATTCTTGTATAAATATTTCAGAAACCTTCAGGGAAATGTTTCCTGATAGTGCAATTGCAACAAAATTTCAATTGGGGAACACGAAATGTTCATATGTCATCAATTATGGATTAGCTCCATACTTTCATAATTTCCTGCAAGATGAAATTCTTTCATGTGCTAATGTTATCTGTCTTGATGAGGCATTGAACAAAGTTAGTTAGTTATTGTTGTTTTAAGGGGTGGAACTACGAGGTCATCTGCCCCCATTGAACAAAGTTGTTCAGCGAGGTCAGATGGACCTATTTGTGCGTTAACTTGACATCAACTGCAATGAAGTTAACACCAGATATTTCAACAGCATCTTTATGGGACACGCAACAGCTCAAGACATTTTAGAGGCTTTCAACCAGGGAATCTCTCCTCTTGCTAGAAAGATGGATGGACCGAATGTTAATTTGAGTTTCATAAAAAAAGTTCAGTGGCCAAATAATAGAAGATAATGCAGATGGCAAACAACTCGTTAACCTTGGTGTTTGCGGCCTTCACGTTGTCAATGGAGCCCTACAAACAGGAATGCATTCTGTAAAGTGGGACCTTCAATTATTTTTGAGAGACATGTATTATGTATTGAACGACTGTCCTGCACACCAAACAGAGTACTTTGATTTGTGTATTATTGCATTATAATTTACTTTATTTTGTATTTTAAATGAATAAAGAGGCGAGCGTTGGGCAGCTATGGGGATGGTGGAGGCTGCAAATAAAAAATAATATTTGTTTGCTCAATAAACATTTTTTCCGATATTACGATGACTTCATGAGTCAGGAATTTTGTTGAAAAATGGTCAGGAAAAGTCAGGAAAATTGACATTGAAAATTCTGTGGACACCATGCAAGAGTCCTTGATAAAATTAGTAGTATCCGGAGTTAGTTAGGTATTGTTGTTTTAAGGGACGGAACATCGAGGTCAACTGCCCTTCGGTATCCAGAGCTCATCTCCAGTAATATCACTAATAAAACTCAAAGACAGAGGTGGTCTCCGGTATCATAAGCCAGGTTTTGTTTTGCTGGAATTGAAGTAACGGACAAAATGATATCGGTTATGTCGAGCAGTCCAGGAATAGCACAAACATTAACTAGAACACTGTTGCCACAGGTTGCTAAAAATCATATTCTATAGTGTGGAGTATGTGATCATCCTGAGTAACTGAGGAGGGTAATATTGCAGAAGTTTCTGCACCCGTCTGTCACTAACTACACCATTGACTACGTCTTGAGAAGAGAAACAAATTGTGAGAAAAAAGAATCACAATAATTAAGAAAAGTCGTTCCTTTTCATTGAAACTCGATCATGGTACACTAGTAAAAATATTCAGTGGAACCTTACGCTTGTGCATACCAGACAGTATGCGTGCTATCTAATAAGGAAAATCTGCAGTTGAAACAAACTTCTACTACTAAAAGATGAACATCTCTTATATTTTACTTCATTCTACTCAACATTGTGTATTCATGTACTGTAAATATAGTGTATAGGTACATTTTTGCTGGTTTTAGCTTGCGATAGCAATGCTATTAAGTTACATGTTAGGTGGTTACTCAGCGCTGCAGTGGTCAATACGTGCACTGCTATGAGGACAGTGTTGATGCAGAGAACGCCATGATTGGGTAGGCTTTGTGTTATTAGAGGCTAAGCTCGGAGTAAAGGCTGGTGTTCCCCATTCGTGAACTCAAGCGACTGTGCTGCCGTTATCTGATGGAAACATAATCAAACAGATGCTATAATTTTATTAATGCAGCCAATGGCCATGTATTTTTCTTTTCAGGACGGGTCAGGGAAAGGATTATGAAAGGAAATCGGCCGTGGACCTATTGAAACCATGTGATTTGAGTTGATGGGTGTGCTATTCTTTAGTTTTTTCAGTTATTTTCATAATAATTGAAGCTAAAAGATGAGTAATACAATTACTCAATTCCACTGTGCTCTTCAAATTCAACATTTGCCATATCAATGCACTACTTCCACAAAAAGAAAGCTTTTCAGATGGAATGGAGTCGATTACTTCGTGTCGCAAAACCGATTTCGAAGTATATGATCGCATGTGGCTGGCATTATACAAAGGAGAATTATTTATTAATAAATACTAATGAATTTCTTACAATAACCAGTACCCTACATTCTGCCCTGCACTACAAACTAGGCAACTTAAATGCAGGGTCGATTTGACAGCTGTTCTTCTCATGTGGCAAAAATTACATTTAGGGGTCGCTTTATCGTAGGCCTACATGTGGTTGTCTTTCTTTAACTTGCCCCATTGCTACTTCAAAACTGAGAAGCTCAGTTCTTCTAAGTTTATAATCAGGTGCCTATTAAAAAATTAAAACATCTTGAGGCTATAGTCAACTTGTACAGTCTTTGATTTATTGACTTCAACAGTATTAGGCTATATCTTCCAAATTTAAATATATGTATAGCAATATACCGACTACATGCTTATTAGATTCCTGAACAAATTATTTTTATCTCGGTAACTGGTGACCGAATTCCATTTTGAATCTGAATTGAATTTTTCTAACTACTAGTTTGTAAGCATAAATCTTCAAGTCTCATAAAATCTTGGTGTTTTTAGCACTTTCCCACACATAATTATATGTCTGGCATCTAAAATTGCCTGTCCTTCAACACGAGCCCGCCTAGAATTGCGGACAACCTTCAATACATATATGGATTTGGAATGTCATGGCTAATGACCAAATAGAGTTGCATGCAAAATAGATACACTGAATACAAGTGCATAATATTCATGACCAATGTTACTGCAGTTGTCTGTCATGATTTTTCCTTTAGGGATGTACTTTGCCATGTTTGGTTACACTACCTTTTTTCTCTTGCAGGTCTGTAATGTGCGGTGGCATTGCAATGGAAAGACAAATCTATGTTGAAATGATAATTTGATGAAATGAAGTAGGGCCTACTCTAAATGTAGGCTATGTACGAATGAGAAATGTGTAATAAATATACCACAGTATATGGACTTGATTTTGTAATTTTTTTAAATTCCAATTTCCTTATTTACATCCTGATTTCCTTGAAGTATTCAATTTAGTAAGGGCAAAATTTTGGTGTGTTTTGTATTGGCGATGGTTTTATTCATACTTATTTATTTCCTATGTTTTTTCTTAATCTATTTATAACAGTGTAGGCCTACTGTATATTAACTTGTAGGTCAATAACCTAGATGTTAGGTCTCTTAAAACAATTATCATTAACTTTTATTCCTCACAGGCAAGGGCCAAGTTGTGTAAGTTTGTTCTATAAAGCCAAAATAAATAAATGGGATTGATACTAATCATCGAAATGCTCATTCTCTGGAGGAGGGGAATAGGGAGCCGCGGAGGTGCAGGTTACGGTTCAAATTTCCCGCGCTGAAACTTTCATGTGTTTCCTATGCATGCGTAAGCGGTGCTCGTTATCGGAATTAAATTTAAACTGTTCTTACCAATATTCTTTGGTGCTGGAATATATTGTGATTTTCTATGATTATTTTCAACGTTTAAAAATGTTTGTAGAAAGCCAAGACATTTATTCTCAGAGTAGAAAATCTGCCCGGACGCACTTTCTATATAAATAAAAATTATCGTTATATAGTTAAATAGTTATATGTTCTAGGAAAAGATGTCTTGTGGTAATCTCGTCCGATACCACTAAATTTACACGACAAACTAATATCAATTTCAGTACGCTCCCGTATTAACTCGTATATACTGTATACTAGCAGAAGTACCCATTCTTCGAACGGTCATCGGTATTAATAACCAGGCGTAATCAATTGAGCTACTGTTGCAATGGTTAGAGACTTGGAACCTGTTTCTCGACAAAGAAAACTGATTAGTTAAAATATGCTCTGAAACTAAATTTACCTAACTTGTACTTCCCGACGTGAAAAAAAATTAAAACCTTGTAGACGAAACGCAATACACGTCAAATAAAACTGACCTGCACTGTTGTGTCAAGTCCCCATCCAGAGGAAGACCCCTTTAATAAATTATAAAGGCTTGTGTTGCATGAAAATTCAGGTTTTTTAGACTCCAATGGCCCAAATTCCTAAATGAAGAAAAGAAAAAAAAACCTACCGTATTTCAATTCAGGAATTTTTGAAAATAATGTTTCTGTTTGGAGATATAATAGACCTTCTGTACGACATAACGCACATTTAAGTCGTGTGAAAAAAAGAATTTTACAGTTTTAGTTGATTCCGTAATAACCTTATAGCCATTTGCAAACATTCACAGAAATTTCATAAATGGAGTGGCTTTACTTCTTGCAGAAATAGATAGAAAGTTGTATGTCACCTTTTCAGATATTGTTGTCATGGTTACTGGCTTGCATTCCTTCATTAGTTTATTAAATGAAATTAGTTTTCTGGGAATATCTCAGAAACTGATGGTTTTAGAGCCTTAAAATGTACTTTTCGGGGACCCTTTACTGCTATTTAGGGGCACTGAGTTTTGTTTCTGACACCAAGGGGACGAAAATAAGCTTTGTCTCGTCGTTGTAGGCCGTAGTATAATAATAATAATACCTTCACTCTTCAAGAAGACAAAAATAGTAGCTGTATTAAAAACATCTAAGGACCCAACAAAAGTTGAGAGTTACCGGCCAATAGCACTCCTCAGTGTCACAATGGGGGTCTGCGTTGCTTCACGTCCGTAGGTTTAACCAGCACTCTGCCCTACACGTGTCCCCTGGGTGGTGCTAAGAAAGCAACAGTAATAAGATGAGACCGAACTGTCGGAAACGACCCCTCGGTCAAGGAATATGGAGGAGAAACACACCTAGAGGCCCTTTTCAGGGCCCTCAAGTTCGTAACATTGGCCCTTCATTGAAAATATGCCAGCTTAACGTCGAAGGCATTAGCAGAGCAAAGTGTGAACACCTAGCAAAGGTTCTCAAAGAACATCAGACTCACATCATCCTGCTTCAAGAAACCCACACCGAAAATGATCTCCAACTGCAGTCCAGAGGGAAGATTCCAGGATTTAAATTAGTGTCCGCAATTAACCATGCGAAGTACGGGATTGCCACCTATGTGAGGAGCGATATCACACACTATCAAGTCTTGCCATCTTCCTCAGATAATGAAATATTTACTACCTCAATCAAAGTCTGTGATTTGACATTAATCAACGTATATAAACCTCCTGGAACTCCCTGGCCATCTCCGCCAATCCCAACTTTGCAAAATCCAAGTATAATTGCAGGGGACTTTAACAGCCATCACACACTATGGGGATACAAGGAGAACGACAGAAATGGGGAAAAGCTTACTGACTGGATGGAAACGGAAAACCTTAAACTTATCTATGATGCCAAGGATAAGGCTTCCTTCTCTTCTGCACGATGGAACAAAGAATACACCCCGGATCTCTGTTTTGTAACGCAGTCACAACACCCACTTAGCAACATACGACGCACAGTGCTCAACAAATTTCCTCACAGTCAGCACAGACTGAAACGTTTTGCTAGCCCCTAACTGTTGGGTGAGAAATGTAACTGTTTACCTTTGCCTAAGCTATGTTGTTTTAATGGGCGCCAAGACCTCAACGCAATGTTGAAATCTAAATTTGTACTTAACAACGTCTAGCTCTGGCAGAACACATTCAAGACTCTATTCACTCAGATCGTGGTATGATTTGATCATTAACCCAACAAACAATTGTATCAGGAGAAGGAATTGGTCTATATCTAATGCTACCTACTGAAAGCAAAGATTGCATTGTAAAAGAAATGAATTTATTATATAAAACAAGAATAGCAAAATTAATAATAATAATAATAAGTATAAAATTTGAATTGGAGCGTTGTGATTTGAAGATTACCGATAGAAAATTACGTGAAAACGGAGTCTGATAAATTGATTTTACTCTTATTTCCAAGCTATGAAGTTACTGAAATATGAAATATAAAACAAAGAGAAACGAGAGATTGCGTATTTCTGCGTCATTTGCGCTTACCACTGGAAATTGCTAAAGCATTTCCCTCGTACTGGATGATGCTGTGTGCTTCCCACAGTATCCTGGACGTCGCCATCTTCCTCGTTATTTGATGATATTCTGGTAGATTAGATAATTCTATGGTCCGTACTTCGGACCCAAACACTCGTATAACCACACTGGTTAAGTTTCACAAAGATAGTCGCTAACTCCACTGAACATCGGAGCGACACGCACTTGCAACCGAACTCGGCAAGTTCTACCCAGATAGTCCACGTTCCACGCCGCGCCGAACGATATATGCACACGTTGGCTCCCCACCATGGTACCGTCTTCCAGCTTACGTTGTCTCCACTGATTGGCTGAGCACGCCGTTACTTCCCCTCCTCTGGGTCATTACACTCGGCGCGCGAGAGGGAGAAGTCGATTTCCGTTCCAACAATTCACCTTTTCTTGACGATGCGACCCAAGATTGCGTCATGCTTCTCGACAGGAATCAGCTTGTACTTGAAATCCCAGTGAGTCACGTCTCTCGATATACCCTAACTGACGAAAACTCCGTAAAATTCCGTAATCACATAATTTTCTATGATATTGTCGTTCGTAATAATTTGCTTGATAGCGTTTTCTAAGACATAGAAAACCTACCTGAATGCTAATAATTTTTATAAAATGCTCCGAAAATACCTTAATAATAATTATAATAAATTAATAATAATAATAAATTAACATGAAAAATTCTCTTGGCTGAACAATTTGCCGCGTAAATAAATATAGAATGGCTTCCTACTGACTTATGCTAGTTGCATAAAAACCCCTCGAAAAACACGTTACATATTCGCCTCGGATCATCGGATGATTTACCGTGACGACGGTCCATTATCCGATTATCCCAGACACGTTAATAAACCCCATCCAAAATACATATTACATAAATGAGATCACCCTAAATTACAGATATATACACTCATAATTTTTCTTCACGCACTTTGCGTCAAAGTTTGTTGTCACTATGGATTGCACTTTGCAACCAGTCCAATGTTTTACATATAGAATAGTGTTCCACGGATATTTCCGCCTCTCAATTTTCTCTATGTTGGAGAAATAGACATAATTAATGTGTGAGCACTATGTATTTATGATGTTATATCACACGCATTGGAGGTGTTCTGATATATTTATATCACCATAGAACTTCCTAATGTCACTGGAGGTTCCTTCCTTATTGTGAAATTAATCCCATTTCTCACTGAGCACACGATCACACTATTGTGGCAGCGCCTCGTGACCATAATACTTAATCTCCCTTTTAAAGTAGATGATTAAATTAATATTGACTTCTGAAAAAAAAAACCAGTAAATGTGCATTACATATAACACCAAATATTTCTGTGCCGTAATCGCCCTGTCTTGTTAAGTTCCCGTAGACCATATTCTACTTAGTACTAGTTCTCAACACAGACCATTTCTCCTCACACAAATAATACCATTGTACAAATTATCTTAAATTACACACTTACAAATCTTACATGGCGAGGCCGTAAACAGAAATCACGTGTGCTGATATGTATGAGTTTCATGAAGGACTGTCTCGCATTCTGATGGCCCATCTTTTGCCTCGTGGACGCCTTAAGCAAAAATACCATGTACAAGCGCTCACCCATCTCTTGGAGGCAAATGGGAATTCACCAGCGCTACCAAATTCTGGCCTTGGTGTATCGAGACATTTTAGTGCTCAAGACCATCCGACAATCCCGTCATATTTCCCTGTACCTTAAAAACTCTCATTTACTTACATACTACCCCCCTGTGTGACTTCTGATACGCCTGCCTGGAAGACCAGATCTTCCACGCACCAAATACCACACTTACTCATTTGATAGGCTGGCTTCCCAGCTAAACACACTCACTTTATGACACATATTTTCGTAGACTATGTATATTATACGTCCCGTATAATCTGTTTCCCTCACTATTCTCCAGCACATATGCTGTTTTCCCAATACGTTTGGAAACTATAAATGTTTCTGCGTCACCTGCTTCCAACCTTGCAAGTGGCTCCCTTAAATGAACGTCATCACGTTGCTCTACCTAGCATATTTCTCAGTGTCTGTAACGATGCCCTGTTGCTACTGTCCACACATGCTAACCCTACTTTCCTCTGGTGTCACACCTCTACTCGACACTCTATGACCTAAAAATGTCACTTCTGACTGACAGAATGACGACTTAGACAGCTTCAAAGTGAACCCTGCCTGATCTAACTTCTGAAAAACTATATCTAAATGACGTAGATGCTCCTCAAAACTGCGTGAACTAATTACCATATCATCTATGTAAATGGTTACAAACTCTCCTGTGTCATCCCCTAATGCGATGTTTAAAGCCCTAATTAAAGCTGCTGAACTACTCTTTAACCCATAAGGTACCCTGCAAAACTGATAAAGGTTATATTTATGACTAAAAGCTGTAAATGGTCTATCTTCGTACATAAGTGGCACTTGCCAAAAACTGGAACTCAAATCTACACAAGTGAAATACTTCTTCCCCTCAAATGTTTGCATTAATTCTTCTATTGACATAGATTTCAGCTGATCTGAACTAATTCTACTGTTAACCAAACGAGCGTCTAAACAAATACGAACAGTGCCGTCGGTCTTGGGTACCGTGATCAAAGAATTAACATATGGACTGTTAGAGTGCTCAATAATCCCATCTTCAAGCATCTGGTTAATTTGTGCCTCAACTGCACTCTGATAAGCGAAAGGTACAGGATATCTATGTCCTGTGAATACTGACCTATCAATAACGTTCAATGAATGTGTATAGCAATTGGCCATACCAATGCGATCCTCAAAAACTCTCCTATTACACAATAACACATCATAGAGCCGAACACACTATTCATCCTCTATATTTCCCTGAAATGCAGCCTCACGTAACGAGTCCTCTAGACTTCCGTTCGTAATCACACTGCCCACAAAACATGGAGAACCCCGCTCTACGGCTGGCGATATCTCATTTAAAGTACAAATCACACCTACAATACTACTCCTCTGAATATGGTCATTGAACGCTACTTCTACTTCAGAATCTCCCCATTTAAATTTCAAACTCCCTGCATCATAACATAAGTTACCAGACACTCTACTTAGCCACTCTGAACCCAAGATAACACTGAATACTAAATTTGGAATTACAAGGCAAATCTGCTTCTCTACATGATTATTAATTTTAATGTCTACTAAAACTTGCTTAGAAATTACTTTAGACCTCTTCCCAACAGCTGTGATAACAAAAGTGCTTTTAATTGGCATCTCCTCAAAATTTACTCCAGTTCCTTTCATTTTATCATAAAATGCACTTCTTATGCAACTCTTCATACAACCACTATCAATTAAAACATCTGTGTACGCCTCGGACACGTTAAATTTAACTATGGGGCTCTTACTAACCACTTCCTGAATAATACCTTCATCATTTAGTTCATGTAATAATTCATTTCTTACATTTAGGTCATAGGGTTCCTGTATAATTGTATGGACAGGGCATGCTACAGACTGAGATTCTGACCTTACTTCGCAGCCTGGTTCGCGTTTAAAGAACCGCTACAGCTGGCCGTAGTACTACTAACTACTAAACTGGTCTGGTTGTTCTGGGCTGTGTTGTCATTGTTTGGCTGTATATTACTACCACTAGGCTGTCCTCTTCCTTGACCCCTATTCTGGTTGTAATTATTGTCATTATAATTTCTCCCTTGATTTCCCCTGAAATCATTGTTTCTCCCTTGATTTCCCCTGTAATCATTGTTCCTCCCTTGATTTCCCCTGAAATCATTGTTCCTTCCTTGATACTGATTATCATAGCCATTTCCTCTGTTCTGATTTAGCTGATTATTATTATTTCTATTTTGAGCGTTGGCCCCTTCGCCACCGTTCCCTTGAACTTCTTGATGCCTGGCTTCATTAGGTCTATTATTATTATTACCCTGGTTCCGATTGAAATTGTCCTCATAACCCCCTCTCCCTAGTGCATCAAATGTGCTTAACAAATTTTCTACTTGTGATATAGTCTTTACATTCTGGATACAAGCAGCCTCCTTGATCCTATAGGGAAAGTGCCTAAGTAGCAACCTCACCACATCACTTTCCTCCTTCAAGCCATCCAGATATTTACACACTAATACCTGCCCTAAAAAGTATTCGGTCATGGTGGAGCTTCCTTTAGGGTTATATTTACCACACACTACTCCCTCACGATGCTGCGACTGAATAACCTCATTCCAGAACTTTTCACAGAATTTCATTTTAAAATCATTGATATCAGTGAACTTGTCTCTGTAGACAGCAAACCAATTCCTCGTTTCCCCCACATACACTTGTTCTAAAATTTCAACTACCTGGCACCACTCAATACTACCATTTTCCAACCTCTCCCCGAATTTATTTTCTATAGTGTTCATGAACTCCATTGGGCACCCCTGTCGATTGCTGAACTTACCCAGTTCTACCTCCCTGTGTGTGCTATTCACAAAAACTGGCCTATTCTGACTATTTTCTTGCCTGATCCTAGCTTTTAATTTTAACTCTAATTCTGCGATTTTCTCCTCAGCCTTCCTCTCAATACTGTTCACTGTTAATTTAATGTTTCCTTCTGATTCTTCTACTTTATCATATAGCTTTGCTTGTTTCTCCTCAATCTTGCTAATGCTCTCTCTATTACTCTCTCTTAAATCATTTACTTCTGCAACTATTTGTGAGTGGACTTTCTCAATTCTACCCCCCAGCTGTTCCTTAACCTCTTTAGTAGCTACCTGAATTTTGTCAATTTCTCCCCCCAATTGCTTTTTGACCTGCTGTGTTTCCAGTTGCACTAGTTCTTTTAAATTTTCAGCCTGTGTACTGATTCTAATTTCCAACTCCTCCTGTACTTTTCCTAATTTTCTGTCTACATCTGCAATAATCTCTTTAGCCTTTGCTTCCATCACCCCCTGATTTCACCTCTAATCAGTTCGAATTTGTCACTCATTTCCCTACTGTTTTGTTCTAATTTAGCATTTAAAGTTTCAGTACTCTCTCTATTTTCCTTACTGTTTTGTTCTAATCTGGCGTTTAAAGTGTCATTACTCTCTCTATTTTCCCTACTGTTTTGTTCTAATCTGGCGTTTAAAGTTTCATTACTCTCTCTATTTTCCCTACTGTTTTGTTCTAATTTAGCATTGTTTTGTTCCAGTTTTGCGTTTAAAGCGTCTGTACTTTCTTTATTTTCCCTACTGTTTTGTTCTAATTTGGCGTTTAAGGCATCTGTACTTTCTTTATTTTCCCTACTGTTTTGTTCTAATTTTGCATTATTCTGTTCTAATTTTGCATTTAAGGCATCACTACTAACTTTGTTCTGATACATGAACTCGAGAAGTAAAGTTTTTAATTCTGGTTGGCCTCCTACACTCCCTGTTTCAGTATCGGGATTTACCTCCGCTACCCCGGTACTACCATCACTCGACATACTGCTCGTATCATCACTCTCCCGTTGATGACCACTACGTAACCTCATCTGTCTTTCTTTCTCATCCCCCATAATGATATACACTGATACAGACAAATAACCCCCAAAATACAGGCACAGAAATATATACCCTTCTCCTTCCACAAATGTTATTAGGTTTTCAGCCCCAAGTTGTCGGCGACAAATGAAACGTTTATTAATGCCCCATGTTGGTAGCGACAAATGAAACGTTTTGCTAGCCCCTAACTGTTGGGTGAGAAATGTAACTGTTTACCTTTGCCTAAGCTATGTTGTTTTAATGGGCGCCAAGACCTCAACGCAATGTTGAAATCTAAATTTGTATTTAACAACGTCTAGCTCTGGCAGAACACATTCAAGACTCTATTCACTCAGATCGTGGTATGATTTGATCATTAACCCAACAAACAATTGTATCAGGAGAAGGAATTGGTCTATATCTAATGCTACCTACTGAAAGCAAAGATTGCATTGTAAAAGAAATGAATTTATTATATAAAACAAGAATAGCAAAATTAATAATAATAATAATAAGTATAAAATTTGAATTGGAGCGTTGTGATTTGAAGATTACCGATAGAAAATTACGTGAAAACGGAGTCTGATAAATTGATTTTACTCTTATTTCCAAGCTATGAAGTTACTGAAATATGAAATATAAAACAAAGAGAAACGAGAGATTGCGTATTTCTGCGTCATTTGCGCTTACCACTGGAAATTGCTAAAGCATTTCCCTCGTACTGGATGATGCTGTGTGCTTCCCACAGTATCCTGGACGTCGCCATCTTCCTCGTTATTTGATGATATTCTGGTAGATTAGATAATTCTATGGTCCGTACTTCGGACCCAAACACTCGTATAACCACACTGGTTAAGTTTCACAAAGATAGTCGCTAACTCCACTGAACATCGGAGCGACACGCACTTGCAACCGAACTCGGCAAGTTCTACCCAGATAGTCCACGTTCCACGCCGCGCCGAACGATATATGCACACGTTGGCTCCCCACCATGGTACCGTCTTCCAGCTTACGTTGTCTCCACTGATTGGCTGAGCACGCCGCTACTTCCCCTCCTCTGGGTCATTACACTCGGCGCGCGAGAGGGAGAAGTCGATTTCCGTTCCAACAATTCACCTTTTCTTGACGATGCGACCCAAGATTGCGTCATGCTTCTCGACAGGAATCAGCTTGTACTTGAAATCCCAGTGAGTCACGTCTCTCGATATACCCTAACTGACGAAAACTCCGTAAAATTCCGTAATCACATAATTTTCTATGATATTGTCGTTCGTAATAATTTGCTTGATAGCGTTTTCTAAGACATAGAAAACCTATCTGAATGCTAATAATTTTTATAAAATGCTCCGAAAATACCTTAATAATAATTATAATAAATTAATAATAATAATAAATTAACATGAAAAATTCTCTTGGCTGAACAATTTGCCGCGTAAATAAATATAGAATGGCTTCCTACTGACTTATGCCAGTTGCATAAAAACCCCTCGAAAAACACGTTACAAGACCAATAATTCTCCAGTCTGGATTGCTTGTGCCTATTGTTCACTCCTGCCCGAAACAGAGATGGAATTTTAAAAAAGCCAATTGGGATGAATTTTCTAAACAGATTGACTCCAACCTGCGATGGATAAGACCTATCCATAGCAACTATAGCAGATTCATCGGTGTAGTTAAAAGTGCAGCAATACGATGTATCCCAAGAGGATATCGTAAACAATACATCCCCGGCTGGAACGAGGAGAGTGAAAGGCTCTTCAAAGAATTTGAGGCCAATGGTGATCCAAATACGGCTTCTGAACTTTTACAATCCCTAGATGAAAACAGGAAGAGAATTTGGCAAGAAACTGTTGAGTCACTAGACTTCACTCACTCCAGCAGGGAAGCTTGGAGCCTGATCAGGAAATTGGACATATCCAACAGCAAAATTAGACCAAAAACAAGCATCAGTCTAAATGACATGGCAAAGCATATGATCTTTACATCAAAGGTTTCAGTTGAAAAGCATCATAGAAGACACGTAAAGCAACTCTTCAAGGAAAAGAAACGCTTGGCTCTGCGATCCTCTGAATTCTCTGTCCCATTTCAACCACCAGAAATTAAGCAGGCCATAGAAAGTTTAAAACCTGGGAAAGCGGCAGGTGCTGATGGTATATACCCAGAGTTCATTCTACATCTTGGACCAGCTGCTGTCAAATGGCTTACTAACTTCTTCACGAACATCCTAGAGACAGGTCACCTACCTTCACTCTTCAAGAAGACAAAAATAGTAGCTGTATTAAAAACATCTAAGGACCCAACAAAAGTTGAGAGTTACCGGCCAATAGCACTCCTCAGTGTCACAATGAAGCTTCTGGAAAGGCTGATACATAACAGGATCTCTGCGACAATCAATCAGCATATTCCAGTCGAGCAGGCTGGATTCAGACCTGGACGTGGATGTGATGAACAAGTTTTAGCACTAGTTACCCATATTGAAAATGGCTTTGAGAACAAAATGGTAAGCACGGGTGTTTTCTTAGATCTGACATCTGCATATGACACCGTGTGGCAAGATAAGCTCCTTCTTAAATTTATCAGTATCATCCCTTGCCTGAAACTCACCACATTACTCAGTAACATGCTGAGTAATAGGTACTTTCAGATATTTTCAGAAGACTCCAGGAGTAAAGTACATAGGATAAATGGTGGACTCCCTCAGGGCTCTGTATTGGCCCCTCTACTATTCAACCTGTACGCATATGATCTCCCAGCAACGAAATCAAAAAAATTCATCTATGCAGATGACATCGCATTGGTCGCCCAACACCATCGCTTCGATGAGCCTGAGTCGATGCTTACATCAGACTTGAAGATCCTAGACAGCTACTTTCGTCAGAACAACCTTAGACCAAACCCTCAGAAAACTGTTGTGTCTACCTTCCACTTGCGGAATAGAAGTTCTGGGTACAAACCAACCAACCATACCATTCAGAGGAGAGAATCTACAATACTGCAGTAACCCAAAATACCTGGGAGTCACCCTGGACAGGTCGCTGACTTACAAGAATCACCTCTGCAATGTGTCAGCCAAGATCAAGACCAGGAATAACATCCTTCAAAAGCTGGCGGGTACATCCTGGGGTGCTAATGCTCAAGTATTGAGATCCACTGCTCTTGCATTTTCTTATTCCGTCGCTGAATATTGTTGCTCAACTTGGCTTAACAGTGCTCACATTGGACTAGTAGACACCCAGCTGAACCAGGCAATGCGTATCATTACAGGGTGCATCCGACCTACTAACACACACTGGCTTCCCACCCTAAGCCACATACCACCTCCATCCCTAAGAAGATCACAGTCACTGCTTAACTTATGGAAGAAAATAGAAAACAATCCTCACCTCCCTATTCATTCTGATATAGCAGCTTCTCCAACCAAACGACTGAAATCCAGACACCCTTCTTGGCGTACTGCAATGATTCTACAGGACACCTCCTTTAATATATCGGACGCCTGGAAAGAACAATGGCATCTGCAATCCTCGTTACCAAATCATCACATCATTAAGAACCCCTGCAAGTGCCCTGATGGATTTTCCCTTCCCAGACGACAGTGGAGGACGCTGAACCGTATTAGGACCGGCCAAGGTAGATGTGGAGCCACTCTCTTCAAATGGGGATGGAAGGCATCACCTCAATGTGACTGCGGAGAAGAGGAACAGACAGTGGACCACATTACATTCGAGTGTCCTTTACGCGCATACAGAGGCTCTATAGAAGACTTACACTGTGTCTCAAGCGAAGCCCTTCTTTGGCTCCCAACTTTAAACATGGAACTTTAGTTATGAACTTGTGATGGTAGTTGTACTGTATATATTGTATATAATATTGTATTCATCATACGCTAAATAAATAAATAATAATAATATGACAATATAGGGATAGGAATATAATAGACCTTCCGTACCACACCCGAACGTGTAAATCGCGTGAAAAAAATATCTAGAGTACCCCTTGACCCCCTTAAGCGCATTATATGACATTGATGAATTTTACAGCTTAATTTGGTTCCGTTATAACCTTATAGCCGCTTGCAAACTATCTCAGTAATGTAATAAATGGAATTGTATTGCGTCTTACAGCAACAGATGGACCTGTGAGATTCCGTTGCCATGGTAACCGGCTTGCATTCTTTCGTTATTGTATTAAATGAAATTAGTTTTCTGGAAATATCTCAAAAACTGTTGGTTTTAGGGCCTTAAAATGTGGTTTTCGTTTCTCACATTGAGGGGCTGAAAATGAGCTTTGTCTCGCCCGTCTACGCCTATTTCAGCAAGTATTTTAAGGGGGTAGTCCCCCTTTTATGAGAGGTACAGAGAAGAGTTACATCAATGATTAGTGTCCTGCCTCTGTCTGACAGACAGACAAAAAAATTATTTTCGCGCGCATCCGTCATAAAACAGTCTGAAACGCGTAAATAACGCAAATTTCCGTAGAAATTCAGAAAAAACAGACAAACTTTCATTCTTATATATAGAGAGATTATGGTGGTCAACCCCAAATAATATTTAATATTGAACAGCCAATCACAATTTTAAAGCAGATTAGTACAAAAATGTAACTCCAGAGTACGCATCATCGCTTCTGTCCATAGCTATGAGAGCTGCTGTGTAGAGCTATGAGAGATAATGAAGTAAGTACCGTTGAGTTGGTAGCACTGCTCCACCGCACCTTCAACTATCTTTCATCATTAGATCTAATTTTATCAGTACTACACATAACCAACCTTAGGGAGCAATGTGCAACCAGAGTCCTTCATTGCCAATATCATGGAACAAAGTGAGGAGGATGGCAAGGCTTATGTTGCAGGTTATGTAGCCCACAATTTCCAAGATAAATTTCCACAACTTGGGAACTTAACATATGGAATGCAAACTCAACACGATTATGCATTACCAACCTGGATTAAACACTTGTCATACAGTGACATGACCGATCCCTCAGAAATTTGGCTAAACCAGTTCCGGCACATTTCAGCAAATTTCGTCACATTTCACGGAAAATACGGATTTCAACGAGGCAGGAACGTTCTAAGAAGAACGACAGATTTTGTGTCGAGAGAAGTTCCTGACGTACCGTCTGCATCTTCCATAAGAAGTGGTTATTGGAAGTCACTAACACCCACGATACTGCTACCGAGTCGAGGCGAATTTCCAAGAAATTCAAGAAAAACACAACATAAAATGTAAGTAGGCTACATTCAGTTATTTTATCACCCATTTACCAATAATTTCATGAGAAAAAACTATTCTTTGCGTACTCAACAGCTGATGTTGACAGTTTCGTTACGTTCCCCACATGGCGCGTTTGGTATCTTGTGACGTCATCCGCCTTGTGAGCGCTGATTGGTGAGTGAAAATTGAGGCAACCTCTGTAGTTTATAAGCCTTGTCGAGAAGCCACTTTACTACAGGGGGAGCCACTCCGGGCTCCGCGCTTCGTCTTGCCAGAGCATAGGCTGCTGCCTGACGTCACCGGTTGGGCACTTGCGTGGCGACCATGTATAACAAACAGTTCTCAGCTGTCTCTAGCAACAAAAAGGGACGCTTTTAAAGAGAAATATGAATGTGGTGGTCCTCGCATGCCCTTCTGCAGTCAACTAATACCCTATAAAGGGCGTATCACTACAGTCTGTGCCATTAAAGTTGCTACGCTCCTGTCAGGAGACTGATAAAATAATCCGGTCAATGCATGTGAGATTTTCGAAGTGAAATGCCATGTCCTGTGGTTCGGATTCCACGTAAAAAAGGTGATCCCGTGGCTCATAATCACAAGATTCACGGTCACGTAAAACTAATAAATAGAACTCCAAAATGGTAATGTTGAAAATTAATCAGTGAGGTAAACAACATTGAACCAAGAGCTAAACGGTTATCGGAGTCCCAAGTCAGACTACTGTGTGACCAAGACGTAGTGTAGCGGTTAGTATTCGTGGCTGTCCGGGTACACTCAGCCTCGTGAGGCAAATCTGAGAAGATGTGGGTTCGATTCCCCACCTCAGCCAGCCTGGAAGTGGTTTTCCGTGGGTTTCCACTGCCGGGATGGTTCCTAACTTAGGCCTCGGCCGCCTTCTTCTCAATTCTCATCTGATTTACAACTACACATACTCCACAATAACACAGGTTACCACACAAAGTTAACACACACCCAAGTGCACGGGGCTGAATGGCCACGATGTCCAAACTCCTCAAATGAATCAACAGTTATATTTCGCGCTGCACCCAACTGATTTACTACTTCTGTATTTTTAAATAAGGAATATAATAAAATGCTAAATAATCAATAAGCTAAATGCATTGGACACTTAATTCTTTGGACTCTCATAATATGCATATATCATACAAATGCACATCTTTTAAATAGGTCAAATATCTTAGTTCTCAGTTCTTAACGTTTTCGGGAATCAGGCACACCCTCGCAGGAAGTTGTGGTACAGTTACAAAAGGACTCTCGCGCTTACGAAACTACAGGGTCTTTCTTATCGGTCTAGTAATATATAGGCTGGCTGCGTGGCTGAGCGGTAACGTTCTCGCCTGCTATGGCCAAGGTTGCTGGATCGAATCCTGGTGCATTCAGCTGGGATTTGAGGGGGCGCAAATACGAGGGAGCCGTGTTAACAGATTTACTGGCACGTTAATGATCCCCTTCCTTAGAGGCAAAATTCCGGCACCTCGGCGTCTCTAAAAGCAGCAGTTAAAAGGGACGTTCAACCAATAACATTAATTATATTATCTAGCAATATAGCAGCTGCATTATTATAATCTCTCGACTGTGAGTCACCCAGCTATTACCTATTTAAGATTTGATTACCACTGAGCGTGGTGCGCCATTGTTTGTTGATGATTGTAGCAGCTGCCCCGCGGGACGAAGCGGGGAACACATAGATGACAAGAGTTCATTCTGCACATAAGACAAGCAGCATTGCGCGTCACAGGAGTTCATTTCACCACGGACAGTCAAACGATAACTGAGGCTATTGGAGGTGAGTCATATCCTACTCGCGCAACTGTACCTGTCAACGAAGCAAGCTGACGTGTGACACAAGTAAACAAGGAATAGTTCCCATCTCGACCGCCGGCATTCATTTCGTGAAAGGTTAATACGCATGCATTTTGCCGGTCACCGCTTTATTGCTAGACCGATAAAAATGTTCCTGTAATATTGTGAGCATCTGAGTAATAGTCTAGCCTACTTATCTTGGTATTGAGTCATCTAACATGCTCGCCAGAAGCTGAAAATTAAAACTTGCTACCAGTTGCATCGGTAATACTTCTCCAGCACGGACGGAAAAATTGAGCGTTTCTTTTTCAAGTTTAATCCCTATTGCTTACATCGTTGTGTAAATAATTTGACTTTACTATCGTTGGCTATACCTCAAATCTTTATTGATATCGTCTCATGAATAGTTTAATTTAAGAATAGTTTAGTGTTGTGGAAAGCCGTGTGTTGTAATGCTGTGTATTTCCACATATCGGTAAAAATGAGCAAATCTGGCGCTTCATGTGCTTGGGGGTATAGGCTACCACAGATTTCCAAAAAACGAGGAGTCGAGACGTGTGTGGGTTTCTCGCTGTAAACGAGCTGATACATTTAACATTAATAATGCCCGAGTGTTCTCTAGTCACTTCCGTCCAGACGATTACGAATGGGATTTAAAGAAAGAACTTCTCGGTTTACCAACTAGGGAGTGAATGAGAAGATAATTCGTTTATACGTGAGGACAAGGACTTTTATCAGAATCCGTCACCTGAATAGGCATATCAAGATCAAATTACTGGAGAAATATGCAGCAAAAAAGAACAAACTCTGGGTCGCTTCGTCATCTAAAACCCAAGTCGCATAAAAGGTAAGTGTTTATAAACTGATCATTTTCATACCAATGTTACATTAATAATGTATGTTGTTGGGACTGGGACATCTTGATCATCAGCTCCGTGTACTTGTGTGTTCAATTTGTAATCCGTGCTTTTAAGGTGACTGTTGTAATGTGTGTGTGACCGTAATTATTAGGGACGGAAATGGGGTAAGTGCTCCGGAGCTTGAAACAAGGTAGGCTACTATCTCGGCATTTGCCTGGAGAGAGTGTGGATAACCGCTGTCGGCGCCGGGATTTGAACCTCTGAACTTCCGACTTCCTGCAGCTTCCCATCGCGGTCGTAGTGAGCGATTTAACGCACTTCACTACACCGCAGGATCGCTAAAGCTTGATTATTTAGCCTATCTATTGCTATATTTCGTATTTCTATCCTTAGCACGTCTGTTATTGTGTTTTGTGAGGCTCTTCTGTAGCTCAGCTGATACTAAGGTGCGGTACCGTAGCTAATCTGAAGTATTATTTTTTGTGTGTGTTATGAAGTATATTTCGCATTACAAACCACTGCAATATATTGTTTATGCCTTTCTCTTTATAACGCGCATATTGCCATTATTGTGATTGAATACCACGAGCGGAAAAGAGAAGCGAAATATGACTGTGTTTCCCGTAAGAATGCATTGTAAATATCAGCTGCTAAGCGCCTGCTACATCCGAGCTGCGTCACAGCGTATCAGCCAATGGGAGCGAGAGGCACCGGAGTGTCCTACCTTATAGTCTACTTACCTTGACTTGACTATGTGTCTTGGCTGTGACTTGACATCATCATCATTTCTCGCCTAGTCTAGCGTGCGGGCTGTAGTGTACAGAATATGGTCTACTTATTTATTCCCCTTGTGGAAAAGACGTCTCGGACGTCACAGTGGCGACAAGGAAATTGGCTTTTGGTTTGGTTTTGTGCGTGTGTCGTACTAGGTGGACATGTGGCTTGCTAGTGCCGTCTACCACGTGTATTTGCGTCCGCCATTACGCTGTTAATGTCGTTTTTGGAGGAAGAGGAAGTGTTTGATATTAGTGCCATTTTCGAATTTGGTGAAATTCCGATTATGTCTGGAATTATAGGTAATATCGGTGAATTTGACGCAGCTGAAGAACAGTGGGAGTCCTATATCGAAAGATTTGAACTATTTTTGCACTGTAATAAAATTAGTGAGGAACTCAAGGTCAGTACCCTTTTGACCGTTGTGGGCGTGAAAACTTTCAAGTTATTACGTGATCTGTGTACACCGGACAGTCCGTCATCTAAAACGTATGAGGTTTTAGTTAAACTTATTAAGGAACATTTATATCCAACACCTTCTGTTATTGCCGAAAGGTATAAGTTTAGCCTTCGGAATCAGTTGGAGCATGAGACTATTGCGCAGTATGTCGCGAGTTTGAAGCATTTATCAACTCACTGCGAATTTGGTACCAATCTCATTGATTATCTCCGTGATCGTTTAGTCAGTGGGATACGGAGCGAATCTACGAAGCAGAGACTGTTGGGTGAACATTCCTTAACATTCGAGAGGGCGGTCTCGATTATTTCGTCCATAGAAGCAGCTGAGAAGAATGCAGCGTCACTCACGCCTGGCGGTGGAGACAAGCTACACCGCATGACGTCATCATCTCCCTGTTCCTGGCGGTCCGGTACCAAGGCTTATAAACTACAGAGGTTGCCTCAATTTTCACTCACCAATCAGCGCTCACAAGGCGGATGACGTCACAAGATACCAAACGCGCCATGTGGGGAACGTAACGAAACGGTCAACATCAGCTGTTGAGTACGCAAAGAACAGTTTATTCTCATGAAAATATTGGTAAATGGGTGATAAAATAACTGAATGTAGCCTACTTACATTTTTTGTTGTGATCTTCTTGAATTTCTTGGAAATTCGCCTAGACTCGGCAGCAGTATCGTGGGTGTTAGTGACTTCCAATAACCACTTCTTATGCAAGATAGAATTCGAATGTTTCATTCTGATGAAGAAAATTGTTAATACAGCTGCCTCAACCCCACCAGACGGTACGTCAGGAACTTCTCTCTACACAAAATCTTTCGTTTTCTTAGAACGTTCTTGCCTCATTGAAATCCGTATTTTCCGTGAAATGTGACGAATTTTGCTGAAATGTGCCGGAACTGGTTTAGCCAAGTTTATGAGGGATCGGTCATACCACCGTATGATAAGTGTTTAATCCAGGTTGGTAATGCATAATCGTGTTGAGTTTGCATTCCATAGGTTAAGTTCCCAAGTTGTGGAAATTTATCTTGGAACTTGGGGGCTACATAACCTGCAACATAAGCCTTGCCATCTTCCTCACTTTGTTCCATGATATTGACAATGAAGGACTCTGGTTGCACATTGCTCCCTAAGGTTCGTTCTGGAAGCACGTTACTTGATTCAGACACTATGCCAGCTTTGTTTAGTGCTTTAGCAACTTCATATTCATCTGGATCTGGATCAGCAGCGTTTGTTTGCTTTTGAACAACTTCTGGATTTTTTCCTAAAATAATCATCCTCAGTCTGTAAATGCAGTTAAGGGAAGAAGGATGATCGTGTAAGCCACCACGGGTTCGCAATTGTGAAAAGAGAGTTTGCAGTACATCTTGATTTAGCCTATGTGTGAGAATGTACTTTGTATTATGCCTAAGGGCCATATCTTGGTACAGAAGTTGAAGGGATTTTATTGAAATGATGACTGCTTTTTGGAATATTTGCAAAGAATTTTTACCAATGCAAAGAGAATTACTCATGAAATTTTCCATCTAATCCAAAAACAAAATACCATGCATGGGCGTATATAAGGGGGAAGGGGGAGGGGGCTGAGGGCGCTCCAGATCCCCCCACCGAGAAAAGCCAACTTGGGTACAACATACAATGTATTTCACAGTAGTCTACTTTTAAGAAGTAATTATCAATTTGTAAAAGAAATGAGTGTTTACGTTTCTGCTTTATAAATTGACAAGTAGCCTATTTAGATATTTTCCATTCATACTCCATAGGCTATAATAGAAAATTCATTAAGTACTCACAATTTTCCACGATAGTCAGCCCCACCTCGAAAAAAATTGTATATACGCCCCTGATAACATGTACGAAATATGACAAAAATATTAACAGCTTTAAAATCATCCTAGCAGGTCATCAAAACTTAAAGAGTAGGCCAGCTAGGCTCACTTACCATTTGGTTTTAGATTCCTTGGGAATCTTAGCTTTATATTAAGCAATTCGGCCCTGTAGTCTAATTCGAAGTCTTCACTCTTAAAGTGGAGGGAACATAATTATCCTACTTGTTTGAGGGTTGCAATGATATTTTCGCTTACATGCAGCAATCCACTGATTGCGAATGCATGCGTCTTTAGGCATCGTGAAAAACGACAACTTTATAATAACTGTGACAAACTGCCACAGCATATCTTTGACCTGGCATGATTATAAACAAAAGGGATTAAATCACGTGTTTAAACCACTGCAATCCATAGAATATAATGTGTCGGAAAGTTGACTTGCCTTGCATATCTCGCGCCTCGCGCGCTACGAGGAAACGTGTGACGTCACGTCCTTTCCCTTCCCTCCGCGATCCCCTCGGCTAAGAGCTCCATATTGAGGCAACCTCTGTAGTTTACTAGCCTTGGTCCGGTACGTCATCTGTGAGAGGGAAGAAGACAAGGGGCGTGGCTGTTCCATCCTCCAGCGGCGGATCTCTCCAGCGCTGCCAACCTACAACAGGACAACGGAACAGTCCCCAGCAGAAGTGTTCAGTGCAATGTTATTGCTGTGGCGTGTTTGGCCACAAGAGTAGTGAGTGCCTTTTGCGTGGATGCGTGTGTTATATTTGTGGAAAACGAAACCACATTAGCAAAATGTGTAAGGCGAGGATGCGTGGTAAGTTCAATCAATCTCCTAGAAATAAAAACAGAAGTGTTGAATCGAACATGAAATCTACCCGACTTACTAATATTCGTCAAAACTGGCTTTATTCATCACAGACAAGGTAAATGATACAAATATTATAACAGATCAAAAACATTCACAGCCTTCTTTCTTTTGTTTACAGTTCATCTTCTCCTTGCCTGAAAAATCATAACAGAAAAAAAAGGAAAGGAATAACTGAGAGTTAGTGAACGTCACATACCTCCCACCTTTTGATTTCAAACACAAAATCAAAACATAACTTATTTACAATTATTAAGTTTACACCATCACAATCTACACAAGCTACGACCTGTATCGAGCAGGCAGTTTCACTACACGTCCCCTTCTTGTTCTCATCACTTGTTGATCACTGGGGGCTTCACACTCGTCATCACTTGGTTCGTCTTCACCCAAGGGAGCATCCTGCGGCGACGATATTTCCAGAGGGTATATCCGCTGGATTGGTCTGGTCATACTTCTCCCCGCTGCCTTGACACGAACCACCCTGACATTGTTGTCCTTGCCAGGGAACATTTCTGTGACCTTTCCCACTGGCCATTCCAACCTCTTCCTGTCATCTGACCCCACCAACACAACATCACCGATCTTCAATGTTCTATGGGGTTTCATGTCAGCATGCGACTGCACCAGGAGGCTCAGGTATTCATCCCGAAATCTTTTCCGCAAATCTTCACGCAAGCGGTGGAGATACTTGGCTCGCCTTCTGATGTCTGTTCCATCCAAGTGGTCAAGATCAGGAACTCTGGTGGAACGAATGTCTTGCAGGAACATGGCCGGTGTCAATGGCATCAAGTCATCTGGATCCTCCGAGAGATAGGTCAAGGGTCTGGCGTTGATCACGGCTTCAACATCGCAAAGAATGGTTGTAAGCTCCTCATACTTGAGACAAGCTTTCCCCAATGTTCTCCTCAACATTTTCTTGACCATCTGCACCATCCTCTCCCACCATCCACCCCACCATGCAGCAGTGGGTGGAATGAACTTCCACTGAATTCTCTTGATGGAAGACGTTCTTTCAATCTCAGCCCAGTCCAGTGAGGCAAAGGAATTATTAGCCCCAGTGAAATTCGTCCCATTGTCACTGTACAATATTCGGGGTCTGCCCCGCCTGGCGATGAATCTCCTCATTCCTCGGAGGAAGGCTTCTGTCGACAAACTTTGCACAAGTTCCAAATGAACAGCACGATAAACTGCACAGGTGAACAACAGGATCCAGGCTTTTTCACCATCTCTGAGGTGCAAAGGTCCCGCTAGGTCAACCCCACTCACTTCAAAAACCGATGCATCCCCCACTCTATCTCCTGGTAGAGGTACAGGACCAGTCTCAACTCTCTTTGCTTCAAATCTTCGACATCTGACACATTTGTTAACCACTCCCCTCACTGTCCTCCTCCCTCTTAGAATCCAATAGTCCTCCCTCAATTTTCCAAGCAACATTTGGACACCAGCATGAGAGTCCTTAAGATGATAGTCTCTAATTAGGATCTCCACCAATTTATGATTTGACGGTAGCAGAATGGGATATCTGAAGTTCTCAACATCATCTCGCTGCACAATCTTTGTCTTCAACCTCAGAAGACCATCTGAACCAACAACTGTGCAGAATGATTTCAATCCTTTCTTGTCAGTCTCTTCCGTCACTCCCAGTTGAGCCAGGCGTAGTAACCTTCTTTCGGCCTCTTCGATTTCCAAAATAGAAAGCTCACCAGACACACAACCTTCAAGTTTTGATGCTTTCCTGAAGAAGCGCAGTATCCAAGCCACAAGCCTCACAATCTGTGAAAACCTCGAAAAGCGTCTCAGGTACCAGGGGTCTTCCTCTTCGATTAAACTGGATAGTGTTGACGTCACCTTCCTTTTTTCTCGATCAACTTCTTCCTCGTCTGCAACCACACCTGACATAGGCCAGTCCTTTTCTTCTGCTCTCAGCCAAGCTGGCCCCTCCCACCATCTGGAATTTATGAGTGATTCTGCAGAGCAACCTAGCGAAGGGAGGTCAGCTGGGTTACACTCGCCAGGTACGTGTCTCCAATATTCTACGCTAGTCAGTGATCTTATTTCCTTGACTCGATTGTTGACGAACACGCCCCAGGGCTCGTTCTTCTTTATCCATTGTAATGCAGTAGAGGAGTCAGTCCAATAGAATTCAGGAACTTGCAAATTTAGACTTTCTCTCACACAGGCAGTCAGACGACTGCCAATGCAACATGCCAGAAGTTCCAGTCTTGGCATCGAAATATCCTTCAAGGGTGTAACCCTTGCCTTGGCCATCACAAGTTGTATCGAAACAGATCCTGGTGTTCCGCTCCTTGAATAAACAGCAGCTGCATAGGCACTTCGACTGGCATCACAAAATGTATGAAGATTCCACAATTTTTCAGACCCGCCGTCAGCGAAATGTCTTGGTATCTTCACCTCTGAAAGTCGGGAAACTTCTGATTCCCACTTCTTGAACTTCCGCTGCACATCATCCGGTAATGGGTCATCCCAGCCCATCTTCAGGTTCCAGCTGCTCTGGATGAGAAGTTTTGGCAGTAAGGTAAAAGGACAAGTAAATCCTATAGGGTCAAAAACCCTCTGGGCGGCAGACAAAATTCTTCTACGAGTGATGTCACCAGATCCACTCTCAGATATATCACAAAAGATAACATCATTGTCTTTGTCCCACATCAAACCGAGAACAGAAGAAACTTGTTGACAACCACTCTCTCCATTCAGTGAGGTATGTTCCCATCCACGAAGTTCAAATTTCGCAGTCGACAACAGTTCGGTGGATTCAGTGATGAATTTATTCATTTCTTCTTCTGACCCAAGTGATGTGACACAATTGTCCACATAAAAGGAGCTCTGAAGTAATCTTGTTGTATTATGGAATTCAGGTGGGCTCCTCTCTAGATGAAGATCAAGTACGGCTGCCAGCAGGAAAGGACTGCAGTTGAGGCCAAATACTACCCGTTTATGTCTGAGAACTTGAAGTTCTCTCCTCTCAAAGTCCTCCCACCAAAGGAACCTCACATAATCCCTATCACAGGGAGCAATGGATATCTGGAGGAAAGCCTTCCTTATGTCGGCAATTACACCAATCTTCCCTGTGCGAAACCTATTCAAAATTGGGGGAATCTGTTCAAGCAGATTTGGTCCCTTCTTTAGACAGTCATTCAAGGACAGATTTCCTTTCCCCTTACATGAGGCGTCAAACACTGGCCTAACAGCTGTCGTGGAGTTTTCTTTGAACACACCTCGATGCGGTAAGTAGTGGCCTTTGTTATCTATTTCTTGAGAAGGCACCTCTTCGATCACGCCTTCCTTCTTCCATTCGTTAAATACATCATTGTAGTCCACATATCTGCCACTACGAATCAGTTTTATCGTTGTAGATGTACATCTCCTTTCAGCAATGTCACGATTCTCTGAAATGTCTTCAAATCTATCATTCCAGGGCATATGAATTTCATAACGCCCCTCCTCATTTATATGCACCGTCTCCTTGAAGTGTTCAAGTGTGGTCGCTTCTAATTCTTCTTTAGATTGTTTCTCAGCTGGATCCCTTATTCCTAGTGTGTCCAACTTCCAAAGATCAGTCACCGAAGAGTTCAAGGTCAACAATGAGATCGCGAGTGCACTAGAAGAGTTCGAAAACCTATCCGTTGATAGTCTCCCCATAATGACCCAACCAAGCCTAGTTTCGACAGCCACAGGTCCACAAGTCAGGTTTCGCACTCTTCCTGTTAGCAAAGGTCCAGAGGTGTCAGCACCTAGTAGCAGTTCGATCTCTGGCCTGTCATCACCACAGTCAGAGATAAATATTTTATTTTCTCTAAGTTCTTTCATCCAAGGCCCCTTCTGAACTCGAGGGATTGTACCACAAATGATGGCTTGATCTAGAACTGGTACCTCACACGTGTATTTCCCATCTACACTTGCTAGTCTTAGTTGATAACTGGAGTGCACTTTCTTTGTTGTCTCAGTCCCTCCAAATAGAGCATGTGCCATTTTCTCAGAACCTGAGGGTTTCAGTCCTAAACCATCTGCGGTCTTCTTCAGCAAGTATGATCGTTGCGATCCAGTGTCGATTAGGGCTCTCACGATGCGCTCCTCTTGATTTCCTGTAATTCTAACCAGCAGGGTTTGTAGAAGTACGTCTTTGCTGCATGTCTGGTTACTCAATGTAGTGCTGGGGTCTGCCTTATCTGTCTCTTCCTTTTGTTTCTCTTCACGAGTCTTCTGCTGGAGCTCAGGGCACATTAACACAATATGCCTTTTCCCACAGACATGACACTACATTTACAGGATTTTGCCATGTGACCTCGTTTCAGGCATTGAAAGCAACATCCCGCTTTCATCAGAACATTCTTCCTTTCAGTTAAGGTCATCTTTTGTGCTTTAAAGCATTCCTTGCTGTCATGAGGTTTGCTGCAGAACACACAATTAAGGCTTAGACTTCTTGAATCCCCGGACAGTAAGCTAGTGGCTGTTGGAATGTTCGTTGCATCTTCCAGTCTCTTCCTTGGTTTGTTCACCATCCGTTGTGAAGCCTGGAATCCCCCTTGAGCGAGAGTGATTCTCTGTTCTCCCTCTACTTCATTCTTCAAGAATAGAGACAACTGTTCAAGTTTCTCACAGTACACGTTTTCTACTGAATCGCTTAAGGGACGTTGGACAGAAGTTCTCAGCCAGACTCTCAGTAGTTCTTCTGGAAGAGATGACTCTACTAACGGGAACAAAAAAGCGGCATACCTGTCACTAGTCATCCCTAACGACTCAAGAGACCGGAGGTGAGATTCTAAGCGGTCATATAACTGCAATGGAGCAAGTCTCTGCGATGAAGTGACATTCTGAATCACCAATCCTAGTAGTTCGCGCACATAAAATTCAACAAGTAATTCTTCCCTACCAAATCTACTTTCAAGACACTGCACTGCTTTCTCATAATTGTCCGCAGTTGGAGGGAAACTGTTCACTACATCCCTAGCTCTACTGCCCTCCGTGGTGGCCTGGAGTAAATACTGGAATTTATCTTCTCGTTCTATATCTGGATCATTATGAATGCGTTGAAACTGACTCCAAAAACCTAACCAGTCCTTAACCTCTCCCGAAAATTTCCGTAGTTCGATTTTCGGTAACTTCAATTTCTTCTTGCCAACACTATCACTCATAACGGTCATAGCTCCATTTTCTTCAGTCGCAAGAAGAGCAGCATTCACATAATCAGTCTTATAACGGGCCTCGTCAAGTTTATCGCGGTATTCTTGTACTTTCTCGTATTCAGTTGCGTACTCCGACTCGTCGTTGTTATCGAGAAGGAATTCCAATATTTTCTCATCCGCGTCTTTCATTTCCGTGCCAAGGCGTTCTAATTTCGTAAATAGCAATCTTACCTTGTCAGAATCTGCTTCAGCCATCAGTGTATCGTATGTCTTCGTGAACATGGCCCGTATCGGCTTTCTCGCTTTTACGAGTTTATCCATATTTAATCGTACTTACGGGTATGTTCACGTCAAAAATATCCTGTCACGGTCGCCACTAATGTTGAATCGAACATGAAATCTACCCGACTTACTAATATTCGTCAAAACTGGCTTTATTCATCACAGACAAGGTAAATGATACAAATATTATAACAGATCAAAAACATTCACAGCCTTCTTTCTTTTGTTTACAGTTCATCTTCTCCTTGCCTGAAAAATCATAACAGAAAAAAAAGGAAAGGAATAACTGAGAGTTAGTGAACGTCACAAGAAGTGTGCATAATTTTGTAGGCCAAGTTGACATTGAATCTAAAGACCTATGAACTAATGTTCCTAACCTATTTACTATGCATGAAAGCCACCCTATTAACCGTTTAAGTACTGTTGAACCATTTAAAACTAGTGTACTGGTTGAAAACAGACCTGTAACCTTTGAAATTGATACTGGTGCCTCAGTCAGTGTGGTTAGTGAAAAGTTTTATTGGGAAAATTTTAAGAATATAAAGTTAGAGCCTACAAGTCTACGCTTAAGTTCATACATTAATGCTCCTATTGAGCTGGTTGGGGTAATTACTGTAAATGAGTAGCCCAGATGCAAAGGCCGCTAAGTGCACTTTTTGTCGATTTTGAGTTGGGCATATCGTCACGTTCGTCTTTTAACTGGCTACACGATGGAATAAGTTTCAGGGTGCATATCCCGCTCAAAACCATTGAAAATGGCCAACAAAAATCGCATTCGTTTGCATAAACCGCTAAATGCATGTTGGCTACGGTTGCAAAGCCAGTTTAATATTCCACGTGTCCAAAGACCGCTAAGTTCCGTAAGTATGGCGCTTGCCTTGCCACATACGGCTGCAAAACACGCTAACTGGTACAAGAACTGCCAATATTCCTCCCACAGAATTTCTTTACAATAAATAATTATTTACTTCGATCGGGAAGGATAGTTTTGTGTTTCAGATTACAGTTGACTGCACTATCGAGGAAGCGTACGCAACAATTACATGCTGCCTTGTCGAAATACACCGTGTAAAAGCACATTTGATTGACAGGTTGTTTCTTGGTTGTGGGCATTTCAAGCCAGAAAAATGAGTGATCTTGTTGATTTAAGTGAAGCAGTTATTGCATTTGTGGACTGTAATACTATTGTGGATGTTCCAAATACGGAGAGAAGAACAGAAACGGCAGAAGTAGTGGGAGAAATAGTGCAAGTTGCAGTAGTTGAACGCGTTGATATCGGGAGTTGAGAACAACTTCTTACGTCTGGTTCGAATATCATCAACATGCCAAAGCATCAAACCAAATAGCGTCGACACTTCTTCACTAAACTGGCCAGCATACATTTTTAAGATGGAAAATATTTCGGTTTTTCTCTGATGGCTGTGGGGGTCAGAACAAAAACAAGACTATGATCAGCATGCTATCTCACTGGTTACTGCTAGAAGCTCCCGCATGTCTACAGTTATTGTTCCCAATACTTGTGGGCCGCTCATTTATCCCACCTGACAGAGTTTTTGGAAATATTGAACGGCAACTTCGCAAAGTGAGTGTCTTTGAAAATCCTTCCGGATTCATCAAGCACATTGAGAAATTTGCGACAGTAGTTCGCCTGGTACAAGATGAATGTCCTGTTAGGGATTGGAAAGCGTATATGGATGGCATGGTAAAAAAAATCCGGGTAGTAAGCATTTCCAATTCCAAAAAGCGAAGAAAATCGTGTTCACAATTAGTAAAACAAAAAAATAACATGTCTGGTCTGAGGGGAGCCGTTCTACAATTTTGAGGTGGTACGAATTTTATCAAAACATCCTGGTCCCTCACCAATTCAAGAAGGTGTTGCACTCAATGAAACTAAACTACAAGACGTCTGACGGCTTTTAGAGCTGTACTTCGGCGAAAACTGGCCAGTGAACGGCAACCTAAAATTCTTCAGTGAGGTCTTCCAGGAACTAGAAACCATTCGCAACAATATCGTCCGACCTCAAGAGGAAGAAGACTAAGAACTAGCATATTTTGAGCTGATGAACGGTGTCGAGGATGACCTGACATAACTTAAGTGCCATTTTTGCTTGTTTTGTGCACTTTCTTAATTTGTAAATTTTTATGCTGTCTAAATGACGTTGCACGGTGTTTAAGATGTATTTAAAAAGGAAAAATCCTTTTATCGCACCCGACGTGGTCTATTTTTTCAAAATATATTTTTCCTGATAAACCAAATTGAAACTAAAATAGTTATTTATTAAAAATCTCATCCAAATGACATACGGTACGTAAAACAATAAAATAGCGGGTTTTGCAACCTAAGTTTCATTAACGACTCTCATTATCACGGGTGCAAATGTCGTTAACTGCACAAAACGGGTGCAAAAACCGGTAAGTCAATATTTTAATTTATGTTTCGGGACAGAAGATCCAACCGTAGATTTCACAGATTTTAACTGAATAATAAATGTTTTTATGTTGATTTTCAGGGGTAAAAACTATGGTATTAGCTTAAATAGTTTGGTCGTAGCAGTTTTTCGTCATTTACTCGGTTTCGTTTATAATGCACTTAGTGGCCTTTGCAAACGGACTACTCAAATGTTAATTGCAGAGGCATTGCTAAAAATATGGAATTGTATGTAATTAAAAATGGAGCTAATCCCTTGTTAGGTCGAGACTGGATCATGGCATTAAATGTTCAGATTTCACCTGCAACGGATGAGCAGTTATTTGCCACTGAAGTTGTTGGCAGGAATCTAGTATGCCTAGTGATAACGTTAAACCAGAATTGATACTTAGAGGTAGTTAAAAATATCCTGAGGTGTTTACTGACAAACTAGGTCAGTGTACGGTTGAACCGGTTAGGCTATTTATGAAAGAGAATAATGTACCTAAGTACTTTAGGCCTAGACCATTACCTTATACTTTGAAAGCTAAGGTTGAAAAGTAACTTGAACTGTTAGTTGAAGCCGATGTATTGTATCCAGTTGAAAGTTCCGAGTATGGGTCGCCTATAGTACCTGTTCTAAAGAAAGATGGAAGTATTCGCATTTGTGGTGACTTTAAGGTTACTAGTAACCCGCAGTTAGTTGTAGATCGTTACCCTATACCCAGAGTTGAGGATCTCTTTGCTGAACTACAGAAAGGTGAATCATTTAGTAAAATTGATTTGACCCAAGCTTACATGCAATTAAGACTGGATGAGACCTCACAAAAATTGTGTACTATTAGCACGCATAAGGGTTGTTTTGCTTTTAAGCGTATGCCTTTTGGTATTTCTAGTGCTGTGGGTATCTTTCAGAGGGTTATCGAGCAGGCTTTACAAGGTTTACCTGGTGTGAAGGTTTTTCTTGATGACATCATTGTCAGTGGACCAGATACTAAAACTCACTTAAGCAGACTTGAAGGAGTGTTTGACAGACTAAAACAGTATGGTTTTACAGTTAGGCAGAATAAGTGTCAGTTTTTTGTACCTAAGTTAGAATTTTTGGGTTTCACTATAGACAAGAATGGTCTTCACACTTTGGAAGCTAAGGTAAAAGCCATTGTAGATGCGCCTGTTCCTAAGAATGTGACTGAAACTAAATCTTTTTTGGGATTAGTAGCCTAATTATTATGGCAGGTTTGTGCCTAATCTGTCTACGGTGTTAACACCTTTGTCTAACCTGTTAAAAAAAGGTTCTGATTTTGTATTTGATCACACATGCATGCAAGCATTTAAGGAGATTAAGAAGCGTTTGTCTTCAGCCCCAATATTAGCACATTACGACCAAGATGCTCCCATAATGTTAACTGTTAATGCGTCTAGTTATGGGTTAGGCTGTGTTCTAAGCATACTTGCTAAAGAAGGTATAGAAAGACCAGTAAGCTATGCCTCACGAACACTTAACTCAGCAGAATCTCATTATTCTCAAATTGATAAGGAAGCAACAGCGATTGTTTATGGTGTGAGAAAGTTTCACCAATATCTGTATGGCAGACACTTTACCTTGAAATGTGATCACAAGCCATTATTGAGTATTTTTGGGCCCAAAAAGGGGATGCCTTTGTTTGCAACAAGCAGATTGCAGAGATATGCATTATTTTTGTCTGGTTATGATTTTGATATCAAGTATGTAAATTCCAATGATAATGTAGCTGATGCACTATCTAGGTTGCCTTTGCAAGTTCCTGATGTGGAAACTACTTCCGATCTGTCACCCCTAGGTACATATTTAAATTTTATTCATGAGAGTTCAGTACCATTTCTTGTGAACAAGTCCGAGTGGAAACTCAGAACGATCCACTTTTGAAACGAGTTTATGGCTACGTAATGTATGTGTTAGGATTGTAATTTGTAATGTAATTTCGTTAGGTTGGCAAACAATGTTCGAGTGTTTTTTGTTCTAACAGTGTGTGCGGCAGTTGCCAAGATCCGTTGTTGATGTCTGTTCTGCAATAAAGATATGTGTAATAACTTATGATTTGAAGGCCCTAATTCCAACATCTGGCGACCGTGACAGGACTTTTGTTAAATATGGAAAGGGCACGTAAAGTAAGAAGTGTTACAAGAACGGCATTTACACGAGTGCACAACGAAATAAAAGTAGAGTTGGATTCTGCCGAACCTCCACGCGTGTTTGAAGCAGAAGCGAAGTTCCCGTTATTAAAAATTAAGTACGATGAACTTCAGAAACTTGATGAACAGATATTCACGCTGATGTTAGAAGCAAATGCAACATAAGATCAGCTAGACGCAGAAAACATGACGAGAGAAGATTATACTAGCAAGTATTTTAAGATGCAGTTTGTGTTGAATAAGAGAGTGAAAGAATGTGACAGTGTTAGTGTTACAAGCAGTCAGACAGGAAGTAACCTTCAAAAAAGGAAATTTAAGCTTCCCCAGATTGAACTTAAGGAATTTAGCGGCAATATTAAGGAGTGGTTACCGTGGTGGGGACAGTTTTCAATGATTGATCAAGATGAAAGCATTGAGTTAGGAGATAAGTTTTAGTATTTGATCCAGTCAACTGTGCGATGTTCCCGTGCTAGAGATTTAGTGGAGAGCTACCCCCCAACAGCGGTAAATTACCCTAAAGCCATAGAAGCCTTAAAATCACGATTTGGAAAAGAGGATATGTTGATAGAGGTATACATACGAGAACTTCTCTCACTAGTGTTGAAGAACACTGCCAGGGTCTTCACGCTTACTATCAGCTTTATATGACAAACTAGAGTCCCATTTGAGGTCTTTAGAGTGTTTGGGTGTAACTACTGGAAAATGCGAGGCTATGTTATTTCCATTAGTCGAGTCATGTATTCCTTAAGACTTGCTCAGGATCTGGCAACGACAGTCAACTGCTGGAGGAAGTCCAAAGGACCGTCTAAAGGGATTGATGAATTTCATCAAACTGGAAGTAGAGGGAGAAGAAAGAATCTGCATAGCCATGTCTGGAATCAAATTCGAAAAGGATAAAGAGAGGGAAAATTTAGGTTTTCAAGCAGATGAAATACCGACAGCAGCAGGCTTACTTGTCACTAAAGAAAAGGAAGTGAGTCTAACCTATAACTGTATATTTTGTAATGGTAGTCATGCCAGCAGTGAGTGTTTTAGTGCTCAGGGACTAAGTCTTGACGAAAAGAGGAAAAAGTTATCAAATAAGAAATGTTGCTTTGTGTGTTTGAAGCCAGGACATTGTGCAAAGACTTGTAGAATATCACTTAAATGTGTAATTTGTCACAGGAAACATTATCCCATCATGTGTCCAGAATTGCCTTCCAATAAGGATATCAAAGAGGATGAGAAATTATCAAACAAAAGTGAGCAGCAGGAACCAAAGCCTATTGAAGCATTGCATGCAAGATCATTAGCTTCTCCGGAAGTGTACTTGCAGACAGTTATAGTTAAGTTAGTAGGAAAACATGTTGAAAGAAAAGTCAGAGTTATTATAGATACAGGGTCACAGAGGTCCTTCGTTTTGAAAGAGGCTGCGGTTGAAATGGGTTATGAACCTATTAAAGAAGAGAAGGTTATTCACTCATTGTTTGGGGGTAGTAAAACGGAAGTTAGCCAACATAATACATACATAATTTGTTTGGGCAGTATAGATGACAATTACCGGTGTACTATTGAAGTGTTGGATCAAAACATTATATGTGGAGATATTGGTCGAATCCAGAGAGGACCTTGGGTGCAAGAGCTAGAAGATGCAAACATTGAACTGACAGATGTAGGAGATGAGATAGTACCAATAGAAGTATTAATTGGTGCTGACGTAGCAGGTAAACTCTTCACTGGAGCAAGCAAGAAATTGGACAGTGGGTTAGTAGCCATGCAAACTAAACTTGGATGGACTGTGATGGGCAAAGTGAATGGGGCTCAGACGAGAGGAAATGGTGGTATGGTCGTGTCATCAATGTTTGTCAGGAACATTCCAGTGTCAGATTTATGGGACTTGGAACTCATTGGTATCAGAGATCCGGTGTTGCAGAAAACCAAGGTGGAGTTGCATCACGCTGCTCTACAGCATTTCAAGGAGACTGTGTCAATTAACAGTGAAGGACGTTTTGAGGTACACATGCCTTGGAAGGAGGGTCATCCATCTTTACCAGATAATTATGATATAGCTTTGAAGAGGCTGGATTTGAGTTATAAGAAACTGAAAAGGGATGGTTTGGTAGAAGACTACCAACAAGTGATGAATGAATGGATCACTGAGGGAGTAATCGAACAGGTTCCAGAGGCAGAACTGACTCATTATGGACACTATCTTCCTCACCATCATGTAGTAAAGAAGAACAGTACCACTAAGATCAGGCCTGTATTTGATGCTTCTACGAAAATGGCAGGAAAACCTTCACTAAATGAGTGCCTGGAAACAGGGATTAACCTGATTGAATATATACCAAAGATCCTGTTGCAGTTCCAAGTGAGGTCCATTGGCGTTATTGCAGATATAAGAAGAGTATTTCTTCAGATAAGTCTACGTGAGTCAGACAGAGATTTCCTTCGTTTCCTTTGGTTTGACAGTGAAGGAAAGTTAGTTGTTTATCGTCATCGGAGAGTAGTATTTGGCGTGACATGTAGTCCCTTCCTCTTAGGAGCTGTGATTAACCACCATTTGCTGAGCAAACTTAACCAAGCAGAATATAGTACAGACACTGCTTCATGCAATACATTAAATAAACTGATGACAAGTTTTTATGTAGAAAAATGTGTCACTAGTGTTGACGACTTAGAAGAGCTTGGCAGTTTTATCAAAGAAGCATCTGATGTCATGTAAGAAAGAAAATTTGACTTAAGGGGGTGGGAGCATACGTTGCACAATTCCTATTCTGGAGGAACCCAGACTACTAATGTTTTGGGATTGTCTTGGGATAGGGAAATGGACTCTTTAGAGATAACTTCGGAGCGCCTGCAGTTCAACACATCAAAGCTTATAACAAAGAGAACAATACTTTCTATGTTGAACAGGGTATATGACCCGTTGGATTTACTTGTCCGGTGTCTGTAGGCCCTAAGCTTTTGTTACAGTCAACCTGGAAGAAGAAGGAAGGCTGGGACACAGAAGTTAGCAAAGATATCAAGAAAGAATATCTTAAATGGGTCAATGAACTTCAATTCTTGACGAAGATTAAAGTTCCCAGGTGGATAGGCGTATGCAGGGGAGCAAAGCTGAGTTTGCATACCTTCTGCGATGCGAGCCAGTCTGCATATGCTGCTGTAGTCTATATTCGATGTGTCACAGTTAACAGAGTAACTGTGCAATTGGTCCGAGCTAAGGCGAGAATATCTCCAATGAAGAAGATGACGATTCCCCGTCTGGAGTTATTAGCAGCTACTATCGGAGCACGATTACACAACTCAGTGGTGGAAGGTCTTGGAATCGAAATCCGTGAATCATTTCTGTGGAGTGACTCAACAACCGTCCTTTCTTGGATTCGCCGTGAAGAGCAATGGTTGACATTTGTTGGAAATCGAGTGACAAAAATTAAGAATTTGACATCAGCTGATCAGTGGAGACATGTTCCTGGTGAAATTAATCCAGCTGACTTACCTTCTCGGGGATGCGGTGCAAGCCATCTTTGGGAGTCCCAATGGTGGGAGGGTCCTGATTGGCTGAAAGGACCACCAGAATCATGGCCGAAAACTCCAAATGAAACCGATGAGACAGAGGTAATGAAGGAAAAAAGGATGTGTGTAAGATCCTCATTACTAGCTACAGGAAAGAATGCCCAAGACTGGTTATATCGATACTTTTCCAGTTTCTCTAGGATTCTTCGCTTGGTAGGATGGGTGTTGCGTTTTGTGGGTAACTGTCGTCATCCTGATGCTCGGAAATCAGGAGAACTCACAGTAGAGGAATTCAAATGTGCAGAAACTTATGTCATTAGAACTGTACAACAGGAAGCATTTGTTGGCATAAAGGATGAAAAGTTACTGTCGTTATGTCCACTGAGAGATGAAAATGGAATCCTGCGTATCAGAACAAAGTTGACCGAACGAGAAGATAGGAGAGATTTCAGGTATCCTATGATTTTGCCTGCTAAACATCCAGTGGTAGTTCGGCTTATTCAAGACCAGCATAATAGACACAACCACGTAGGTGTACAAGGACTGTTGTCATTACTACGAGAACACTACTGGGTCCTTGGAGGACGAAGATCCATTAAGGCAGCAATATCTAAATGCACTGTTTGTCAAAGATTCACTGCTCGTAAACTAGAAGAAGTGGCTGCATCACTACCTATTCATCGAGTCAGAGATGCTGCTCCGTTTGAAGTGATAGGCGTTGACTTCGCTGGACCACTCTATTTAAGGAACCAGGAAAAGGCCTGGATTTGTCTATTTACATGCGCTGTTTACCTTGCAGTACATCTAGAACTTGTTTCAGGATTGTCTACCGACAAGTTTATTCAGTCGCTTCGTCGTTTCATAGCCCGACGAGGCTGGCCGACTATAATTTGTAGTGACAATGGCAGAAACTTCGTTGGAACTGATCATGCATTCAGTAAAGTTGACTTTGATATGATCGAGTGCTTCAGTACGACCCAAAGGATACAATGGAAATTTAATCCACCAAGTACTGCCTGGTGGGGTGGATGGTGGGAGAGACTAATACGAATCTTGAATGAGACTCTTAGAAAAATTCTCGGTCGAGCAAAGTTAGACTATGAAGAGATGTCCACCATCCTTTGTGATTGCGAGTCTTTAATGAATTCTCGCCCGTTGACTTATCTGTCTAGTGAGTCTGAAGACCTAATTACATTAACACCATCCATGTTCTTGCAAGAAATCAAGGAAGTGGGAGTGCCTGACATGGATGTAATAGACTCTACGAATATTTGTGCAAGAATATCTTACAGACAAAAACTCAGAGAGGCTATTAGAGAAAGATTTCGGCGAGAGTATTTGGGACAGTTGACTCTCAGGAGTACCAAATGGAGGGACAGGCCTGTTAAGGTGGGGGAAATTGTACTCATTGGAAGCGACAACATGAAACGCCTAGAGTGGCCTTTAGCCAGAGTGGAGGAGTTGATACCTGGACATGATGGGGAGGTTCGAGTTGTACGCTTGAAGACATCAGCTGGCATACTTATACGACCAATCCAACGGCTCTATCCTTTGGAAGCTGTAGGAGGAGAAGGTATTGTTAAATGTGACTTGCTGGTAAAGGAGGGTGTTCAAGAGAAGACTGAGGCAGTGGAAGAATTGAAACAGACCATAGACTTACCTAAGGTGACAGCTAGGGGTCGAGAAATAAAGACTCCACGAAGGCTAAATTTGTGAGATTATAATTATTGATCTGTGTGAAAGGGGTTAAGTTCACTCATCAGGATTTGTTAACTTAAGGTGGGAGAATGTTAGGATTGTAATTTGTAATGTAATTTCGTTAGGTTGGCAAACAATGTTCGAGTGTTTTTTGTTCTAACAGTGTGTGCGGCAGTTGCCAAGATCCGTTGTTGATGTCTGTTCTGCAATAAAGATATGTGTAATAACTTATGATTTGAAGGCCCTAATTCCAACAGTATGGATGGCCAACTTATTTGTCTCCTTTTGACCATGATTTATCACAGTTTTTCAAAGGAGAGAGGAAATAGCTGTTGAACAAAGTATTTTAATGTGGAGTTACAAGGTAATAATTCCTGGTAATTTACGTAACTTTGTTTTGAGAGACCTCCATGCTAGTCATTTAGGCATGGTTAAAATGAAATCTGTAGCGTGAGCTTATTTTGGTGGCCTAATATTGATCAGGAAATAGAAAACCTAGCCAACAGCTGTTCTTCCTGCCTATTGGAGAGATGTAATCCACCCAAAAGTGAACTACATCATTGGCATTATCCTGATAAACCGTGGGAAAGATTATTTGGGGCCATTTAAAGGAAAAATGTACCTAATAATTGTAGATGCTCATTCTAAGTGGTTAGAAGTATTTGAGACTAGTTCCACTTCTGCACACTTAGCTATTGTTAATTTACGCCATCTTTTTGCCCGTTTTGGTTTACCTGTATCAGTCCATAGTGATAATGGACCTCCATTTAATTCGGCAGAGTTTAACGAATTTTTGGTTAAGAATGGTATTAAACATACTTTTTGACCTCCATACCACCCTCAGAGCAATGGTCAGGCTGAAAACTCAGTCAAGTATGCTAAAATTAAACTGAAATGTGCTTTTAGAGATAATGTTAGGGATGTTTCAGTAGCTTTGGATAGAATATTGTTCGATTATCGCAATTCTGTACATACCACTACTAATGAGACCCCAGCCAAACTAATGTTCAATAGATCACTAAGAACTAGATTTGATCTTTTACGACCAAGCGTCAGGAGGGTAGTGGAGGCTAAGCAGGATAAGCAGAAAGCTTATGCCAAGGGTAGTAAATCACGTGTCTTTCATGTTAATCAATCCGTACTAATTAGAGATTATAGATCACAAGGTAAATGGATTGAGGTTACTGTGATTAAACAACTAAGTACTACCATGTATCTAGTCAGAATAGGATCTGGTATTATTTGGAAGAGGCATATTGATGAACTTATTGCTATTGATGCTCAGGTGAGCGAGCCGGCTAAGGGGTGCTTAGGTAAATCAGCTGGAGGTTTATCATCTCAGTCAGCTGAGCAGGTTGATGTACGTTCATATTTGACAGCTTCACCGTCAGCTGTTTTTACTAGACAGTCTATTTCTATACAGCCAACTCCTACATAGAGTCCGGTTAGCCAACCTATTATTAGTTCTCCTGCAGGGCGTTCTCAGAGACGTTACCCTGTACGCGAGAGAAAACCTGTTGAACGTCTTGATTTGTGATTTGATTTGTGAATATTTATCTGTAAAAAAATATATTCTTAGTTGTAAGTTGATTATTTATTGATTCTTCTTTTGATTATGTTTGTTATTTAAGAGGGAGTGTAATATATGTACTGTTTGTGTATACTCCTTGTATATTATATTATTCATATGTATAAGTTGGTACTTGTGAATAAATGTTATGGGCCCGTGACGCAATCCCCCCTTCCCCTTTCCCCTGGCTGACGAGGTGTGCAGCCGACCTTTCGAGAAGCCACTTGACTATGTGTCTTGGCTGTGACTTGACTTCATCATCAGTTCTCGCCTGGTCTAGCGTGCGGGCTGTAGTGTACAGAATATGGTCTACTTATTTATTCCCCTTGTGGAAAAGACGTCTCGGACGTCACAATGGTTTTGGCGTTTTGGTCGGCAACTCGGCACTCAGCAGCATAATCGAAACAATAGGCCATATTATTCTGTTTAACAGCATTAAATTTTTTATGACGATTGTCGTTGACAATTCTTAAATTTTGCCATATGCTTGGAATAATGCGATCTTGGGTATTTTTCTTGTAAGAAGACTGAATTATCGTAGGGGAAGAACACGTCGATCTTATCAACATTTTTATAGATTCAACTTATGACTTTGTGAAAGAAATTTGATTTTCTTGTCAAGCCATGTGGATTTTGAAAGACTTGACATTGAACACTTAATGATATTCGTCATGTCAGTAAACTATTTTATTCTGGACAGATAGCATTGTTCTATCTTCAACAAATAGTAGGATTAAATCAAATCTTTTCAGGATGTGTTTTTCAGAGATTTTTGAATATTAGGATCGTCTAAATCCAGTTGATACTTGGAGGAGACATTTTCCAAAGTACTTATGTCATTATTTCTTTTACGTTGCAACGTTCACGATTGTTGTTATCATAACTTTGCAATGGTATTAGAATAGGAAGTATAGACCAGTACGTCGGTACAATTGTATTATTATTAAATATTGGGAACATTTGTTCACACTACTAAGATCGTTACTAAGTAAATTTGCTACCAACAAGAAGTCAGTACAAGTATTTAAAGGTTGTTAACCTGTATAAGCATTATAATCAACAAATACAATTGTGATAACGAGTGAGAATGCAAATACTAATTTTTACAATACGGAAAAGAAACTACGAGGATATATTAAGGTGAATTATAATGGCAATGTCCGTATTATGGGTGAAATTATTAAAGAAAGGAAGAATGTAGCTAATGTGAGCTTATTGAAGTATGAAATACGATGGGTATTTTTTTTGTTAAGAGGTAATGCATTGAAATTGTTGTAAAGGGAAACATGCTGTTTGGAGCATTGCAGGTATGGAATTCGAGTTATTTGGAACTTATTTATGTTGTTGGAACCTGACAAAGTACTGATAGTTAAGTGCAGCCTGTGAAAAAGTATGATGAAGTTTTGTTGACCATGTGGTCCTAATTAATATTAAACTATTGACTCGCATCATTGACATAATACTCATATGAGTTTTACTTAATTGTACGACCATAGTAGACTGATATAAACATTTAAACCGATCTAAACTTGCAGTATAAAGATAAATATTGAGTGATCTTAATAATTAACGAAGGTGGATTAAATATAATTCCTATAAACTATTTTATGAAACGGTTAAACATAATGATTAACCTACTCTCATAAACAATGTTGGATGTTTATTTAAATTAATATAATGAATAATGATAATATTATTAACACATATTAACGCAATCGGATAGTTTATCTAAACTTGTGGAATGTATTTAACTTAAATAAATATTTAAATGTTGTTTAAACTTTATTTAAATGTAATTTGCGAATCGCATCGTCATGAATAAGTTCAAATTTGCATGAGAATTAAAGAAAAGGAGTTTGAGAATTATTCTTGATGAATAATACAGTTCGAGAAAGGTTTGAACACTCCAGGATAAGTGAAGGAATGTCTAGGACAGACATTAAGTTCAAATCTCTCTAAATAAATAGATTGTGGAGAAGTATATTGTTCTCCTAGGTTGTTTCAGAACTTGTGAAGTGTTATAGTGATGTAAAAGTTTGTGGATTTGCGGACTGTAAGAAGCTGTGATTATGGGTTCAATCACAAGTACGAATGGAGTCCTTGTTTGAGAACCAGCTGATCGCTGATACGTAGACTTGCATGTATAAGCAGCTGATCGTTTGGGGACTGACGTCCAGCCAAGGTTTAATTTTTCGTTATTGTACGGAAGTTCTACAGTGTATAGATTTATCGATAGTAATGTTAACAATTTATTTATTTATTTATTTATTTATTTATTTATTTTGAATCGTCTTTTGACAGAACAAATTAACAATAATAATTTTTATTTTATTTTAAGAACTTCTTAGATTGGAATCAGCTGATGAGTGTGGATCATTTGCGATCTGAACACCATGACCATGGAGGCATTCGAGTCTCTTGTATATTCTACTTTCTTATTTGTTTCATTTATTTTGTTTTATTGTTGCTTTAGACAATAAACTTTATTTCATCCTTTTATACGTCGGTTTTCCGTGGTTTAATTTAATTATAGCTAGCGTTGTGTTAGGGGATGGGGTTTTCTTTGGTTGTGGCGCTTTCCTTTACCCTTTCCGACCTGAGATTATGGTAAGGATCTCGAGCTTTTTGTGTAGTTTGCTCCTAACACAACATTCCACTGTGTATTTATCATTAAGGCGCCTGTCGGAAGATCTTCTAGGTTTTGAGCCGGGGCCTTCGAGAATCCTCGATCCATTCTCCATCTTGGGATTTCGACAAGCGGGCCTCATGATAGATACGGACACTCTACCAATCGTGAAAAGGAAGTTCTGTTCTTATAAGCACGCAGACTAATGTTTGGTGGGGTAGGTTGTTAGTCTGTGCGTGTGGTTAGTTTTGAAGGATGAAGGAAATAACGAACTATTTTACATCCACCCAAGACATCGAAAAAGCTGAAAGTTAATGAATTAACCCAATTCAACCTTTCATTTAACATGTCAGCCCATAAAGTTATAACCGGACTCTGAAAAATTGCCGAAAATTGCAAGATCATGATGTTTTGTCGACCACAACTGAGAGTACCCCTTAAATTTCGTTTAAAAAAGCACTGATGTGTATCATTGTACATTAATGAATATGATATGGTCGAAATACATACATATTACTAAATAATTATTGGAATTGTCAGCTAGTTCAGTATTGTAGGTGAGATAGTAAACATAATTGTTTTTACATGTCGCAAGTGGGCCACAGTGAGACACAGTAGGGTGGGCTACAGTGAGACAGTGAGAAAGATATAAGGAGCTACCCCAAAGCTGAGGAGAGGGCAGAGTCAACTTCTGGGAGAGAAAAGGGGAGATCTTTCATTCCAATTGACACCCCAGAAAGTAATTTAAAAAAACTTGCTCTTATGTCCACAAATAAAAGAAATAAATCAAAAGAGCTGCAAGAAGAGTTTGTTCAGCCAAAGGAACATGAAATTCAAGAAGGCAGCCCTAGCTACAGACATTTCCATGGATGATGATGTTGATGATGATTCTTCTAATTCAGACAGCTCATCAGATAATGAAGAAATCGAGCTCCTAACATTTCATAAACTTGCTCGCAAACCTAAAGAAGGATACTTCTTTTTGGTTGAGTTTTCAGGGAAACACTCTAGGTTTTACAACGGGGAAGTGAAACGAGATTTAGACGATGAAAATTATGACGTAAAATTCTCAAGAAAAAGTGAAAAAATGATAGGTAGTTCTTTTTTTACCCACAGGTTGCAGATATTGCTTCAGTCCCCACCAAAAACAACAGATCACTGTTGCCGGTTCCCTGTGCATATGGCAAAACAAAAAGACAAAAGTAATATCTAAAATTTTCTGTAAATTTTGGGAATCTGAATGTGCTGTAGTGCTTTCTGGCATTAATGCTTTGTTTTAGTGTTTATCTATGTATTTAACCAGTTACAATAAATTCTTTTCATTCTGTCTCAGTGTGGACCATCATCTGTCTCAGTGTGGCCCACGGGTGGGCTACAGTGAGACGGCTGCAACATGTTCACAATGTAATATTTTTACAGAAAAGTGTGGATGTTTTGGAAATTCTAAGGGTATATTATATTTCAGTATATAAAGACATTTTCATATATCGAAAAATAAGTCAGTATACTAAAATATATTTTTTCTGTCTCACTGTGGCCCACCCTCCCCTACAGTATATTTTTTCTGGATTTGGGAATAACAATCATTGCCATTAGGTGCAAGCGTGTTGACCGACTGAAAAACATTTAATATTTCGTTTACTAAGGCAACACTGAGAAATGGCTACCAGCACGATACGGACTTGGATCTTGTGTTCGCTTGACGAATGATATATCAACAAGTCATCCTTGTAATCTCTGCAAATAATAAAACTATTTCCCATCCAATAGGCTATATTTGGACATCAATTCACGTAGAACGGTAGAAAGTTATCAACCGTTATTGGCATAATATACGAGTATTACCAGTTGGTCACTTAGATACAACAATTCGATGAAACATTCTATTAATAATTAGGAAGGGTGGCATAGGCAACCAGTGAAGCAACACAAGAAAAATCACCAGTTCCTCTTGCAAAAAAAAAAAAGAAAACAAACAAAAAAACTGGTCAATGGCTTGAAAGAGAGTAGTAGCGACATACATGCTGTCAGTAAAAGTAGAGCTAAGAAAGATGTCTGGAATATTTAAATCAGTACCGTAGTTGATAGCAAGGATTTTTAAAATTACCGTAGGTTAAGGATTAGCAACCAGAAAGTGACTGAGAAACATGTTGCACCATAAAATGATTAGTAGCCTATGTGCAAGTTTTTAATGGTACCTAGGTTTTTCTGTGAACCATAAAACAGCTCTTAACATGGATTATGTACTTTATAAGTCTCCCTGCACCAAAACTTGCATTAATAACGATGGATCTTTCTTAGAAAGATTTAAGAACAATAAAATACACTTTCTTAAACACCGTGTGTCTAATCCTAAAATAATTCATTTCAATTCTATAGCATCTTACAAACGTTCTCCCTGCATAATACATTGTGTTATTTCTCACCGCATTATAACGTCAAAACTATTATGTGTAGAAAAATTAATAAAGTTATTATAGTAATTATTATTATTTACATGTGTTAATTATGTACATCATCGCGACCTGCACGATTTTCTCCTCCTGCTTCATCTGTGTAAAGTTCATTCCACTCCTCTATTCTTTATCTCACACTATACCTTTTTGTTTGATCATGAATATACATTTCTACGTCCCTGTGAACATGTGTCTCAAACAATTAAGTTCATTACTATATCACTTATTTCCATATCCGGTTTTTAATAACTGTAATAACATTTCGAACTAAGACGCAAGACTTTCAGATTAGCTTTATACAACATATTACGTGTGCGTGGCATTGAACCCTCACTACTCACACTTCCATTCTTCACAAATACATTTTCCAACTTACTTTACTGACATATTGTATTTCCATATTAGGTAGATTTCTTTAGAAAGCTACCTATTGCAATGGGTACCATGTTTCGACTTCCGGAAAATTTTGACATATCTTCGCGTTTCACATCCCCTAGACCCCAAAACCACAGTCAGTTCAAAAGTTTATATATAATTTATGTATATATGTATATATGTATCTATCTATATATAGATTAGTCTGTAGTATGTAGACTTTCTTGTGGACACGATAAATACCGCAATTTTGCACCAATCACTTTGAAATTTTTACATAATATGTATCTCTATAAAATCTCGGTCGAGTTCGTTAATGGGCACAATCGGTCGACGGGGGTGAAAATGGGGGGCTTTTTTCGAAAATGTGAAATATCGCTATAACTTTCTTAATATTTGAAATATCGAATCGATTCAAAGTTCAAACTACAGTATGTGTCGGATAAGGCTCAAACATTTATGTTTGAAAAGTTTTTTGATAGCACCAACCATTGACCAAGGGGGTGGGAAAAAGTGGGTTTTTCGGGAAACATTAATCATATCTCTCTTAATAGGCACAATATCAGAACCGTACAAAATGGACAATATTCCCCTAATAATTACCAAAAACTTTTGTCTGAAAGAATTTTTGATATGACCCACCATTACGCCAAGGGATGAGAAAAATGATTTCGGAATTATAAGAAAATGCCAAGAGCCATCAGAGGTTGCCATGACAACACTACTAAATTGATGAGGGATGAGCCATCAGACGTTGCCATGACAACGCACTTGCACGAGAGAACATTCAGTTTTATATCTAAGTGCGAAGCGGCTTCGGTGACTTAACTGGTAGTATGCTGAAATTCTATGCCCAAGGTCGCGGGTTCAAAGCCGGCCGAAGTCGTCGGATTTTCTAAGAGCGCTAAAAATCCCTCAGTATGCTTTCCTTTGCAGGGGAAGTTCCAACGTTCGTTGCGAGTTGTTGGTTGCGGTGGCATCTAGTAGCCAAGTTCACAGCTATGTGTCGTTGACGGTAGTATTTGCTAGCAACATTAGGAACTACTGCTTGAAATTGACCGTCTGCAGTCCTTACCTCAATTACAGACTAATACAGCCATCACAATTCACACCATTTATCAGACAGATTCTACACTCACCCAAAGTACACGGGGTTAAATGACCGCGTTTTCGCAGCCACAAAACTGAGGAACCAACCAAAATCTCTGCGGGAGATAAAATTTTGCGTGAACAAGTAACAGACCGTTAGATAGTTACACATCAGTGTCGATACCTTGCATAAGGACAGTGTGACCACAAGTATAAAAATGGACCCCAAATGACAAGAATGTTACCGTCCCCTTAAGACTATAAAATGTTTAATATATGCATAAAATGACGAAAAACAAAGTTAATTAAGCTCCGATTATAAAATACTTTCTCGCAATAAATGAGGTCTGATCCTTCTACGAAAACCTGCATGTTCTGCCTATTTTCGCCTATCCCCAGGCTTGCCCGGTGAAATCTACCTCCGCCTTCCGGCGTGCCGAGAGGACTTTTTTTCTCATTGTAATTTCTTTACCTCACACTCTCAGTGTATAACATTAACGTGTCTTTACTACACTTCTTTCAACAATAACCCGTCGCATATATCTGTTCCTTAGCACGTTCACAAAATCTAAGACCATCTCAAATACTTTCGACAAAGTAAGAGAATCAGTATCCCTACTAAATATTACTACTGTAATACCTTTCATGGAAACAACTACCTCCGCGTACATAAATACTGTCGATTATACAACTCCGTGCTATACTTGTTCGTTCCACACAACAATACTTTCGTAGTACTTCCTTATATTTTTACTCACATAAATTATGTCATACTTCCTTTACTTTAATTAGACATCTCTGTTACAATCTATAGCTTCTCTCTGAATTTAAGTCTGCTCGTGTTCATTACTTAATAAAAATACACTTTACCCCACGTTCTTACTTTCATCTGATATGAAATATCTTTACTGTAGTCTTTCATGACTTCTTAATGACAAAAGATTGATCTGTAACATCATATCTCTCCTTATATTCATCAGCTATGCTTTAAAAAATACGCATACTGTTTATATTTTCAAAAGAAACTTCTGGGTTTTACAATATTTCTTTCTGTCTATAGTTGACTGTCTCCAACGCCATTGTTGAACACTCCTGACAATAGTTAACGTTTCTAGATACATTAGATTTCGTTGCTCTAACGAATTTGCTTTATTTCGGATAACGATATCCCTTCTATGTCTCTCATTGCATTTATTACACAGCTTCGCTTGTTATAACTCATTATGACTTCCTTTCATTTGTTACACCACGTTAACGAAATTAACTTCACTCACCGTTATAAATTACATGAATGAAAACTCTAAAGACGTTAGCTTACTTAAGTGAAAAAATAGTTAATGCGAAAATATTAACAATAAACGTTAGAAAAATACGTCACAAACGATATTCGTTGACTTAAAGAAAAATCTCAAATAAATTATAGCAACAACAATAACATGAACTAGGAATAAAATAGTCAGATGTTGGTCAAACATTGGAATAACGCATAACAAGTGCTAACTACAAAGGTGTTAAAAATCACCGTTCTACCTTGAGTCTGAAGTGCTCGTAACAGAACCTGAAGACTTTGGCAGCTGAGGAATCTCTCCACGTGCGCTCGGAATGTGCCACGTGCCTCCCAGCACGCGTCCGCATTCTCCACGTTCTTCTCGCTCTGTCCCGCTCTGCTCTGCTTGCAGGTGAGGGTGCTGGCTCAACCGGTTTACAGCTGATCTGCGCTGGCCTGTCTCCATGTCCCCAGTCAACGACCCTCGCTCGCGTTCGCATCTTCTTGCTTCACGGTCAGATGACCTAGATTCTACATACGCTTCTGTCTGGATTATTCTTCATTCGGCTGCTCTCCCGACGTTCCCTGATGTTAGTGTGTAGATAGTGATTATGCTTACGATGAGAAATCACCTTCCCATGTGCCTTTCTTTTCGTTGTAGTAGACTGTTTGTGGATTTCAAGCGTACTGCTGATGAAGTTGCAGTTAAGTTCCATGATTGCATTGCTATGATCATCGCTGGACTTCGCTTGTTAGCGTAGGTTCAACCTCCCATCATGTTGAAATTAGAACATCTTCCTTCGTTCAGTACAGTTGTTAGTTGATACTTTTCCCCTCTGACCTACTCCAAAAACATCTTGTAATATGTAGTACTATATATGTTTTTCTAAAATATTGCAGTGAATTTAATTTCTTTTCCTCTGCGTTGTATAATGTCAGGTAAAAGTTCCACTAATGAGATAGTGAATATATTTAGAGTATATCGACGTATATTTTCTTCAATTCAGCTTCATAAATTCCTGTAGATAAATTCCTTAAATTCCTTTTATATTCCTTCTTATTTCCAATATCAATTCATTTATTCTTGTAGTTCCTTATTACCATTGTCTTCCTTCTGAAGTCTAATACTTTTCTTGGTTGCCATTGCATACGACTTGTAGAGCGATTTTCTATACGTGTTACCTCGTTGAATACTCGAATAATAAGAACCTCTTTCCCTGTCTTCCACTAGCCTCCTGAGTTCAGATTCCCTCTCAAACTTGCCGCGCTAGCCTCACGCCAGTGAATAAACTCACTTATCTACTCATATCTTCTCTCACAGTCATCTAATTTAATTTCTGTTTTGCCAATTAAGTTTCTTCTTCCTTCCTTGTGAATTTGATATACTCCAATCCATTAGAATATTAAAATAATAATTCTAATAATTATATATTCCCTCGTAATCTTTCTTCGTTGTGATTGGTTGCTCTCATGTTATCAAATTTGTTGTTCACGCGCCATCCCGTCCTAAGGATACTTGGCGCGTGTCTGACCTCCAAATCTCCTTGCCAAGTCAACTCGCTAACCAAAACTGGTTTGTCGCTGCTAACTTCACAAAACTGTGCACTTTCCTGGTCATTGTTCTAATGATACTCCCTTGGTTAAAATATTCTAGACTATAAAATTTCCATTTCTTCTCCAAATACCAATCTTTCTTCAAGCTATAATTTTACCAATTGCTTCCTTGCAATCTGCCTTCCTGTGTGTAAATATAGCTCAAATCACGAAAAAAAATTATTCACATTTTTTTCTCAGCCTCTCCGTTCGAATCTCGGTCAGATACTTACTCTTGGCTACTCATAATTTCGGGTGCAATACCTGTTGCACATAAAATGAGCCTCTAATTAGAGCTCTGTGGGAACGTTTAAATAGATTGGTGATACAGGGTTCATCTAGCCACTTTCTATGTATCTTTTGAATATTAATATTTAAAACATTTTAGCAATTCGTTAGTTACTGTCATCATTGCTAATGCTGTAATCTGTCATGTTTATTTATGCATGAGGAATTAGGAAACATTGGTAGTATTGGTGTATTGAGTGGAGATACAGTAGGATAAAATGCAACTGTTTAATGGACACCTAAGATGTATTTTTATTTCTCAACTTTGAATTTATTTCCTGTAGACTCCAACACAGTCGACCACTAGGGAAACAAAAACTTGTTGGTGATGTTGATTGAGAGCAAAATCTTGAAACACTGTGATTTATGTGGTTGGTGTCAAGTTAAGTTATATAGGAAAAATGAAATTGTGAAGTCGCACCCAAGTTGAAGAAGCATTGCCAGACTCTTGGATGCAAATCAAGTCTCAATAGTTAGAATTTAGGACAACCTTTGGCATGAGCACTATAATACATTTAGGATCAACATAGCCTGCAGTAGGTCTTATGCTAAGCACCTGGGCATGTTTAAAAAGAAACTCAGTCTGCAGGTTAATAAGGTACTATATTACTATAAACACAGTAGGCTATCTATAATCTATCTCAAGCAATTCCAAGAAGTTACAAGTTGAGAAACTACATATCAATATTAATGAAAAGAGCCGCAGTCGTTCGTCCGCTGTGATCGCAGCAACACCTCAGACAACTACTGTGCGTCTTGTGTGTGAGAGTACAGTGGGGTGTGCGGTTGGTCGCATTTCGTGTGTTCTTGTTTCTTGTACACCGACTTTAGTAAGTGCTTTAAAATCAACAAGTGTTTGCCGGTATGTCGGAGAAGAGTGCTGGGGGTCTGATGGGCCGCCCGCCAGAAACTTCTGAGTCGATTATCTTAAACGGCTTGGTAAATGTGGAAACCATGCATGTTGTGAGTGAACAGGAGATTATTACTCCCGATGATTCCCCGGTTCCGCCGGTGGTCCAACCTCCGGAGCAAATTCGTACCCCACCTAGTGACTATCGTTACCAAAACACCCATACTGGACCTTACCTTGTATTTGTACAAGGAGACGAGTCACAAACAATCGGCAATCTTCATCCCATGGCATTGGGACGGCTATTTTATGAGCTTAAAATACCTGGAATTCAGGAAATTCAGAAAAAGGTCGTAATAGGGTTGAGATTCAGTTCAAGTCTTTCAAGGATGCCAATGCATTTCTGGAACACCCAGTGTTAACAGATTGGCGACTGCTTGCCTTTAATCCTTCTTCCAACATTCAACGTGTGGGATTAATCAGGGGTGTTGCTACCTCTCTCACTCATGCTGAGTTACTCCGGTATATTGAATCTCCTGTGCCCATTATCCGAGTTCAAAGATTTTTCCGCACGAAATCTGTAAATGATGTGTCTGAAAAGATCGCTACGGGGACTGTAAAAATCTTTTTTGAAACACCAAAATTGCCGGCATTCGTCAGTATTTTCAATGTCTTATTGGAAGTGAGTTTGTATATCTTTGCTCCCATTAGATGTCAAAAGTGTCAGCGTTATGGACATGTCCAACTTCATTGCAGGGCACGGGTACCTCGTTGTGGTAAATGCGCACAGGACCACCTCACCTCTGATTGTAAAGAAGTTCTTTTTAAATGTGCAAACTGTCAGGGTAATCATCCGGCAGGGGCGGCACGTTGTGACGTACATCAGCACCAAATTGAAATCAAGAGACAAATGTGTGTTGAAAATAAATCCTATAATGAAATCATGAAACGTAGTGCTAGTGCCCCTTTTAATCCATTAACCCTCCCACAATAATTCCCCCCGATTGTTGCATCCACCAGTCGGCCTTGTGTTGATCCGCCGTGGAAACGTAAATTCACAGACATAGTGCATCCTGCACCAAAACTTATTAAGCCCCTTGGCTATGATTGGCAAGCATATTTACAGCTTGTCAACAATACGCCGGTTGTAAAGACATCCCATTCCTAACCGGGAGCTGTAGGAGGCCCATGTCCAACGTCTTCTGCAGGGTCGAATAAGCCTGCATCGACTGGTTACGGGGGTCTTTTAACGCTTTTTAAAACGGATCTCGTTATCACTTCAGTGTGAAGTCCTTATCAGCTCCCACACACGTACCATCAATTATTTCGGGTTGGTGACTTCCATTTCAGTCATATTTATTACCCACCGCATGTCCTAGGATCCCAAAAACAATGGCACATGTATTATAACTATGTTTCAAAATATCTAAACATATTATCCTCGGAGATTTGAATGCCCATCACATCCTATGGGGCAGCGAAAGCACAAATCCCAAAGGCCGACATATCACAACCGCAGCTCAAACATTTTCGTTGAATGTATTAAACGATGGCTCGCCTACACGTCTCACACCACCGGGACGACCCCAAAGTGCCGTTGATTTATCGATCAATACACCTGATATCTCGCACAAATTAGCATGGCAAACGCTAGCGGATACACGCCAAAGTGATCACTTTCCCATTTTACTTCATTATGATCTTGCTAGCGATATTATACCTTTCCACGGGACACAAATATAATCCGATTTTTAAAACATTTGGATTATGGTCTTTTTAACACACTTATCACTGATAGATTGGGGCCCGCTCAAAAGTTACCCCGTCAGAGTTATATTATTTTGACTCAGATTATCCAGAGCTATCGAGATTGTTATCACCCACCTGTGACTGTTTCATATACCATGGTACTGTGCCCGAACATTTCACAGTGGAATAACAGCCAAAATCTCAGGATCTAGATTGGATTGCAGCAATTAGTAGTACCCGGCTGAAATACCTACCTTTCACTGCTGGCATACCATTCACTGGAAATAAGGACCATATAAGGATCTAATCTATAATAAATAAATGCTATGGTCCGCCACCACCTGAACAAACTGACTAAATCACAATAACACGATAAATTCTTCAATCTCGGGGCGATATCGAAACTATAAAGTGGGTAACTGGACTCGAGATTCAGGTGAACGACCATAGCATTTACTTGTCACCACTTCCCTCCTAATCAGAACAACGAATTCTGTAAACAACGACGAATAAAAATTATTTATTCATAAAAACTGACTACAATTAAATCTACTTAATAAAAATAAAAATAGCAATAACCTGATCTTCAGGTTCATCAATCGATAGATCTCCCCCAAAATATAAAATAAGGATTTATTCTTAATAAACATCAACACATCCTGATTCGCCTTAGATTTCAGGATCGAACAACGGCCGTTTACTTCACGCACATCATGACCAAAATAAATTACTAGCGAAGGCCTTCTCGCTATTACAAAACCAAATTATAACTCAATACATCGCGACCCCGAAATCCCTACTCTAACCATATTACACCTCAAAATGAATGACTGAATAAAGTCGTAAACAAACTATACTAATTTAAATTTCATCATTATACACAAAAATCAGCTGAACGCTGTATATAACTCTCATTTGCAGACGATTTCTGCATTGCGACAAGACATTTATTACAATACCAATAGACAATAGTTTATAATAAAAAAATTACAACTTAAGAGACTTCACGAGACTTCCGCTAACAATACTGTCAATTTCTGGTATCAAGACTTAATAGGACATCGTAGTTCAATCAACAAAGATAAGACTACTGTTTATGTAACTTCCACTGGTTTCTATCCATAATAAAATAATACTAATAAAAATACAATAAGTTGTTTATAAATCACACCAATGACACTACTAGCGAAACAGCCTGTACTACAGCACTGCCCAGCTGACTACCTCCCCCTTCCAACTAAAGGATCGAGCATCTCCTCTAAGCATTGACAAACATCTATTTATGAACTGCAACACAATCTGCTTGACCTCCGCAAGCTTCTTCCCAGAGTGCACATCACTCCGTTACAAAAATACTTCCTTTCCATTCATTGCTTCCTTGCGAGACCCGGTCTGCACAAGCCACGTTGCAACATCTCATCATATTACGTACCACCAATATCCTACAGGCGCTCTTCAAATCCAAACAAACTCACTTCAAAACTTTACTCGGAGCAAGGAGATTCTAGCCCACCGGTCTAGATCTTCCATCGATGTCTCAACGAAAATATTGCGACCATCGCACGTCCCATTATAAATAACAATAACAGCGTTGCCAAACAAACTTAATCCCAGCTGAATTCTACGACGGCTCGGTGTTAACTAGTGTCAATGTCCATTGCTAGACTAAATAATAATAATAATAATAATAAAGTAATGCAATAGCAATCCTAATGCAGTAAGCTTCATATCAATCACAACGACTGGGTCGACTCAACTAGAATCATAGCTCCACAAGAAAATAATTCCAGAAACCAAATATCTCGAATTTAAATATCAGGATCCTCAATACCAATTAGATTAATAGCAAATAAAGCTTGGAAAGCACATCCACTGAAATATCAAACTCCCCCAAATAAATTCAAAATTTATCAAAAGTCGGATCAAATACTAACTATAATCTTAATCCAAAATAAAAATGAATAAACGAATGTCCAAAGCATCCTTAAAATAAGGAAATTCAAAATAAAATTCCAAAATCTGAAAATCCAAAATCCAAAAATCCTGAAAATCCTGATCCTGGAATTCTAAAAATCCCGAAGTCAAAATTCAATTCAAAATTCTAAAAGAATTTAATTCATATCGAAAATAATTCCGATTTCCATTTCAAAATTACCAGAATGCAAAAACTGGAGAAAATCGTGAAAATCCTAAATCAAAATCCTAAATCAGGATCCATCAATCCTGTCCCATCCAATCCTACGAAGTAACAATCCTAAAATAATGCAATAAAATCCCAAGTGAACTTTCTCAAAATGAAAATCGTGAAAATCCTAAAACGGAAATCGTGAAAATCCTAAATCAGATTTATGAAAATCCAAAAATAACTTTGTAAAAATCTAAAATGAATTTATGAAAACCTAAATATAAATTTGTGAAAATCTATCAATGAAAATCCGTGAAAATCTTCCAGCATAAGTGAAAATATCCTTAAATCGTGAAAACCCTACGACAATGAAAATCCTAAATGAAGATCTGAAAATCCAAAATCAAAGTGCAAAAGCGTCGAACGCAGGACTCGCGTAGTCCTCTAATAAAATTTAATCATACTTTCAACCAGCCAAACTAATCTGACTTCCAATGTAAACTGCGCTGGCTGCGCGTCAAACAACTATCTATGATGACGGAGTGAATTTATCAAACACAGTTCCAAATCATGCTACAAAATATCTACTAACAATTCAAAATAGGTCACAGGCTAATAGGCATGCTTCTAATATAACATTCTACGAATTGAACTACATAAGGAATAGCTTCCCTTACTTTCTGTAGACTTGAAGTTGACAAACGATGAATTGGATCGCACAACACTACGTTCCAGAAAGCTTGCCTTGAGGATCTGTCCGTCTCGCCTTGCTGTGGGCCCCAGCTCCCGCCTCGCTGCGCTGGCACGATTCCGCTGGTCTAATGTACTTCCCCGAGTTCGCTGCTTCACCCGACTCCGCCGGTCTGCACGCTGGATTTCCCGTCTCGACATCACTGGACCCTCACTCGAACCCAGGCTTCTCCCTTCTTTCTTGTTCTTCTTCTCGAGCACTGGAAGATCTTGGCGTCGCTCGTTCATGCTTATCAGTTCTTCAATAGATCAATTCGGTTACTGTAGATCTTATTTCTTCCTTATATTACAGTGAGCATCGCGTCTCCGGTTCGACTTCCGTCTAGCCGTCGTCACGTGTAAGCATTCTTACAGCCATGGTATTAGGCTACATTTCCCTATTCATATTTAGTACGACCCCATCCTCTTCACTAGTAAATCACATGTCTTTTCATATTGCAGTTCTGCGTGACTTTCCATATTGACACTGATAAAACACTGGTCTTAAAAATCGTTCACGTTCGCTTGGAATTTTAACAGAAACCCTATTCTTAGTTTCACAGTCTCAATAATTTCCACAATAAATCTCTTACTGCTCTTCGTTCAATCTAATGCTCATTCTAGACGCGACATGATACTCTGCCTGCTCTTTGTTCGTGATGGCATCAGTTTTCTTTAGAGATACAATTCACAGTTTTCTACTTCACTCAACTCAATCACAATTCTCACACTATAATCACACATTGTTCTGACATTACCTGCTTCCGTTCTCGTTCCATTTTATGCCAATTTCAACAATTGTGCAACACTTTCGGTCGTTTCTGGGAGCACTCGGTTCACGCGTCCAACCTCCTCAACAATCTCCAAGTGAACTAACTGCCCCAAAATGGCTGAATTGGCATCTTCCTTCCTCCCCCTCCAGATTCTCCTAGTAATAGCGCGCAATTATCAATTCTGCCGTTCTGAACCAAATATCCGTGGAAATCTCTTCATGGTAAATCCTTAAATAATTCTCCTGAATTTATCCAGCCTATAAATGCATTAAAAGTCTTCAAACCAGCATAAATACTTTGGCGGTTAATATTTCTCGAATATTCTCATTGGTCCTCGCCAAGACCCTAGCAACAGGCGATCACCCTAGGATTAATAAATCCATTGGAAATGTGGTATACCTCTCTGGACATCCAATCATATCTCATCTTTCTTAATATATCCCCTCAGCTACAAACTTGAGTTTTCATTGGGCAACACCTTTCCTCTGCGACCTTCGCCGTCTAAACTGGTTTATTGACTACTTTCCAGCTCTCAAATATTTCAAAACTTCTTGGTTAAAAATTATAATCCGATCTCGGATTGCTCAGAATCCGGATTCGGGGACATTTCCCTCCTATCTCAGATTACAAATTAAGGACTCGTATTTTGTAATACAACCCTAAAAAAACCCAGCCCTTGTCGCTGCATATGAGTTGTTACAGCCATTTCGACAGGATGTTTTACAAACTCGAAAACCTCTCCCTTATACCGTGCCATATCTGGTCCTTTGTTCGAAACCTGATATTTTCCACAATTCTTTGCCGCTCCTGTTTCGCATGTTCAAACACCATCCCCATGTCCTTCAACGGACATTTTGTGACCTCACGAATAGTTATCCCAACTTTACTATTTTTACACCGATGGTTCCAAAATGGAGAATCCTGACCGCGTGGAGCTGCCTTCTTCCCCCCTGATCTCCAGGTTACAGGCATTTTTACCCTCTCCGCTACTTTGATGATATTTGTTGCTGAATTGTTTGCCATACGCCAAGCATGTCAATATATTCATACACATACTATATCTAAGGCCCTAATTTGTACTGAATCTTTGAGTGTCATTATCGCCTTACCTAATGTTTTTTGCTCAAACAATTGGTATCTTTATCAAATAGCCCAACACTTGCAAAATTTCAAAACCACAGGACAGGAAGTCGTTTTAACATGACTTCCGAACATTCGAACATTGAGGGCAGTAGTGGTTTTTGGTATGTTCTAGCGCCACCGCCACCGCTGGAATTCTAAGCCCTCCTCTTCTTCACCCTCCTCACAAGATGGCGGCCGTAGCTTAACTTAACCTAGCCTAACCTAACAAGATGGCGCCCGTAGCTTAACTTAACCTAGCCTAACCTAACAAAATATCGGTTGTAGGTTAAGTTAACCTATTGGATGGTGCGCTTTTCAAATAAAGATGGTGAGCATAGCTTAACCTAAACCGGGATTGAACCGACTCAGTGAGTGGATGTTTTCTAGAGTAAGGGCTAATGCATACACCAAAGTACACGGGGTAAATGCAAATATCCTATGCAGTTTTTTATGGAGGATGAGACAAGCCTGCGATGTATGATTTAAAACAAGCACACTCAGACAGTGTATGGCGTCATGTGATGCAGGTGATACAACCGGATGCAAGGTCAGTGTTAGGTTAAGGAAGTGTGTGTAATATGATTTTTGCAGACGTAGAATGTCAGCGAAAAAGGAACTCGCTACCGGATGCAAGGTTTAGTGTTACAAAGTAGCAAGTTTGCGAAACATGATTCTTGCAAACGTAGGATGTCACGTGAAACATGATCTTGCCACTGGAAGCAAGGTGCTGTGTTACAGGATGCAGGTGTGTGAAGCATGAATCTTGCAGATGTATGATGTCACGTGATGTATGTAATTATTATCGAGCATGAGAAACGTTACATTGACAGATATTTGAGACGACACAGGTGCACACATGACATAGGTGTGTTAGTGGTATAAAAGGCTAGGGAGGGGGGAGGCCTTTCTCACTTTGTACTTGAATCTCGTGAACGACAGTTGACATTGTGTTAACTCTACAGCTTACTTGTGTGTTGAAAGAGGACTTGAAAATACATTACTACTTAGGTAAGTGCTTTATTATAAAATCATATTTACGGCCCGATTCTGTAACTTCACTCCTTAACAACCCACCAAAATGGTTACGACGGAATCGTAACCATAGGCATAACAACAAATGGCTAGCGAGGCTCAAAGTGGTATTCTGTAAGGCACCTTGTTATGACGCTTGTTACGAGTTCAGGATCAGGATTTCATAGCCATCTTCATAGTACGAAAGCCTTCCACTAGATGACGGTTAAATCGATTAGCGCGTTATTTCAATGTATTTCAAGCCATTCTATATCGCAATTAGTTAATTTTATTTTTTAACTATTTCCTATGTTCCATATTGCCTTGACCCATACTTTCGCCTATTATGGTGTTTTATTTATCGTATGCATTGACCCCTATATTCTTTGCATTCATACGGATTACTTCAACTCAACCTGATAGGATACGGTACACCTAACCCCATTTGCGAAAACATTTACGCTGTCTGTTCACATGAATATCTATTTCAGTTAGGAATTTATTTAGCTATTGCCTTAATTAATACCTTATTTTATTTAGGGGTATCTTATTTATAGTATTCAACGGATACTGTATTCCAGCGGATCATGTCAACCTTATACACCCAACTCCCTTTCGAAGAGAAATTACATTGCCTGTCCACATAAATATTCATTTTAGTTTAGTAGGAATCAAATAGCGTGTTTTCTGGTTGATTACATTATGAACTGTAACAGAAACTTAAGTTAAATGTTTTATGTGGCCAGTAAGCTATTGGGCAACTTACCTGTGGGCCTAATTGACTACTGAGAGCAGTTTAACACATGAACAACAATACTGTTAAGAATAGGTGTATACATTTAGAATAATGCTCAAAAATCTCCAAGAATGAGGTATCAACTCTTTGGGCAGTAACACAATAGAAGTTAATGGTATACCAGTTTTTCTTCACGGTAGGCCTACTGTAGTGTTATAGTCTGTTCTAGTCAGAACGCTACATTGCTCCTCTGGCTGCAGCCAAGAAAGTCAAAGAGTGATTTAATGATCCATCATAATACCAGCCTTCAATAATAAAACTGAGGTGGCAAGAGGTCCGTGGAAATTGTAGGAAGCCAAGATCAGGATCATTTAGACTGCAGTTTAGTATTATTCTCCTTAAAGGTACTTCTCACTTTAAGAACTGTGAGCAGAAAGGAGTGGGGTATGGGTGCATTATGTGGATCTGTTGCACCTGGAATGATGAAGAGCAGCTCATGCCACTGGAACTAACCATAGAATCCGTTACACCCGTCAATTTATAAGTCTAGGACTTTTGCGTACGATAGGTCTACATGTTAAGTTACAAGTTTGCAAATTAGTAGAAAGCAAGTATCAGTAGGCCATTGATGTGCTTCTAACTCCTTATCCCAGAATAAAACTACATTCTACATTTTAGCAATATTTACCACTTAATGGAATTTATTCCAGTTTTCTTCAGATGAAGTTATTTATTAGCCTTCTTTTAAATTCAATATATTCTACCTAGCCTAATCCTTTCGTCTCTATATGGCCCTAGGGCATAGCAATCTCAATACTGTAACTCAATGCTCCAAGATTCTACACAGAAGGGAGGAGGCACTCAACTAACAGTATGACCTTTGATCCTCGCACTCAATGTATTATTACATGAAGGAAAGGGGGGAGAGAGAAAACAGAGGTTTGTATCAGCACCATGCAGATTAAAAATCTCTGGGGAGTAGGGGGCAGGGGTTGATCCATCCCTAGCATGTCCCCAAAGGCAACACCTTGTCCCTAAATACTACTACTACTGGGAATGAGATAAGACTAACTAAATTGAAATATTATGTGGATAACATAACTCTCACCTGAATTCTCGACATTCTTATCACATACAGTAGTATGAAACAGTCTACTTTCTAATTGCAGAACCTTCATAAGGACATAAAGGAGGAAAACAGAAACCTTGTGAATTAGGAGGAATGCCTACTGGTTCGGGTAGGAACAGTGGTGTTAGGATTGCAGCAGTTCAGGAAGCAAGGCTCAAATCATACACAATGGTTTCTTTAACAAATTATTATTCAAATAGAACACTTAATTTATAACATAAAATTAAACATTTGAAAATACAGCAGTTTACAGAGCAATCAAATTCAGTTTGTTTCTTCATCGTCTCATTCAGACCAGGGCACTGGAAGGTGTTTCACAGAATTTTTGGCAGAGAATCCTGGAAAATTGAAAATCAATCCCTGATATTGTTACCAGTACTGTGACAAAAAACTATAAACAAATTTCCAGATTTATTTTTGTATCATGACCTGGAGATGTGCTTGTGTAGCCTATACACTACATTCTTAAACTCAAGTTAGCCATTATAGTGTAACAAAACAATTTAATCCGGCTACATACTTATGCGAAAACAAGAATAATTATTTTAAATAATAAAACCGGTAATGTTTTTTTTCTTTTCTTTTTTTGAGGAGCAGTCTTGCGTAGTATTTTGCTAAATTTCCATGCTGGGAAGTGTCTGGAAATACTCTCAAGAAATGAGAAAACTGCCCTTCCTATACTACTGAGCAAGATCAATAAATGCAATCACTTATCAGACTCAATCGTCACAAACGGACAACACACTAAGGAACGCCTAACCTCAGGTCATGCAAAGTATGAACCATCTTCAGTTTACAGATTAATAATCTCATTTATTACTCAGTCAGGCAGACGACTTTGATGTAGTCTGTCATTTCGATCACCACTAAGAATACAATAAAGTTACCCAGCAAATAATACAAGTGTACATTAATTTGGTAGACCAGCATATAAAAGCCTCCAAATGAACCTCGTATTTCGCATGATAGACCGGAGTTTGAGAGTCAGAGTAATCAACGCGTTGACATAAGCGAACAGCTGACATGCCATACCTCTCGTTAAGAATGCATTACCAATTGCTTAGTCACAGAATGATGGTGTTGCATGTGATATGAAACAGCGATTCCCAAAGACGTTGTCGAACAGCCACTGCGAAGTGAGTCGGCACCCCATCGTGTTGAAACCTAACACTGTTTAAGATTCCCACATTTTGCAGCTGCGGGATGAGCCTGTCATTAGAACGATAAAAAAAATGGTTCAAACAGATGCGTTTGTATCATTCCGGCCCAGATCATGAAGTGAGGTGGATTCACTTGATTTCTTCAGCTGTGCAGAGACCATGGTGGGACAAATATGATCTTTAAAATTCCTAAGATGTAAGTACAAATGGAAGATTTTCATGCCTGGTTTCGTCTTCTGGGGGACATCGCCAACTGATATTACTAACCTCGGTCACTACCGCACGAGAAATATGTATTAATATTTATTGCTCATTCAACGATGGCAGCCATGTTCGACAGTGCAACGAGGTCTCTTCAACTATTTATAAGACGCACACATTGCCATCACCACAGGTTGGGGTTAACATTGTTCACGATTGGTCCGTATTGACGAATGATAGTTTAAAATTTGAAATACATGTTCCGTCTAGTTAATGTCCTAGGGCGTAAATAAACACAAAAAAGTATTGACTAAACGGAAGATAAGTGTATTCAAATTATAAACTATCACCACAGTTACCAACATGTGGGATACAAAATACACCACACAGGTCTGGTCTGGATAAAGATTATTGATGCACGATTGCCCCACTGTGCATGACAGAAACCAGGCGTATGGCTAACGGCTATGTAGCAATTATTGGTATAGGCAAAGCCCATTGGATTGGATTTAAGAAATTTCACTCTCACAAAAATCATCAATTAGAGCAGTGCACAACAAACATTACTTTGCGAGACAAAAACCAGGGGTGTATTCGTGCACATGGCTAACGCAGCCCTCCTCCTATTATTGGCTCAGGCAGAAGCCATTGGTATGCATTTTTTAAAAAATTACTATTATAAAACGCACCATACAGATTCCGGCGTTTAGCTGTACACTTCACCTTGAGAGCTCAGCAGTAGGAGAGAAAAAGGTATTTTAGCTAATTTCAGACAAAAGACACGCTCAGCGTGGCAAATGTTTGGTAGCACTGAATGAAAATAGAACGAGCGATAACATTCTGTATAATACCTTATCAAACGATGAGAAATAAATCGGGGAATGATGTTTTAATAGATGTTTCCTCCTCCGCTGTCTGTGACCCACCCAATCATCCCAAATAGGATCACGACTTATCCAGGCAAAATTTCAGCTGTGGCCGCCACTGTTCACATCAATCATAATCAAAACAGTTCTGACAACCTCGCCCTTGCGGTACTATGCCACACCAACATCCAGCCATTCTAACCTTCGTTTTGTCGAATCCAATGGTTTTTGACAATAGTTACAGCCAACACGCTCAGACCAGTGAGTTTTGACAATGGTTACAACCTAACGCGTCCAGATGAATTTTTTTTTGATCAACAGTGATTTTGTATCTCACTTCTTTTTATCAACGGTGATTTTGTATCTCACATGTTCGCAACAATGTGTGCGCCTCGGTGTGTGCCGCTGAAGTGCATCTTGTTGACAGTTGAACGAGATACAAGCGCTGTCGAAACATGGCTGTCGTTTTTAAAATAGCAATAAATAAAAACATATATTTACGAACTTGAGCACATATATGAGGTGCAGTAGTGGCCAGGGTTCGTAATTTAAATAAGTAATCGCCCAGAAGATGAAACAAGGACACAGGATATGTAAAAGCCGCATTCATGTCTGCTGCAAGTGTATAATCTGCGTTCCACTTACATTCAGAATAGGGGCAGATGACCTCGCAGTTCTGCCCCTTAAAACAACAATAACTACATTAATAATACATCATAGGGGGTAGATGACCTCGTGGTTCCGCCCCTTAAAAAAACTGTCAAATTTCACTAATATTGTTTAAATGATGGTTTTTATTTGTAGCTTGGTCAACGACGGCAGATGATTGTGGCTAACAAATTGACGTCATATTACGTTGTCAACATGTTTGATACAAAATACACCACAGGACACCTTTGTAATTATGTGAAAAAAGATAATTGGCTAAACCATTGGCCTGGATAAAGATTACTGACGCGCGACTAACCCCACTGTGCGTGACAAAAACCAGGGGTGTTTATATTAGCTAACGCTACCTAACAATTGATGGTCTAGGCGTAAACCATTGGTCTGCCGGATGCGATATAGTATCGAATACGTGTGGTTGGCAGTACTGTACATGGTGCTAAAAATGGCAAAGTCAGACGGAATTTCATCTACATAAGTCGTGATCCTATTTGGAATGGCTGGGTGGGTTACAGACAGCGAAGGAGAAAACATCTATTACTATATCGTCTCAAGATACCATTACTGCAGGTATTTTGACTAATTTGAGTAGTTTAAGAATTTTTTACTGCGGTTCAGGTAAACTCCACTCTTGGAAAGCTTTACACCTTGTTGCATTTAGGTTAGTTCTCAAATGATAACACAATGAAATGAAGAAAATTAACGTACCTTGATGTTAGACAAACTCCCAAAGCACCATGTTGTGAATTTTCTTTCTCATCTGATCCATTTAGATGACCGAGCTGTGTAATACCAGGTTATTAAAACTGTGAGAACTATTTGGAACATTTGTGATGTTTATTCCTCGCAAGAACAATCTAGCCTAGCAGGATTTAAATTTGGAATAAATAACAGACTCAACCAAGTGGCCAGAATCACCTATAACAGCAATAAGATTTATCACATTTTAATTGCCTACTGGTAATACACCATATGAGTGTCTACAGAAACAATTCACATGAGTAATTTAGAGACTCTATAAAAAAAACATAGTCCTTGTATTGCAATTCTCAGCAGATGCTGCTTCAGGCCAAATGGAATACAGATCCTAGTATCACATACTGGGCTCAGGTGACACATTTAGAGCAACTACGTGTAGCCAGTGCTAAGGTTTTAGTTTCCAGCAGTAGCATGCAATGTAATCTTTTACATGAAAGTCCTCCCTTCGCAATGACAACTTGCCAAGCAGACTGACCAAAAACTTTAGTTCATTTGGGGTCTGATATTTCTTATTTCTCCCCTACACTGTTAATCGACTGCATGCATTACATGTATGTAACATTAACTTCCCTCATTAGTTCAATATGAAAGCATAGTACAATACTGGTACTCTTTATGTTCCAGCCTGCCTACTAAGGCTCTTTGCCAAGGTTTTAAACGATAGCCTATTGTTTAAATACTTACTGGATCAGGATTGAAAGCTTTGATACTACCAGTTCTAACGATGGAGATAACATTTCCTCTCATTCTCTAAGGTAAATGAGTTAATTTCAGTTTGTGAAAGTCCATTATGATAATTATATTGCCATGTCTCTTCACCACAATTAAGTTAATTATAATTGGCATAGGCCAAGGCCGAGAAGAAATGTAACATTAGCAACCTTAATTTAAATAATTAAAAGCACAGTTGCCGCACATTAGGTAGGTGTCTTTAAACTCCAGACAGCAATTATTTCCATAACCTAGAAACAAGCTTGGAGGACTACTGACTACAAGCTTCCGCAAGTATGATTCGAATTCTGCAATTAAAATGAAAGCTAATTATTTCCAAAGTAGTAAAATAGCGCTTCAGTTTCTTCTCCATCAAATAATCGTTTTAGATCGCTTACTGCATCTGAAAACAAAAATAAAAGTATAAGTTAAATAACATTACACGGGACATTATTCATAAAAAGTACCGGTATGCTATTTACCATAATCGTCAAAGAAAGATATTTGCACAACTTGAAGAATCAAAAATATATTGTTTTGCACTTACCTTAGACCATCTTTAATGAATAACTTAATATTCAAGCCATTAAGTGATAACATACATATCAGCTGTTCGTTTCCATCTTTGATTTTTCGTTGCAAATAAGCTAACCATTGACTAGAAAACGGCTAACAAGTCCTCGGAACATGCCTTTACGGTGGATGGTTCAGCGGTAAGACCTACGTCACAACATGGATGCGATTTGGCGTTACAGAATACCAATTCGACTGCTAACCAGTCTTTACGGGTCCTAAAGACTTGTTATAGCTTAACCATTTCTTACAGAATCGGGGTGTTAGTTGGTTATAAGCGCTTTATTAAGTTCGAACGTTTACCGCTAGGTGACAGTGGCAGTGGCATTTAGTAGCTTAAGTTGTAACTACTCAACAATTGTGTAAAGTTAAATTTGTAGGTTAGATTTGATTAACGCTCTATCAAGTTCTAATGTTCACCGCTAGGTGTTAGTGACAATGGTATCTAATTACCAAAGTTGGAACTACTCGACAATTGTGTAAAGCTAAATTTGTAGGTTAGATTTGATAAACGCTCTATCAAGTTCCAATGTTCACCGCTAGGTGTTACTGACAATGGTATCTGATTACCAAAGTTGGAACTACTCGACAATTGTGTAAAGCTAAATTTGTAGGTTAGATTTGATTACGGTTCTATCAAGTTCCAATGTTCACTGCTATGTGTCAGTGACAATGACATATGTTAACCAAAGTTGGAACTACTTGATATTAGACTAGCTGAGAGTCCACATACGTTCAATTAAAATACCCTGCTATACCATTGGCTGTAATTTAATTAAAATATTTATATTTTACTTTGTTTTTGCTTTTATTAACATTTATGATTTCTTTCTTTTTTAGGTAATTTGAAAAGTGATTGATGATCATCATGTTCAAGTGTAGTGATTGTAAAAAACAGTTTTAAGACCTGACAGCCTTCATCGGCATGCAAGTTATAAACATAATCTTAAAATGTTTGTATGCAGTCATTGTGCTATGACATTTAACATACAGGATAGTCTTACACGACATGTAAATTTAAAGCATGTCAGTTCATCACCTTTCTCGTGTTCAGTTTGTGATCTTGGTTTTTCTGCTGTAAAGCGTTATCAATCCCACATGATTGAAGTGCATGGAGAACAACAGGAATTAAAAACTGCAAAACCATCAACTAGCACGGAATCTTTAAACAAATGTGATTCTCAAAAGCGTAAACGTTCTCAAGATTGTGAAAATAGCTGTACAACAAAAAGAATGAAGAATGGTGAACCTTCGATAACACATTGTGATGTATGTAATATTGATATACCTTCTTCAATCTTTTATGGACATTTACGCAGTATTAATCATAAAGATAACGCTTGCCATGAAAGAAATTCTGCGAATACTCAACAAATTGGTAGTGCGTTTAAAAGTCGAATTGCTAGTTACAGACTTCATAGTGAAGAAAAAACTCAAAGTATTGAAACATTAAAAAAATGTTCAACCTAGTGTGTTTGACTTGATAGATAATGTTTTAGTACAGCATAAAACATTCAAAATGAATTTCGAACTCTTTGGGCTGTATGTAAGAACTGGGAGTGAAGGTGAAATTACTGATATCAAATCCTTTAATACAAAAAACCTAATTGTTAGTGAATCAACTACTATCAGTGATATGTACCAAGATATTTCAAGTGCTATCATTGTGAAGAGTGAAGAGTTTCAGGAAAGGGAGTCAGGCTGTGCGTTGTTTGAAGTACTTTATTTAGAAACCAACATGAATAAATATAACCCTCTTCGAGCATCATCATACATAGATTTACCAGTATGGATCAAACGGAAGAAAGCTTGTGTAAATGTTATAAATAGTGATGAAGCATGTTTTGCGTGGGCTGTAACCTCAACCCTCCATCCAGCAGTGAGGGATGTGGAGAGAACATCGTCTTATCCTCACTATTCTTCAGTGTTGGATTTAAAAGAAATGGAATTTCCTATGGAGATAAAAGACATAAAACATTTTGAGGAGATGAACATTGTAAGTATTAATGGGTATGGAATTGAAAATAAGAGTATAGTAGGTCCTCTATATTATACTCAGGGAAAATGGATGCTCATGTTAATTTACTATACATAACTAAGGTTGAAAATGCCCACCATTGTTGGATAAAACATTTAAGTAGACTTGTTGGTAGTCAGCTATCAAAAAATAAAATTAAGAAGTGGTTGTGTTATGGCTGCTTGCAATATTTTAGAAAAGAGGATCAACTATCTCAACATCAAAAATGGGGATGTAATCATGTTTGTACAGTATTACCTACTCCAGGAAATAACACTGTAAATTTTAAGGAATTTGCAAAGCAGGTTCGAGTACCATTTGTTGTATATGCTGACTTTGAGGCTTTGCTAAAACCATTTAATACATGTCCATCGAATCCAACCAAACCTTTTACCAACACCACTCACATTCATGAACCTTTTAGCTTTGCTTATTATATTAAATGTAGCTATGATGACTCGTTAGATAAGTTTAAACTCTATAGAGGACCCGATGCACCTAAGGTTTTTATGGAAAGATGTGAAAAAGATGAAATCCATATATCCTCTATTTTAAATACTATCATTCCAATGGAGCCACTAACATTATCACAGCAAATATGTTTTGAAACTGAACCTAATTGTTTTATATGTGGCGAATGTTTATATACAGATAGGGTTCGTGATCATGACCATTTAACAGGAAAATATCGTGGTGCTGCTCAGCAAGAATGTAATTTAAAGTATAGAGTAACTAAATTCATTCCAGTCATTCTACATAATGGTAGCAAATATGATAACCACTTTATCATTTAAGAATTTGGAGCTTCAGATGTGAAAATTTATGTGATTGCAAATAATAAGGAACAATACATATCGTTCAAAAACAAAGATTAATATCTCATATAATTTATTTCAGGATTAGTACACAACCCAGCTTTTTTTTGGGTACATTCGTGTTGACCGACTTAAAAGCACCAAACTTTTGTTTACTTAGGCAACACTGAAAAATGGCTTCGAACCTCATAACTTATCGTTCACAAAATATATCAAAATTGACAATAAAACAATAAAACTACGATTTTTAGATTCATTCCGCTTTATGCCGAGTAGTCTTGATAAGCTTGCTAGTAATTTAAAATCAGATCAGTTTCGTGAAATTCAACGTGTCCTTCCTAAATAAGATGATTTTAATATGATTCGTCAAAAGGCTATATTCCCTTATGAATATATTTACTGACTGGAACATCTTGAGGAGGGTTCTTTGCCACCAAAAGATGCATTTAACAGTTCCTTAAACACAAGTCATATCAGTGATCAGGAATATTTACATGCAGAACTTCAGGTGAATTTTCAGACATATATTTGAAGACAGATGTATTGTTATTAGCAGATGTTTTTGAAAATTTCCGGAATGTTTGTATGAAAACTTACGACCTTGATCCTTGTCAGTATGTTACTGCTCCTGGGTTAAGTTTCAGTTCAATGTTGAAAAAAAAAACGAAAGTGAATTTAGAATTGATGACTGATATAGACATGATTAATTTTATAAAATCATCAATTCGAGGAGGATTAATTCAATGTAGTGGACGGTATTCTAAAGCAAATAATAAATACATGTCTAGCAACAACCCTTGTGAAGAGTCAAAGTATATTGTCTACCTCGATGCAAATAACCAATATGGTTAGGCTATGAGTCAATATCTACCACTGAAAGATTTTCGCTGGCTGACACAACCTGACATTGATATGTTACATGTTAACACTCTAAATGATAACTATGATAAAGGATATATTTTAGAGGTAAATCTCGAGTACCCTAAAGTGTTAAATGATGATGATCATAATGATTTACCATTTTGTCCTGAGAATATGAAATCTCCGTACATCACATCACGAACGAATATGTTAATTGCTAATGTGAATGATAAATGTAAATATGTAATACATTATCGAAACTTGAAACAGTGTCTACAGCATGGATTGAAATTAACTAAAATTCATCGCGTTTTACAATTTCATCAGTCAGCATGGCTCAAGCCATATATTTATCTAAAGAATAATTTAAGAACACTGTCAACAAACACTTTGAAAAAGATTTTTAGAATCTCATGAATAATAGTGTTTTTGGAAAGACTATGGGGAATGTTGATAAGCGAGTTGATGTAAAGCTGATGACAAAGTGGGAGAATGATGGTAAAAGGTATGGAGCGAGCAACTTAATAAGCAAGCCTAACTTCCATAGCTGTTCAATTATTCATGAGGATTTAATTGTAATACAAATGAGTCGCCTTAAAGTAACTTACAACAAACCCACATGTGTGGGTTAGGCCATTCTGGAATTATCAAAAACACTTATGTATGAATTTCACTATGATTTTGTTAAAAAAATCTATCAATATAATGCTAAATTACTCTATACAGACACAGATTCTTTTAAAACTGATGATTTTTATGATGATATCAAAACTGAGCTATTTAGGTTTGATACAAGTGACTATCCCGAGGATAATATCTACCATTTACCTGACTCACTGAGGAAAGCAATGGCAAACTATCTCACTCCTCTTCTTGCCTAGTACGCCTCAATATAGCGCTGCCTTGGGTATTTGTGGGTATCTACACACAAAACCTAACGGCGGTGCTTTTTGAGGATCCAACCAGTCTTCGGGCTGACTACCTAACACACAGACCTCTAGTAAACGAAAAGGTTCTTGAAAAATTTAAGGATGAATGTGCTGGTGTTGTTATAGACACCTTTGTAGGCACAAAATCTAAATCATATAGTTAAATGACGATTGATGATGTAGTAATAAAAAATTAAAAGGAGTGAAAAAGAATGTTGTTAGTAAAGAGTTAGATATAAGTGATTATAAAAGCTGTATAGTCAGTAACCCACCTATATTACATAAGAAAATGTGTGTATTTAGTAAACATCATCAGCTGCTTTCTAATTTGCTGAACAAAGTTGCTTAAAGTAATGAAGACAACAAACGATTCATTATACCCAGCTCATTTGATACTCTCGCTTGGGGAAACAGTCGCATTGACGACTATTACTTTACCTAAGTCTGATGTTCACCATATTGTATTATTTGTAGTATGTTTATATTGTAATATATTTGTAAAAACTGTTAGTATAATGTATAATGTTAGACTACTGTAGTTAAAGGAGACCAAAACACAAAAGTCAACTTGCCTCAAAATCAAAGTATGTATCAGGCAGTGTTCAACTATTTATTTGCTTTTGCTCTATGCCGTTCCGCAGGCCGGTAAACGAAGGAAACACGAGTAGCTGTGACGTCACTGCGCCGTAAGCGGTGAGTGAGCTCTCCGCTCAATTCAGTTGATTGTTGCAATACGCGCGCTGCCACTCTTCCGTTGATTAGTGTTGTTTATTATAATCGAGTGTGATAGCTAGTTGGCAAAATGCCTTCGTGTAGTGTATACGGTTGTAAGAACAGAACGAGTAAAAACCGAAACTGTAGAGAAAAAGAAGTACATTTCCATAAATTTCCAAATCGAATTAAGTCGCCACGTAGATTTAGCAGTTGGGTACAATTTTGCAAGAGGAAAATTGTTCTCCCGGTAATGGGGCTATTGTGTGTTCAATGCATTAAAAATAACGACTATGATGAAACGCAACTTTGAAAATGAAGTTGATGCCTACAGAAAAGCTACAAGGTCCAAAATTGAAGCCAGGAGCTGTTCCTTCAATAAGGTGTCCGGCGCCGACAGATGGATAAACTGTACTTCTCATGCAGAAATGCTAATTCATACGCAAGCCGCTTCACAAAGTACACTGTGCGGTTCCTCGTCAGGAACTCAGCAGAGCACGACGTCAATTTTGCACCACGTAAAAATGAGCATAAGTGGTTAGAAAACGGTGAATGGAAATCCTGTGAGCACGATACATTAACAGAGGAAGAAGAGAGAAAGAAAATGTGGATTAATGGAAATTCACGTGCATATGAAGCCTTGAAGAAAATAATTACAGATAAATCTTTCTTAAAAGATGTGGAACATATAAAACACTACGTTCACACCGGAAACCTAGAAAGTTATCACAATCTTCGTTTGAAATACGCTCCTAAAAGAGTTCATTTCTCGTACAGCGGCTTAAAGCTCAGGTCAATGATTGCTGCACTGGACTATAATTGGAACATCAATAAATTGAAAGTCGGTACCAAAATTCGGTACTCAAAATCAACAGGAGCCTGGGTGATAAAACAGAAATACGAAGCGTCAAACGATGGATGGAAGAAGGCAATAATGAACAAAATTAACCTCTCACAAACTAACTTTAGTAGAGCTTCACCTGAAGCTGAAGCAATGGATCTGTCACTGCCTAAGGACATCGCTCCAAGGACGACCTGGTGAGGAAGTACTTCTTACGATTTCACATGTAACAATAAATGATGTACCGTACTGCATATCAAAATAATATGTCTATATTTATCGTAAATTGAACAATCTTCGAACATTCTTACATAATTCTACTGTTCTAATTTACGGTGGAATTGGTGGCGCAGCGGTCAAGCTGTTGGACTCTCACCAAGGTGGTCTGGGTTTCATCCCCGGTCAATGCATGTGAGATTTTTGAAGTGAAATGCCATGTCCTGTGGTTCGGTATCCACCTAAATAGGAGGTCCCGTGGCTCATAATCACATGATTCACGGTCACGTAAAACTACAAGCTACCTTCCTTTGTTTGAATTTCCAGCTTGAAGACCACATAGGTGCCACTGGGTTCCGGAAATGTGTTTCTTATGATGTTGACAACACATGATGGCACGACAATTCTTTTATTTTTACCAATCGCAGTCCATGAATTTACCCAGGAAGTGAACTGCTTGTAACAAATAAATCGCAAAGTTCTATTTGTTGAATTTAAAGCTGTCAGTAAACGTTTCTTTGCCCTGTTCATTGTTTTTAAGCTCATGCCATGCCTTGCCATTGTCAACACTTCGCGGTCTAAAATAAGCCTTGAAAACGAGGGATTTCTTGTTATACACATAAATTCTACCGATTTCACTGCTTTTACATTGTCTGATTCTCAAGAGCATACACTTTCTTCATTCGTATCCATGATGGTACACTCATTACACTTACACCAATTTCACATGCCGGCTCGGCCTGTAGTGTTTACTATATCCATTTCATGATCGCTATATGAATGGACATCAGCAAATGTCGTTCGTTCTGGCTCAAACTGATACGGACGAATGTTATTTATATCCATTATAAGTCTTTTGACTAACACTAACAATGGCAACAGAAGAACAAGGCAGCAGCAGATGGAGTGCGGGAAAAGACTGCCCAAGCTTTTGCTCAGCAACAAGGCTGCTATGTTGACTCGAGAGCGCAGTGACGTCACGAGCTGTTACTAGTTTCGCAAATAACTTGAGAACGGTTGGACATAGAGGCACCGGATTAACGGCATTGTTATTAGATTTCCATGTTGCATATTTAGCAATAAATAACGAAATATGTGTTTTTGTGTTGTGATCTCCTTTAAGTAAAAATAAAATAAGTAATACATTTTACTGTAAAATTTTGCTTTTTATATTATGGAAAAGATTTTAAAAAATGTACAGGATGAGAGAACTGAACAAGGGGATTGTAAATAAAATGTACTACCATAAAATGTATATAGAATGTATATTGAATAAAAATACATGATCTTGCAATAATGTTTTATTTCATATATAATATAACATTACAAAAGAAAATCATAGTTATACATATCGGTTTATCTTTTTAAGCCCACTTTTCTTATCATGTCCAAGCAGTTACATTGATCCATTACACAATAATACCAGCATAACGGCGTTCATCTTTTTTCCTAATAGTTCCTACTCATAACTAGTATGCCCAGCCTGTTAAAAAGCATGCAAAACGCATATGGCATACCTTGGCTGATTGTTGATACTCTCTACTTTTTGTATTTCACTTGGCGTGGCTGTGCCCAAAAAAACCAACATGGCCGCCGCGCGTAGTTGAAACATTTAAATAGACTTTTTTCTCGAACTCATTCTCGGAGTTTCACGAATGAGGTGTCGTAGGACTTGAGGTGACGCCCCCTTTGCTATGGATCACTCGTTATATATTTTTTAAATTTAATTTGATTTTTTTTCGAAAGTAGGCGATAGTTCGAAAACTAAACATGATAGAATGTTGTGCAATGGCTTAAACGAACGGTCTCTATGATCTTTTTTATATTGAAACTTTTTTATTTTTTATGTTTTATGTTTTTTGAAAACAGTCCAATTTTTGAAATTTCTATATTTCGGAAGCTAGGAATTCTACAAAAAAATATTTGACATAAATGAATGGCCCTAGCCCCCTCTACCGCCAAAATAAGTTTCAAGTCTGTAGGACAAAAACTGTGCAGTAGGAGGAAAGTGCGTTTAAACGAGTGTCATGGCCGCCGCGTGAGTCCAAGCCGATATTTCGTGAACCCGTGGTCGGAGATTCACGAATGAGGTGTCGTTGGACTTGAGCTGACGGGGCTTTGCTATGGACCACTTATTATATTTAAAAAAATAATTGGAAACTAGATTTTGGGTTAAACAAGTGTTTTTGTGATTTTTGTTGATATCTCACGAACCAATAAGGCTAGAGACTTGTATGAGGTGTTATTTTTTTTCGTCGCGTTGCCCTCTTGCCGAAAATGTCTGTGGGATCAAAAACCCATTTTGGGGTAAAAATGTGATTTTAGATTTTTGTTATATCTCGCGAACCAATGTTGCTATAGACGTGTACAGGGACTCGTAGGACTCGGGGTGACGTTGTCTTTGAAATGTGATCGTTACTGTTTGAAAAAAATTAAAAAGGGCCTAACGCTGAACATATTGAAAAATATTTTTTAAATCTGTTTTACCTGCTTTTTACCCGGTAGCGCTTGGCGTGTGTTACAACGAGCCTATCACTGGCCATAGTGAATACAGGAATTGGCTATTTCGAGGGGGCGACAAAACGACAGGACGAGGGGTCACTTTTTTCAGATATTTTGCTATGACGGATGAATAAAGGCGAATATTTCGAAAATCCCTCATGGCAATCTTTAAACATGTTAGTAAGCGGATCGTGAGTAACCTGACAAATGTGTAATGGTATGAGGTGAATGAAATCGGGAAACGCTTGATAGTTGTCAACAACTTAAAGAAGAACTTGCTTTGTATATATGTCTGACTGGCAGCCAAGAAAGAAAAATATAGTCCAGGCATGGCTAGCAGGCTAAGAGAATGGAATGTGACCGAGAGCTGACAACACTACTGTCAGGTGATAACAGGTTGGAACAATGTGGCAACTCTGTAACTGAGATAACCTGTCCCATCCTGTCAGCCCGCCAGGCCCCCGAGCAGAAGCGGGTGAGAGGGGAGAGGAAGGAAACATCTACACAACAGGAAATCACGTGACCACTGCAGAGCGGTGAGGGGCCGGGCCAGAGGGCTGAGGAGAGGTGGGGGAGGAGTTGGGAACCCATGACAACCAATAGCTGAACGAGTTGTATGCCAACATGGAGTAAAGGAGTGAGGCACAGGTGTAGGCGGAGAAAGCAAACCATGTGTGAACATGTATAAAGTGTTGAGCACCGTACACAGGGCTTTTGTACAACATGATTCAATAATTAAATAAATAAATAAAAAGTACACAGTTTCACACAACATGTAATTTATTGATCCAAGAATTAAAGGTAGAGTTAAATCCAAACCATTTTACATATAGTTTATTTCCTTTTTGTTTCAACACTTTTCCCCAAGATAATATTTAGGAAACGCTGTTTTCTGAAGTTCATGGAGATAAAACCTGCCTTTTAAGGGCTGATGGTTGAGGTCCTCGAGTAAATAGGTGACTGGGCTGTCCAGGTTGACTTGACGAATTCGAAAAAGTTCAGTCCCCCACTGAGGCGTGTAGCCCTTATTGAAGGTAGACTTAAATTTGCTCACACGAACAAAATCTCCAATTTTCAGTCGGTGACGTTCAGGATCTGCTGTTTTTATGGGGATAAACAGTTTACCCAGTCGCTGAAAATTTTTGATCGCGAGGCGTGGCTTGGTCCCAATCGTTCTATGTTTGGTGTCATTGTAACGTGACACTAGCTGTGGTAACATGTCCAACCAGCGATAAGTTCCCTGAGCGGTAAACGCTTTCCACATATGGGTTTTCAATGTTCGGTTAAACCGCTCGACCACGCTGGCTTTGAGATTGCTGTAAGTGGTGTAATGGTGAATATCCTTAAATTTGAGAAAACTGGAGAAATCCTTGTTGAAAAATTATTTCCCCAGGTCGGGTTGTAGCAGCTGAATTTGACATTTGGATTGTTGCAAAATGTGCTGAAAGGCCTTGGTGACTAATGGACCAGACTTGCGACGCACAGGTTCAACAAAGGCCATTTCGGAATAGACATCAATGACGGTCAACATATAGCGTACACCATTGTTAACGCTAGCATAGGGTATCATTTCTACCAAGTCAGCCTGCCAAAGTTCATCCAAACCTCGTGAAATCACCTTGAGTCGCGGATAGTGACGCCTAGCTTGGCAATGCAACTCGTGAGCAATACCCATTTTAATGGGTGAAGGCTTAAACAATAATTTTGGCATTTCGAAGTTCTTGTTCAATTTCTTGAATTTCCCAATCGTGACCGGTATGGGCCGCTTGACGTGAAGCATGCAACAGCTGTAGTCGCTGGACGAGCTTATTGGGATTTGCCAGTAGGTAACATCCACAAGGGTTTTAATGGTTTAAATGTCATTCCCGAAGCGGACGCTTTACGACGAGTACTTTGACTGGAGGGAAACATTTTTGCAATGATGGTTTTATATTTTTGAGATATATTAGCATTCACTTGTTGAGTGGGATCATACTGTCTTTTGTGGGCATGGGTGTCCAAAAAAATGGATTTATATTTGCCAAGATCCTCTGGCATATAATCATGGAAACAGGGTGTTCGAGAGAATAGCAGCTTTAACAGTCCTGGCGTTAATTTATAATTGATGTTCTTAATGACAGCTTTAGTACGAGCAATTTTAATGGACGAATCCCCAATTTTAAAACTATCATTCCCATAGCGAACACCATACGTGGTATCTGAGTTTCCAATAAATAGATCGGTGAAATCGGGTTCTAGTGTTGATCCATAATATTTTATTAAAATGTTTTTCAGTTGAGCTTTATGTTGAGGGGTGGCCAAGACTTGTGAAAACGGAGACGATCTGGAAGGGCAAGGTGTTTCGACCATGGCCAAGGATTTCTATTTTCTTAAAAACTCTGCAAGGGGTGAGGACTTTTTTGAGGTATAAACACTTGTTCCTCGTCATTCTCAACCTCGCTAACATTAGTCAAATCTTCCTGTTCCTCTTACTCTTCCACAGGGTCCTCGTGTAGCGTCTGAGTGGTTTCTGAAACGGTGGGTAGGGTTTCAGATGGCTTAAAAGAGGGTTTCAACATGGCTTTTAGCGGAGGTGCTAAATGTTGTTGAATAAACGAATCTGCACGTGATCGTTCCAATTGACGAAACTTTTGGCGAATAGTATATTTTTCTCTAATAATATGCTTTTTCAATTGACTCTCTGCTAACGCCATGGTGTCTTGACAAATGACTTGAGAGGGAATGAGTGCTTTAAATAGCAACAAAATGATCAAACCCTAAGCGATACCGTCCTTGGTTGAGTTCACTTTGTTTGTCATTCACTAAACAGGCGTGACGTTGAGTGTTCCAGCACTTGGCACACAATTCAGTAAACATTTGAAAGGTCATATCCGGATTCAAATGTTCATTATAAATGTGACGACTGTTCCTCTCGTCCTGGCGAAATTAAACAATGACATTGGCATTGTCACGAATCAACTGTTTAGACATTTTAGAATACGTTTGTCCAAGATAGAAGCAATCGATATGTTTGTGACGACCCATGCTGAAATAGCTTTGAATGATGCCTTGACGTTCAGTGGATACATCATCGAAAATCATGAGTGAATCAGACTTTACCTCATCCGGTGAAATAACATTTTCTTGCATGGAAAATGTGAAATAACCCATATTCTCATTTTGCAATCCAGACATGGCTTGATCCAGAAACACGTAGAGGGGTTTGTAGAGGGATTTTGCAAACATATAAATATTTTGAAAACGCAGACCATTGGGCGCTGTGATGAGCGTTAGCAAAAGATTGGTCTTTCCACTGCCGGAAGGTCCCACAATGATGCAGCGAATGGAAGACGGGAACAGTAAACCATGACGTTGTTCATGTGATGTGGGACAGAGACGGGAAACCATGTCCCCCACGGGGAATGACTGTTGCTGCTTAATAATCTTCATTTCAACTAAGACTTAGACAGGCTAACAGGCTGTCTACATACATGGCACCGAGCCTTGTCATGGAAATAGTAGACTCGTACTACAGATTGGCGATGGATGTTTTTGGACGTGCGTTAATGACCCAAGCTAGGTCTGTCCCCATACATGATCCTAAACAAGAAACAGATCCTGCTAATAAACACTATGTGGATAGGTCAGTAGTGCCACGCACAAAACAGGGAGATTATGACTTTAAGGGAAAGCGTTTAACCCATGTGAAACATCCTCAAGTGTCTACAGAAGTTACTACAAAAAGTATGTGGATAACAAGGTGTGTGAGTTTCATGACAAAGTGCCTCAGCTTACGGTGAATGGCTATTCCGCTAATCACCATCGTATTATTCACGTGGAAGACCCGCAAGACGAAGACGATGTCTGTACCAAGCGTTACGTGACCTATGAAATGAAAAGGCTTTATAAATTTATCCCATCTGTATTTTTAGTGTATCTGACAAATGAAAAATCTGTGAATGACAGAAACCAGTTATCGCTAGTCCATGACCAGCACTTGACCTATGTGCTTGCTTCGGGTTTAAGCCACTATCGATTACACTATGATGGAACCATTCACATGAAATACGCGATGCCTGATGAGAACCATTTACAAATAAAGATAAATGGTCATAGGATGTTGACCCATAACCATGAAATGGTCAATGCAGGGGATGAATTATCCTTTCATCTCATGTTGACATGGGATGAAAAGCAAGCGGGAAAAACCATAAACGATTTCCCACTTTATGTGGAATCGGAATATACTGCCATGAAATAACAACCTAACGTTAGTTGTGACTTAAACATTCTTGTGAAAAGTTGTTGGTTATCATCATCATGGTGAAACAAAGATATGTGGTAAAAAGACTAAAATGACTAAAAATAAGACCCTGTCATTGCCAAAGCCTGGGCTTAAGGCATTCGTGGACAAGCCCTTTCGAAATAAAATAAAAATAAAATGTGTTGACCATAAGGAAAGCCCTTCGAACAGCATAGAGACATGTTATTCCAAAACGTCAGCGACAGGGTTCAAAACAAGGGCGAGAGATTCCCGTCCCCAAACGAGCGGGATTTTTACCTGCATTATTTGCCGGCCTGGCTGTTCTGGGTTCACTTTTGGGCGGTGCTAGTGCGGTGGCGAAAACCATTAAAGCCACACAGCAGGGCAAGCAACAACTAAAAGAAAGTCAGCGACACAATGAAACCATGGAAGCGATTCCTCTGGGGGCTAGAAATGCCAATTTAAAGCCAGCCTTTTATCAACAAGGATTTGGGATTTCATCATTTCGATATAATTTTTTTTAACCTCAGCCATTGCAAGACATGCCTTGACGCATGAACAAATGGAAAGCTATGCTTAACAACTAAAGCTTTCTCATTTTCGATGTGTGTTTATGCGAAACCAATTACCTCCACGACCCTGGAAGCAGGAATGTGCTGTTGTCAATTTGATTGATCACCGAGCACCAGGAACGCATTATGTAGCTTATGTGAAAGAGGGATCCACCGTATGGTACTTTGACAGTTTTGGGAATTTGCCCCCGCCCATGGAACTAGTGACCTATTTTGGAAACAGGATCAAGATCTATTATAATGTGAAACGTCAGCAAACGTTTAACAGCCAACAGTGTGGACGCAGCATCAGCAAAAACGTCAACAGTATGTCGGCAGAAAGTAAGACATTTACACTGCATGGACGTGGACCTGAAGTCAGCCTAGACTTTTACCCTCTATCGAATTGAGTGAAAGACCTTATGGTTTAGGACTTGTTTCACTTGAAACGTACAATAGAATACAGAACAGACGTAAAAATGTAAACAACATGTTTTACTATGATGATTCTGTGCTCACCCTGAACTCTGGTGGATACACGATAGATGATATTTATGAACACATTTATGTGGTGTTGATCAATGAATATGTTTTAAAGTCATTTCTCGATAGAACGCACAAGTTTGAACTTGTAGGAAATACCAACACTCATCACTGCAGTATTTTCTCTACATTCAATATTGACTTTAAAACATGTCCCGATTCCATTGGTCCATTACTAGGATTTAAACCACGCGTGTTGGAGCCCAGCAAAGAACATGAATCAGACCTTGAAGTGAAATTCATTGAGAACCATCATGTGTCGGTGACGTGTAATATTATTAGCCACGTGTACACCAATCAAGAACCATCGCATTCGCTTTATGACTTTATTGTGAAATCGCCCAATGGCTATATTATTCGTGAAAACCCTCCAGCGTTTCTTTTTCATTCTGTGGCTGTCGATGGTATTAGTAATATAACATTAAGACTGATCAATAAAGATCAACAACTCATTCAACTAGATTCTACCACACCAGTGACTTACAAGTTGGTGCTAAAGCCACTATGAAGTTGGTGTATAAAGCAACAACACCGTCTAGGAATGGTGTTAGTTGTTTGCCACGTGAATACACGTTAACATCTAAGGACAAGCAGATTTTACAGCATTTGCGTTACCACGTCAACCCCCACGATCAATTATATCCTAGAGGTAGCGAACCACATCGAGGAGCAACCAGGAGCGGAAAGAATTGATCTCCATTCCTATCAAGCTCAAACACCTGGACTCAATAACAACGATGAAATTCAATTTGTTATCAACAACCAAGTTATTTACACCCTACCGCATGAATGTGTTATTCAGATTGAAGGCCGGCTCACGAAAGGCGATGGCTCTACACCCACCATATCCAAGTTGGCCAATCATGCTTTTGCCTTTCTGTTTTCTGAAATGCGTTATGTGATTAACGATATCGTGGTGGATAGCACTCGAAATGTGGGTATTTCCAGTGTCATGAAACTATATCCCTCTTATAGTGAGGAAGAAGGTAAAACACTTTGCATGGCAGGTTGGTGCCCTGAGTCGATCAATGACTTAATGGTACACACCGATGGCACCTTTACCGGATATTTACCTCTTAAACTGATTTTAGGTTTGCGCAAGATCACCAGCACATTTGGTCAACGCAAGGCAAGTGCTTTATCTGGTGAGAGACAGGAGTGATAATAATGCACTCAAGGAAGCGGACAATGCCCCCATAGATTCAAAAATTCAACTACAACGCATGCTATGGAAAGTGCCTCATGTGACCCTTGACGATAGCAAAATACTGGACATACCCAAGATGGTAAAGAGAGATATGCCTCTACCCATGGAATTTAGAAGCTGGGCACTCCATGAGTACCCGCTATTGCCCACCACCAACACACACAGTTGGTCTGTAAAAACAGCTTATCCCTCACTCGTGCCTCTGAGTGATGAAAGAACGAGTTACGATATGTGTGGACTGTATCGTGTCGGTGCGTCGGTGAGCAGCTCACTGTCAAAAACGCCTAGTTTAGAGACATTGGGACATCATCGGTGTTATAGACGTTACAAACACAAAAGACTGTATTGTTGTATGAGTTGGTATCGTCCCTATCCCAAAATGACAAAAGCCTGTAAGACGTGTTATGACAATAAAATGATGTAATAAAAATATTTTGTGGTTGTTAATATTATTTTTATGTCCCCCTGTCCTACCCTAACCTCAATTTTTAAAAAATTAGCATGGAAGGTAAGTCCATGTCATGGTCACACCTTAGTCATTGATCGTCAGTCAGTCGTCAGTTGAACTTGGGCCAGGCAAGCGTCAACATGTTGCGTACACTCATTGTGGATTGCCAAGGGTTTAAAATTGGTGACAACAAATTTATATTTAAACAAGTGGCCATTATCGATTGCACCACTTTTTGGATATCGCAAGCTACGCATTTGCTATTTAAACCGCCCCATGCTTTTGATTTGTTGTGTGAAAAAGACCGTAAACAAACCGAGTGGATTGAAAATCATAGGCAACTAGACTGGAATCAAGGAACCATTTCCCATAAATATTTGGACGTAGTCATGAAAGCACACTTGTCCTCGGCCAATGTGGTATTTGTGAAAGGTAATGAAAAACGTGAATGGTTGCAACCATTTTTGGCATTTTACTGTCAATGTATCGACCTCATGAACTTGGGCTGCCCATCCCTGCAAACACTCATGGGTGTTTGTCCCTGCGGCAACATTACCCATACAGCCCTAGCGCATGCGTGGCATCTCTTTCATTGGTTAACCACCCATGTCTGCTGGGAGTTGTTGAACAAAATTAAAATTCAAGATTTACCTGTGAATGACGCCAGTGAGATTTCTACAAGCAACGTGTAAACATCTACTGCACGTGACAAAACCATTGGCAAGTTCTTTGTGTGCAAAAAGAAACTAGACAGTTTTACCAAAGAGGAACTATTGGCGCTGCCCAAGTCGTTCATATATTATGTGGCCGCCAACGCGGTGAAAGAAATCTGGCAACATGTACCAAAATCATGGACTCAAGACCCTGTGTTGAATGAATTGCAACCCTGTACGCATTACAATCACCATAAGCAAGTGGCCATGGCAAAAATACCCTCTATGGGGCAGTGCGCAACTTGCCAGCTGGTCAAACTTTATCACGGACATAAAAGTCCGTGTAAAGACGTTGTTGAATCATTCCACGGGTGTCATGGAGAGAAAAAGCAACAACAACAATAAACATAAACATCGTCCACTGAGGAAGAGGAAGACCTAACGTTTTCACCATCCATGGAAAAGGATTTGCCAGGCCTGTACTGGCAGTGGCGTCATTGACAAAGTGATTCAATACTTACCTTCCGAAATCCATCTCCCAGGGTATCGTTTTTGTTGCCCTGGAACTCGTCTCGAAAGACGTTTGCAGCGTGGTAATTTACCCATTAATCCTTTGGATCAAGCATGTAAAGAACACAATCTTTTTTATCGCCATAGTCATCCTGGTTTAAGACATGTGGCAGATAAATTGTTTTTGAAAAAAGCTAAGCAACCTTTCACATCCTGTGATGCCTCAGCGGGAGAGAGGATGGCAGCCCTGATTGTGATGATTGCTATGAAAGTAAAGTTGATGACGCATGGACATAAACATTCAGGAACTGAGAAATTGGAATGTGTTTGTATTCTATTTTCTTTTGTCAATCCCTATGGTTATGAAATAAAAACAAAGTTTTACCAGAGCACGATGTTTTTTATTTAAAAAATCATGATGTTGATGGGCTGATTTTTCATTTTCACATTTTCACACATTGCCATTTGCCAATTTGCAATTTACAATTTAAAGAAAAGTCTGTTTCAAGTTTTGCGTTTTTGATGATATGGATATTCCATTTTGCTGATAACACTTTAAAAAGTGTCCGTTTGAAGTTTTTTCAGTTTTTACATTTCACACATGGCCATTTCCAGTTTTTAAATGACAGTTTTAGAATTTTGCTGATATCGAAACATGGACTTTCCATTTTGCTGTTTTCACATTATATCCATTTGGTGTATGTCGAAAGTTCATTTTTTGTCAATGATGTTCATGTGAGTGCTTGACCTTGATGGTGATGATGCAGTTGGGTTTGTGGAAACGTGGAGGTCTACGACTACTGCAGGTAAGACTGTTTTACAAAAATAATGTGTATTGACCACTACATTTGAAAGAAAAAAACAAAGCTATTGGCAAAACAAACTGACTATTGACCATTTGATATATATAAGTGACCATTACCCGCCCCCGCACCCACCCACCCTACCTCACTGTGTTTGCTCTGGTCATACATACACACCAGCTTTCTCTCTACTCATACATTCACACAACCATACCTTTCTTTGGGAACAAGCACAACCACTTTATTTATTCCCAAAAGCACATTCTCGACATGCACACTTATCCCAAAAGAACTTTACATTATAAATTTAACATTTTACCATTACAAAAAATAATTAAAGTTACTAAAAAAGTAATATTACTCAATGAATATTTACACCAAAAAAAAACACTTTTGCAAAGCATTAAAAATTCAAACTATTTGCCAATCATTTTTTTAAGAAAATAAGGTTGCACTGGGCTTTTAAAGAGCAAAAGGTCCAAGTGGGTTGTCGCCATTTACACACAAAAAAATTTACAATATTAGCTATTTGCAATGGCAAAAACCAATATTTACAAAATACAAAAAAAAAAAAAAACTAAAACTACGAGTTACAAAACACCGTGTCCCTAAATGAACAAACAGAAAAATCACACCCTCTCGTCCTTGCGATCATAACCCCCAGGGCAGGCTGGTAAGCAGGTCATCAGCCCACACACGTTTGTTATCCATGGAAGTGAGGGTGCGTTTTCTCTGTTCCACAAGATACAAATGATGGTTGCTGGGTTGTATCCTGTACTGTGTATGGGACATAGCTTTGCCAGTGCGTAAAACTGCTAAGTAGTCGTCTACACGTAGCGATTTTACCACTGCCCTACCTACACCTTTTGCTCTTTTGGCTTCCTTACAGTCTAGTGTGTGATAAGCATACATTTTCGAGGCCAAACCTACGAATTCCGTCATGTCGGAATCACCGCATTCATCTATTAAAACGCCCATTTTCTTCTTGTTTTTATGGGTAGCTGAAACACGTTGTCAGCGCTATAGCAAGAGGTGTCGAACCAGTCACTATGCTGCCTCATGACGTCATAGGGGTTGCAGTGGCGAATGTGGTATATGAATGAGTCCGTATCCATATACAAAAGAGAGACGTCCTCAAAATGGCGTTTGGCAAACTAGTAGTGGAATCGATACATGACCGATTTGTAAAAGTCTAAAATGACTTGGCCCAAGTAAATGGGCTTATCCAGGGTCACGCTGGTCCTACTCAATTCAATAGTGGCCAAATCCTCATCGATAATTTTGATTGATTTGAAATTTGGATTGGCAATGTACCGCCTGGCACCCCACTGCCCCTCCCAGACATACACCAATTTAATGTCGCGGTATTTGCGGACATTTTCCATGGACTTGCCATAGATGCAGTTGTTCATTAATTTAAAAAAATAATTTTAAAACTGTGTTGCCATTTGTCGGTGCTCTGTGTTGAGTTGCATGTATGGCTTGAGCCATGGTTTTTGGGCAAAGGAAATACCCCTATGGATTTTCTTCAACACCAAGCTTTGGGCTAGGCATTGCACCAACATTTGGATATGTAGCACATACCGATTTTTGTTGTAAAGTGTGCCTATGCGTTTTTCAATTTTCTCTTTACTGTCAGGGGGGACAATTTGCTCAAGGCAGAATGGGAAATCGGCACGTTCATCATACAAGTATGAGGGATATTAAATATCCACTTCTAGCACATATCCACGGCCTGTTTATTTACTAGCCATGTTCACATCAAATTGTGACACTTGTTTATCTCTCTCAGCCAATCAAACTCCCCATAGGGCAAAGGCTGACTCATGGCGTAGCCATAATAATTATTCACGTCATATTTCATTAAGTACGATTCTGGCTTGTCTGGTGAATAATCAGGCATGTAGACATTGTTCGCTTCGGCATGGCGTTGGTTAAGCGACACAAAGCCACCGCGAATGCCCTTTTCAAAGAATAGAACCATGTCTACGTCAGTGAGTAAATCCAATTCCACTTGAGTGTATTTCAAAGCAGCATCAAACGAGAGCCCAGGACTCGTATAATAGTGAGCCGGGTCAAGACCATAAATGTGTTGACACAACTCACGGAATTTTTGAAACACATCGGTGAGCAGAAATACATCCAGTTTTAGGTAATGCATAGCATATTCACGTCCCAGTTGTTGCAGAAATCGTAGGAAATATACCTTCCCGAATGCACAATTGAAATAGCTCAGGATTCTCAAAATGCTTTTTGGTGTTTTTAATTCCTCCTCATTCAAGCCATTCACAAGACTGTCTAGCGAGGATGCCATAAACTTAAAGGAATCCAAAAATCGAATGCTTAAGTCGCTCAACCGCCATGTCAAGGCTGTAAAACGCTCATGGTTTTGGGGCATAATGGAAAATGAGCCCTTGTTGACATGACCCAATTCACGAATCAAAAACTGAATGTCATAATTCGCCAGATTGTGGAAAAAGACACTGATAGAACGAGGAGCTGGAAAGTTTAAATTGCATTTTCTGTGCGCAGCTCCACGAAACTCTCCCGTAAAGTGCGAGTGATCACGAACGGTGTCTTCAGCACATATCAGTGGCTTTTCGCAAATATGACATGTCGTGGCATGCTCATACTGCTGCTGCTCTTCTGGCGTTAGGTTCATTGGTAATGGGTGGTCCAGTAATCCCTGTACATGATGAGCCAACTTTACAAGTTCATCCAAAAACCATCTGGCACAATCTGGCCCCTCATGAGATTTGTAAAAGGTTTGTGTGGGGTCATAGGAACACACCACATTAAATCCTATAGCAAAGGGCTCATGTTTTTGTATGGTTGTGGTTGAGCTGATGGCGGGATCTGGTTTACATCCCGCCATGGGTGTGGTGAGTGCTTCGAAATCTGCATACACCACATAGGGGACAGTGTCACGCTTATGAATGTCCTTAAACTTTAACATAGCCTTGTCCCCTTGTGGCAATATCAATCTCACCGCTTCCTGAGAAACGCAATCTACCCTTTGACGTTCCAAAGCGTAGGGGTTTGAAAATATTGCAGCAACGATCACAAATGTGCTTCTTACCAACATGTTTGGACACTTGACTGCTTTGCAATCTACTCACGCTTTTAATAAGGCATTAGTGATTCACCTTTCCCTCAGACAGATAAAAAAGCTTAATGTGGTGTCGTTTCGGTTCTTTGTAGCATAAAGTGGACCCACAATCTCATTACCATCAAGGCCATACACCATGAACGAAAAGTTCTGGTTGTCTTGTTCAAACCTATGGATTTCAGTTAAGTCCATAGGGAACGACACTCCAGTTAAATTTAAATTTTGCTTTAATTCTTCAAACTTGGCCTTGTACTTTCCTGGTCGAGAACCATTTTAGTCTTGTGCTGGCTGCAAATACGCGGCCACACGCCACAGGAATCAATCATTGTCATGGTTCTTTATATTCACCACAGCCTTTTTCAAAGCTGGTGGTGTTTTAATAAAGCTAGACCCAGCATTCAACGGGTTGAAATGACAAATGTTGATTTGTAGGTAATGGATTTTGTCTAATGCTAAACCACTGGGTCCTTGTTGCAGTTTATCAAATTTTGATAACAAGGTATTCATCACATGGCTTTGATACCAATCTTTTAGATTATCGGCTATCAAAAGCTGTTGCATTATACTGCCAATATGAAATGGTTTTTAATGCTCACCATCCTTGTTTTTATATATGCAATCGCACAAGAGTTGTGTATTAACCTTTAAAGCCGTATGCAACCTCTGCGCTCTACAAATTTGTTCTTTAAAAAATTTAAAACATGATTCCAGAAAGTCTTTTATGATTAAACTCTCTCTAACATTCACCACGCGGACAAAGCAGACACGTTTCTTAAAACAGGACTCGAGGGGTGCCCAAGTTAATGTATTGGTAACGGCAAAAACATTATTTTTATAAAAGAAACAATCTCACCCAAGTTTTCAGCTGTAGACTGCCTGGTAAGCAATAGTCCCAAACACACACGTTTAGGGTTTTCAGCAGTGGCTGTAGTGGACAAGCGTTTTCCAACACACACTAAAAAAGAAATAAAATAAACCACCATAAGTATATCCATTTCAAATAGCACCTTTTATAAACAAAAGAAAATAAAATTAATATAAAACAGGTTATATACCGCACCCCCGCTGGAAGACTGCCACAAGTCAAAAAGCATGAATTTTGAAGCATGTGGTACTTATAAATGCCTATGATCTTGTAAAACTGCCTCAACTCAGATCCTATAAATAGCAATTCTACGGCACTGAATAGAAAACTGCCATAACTGAAAATTATTATTATTTTTATTAAAACACATAATTATAATTCATGAAGGAACTTGGTATGTTATTGTATAACTTAGTACTAGACAATGTTAGAAGTTAGTAATATGTTACTTTCACTTTAATTATGTAATTATTTATATTTTTTCCCCATTAGCTCAACATCTTTAAATGCTTCTCCTGAAAATGTGTCCTTTTTGACTTGTGGTAGTCTTCCAGCGGGGGTGCGATACATAGCAAGGAAATAAATCTTACATCAGTTTTATGAAAAAAAAAAAGCCTTGCTTTTGCCTTCTAGGTTCGAGTGGAATGGGGTTTCCGTCTTTCGGCACAGCAGGTATGCAGATTATCTACAACAAACAAAATAAAAACAATCCATGAATAAAATTGCAAACCAATAATAATTTAAACATTAATTAGTGTTACGTGCAAAGCCCGTCCCAACATTATTAATATGCATCTCTTCTACGTATATGTATCCCCTACCATTTGAAGCGCCTGCTAAGATGCCTTGGTTTGGCTAATGAACTTAAGATGGCAGCACCTATCGGCTCCTCGAGCTGGGGTTGTGTCTTCTGCCGCTAGAGCGAGACATAGAGGTTTTCCGGCCTCGTCTCATCGAGACATATTTGAAAAAGTATATTATTCTACGTCATTAAACAAAAGACTATATATGCATCATGCCGCCAAAACATTTTAATGGTGTCGTGTGAATATTATTTTGTTATTCACATTGTCGTAGTGTGTGGCAAATTTGGATTGGTCCAATTTAAATAAACCTGGTGCATGTTGGGTGGCCTTCTTCGCTATTGACCTCCATCTTGTGAATTATGACTTGTGACTGATTGCTGGTTGAAGGCGCACGCAAATTGTGGATCTCGTCAAGGGGCGAGGGCTTATGCCCTCGTCCCCGCTAACTTGGGGATATATCCCAGTATTTTGATGATACATGAAGAATTTAGCGTGCAACTATTATCCTTGATAATCGTGAAAATATTTTCTTGGGCCTTAATATGGAAATGCGATGTTTGGTGTGCATCTCTTCGACGGCGGTTGGCAGCCATCTCCTATTTTATTTTATTTTTGGTGATATAAATCCTTTAAGGATATCCTAAGTAGTGTTGTAAAAATTAGTGTCTCCCCAAAAGGCTTTATTAAGGTATGTTTTGACATTTTATTTATTTTAAATTTTTGGAGCTCCATATTTTTCATTGTGTACTGAGTGTTTTAGTTTTTGTACTGAAGGTTGACTTTGGCCTAGATATGTCACCTCTGAATATGTAAAATTTTGTTAAACATTATTAGTCCGGGGAACACTACTGTTTTTCTTCTAATTTTATTATTTGGCGTCTGGCTAAGGCATTTTCTTCTTATTATATTCTTGTACTGACCAGACGAATCTATTAACACTAGGCCTAATTTTGATCATTAGTCGGTCGGTTTTTATTTTGATTCGTTGCCTTTTAAAAACTATTTGATCTCGTAATGTCTAGAGTTTGTTTATATCTTCCTGTTTTCTCACTGGAGAAGATTTTTTTTAAAATGTAAAATTAGGCGTTTGACATAAATACGTACTGATATACCTTCAACTGTTCTGGTCGCCTTGGTAACTTGTTGACAGAAGTGCATTGTGTTTTTTTTTGTTTCTGGCGTGTGTTTGAAGTGCACGTTCATGGGTCATGGTGATGTTGTTTAACTTGTTTTGGTTTTAAATTATCCTTTGGGTTTTCCTTATTTGGAGTTTTCTTTTATGTGCTCCTGCGTTATTTTTTCGGTACCTTGTTTATGGTAAATTTTGCACTATTTACTTCTTTTTTGATTCTCCAAGGACCTCATGGTTCAGTTGAGAGTATGTCAAGTGTTTATTTTGTTTGTGGGCTTTCATTCTCTGACCTCAGGTAATTGTTAATTGGTATCGACCTTTAGCCTTGTTTTTTTTATCTACAGTGAGAATTCTAGGTAAGTTTTTGTTTAAAGTTTTGGTAATTTTATGCTCGCTGATGCATTTTCTGTCCTCTGGTGGAGCTGTTCCTTTAAATTTAACATTAAATTTTCTTCTAAAGCAAGCTACTGTTGTTGCATCATTTCGTCGGTGGCAGTTCTGTTAGTTATCGGGGGGTTTTCTGTAGACGAACCTGTGGTTTTCCTTCTTCTCCACCTTCTTCCTCCTTTAGGTGTTCTTCTGTTGGGGCATGTCAACTGGTGGTGAGTTGCTGTTAGCGAGGCGGACCTCTAAAGACAGGTAAGTTGGCCCATCCACCCTGGCCCACCCGTGTCAATTAGCATTAAAATAAACTAAACAGTAATAATAATAATAATAATAATAATAATAATAATAATAATAATACACTTACCTCTAATATATAATGCATCCAATATCGTCACTAACTGCGTTGAGCACACGAATGCAATCACCTTTCACACGGTTAATATACAGCCTATGTGTGTACACTATAAACATCAACACAGGAATTACACACAAGGCGCTATGACAAGCTGAACACTCTAGTACCTCACCTCTCCCCGGCCCTCTGACCCCGCTCCGCACCGCTCTGCAGTGGTTACGTGTTTTACTGTTGTTTGCAGTTTTCCTTCCTCTCCCCTCCCCCTCTGTCGGCGGAGACCCTGCCCGCTGCTGTCTGCTCGGCTGGCTGGCTGTTAACACCTTTTACAGAGTTGCCACTTCCTCCAACCTGTTATCACCTGACAGCAATATTGCCAAGTCGCGTCCTGTAATACGTTTTCACATTCTATTCTCTTAGTCGGCTAGCCGGCCTCAAGAGGATTTCTTTCTATGCTGCCAGTCACACATAGAAAGCAAGTTCTTAAAGTAGTTAATGACAACTATCAAAAGTTTCCCGCTTTCATTCACCTCATACCATTATTATTATTATTAATAATAAGAGTGTATTATTAATTGTCGTGTTACTGATCAGCGTTTACTAACATGTTTAAAGATCTCCTTTGAGGGATTTTGAAATATTGGCCTCTGTCCATACGTCATAGGAAATATTGGAAAGCGACCCCTCGCTCCATCATAGACTGCCCCGCCGAAATAGCCATTTGCTATATTGGAATACCACCACCGTGGGCGGTGATAGCTTCATTCTAACACACACGTCCAGCGGTACCGTCTCTCTGTCTACCACCATTTAAAAACAGGTAAAAAAATATTTTTCAATATGCATAGCGTTAGGCCCTTTGTATTTTTTTTTCAAACAGTAACGATCACATTTCAAAGACAATGTCACCCCGAGTCCTACGAGTCCTCGTACACGTCCCTAGCAACATTGGTTCGCGAGATATAACAAAAATTTAAATCACATTTTTACCCCAAAATGGGTTTTTGATCCTACTCGACACAGGCATTCTCGGCAAGAGGGCAACGCGGCGAAAAAAAATGACACGTCATACAAGTCTCTAGCCTTATTGGTTCGTGAGATATCAACAATAATCACAAAAAACTCTTGTTTACCCCAAAATCTAGTTTCCATTTTTTTAAAATAATGAGTGGTCCATAGCAAAACCCCGTCAACTCGAGACCAACGACACCTCATTCTTGAAACTCCGACCATGGGTCCGAGAGAAGAGTCTGTTTAAATGTTTCAAGTACGCACGGGGGCCATGTTGTTTTGTTGGGCACAGCCACGCCGAGTGAAGTAGAACTATCCTCATCCCCCTACTTAAGCACGAACTGAACTCTAGTGAAGTTAACGCAGTAAGAAGTGAGAGTCGGATAGAGATAAGTGTAATAGTTAACATATGGCTTTCTTATTTTAGTTTAAACATATAACCTACTTTCCCAATTTAACTTTTGAAAAATTTGAAAAGTATAATATTTTGTCTAGGTGTTGGGGTAAGAGTTGAGAGTCATTGATTAACCTTAGAGTTGGTGTATTCTTTTGAATACACGGTCAGGCAGAGTTAGCTTTTGCTGCTCTTTGCTTATTCCTTTTATTTATTTTCTTTCTTTGTAGACACCAACAGTAATCAATCTGTATCTCCTTCCTCTTGGTACAGGCATTTATGTTTCCCTTGAGTCTGTTCTAGATATATATCTTCCATCGACTACCTAGCGGCATCTGGCAGATAACCTCTGAAGTTCCTCAATATCTCCATACACAAGAGGACTTCCTCAGCAAACAATCCACCAGGCTTCGCCGTTGTCGCCTGTTAACATCTCCATGAAAACTGATTCCTGAAGGAAGTTCGCATCTATGAAGAGTCTTTTGTGTTTTTAATGTTGGTTATAATGATGTAATTTCTATTCCCCCCACCCTTTGCCGCCTCCTTGGTCCCTCCACGCTTCGTTGAGTCGCTCTCACTTGTGCGTCAGACGTCTTACATACAGTTGGGGCTCTCTCAAGAGCTTGTCTCCTGTGCTCGAGAGACATTTTTAAATTTGACGCCATGCCTACATCTTAGACCAACGGTCTCCAGGAACCATCGCCTACTCTACAAAATGAGCTAAGTACTATTCTCTAAAGATTTTAAACTGTTTTAATGGATTTTAATACGATTTTATAGACAGTGTAAAAAATTGCTAACTATTATGGAATAACCGTCTTCGAGGGATTTTTCTAGTCATGCTCTAACTTCCAAGCTGACTTTAAAAACTTTAAATTCTTTTACAAATTAACTGAGAATGCTTTCTCACACCGTGGGATTCTTGTCAAACTAATCACTGTCTATTAAACTTAGCTTTTTTCCTCCGTGGGACCTTACTGCCCCATTCAATAGTCATCAAAACTCCAGAACTTTCTAACGTCAAGTGATCTTTCTACAAGTAAAGTAATCGAATATATTCCACTCAATTATGGAGATGCCTTTCCTAACTGAGAAATTTACGCTACATAAACTGCTGGTTAACACCTAATTTGCTTACCTCCGGGGGAAAATTACCTCATCATTCAACTGCAATACATCAACTTTCTAATGCAATTCAACTAGTGATCTCCAACAATAACTTTTCTCTTTACAAACTTTCTGTGCCGCAATGGTGAACTTTCTAAACCCATCACTAAACTATAGTGTAAAACAGTGCCCATTCAACTACCAATCGCGTCGCGTTTGAATGAGAGCAATACATTTGGCCAAGACTTTTTTCCAAAGTTCCCATTTCTTCTTTACAAATACCTTACTAACGCAATCTAATTAAATTATAAATTTATGTCTATTTCAATGAGGCCTCGCTTGCTAGCAAGTGCCCTCCCACAATTGTTCCGTTTCTCAAAACTTAATTCTGCATAAAATTGTGTCTAACACACATTTTAAAACATATTGCTTTTCCCTTCTAACTAGGGAATTCTATTCTTTCTACTCGCAAGTGAGTCAACTAATTTTTCTCTCCAGGTTTCACGAAAGGGTGACTTGCCCTATTTTTTATTTAAAAAATTCTCAATTTTTCCTTTTTCTGTTATTATAATTTTGAATTTAATGTTTGTTCATAGCCTTTAGGATCTCCATAAAGAGGTTCTAAAACCGCCTTCATTGTACCTGATTTAATCATCAAAGTTATGATTGCTTCATAATTGGTTCTATAAACGTTAAAGTTCTTAATCTTAAGCACAACTTTTAAAACTCTTATGCAAATTTTAGTGCTTACAGC